>CM048844.1:35192987-36463846 GCA_026545765.1 Plantago major | reverse complement strand
CAAATTCCAGAAGATAAAAAGTAAAACAACAATGAAGTACCCTAAAATCATAGAGATTCGTAAACAATACATTCATAACCAGGTTTTTGAAGTTCAAGTTTATGACGGGAAGCTCAAATTGAACTCCAAAGGTAACTAAATAACTTGAACCGTATAATTTCGTAAACAAACAGGGAATTAATCACTTATGACACATCAAATAAATAAAATTGGAATAGAAAAGCAGAATCATAGAGACTGATAAACAAATAAAATCATAACCAATCATGCTCAAGTTGATGATACTTGGAAGGTAACTAAATTAACTTGAACAATGACTTACAGGCACACGAAATGAATGATCTAAAGCAGAATCATATGATCGAAAGCTGAAATTGCACACGAAATCAAGTTTACAATATAATTTCGAAAGATGAAAAAGCACATTTAGTCGAAATTGAGAATCGAAGTAAAAAAGAAAAAGAAAACAGTAAAAGCAGAGTAGTTAGTTACTTGTGTACTCTAGACTCATTTGGTCGAGAGTCTCCTGCTTGTGGCCAAATCCTTTCCGATTGTAATTCTTACTCCTAGTCAAGTTGTGGCGGAAGACCTTGGCATCGAAGTCCGATGGGGCGGAGGAGCAGCATCGGACAACCGACGGTTTTCTCTGGCGGAATAACTTAGGCTCCGGCAATGGAATCTCGGACCGGGTGAAGATACGGGAGAATTGGAGAGCCATTGTTGATGATGATGATGACGCAAGCTGATTGTTGAATGTTGATTGAGGTCAGGTCAGGTGAATGGAATTGTGCGTTTTATCCCTCGCGTGGCTCGCGATGGATAGATTTTCTATTAAATAATCTTCTTCATAAAATTCCATTTATGAACAGTATCAGTATGTGCTCTTTCTTTTGTCACAAAGTCTCATTGAGATCGTATTTAGATAACTTATTTAGACGTGGATTATGTTATAAATAAAATCATTCATATTATCAATCAAAACATTTATGTTGATAATGAAATAAGTCTTGTTGTAATATGAAGAAAAAAAATCAATGTTGAGAACATAGGTATTTTGATTGATAACATCGATAATTTTCTTAACAATATAGGTTTGTCTCTAAATAAATTATCTAGAGACCCTCTCACAGGAGACTTTCTATTCTTTTTTTTTATTTTAATCAATGTTTTTTAAATCTTCTGGATGTATGATTGTCTTTAATTTGGCGTTATGTTATGGGAAAGATTCACGTTGCCTCAACCTGGATGCTACCGCATTATTTGGGGTCTTCTAGATACTGTACATTTCCACGGCTCACCACTATGTTTCAGCCAATTTAATATTGACACGTGCCAACGCCATTCACTGCGATTACATTGGGAATGAGGAGACGGAAAATTTCCAAAAAAATTGTCTCAATTCAACATATCCAGAGAAATTACTGGTGGAAAAGTTAGCAATATTCTTATCTGTATTAGCTCATCACAAGAAAATTGAGTAGTAGACTTTGATCTTAAGCGTTCTGGGCAAACGATTAGTAAGTATTTCAAAGAGACCCTCAAGGCGGTTATTAGGATCTATCGTCTTCTTCTTTCCACACCCAACGCAATTGACGAGACCTGCGAAGAGAACTTTTTTAAGGTTAAATACTATCATCCAATTAAGTTATTATAATCGTGCAATCATTTTTCGTAGTTAATTTAAAATATACTTTGTAATTGCAGGGGTTGTTTAGGCTCTCTAGATGGACCATTTGTCGATGTTCGTGTTCCTGCATCAACATGCGAGCTATAGAAGTCGAAAGGGAGACATTTCGACCAATATTCTTGTAGTATGTGATATAAATATGAAATTTGTTTATGTGTTATCTGGTTGGGAAGGATCAGCAGCGGAGGGGAGAGTTCTAGAGGTGTAATATCCCACCAAATGGACTTAGAGTACCTACAGGTCCAATTGTATTTCATCTTTCTTGCATTAATTGTGTTATTAGTCATTCACTCTTAGTTTTCTATTAACACTTAAATACAAATTAAATGCAGGAACATATTATTTTTGCGATGGAGGTTATACCAATGGGGATGGATTTCTCGCACCATATCGAGGTGTCCGTTACCACTTGAATGAGTGCGATACTTGTAGCACAGTGATGTGACAATGAAATGTGCGATTTTGCATGCTTTTAGACCCTCGTTTTTTGCCCAAGATTCAATATTTGCATCATATTATGGCCAATTACCAACTTCTTGCATATTTTGTAGGTCATGATCGCGTTTTTGAGGAATTGCACGATTTTCGGTGCCAAAATGTCATATTTGGGTGAAATCGAGGAAAATAAGGAAATACACTGATTTGGTCGTTACACGGAGTTCGAGGTGTCAAAACATGTCATGTGACCAACCAATGTGAGTATAATTGAATATGCTACAACATTGTAGAAGACCACTTTTCGAGGAAAAACGAAGTCACGAAACCCGAAATTGAAGAACGAAGAAAACAGACAAAAAGCTAGGAGAAATCGAAGATGTCGACCGCAGAAGTCTCTCTGTGGCCGACTGTCGACCACAGTCAGGCAGAAACTTCTAGAATTAGGCTTTTCCTAGCCTGTCAGGTCAGAGCCCGCCTTTCTAAACCTTCCTTAATGATGAATGGCGTCCAGAACCTTCTTCTCACAGTATAATAAGGTCTCATAATAATTGAACACTTCCAAAAACCACTGGCCGTCAGGCAACCAGTCCTCGGGGAAATGAAACCCCAAAACCGCTGGCCGTCAGGCAACCAGTCCTCGAGGAAGTGAAACCCCAAAACCGTTGGCCGTCAGTCACCCAGAAGGAGGAAACCCTAGAAGCAGCACGAAGACATCAACGACTAAGCTTCTCTTTTCTTCTTCTTTCTTAGTTCTTTTTTATTTCTGTCTATAATAGATTACTATAAGTAGCTAACTTTCTCTTGTAAAGGCAAATCGTCGAAACTCTGTTGTGCTACTTCTTTATAGAGAAAATTTTTCTTTACACTAGAACCTTTTGGCTCAATTTGAAGTTACACCATAACCTTTTCTTTTTTTCACTCGACACCAAAACGTTAGTCAACAGTTTGAGTCAACAAAAATCTTGGACGGCGTTAACATTGTTCGTCAGTTTGCATGTTTTTCACGCGCCCGTAAGGGAAAAATGAAGAATTTGGACTGAGAAACATATACCAAAGGGAAACAAAATGTTTGAACCCTAATTCTTTCACTCACAACCCCAAATCAATTCTCTCTGAAGTTCAAAAACGGAATCTTGTGACGATCGATCATCTCCGACGGAATTGCGATGTCTTGGAAAAAAAGGATCCAGGTACTAGGATTCCTCAAGGACGCACAACTCCAGAGTATGGTAAGTTCTATCTCTGCTATTGTCGACGTACTTGAAGCAAGAAAAAATCTTTGTTTTGGTGTTATCGATGATAATGTTGGTTTAATATGTGTTGTTTTAAGTCAATAACATATTTAAATTAGTTGGATTTGTGTTCTCGATGATAATGTCTCTGCAATAAGTGTATATTTTGTTAGTGTAAGATTCCTTTTGGTTCCACATTGTTAATGAATATTAGAATAGTTTAAACATCCCGAGAAAAGATTAAAAAATTGATTTTTGCACTCCTTTTTTTTTTTTTTTTTGCAGTCCCTTTGTCCTTCAATTTTACAGTAGTGATGCACCACCATGGGAAGTTTAAAAAGGGAAAATCATATTATGATGGAGGAGTTGTATCCCATTTTGATTGGTGTAATGTTGATGAGATGAGTATGCTAGAAGTTAAAGCAATGGCTAGTATGTGTGGCATTGACCCTAAGAGTGTAAATTGTTATATGCCAAAGAGTGGGATAAATTGTTGTAGAGAGTTGGTAAAGATGGAGACTGATATAGATGCATGTAGTATGGGGTTTTCTGTTGATAAGAGTGACTCAGTAGGTGTGTTTGTGGAGCACTTGAATGATGGTGCAGAGGAGGATGAAGTTGAGGCTGATAAAGAGGAACAAGGTGAAAGGGGGGGGGGGGGGTGATGAGAGTGAGGGAGGTGAAGGCAGTGAGAGTGAGAGTGAGTTTGAGGGAGGTGATGAGCAGGGGAGTGGTAGTGAGGAAGATGAGACTGAGAAAGATGATGAAATTGAAGAAGGTGGTGGTGTTGAGACTTCTAAACAAGGTGGTGGTGGTGGTGAGCATTCTGAACAACATGAGACTCAAGAACAATCAACTCATAGAGAGGATATTCATAGTGAGATGTTCGCACATTTGGTGGATGAAAGAGAAGCAGACTTTGATGAGCAGTCTATTGGAGAAGATTCAGTCAACTCAGATGGATTCAATGATAGTGATGTTGAGTTGACAAATGAAACTGCAGAATACTACAAGGTTGTCAAAGTTCACCAGTGGTTGGGTGGGCTAGATAACTCCAACTTTGATGGGACTGACACCACACCTGCAATGTCAATTCCTAGCAATGCAATGGTTGCTCAACCATCTGAATATATGGGGTTCCCATTGTTTAACCCTATTACAGATATGGAGGATCCTAAGTTTTCAATTGGATTGGTATTCCCTGGGAATAAGGTGTTGACGGAAGCCCTTAGGAATCACTCAATCAAGAATGGTAAGGAGATCAGGTTTGACAGAAATGATGAGGGTAGGATCATTGTGAGTTGTGCTTCCAATATTTGTCCTTAGAGACTTCAAACTAATTAATTCCATGGAAGAGGTAAGGTAGCTATGCAAATCAACGCCTTGAATGATATACACATCATTGTAGTAGGGTTGCAGAAGTGAAGGTTCCATCTACTAGGTGGATAGCACAACAACATGAAGAAGAAATCAAGAGTATAGATCTGCTTAGTTATTTTTTATACTACAGCTCAGTTCAGTTCAGATCAGTTCAGTTCTGTTCAGACGAAGAGAACAGAGCCTTAGTCTCGACCACCACCTACGACCTACCGTCCGCCGCTACAAAGCTGGCTTGGCCGGAATCTTGTACCTCAAATAATCGCGACCGCTCAATCTCCTTCAATATCCCTCATACATTAAGATTGATTCCATCCTGCTATTGGTTTAGACACTCTAATGCTATTTGAATCGAGAGTCCTTGCTTTGATTAATGAACTGAGATTCGATCTTTAAATGTGTTGATGTTAAGTACGGAAGTGTCGAACCCTAGATTTGATATGAGAGCTGTAAAATCGTTTCTGAAAAACTTGATTGTAGTTACTGTTGATACGGAAATATGTCCAATCCGTCATAGACGCCTTTGGAACGAATCCTAAGGCGTCCCAAGTTGTCTACGAGTCCAGGACCCTACAGTCCGACCCTAAGCCCCCGCAGGTCCGACTCACCCGGGTGGAAAGGAACAGGAGGGCCCAAAGGGTAGTAGATCCGACCCTGCCAATGGTCCGTAACCATGAGATCCGACCCGGACACCCTTCCGAACTTAACACAACAACCTCATGAGCAACCAAGTGAACTGGCACTTGAGAGTATTGAGGTCCGAGTCGCATGACCCGGACCGCCTCCTTCGGACAGTGCATGGATTGTGGAAATCCCCAGTCCAACCTAGTACGATCCGGACCTCAGGTCCGGACCTACCTCCTCGGATCTCATACACGGCAGACTGCAACAAGGTCTCCAAACTCTCACATTAATGACTAATCTACCCCCCGAAAGCCCAAAAGGGAATGGGTTAGGGAGTCATTAATGGGCCATGGGCCTATTGAGGCATTGTTGGCTCAATCTGGGCCTGACACTTGGTGCGATCCAGGGGTTCCCTCCCATTTTAGGAGAAATCTATTTATATGGCACACATTCCCATAATAAAGGTAAGGCATAATCACTTTCCATCCCCGATCATTATACCGAGTTGATCCTCACTCTCTCGCAAGTAAAGTCTCCTTCCGGTTTGACACCACGCAAACCGGGTATAAGGTTCTAACCCCCCTCCAAGCTACTTCTGCAGGTCCTTACACATCATCTCTTATCAGTACAATGGTTCTTACGGGTCTTTACAAGCAAGGTGGTCTAGGTACTTAGTGTGAAGGAAAGCAAGGGAAATTCATTTAAGTGTTCGGGGGAATTTGCCCTCGACATTTTGGCGCCGTCTGTGGGAATCTTTACAAAAAGTTTCGTTCTCTTCAGTAATGGCAAGACCAACAAGGTCCGTAAGAACCAACAATACTGCGGTTGGGACGCCCGCCCCAAGGCAAAGAGGCAGACCTCCCACTCGGAGGGGAAGAGTGGCAAGAGCCACTTCAAGAAACACAATGGACTATCCGAGCAATGGCCGCAGACCCAAGTACTCGGGGTTGAAGGATAAGTTCCTCCGTCAAGAACACATGGTCCTCCTCCAGGGAGAAACTTCACTCTTCCAAACAGGCAGATTATTCGCCCCAGTGAGTTTGGGATGAGCGAGAACCAATTTGGCCTCTTACTCACCACTATTCAAGGTTTCTTTGGATCGAACAACCTCCAGCCTCCTCAACCCACTCCTTTGGCAATTCCAAGACAAGCTGAACCCGCACAATCAAGGAATGAGTATTCTCCAATCCAACAAAGGTTAGGGGAACCAGTTCAACCAGAGGACCTAAGGAACCTTCTCAATAGGAGGGTCACTGCTTCTCACGAACATCGGGAAAGAAGTCCAGTGAGACCCCGAGCAGATGAAGCTGGAACTAGCCGACGTGGGGCTATTCAGCATGGAGCGAGAAACCACATGACGGAAAGCATCTCGATAATTCCCGTTGATGATCTTCCTCCAGATGTGGCAATCAACCCGAGGACGGATGAGAGGCTAACCGCTGAGCAGATTTATGTCCAGCAGAAGGCCTTGGAAATCAAATTTCTACTTTAAGCAAGATGGTGAAGGCACATGAAAAGGTGACTCTTAGAGCTCCCAACCCTTTATGTGATGAGATAAGAAGGGAAAGGAAGCGCCCCGACTCCACTATCCCAAATCTTGAGCACTATTATGGAGATACTTGTCCCGTGGGGCACCTTACTAGGTATGAGAGCAAGATGGAGACCAACGGCCCGAATGACAACATGAAGGCTCTTAACTTCTCCAGTACTCTCTTTGGAGAAGCAATGGATTGGTGGACCTCTTTGCCCAATGGCTCCATCAAGTCTTATGCGGATATCGCTTCTCTCTTCCTGAAAAGGTTTGAGAAAGCAAAGAAGAGAAAGATATCAGTGGAGCACTTGACAGGTGTAATCAAGAAAGAGCATGAGGATCTTAGAACCTTCCTTGATGGCTTCAATGCCGAAGTGCGCCAGGTCGAACCTCACAGCATCAAAGAGCAGGTCCGACACCTGTATGCTAACACTTACAACGACGATCTCAGAAGGAAGCTTTCCAATGAAGAAATCACAACGGAAAAATACTTGGAATATATCTGTGAAGGAGTCTTGTATGGTGAGGAGTACCGAAGAAATGTTCCACTAAGAGCCGGGGTCAGAAAGGGGAAAGAACCAATGAAATAGGAACCCCCCCCCCCCTCCCCCTCGGCCTGGAAAGTTCGAAAAGAAGAAGGAATTTAGAGACAAGAGGGAGTTCCGTAGGGATAGAACCCCTCCAAGAAGATATATCGAGTATACTCGCCTCAATAGACCAAGATCCGACATCTTGGCCTCTATTGTTGAGAAAAACTTAGACATACAATGGTCGAAACCTACGAGGAGCAGCAAGAAGAACAAAGCTTCGAAGGAATATTGTAGGTTTCACAAGCACAAAGGCCACTCAACTGAAGATTGCATCCAGTTGAAAATAGAAATAGAAGGGTTGATAAGGAGCGGAAAGTTGAAAGAACCAGTGTATGAAGAAGAGCACTCCAGGCACCAGAGAAATGAACGAAGAAGGGAGGAGCGTGGCTCGGAACCTCCGACAGGATCCTTGCCACCACCTCCTGCAGAAACTCCACCCCAACATGCCCAAAGGTACTGCAGGTACCCTGAAGATGTGGAAATGGAGAACCTTCCCTATAGCGGGGTTATCAATGCCATAGCAGGAGGCCCAGCTGGAGGAGATAGCCGGAACGCAAGGGAAAGGACCGCGCAACATCTGAGAAACAATGATAGAGTCTATGCTCCACTGACTCTGAAAGGAACAAATGCCATCACTTTCGATGATAGTGAAATTACCCCACCAACGTCTGGTGGAGGAGACCTTAAAGACCCTGATGTTCCTTTGGTCGTCTCTCTAGTCATCCCCACTTATAGAGTCAAGAAAGTACTCGTTGACACAGGGAGTTCCTCCAACGTCATCTCCAAGAGAACTGTGGAACAGATGCACTTGGGCAATATTCAATACGGGCGAGTCTACACCTCCTTAGTAGGATTCGGGGGCTCTATAGTTCGCCCTATTGGAAGTATACCCCTACAAGTCTCTATGGGAACCTTCCCGATAAGAGTGACTGAAACGATCCTCTTTGTGGTGGTCGACAGCGTGTTCGACTATAATGTGATCTTGGGGCGCCCAGGACTCAACCAATTCAAAGCAATCGCATCTCCACTACACAATAGGGTGAAGTTCCCTACTCCTAACGGGGTGGGAGAAGAAGTAGGCAATGTTAGAGAAGTATGTGAATGTTACATCATGTCAACAAGAGGAGCCTCAGCACCCGTTCTTTCGGTCGCCAAAAGACCCGGGAGTCCTTCCCCTGCACCTCTTACTCCAGTAAGGGAAAAGATTGGGGCTGAAGCATTCAAAGAGAAGTTTCCCAAGGCTGCAAGGATAGAGCCTCAGGAAGCCTTAAAGGAAGTTCAATTGATTGAGGGAGATCCAAAGAAGATAACCCGGATCGGAACAGAGATGAGCGCTGAGGTAGAGATGAAGCTCATCACCTGCCTTCGGGACAACCATGATGTCTTCGCCTGGAGCATTGACGACCTTAAGGGGATAGACCCAAGGATCGCAGTTCACCGTCTGAACATGGATCCTGCGGTAAAACATATCCGACAAAAGAGAAATGACTTCGGGCCTGTTGAAGATGCTATCATAGTAGGAGAAGTGGAAAGGTTAATGAAAGCAAGACACATCGAAGAAGTTAGATACTCTGATTGGGTCTGTAACGTGGTCCTCGTCGAGAAAGCTCCAGGGAATTGGAGAATGTGCAATGACTTCACTAGGCTCAACACTAAAAATTGGTCAGAGCGACGGATAGATCCGTTTATAGCTATCCGTCAGCCGGGCGATCGGGCGACGGATAGAAAATCAACGCCCCTGAGCCGTGGCGACGGATAAAATACGTCGTCAATTCATGACGGATTGACGACGGATTGACCATTTTTTAAAAAAAACAAAAAATGATTCTGGGGCGACGGATAGCTCTATCCGTCGCCCCATTTTTTTGTAAAATAAAATCAGATATCTAATTTTTATATTCAGATACGGATTAATCCCCAGCAGGTGGGTGGTGCGGTGGTGGTGGTGGAAGGTGGTGGTGGTGGTGGTGGAGGAGATGGTGGTGGTGGCGGTGGTGGAGGAGATGGTGGTGGTGGTGGTGCGGTGGTGGTGGGAGTAGAGAGGTGGTGGTGGTGGAGATGGTGGTGGAGGAGGATGGTGGAGGAAAGGAGGTGGTGGCAGTGGTGGTGGTGGAGGATGGTGGTGGCGGTGGTGGGAGGAGAGAGGTGGTGGTGGGGGGGGTGAGGTGGTGGGGGGGGACCGGAGGTGGGTGGTGGAGGATGGTGGTGGTGGGAGGAGAAAGGTGGTGGTGGAGGATGGTGGTGGTGGGAGGAGAAAGGTGGTGGAGGAGATGGTGGGGGTGGGAGGAGATGGGGGTGGTGGAGGATGGTGGTGGTGGGAGGAGAACGGGGGTGGTGGGAGGAGGAGGAGAGGAGAAGTAGTGGAGAAAAGGAGGTGGTGGAGGAGATATATTATATTTTTTTTAGGTTTTTAGCGACGGATAGATCTAGATCTATCCGTCGCTAATTTTTTTTTTTTTTTTAATTTTCCGGCCTTGTAGCGACGGATAAATATATCCGTCGCTAAATTTTTTTTTTTTTTTATTTTGTTAAACGCTATTTAGCGACGGATAATTTTATCCGTCATGAGCGATTTGATAACCTTTATCCGTCGCCAAACGGGCGACGGATAGAATCACGCCCAGTAGCGATCTGTTACAGCTACGGATAAAACTCCGCCTTTCCGTCCCGTTACGGATGGATTCTTGTAGTGCAACAAGTTTTGTCCAAAAGATCCTTATCCGTTGCCCCGCATTGACCAGTTAGTAGACTCCACCGCGGGATGTGCACTCCTGAGCTTCATGGATGCTTATCAAGGCTTCTATCAAATCAGAATGGCACAAGAGGACGTAAAAAAGACGGCCTTCTTCGCAGCAGCAGGAGTCTACTGTTTCAAAGTCATGCCATTTGGTCTCAAGAACGCAGGCGCTACTTACCAACGATTGGTGAACAAGATGTTCAGAGAAGAGCTAGGCAAAACTATGGAAGTCTATGTGGACGAAATGCTAGTAAAAAGCAAGACTGAGGAGCAACATGTAGAGCATCTAAACACATGCTTTTCCATCCTTAGGAAGTACGGAATGAAGTTGAACCCCGAGAAGTGCACGTTTGGCGTGAAGGGTGGAAAGTTCCTAGGATACATGGTCACGGAGAGAGGCATCAGTGCCAACCCAGAAAAAATAAAGGCAATCCTAGACCTACCACAGCCGAAGACAATTAATGAAGTACAGAAGCTCCTCGGGAGAGTAATGGCTCTAAGCCGCTTCATCTCCAGGTCTGCCGAGAAGAACCTACCCTTCTTTAAAATCCTAAGGAAAGGAGACAAGTTCGAGTGGACAAAGGAATGCGAAGAGGCCTTGGATAATTTGAAGAGCTATCTCCTTTCACCTCCGCTCTTGTCCAAACCAATAGAAGGTGAACCTCTCTACCTCTACCTATCAGCCACTGCCGAAGCCATGAGCTCCGTATTAGTGCGGATCCAAGGGAACGACCACATGCCGGTCTACTACCTAAGCAAGGCCCTCTTGGGTGCCGAAGCTAGGTATGTTAAGATTGAGAAGCTAGCCTTCGCACTAGTCTACACTGCCCGACAACTGAAGCCTTACTTCAAATCTCATCAAATTGTGGTCCTCACCAATGAGCCACTCAAGCATGTCCTTGGTAAGCCCGATCAGTCGGGACGTTTATCCAAGTGGGCGATTGAATTAAGTGAATACGATATCGTGTACCAGGCTCCTTCAGCCAAGAAGGCTCAAGTCCTCGCCAACTTCCTGGTAATTTACCCCGAAGAAACGAAAGGAGGTGATATGCTCAAATTACTACTTAGGAAAACAAGTAGGAAGCAGTCGTCGTAAACATACTATACTAACCACGAGATCGTTCGCTAAGGAATCAATTAGGCTACCACACAGTTGAAAGCAAACAATTACTTGTAGAAATAATTTAATTTGTTTGAAATAAGTACTTCTAATAACTAAAAAACAGAAAATGCAATGTAGTTGTTTGTAAGAATGAGGTAGAAAGAACACGGTAGTTACGATCAAGCAATGCTAATTCACTCTAGGGATACGTTCATACTTGTCACACGGTCGGTGTACAGAAAACTTATCAATTCAACCTTTACCAAACGAGTTTGAAGATATTTGAACTAGAGTAATCGTGGGTCGTCAATCCACAATCCTTAACCAAAACATTTTAGAGAATCTTTGAACGAGAGTATTGAATTGAAGGGTTTTTACGAAGATCTTTGAACTAGCCTAACCAATATGAACAATTTCAAACCCTAGAAGCGAATATGCAAAGCGATCACGCAACTACCATGTTTGGAGTGATTTAGCTACTCATAATCGAAGCAAGGATGAAAGAATACAAGATATTGGTCATGATTAACACAAACAGAATGATAATCTCATGCAAGCTTAAACATTCAAGAAACTAAGCAAGAACAAATTGAATAAGATTAAAAAATAGAGATTTACCATAGTAATCAGGGATTCGATATCAATCCTTCGTTAAACAAGCAAAACCAAGCTCCAAAATTGTCAAAGTATGATATGGAGTTTTTTTCTATGAACTAGGTTAAAAGAAGTATGAAAGAAAAGAAAAACAAATTCTAAGCTAATAAGGAAAACAAATTAAAAGGCGTCTACGCATGGGTTAATTAACCATGTGGCGAGGTTTCTTTTGTCGATTATATATCCAGCTCGCAAATTCTCGCCGCGACGAGCGTCTTCCTTCAAAACAGGGGAGCCATTCGCAAAATCTCACCGCGGCGAGCCTTCTTTATCGCAATATATATAGCTCTCGCATAATTTCCCCGCGGCGAGCTTCAATCTTCAAAACAAAGGCTCCATTCGCAAAATCTTGCCGCGGCGAGCCTTCTTGCAATTTCCAGGTCCAAGCTCGTAAAATCTCGCCGCGGCGAGCTATGCTGAGCCGCTCGTCCTCATTTAGCTCAAAAGACATCAAATCCTGCAAAATGTAAATAAAACACCAAAGCATAAAAACGTACAAAAACACTAGAAAACCATAAATGAAGACCAACAAAGACCGCTAAAAAGGACCCAATGAGACTCTAAATTATCGTCTCATCAAACTCCCCAAACCAAACCTTTGCTCGTCCTCGAGCAAACACACAACAAAATAAAAACAACTAGGCTCTAGACATCGACACACAAGAACACATAAACAGGTCAGACTTCCAAGTGACCGAACTCTATCATTGTAAGCGTTAAGTTCACAAGATGCAAAAGGTTTGCACTCAACCAACCCTGACAAAAATAGTGCACAAAAAATCATGTAAGAGAGTTTCTCAAGTAAATAGCACTTAAGTCTAACTCTCCAATCCCTCACAAGGAAATCCTACACATCTCTCTCTCACACTCTGGAAGTGTCCAGTAGGTTAATCACTCAAGGAACAATAAGAGAAAAGGAAGGTGACTTTCGTCACAAAGGTGCCTCAAATACCTCATGCAATGTACTCAATCAGTTAAGTCAGAAGGGGTTTTTCCTTGCGCACAGCAACTTGTCGGAGCATACAACCAAACTTTTATATCACCACATATTTGCATACAATAAATTATATGCTAATCAATTTGGCCACTATGGACTCTTTTAGTCTCACTTTTTTGGTAGTGTCTGTTTTAACGAAGTCCGCACTTTTGTGCGTGTCAGTTTGGTATACGTGCCATCAACCCTCACGGTCATATGGCTTTTTAGGACCACGCCGGTATATAGGTAGTATTTAAAACACGCCTAACACGACTACGGTGGTGACAACACTACAAGAATCCATCCGTAACGGGACGGAAAGGGGCGACGGATAAAATCCGTCGCCCCTGTAGCGACGGATCGCTACTTGGGGCGACGGATTCTATCCGTCTCCCCGTTTGGCGACGGATAAAGGTTATCCGTCGCTCTGTAGCGACGGATAAAATTATCCGCCATGCTGACCAAAATTAAAAAAAAAAAAAAACATTAGCGACGGATAGATTTATCCGTCGCTACAAGGCCGGAAAAAAAAAAAATTAGCGACGGATAGATCTAGATCTATCCGTCGCTAAAAACCTAAAAAAAATATAATATATCTCCTCCACCACCTCCTTTTCTCCACTACTTCTCCTCTCCTCCTCCTCCCACCACCACCTTTCTCCTCCCACCACCACCATCCTCCACCACCACCATCTCCTCCCACCACCACCATCCTCCACCACCACCATCTCCTCCACCACCTTTCTCCTCCCACCACCACCACCTTTCTCCTCCCACCACCACCATCCTCCACCACCACCATCTCCTCCACCACCTCCTTTCCTCCACCACCATGTCACCACCACCACCACCTCTCTCCTCCCACCACCACCACCACCATCCTCCACCACCACCATCACCTCCACCACCTCCTTTCCTCCACCATCCTCCTCCACCACCATCTCCACCACCACCACCTCTCTCCTCCCACCACCACCACCACCATCTCCTCCACCACCACCACCTTGCCACCACCATCTCCTCCACCACCACCACCCTTCCACCACCACCACCACCACACCCACCGCACCACCATCGCCGGATTAATCCAGATACTGAATATAAAAATTGTGATTTTATTTTAAAAAAAAATGGGGCGACGGATAGATCTATCCGTCACCCCATAATCATTTTTTTTTTAAAAAAAAAAAGGTCAATCCGTCGCGAATTGGACGACGGATTTTTATCCGTCATACCTGACTCAGGCGACGGATTTTTATCCGTCGCCCGATCCGTCAGCCGGGCGACGGATAGTCAGCTGCATCGGATCTATCCGTCGCTACAGCCCAGATTTTTTGTAGTGCAAGCACCATAGATACACTCTGAGACGAATAAACTAATCAGGGGAAGTAATACATATTACACAAAATGAATAATAAACATGTCAACACAACAGATTTCTTCTCCCCAAATCGGTTCTTCGCAATGTACTGGCTTTTGATAAAATGAAACATGAAGAGCATGTCGTTCGTCATACTTAACTTAACTGAGTACACATGAGTACGAAAAGACGCAAACAAGAGGCATACAAAAAACTGGTCTGTAGCGACGGATCTATCCGTCGCTACAGTACCAGCGATCCGTCGCCCCAGCTCTGGCGATGGATCGAGCGACGGATAACAATTCCGTCGCCCCACTAGAGCTGTGGCGACGGATAGATAATCCGTCGTCCAATTCGCGACGGATTGGACGACGGATTATCATTTTTGACTTTTATTTTTTTTTTTTAAATTGATTATTGGCGACGGATAGAATCTATCCGTCGCCAATATAACGACGGATAGATTCTATCCGTCGCTCCACGTGGCGACGGATAGATCTATCCGTCGTTACATTGCTATTTTTTTAAAAAAAATAAAATCCGTATTCGAATTTTTATATTCGTATACGGATTAATTCGTATCCAATTTGTATTCGTATACGAGATATTGATTTATCGAAACTACAATATTCAAATCGGACAATAATTCGGTTGATATTCAAATCGAAACTACAATATTCAATACGATTATACAATAAATCGAAAATTGTATACAATGACAATAATACAAATTCATTATACAATAATACAATACAAACTAAAATACCGAAAATGTACAAAAAGATAAAAGATAAATACCTAAAATGTACAATCTAAAATACCGAAAATATATAAAAAGATAAATCGAAGATCCGGAGGTGGACGATGGAGATCCGGTGGCGGTGGTGGCGATGAGATCCGGAGGCAGTGGTGGCGTGGAGAGACGGGTGGTGGTGGTGAGAGGCGGATGGTGGTGGTGGCAGTGGTGGTGCGGTGGTGGTGGCAGTGTGGTAGTGCGGTGGTGGTGGAGTGGTGGGAGGAGAAAGGTGGTGGTGGCAGTGGTGGTGCGGTGGGAGGAGGATGGTGGTGCGGTGGTGGTGGGTGTGGTGCGGTGGTGGTGGGAGGAGGAAAGGAGGAGGTGGAGGAGATGGTGGTGGTGGCAGTGTGGTGGTGGGAGGAGAAAGGTGGTGGTGGAGGAGATGGTGGTGGTGGCAGTGTGGTAGTGCGGTGGTGGTGGGAGGAGAAAGGTGGTGGTGGAGGCGGAGGAGGAGAGGAGAAATGGAGGAGAGGTGGTGGTGGAGATATATTATATTTTTTAGGCTTTTAGCGACGGATAGATCTAGATCTATCCGTCGCTAACTTTTTTATTTTTTTATTTTCCGGCTATATAGCGACGGATAGATCTAGATCTATCCGTCGCTATATAGCAACGGATAGATCTATCTGTCGCTATATAGCGACGGATAGATCTATCCGTCGCTATTTTTAGCGACGGATAGATCTATCCGTCGCTAAATTTTTTTTATTTTTTTTCTTTTTATTATGGCCAACAAAAGTAGCGACGGATAATTTTATCCGTCGCTCTGTAGCGACGGATAACTTTTATCCGTCGCTACGGGTAGCGACGGATTATCGCTACCCTTAGCGATTCGTCGCTACAGGGGCGACGGATTTCCATCGTTTTTCCAGTAATTTCTTGTAGTGAGGGTTTGCACTTCCCGAAAGGATCGCACAAGTGCCGGTACAATATTTTTTCATCGTCTTAAAGTTTCTCACCGGCTTTTTGGACTAAAGAGTTAAACAGACTTGCTATTTACAGGAGAAACAAACTTATGGGCTTTTAAATCCACTATACCACCTCAGTTAAGTATCATGCAAAATATAAGCAGCAAGCAAATTTAACAATCACAATAGAAGCTTTCATAACTTGGAAGAATGACTCACGAAAGACACTAGAGGGTAAGAGAAAAACGACCGGAAAAGAAAAATGACCAAAACATACATAAAGTAAAGGACGAAAGACTCTAGAGACTCAGAAAATGCAGGTAAGACACTAGAGAGCACAGTCCCCCTCCCCAAACCTAAACTCAAGCGTAGAGTGAAAAATAAAAGAGAATGGGAGCTATGGTGACTTGCCTGTTGGTGTACCTTTATAGTCATGTACTAGACTCACCCAGAACAACCTCTCCATCCGTTCGCTCTGTAAATCCTTCCATATATGGCTTAACCCGCTGGCCATTGACCTTGAAGGTGGATCCATCACTTGTGTTCAAGAGTTCGACAGCACCATGTGGTGCCAAATCCTTACAGATTATGCCCTTATCATGATACTCCTTAGTCTTGGAAGCATTCGTTGTAAACAGACTATGCAAACCACGAGATCGTTCGCTAAGGAATCAATTAGGCTACCACACAGTTGAAAGCAAACAATTACTTGTAGAAATAATTTGATTTGTTTGAAATAAGTACTTCTAATAACTAAAAAACATAAAATGCAATGTAGTTGTTTGTAAGAATGAGGTAGAAAGAACACGGTAATTACGATCAAGCAATGCTAATTCACTCTAGGGATACGTTCATACTTGTCACACGGTCGGTGGACAAAAAACTTATCAATTCAACCTTTACCAAACGAGTTTGAAGATATTTGAACTAGAGTAATCGTGGGTCGTCAATCCACAATCCTTAACCAAAACGTTTTAGAGAATCTTTGAACAAGGGTATTGAATTGAAGGGTTTTTACGAAGATCTTTGAACTAGCCTAACCTATATGAACAATTTCAAACCCTAGAAGCGAATATGCAAAGCTATCACGCAACTACCATGTTCGGAGTGATTTAGCTACTCATAATCGAAGCAAGGATGAAAGAATACAAGATATTGCTCATGATTAACACAAACAGAATGATAATCGCATGCAAGCTTAAACAATTCAAGAAACTAAGCAAGAACAAATTGAATAAGATTAAACAATAGAGATTTACCATAGTAATCAGGGATTCGATATCAATGCTTCGTTAAACAAGCAAAACCAAACTCCAAAATTGTCAAAGTATGATATGGAATTTTTTTTTCTAGGTTAAAAGAAGTATGAAAGAAAATAAAAACAAATTCTAAGCTAATAAGGAAAACAAATTTTGAGCCTGCGCGTCTCGCCGCGGCGAGGTTTCTTTTGTCGATTATATATCCAGCTCGCAAATTCTCGCCGCAGTGAGCCTTCTTTATCGTAATATATATAGCTCTCGCATAATTTCGCCGCGGGCGAGCAAGGTGCTCTGCCGCGGCGACCTTCAATCTTCAAAACAAAGGCTCCATTCGCAAAATCTCGCCGCGGCGAGCCTTCTTGCAATTTCCAGGTCCAAGCTCGTAAAATCTCACCGCGGCGAGCTATGCTAAGCCGCTCGTCCTCATTTAGCTCAAAAGACATCAAATCTTGCAAAATGTAAATAAAACACCAAAGCATAAAAACGTACAAAAACACTAAAAAACCATAAACGAAGACCAACAAAGACCGCTAAAAAGGACCCAATGAGACTCTAAATTATCGTCTCATCAGGAGCGACCAATAGGTCGCAAGGGGACGTGAGCTATGTGATGCTCACTCAGGTGGAAGCTATCCCGAAAGAAGAAAGAACCGAAGAAAAAGAGCCTGAAGAGATGTTCGGAGATGATGTCCAACTCTGGACTAAGTATCAGGAACCCATGGACGACTCCCTAAGGGTGAGACACATGTTCCTCCTAGATGAAATAGCCAACATTTCAACACCTGCATCTTCCGTCAAGAAGCAGGAAGACGGGAAAGTTCCCACTCTCGCGATGGAGACTAAACTTGAAGACAAGGGATGTTGGACACTACAAGTGGACGGATCCTCTACTGGACGACTTGGAGGAATAGGAATTCTCCTTGAGAGCCCTGAAGGCGCTAGACTAGAATATGCCATCACCCTCGACTTTAAGGAGACAAACAACGAAGCCGAGTACGAGGCACTCCTTACCGGCTTGAGAATGGCGAGGTCTCTTCAAGTAAAACGAATCAAAGCCTATACAGACTCTCAGCTTGTCGAGTCCCAGTTTTCCGGGTCTTTCGCCGCTAAAGGACCCAACATGATCAAGTACTTAGAGCTCCTCAAGAAGGAGGTTGAGCACTTTGAAGCATTCACGCTGGAACGATTCAACAGGGAATTGAATGAGAAGGCCGACGATCTTTCCAAGTACGCCTCTGCCTTAGGAATTCTAAACACAAGGAGCATCATCCTGATGACTCTCACAGATTCTTCCCTGGTAAACCCCACTGGTCAAGTCTTCCTCTTAGGCGCCGAAAGGAGCTGGATGACCGACATATTTTGCTATCTCAAAGATGGCTCTCTACCATCAGACCCTAAAGAAGCTAGAAGGATCCTATGTCGAGCCAACAGGTACTTTATCATGGGAGAAGATCTCTACAAGAGATCTTTCACTGGCACTCACATGAGATTCCTTGGACACCATGAGGCAAAGACCGTTTTGGAAGAAGTCCACGCGAGGAGTTGCGGAAGTCACTCGGGGGGACGAACCTTGGCTCAGAAGGTCATAAGGCAAGGATACTATTGGCCTACCATTGATAAGGATGCTGCTAACTTCGCTCGTGCTTGCGAAGACTGCCAATACTATGCCAACATACCACATCGCCCAACTAACCCTATGATTTCGTCAATCATAGCTTGTTCGTTTGATCAATGGAGAATAGACATAGTTGGCCCCTTTCCCCGTGGTACGCACCAAAAGAAGTTCCTTATTGTTGCATTAGAGTACTTCACCAAATGGGTTGAGGCCGAAGCAGTGGCCACCATCACAGAGAGCCGAGTAAGAACATTCATCTGGAAGAGCATCATCTGCCGCTTTGACTTCCGAGAGTCATAGTCTCTGATAATGGAGCACAATTCTCCGGAGCTAGGTTGAAAGAGTGGCTCCAATCCTTCAAGATAGAACAGCGCTTCACTTCCGTTGGCTACCCTCATGCCAATGGTCAAGTTGAAGCTACCAACAAAACCATCGTGAAGATTTTGGAAAAGAGGCTGAGAACTTCTCAAGACAGCTGGGTAGATGATCTCGATGGAGTCCTCTGGGCACATCGGACAACAGCTCGCACTTCTACTCATGAGACACCCTTCGCACTAGTCTATGGCTCAGAAGCGGTCATCCCCTCTGAAATTGATGTGGAAACCCAAAGGATCCAACAATACCAATCTGCGGAAAACGAAGTTGCAAGGATCTACGACCTCGAGCTCCTCGAAGACAAAAGGAGCAAGGCACTAGCTAGCATCCTTCGCTATCAAGCTATGTCTGCCCGGGCTTACAAAAAACATGTCCTTCCCAAGAATATACAAGTTGGGGACTTAGTCCTACGTAGAGCTGACATCCTAAGCAACGTTGGTAAACTCAAGCCCAAATGGGAAGGACCTTACAAGGTCATTGGGGCTAGAGTCAATGGAAGTGTCGAGCTAGAAGATGATCAAGGAAGAGCCCTAAAGAGAACATGGAATGCTAAGAACTTACAGAAGTTCTATGCCTAGAGATAATTCCCTGAAAAGTACTACGTCAGTCGCTAAGTTTCTGTTGTTTTCTTTTCCCGGCCTCGAAGCCCACCAGTTGTACTTGAATTTCCGTCAAATCAATACAACTTTTTTGCAAAACGAATGAGTTATATTCAAACAAACACACTGCCTCGGACCCTTCAAGGAGATCCGAGCAATTGCGTAACAAATGACTTACACAACCAGTTCGGGCGAAGTGACATAACAAGCCGAAGATAGAAATTGCAACGCTCAGAGAAGAGATTTGTATTTCTCAAAGTACAAATTACAAAGTTCGGATCTACCCGTCCGAGTCACATAAAGCAAAAGGAAAACCCATATCATTCTTTACAACACAAATATGCAGTTCTTTGTAGAATGTCCAACGTCCGGAACATGCCAATCGTCTTCATTCCAAGCCTGAGCTTCCGAGCGGAACAGGTGCAGCATCCTTCCGGAGCAAACTCATGGTGGAGCGACCCTTTTTAGGAACAGCTCTGACGTCCGAACCATGAATCATTCCTTTACAACGATCCTGTGTATTCCGAAGCAAAGTAGCCGGAGAACGAAGTTGGCTCTCCGAACTGAGCTTACGGTGGTACAACGGCATAAGTCACTTCTTCCCAGTAGCTCGCTAAAACCCTCACGGGAACCCCAGTTACTGGAAACAAGTGACTGATGCGACCGGACCAACATAAGACGGTCCGGGCACAGTAGCAACCGGACAACTTAAGGCAGTTGATTTTCGAATAGCATGTCCTGATCTCCGAACAAAGGATAAGTTTGAGTCCGAATTGGGTATCTTTGGTACCGATATGTAGTCAAAGGGCCTTCTCAGACCATCTGCATCTTTCACCACAACCACTTTCTGGTTCACGCCCGTCCGCACCACAAGAAAATGGTAAATGGTGGAAGGGGCAGGTAGCCCGAGGATTTGACTCTCCGAAGTAAAAAGTGTTTGGTAATCCCTGGAACCAGCGAGCTAGTCCACTTCCTCGGGGCTCAAGTTGTTGATACACCCTACAGCCCCGGAGAAAGAAGACTAGCACGGCGATCTAAGGAAGATTACTTCCGAGTGACCCGATCTCATCGTCCCCAGTGTGGTCCGACCCAAAGGGATCTTCGGACGTCCAAAGAACCCCCAGAGGCGGATCACGGAGGAACAGTGGAACCAATCTACTCGTTGGGATGTCCGGACCCAAGGATCCGAATCATCTACCATGAAAGGGATGGAATGATCTGGCAAAAAGCCGTACAATCCAGGGGTATATATAGAATTGAAGGACCAATCATCACTCGCCACGTGGCCCGTAACCACCGGCTATGGACTTGGGCCTAACACTTGGGCCACTATTCGGCCAACCAGGAGACCTTTCACAATTCCGGCCTTATTGAATGAATTATTTTGAACTGTAGCCCGATCGGATCCGTCAAGCCGAGCCTGTCACGATAACTTCCGTGACAACTATGATCCGTACCAGGTCACTCAACTTTTCTACTATGATTATCTCCTTTTTTACAACTTTTTCACAAGTTAACAAGGTTTGGAGCACTACATCAAGCCTCTACGGGTCGAATAGGATTTTAACATCCGAACTAGTCCTACTTGTTACAGATTTTGGTAAGTCAATCTTATCGGTACGTTGGCATTCAAAATTAAGACCCGGACGAACGCTTTGTCCGTCCGAGGCCGGGTAGTCAATCAATTCGATAGAGTTACTTTATTTCGGGAGCATTTGGTCTCGTTGACTCGGATCCACTGGCCGACGTCCGAACCAACGACACTTGCTTACGCTACTGGTTTAGTTTATAAACTAAGTACGCAATGAAATACATGCATCCGAATCACAGACAACATGAACATATGATGAAGCCGATCCGAGCCATTGATGAGCCCGAACCAGTGCAATATATTTCCAAATAAAAAACAATAATCCGAATCTGAACGAGTAAAAATTATCCGTACAAACAGACTTTACATCAACAAAATAAAAATATTGTTTTACGGTCCGTAGACCGGTGTTACAGAATTTCCGGGGCATACCCCGTTTTCAATCTCCCTGATGTCCGGGCGAACCAGCCTGTGCTCCGGATGGCCCTCCGATTTCTTCCTCCAGGGATGCTTGCAGGTCCGCCAGCCTTTTCACTTTTACCTCCTGAGCCAGCCTCTTCTCTCTTCGGACTCTCAATTCCTCGAGGAAGGCGGGGCACTCTTTCATCAAGTTCAACTCGCGAGAGAAGCCACGAACTGGCCCGGGTAGAGTAAGCCAGTCCCGGTTATAATCCACATGTTCCTCCAAGGGGACGAAGACATTGGACATCAATACTCGGGGCACAATGGACGGAAGGTACAGACTACCATGATTATACTTTTTGTCCTCGATCTCGTCACATACTAGCTCCACAAACTCGCACTTGATCAAGTCATCGTCCAAGACACCCTCCGGAGTAAAGTCCGAGCCATCCGCCTCTTTGAAAGTAGAAATACCTTCAGCTTCCAAGTCGTAGCCACTCGGGATCAATCCCATATGCTGAAGCTGCCCTATAGCTGCATCGAAACCATCCTGCCGAGCCTCGTCATACTTGGACTCAAGCATGAACTTGCAAGCATCCGACCCCAAGAAGTCTTGGACAGCACGTGTCCGGACCTGCAACAACTCTTTGAGCATCATCTCCTTGAAGGTCCGAGAGACTCCAACGTACTCGTCCACATTCTCCTGATGCACCTTGAGATCCTTCTCCAGAGACAGGATGGCACTCTTGACTTCGCCTCCGGACTCCTTCCTCAAGGCGGCCTTCTTCAAATTTCTTCGGACAAGCTGACCACCTTGGACGCCTCCATCTCCCGAGCAGCCTCAGCCTTAGCCAGGTCCTCCTCCATTGTGGCCCTCCGACCCACCACCACGGAGCACGCTTGAATAGCAGCAGTAAGCTACGATATCCAATATTATAAAATCCATGAGGGTTCCGAGTCAAAGAAAGATATAACATTTTATGGCAACAAGTAAGACCATGGTTCGATTAGCGCGTACCTTCAAGTGAATTGCGGATAGCTCCGCAATCCGGCCCAGCTCCGGAGCAGCAGCTATCCGAGCCACCTCCGCGTCCATGTCCGACTCACCAGTCATTTTCCCTTTGCCTTTCTTGGCATGAGGGATCGGACCTTCGGAGGGGCACTTTTGCTCGACTGCAGCACTCGAACCACTGGCAGGAGGGTCCCGGGACACAGCCTTCGGAGGTTTTTTTGCCCCCTTCGAGCCCGCCACCTTGCCCTTATCCGGAGTGGGCATCACCTGAGCCTCTTCACCCGCCACAGCCCTCCGAGTCTCCTCCACTCGGAAAGTGGCCGCGTTCCTAGGCTCGTCCATAGGAAGCACGGTGGACATCTTGATTATTTGCGTCCGAGTGCCCTCCTCCATATCCTTCCTTTGAGCGGCATTTTACTTCCTCTTCAGCTCACGCATGGTCGACATAATATACTCGAACCAAAAATCTGTGCATCCGAAGAACAACAAGTTAATGTAAGATGAAGCTTTTGTAAAAAGGGCAATAAAAACAACCAACTCGGATAAGATAAATGCGTGATCGAATGGGGAGGACTTACTCAAATCCTCCTTCCGATCGCAAAAGCTTGGCTCCGAAAAGCCAGCGAGGTAGGGAAGAGGTTGGCAGATTAAGCCCCGGAAAAAAATACTTCTCCGGGTCTTGATTTTTGTGGAGAGCTTGCATCCACATCGGAATGTTCCGAGCCGGAGGCTTCCAACCTGGCAATCTACCTCAGAAGAACTTCCTCTCGAAGCGCCACTGAACCCGCTCCGCCTCAGACTGACCCTGTTTTAAAGCGAGCCAGACGAAGATGTATCTCTTCCAGCAGTTGATCCCCAAAGAAGAAAGGGGATCCACAAAAAAAGTGTACGCTTGGCGACAGACCAACGTATAAAAGAATCTGTTCCTATTGCTTAAATTTACACTAAACAATTTACGAAAATTATCAAAAGTAACCGGGATGCCCTTGTATTTACACATCACCCCGAAGCACATCAAGTTTCCGAGAGAGTTGGGGATGATTTGGTGCGGACTCAACCCTATATCATTCAAAATGTCCATCAATTCGGACGACACCGCCAAACGCCATCTACAGTGCAGACTTATCTCATGCACGCACATCTATCCGAGAGGCGGATTATAGAAGCCGTGTGACCCATCCGGAATAAGAATCTCCACGGACTCCAGGATCTCATACTTCCTCCAAAGCTCCTCCACTTCCTCGAACGTCACAATAGACGGGCACGTTGGCAATGAACAATCCTCGTTCAGCTCGCCCTCCGGATCAGGATGAGTTACATCGTCCCTTAACCGAGGAAACTTCACTCGGAATACGACTTCACCCTTCTTACTGCCCTCAGGCAGCTCCTCCACAACCTCATCTTCAGTCTTGCGACGACTCGGACCTACTTGTCCGGACGACTCCCTCCGGAATATATGAGAAGAAATCATTTCATCCTCCTCATCCTCCAACACTATCATGCTGACCCTCCTCCTCTTCAGCATTCTTCTCCTTAACTTTTTCCTCCCCGGACGAGGAGCTCAACTCCACTACCATCCGGAGAGGGGCCGCAGTACGAACCCGATCTTCCACACCTTCTTCCAACATGCCCAGTTCAGGCGGTGCGTCGGAAGTATCATGCAGTTCCTCGATATTCGGCTCCTGTGGATCCGGAATGAACGACATTCGGTTAGGGTTAGTCCTAAAATTATAACCTAAGTTGCGAATGAGAGATCGAATCTCTACCGGAAGTTCGGGCTCCTTCCCAGCACGGCGCGGACGAAGACTCCCTATGGTCCGAGAGGTCGTTTCATGCACAACACCGACACCCTGCACATTAGAGACTTCCGGATAATCCTGACACTCCGGATACCTTGAACCCGGAACAACTAACCGGAGTAGAGAGCTTAGCTCGGGCTCTTCCCGACGCGGATGAGGAGAACGATCCAGCTCTTGCAAATCCTCCGTACCGCCAACGTCAATCTCCTCGGAGCTCTCTAGGAAGGACGACACTTCGGAAGCATACCCTTCAGCTTCGGATCGGTTTTGACTATCACTCTCAGACATCCTAGGGAAAGAAAAGGCAGTTCTATGAGTTTTAAGATTGTATTCCGAGAGGCCATTTACGTAGATTAAAGTTAAAAAATCTACGATCGGAGGAACAGGAACAACTCTGTCGGACGCGGTTAGTTCAGAGTTAGTGTGAAGTCGGTTCGATGTTAGGTCTAACTACTCAACATATCCGAAGCAAACTACGTTAGACAACTTGTAGCCAACTACGGAGTACGAAAAACGTACATAAATCCGAACATGCAACATTTTGAAAACGGACAAACAAAAAGCACAAAAAGCTTGGAAGAAAAGGAAGAGAATAAGTTACCTTTGCTCGGATAACTTGCTACGGACTTCTTCTTACTCGCTTCGGATTGCTTGAACTTGCTTCGGATGCACTAAAATTCGAAAATCTTCTATCTAGAAATGTGAAAGTGACAGCGGTCAACCCTCTATTTATAGAAGGTTAAATTGGGAAGCCCAACCGTCGTCATTTTTCGGGATTAAATCTCAATCGTAGATCAAAATTCATCCAATGGCGTAGTACAACAATACCAAGTGAAATGACGGATTGGTACAAAGAATTTACCTTACGATGACAAAAAAATACAACAAACTTCACCATTCTCGGGAGAAGGACACCACTCAACCTTCGGATGATCGGCCATCCTCTGCCTCGGATTATCCCTATCATTTTTTACAAGGAAGGACAATTTATCTCACAATCACACGGATCCTCGTCCGTTCGGATGTCCTTCTTCGGACCATCCCAACCAGGTTGATATATAAAACCCCTATCCTTTTTACAAGGACGATTTATCTCACAATCACACGGACCCTCGTCCGTTCGGATGTCCTTCTTTGGACCATCCCAACCAGGTTGATAAAACCCCTATCCTTTTTTACAAGGAAGGACGATTTATCTCACAATCACACGGACCCTCGTCCGTTCGGATGTCCTTCTTCGGACCATCCCAACCAGGATGATAAAACCCCTATCCTTTTTTACAAGGAAGGACGATTTATCTCACAATCACACGTATCCTCGTCCGTTCGGATGTCCTTCTTCGGACCATCCCAACCAGGTTGATAAAACCCCTATCCTTTTTTACAAGGAAGGACGATTTATCTCACAATCAAACGGACCCTCATCCGTTCGGATATCCGTCTTCAGATCATCCCTTAACCCACCAAAGGTATGCATCCGACGTTCTTCGTGCCTACACTTGATCTCGCTTACAAATACCCTTTTTTTATTTTTGTTGTAGTCCGAGCATCCATCCTCGGACTGCAACAAAAGAAGGGGGGGAGAGAGATTAAGTTAAGGTCTACAAGAAGCACGGATTACACATTTTTTCTGCTTATGAGGGACGGATTGAACAAAGAAACAGATTGTGCTCGACCTTTAATCATAGTTCCACAACTATCTTCTACTAAGATACTTGAAAACTAGGGGGACATATGTTGATACGGAAATATGTCCAATCCGTCATAGACGCCTTTGGAATGAATCCTAAGGCGTCCCAAGTTGTCTACGAGTCTGGGACCCTATAGTCCGACCCTAAGCCCCGCAGGTCCGACTCACCCGGGTGGAAAGGAACAGGAGGGCCCAAAGGGTAGTAGGTCCGACCCTGCCAATGGTCCGTAACCATGAGGTCCGACCCGGACACCCTTCCGGACTCAACACAACAACCTCATAAGCAACCAAGTGAACTAACACTTGAGAGTATTGAGGTCCGGTCGCATCACCCGGACCGCCTCCTTCGGACAGTGCATGGATTGTGGAAATCCCCAGTCCAACCTAGTACGGTACGGACCTACCTCCTCGGATCTCATACACGGCAGACTGCAACAAGGTCTCCAAACTCTCACATTAATGACTAATCTACCCCCGAAAGCCCAAAAGGGAATGGGTTAGGGAGTCATTAATGGACCATGGGCCTATTGAGGCATTGTTGGCTCAATCTGGGCCTGACAGTTGGCGCGATCCAGGGGTTCCCTACAATTTTGGGAGAAATCTATTTATATGGCACACATTCCCATAATAAAGGTAAGGCATAATCATTTCCCATCCCCGATCATTATACCGAGTTGATCCTCACTCTCTCGCAAGTAAAGTCTCCTTCCGGTTTGACACCACGCAAACCGGATATAAGGTTCTAACCCCCTTCTAAGCTACTTGTGCAGGTCCTTACACGTCGCCTCTTATCAGTACAACGGTTCTTACGGGTCTTTACAAGCAAGGTGGTCTAAGTACTTAGTGTGAAGTAAAGCAAGGGAAATTCATTTAAATGTTCGGGAAACTTTGCCCTCGACAGTTACAGGGACCAAAATGAGGTTTTTGGAAACTCAAAGGATTGTCTTTTGAAAATTAGGTTGTCTTCAAGGACCAGTGATGCAACTTATCTAATTTCAAACGTAAAAATATTCTGACCTTGACTAGTTAGTAGTTACTAGTGATTGGTAGGTGTGCACATTCGGATCAATCCGATCCGAAGTTCGGATTGGTCCGAAGTTTCGGACCAATCCGATCCAAACGTTCGGATTGATCCGATCTCGCTGGTGGTGGACTGGAGAGGAGTTGGCGTGGACTGGAGCGGCGGACGGCGGTGGTCGATGGTGGACTGGAGCGGCGTGGACCAGATCAGTGATGGTGTCGAATTCAGCTCGTGTGGTGAGGTCGAGAAGGTCAACAACGGAGCAATCGAGGTCGTTAACAATTGGGAAAGATTGCATTTTTCTCCAAGTAGCGATCGACAATGTCGAATCTGCTCATGGTTTCTGCTTTCGAGTTCAGTCAATTGAAGTGTTGTTCTCTCTTTAAATCTGGTGTGAGTAGGGAGAAATGGGGAACGTGAGACAAAGAGCTTTGAGTTGGATTTTGAAGTCAAAGAGGAGACGAGGAGAATCGTTGGGATTTTTGGTGGGTTTTGTTTTGATGAAGAAGATGGTGGATCTGGTCCATCTGGAAGAAGAGTATATGGAAAAGGAGAAGTAGGGTTTGGGATAAATTGTTAGAGAGGTAAAACGTTTTTAGGATAATTTTCTTTTTTTCTTTTTTTGTCAAATCTCGAGTCACAATATAATGAAGTCTCATAATAAAAATATATATAATTTATACATAAACTGATATGATTTTTTCATGGTTGGCCAATTGGCCGATCCCACATTTTTCCTTTATAATACACAACCCGTTTCATGTGTCCATCAAATCATATTGATACTTTGGGACAAATTGCTTATATTTGGTATATAATTGTCTATGTTTAATGTAAAATTATTGATGACAACCTATTTATCTCAAAAAACTCAATATTTATAAAATAAACATAGAAATCAATTTCATTCATCAATCAATAAAATGTCATTACATAAAAAACAATACAAAAAATTAAAAATCACTATATCCAAACTACATTCATCCTCGCAAACAAAAAAAAAAAAAAACACCCTTGACTTGTTCGTCAACTCCTCCATCCACGCCTCCATCTTTATCATCAATCATTCAATCACAATTTTTACGAAAACCTACTATATGCAACAAAAAAAAACAACCAAAATCAACAATTTACATATAGACATACACAATTTATATAAAAACCTAAACAATATTTTATTTTTTTCAAAAGATGAAATAAAATACCTATATTCAAGCATCACCAATTTACCCTTAACAATCAACAATTACAGTATAAACATAGGCTATTCATACATAATACTCGAAGGAAAAAAATGAAGCATAATAACCGAAGCAAAAATGAAGCATAAACATAGACATCACCAATTTACCCTTAACAATCAACAATTACAGTATAAACATAAGCATCACCAATTTACCCATAACAATCAACAATTACAGTATAAACATATGCTATTTATACATAATAATCGAAGTAAAAAAGAAGCATAATAACCGAAGAAAAAATGAAGCATAAACATAGGCATCACCAATTTACCCTTAACAATCAACAATTACAGTATAAACATAGGCTATTCATACATAATAATCGAAGTAAAAATGAAGCATAATAACCGAAGCAAAAATGAAGTATAAACATATGCATCACCAATTTACCCTTAACAATCAACAATTACAGTACAAACATAGGCTATTCATACATAATAATCGAAGAAAAAATGAAGCATAATAACCGAAGCAAAAATGAAGCATAAATATAGGCATCACCAATTTACCCTTAACAATCAACAATTACAGTATAAACATAGGTTATTCATACATAATAACCGAAGCAAAAATGAAGCATAAACATAGGCATAACCAATTTACGCTTAACAATCAACAATTACAGTATAAATATATGCTATTCATACATAATAATTGAAGCAAAAAATGAAGCATAATAACCGAAGCAAAAATGAAGCATAAACATAGGCATCACCAATTTACCCTTAACAATCAACAATTACAACCAAAACAACAGAAAACGAAGCATATCATGTACAACAACAATCACTTCAACATTATCAATAGAGTTCAAACACGCAAACATCAACAATTACAGGTCAAGCATACACAATTAAGGTTAAAACATCAACAATTACACATGAAATATAAAGTTATGCGAAATCAATAAAAATCACCAAAACCAAACAAAAAATAAAAAAAAAATGAAGAATCGAGAGAAGAAACCTGAAAATCGAGGAAACGACAAGGTTATGACTTATATGTGTTGTGTAGTCGGAGATCCGCCGGAGAAGATAACCGGAAAAGCTTCGAATTCCGACCAACCGTTTCAAAAGTCGACCAAATGAAAAAACGAACCTAGAAAGGTAGATCGGCGATGGACTACTCAAATATCGATCGGATTTAAGATTGGTGTGACAGCGGAGATATCAGGAAAAGCCTTCGAATTCCGGCCAACCGTTTCAAAAGTCGACCAAATAAAAAAACGAAACCGGTAGAAAGGTAGATCGGGCCATGGGCTACTCAAATATGCGATCGGATTGAACATTGGTGGTCGGACGGCGGAGATATCGCCGAAAATGTGATCGGAAAAGAGAGAGAGAAAGGAAGAGGAGAGGGTAGAGAGAGAGAAGAAAGAAGGAAATGAAAGGAAAAAAAAATAGGGTATTTATATTAATTTGACAACCCGTTTTTAGATCCATATTACCTAGAACCCAGGATCCAAATAAATTGACCATGAATTTGAATAGAAACCAAGTCATCCCAAAATTGTGTATAATTGTGTATTTGTTCAGGACTCTCATAGTATATAGGACTTTTAAGTTTTAGTATTCTTTTTTTTTTTTAATATTTCAGATCGAATCGGATTAATCCGAAAATTCACGGATTTAATCCGATCCGATCCAAAATTCAAAATTTCAAATATGCTAATATGAAATCTGATCCGAACATAACGGATCGGATCGGATCGGATTTTCGGACCCTATAGTGATTGGAGTTCTTTTCGTACCAATCTTTAATTAAATTATTTTTACATTTGAATTTAATCAATAGTCCCTGGTCTCCTCGAATATTAGACCGTCTAATTATAAATTGCATCATTAGTCCCTGGTCTCACACTAATTCCCAAAGGAGAGTCCTTTGAGTTTTCAAAAAGTGCAATCCGGTGCCTGTAACTTCAACCAGTTTTCAATAGACGATTTTAAGATTTCTAAATCAAATCTAGGGTTCTAAACTTCCGCTCTTAACATCAACACTTGTTAATATCGAATCCCGATACCTAAATTAAATTCAAAACGCATGATTCAAAGAAACTCATTCTCCTTTCAGTTGGTTACTGCTTCAGCTCCTATGGGGATCAATCTTTAACGGATCAGCCTGGATCGGAGGATACTATTCGGGAGTCGAGCACATTACTAGTCTCAAACATCAACAAAACAAAACGTTTGTTAATTTAGGAAGGGAAATGTTTGATTAATTTTTTTTACCAAAAGTTACTATAAAAGGGAAATTGATGACTATATATAGGACCAAATATCAGGTTAGGGCGATAGCGAACAATGACACATGTCACTTACATCGACTGACAATAGTCAAAGCGACACATCGATTGGCGATAGAAAAACTTATGTGAGTTTGTGCAAGACCTTTGTCAAAAAATCCTTCAACGTGCAGTTTGTTTACTACTTTCAACTTGGAGTCGGGGAACATATTCAACATCAACATCATCAAACACGCTAACATGATATTTTCGTGTTTCCTAATAGACCTATACTACCTCCGCCCCGGAGAAGCTGTCTATGTTACTGTCCATGCACATGTTTTAAGGAGAGTAATATTATAACTCTATATAATACATGTGGGGTTTACTTTATAACTTTATTTGTAGTTGGTTTGATTGTTTAAGATACTTTTTGTTGACTTTTTTAGAAGTAGTGGATGATATAAAATTATATATTTGTTCCTAAAATGACAAAGAAATGAAAGTGGACAACTCTACGGGACGTGCAAAATGACAAAGGTGGACAACTTCTATGAGACGGGGGAGTATATCTACTGCCAATGGTACAATATCATCAGTCATCAAGTGGAGCATAATCTCCTTATATTTCATATTTTTTAAAATCTATCTCTATATGTTCCATAGTTTCCTCATCTCTATATGTTCCATAGTTTCCTCAATATCAGCCAACATAGTGAAGCAAATTGTATGATCAGTAGGCAAATTCTCTAACACTAAAGTGTTTACATCATTCAACAGTACTCTGTTATGATTATAATGCCTCGTAGGTCATCGCATTGTTCTCGACCATGATGAATCCGCATAGTAAACATGTTACTCATTGTTACTGATATAAAAACAAACAACAAAAAAAGAAACATTAATGATTAATCCCCTGCTTGGACAGTTACGAAATAAACCTAGCTACAACAAAACTCAATCAAACCCTAGCAATTTTTTTTTTTTTTTTAATTTTTGAAGAAGACATTACCTTTATTTGAAGCGTCTCAGGTGCGGTTCTTGCTCCAAACTCAGTAAAAGTCGGCCTTTATGAGTAACAATGGTGGAAAAGTCGTTTATTCGGCCGGAATTGAAGTCTGTAATGGTCGATTATGGTGATTGGTGAAGAATGGAGGACGACAATAGGAAGACTAGCTATGAGACTGAAAATATGGGAGTATGTGTGTGGTAAAGTGAAAATGCTGAAATATGTAAAAACCTACTAGTTCAAAGTAGTATAATAATTCACAAAGTTTTACTAAGTTTATAATACAATTTAAATCTGATCCGTTGATCTTACTTATTCAATTTGAATCTGGTACGTACATGTATCATTGTTTAAGTAGAAGGTGCAGGGTTCGAATCCCATTGATGCAAGTTTATCCCTTTTATTTATTATTTTTAAATGTTTTCAAAAATCACAGGTTCATTGGTTTATATAAAAACCCTTAACACACATAGTGTATTACGTAAATGCTAGTACCTAATATTTAACTTGAGGGCATGTTTGGGTGTAAAGGAATTGGATGGATTATATAAGTTGGTCACGGATTTTTGAATTTTGGATTGAAATGTAATTGTTTGAATAAGTAGTATATATTAATGTGAGAAGTGGTTGTCTAATAGGAGGTCCCTTTGTAATAAAATTCAGTTTGCCTTATTTCTTTTTTTTTAATATGTTTTCTTACGTTCCAATCAGTGTTTCTCCAAATATGGATGATGATCCAAGCATAAAAAAGGGTACAAAAATACTAAATAATATACTGATTGAAATCATAGTAATCATGAGAATAAGTTTGAGTTTACATCTCCAACAAAATTAAAACATTCGAGTATAATAGATAGATGTTGATGAAGTTGATAATATACGTACTTTAAAGACAACTATTAAGCTGATCCAAACTTAGAAGAATGAAACTCATACAACCTTGTAATGTTTTAATGTGAGCAAACATATTCTATGAGTGAAGTTTGGTTTAAAGGATTTGCACTTTGGTACATTTTTATGTGCCATCAAACCTTAGTTAGAAAAAAAATCATATACAGTAAGATTGTAAATTTCACACCATATGTGTACACCGTATCGGAACATTTTATGGTTAAGTTAGTAAACAGTACACGTTTTTTCTTCGGGGAATATGTTGGAGGTGTGGGTGAAAAAAAACCCACCATAGCATGTGAAATTATGTTCGTAAAATAAATAATAATTTATGTTTTGGGACAGGGGGTCCATATATCATCCCTAGGGCTGTTAGGAGCATACTATGTTAATTGTGCTATACACTTTTATATTTTATTTTGGATTGTGTTTGAGGGATACAATTTTTTTCTAAACATATATCAGTTACGAATTAGTGGGCCGTATACGAGTAGGACCCGATATAAAATACTATGTTATCAACCCGTCTGGTCATGTAAGTGTTTGGGTTGAACCCTATCCTTTAAAAGCATATCAGTCACGACGAGTCGTATTTTACATTTCCTATTGTTACCATAAAAAAAGAATTAATGATTTAGTATTGGATGAAGAGAAGGACTACCCACTGAAACTACGACCAACGTTGTTTACATGGAAGTTTAACTATCATATTTTAATGATTAATTTATTATGCCATTCACATCGTAACATCGCCACAGATTATTACTAGCTCATTTTTAATGCATCATCTAATACATTTTGAACTTTAATTGCCATGTCATCATTTAAAATTTTAGTAGTAATTCTTATTCAAATGGTATCTACTACTTTAATAGATTATACCTTTTTTGGAACAATTTTATGATATCATTAATAGAACAAAAACTCACGGGTTCTATTCTTAACCGTGTACAAAACGAAGAATCCAAAGAGCCGAAGTAAACTAAGACAATACAGAAAAATATTATAGTCAAGAATAGTAGCAACAAAACAGAGACAACTGACATACAAGACGCCAAAATAAGATCAGATAGACCAACTTTGACATCATGAACATCTCCAGAAATATGATTATACAAGTTCAATAAAACTTCATTTTTGACATGTGGAATTTCGTTTGATTTTTTTTCGATTTCTCGCTGCATGTGACCAATCCAGTCGAGCACTGTCGGATCTTTTTTGAGGGGATGACTCTCCCAACGATATTATTTACATCCACATGGTTCGAACCCGAGATCTTGTTTTAATAAAGTCGATGCTTTTAGCATTTAAGCCAACAATCGTTGAAAGACCCGTTTGATTGTTGTGTAAAGTTATGGACAAACATCTCTCATAGTTCAAATTCTAATTATATTCAATAGTATGTAATATTAATTTCAAAAGTTGATACTTTTAACTAATTAACAAGAGACATATTGAAATGGTATTATAAGAATCTTGCATCATCTAGTATCTTTGCCGGTGCTGAACATTTCCAAAGCTAATCGTAGCACGTTCGGCCGCCGGATAGAGTGGATCTCGTATAGCACCAGTCACACTCTTAAAGTAAAAGGATCAGTCAAATAATAACATTAAAAGGATGAACAAAGACCAGTATTACCTATATACTATATCTAGAAAGAGTTTTCCTTTTTGTTTTTATGTTTTGATTTTTGATATCTCATAACGGATTTTCACCTTCTGTATTTAATTTAAATTTATTAATAAAATATAGATCACAAAGTCTCATGAGAGACGGTCTCTAGATAACTTATCTAGGGACGGTTCATGTTATTGATCAAACCGTCTATGTTGTTAACAAAATAAGTCTTGTTGTAATATGACAAAACACCAATATTGAGATGAGATTATAGTTGTTTTGATTAATAACATTGATGATTTTCTTGACAATATAGATTCGTCTATAGATATCGTCTCTCAAGAGACTTACTCAATATAGATATGATTAAAAATATATATCTTATTAAATATTTTTTTTAAAAACGGTAACTTTCTTAAATAAATACTTTTTAATCACAATTATATTTATAATGTTTGTCTGTAGTTAGTGATCTTGTACAACGTTTCAAATTAGACTCACTTATTATATCTTGTAGCACAAAGTCTCATGATAGACCTAGACCATCATATATATGAATACATTGATGTGGAATAAAATAATTACTATTGTTAAAATTTTGTTGTTTATAAAATACATGAGTATATTGAGAGACGGTCACTAGTTAACAATCTAAATACTAACCTATGTTATCAAAAAACAATCTATGTTATTCATCAAAACGGTTATGTTGTCAAATGTCAACATTAATGTTTTTCACATAAAAAATACTACTACATTTTATTAACAAAATAAACAGTTTGATTAATAATCTGTATGTTTTTCATAACAAATTATGTCCGTCTCCATATAAATTATTTAGATACCGTATTTTTATATTAGGGACTTCATGAAAATACGTACAATATGCTCCTAATTAACACAAAGTCTCATGAGAGACGGCCTCTAGAAAACTAATTATTTAGAGACGCGGCCTATGTTATCATGAAAACCATCTATGTTATTGATCAAAACTTTATGTTAACAAATGAATCTTGTTGTAATATGAAAAAACACCAATGTTGAGAACATATGAGTTTTGATTAATAACATCAATGATTTTCTTAACAATATATGTCCGTTTTTAAATAAATTATCTAAAGATCGTCTTTTAGGAGACTTACTCCTTAATTAAACCTTCAATTTTTTACAAAGTCTCTAAAGAGACGGTATCTAGATAATTTATCTAGAAACAATTTATGCTATTAAGAAATTCTTCGATGCTATAATCAACACACCATGTTTGGCTAACGATTAATTAAATCAATAAAATCAGGTTAAAATATGTTTTTTTTAACCATGTTTTCTTAATTTTAACCGCTAGGCAAACATGCATATAGTATGTTGTTAACAAATGTATTTTACTCAGGGGCGGAGCCAGGAAAAAATATTGCCTAGGACGTATATTTTAAATTTTTTATTATTTAAGAGATAATAAAAAAATTTATTGGTATAGAGAAAATATAAAGAAAAATAATACACAAATAATGACATTTTTTATCAAAAATTAAATATATGTATGTATTATGAGAAAGAAAAATAGAATTTCGATGCTAAAGAGGATAGGGCGAAACGTCGAAATGCCACTAAAATTACACTAATTTTTTTTTTATAAAACGAATGGGTATATATGTAGCTACGCCCCTGATTTTACTGTATATATGAAAAAATAACTATGTTGACAACATAAACATTTTGATTAATAACATTGGAAATTTTCTTGACAACATACGTCCGGCTCTAAATAAATTACCTAGTGATTGTGTCTTAGTTTACTCGATCTCAATTATTTTATAATATAATCGTTTGTGTGTAGTCGTGAGGATAATATTTATTAAATAGAAAAAGGAGGAAGAAGAAGCAGATATCACGTCTTGTTTTTGATAAGTGGAGTCGTGAGTTTAGCCGTAAGAGGTGATACAATAACCCATGCGCATTGCAATAATTGCCATAACTTATCAATTTTCAATCTGCTAACAAGTCAAACTTCATCACGCCGACCATGTCTACATCCACTTTCTTCACAATTATTCTCTTTTTTTTCTTTCTTCCATTCATCAGCCCCAATGTCACACAATCCTTCATTCATGGAGGTCTTTGAAGTCACACGAGAGAATTGACGTATTGAGCTTTGCTTCAAGGCAATTTGTAATTTCTTAATTCTTGCATTATGTTTTGTTAGTCACATCTGAAACCTTTGGAATGATTGAGTTTTAATTCAATTAAACTATAATGTTTGTAACAATTAATTATACTTGATATATACAAATGCGTCATCTTCTACGGACCTGCAACCTAAGAAGATCAAGGGTGAACTTCACCTTCTTTAACTTTCTCCAATAGGCATTTGATAAGGTTGGCCATCAAACGGCAAATGGCTCACAATGGCCATTTGATCAGCGTTTGATGTCAAACGCGTCTGAAATTTTCAGACGCGTTTGATGGATTCCCCTTTTTTTAGTTTCTTTTATTTCTCTTTTTTTTTTTTTGTTTTGTTTTGTTTGTTTTCTTTTCACATTTTTCATTCTATTTCACATTTTAATTTCTTTTCGTTTTCGTTTGTAATATTTATTTTTACTTTTTTCGAATATTGTAATTAATTATCGAATAATTTTTCAATTTTTATTTCATGTTATTTTAATCGATTAACGAAATTTAAAATAAATATGAAGTGTGAAGTATGAAGTTTTAAAAGAAATGATAAAAGAATAGTGTAGTTTAAAAAGAAATGAGAAAAAAAATGAAAATTTTAGTATGATAGAGTTTGAAGGTTGGAGATGGAGAGTTTGGTTGAATTTGTTGTTAGTGTAATAATGACGTGGCAATCTGATAGAGTTTGAAGGTTGGAGATGGAGAGTTTGGTTGAATTTGTTGTTAGTGTAATAATGACGTGGCAATCTGATAGAGTTTGAGGGATGGAGATAGCCTTACTATGATGCTCAGACAACATCAAAAAGCAAGGAGACATCACCTCGAAGCGACGGGGGCAGACCGACCTCCTATGATCAAGTATGGAGAACCGGCCTCCGACACCACAAAAGAAACTCAACACTAATCTAGTCGGACCGACCCTACTCCTTTTACTGAGGAGAACATTTTCTCAGAGAAAAGACTGCAGGGGATCAAGACCGACCTCCTATTGTCTGTCACCGCATGTGATCTAAACGTGCCACCTTACTCCGGCAACACGTGTCAAGTGCTAATAGGACCGACCAGACTCCGGACAAGTCAGAGGCTTGTCCCCTGGAGCACCTCCAATATATAGAAGCGCATTTACTCCTCATAAGGTAACTCAATTACCTGCAACATTCTATTCTCTAGTCTACTCCGACTCTTAAGTACCGTAAAGACAAGTTGAATCTAAACCTGATTTGTCTAAGTCAAACCAGCCAAAAAGGGACAAGCCTCATTTTGCATTAGGATCTCACTCGAAGATTCTAGTACAATTATTGATCTTACCTAAGCTTTGGAGTATTCATTCCGATGCTAAAGGACTTAATTGTTTTTCATACCACATCATATTGGCGCCGTCTATGGGAATCTTTACGAAAAAGTCATGGTTAAACAACAAACTAGAAGGCGCAATGCAGCTACCAACTAAAGGGAATCGACGTCCGACGAAGGCCTGGACCCTGTGGGGCAAAACTGAAGTTTCGCCCAAATGGAACCAACCCTGGAAAATAGGGTCATCTTGAAACATGATCCCCGGGACGGTACTGAGGCTACCATCTCCAGCAAAGGGAACGAACCGACCACTAACCAAGTTCCCCCCTAATGCCCAGGTTATAAGCCTACAAGTCCCAGCTCTCATGCAGGGGGTTGACCGACCCCGCTCTAGTCGGTCTCTCAGAAGCTCAGGTGCAATATATCCTTTCCTTAATTTAGGTCAGGACCGCGGCCGCTGCTGACCTAGGTCTCCAATTCTTAGCTCCTGCCCCCACGGCTTATGCCCAGCCAGCCTCGGTGCTTCCCGTCTTAGTCCAACAAGCTGAAGTCCCAACAGATCAAGTGGCGGACTCGAGAGGGCCACCTCGGTCCAGAAATACCAACCACTTAATGGCTCATCAGGAATACGGTGGAGCCCCCATTCAAAGGGCTAATGAGGATATGAGGAATATCCTCATTAGGCAGGCAAGGGTAACAAGGGAAGAAAGGAATCCATGTCAGGCTATTATGGAGGAGAATAAGGAAGTTGAAGAGAGGGCCCGTAATGACCTCACTCCTTCGCGGGTCTCTGAAAGGGACCAACGCCGCTATGATGACGAGGATAGAAGAGATCGGTATGAGGACATATATGAAGAAGAAGATACTCGCCTCAGTTATCGGGGTGAAACTCCACGACAGCCGCCCAGGAGAAATGAATCAAGAGGTAGGAACGTCTCACCTTCCCGAAGAGGACGAGAAGAAAGATACGAGGAAAGGAGGGGAAGTACTCCAGAGAGAAGATGGGAAGAGAGTGGGGAAAGAAGTAGATCCAGATCAGTTAGAAGCCACCGAAGAGGCCAGACCACGGATGAGGCCATACGTTATGGGACCTGGACCCCTTGGGTCCGCTAATCCGACATGAGACACTGAATTTTGAATTGGGGAGAAGCACTCCCTCTGCCAAGGAAAGGTACGAGGGGAATTCTTGCCCCGTAGATCATCAAATTCGTTTTGAGGCGTCATTGGCAGGATTGGGTGTTCCCCGACAATGTAATGGCCCAACTCTTCACCGGAACCTTGTATGGACATTCTATGACTTGGTGGAAAAAGCTCAAGCCTGGCTCTATCTTGTGCCACAACCATCTAAGGGACCAACAAGAAGGCTGCTGAAGAGCGTGAGAAGAAACAAGGCAGGGGTATTGATGCCCCGACTACTGAAGACGCAATAGTATCCGCACAAGTTACTAAGACCGCATGGACACGCTGAAAAAGCATCACAAAACATGTCTATGTCTGAAAATCCACAAGGTACTGACCAAGTAACTCAACAAATTGTTGTAACTCACTCCAAACCAACCATGATTACTGCTAAAGAATCCTTGATGGTTGATGCTAAGAAAACCAAGGGCAACGGCAAGATAGGAGCCCTAGAAGATATTTGACTCTTCACTAGATTCGAGTGATTTTGATGGCTATGACGAAGATGCTGAAGACACAGATGAAGAATCATCCCTTGAAAAATCTTGGAAGATGATACAATCATATTCCATGTTTTAGTTGAACATATGTTGAATGCAGTGCTTCCTGATCCAACTAAAAAAAATGTGCATAAAGTTCATTCAGAGCACTAGCTTTGAGTATTTCCAACTCACCAAACGAGACTTTGAATGGGATCTTGAATATTGGAAGAAAATGTACAAAAAGAAGAATCCCTCTGCATATCAACTGCATCACTGGTGGATTTGGGGAAGACATTTGTGGATTGAAAATTTCTCTAATATGAGCTACGAGATTGCTAACAAAAGCTCAAGGGAAAACGAAGTAAAAATTATATACATGTTGCTCAACTATGAGATTGATACAAGAAGATTTCCAGGGGATTTACAAGACTTTAGTAGGATTGATAGAAGCTACTTAGAATTGTAATTCTTGTGTATGTCTACCCACTAGTGCCTCTTACTTTTGTTTTGTATATGCTGAACATTTTTCAGTTTATGATCAATTAAAGCAACCCAATTCAATCTCAACAACAATTAAACGAACTAACTAACACGAATCTTGGATAAGTAAGGCTCTGTTCTTTTCAACTGAAATTCTTGGAATCGAATCGAATGAATGGGCTAGGCCCAGGCGAATGAATGGAATGGTAGGCAACGAACTAAAATGAAACTAATCGAATCGAAGAAATTATTGTGTAATAATAATAATTATATGATGGTATATATAATCACAATTAAAAAATATATTATTTTGTCATCTTTCTCACATTCTACTCTTTTTCCTGTCATTTTACATTTTTATTTATTATTGTATAACAAACTTTAAAACCAACTGCGTGGAAGGTACTTTATACGATGCCTCAAATGGAAGACACATATCAAATATACGTGATTGTTGCTACCTTCACTCTGCATAATTTTATGCGCATGTGTAAACTTGAAATACCAGTTTTGCAACATGATATCAATGTCCAGTGGAGTGGATAATGATTTATTGAACGACAAGGAAAGAAAGCGATGAGCAGGTGCGAGGAGATGACATTGAGAATTTGGCGCCTATTCCGAGCGATATAGAGGCAGGAAGATAATATAGAGGAATAAATGCCATTTTTCAATATTTGTGATATATAATATTATTTTATAAAGTTTGGTCCGATTTTTGGTTTGGTTTAACTTGTTTTGGAGTTTTTGAACATGTAGATTTTTTGTTAGTTCAAATTGTAACTATACTCTTTATTTCATTGATCTACTAAAAGTCGTATTAAAAAGAAAGAAAGAAAAAAAGTTGAAAATAACTCAATTGGATAAATTTTCTTATTGTTCTCGTACAAAAGATCAGGTGTGTAAATAAATGATAAAATAATCTTAATAATAATAATAATAATATGAATTTAATGAACTGAATCAAAGGCGAAGGCAATTTGAGCGAAGGCAATTTGAAGCCCAGTGAATGGGCCAGGCCCAGCTGAATGACTCTGTTCTTTTCAAGCGAAAAAGTCATTGATTCGATTCATTCGATCGATTCGATTCGATTCGATTCGACTAAATCTTGATTCGACTAAATCTTCGACTGATTCGATTCGATTCATTAATTTCATATTATTATTATTATTATTATTATTGTTGTTGTTGTTAATAATATTATTATTATTATTATTAATATTATTTTATCATTTATTTACACGATCTTTTATGCGAGGAAAAATAAAATTTATCCATTGGCGATATTTTCAACTTTTTTTGATTCGATTCGATAAATTCGATTGAAAAGAGCAGCAAGTCAAAATTAAAAATTATACGAAGCAATTCTACGCAATCCAATTAAACGAACAAATTATACGGAATCCAATTCGATCCCAATAGCAACAATTATACGAACCAATTCTACCCACAATACATAAAATATGATAATATCGAACCAACCCAGCAACAATTATACGCATAACCGGAAACAAAAATCTTCAATTTTACCTATATGGCTGTATCAATGGCGTGAACCCTAACTTCGTCGAATCGCCAAATCTCCATGTTAGACCTCTAAAAAATTGCTTGAATTATGTTAATTGTGCTTATTCTTCCATGGATTACGTGATTACGTCTTCAATTTTGGAGAATTACGGGATAATACGGAAAGCAGGGGATGGGAAATAAGTCTTAATTTTCACGGGATAATAAAATTCGGTGCGAAGCCCTTTTATTGAATTTATTTCTTTTAGCTTTTCTTTAAGAGTAAGTATAATGAGAGACGGTATTTAAATAATTTATCTAGAGACGGACCTATATTTTCAATAAAATTATCGATGTTATTAATCAAAATACCTATATTCTCAACATTTGTGTTTTTTCATATTACAACAAGACTTATTTCGTTAACAACATAGACGTTTTAATTAATAACATAAATGATTTTATTGATAACATATGCCGTTTCTATATAAATTATTTAGAGACCGTCTCACATGAGACTTTGTGTTTCTTTAATTGATTTTATTAATCTGAATTGAATTATCTTTTCTTTAAAGCAGAGAGAAAATAAATGCCACATGGAGAGAGATGATTTGGTAGGGTGTTCAACATAATATGTGAATTTGAATTTATATGTAATTGTTAAAATAGAAGGATTTAATCTGTAATTATACCAAATTTAAGGGTACCAAAAGTTATTCACCCAAATTAAAACTTAGGAGTTGAGTATGACATTTAAACTCAAAACAACACCTAACTAAGGTACCAAGAATATTCCTTTTTATGAAATTTGATCATCCAAGTTGACTATATTTAATTTTTCCTTTTCTTTTTATTAGAGTGTCCTTTTCCTTTTCTATTATTGTAATTTGTACACCTTTATCTTACTGCCACAGCCCACATGATTAATTAGAGAGTAAGTCTCCTGAAATACGGTCTTATGTAGAGACTAAAAAAGACGGACAAATATTACAGTTATATAAAAAATATTAAAGGTTTTACTAAGAACATCGGTGATATACATATACATAAAAATGATGTAAAATATTCAATCATAAAATATTACTGATATTGTTTATAACATTATACATATACTTAAAATATTAATCCGTCTCTCAATTTCTCACTAATACATGTCTATTTTAAGATTTTGTGTTAATTAGAAGGAAAAGAAAACCTTATTAAGGGTTGTTTTACGAAAATAAAAAAAAGAGGAAAAGTAGAGCCAATTATATTCAGCTTGGGAATAAGAAATTGTGGACTTGAACTGAAAAAACCCAACAATTGCACTTCGCTTGTTGCTTCTCTTCACTCTCCTTCTATATATAGGTCTCTCTGCCATGTGAATTTAGATCACAACTCTCTACTCTCAAGAAGCTCACTGTCCCAGTTTAGGTACTAGTCAAACCATTCCAATTTCCAATCCGATGAGATGCCATCGTTTTCCAGTGCACGTCAATTTGTATAAAATGTTTGCATGAAATGGTCCCTTTTAATTGATTCGGATTTCTGATTGTTCTTTGCAGTGTGCTGACTCATTTATGGCTGCAAGGAATTTGGAAAAGTTGGCTTCGATTGATGCACAATTGAGACTTTTGGTGCCTGGAAAAGTTTCTGAGGATGACAAGCTGATTGAATATGATGCGTTGCTTTTGGATCGCTTTCTCGATATTCTTGAGGACTTACATGGAGAGGATCTCAAGGAAACGGTACAAATTCCTCTTTTTTGCTTTTCAGATTGGCTTAATTTGTTGTTACCCTTGGTAAAAATTTGATCTTGATGTGGTACTCGGATGATTCCTGTCCAAAGATATGTTTTTTTTGTCTGTCTTAGTTTGATTCGTTTTCTTGCATCATAAAGTCTGTATTGTCTGTCTTGTGGAGGCACTATCTTTGTTGATGATGATATTGAGAATGAGAGGCGAACCCATTTCCGTACACATGTAGAGTATAACAGTCAACACGATCAAGCACACATGTTTGCACCATCTTTAAGGGTAGATCGAACTCTGCGGGTTAGGGGGGAGTGAGTGTATAGTATGCAGCTTTACCCGTCTAGGCCTCGATTATCTGACCACCACCGGAGAAACTTATGGTTGAACCATTGTTTGATTGCTAGCTGTAGTTTATCTTGCAATTTGATGTGAGGATCAATGTGTATGGTGTGTTTCTTAAGAGCTTTTCCACCTGTGTAATATAGGTTCAAGAGTGTTACGAACTTTCTGCCGAGTATGAAGGCAAGCATGATCCCAAGAAGCTGGAAGAGCTTGGAGCTGTGTTGACTAGTCTGGATCCTGGTGACTCGATTGTTATAGCGAAAGCTTTTGCTCACATGCTTAACTTGGCCAACTTGGCTGAGGAGGTTCAGATTGCATATCGGAGGAGGAACAAAAAGAAGAAGGGAGATTATACTGATGAGAGCAATGCGACTACTGAATCAGACATTGAGGAGACTCTCAAGAGACTGGTTTTCGATTTGAAAAAGTCTCCGCAGGAGGTTTTTGATGCATTGAAGAATCAGACCGTGGATCTGGTCTTTACTGCTCATCCTACACAGTCTGTACGTAGATCATTGCTTCAGAAGCATGGAAGGTTAGTTCATATAACATCTTACATGATACATTTTGTGTTTACATTTTTTATTTATTCTGACTTGTGATTCTTGGTTTTCAGAATTCGGAATTGCTTAGCCCAACTATATACCAAAGACATCACCCCTGCTGATAAAGAAGAGCTTGATGAGGCTCTACAGAGGGAGGTAACATATTAATTCATATTTGTATAATAAGTTGTTCATACAGAACTTTCTTATTCAGATTGATGAACGAGTCTATGATTGGGATTTTATGAATTAAAAAGAAAGCAGAGATAAAATTAACATTGACAATAATAATCTTTTTCAGCTTCTCTCGCAAGCTGCGGCTTATTGATCTTTTGTTAAGAGTGAATCAACTGATTGTGACATCTTCATATGTTCCTTTTCATAAAGAGTTTACAAAGACCTTATCTATAGTACAGACCTCGGATAAACATGACTTTCAAGTCTCAAATTTGAATAGTTCATTACATTTTGGCCATCATCTGCATCCTAGGAAGCTACACGCAATCATTAACAATGATGGCTCGTTGAACATAATAAATGCATTCTGTCTAATTGAGATCTTACTACATGCTTGATGCATTGTACATTTCTCGTGGCTTAATTGAGTAATGTGAGTTTGATGCCATAATCAGGATACACTATTTAAAAGATCGATTAATTTTTTTTTTTTACACTAAAACCTTTTGGGCTAATTTGAGTTTACACTATAACCTTTTATTTTTTGCATTTTACACCAAAAAGTTTATAAAAAATTTGACTTTACACAAATGTTGGATGGCCGTTATTTTTAAATTACACCAAAATCTTTGAAATAACTTGTACTCGCCACCAGAACCTTTCTATATAATAATAATTATTTTTTTTGAAAATTTTAAAATTTTATTCCAACCAAAAGAACACTAGAAGTGTTCAGGAAAACAAGGATTACAATGCGAGTCACAGACCAACGACACTTTACTTTACAACCACAGAAGCTAAACAACAAACCTCATATCCCATATAATATTGTTCTTGTTGTTGTTATTGTCGTCGTCGTTATTGTTATGCATTGAACTTAATTCCAAAATAAATATCACTTGAGACTATTAACGAGCATCTATCAAACTTAAAGAGAATGATCAACTCTTATCACTCACTCCATAAACTGATAAACTAGTTTATGTTGTCTACCAAACACAGTTTCTTCCTTTGTTTACTAAATATAACAATAATTTTCTTTTATAATAAATATAACAATAACAATAAGATACTGCATAATTATCTGGTGAATGTCAAATTCCAGAGTACACGGATAATGCATGACAAAATTTATTAGTACATTATTTGGCGTACATATGTTTTTTTCTAACTATAAAACTAAGTGATCGAACTCTCTTAACATTCCATCTCTCCTAGTTGCTTTGATAAAATTAAAAAAAAGAAGGCTCCAAAAATATATGCTCGTTCCACATATATGAGTAGCTTTGTGTCGTTTTTTAGATCCAAGTGTAGGAAGATACACAATTGACAAAGGCACATATGTAGTGCCTTAAATCTCTACATTGAACCAACAAAGAATTTGATTGTAAAAAATAAAAGTCACGGCGAATATGATGCATAATCCTACCACCACTAGACCAGCAACCCCAAACAATTCATGCGAACAAATATGTTGATAACTCAAACCAATCAAGAAAGGCTCTGGTGTGATCTAAAAAACTTGAAAAAGGTTTTGGTAGAGGGTGCGAATTTTTGAAAAGGTTTTGGGGTGATTTAAAATACAAACTTAACGGCCATCAATTTTTAGTGTAACGTCAAAATTTTGCTAAACGTTTTGGTGTGAAATGTAAAAAAATAAAGGTTGTGGGGTAAGTTAAAAAAGGGGCAAAAGTTATTAGTGTAAAAAAGAATTTTCTCTAAACTTTTAAAGTCCTGTTATATTATGCTTATGTTTGATCTTGCTCTGTTTCTCTGCAGATTCAAGCTGCTTTCCGAACCGATGAAATTCGAAGGACTGCCCCTGCTCCTCAAGATGAGATGAGGGCGGGAATGAGTTACTTCCATGAAACAATCTGGAAGGGTGTTCCAGCCTTTCTACGTCGTGTCGATACAGCACTTAAAAATATAGGGATCAATGAACGTGTTCCCTACAATGCCCCTCTCATTCAGTTTTCTTCTTGGATGGGTGGTGATCGTGATGGTATGTATTATTTGCTTTGAAAGAAGTTAATACGGTCAGTCAGTTACTTGAACCGATGAGAGTATATCAGCTTAATATCTATGCATACCAAATGCAGGAAACCCAAGGGTTACTCCTGAGGTCACTAGAGATGTTTGTTTACTGGCCAGAATGATGGCTGCTAACTTGTACTATTCTCAAATCGAGGAACTCATGTTTGAGGTATATAGTCCTCCAATGTGCTCATTGAAGTTTAGCAGTATGCTTTGTCGTGTACATGCAGCAGTCTTTTCCTAACTTGTGTTGTTTCGAATAGCTATCCATGTGGCGTTGCAATGATGAGCTCCGTGTTCGAGCTTATGAAGTCCACAGAAACTCAAAGAGAGATGCAAAACATTTCATAGGTAATTAAATGATGAACAAAGAAAAAACTCAAATCATGTTTCGTGACAGAACTTCCTCAGCTTTATTTCATCCCTCCATGTGTTGAAATCTCACTGCAATGCACGAATTGCACATGATTGTTCTGTCCTCTATGCTATTATGAAACTTCACTTGTTCCACTGTGATGGGTTATATATTATTTTCTCTCGTTGACTCAACATACATTCATCGGGGTTGTGATGCCCTCATTCAGGTCTTTGTCAATCAAATGTTCCGATACTTTTTATGGATTCAAACCAACTCAGGATTTTGACCTCAGACTACTTATTTGCATCAAATTCTTTCATTGAGATTAACACTGTCTTGGTGCACTCTTGTACTCTTGAGTTTCTTAGAAGATTTCTTCTTTACTACACAGAGTTCTGGAAGACAATCCCACCTAGCGAGCCCTACCGTGTCATTATTGGGGAGGTCAGAGATAAGCTCTACCAGACACGTGAGCGTTCTCGTCACTTGTTAGCACAGGGAACATCAGACATTCCAGAAGAGGCTACTTACACCAATGTTGAACAGGTACTTTCATTAAATTATGGTAATAAAAAAAGCATGGAAAGTAAAAGTACATTGTACTGAGCATGATTGCACACGTTTATTGCACTTCGTTCTTAAATATTTTTTCTGTTCCTCTTCTGGCTCTTATTTATGTTTGTATTGGCAATCACTCTTCTCAACACTTGTTTTATCTTTGTGCAGTTTCTGGAACCTCTTGAGCTCTGCTACCGCTCCCTTTGTGCTTGTGGTGATCGCCCAATAGCTGACGGCAGCCTTCTTGATTTTCTAAGGCAAGTTTCCACCTTTGGTCTTTCACTTGTGAGACTCGACATAAGGCAAGAGTCAGACCGACACACCGATGTCCTAGATGCCATAACCACACATCTGGAGATTGGTTCATACAGAGACTGGTCCGAAGAAAAACGTCAGGAGTGGCTCCTGTCAGAACTGAGCGGCAAACGACCCCTATTTGGACATGATCTCCCAAAAACTGAAGAAATTGCTGATGTTTTGAACACATTCGCCGTATTGGCTGAGCTCCCATCTGACTGCTTCGGAGCATACATCATTTCTATGGCCACTGCACCTTCTGATGTGTTAGCAGTCGAGCTTTTACAACGCGAATGCCATGTGAAGAACCCATTGAGAGTTGTTCCGCTTTTCGAAAAATTGGCAGATCTAGAAGCTGCCCCAGCTGCTGTTGCACGTCTTTTCTCGATTGACTGGTACAAGAACCGTATCAACGGTAAGCAAGAGGTCATGATTGGGTACTCGGATTCGGGTAAAGATGCTGGTCGTCTTTCGGCAGCCTGGCAATTGTACAAGGCACAAGAAGAGCTCATTAAAGTTGCTAAGAGTTTTGGAGTTAAGTTAACGATGTTCCACGGTCGAGGTGGGACGGTTGGAAGAGGAGGAGGCCCTACTCACCTTGCCATATTGTCTCAACCACCGGAAACTATCCATGGGTCGCTCCGTGTTACGGTTCAGGGAGAAGTTATTGAGCAGTCTTTTGGGGAGGAGCACTTGTGCTTTAGAACGCTTCAACGTTTTACTGCTGCCACACTAGAACACGGTATGAATCCTCCGGTCTCCCCTAAGCCGGAATGGCGGGCACTCCTGGATGAGGTTGCAGTTTTTGCAACAGAGGAGTACCGCTCGGTTGTGTTCCAGGAGCCTCGCTTTGTGGAGTATTTTCGTCTGGTGAGTACTTAACTTCAATAAATTATTTCTACAACTCCCAAAACTATATGATTTACTTGCAAGTTACGGCATGAGGAATAATTTTACCTATTCCCAAAGTATGGTCCTAATTACAAAAAGTACGAGTTTTGACAAGTCACATTGGTTCCACCTAGGACTGTAAATATCTCTTTCTGGTCTTCTATATATAGCAACAAAGGTAATGAGTAACTATGTGGGAGTCCATATACTGATGCCAAATGTTTAACTGCGAAAGCAGCTTGAGGGGTTAATTTAATCTTATCATATGAAATAAACTCTTTTGTTGGTCCGCATGTTTACTTTCTAAAGCATGTGACCTGTCCTTTTGAAGTTTATGCAAAATGGTATAACAGAATTTGTCAATTTTTTATAGGCCACGCCAGAGCTAGAGTATGGTCGAATGAACATTGGAAGTCGTCCATCAAAACGCAAACCCAGTGGAGGCATTGAATCTCTGAGGGCAATTCCATGGATCTTTGCCTGGACCCAAACCCGATTCCATCTCCCTGTTTGGCTAGGCTTTGGGGCAGCATTCAAGTATGCCATAGATAAGGACATCAAGAACCTCAAGATGCTGCAAGACATGTATAACAAGTGGCCTTTCTTTAGAGTCACAATTGATTTAGTTGAGATGGTGTTCGCCAAGGGAAACCCTGGCATTGCTGCATTATACGACAAACTTTTAGTCTCGGAAGATTTGTGGTCCTTCGGTGATCGTTTGAGGGCCAACTATGAGGATACAAAGAACCTTGTACTCCAGGTAATCTTTTTGTGCCTATCTGTTGCTGTCTCATTAAGTCTTTATTATCTGATTGTTCAACCCTTGTAAATGATGTGGGTGTGAGTTTGTATGAGTCCAGTGTTCCCTATTTCTGATGCGACAGGTAAGTAACTTGCAAGTGTTTTGGACAATTAGAGAGAAATGTAGAAACTCCTGGTTTTTTTTTTTTTTTTTTTTTTCTGTCATCTCAAACTTAGAAATTATCAAAGTTTCTGCTGAAAATGTATAGAAACTTTCAAACCATGGTTAAACGGAAAGTTATTTACTTAGACCAGATTTATGCTGTTTACGTTTGGCATATTCCATGTGGAACGATTCGTCCCACACCAAGGGAGTAAACATGCTAATGCAATAACTGCACCTCTTCGAGTGAAGATATTTGATTTATCCAACAAGGTCTAGGTAATTTTTTCCGTAATTAAGTGGTGGTTGTGGATAATTTGATTAGGAAGGTTGGTTATTAGTCTTGTTTCTTGTTCAATGAAGATAGTCTATAGAAGGTAACTCAGTTTCCTGTACATCCTAAATGACGCACCAATAATTTCATTTTTAGATTGCTGGACACAAGGATCTTCTAGAAGGAGACCCCTACCTGAAGCAAAGGCTAAGGTTGCGTGATTCCTACATCACAACACTGAACGTGTGCCAGGCTTACACTCTGAAGCGTATCCGTGATCCAACCTACAATGTGAAGTTGAGGCCTCACATATCGAAGGAGTACACAGATTCAAAATCAGCTGCTGAACTGGTGCAGCTGAACCCCACAAGTGAGTACGCACCTGGACTGGAGGATACCCTCATATTGACCATGAAGGGTGTTGCTGCTGGACTACAGAACACCGGTTAATTCTCACTGATCATTGTACGTTCCTGCATATCTTCATTTCGCTTTGTGTAACTGAGACTTGTTCTCGCCGCGGTTCTTGGTGGCAGTACTGTGGAGGTGGGGCCCTATTTGTTGTATCTGGGCTCACCCCGGCTTTAAATTATCGCAAACTTTATGATTGTGTGAGATCAATGTGCTAAGTGCCAAGCTTTGATCTGATGTAATGGATTAAAATCCTGTTGGTACTTTTAATAAATAAAACGGTGAAATAATCCTTCGATTTCATGTCTGTGTTTGCCTTTCTTGTTTCTGCATGATATTTTTTACACTGTTGAAATGCTGATGCATAATGCTGTACGTTTGAGTCAGAAAGCACTTCAGTCTGAAAAAGTAGAGAACAGCTCGTGCTTCTCCAAAGTTTCAGTTCGATCTATTCTGCTCGGCTGTGCTGACTGCTGCTGCCTGCTCGTGCTTCTCCAATCCATTGTCGATTTGCCCTCTTCTACTTCTACTGCTCCTTCACTTCACATTGGCCAGGGCGTTATTTGGTTTTTATGGTTGGCTTGGAGCTGTGATTCTAGTGTCTACTGATTTGGTGATTGATTATCTTTCTGGCGATGGCTCCCAAAAAAACCCCTGCTGCACCGCCCCGTCCCCGTGGCCGCCCGAAGAAGACAGGGCCGGCGGGACCGTCTGGCAAAGGTAATCGCTTCGTGCAGGGCAATTCTTTGCAGAAGTCATCGTGGAAGACGCCTCTGATTCTGATTTGGAGCACCCTCGAGTTTCTGATGTTGATGCGTCGGTTCCACAAGCACCGACTGTGCCACCGGATTTAGCTACTGATTCTACCTAACCACCGCCTGCTTCACGCCCACCTGTTTCATCGAATTTGGTTGAGCTTCCACAGCTAGGGTTTGAGCCGCCCCAGGCTGCTTTTCTTCTGTACCGCTCCTTTGCTTATTTCGGATAACCCTTCTTCAACTACTGTAGCTTCGATTGGCCAACAGGAGCAAAAAATCTGGGTTGACGTTATACGGGGAAATCGTTTGCCTCAACATGGTAAAGGAATTAAGTATGTCATACTAAATTTTGTGGAAGGAGAACTTGAAATAGTGATTGATGATGATGACGTAGCTTCGGAATTAAAATTTTGGGAAAATACCCTGATTTTCTTTGTTCTTGGGGGAGATTTATCCATGAATGCCGTCAAGCAATTCATGATCAAAAATTGGCAATTTGTTCAGCTACCTAAGCTATATTACAACGAAGAGGGTTATTTCCTGGTTCGTTTTCACTCTTCCGCAGATATGAAGGAGGTTTTGACTAGAGAATCTTATTCGATCTTTGGTATGCATATTTTTCTTCGACAATGGATGCCAAATTTCTCTCTGAAAGAGGATCTATTACGAGTTATGCCAGTCTAGGTTAAATTCCCACAACTGCCTCTCCACCTATGGGGAGATAAGAGCATCCGAAAGATTGCTAGTGCCATCGGCAAACCTCTGTTTACAGATGAATGTACTGCTCGTAAACTATGTGTTACCTATGCCAGAGTTATGATTGAGGTGGATGTTACTGAAGATCTCCGCAAGACGATTCCAATTATTGATAATACAGGTAGGAAATTTGTGCAACAGGTTGAATATGAATGGTCTTCTCCTTTTTGCAAAAAGTGCCAACTAATTGGACCTGTGGGCGCTTGGAAGAACCGCATGCTGCTAAGCAACAGATTGGCAGTAATCTTTACCATAGCAGCAATAAGGCTCGACAAGGTCAGAAAGGCACAGTGCACAACCAACTCAATGGGTTGCTTGAGCCGCCTCCGCATACCGTCAGGCAACAACAAGCACTTAATGGGCAGCAAAGAACACAACAACAAAATTCAAGTGTCAAACCTCCTCCAGCACGCCCAATCGATCCCGATGCTCAGAATGAAGGCGCTGGTACTTCTTCTTGGGGTCGAGATCTTAATGCTCGCACAGTTGAATCATCACCGACAATCCACACACAGAACGGGTTTGAGGCACTGGGTCAATTGACTGACCATGACGACCCTCAGACCCGCAATCAATGTTAGCCTGGAACACAAGGGGGCTAAACAAAGTAGCTAAGCATCGTGAGGTTGGCTCCCGCCTTAATTCGCTTAATGTTCATATTGCTGCTTTGATTGAGACACGAGTTAAGGAACCTAATGCTACAAGAATTAGGAAACGTTTTGGGAATAAATGGCGTTATCTGGATAACTATAGGCATCATCCAAATGGGCGCATATGGGTCTTATGGAATGATCAGCGGATTACGCTACGGGTTCAGTCTATGTCTGATCAGTATATACATTGTGGAATATATGATTTGACGGATACTCTCATACAGTGGACTACCTTCGTTTATGCTCATAATGCCCTAGATCGACGTAGGGAACTTTGGAAAGATATTGAGGGTATCTCCCTGACTTTGACAGGACCCTGGATGGTAATTGGCGACATGAATAATGTTCTTCGGTTAATGGATAGAGTAGGTGGAAACCCTGTAACCGCAATCGAGTTTGCTGATTTGGAGGAGATGATGGGGATAGCCAATTTAGTTGAAACAGAAACGGAGGGGGATTACTTTACTTGGTCAAATAAGCAAGAACAGACCATTATCTATTCACGTATTGACAGGGCGTTATGTAATCCGGACTGGTTCCTTAAATTCCCCACTTGTAAGATTCATATTCTGGAAGCTGGAGTTTCTGATCATTCGCCGTTGCATGTGGTAACATCCACTACTGCATCTTGCACCCAAGCAATTCCGATTTATGAATTGTATGACTAATCATGACGAATTCCTAGCCACGGTACAGTCTGCTTGGAGTCTAGATATTCGGGGACAACCCTTTTTTCTATATCCTATGGAGAAAGATTCAATTACTACAGAAACGGCTAAAGCCACTCACCAGACTGCATTTGGGTACCTCACGGAAACTTGAGGAAGCAAGAGTGGACCTCTCCCGTGCTCAACAAGCTCTTTTGCAGGACCGTTTCAACGTCGGGTTAATCCACCAAGTTAAACAATGTACGGAAGATGTGATTAAATGGAATGACATGGATGAGATAATCATGGCACAAAAAGCTAAAGTCCATTGGCTTCGCACTGGTGATGGTAATAATGCATACTTCCATGCCACTGTCAGAGAAAAAAACTGGAAAGTGGGCATCTCGAAGTTTGTAACGCATGCTGGGCGTATTTTAACTACACCACAAGAGCTGGAGCAAGAAATCATGCACTTTTATACAGACCTAGTCGGTACTGCTGCGTCTCACCTACCAGGAGTCGATATTGAAGCTCTTCGCTCGGGTAGGCAATTAGTCGGAGGAGAGGTCAACCTTGATAACTCCAATTACGAAAAAGGAAATCTGGGAGGCCCTTAGTGATATAGATGACAACAAAGCACCGGGAATAGATGGGTACAATGCAAAGTTCTTCAAAGCCATTGAGTATAATCAAACCCACGTCATCGTAGGCGGTCATGGATTTCTTCGAAGGCGCAAACTATACTGGCAAACTGCACCTTGGTCACATTAATCCCAAAATCGGCTAATGCTTGTACAATGCAGGAAATGAGGCCTATTTCATGTTGCTCTACCATATATAAGATAATCTCGAAGATCTTAACCAAGAGACTGAGTCGTGTAATTAACTCAGTTGTGGACGAAAGCCAATCTGCATTCCTGCCTGGAAAGGTTATTCACGATAATATTCTGCTGGCTAGTGAATTAGTCCGGGGTTATGAACGGAAAAACATCTCGCCACGTTGTATGATACAGATGGATCTGCAGAAGGCCTTTGATACTGTTGAATGGTCAGCATTACAATCGATCTTGGAGGAGTTGGGCTTCCCGGCACAGTTTGTGGCTTGGATAATGAGATGCGTTACGACTGTTTCGTATCGATATGTTATAAATGGCACTCCATCTCAGCTCCTCAAGACTACGCGAGGTCTCCGGCAAGGTGATCCTCTCTCATCTCTATTGTTTATTATCATGATGGAGTACTTGCATCGAGTTCTGGGTCTGCTAAAGAGAGTGTCGGACTTTAATTACCACCCCCGATGTGAAGCTTTGAGCATAACTAACCTCTATTTTGCCGATGACCTTCTCCTCTTTGCCAGAGGTGATTTGCGCTCTGTTACACTACTCATGGATCGATTCAGATTTTCTCAAGATTCACTGAGCCTCTCGGCGAACCCAAGCAAATGCCAGATCTTCCTTGGTGGCGTTGATAGAGCTGTTAAAGAGGCGATTCTTCACGAGACGGGCTTTAAGGCCGGGAAACTCCCTATAAAATACCTAGGAGTGCCTCTCTCCACACGCAAGCTGTCCATCCGCGACTGCCAGCCCCTGGTCGACAGAATCACCTCTCGCATTCGACATTGGACCTCCAAACTCTTAAGCTACGTGGGGAAATTCCAGCTCATCCGTAGTGTACTTCATGCTATGTCAAGCTACTGGATACAGGTTTTTCCTATGCCTACCACTGTTATAAAACACATTGAATCCATTTGTCGTTCTTTTCTTTGGAGTGGAACTGATGAGATTACCCGAAAATCACCTGTTGCCTGGGCCAAACTCTGTGATGAAAAGAATGCTGGGGGCCTAAATTTGACCTCCCTTGCTGACTGGAATAAATGCACCATTGCTAAACTACTATGGAACGTATGTGTTAAAGCTGATAAACTTTGGGTCAAGTGGATTCATTACTATTATGTAAAAGATCGTGAGGTCATGGATGTACAGTTAACAGCGAACAGCTCTTGGATTGTAAAATCCATAATGAAGACTCGCACGCTGGTGCACTCTTCCAACACCTGGATGATGGCACTATCTTCTCAAAAGTTTCCCACAAGGGCTTTATATAAGGGATTACGAGGAGAAAAGCAAGAGGTGCAATGGAAAAAATTCTGGTTTGGGAATAAAGCAAGACCTCGGGCACTATTTTGTACTTGGATGGCTTTAAATGATCGATTAGCAACAAAGGACAGAGTTCGTCGATGGCACACTGCCCTTGACCCTTGCTGCCTCTTCTGTCCGCATGAGGAAACACAACAGCATCTCCTCTTTGAGTGCGCTTACACTAATCGCATCTGGCTACGGGTCCTGAGATGGTTGCAAATTACTAGAGCTCCGCTGGGATGGAATGAAGAGCTTGATTGGATGTGTCGTCGATTTGGGGGAAAGAGTTGGAAGGCGAAGATACTCAAGAGTGCTTTTGCTGAAACAATTTATGCCATCTGGATCGAGCGCAACACGATATGTTTCCAGCAGAAACCGGCGAATCAGTACCTGGAAGACAAAATTATTGATGTATTGATTAATAGAGCTTGGGTAGATCCTCGTTTGCGAGTGCACTGCGCAAAATCACTGTTAGCATGATAGAGTAGCGTTTTTAGCTGTTGATTCAACTAGTCGATTTGATTCTTTTGGATACTCATATGCCTGGATCTTTCGATCGGCTTGTACTTTTTGGTTGGAAAGAAATAAAGTTTAATTTTTGTTCCAAAAAGTACAGAACAGCTGAACAGGAAAATAGTATTCTTGTGAACCTTCTGTGGCTTTGTTTTGCCCCAAGGTAGAAAGATAGTTGAAGATGATACTCCCTTAATCCCAACCTAGACCATATAATTCCTCGACCAAGGTCGTCGAATTTACGGAACCTATTCCGGGAAAGCCTAGACAATAAAAATATTTGTATTTCTAGAAATAGACAAAAAATGATATAGTCAAGTAATATAATTATTAATACACACACGCACGTGAATTATAGCGCTTTTGCTATCATATATTTTTTAAATTATCGAATTCCGCTCTATGTGATCTAGATCCCAACTTCCAATAAAAACATCAATTGGAATTTTTTTGTTGTCTTCTTATAGATTGTCTACTAAATATATACCGAAACATTAAAAATAATATTGATAATTTTGAATGTTTATTAAAAAGATAGATTTTGTTAACAATATAGTAGAATCAATGTATATTGTGTCTTTTCCTAAGTATCATCCCGTCTATTTTTAAATTAACTGTAAAAGGTTTTTTTTTATAATACTTTAGTTATAAACATCACAATACATGATACATAATCCAGACAATGTATAGATTATCCATATACCCTCATTCAAAATAAGTTGTTTAGTTTTAACTATTTCCGTTTAAGCAACTATAATTTTTGCTATGAATTAATTTAAACTGTAATGTCAAAATGGTCTATTAATTGAATTACTTAATAAAACTTTAGTTCCTTCATTTTCATTATATAATTTAATTGGCATTTCACTATCACATTTAATATTAATTCATAGATAAAATTGAAGTTATTTGATTGGAAAACGTCAAAACGGAACAACTTGGAACATGAGATAGAGTATATACTCCCTTCGTCCAAATTTCATTTTACTTCGTCTCAATCTCAATCTCCCCTATGAAAAATCTCTTCTCATACTTTACCCATAATATTTTTTACTTTATTTACTTTCTCATACTTTATTTATTCAATTTCACCCTCTCTAAATTATTATAACGATTTATATATTTCATCACTATCAAAATTGGTGTCTGCGGTGTACGAGAAATTGAGTCTAGAAGAGAGTATTAAACACTGAAACCAAAGTAACCGGACCCGAATTAATGGATTAACTGGTCTAACCAATTTCAAATCCTGAAAATGACTGACATAACTAACATTCACACAGGGGCAAGGCAACACACAATTCATTCTTGTGCAAAAGCAAAAGTACCAAACTCGAACAATTCAATTCCATTGATAAAGTGGGTGAGAGCTCACTAGTGAAAACAATTTGTCGAAAGAGAGACGAAGATGGCTTTATCAACTCGGCAAAGGCGACCATCTCCAACGGATCTCCACACAACTCCACCTCAGCCGTACTCGAAGCTGGACAAGCCGGATAAATCCGCCGGCGGCGACCCTGGATTGCGCTGGTATCTTCCATTGGTATGCCTCGGAATGTTGCGATACATGAGTGCCTCTTCCAACATCATCCACGACTGCGATGAGGTTTTCAATTACTGGGAGCCTCTTCATTTCCTGCTCTACCACTCCGGTTTTCAGACCTGGGAATATAGGTTGGTTATTTCTCTCTTTTTCTATCATTTTCTTATTTTTCAAGTGAAGGTTAATTTGTAGTATTCATCATGATTAGAATTAGCATAGGTGATGCAGCTCAGTTTGACAATGTTCACCTAGTATTTGGCTTGGGTTACATAGATGATGTTTCGAATCGCACTAATGCTTTATTTGTTACTGTAATTTTTTGTTGTTTGTTAGATCGAACTACTATTGGCAAAAACTGCAATTCTTTGATTCTACTTCGATATGAATTATGAAATTCAACTTACCATAAAAGAGACGAAACTTTTGAAGTGAAGGAGGTGTATAGTTCGACCCTGTAAGCTAGCTAGATGAGATTATTTCACCATTTGGCCACAAAATGAGTATCTTACATGAACGCATACGCATAGGTGATACGGTGATAGCTTAGCTGATTTAATTGCATACCTTTGGTAGCTTATTTCCCTCATTTGATTTACCTTCTATGTTTATTTAGCAAATTAGCTAGCTCATTGGCTAGGTTTACTGTACAACTATATTAAAATCAACTAGCTTATCAACTTTCAATTTCAGCCATTTTTGTTAAATAAATAGAGCAGAAATTTAGCTGAATTTTGACTTATTACTACATTCAAATCCTTAATAGATTGATAGCTTTATTATTACTATGAATGTTTTCTTGTTTGGTTGACGATTGATTGTATTCAGTAGACTATGAATTTTTGAGTCTTATATTGTTTTGTTTGCGAAAATGTAAGAGATTATATATTTTGAATGTATTTATAAGTATTTGTGGGTCAGTAGGGAACTTATGCCAACTGCAGAAAATTGAGATAATACTGCATTGTTGACGTTGGTGTATATCCATTAGACTAAAACACCTGAGATCATTATTAATTTGTTGGTCCTCAGTTCCTCTTACTATCATTTTTTTTTTCGTGAAGTTGTGTGCTTGGATAAAGTTTTCAATTTCATAAATTCTTCTACTTATATATGATGTACTTTTGCATCAATTTAATGTACGCTAACACCAATTGTGTGTTCCTGCAGCTCCGATTTTGCACTACGGTCGTATTTTTATCTTATTCTCCACAAATTAGTTGGCTGGCCTGCTTCCTGGTGGTTTGGCGAAGATAAAGTAATACAATGTTACATATTCTTTATTTTCTACTTAACGTCAAGCCAGGTTGTGTTTACTGAACAAAACTTTTACACTTCAGGTGAGAGTCTTCTATGCTGTGAGAATTTTTCTTGGGATTCTCTCTGTCATTGCAGATGCTGCCCTAGTTGTGGCCCTCTCAAGGAAGTATGGAAAACGCCTTGCATCATATACGCTTGCGATGCTGTGCCTAGCAAGTGGCTCTTTCTTTGCTAGCACCAGTATGTACTCTGTTTCCCATTAACATTCCCTTCTTTCTTCTTCATCTATACAATTATTGTGCTCTAGTTTCTCATTGGGATTTGGTGCTGCTAACACAGTAACACTTTAGTTGGAGTTTTAGATCCATGTAGTTTGCATATAATTATGTTTTGATTTCTCAGCCCAAAAGCTTCATGTGCATCTAAGGGTGAGTCAATACCTCATTGACTCACAATTTTCCCACTTAAGAATTTTAACATGTCGGTTTCACATGCACACTTATGAAATTTGTATCTATTAATTATTGTTCGAGACTTCGAGTTCTCAATCGAAAAGCTTTATGTGCAACTAGGGGTTAGTCGGTACCTCATCGATTCGTCATCTTCCCACTTAGATATCTTAATGTGCCGTATGAATTTCACATGCAGGTTTCCTCCCAAGTTCATTCTCAATGTATGCTATGTCTCTGTCATCTGCATTTTATCTATTCGAAAAGCCAGCAGCTGCTGTTGCCACTGCAGCTGCAGGAGTAATACTTGGATGGCCGTTCTCACTCTTGGCATTTCTTCCTGTTACTATATACTCCTTGATTAAAAGGTTTAAACCTACATTTTTATCTGGCGTCGTGACTTCACTTTCCCTCGTGGTAAGTTGAATCAACTATGAAAGTGAACTTCAGTTATATTCGGTTAAACTGTTATTTGAATAAAAGGGGAAAAAAACTATACTTATATAGTATTATATCTACTTTGCATCTATGTTAATTCTTCATTTCTCCATTGCACCTTACATACGTCTCTTGTATTTCAGGGACTATCTGTGTTTGTTGACCATGTCTACTATGGAAAGTGGACATCCTCTGTTGTCAATTTACTGATATATAACGTCTTAGGGGGTGGAGAGAGTCATTTATACGGGACTGAAGGGCCTTTGTTTTACCTGAAGAATGGCTTTAATAACTTCAACTTTGGTTTTGTGCTTGCACTGCTTTTCATTGTTATGTTCCCCATTGCAAAGAGGAAGTACACGAAAGAACTATTTGTTGTAATCTCGCCCTTCTATATCTGGCTAGCTTTTATGTCTTTGCAACCACACAAAGAAGAAAGGTAGCTTCCTACTCTCGTGGATCCTGAACCTATTTTCCATACACTCCCTCTTTGCCAGAGAAGTTGCATCATTTACTGTTCGACACGGTAATTAAGGATGTAGTAGGATATTGAGATATAATACAAATAGGGTAGGTTGTTGTGATAAAGAATGAAAGTGGGTTTAATGATATTTCAAAACTGGAATTAGATGAAATGTGGTAACTCTAACGGGACTCCCAAAATGGCGAAGTATAGTAACTGTATTGGGATGGAGAGAGTACACTCGAACAGCATTTCTAATTCTTTCTGAAAAGTTCAAGCAAGAATATATCCCTGTCAAATTTAATCAGTCTCACTATAAAAGAAGACTTATTTTGGGTAACTGGTGTCGATGATTTTTTTATACTGTTGAATCACCACTTTTTTCAAGTAGTTGGTTTCAGTGTTGTCAATCCCGGCGAGATCCCGCTATCCCGGTGAGTTTTGGCACCTGGGCGGGATTGACATGCCCATCCCGGGAAACATAGCATCCCGGGCAAATCCCGGAAATCCCGGGCGGGATGTTAAAGTTTGGGGTAAATGACCATTTTACCCCAATTAAAACCTAATACATAGCAAATTTACAAAGTTCAAACCCATTTTTCTTTAGTTTTTGACTTTATGCCCGTTAATTGAGTTATTTCTAAGCTTTTATGTTTATGTTATAATGTATTTTATATCATATATTTAACTTCAGTATCCCGGTCATCCCGGTAGCGCGATCCCGCTATCCCAGATTTTTTGGTTGAGCGCGACGCGACGGGATCCGGGATTAACAACACTGGTTGGTTTCTAAAGATCACTCGGTAAGTGTCCTAAAGGACCTAAACATTTCAAAAGCTAGACATATAAAGTTCTTAACCATTGAATTTATTTACCGGATGTTGTTGTTACCGGGACTTGTCATACTTGAATGCAATAATCTGGGCAAATTATCTAGTATGGTTCATTTATCTCCAGTAGATTAAAATGGCTGATTTTGTTACAATACTACTATGTTGCAGATTCCTTTATCCGATATATCCACTGATCTGTGTGGCTGCTTCAGCAGTCCTTGAGAGCTTGCCAGATTTATTTAGGGATAAGTACAACCCTAATGATTCATCTTTACTCGTTGTGGTAATTTTCTATACTCCTAATGCATTATGTTTTGGCTCAAAGATATATGTTTCTTACAACTTACCTGTGTTCCACCTATGCAGATAGCAAAAGCTATGCGACCCCTTGCTCTTGGACTCATTTTATGTGCTTCCCATTCTAGGACTTTTTCTTTGATTAATGGTTATTCAGCTCCATTAGAGATTTACAAGCATTTTGAACACCATGATGATGCTGGAGAAGGTATATGTCCTGTTTGTTGCATTCTTTTCCAGTGCAGAATTAATTTTTGCTTGAAGAGATCTATGTGCAAATGTGCCCTTTTTTCATTTATATTCTTTTAAGAAGAAATTAGTTTTCATGCAGATGGACTAATTTAAATGAATTGAGCTTGGGTATTGTTTGGAACTTTGGGGGTTGGGGGGGGGGGGGGTCCTGCTACTAACTTTGATTCGGAAGCGGATGACAGACACTTGCCTTAGTTTTTGTGATGGAAGGGTTGGATATTCAAGGGAAAGATTTATGGGGACTGGGGCTGGCTACTTGTGTGGGCAGCTTTGCCCTAGATCAAATGTCACATTTAGTATTGGTCATGAAGATTAAGGTGTGAGGTAAAAGTATAGGGGAAAAAGTCAATTTGTAGTATGTAAAATTTGCCAAAAATGAAAACATGACACTTGTATTGGGACATGTATAAATGGAATATGTGACATTTGGTCCGAGAAAATTACTAATGACTGGCAATTGGTAAACTGGTCTAAAGTATTCAATCATGGTTTTTACATTGGGTAATGGGTAATGAATTATATATTAACCTACACCTGCACCTAGAGAAGCAAAGTTATCTGCTGGAAGAAGGAATGGATGAGTTTTTTGTTAATTCCCAAAATTGATAAAGGGGGGATCTGTGTTCACATGATGAGAATTCCTTCGAGGGAAATAGGCTTTTTATCTAAACCATGTCAGGTAATAACATGGCTGGATTTGGAAAAAGCTATTTCTCTTTAAGATTATGTCTAAAGCATGTGAATTGGAAGCAGTAAAATAAATGAGCGTAAACCTAATTTATTCTATGGATAGCAACAAATTCAGCAGACTTGTGATTCACGATGTCAGGGTTTCAGGTGCAGAACTGCAGATATTTTCTTCAGTTTTCTGTATTTTTAGATTGTTAAAGGCAAGCATGCTACAAGCCAGAAACCTGTGGTGATGAGGCATTGATCAAGATTTATCATCTAGTCAATTGCTCATGCATTTATAAATTTTATTATTGGTAGTCGTCCCCCATCAAATCATTCTATTCACTTCACGAATTTGATAGGAGGTAGATGGACATTGAATGTATGTGGGCATTAGACATTAGTACATAGTGAAAGATGAAAAGTAATAGGTCAACTAGAGAATGTGTCTGATCAGCTGAAATTCCGATAACTGTTTGATGAATTCTCAAATGTTTGTTGAACATTTAACATCTAATATGATTTTATGCAATCCGTTCTAAAGATGTGTTTATTATCTCATATAGGTTCGGTCTTATGTGTTGGAAGTGAGTGGCACAGATACCCATCATCTTTTCTTGTTCCCGAGTATGTAACAGAGGTTAGGTGGATAGATGATGGGTTCAGAGGTCTTCTTCCATTCCCATTCAATTCTACATTAGGTGGAACATCTGCAGCTCCATCTCACTTCAACAACAAGAACCGGGCATCTGATCAGCAATACGTAATGAATTTTTCTTTTACTTGTAACCTCATTTTCTTACTGTTAGTTTATCAACATAGGAGCATCGGTCCTGACCATCAGTTACTAATATAATTGAATCTCACCCTAATCCTTCTGTTTATTAACAATGCAGTTCCATGACATAGACAAATGCACTTTCCTTGTAGAGTTGCATCTCAAAAGACCTTATATTCCACGTGGGAGTGACTTGAAAACGTGGGAGGTGAAACTTCTTTCCAGCTTTTTCTCTCCACCTCTCCCCTTAAAAAAAAACATTATTTGGTAATTATGTTGAATATCATGTGCAGGTGGTAGCTGCATTGCCTTATCTAGACAGGGAACTGTCACCTCCAAAGTACCGTTCATTCTTTATTCCCTATCTTTGGCAGCAGAGAAATGTATTTGGCTTGTACAAATTGCTAAAGCGAATACCACAATGATAGCGGATGTAAAAACAGAGTCACCTTACTGTTTGACATGAAGCCAGTTATGTCACAGGCTAATCTACAATGGCTTCGAGCGCTGTATCAACCATGATTCGTAATGTAGTGTACTTTCAAATACTAAACTCGCATTTCTACCTGTGTAGAATTTTTCGTGGTGGCAGGAGCCATAGTTAATATAGTTTAGGTACATTTGTTTAGACACTTTTTTTGTTGTCTTGTTTTGATCTAGCTGTTGGATACTGCAAAGGATTATTGCCAAGATAGGTCCTACTGTTTCTGTTTTCATGAAAATGTAGGGGCCTATAGGGAATTCAATTTTGTATCTTGTATCCTGTCCCACTAATTACAATTCTAATACAGTAATGTTAAACGTATGACACTTTTTACTAAATGCAGGACACTTTTTTTTACATATTGCAAATGTTGGTCTAGATAACGGCAAAGGAAAAGACTAGAGGGGAGGGGGGTGAATAGTCTTTTACAACTTTTGTCGATAAACATAATTTTCACACAGATATCTGATACTTAATTTCAGAGAGCGGAAGACTTTTCTGTGATAAGTGCACGTGCTTAGCAAGATATAAGTGTGTAAATACTCAGCAAGGTAAATAAAGCAAGTAATAAGTTGCAGAAAGTAAATAACACAGATCTTTATAGTGGTATCTGAGGGTGGCGTAATCCCTCAACTAATCCACTCGCCCTTTCTCAGGACTTGAAATTCACTAAGATAGATATTGAGTTCTCCTTATAATAAACCTATCCCTTGATTTTCTTTTACACTAGGTTTCCAACCAAGTGTTCCCCCTGAGTTATTCCCCGGTTTTCTCAGCCAAGTACTTCATGTACTCAAAAACCTTTGAGCTATTCCTTAGTTTCCCAAACTAAGTACTTTCTATGCTCAGTAACCTTGGAGTTATTCCTTAGTTTTCCAAACTAAGTACTTCTTGTACTCCACGCCGTTTAAGGTGTTGGTTAAGGTAGTTTGTCAGGTGAGTAGTCTTAATAACTTTCTCAGTTATGCAGGAATACTCAATAGAACAAGAATCACTTAACACACTTCACAATGTGTGGTGATATGTTCTTTACTGATCTAAGTCTATGTTAAATGTTCTAGAGAATGAAACTTAGATACTTGATCTTTTGATTCAACTCCTTCACAGGTAGCAATGCTTGTTAAGGATCAGGACACTTAGAACTTTCGTGCTACTTAGAATTCAAGAGCTTGGTCGCAACAGTAAGCTAGTGAATAAGTAGATTGAAGGCTTGTATGTTGAAAGAATAAGTTCGTAGATGTAAGTTCTTGGTGTGTTCAGTGTGTGTTCAAGCATTCTAAGTGTTGATATTTATAATTGAAAATCATGTTGTTTGAATAGTATCCGTTAGGCTTAATGAAATTCAAACTATTGATATCTGTAAATAGTACTGCAGAAGATGTTGTCTCTTTTCAGAGATTTCCTCTTTTGTTCAGATGTCTCTGTCTGCACATTTATTGCATTGTACTATTTTTGTCTCAGAAGTGCAATCTAACTATGCATGCTTTCTGAAGCATTGCATGTCCCTTTCCAGAGACCTTCACATCTTCAGATACCTGTTGAAACATTGTTTCCCAAAAACATAGTTTTATCCAGGGTATCTGAGTGTAGATATCTGCGGGCACTTTTTCTCGTTCAGAAACCTTGTGTTTTCAGATATCTTTTGCAAAACTTGTTTATTGAAAAACACTTGTTTATTCAAGATATCTGGACATAGGTATCTGATGACCTTCGTCTTCAGCAATCTTGTGCAGTCTTCAAAACTTCTAAATTGGTTGAACTCTCCTGCTGGATGCCTTCTTCTTGGTCTTCTTCAAATATATAAAAATTACATTCAGAGACCTATGATCCTATACAAGATTTGCTAGACTAACATACTTAGTGATTTTCCTCTTTTACAGTGTTCAAGTGAACCAAGAGTACTAACCACCTTTCTGATCTAAGATAAGTCATTATGTTGCTGATCAAAATCTAAACAAATATTCCTAACAACAAATAATACCACTATTATAATAGTTCAACAATTAGTCCATTAACTTTAAAAAATTGCTATTTCACCTTTAAAAAATCATCAAGAAATCAAAGAAACTTTAAAATTTTCGAAGAAACATCAAAGTAATCATCCATCCAAACAATGAAAATGACATATGCTATTACCAGGAAAGCACTGTCGCATGGGACAAAGTTTGCGATGAAAAGAATAAGGGTGGCCTAAATCTGACTTCAATTGCTGATTGGAATAAGTGCACCATTGCTAAATTACTATGGAACTTGTGCATCAAAGTCGATGTCGTGGGTGAAATGGATACATTGCTATTATATTAAGGATCGCGATGTCATGGATGTAATGATAACTGCGAATTGTTCCTGGATTATGAAAGTCGTCATGAAGGCTCGTGCACTTATGCAATCATCTAGCATATGGCTGATGGCTCCGCAATTTCCCACCAGGTTATTATTCAAGGAGATTCGAGGGGATAAGCAAGACGTCAAATGGAAGAATTTTTGGTTCGGAACAAAGCACATCCACGGGCTATGTTTTGTGCTTGGATGGCTCTGCATGAACGCTTGGCAACACGGGACAAAATCCGACGATGGGATCCCGGTATAGACCCAACCTGCCTGTTCTGTCCGCAAGTAGAAACACAACAGCACTTATTCTTTGAATGTACCTATACTAATGGCATTTGGCTCCTGGTAATGAGATGGCTGCAAATTATTAGAACTCCCCAAGGCTGGAGCATGGAGATCGATGTGCTATGTAGACGTTTTGGTGGTAAACATTGGAAAGCCAAGCTCCTCAAAAGCGCCTTCCCGGAGACAATTTATGCCGTTTGGATGGAGAGGAACGCTGTCTACTTTCAGAAAAAACCTGTAAACCCGCATCTTGAGGATAACATTATTGAAGTCTTAGTTACTAGAGCATGGCTTGATCCCCGATTGAGAGCACATTGTGCACGATTAATGTTAGCTTGATAGAGTAGCGTTTTTTCATCTTGTTTCTACTAGTCATTTAGAATATTTTGGATATTTTTCCTGGATCCTAGGATCGGCGTGTACTTAACAGATTGGAAGGAAATAAAAGTTTAATGTTCGTTCCAAAAAAAATGAAATAGAAGAAAATTTGAAATTATCGAAGAAAATCGAAATTTAAAATATTCGGTTCAACGAAACTCAACTGGAGCTCTAGTTGTCAACTGGAACTCCGGTCTGATCTTCCAAATCGGAGCATGCAAGCTATGATATGGAGCTTTCGAGATCGGAGCATGCATGCATGCTCCGATCTGGTGCTTGACGGGATCTCCGATCGAAGCTCCGATCGGAGTTCTAGCAGCCATTAACGGCTGCCCGAACGCTTCGTCTGCCAGTACAGCGCCTGGCAGCCTATGAGGCTGCCACGTGCGACTGCCAAACCAATTTTAAAAGTTTTTTAGTTATTTTTCGAATTATTCGATATAATTTTAGTTAATTCAAACATACTAATGTAATTGAATAATAATTAACGACTACGGATATCAAATTTAAACAATACAAGCATCTTCAGATTCATCATCATTGGCATAATATGGCTAATGATTGTACGGCATGGTTTTTTGTTGTGTAATGGCACCGTAGTGTTTATACGTTTATATATTTTCGAAGATGTGATAATTTGAGAGGTTTTACGAAAACAGAAGAAAAATGGGACTACTTTTATATTTATATCACTTGAAGGGCCTTTTGCAATATGTAAAAAAGTGTCATGCGTTTAGTAAAAGTCCCCTGTCATCAGTGGCGTCTCTGAGATTTAGTTGGCCCTGGCGAACTTTCAAACGAGGCCCCAAGTAATAAACTAATAATAATAATAGAAAACACATAAACAGATGAACTTTAACCGAAGCAATAATATATTTTAAAAATCATCGCATACAAGTTGTTGAAATTATCTCACAATACAAAATTAAAAACAACTAAAAAATCACTTGAAAATTGCAACTCTTCTAGCGTTTTTTGAAGCAAAATCATCAACTAAATCTTCATAACTCATATTCTCCGCCAAATCATTCTCAATTGTCATCATTGCCAATCCGTTGAGTCGTTCTTGTGACATTGTTGAGCGTAAATAGGATTTCACCTATTTCAACTTGGAAAAGCTCCTCTCGGCAGATGCAACGGTGACGGGAATTGTTAACAAAATCCTATACGCAATTACTGCAATAGGAAAACAACCAACATCTTTTAAATAACTGAAAATTTCAATAGCTCCCATCTTATTATTAGGCATAAACTCTCTAGCAAGTTGCAATTCTACGAATAAGGCATTACCATCAATATCAGATCGATCACTGCTCTTAAGTGCATTTTCAAGATCAATACAATAGGATTTCAGGGTCGTCTCATCTAAAGAATGTAAATTTTGAGATGTAAACATGAATCCAAACAGTTTATCATATTCTTGATATTGTTCAAACCTTATCTTAAGTGAAGAAATTGCTTGATCAATAATATATAAAAGTAATCAACTCTAAACAATTCCTCTTGAGATAAGGGAGATACAACATCTTGATTCTCATCAAACTGCTTCTTTTTCTTGATTTCTCGCTTTTCAGAAAACTTAGGATCAATTTTCATTTCTATAGCCATTTCCTTAGCTTTTTCTAAGGCTTTAGAAAATTCATTTTCTCTATACTCCTTAAAGAATGAAAGCAAAGTATTTATTTCTCTCATCGCAACATCAATAGGCATATCCTTACTTTGGAGTTGCTTACTAACAACATTTACATGAGATAAAATATCAAACCAAATGATCATTGCCAACAAAAATTCAAACTTACCAAGGTCATGAATTGCTAAAGCATCGGCTTCACTTCTAATCATAGAATCAAGATCAACTTTAGAAACTTCAATTAAAGCCTTTTTTTATATCTTCTATTTGAAATCGTATGGCTTTCACACTATCTACACGACTTTCCCAACGAGTACATGACAATGCTTTAGGAGTCAACCCTTTCACATTATTCTTTAAAATTTGCTACCTCTTTGTAGATTTAGAAAATATGGTATATATGCGCTGCATCACTCCAAAAAAACTTTTCGCCTTGGCACAAGTATTAGCCATGTCACAAAGTATCAAGTTTAGACTGACAACTACATGGAGTATAAAATGCTCTAGGATTTATGTCTAAAAGTTTCTTTTGGACTCCTTGATGTTTTCCTTTCGTATTAGAACCATTATCATATCCTTGTCCCCTTACATCATCAATATCTAAATCAAGAGACTTCAACTCAAGTTGTAGAACTTCAGAGAGTCCTTGTCCAGTTGTATCATTCATGCTTAAAAATCCCAAAAAAAATTCTTCAATACGAACTCCTTTTGAAGAAAAAGACATGTATCTCAAAATAATTGACATTTGTTCTTGGTAACTGGAATCAGGAGTGCAATCAGGTATCACAGAATAATACTTTGCTTGCTTGATATTCTTTACAATTTCAGATTTAATTGTCGAACCAAGCAAAAGGATCAACTCATTTTGAATATTGTGGCCAAGATAATGACGATTAAGATCTTTATTTTGTATACGATTAACATATGTTCTTGAATAATCGGATCAAATTCTGCTAGCATTTCAATTAAACCCAAGAAATTACCATTACCATTCACATATAATCTCTCATTGTGACCACGAGTGCCAAATTATGTTTTGTTTTTTGTTTAATTATTATTTTTTTATGTATAATTATTATTTTTTAATTTTGGAAGCCTAGTATTGTACTTCACCAGCATGAAACTGGAGGCCCCTAAAAAAGTGTGGCCTTGTGCGGTCGAACTTATCGCACATGCTAAAAGACGCCACTGCCTGTCATAACATCTAGTCCATGTACACGAAGCATCCATGATCTTAACACTATATCAGTATGAGTGGTAGAGATGACCTGCTCTGATAAGTGAGAATTGTTTTTATATTTGTCCATAAGTATAACATAAGTAACAATAACTCCCAACTTTAATTTCTGCCTCCCAGTTTCACGGTCTCTATACGAGAGAAGAGTGCGAAGGTTGATGGTTTCATGCCGTCTTGCCAAAAGTGATGTCTTTCATGTAGAAGGAGATGTATATGCATGTTTGGTATTGTAGAGTCGTTTTGTATCTGGTAATTAACATTAATGTAGAATACTAATTCTCATCGAAATATTATATAACTCATAGCCAAATCTTTCACAATGAAAGTCTTAATTAACTAATGCTCTTATTTTAATGTTGACGCAAAACTATCTCTAATAATTCATACGTGTCAAACATATATAAAACTAGTCACCATTCATAATCTTTCAAAAGATGTATGAATTTCCTTTAATTTTCTACAAGTAAAACCGAGTTAATTAAGCAACATAATCATAGATTTCTCTTGAGCTAACAAAACTGTAGGACAGTGAGTAATGGACAATCTGCGCACAATTAAGACTCAAATCAAGAAGTTTGTTGGACCATATCAAACCAATGAAGTCTATATACATATCAGAGTTATGATCATAAATTCAAAGTAGTATAATACGTCATTAACTGGCGCGTGGAGAGACATTTCTTAGTTTATCGTCGAAGAATTTTAGGAATAAAATGTCAATTTTAAGGGTCTCATTTTTTACAAGGGATTGTTAAAATGATTTGAACATAATAAACTTGAAATTTCTTATTTGTCATCGCATAGGGGGTAAAAAACAATGAAAAAAATATGAAAAATTAAAGTAGAAATTTCAGCTATAAAAAATTACGATATAATTTGAGGAGTAAATATCATATTATGATTGAATATAGAACTAGAATATCTCCAAAAAAAATTAATAAGTTTTCTTTAGAACAATATAGTTATAAAAGTATAATTTAAATTTAATTATATACTATAACAACCGCTCTATATACGCTTCCGCTCCTAAATATTTTTGGATTTGACGAATTCTTGTGCTCCACTTCTCTCCATGTGACTAAGGTTTTGTTTGTTAAAAAGTGATATTCCACTTTGCAGCCCCACTCTCACCCAATATTGCGTGAGATACACGCATAGATAAAATAACACAGCCTTTTACGTTTCATTTCCTTCTCTTCTCAGTAACAAGCGATTCATCTTCTTCATTCGAAACCACTTAATTCTCCTCTGGATCCACCGCCTCACGCAGCATCCTCCCTCCACCGTTCCCGATCCGAGCTTCCTCCTCCACCTTCACGACGACCTCCACGGTAGCCGCCACCCCCTCCGCCACCGGATCCACAGTAACATAGAGTAACAAAGTAACACAATCAGATCAGAGATCGAGAAATTAGTTTTTTACGGAACCGATCTCGGCGAGAAATTGACCTCGACTCGACGACTTTGCGTACTGAGAGAAAGCTTGCTCGAGAGACTGATCGGTGGTGGCCCAGGCCAATCCACCTACGAAACATCTAGATTCAACATCAGCTAAAGCCATTTTCATAATCAGAGAAGGAAGGAAGAATATGAGATTAGAGTCGAGAAGGAAGATAGAGATGAGGAGGAGCGCTATGGAAATCACGGCTCTGGTCCTGTGCCAGTGGTTTTGAGTTCAATTGGTGACGTTGAATTTTTATTTTATTTATGTTTATCGAAAGAGTGAGGCTATATTCCTTTCAACTGAAAACTCTTTCAGTTCAGTTCCATTCAGTTCAGTTCAGTTCGTCTTCAGTTCAGTTCATTAAATTCATATTATTATTATTATTGTTGTTGTTGTTGTTGTTGTTAATAATAATAATAATATTATTATTATTTTATCATTTATTTACACACCCGATCTTTTGTATGAGGAAAATAAGAAAATTTATCCAATTGAAGTTCTGGAGGTTCTGAAAAAAAAGAGTGTTGATGTAAAGTTGTTGACACGAACTTGTGCATGGTTTATGGACAAGTGATTTTGGTTAAGCTTTTAATTATTTTATTTGCCGAACATTGTCCATACTCTTGTAAACGTTTTCAAGTTGTAATAAATTTCACCGATTCAAAAAAAAAAAAAAATAGACAAAGACAGTTTATACGACGATTAAAATTCGGTTTTAATCGAGTTATCATTCTCATATTGTTTTCCACGCGGTTGGTTTTAAAGTTTGTTATACAATAATAAATAATAATGTAAAGTGACAGAAAAAAGAGTAGGAAGAATGTGAGAAAGATGACAAAAATAATATATTTTTTTAATTGTGATTATATATACCATCATATAATTGTTATTATTATTACACAATAATTTCTTCAGTTCAGTTCAGTTCAGTAAATTTCAGTTGAAAAGAACAGAGCCTAAGTCTCCTAAGAGATAGTTTGATAATTTATATAGAGACAGAACTATATTGTCGAGAAAATCATCAATGTTATTAAGAAAAAACTTATGTTCTCAACATTGGTGTTTTTTCATATTACAATAAAATGTTTTAATTAATAACATCCATGGTTTTATTGATAATATAGGTTGTAGAGACCGTGTGTTATCGAAATTGTAATTAACTTGGGAGTGGTAAATGTCGAATTCACATGTAGAGACAACTTGGTTCGGTTCTGTTTAACAAAACTACCTTGATTAGTTCGGTTCACTGAGAACCCTTTGTCAGCAAAACTGCCCTGATTAGCTGGCTGGTAGCTATAGCTAGCTGATGATTTTAATGTAAATGTTTAGCAAATTAGCTGATAAGCTAGCTGGTATTTTGTAAAATGACATAAAAGGGCACTACTCTTATTTTATTTTCTTTAACATTTCTCATCGTATTATTAGTCTATTTTTTTAAATAATAGTATATCACATTTTTGTCTAATTATTCTAATATATATTCAATGTACTTTTCACCGCCACTTTAATAACATCATTAAAAATTATCAAAAGTTGAAAGAAATATTCGTTGAGCATTCTAACTTAGTAAGGAAAAAAATCAGTAATTGTTGTGTACTACATGTATGCTGTGCAATGAGATAACAACGATGGCAATGGAACACATAATAACGGCAGAGTCGGCAGAGTAAATAATAATAAATATGTGTTTTTCCTTTTTTCTAATTTAGGTCAGGGATATTTTCGAAATGAAAAATATAAGGAGATTTTTTTTAAAAAAAAAGCTATCTTGAGTAGCTTCTCAGTCGGCTAGCTGAAAAGCTGATTTAAGAAGCTGCGCGTTCACGTAACGAACTTTTCATTAGTCAATGGTCAAGAAAAGCTCATGGAGCTGAAAAGCTAGTGGTAAACAAAGCCTTGTATGGAGCTGGGATCCAAGAATAATTCTGATTAATTCTCCCTTTGCTACTTTGAATGATGATTGTTATTTACTTGATATACCTCTGGAAGAACACATTAAGTCACTATCTCAAGAGGCAAAGAGAGATAAATTAAAGTGAAACTATTCTATAATTCATGTTGAACAAATTCTAATGGAAACCAATAATTTGCTATTTTCAGTCATGACGAATAGAGATTTTGTTTTTTCCTCAGAATTTGTTAATGCTGATGTTTTGCGAGTACTTCATTTATTTTTTTTTAAACCTGAAAATTTTAGCTGCTGCAATGGAGAGCACTGGTGTGTTTACTTCACCCGCAGTTGCGAAATCATTTGACCTCACTGCATGAGAACGCATATACAAATGGTAAGACGTTTTTAGAATATTTTCCTTAATATGATTCCTACAAGTGAACTTATTTTGGTGGAAATGAATGATGGGAACAGAACTGAAGTCTTCTTCATTTAATTAGATTGGATATTATATGCATGCACTGAGACCTACAATGATCTTATGGCCACATTTGAATTCAAGGAAAATATTTAAATCAATTTTACTTCTCCCATGTAATCATACGATTTTTTTCTGTCTCCAGTTTTGATGTACATCAAATGTTTGTTGATTTATACTGCCAACTGTCTGATGAATTGTTGAAGTGTGAAGAATTAAAACAAATGCAGGCATGCAGAGCAGCAAAGGTGTTGATATGATTAAGAATGCTAATATAAAAAGAAAACGACACAAACAATAACACTCATTCAAGTAAAAAAAAATGTCAATATATATCACTCAACACGCTACGCGTGTTGCACGAGTTCTAGTATTAAATAGAACACACACCGGTCAAGTTCACGGTACCAGTTGGGAATGTTCTTATATGACATTCTGTCCATTACATCGAACATAATAATAGCGCATTTACCATTCAAACTACAAAGAATTAGGAAATAAAATTACTAATGTAGAAGAAGAAAAGTACATCCAAATCAAAAAATCAACCAGAGAAGTGTTTAGTAATATCCGACACTCACTAGCAAGCATCTTTTAAGGGATTGGGCTTGTCTTGTCCAGCGATAACCCAGTATTCAAACATTAGCTTGCCTCCAGAGGTAGAAATTCTAGTTCATATATTTCGACACCAACAGTAGCTATAGCATAATAGCATCAATTTAAAAAAACAATTTACCACCACAAACAAAAACAAAAATTTAATCATCAAGATAATCTCTTACAATTATAGCTCGTCAGATATTCTCCAGTTAAATGCCTTTTGTGGAAACTAGTCTTCCCTAGAATACCACAAACACTTTCGAAAATCAACATAATGCACTTAAGAAAGAACTTATATATTTCCGGTTAAATATGTTACAGTAATGAAAATATGCACAAACCCTAGTTGTTATCTGTTTCGGGATCTACTACTATAATCACCTTGATCCGAGGTTAAATTTCCAAGCAAAAAATAAAATAAATATGAACACACGAACTCCATTGAAATGTATATATATATATATATATATATATATATATATATATATATATATATATATATATATATATATATATATATATATATATATATATATATATATATATAAGGCAAAACAGAGTCACAGTCAAACACAAAGCGACCACAAAAACACAAGGCAGACAAATGAGGACCACACAACATTTCAAACCAAACTGACTGAACCTCCATCTCAAGATCATTCTAGGGAGCACACTAAACCCCCATAGTCTAGTATGTCGTAGCACCGAAGTGCCGCGCCAAGAGTTCTAGGGATAAAAGTGTACACCAAGATGGGGAGATACCACCCAAGCAAAGAAGAAAGAATATGGTGGTGATTTCCATAAGGCAACCTGAGAATAATCAAGAGATAGAGGGGTGAATCCAACCTAGAATTGAAATGTGGGAGACACAGTACATAAGCCAATCAGACAAACCGATGTGAACACAGAGATAAAACCAATCGCAGACTACAAGAGCTTCTAGAAATCCACCAGGTTCAAAACTCCTTTCGGACACAATTCCCAGTCCACCAGGTTATAGCACTGTGACCCTATATTTTTTCCTTGTATCCAATTCCACGAGTTTCTTTTAATCTTGTCCACAATTACGGAAGGCTCGAACACCACTCCTTGGAAATAGCACACGTTTCTGGCAACCCAGATGAACCAAATAGTACTATTCCAAAAAATTTGCCAAATTTTGTGCCACTTAGCTGGTACCAAAAGCAAGAAGCAGTCCAAGTTTTCAGACAAGCTACCTCCTAAATTAAACTCAGCATCTAGCCAACTGCCAAGCAATATCCATTGAAACTATATTATCTCTCATCCGATTCAAACTTAAACGAAGTAGGCCCGACCCAAACTTTTTGAGGCCATGTGCGGAATTTTTAAATGGGCCCCAAGTAATAATTTATATAAAGAAAACATAATTTTTTTATATAATAATGAAATTTTTGAAATTATTTTATGCAGGGCGGCTCAAGTTAAGGCAATGAAACAACTTCCAGCACCACTTTCTAATCTATCCCTAAGACGAAATATATTCTTAACATGAAAAAGATGACGACCTTGTGAGATGCAAACGGACCGCCATTTTCCTTGGAAGTACCTTAGGAGAAAGGAAAGAAAAGTGACAAAAATAGAATAATTCTCTAAACTATCTGATTAAGATCTAAAAAATAATCTGATTTTGCATTGTTTCGTATTTCAATTGGAACATTATTTCTCCTTAAACAAGTACGGATAATTGAAGGGGGTTTTATAATATTTGAAATTAAATGTAGAAAGATTTTGAAATGCTTTATTTCAATTAATTCAATATAATCATTTTTCAACGCATATAAATCATCACATAGAAAATAATTGAATTTCATAGACACATATTAAAACATAAAATTTATTAAATAATAACTTTGAAAGATAAAACAATACATAATTAACGTGTACACGAACAAACAACTTTAACACAAAACTTATATAAAATGGGCTTCAAAGTTATGATTTATATGCGTTGAAAAATGATTATTTTGAATTAATTGAAATAAAGCATTTCAAAACAACTCTAACTTGTCAAGTAAGTTCGAAGCTTCTTGACATGAAACTTTTGCTACTTCTGTGCTATCATCTTCTTGATTATTCCCCTCTGCTTCTTGTCTAATTGATGTGACGATTTCGTCTTCAATTAAAACATCCATAATTTGTTGCTAAATTGGATGATTAAGGAAGACATTTATATCCATCTGATTGTTGTAGTGAAATAATTTAATCTATTCGCTCAATTGTGTAGAAACTAGTTTATTCTCCTCATCCAATTCATTGGTAACATATGATTCATCAATCCTTGCACTTCGAATTTTGCAATGCTTGAAGCAATTCTCAATGCTATGTTGCTTAACATCCAATGACCATGAAGCAGTTGCATTTATAATTCCATCAAGAAGAGATATCTTTGTCGATTCCAACACACAATCCTCAATGCGTTTAAGAAGTAGACGATTGAAACGTTTACGATAATATCCTTTAAAATTTCTAATGATGCCTGCATCACATGGCTGAATCTTGGTGGTGCTGTTTGGTGGTAAGAACATGACACTTTATGATGAAGAGAGGAAGATGTTCCTTTTTACCATTTGCAGGGCAATTATCCAAAATAAGCAAAACATTTCTATCGAAACGGCTATCAAACCATATTAGCCATTCCCTAAAGAGCATGGATGTCATCCATGCATTTGAATTTGCTTGATAAGTACAGTTAAGAGTAGTGAGGTTAACATGTTTAAAGCATCTTGGATTCAGAAACTTACCAATGATCCAGAGAAGAAGTTTGTCAGAACCATCACTCTTGCAACAAATAACAAAATAACACGGGTAAATTACATTGTAAAGGTAACTAGTACTCTTAGTTCAGATTTTGATCAGCAACCCTAATGACTTATCTTAGTTCAGAAAGGTAACTAGTACTCTTAGTTCACTTGAACATTGTAAAAGATGAAGTTTACTGAGTTTGTTAGTGTAGAAAATCTTGTATAGGATGTTAGGTATCTAAATGTAATTTTTATATCTTTGAAGCTGGCTAAGAATTTTAAAGATCAAAGAATTGCACCAGATTGCTGAAGACTAAGGAGAAAAGTCTCCTCAGATACCTCACACCAGATACCATAAAGAAACAAGTGTTTTGAAAGGACAAAGTTTCTTAAGAGATATCTGAAGACTATAAAGGTCACTGAGAAAGGAGTGTGCCAAGGTTTAGAAACCTTGCACCTTGAGACTACAGGACAAAAATAGTACAGTGCATTTATTATGCGGGCAGAGATGTCCGATCAAAATAGGAAATCTCTGAAAAGAGACAAAGCTCACTGCAGTACTATTTTCAGATATCAATAGTTTGAATTTCAAGAAGCCTAACATATACTATTCAAACGGCTTGAATTTCAACTATAAGTATCACCACTTAGAATGTTTGAAGACACGCCTTGAATACTTGTGAACACTGAATACACTTGCGAAATATATTCAAGCATACAAGCCTTCAAACCTACTTACTTTCAAAGCTTACTATTGCGACCAAAGCTCTCTGATTCTAAGTAACATACAAGTTCTAAGTGTCCTGATCCTTAACAAGACTAGATTAGTGTGAAGGAGTTGAATCAAAGGATTATAGTTGCGACTTATATCTGAGATTCATTCTCTTGAACATATATTAAGTACTTGGGTCAGTAAAGAACAACTTCCCATACATTGCAAAGAGTATTAAGGAAGATTGATTCTTCGAAGCTCACTGAGTAATTGAACAAGTTACTTGTGTTAGCTTACCTGACAACTACCATAACCAAAACACCACCAGGCGTGTTTAGGGAAAGGATTTAGTTGAGAAAACTAAAGTCCTCACCTATCTGAGCACAGGAAGTACTTAGTTTGGGAAACTAAGGAATAGCTCAAAAGTTTACTGAGTAGAGGAAGTACTTGGTTGGAAAAACTAGGGAATAACTCAGGGGGAACAGTTGGTTGGGAACCATTGTGTTAAAGGGATCAAGAGATAGAATTTTGTAAGGGAACCCCATTATCTTATCTTAGTGAATTCAAGTCCTGAGAAAGGGCGAGTGGATTAGTTGAAGGATTACGCCACCTTCAGATACCACTATAAAAGCTCTTTGTTATTTACGTACTGCACTTTATTTATTGCTTTATATTACTTGTTGAGTACTTACACACTTTATAGCTTGCTGACACGCACACTTATCACAGAAAGTCTTCCGCTCTCTGAATTTAAGTATCGGATACTTGTAAAGATATCTGAGAAACTGTTTTATCGACAAAAGTTTGAAAAGACTATTCATCCCCCCCTTCTAGTCTTTTATTTTGTCGTTATATGGACCAACAAGTGGTATCAAAGCAGGAGGTTCTTTAACCTTCTGCACTGAACCTAGATCCTAGATAAGTGCTCACTGACAGCTCACCACCTTCACTTGATCTGATTGTTTAGTGTGTTTGCTGCAGGATGTCTCTCAGCGATGCACCCACTCTCAAGCCAGAGAACTGTGAGAAATGGAAGAACAACATGATGCTTCACTTGGAAGCCATCAGTGATGAAATGATCGAAGTTATAAAGAATGGTCCAATCATCATTCTACAAGAAAAGCTGGTCACTGAGGTTTCAGATGGAAGAAACAAAGACACTACAGATGTTGCTGGATCATCTACTTCAGGTGCAAGACCAACTGGAGCCATATCCTACGAGGCAAAGCCCAGACACCTTTGGTCATCTGAAGATTCCAAAAGAGACAGGCTTGATGGTCAAGCAAGAAACATCATCATACGTTCTACTCCAGATCACATACAAGCGTGGGGGTGCTAAAACAATGAAGATGCAGTCACCGATTGAAGAAATCGGTGCAGTCTTGAAAACCAAAGAAAACAAGTTCGAAGTTTTGAAGTTAAAAATTCAAAATTTCAAACAAGGTCCTACTGAGACACTTGAAGAATTTAACTTTAGGTTCACAACACTGGTGAGTGAAATGACTGCACTGCACTTGGACAAAGTGAAAGATACTCTAACTCTGAAAAGGTTAAGACTATCATAAGAAGCTTCAATCAAAACTGAGAACATACTCAGTATTTTTATTTCAATCAAGGAATGGCAAACATCACACCAGTGGAACTTTTCTCACATTTGGCAACTGTCAATTATGAGACAAAGCAAAGAGGACACATAACTGCTGAGACAATGCAAAGTGTAGCTCTAATAACTCATGGTTCTTCTGAAAAGAATGTAACCAAAGAGGTGACTGAGGAAAATGCTCTTACTGTAAAGCATATGAGAAAATATGCCAGTCAGGAAATTGAAAGAAGAAGGACCAAAGAAAAGCTAAAAAAAAAGCAGCTAGGTCCAAACTATCACCAGTACAAAAACATACAGATGACTGGCTCGCTGAACAAGCCTGCTCAGCAATCATCAAGTACTGAGGGAGCAGAGATTGGAAATGACATCTGCTTCTATTGTCAGAAACCTGGTCACTTCAAGAGAGATTGCCCAGCTTACAACAAGCTAAAGACAGGTGATAAGAAATATAGAAGAAACTTCAAGAGAAGTCAGAGAGCCATGCTCACTGAAGAAAGGAAAAAGATTCAAATTCAATTGGATGCTCTCGATCTAGATTCAAAATCTGAGGACGAAGATTCAGATGACTCCAAACATCCTTCACCAGAATTGTGTGCTATCACTCATGACTTAGTTGACTTTGGTCACAAGAAGAAATAAGTATGTGGAGTTGTTGAGGAGGTCTATCCAGATTGCTCCAACATCGAGGCATGCTTAATGGCAGATGATGTTATCACTATTTCTCTATTTGTAAATTATGAAACTGATGAGGAAAGAATCAAAGATCTAGAACATCTCAGAAATGAACTTGATCTTTATGAAAGAGAATTTATGGTTGTCCAAGCTAGAACCAAAATCCTCGAAGAAGAAAAGAAAACTCTTGAAAAGGAGTGTGCACAAATGCTCAAAGTATCTAAATCAAAGGATGCTGAGAATGCATTCTTAAAAGCTCAGATAGTTGAGACGACTAAAAAGCATAAGGAAGAAATGAAGGATCTTCAAAAGAATTTTGATAAAATTCTCATTGAGAATTCTGAAATCAAAGAAAAGAAAGTCTCCTTCCAATCCTATGATAAAGCTTGTGACACTCTGACTGAGTTACACTCTTACCTAAGAGATGCCTCAGAGAAAGGTGGACTTGGAATAGACACTCAAACAAATAATTCTATCATTTTGAATAAGAATGATGAAAGAATAACATTTGTCAGAGGTCAGCAAAGTGATTCCCAAATAACCTACAACATTGGTCAGGAAGCTAAGGTTGCTAACAAAGGAAAGGCAGTTGCGACTATGCCTTTAAGGGAAAAACAAGTCCCAAAGAAATCTGTTGGGAAACTCTTGGAAAGGAAACAATGCACTGAAAAGTGTAATCACCCACAGTGATATGTCTCTAAGAAAGGGAAGATTGCTGGAGCTGGCAAATTCTCTAGTGTATCATTTTCTGGAAAGAAAGATAATCCAGAGACTAGCAAGGCTGCTGAGAGAAGATCCCAGTCTGCCCCTCGTACTCGAAATGGCATTGGCTATAAAGCTATTGTCAAACTACTTGCTCACGAATATAAACTAGAGCAAGAGCATTGGATGAAAGCCAGAATAGCCCACAGTAATCATCAAAAGTGGAAGAAAGAACAAACCACTAACAATCTGAATACCAGAGCTAGAAGGAATATGGACAGGAAAGCTCAGTTTGTTGGAAAGCAGACTCAGCAACCTAACAGGTATCTGAAAGCACCACGAGGAGCACCAAGAAGGAAAATAGTTCTTAATAATAATGATAACAATCATTTACCTAGAATTCCTCCTTATGTTCCGGCTAGACAAAAGTTGACTCCCAAGAAGGTCAATAAAAAATGGATACCTAGTGGGAGACACTTTGATCTAAACGGTTCCATTATTGTAATGAGAGCCTAACTCCATGTTTCATGTTTTTTACAGAACACTCTAAAAAAGAATTCAACATGGCATTTTGACAGTAGATGTGGGTAGCACATGACACACATGACATGAGGTAAAGCAAACTTGGCCAACTACAAAGTATGCAATACAGGACCAGATATTAGGTTTGTTGGAGAAGAAGTGAATCCAACTGTAGGATTTGGAGATTTACAAATTGGAGCCCTTACAATCACATGTGAAGGGATTGAAATATAATCTTCTTAGCATGAGTCAATTTGCTGACAAAGGCTTCTCAGTGAAGATCAAATCTAAATTCTGCAAATTGATTGACAATGAGTCAAAGCAGTTAGTCTTGGTTGCTAGGCGGAAAGGAAGTCTCTAAATTTTGCCACAACTGAAGAATGCCTCATGGTGAGTCAATCAGGCTACACTGAAGAAACTTAACTGTGGCACAAAAGGATGAGTCACTTGAACTTCAAGACTCTCAACAAGCTAGCCAAGAAAGAATTGGTTGTTGAATTACCTAGGATGGCATACAAAAAGGATGGTGTATGCTCAGCTTGCCAAATAGAGAAACAAGCCAAAACATCTTTCAAGTCTAAAATTAGACATTCCAGTGTGAGGCCACTGCAACTGTTACATATGGATCTCTTTGAGTCCTCGAACGATTATCTGAGCAGAAAGAAGTATGGTCTGGTTGTTGTAGATGACTACTCAAGATTCACTTGGGTTGTTTTTCTCAAACAGAAATCTGACGCAAGGGTCGAGATACCAAACCTGCTGAATATGCTTGAATTCATGAAAAATGACAAGGTATTTGTGATCAGAACAGACCATGGTACTGAGTTTGTAAACCAGTACATAAAAGAGTTTTGTACTTGCAAAGGTATACAACATCAACTATCTTCAGTAAGGACACCACAAAAAAATGGTGTTGCCGAAAGGAAGAATAGGACCCTAAAAAAAGCAGCAAGAACATTGTTTGCTGACACTGAAATAAGTGAAATCTATTGGGTTGAAGCTGTAAACACAACATGCTACACTCAAATTAGATGATTGATCAACAAACAACTTGACAAGACTCCTTATGAGTTATTGATTGGTAGACCCCCTAGTATCAAACATTTAAGGGTGTTTGGTTGTAGATGTTCTTAACAATGAAAAAGAATATCTTAGAACATTTCAATCAAAGGCAGATGAAGGTGTATTTCTTAGATATTCAATGAATAGCAAAGCTTACATAATCTACAACAAAAGGACACAAAAGATTGAAGAATCTGTCCATGTAGTATTCTATGAAGGAAATAAGAAAGTACCCTTGAATGAAGAACACTCAGATAGGTTCAAAGAACTTATGATCAAGGATTCTGAGCAAGAATCTCATCAAGGAAATAATTTTATCATTTTCTTAGAGGATGAGCCTGACGAAGAAAGGCAACCTTTGCCAAGTAACAACCAGATGACTCTAAGACATGATGAGGAGTTTCCTATGAGAAATCCAGAAATGGACCAAGTCACTGAGAATCTTCATCATGAAGAGGTAACTGAGCAGGCAGACACAATGAACCTTATCTCAGATACCCTAGACACTGAACAAGTGTTAGATATCTCAAACACCAGATAAGTGTCAGATATCTTAGATACTGAACAAGTATCATATCATAATCATAATGATACAGAAATGAGTCAAAATGATAATGATCCTACTATTTCTAAACACATTATGAAGTGGATAAGAGATCATCCAGCAAAGGATGTGATAGGTCCTTTAGACCAAGGGGTAAGAACTAGGAGAGCAATTGCTGAAAATGCACATTCTCTCTATGGATGTTTCATCTCAGATATTGAACCAAAGACCATTGAAGAAGCATTAAGAGATCAAGACTGTATCTCAGCAATGCAAGAGGAACTGGATCAATTTGAGAGAAACAAAGTCTGGAAACTAGTTCCCTATATTGATGGAATATCTTTCATAGGAACTAAGTGGGTTTTCAGAAACAAAATGAATGAGTCTGGTGAAATAACCAGAAACAAAGCAATGTTGGTGAGTCACCCTGACTGAAGGACTAGATTTTGATGAGTCATATGCTCCAGTTGCAAGATTGGATGCAATCAGACTATTTCTAGCCATTGCAGCTCATAATGACTTTAAAATTTACCAAATGGATGTCAAGAGTGCAATCCTAAATGGTGAGCTAGCTGAAGAAGTCTATGTTGAGCAACCACCTGGTTTTGAAGTTTCATCAGAAAGCAAGATGGTCTATAAGCTTCAAAAAGCTCTGTATGGACTAAAACAAGCTCCAAGAGCATGGTATGACACATTGGCTAAGTACTTGCTGGAAAGTGGATTCAAGACAGGAGAAGTTGATAAAACTCTCTTTACATTGAACCATGATGGGAAACTACTCTTAGTACAAGTTTATGTTGATGACATAATCTTTGGATCTAAGGACAAGCAACTTTGTGAAGACTTTGCTGAGCTGATCATGAAAAGAAAATTTGAGATGAGCATGATGGGAGAATTGAACTACTTCCTAGGGTTGCAAGTTAAGCAACTTAATGATGGAATATTCATTAGTCAAACAAAGTATGCAAAAGACATGCTTAATAAGTTTAATCTAAAGTCTTCTGAAAAGAATGCTAAGATACCTATGAGCATTGGAACCAAGATGATCTATACTGAACTGACAAGAGTGTTGAGGAACACAAGTATAGGAAACTGATTGGGTCTCTACTATACCTCACAGCAAGCAGACCAGTTATTCAATATGCAGTTGGTGTATGTGCAAGATTTCAGACAAATCCTATGGAATCGCATTATAATACTGCTATGAAAATTCTAAGGTATGTGAAGGGTACGGTAGAAGTTAGATTGTGGTATCCAAAAGAAAGTGACTTGAGTTTAGTTGGCTACTCAGATGATGATTATGCTGGATCAATGCTTGATAGAAAAAGTACCTCAGGACATGTCAATTTCTTGGCATTAAATTGATATCATGGTTCAGTAAGAAACAAAACTCAATTGCCACTTCAACCACTAAAGCAGAGTATATTGATGCTGGGTGTTGTGCTTCACAAATCCTTTGGATATAACAACAACTCAGAGACTATGAAATCAATGAAGTGAAAATGCCTATTTTCTGTGACAACACTAGTGCTATTGCCATAACTCAGAATCCTAAGTTTCATGCAAGAACAAAGCACATTGATGTTAGACACCACTTCATTAGAGATCATGTTGAAAAAGGCAATATTGAGATCTTGAAGATTGGCACAGAAGATCAACTTGCTGACATCTTCACTAAACCTCTTCAAGAAAGTAGATTCGTGACCTTAAGACATAGTCTTGGGTTAATGGAATTGCCAAAGTAAGGGAATGGTAATTGAGGCGGGAACTTAGTAACCATCAAAAGAAATAAAGGTTTTCTGAAAAAGAAAAGCACTTTAAGAGATCACTGAAAGAAAGACAAGTATCTGAGACAGGTGCTCAGATACCAAGGCAATGGGTAAAAAAGGCTATCTTAGAAATCTGAGACGGGAACTCAGGTTTCGAAGAGAATCATACAATAAGGGGAAACATAAAAGAAAAATGTAGTACAACTGTCAAAAGTCAACTACTCTCTTGTGTTTTGTATTTTTCCATTCTAGTGAAATTCACAAACAGATCAAAGGCTTAATCGATAAGCTCAGATATCGATATGTCCCTTAGTTACACAAAATAAGACAAGACTCAAATAGCTACTCGCCAAATTTCATTGATTGGGCACAATTACATGTGTTGATTGTGATCATTACTGAGAAAGCAATCCAAGCCCTTGAAAAATATGGCGATTCATTTTTTACGGCTAAGATGAGTCTCGGTAAGTTAGTGGCACAGTGAAAACAAACTGTGGCCCATGCACTAGCATTTAATGCAAAGCATGCTTTTCACCCACGCCTTAATGCAAGTACACAGATACATATGCACAAAATTAATTTGTGTGTATTTTGTGTGTTGAGATTACATTGCTATATAAAGAGGTTTTTTGCAAAGAAAAACCCTTTAGCCTAAGCCTACATTCATTCTTGCACAAAAACAGCAAAAACACTCTAAGTCTTTCTGCTAATTTCTTTGCAAATCTTCCGTTTCCTGCTTAGTTTTTCTGCAAAGAATTACTAACTCGAACTTTTATCTTCTCTTATTTCAAACTCACTGTGATATTATATAATAGATGGCACCAAAACGTTCAAACACACAGAAATCTGAAGTCTCCACTTCTGGTACTGCTGCAAAGCAAGCACCAGTATTGGTAATCACTGACAAGAGACTTGCAGGAGTCTTCAACTTCGAACACTGGTCTCCCAACTCCAGGATGTTGTGGGGAGGAGCCCTTATTGATGAGTATATGTTGGGTGCTGCATCATACCCATCTGATGTAGAGCTAACTCTTGATATGCTTGAAAAGGTAAAAATTAAATAGTTTTGCTCAACTCTCCCAAGTGGTGTATCCACTGTGGATGTTTTGGAGTTTTACAACAACTCCAAGATTATTACCAGTGTGGTCGATGGCACTGAAAGAGTGTTTGTAAAGACAAAAGTCCAAGGGCTAGAAATTAACCTAGACTATATGTCTTTCAGCAAGCACTTTGGGTTACCTACCCAAGGTTACCTACTCCTGACATGAAAGCAGGAGTTGAAAGCCTCTACACAAATATCTGTGATCTTGATGAAGGCACTCCCACTGAGTTCTTGCTCACCACCATCAGAAGAAGGCATCTAGTGGAGCAATGGAATATGATGGGCCCACATACTCCACATATGTTTCGATTCGAACCAAGGAGGAGCTGACCAGATCAACATGGAAAGATGGATGGCTATGCTCTTGCTCAGCAAGCAAGATCAAAGGCTGGAAAACCCCTTCAACTGGGGAAAGTACGCCTTGATGAAGTTAGTTGACAAAATTCAAAGCTTTGAGCCTATAATTGTCAAAGGACTGGTTGAACCCAAAGCTCCAGTAAGCTTTGGATTGAAGATATGTTACTTACTGGAGAAGTTTGGCTTGGTACTCAGAGAGGAGGCTGAAATAGCCAACAACAACTTACTCAGACAATATGAGTACACGAATTTGATAAAAAAAAGGTTGTTGAGCCAAATGAGACCAAGAAAATTTCAAGAAAAAGAAAGACTGAGGAGATATATGAGATACCAGCTGTGACCAAGAAAGCTAGATCTTCCAAGAGGAAGAGGGAAGCTGCCAAGAAGGAAGAAACTCCTATAGTGGAGGTAGACTCTCAAATACCAGTCCCAGTACTGATGAAAACACCAATGTCAGTGCATCCTTAGCACACATTGAAGAAAGTGGTGAAAAACCACTGACACTCTCTGCTGAAGCAACATGGATTGTTGATAATTTTGTCCCTTCTCTGGACGATGATTCTGAAGAAGTTGAGGGGGTAATTTATAAACCCTATAGTTGCTGGGGAAGCAACTACTTCCAAGGTTGCTGAAGAAGCAACACCATCAGGGCATACCACCCTCCAGCAATTGGAGGATGCCTTGATGAGTGACGACTTAGTACTTGATGACAATGCCAATGCATCAGTACTTAAACAACTAACTCAAGAAGATCTGGACAGACCTCATATTTCAACACCATCACCCTCCAGATCAAGATCATCACAACAACCCCTGATATAAATGGATGACGTTGACATGGTGATTGAGTTACAAAGGTTTGAAGAAATACCAGCAGACTTTATTGCTGAAGAAAATCCTGCAAGAGAGCAGGTTTCCCAACTCTCAACTTAGAGGGATTATACTGAGGTTGCGACTTAGGAAGAACACACAGGGGAGGCAACTGAGTCTAAGTCTCAGGAAAGGTCTGAAGTACCTGAAACTTCAAACAAAGAAGAGGACAAGGAATAACAATACCAACCAACGCATGGAATCCCCACGAGTTCCAGATACCAACCAGCCTGACATTGATCAGGTTATTGAATGGTTCAAATCTTCACTTGTGTTTTTCTATGTCTTTAATCTTGTTACTTATAAATTTTCTTTGTTACAGGCTGAAAAAGAAACACCAGAACAAGAGGAAGCTGCAAAGCTTGCCTCAATTACTGAGAATGAGGTTCCCACAACCTCAGTGACCAAGGAAACTGAGCCTGTACTACAGGTGAACTTGGTTTCTATAAGTCATATACTTCTCAAATATTTGTTCATTCTTTAATGACTAACTGTTGTTTGTTTCTTAAAGGCTCAAACTGAGAAGAAAAATGGTGAGGCTGAAAAGCCAAAGTCACCAGAGAAACAACCAGAGACTCACCAAGTCTCTGAGGAATACATGTCTGAGCCTCCTGCAATGGAGGTACATAACTCAGATATCTATGTTCAACATATTTCTCTAAAATATTTTTCTAAGTGTCTGACACTTTCTACTCCCAGGTTCAAAAAAGTAGTAGACGTTGTTGAGGATGTGACAGCCAAATCCCCTCCAGCAATGGAAATTGATGAGGCTCCTAAGCCTACATCACAAGAAACAGTGCCATAAACTATACAAGTTTCTGAGAACATGTATCTGAGCCTCCTCGAATGGAGGTAACTAACATCTCAGATATTATATGTTCACAACTAATTTCTTTAAAAGTTTCATATGTGTTCTGAAGCTTATATATCTCAGGTTCAGAAAGAAATGGAAATTGGTGAGGATAAGACACCCAAGTCTCCTACACCAATAAAGTACCGAAAAAAACAAAGGTACAAAAGTCTCGGAGTGGATCTATGGTCCTTGTGATCACCGTTTTCGTGTTGGGCATGTTACAGATACTACTCACATACCGGCGTGGCCCTAAAAAGCTACATGTCCGTGAGGGTTGATGGTATGTATACCAAACCAGGATGCACAAAAGTGCGGAATTCGGTAAAACAGACACTACAAAAAATGTAGAGACTAAAAGAGCCCAATTATGGCCAACCAAAAGTATACGAGTCAGTAAACGACTGCAATAAATAGTATGCCAAAAGAAAAAGAAAAAATAAAGGAGCAAGTAGTCCATGTGTGAAGCAACCAATGGAATAGTTACGATGATAAAGGAGGTGTTGAAGAATTTGTCGTTGAGAGAGGACGAAGTCGAAGGAAGGAACTCGTGTCCGAAAGGATAAGTCCCCCTGAAATACCCTTTATTCTACCTTGTTATCTTTTAATGAAGCTTGGCCAAACATTCCTCTATATTATCCTACCTATTTTACTTACCAAGCCAATCTGAGTACTACTTTGATTTGTGCCTTGATTTTTTGGAGCAGGATTACATAACGTTACCACGAGGTAATGATTTTGAAGGACACCTAAAAGGACATTGGGTTACACTTGTAACCGCTGGCTGTAGTGAGTGATGCTTACTTGTTACTTGTTTGCTGTGGAGTCATAAGTTGGAGTTGAAACTAAGCGAGTCGGTAGAGTTTTGAAACCCTAGAAACTGGCTGCTTGTCTATGTGGTGGTTTATTCTTGCTGCTCATTTCATGGTCACTTCTTGATTATCGTTATTGCCTTGCTCAAGGATGAGCAAGAAACTGGTTTGGGGGTGTGATGTGACAATGAAATGTGCGATATAGCATGCTTTTAGACCATCATTTTTTTGACATAGATGTAATATTTGTATCGTTTTGTTGTTAATTACCAACTTCGCGTGTTTTTTGTAGGTCATGATCGTGTTTTTGAGGAATTGCACGATTTCAGGCACGAAAACGGCATAATTGTGCGAAGTCGAGAAAGTTAAGCGAATATTCCAGATTGACCGTTGCACGGAGTTTGAGGAGTCAAAACATGTCATGCGACCAACCAATGCGAAGATAATTGAAGATGCAACAACATTGTAGAAAACCACTTTTTGAGGAAACGAAGTTACGAAACCCGAAATCGAAGAATGAAGAAAACATATTCGAATCTGCAGCAATCGCACTTGGCGATCCACAGGGGACATGAAGGGTCCACACGGTCACCAGCGACCATGATCAAAGGCCTGTTCTCTCTAAATTTTTTTCACGGCTGTCAAGCTAGAGCCCGCCTCCCTAAACCTTCCTTATAGAACAGTGGCTGTTGGAGCACGCATTTTTCAATATAAATAAGACCTCAGGGGTCTCATAATTCTACACCGCTCACAAAGCAGCTCTCCTGAGAGATAACCAGACCTCGGGGAAGTGAAACCCCAAAATCACTGTTCATCAGGCACCCAGAAGGAGGAAACCCTAGAAGCAGCATCACGAAGACATCAGAGACTAAGCTTCTTCTTCCTTTTCTTACTTATTTCGATTTCTGTCTTGGATATGAGTAGCTAACTTTCTTTTGTAAAGACGAACCACCATAACTCTGCTTTTTCTACTTCTTTATATACCGTGATATATTAATGGAATAGTTATTAGACGTAAATTGTGGTTATACAACTCTATACATCCTTCGTGGTGTGATGTTCTGATGAGTGACACAGTAGTTTCATTGAACTGAGTAGGGGTACTCGTGCTGACTGCGCCTTGGCATAGTAGTATTATGCCATGCTGTCGTTAGAGGTAATCGCGTAGGATTTTAACTAGGAAGTTGGGAGTAGCATAGCAGAGGGAGGTCGGGGAACCTTTACGCCTTTCCTTCATTGATTTACAACAAAGCAATTAGAGTTTACTGCGAATTAATTATTCTATCTGCATTCAATATGTTTACTTTTCTGCACACAATTTACAAACGTTATTTGCTTGTTCCTATGCTAAGTGTCCATGAGAACGACATCCCGAGTCAGCTTTCCGCTATGAACTGTGGATTTAAGGACTTCCGATTTATAAATTTAATCTTGATTGTATTTAGGGATTACAGGTTCTACAACGAAAAATGAAATCTCTGAGTGCACATCACTATACCATGATACCAAGTTTTTCCCTAGATAAAAACATCTACCACTGTAGATTTTCTGTCATCCAAATCTCCAACCCAATCAGAATCACTAAATCCAACAAGATTAGTGTTTGTATCTCTACTGTACCATAATCCTAAACTAACAGTCCCAAATATATAATATAAAATTCTCTTAACTGCAGTTAAGTGGGAGATCTTAGGATTAGATTGGTACCTTGTGCAGACACAAACCGAGAACATGATATCTGGTCTACTTCCAGATAGGTAGAGAAGACTTCCAATCATTGATCTGTACAATGTTGGGTCAACAGTGCTCTCAACATCGTTCTGGCAGAGCTTCACAGAGGATGACATTGGAGTTTTGCTTTGTTTAGCACTATCTATACCAAATTTCTGAATGAGATTCTTTGCATATTTTTCCTGGGATAGGAATAAACCATCATTCTTTTGCTGAATCTGTAATTCTAGAAAGTAGGTTAGTTCTCCAATCATACTCATTTCAAAAGTTCCTGTCATTGCTTGGACAAATTGATCTGCAAGAAACTGATTAGTGGATCCAAAAACAATGTCATCAACATAGATTTGAGTAACACAAATGTCCTTGTTCTTCCTGAGAATGAATAAGGTTCGATCCCCTTCTCCCCTGGTGAAACCAAACTCAAGCAAGAATTTAGTTAGCCTTTCATACCAAGCCCTGGGTGCTTGTTTCAAACCATACAAGGCTTTCTTTAATTTAAACACATGTCCAGGATAATGAGGATCTTCAAAGCCCTTATGTTGCTCAATGATGAGACAATATTCTAACGTCTCATTTGGTCCTTTTTAGCGGTCTTTTGTTAGTCTTTGACCTTAGTTTTATAGTGTTTTTGTACGTTTTTATGATTTGGTACTTTGTTTGTGTTTTGTAGGATTTTTTGTGTTATTTCGTCCCGAAGGTGAAAATCGGAGTGAAGACATTGGTGATAGATCTCTGAATGAATAGTAATTGGGCGAAAACGGAAGTGGATTCGGAGTTCAGACGAAGATTTGTGAGCCGTTTTAGCGAAGCTTGCAAAAGTGAAGTTTTACGGAGCAGTCTAGCCATTTTGGCCATAACTCTCTCATATAATGTCCGATTGACCTGAGATTGGTGGCCACGGAAATATAATTCAAAGGGCTACAATTTTCGTTTTGGAAGAATCGGAAATTTCTGTCTGTGAAAAACGTTACAGAGGTTTTAAGCTCGCCGCGACGAGATTTTGCGAAAGCAATTTGGGAGCCTAAGCGATTGTCTCGCCATGAGAAAATAGCTTCATGGCCAAGTAGATTTGCGATAACTTCACAGATTCAGCAGAAAAACTCCTTTTTATGTTAGAATTAGGTCTTCCTTTGCCATAACTTCTTATACTCGATTTTTACATAGAAAAAGCTCCTAGAACTAGGTTTGGACATTGATTGATTGATCTTTGGAGCTTGGTTTACCTCTTGTAAGAACCATCGGGATCAAATTCTTGGTAATTATTGATAACTCTCTATTGTTTATCTTCAGTTCGTGTTTTCTTCTGTTTATCGAATTGTATGATCTTGCATGCGATTATCACCATGTTTATGCTTTGCGTAATCTATACCATGCATTCTTTCATCTTTGCTTCCCTCATGAGTAGTTAAATCACTCCGAACACGGTAGTTATATGATAGTCTTGCATATTCGTTTCTAGGGTTAGGATTCGTTCATATAGGTTCGTCTAGTTCAAAATCTTCGTAAAACCTTCAATCCAATAAGCTAGTTCAAGACTTTCAAAATCGTTTTCGGTTAAGGATCGTGGATTGACAACCCACGATTACTCTAGTTTGAAATATTCAAATAACGATTGGTTGAATTGGATTGATTGATTTCTGTACGCCGACCGTGTGACAAATATGAATGATTGCCCTAGAACGAATTAGCACTACTTGATCATTACTACTGTGTTCATCTTCTCTCATTGTTAAAAACCTTTATTTGCTTTATCTTATTCTAGTTTTTTGAAACAACCAACTTACAAATCAATCTATTTTCACAAGTAAATGTTTGCTTTCAAACCATTGTGGTAGCTTAATTGGTTCCTTAGCGAACGATCATGTGGTTAGCATTGTCTGTCTACAACAACTGCTTACTACTTGTTTTCTAAGTAATAATTTGAGCACATCAAATTTGGCGCTGCTGCCGGGGAACCAATTCCTACTGTAGCATTTGAGAGTGATTTGTTATTTGTTTATTTTTCAACCTGAAGTTTAATGCACTAACAGAAACTAAGAATATTTCGAGGCTTTCGAGTTGTGTAGCTTTAACAACAGGTTTGTCAGAAAAGAAATTTCGATGACTCAGCTTACCTATGGAGCTTACATGCAGCCTGGTGTGGTTAGGGCTGGTAAAGCAGCAATTGTTCTATCTAATGAGGCCAGAAATTTTGAACTCAAGGCTCACCACCTCCACAATCTCCCAAAATTCTGCGGAATGGCAGATGAAGATGTGATAAGGTTCGTCAAGGAATTCGAACTCGATTTTGGTATTCCATTGTGATCGAAGGGTGTGATTCTTGTGAGGAGATAAGGAAGAAGGTATTTCCAATCTGTATGCAAGACAAGGCGAGGAGTTGGCTGTTAAACCAACCTAAGGGTTCTCTGCCGACTTGGGATTCGCTCTGCAGGGCATTCATGAATAAATTCTATCCCCCCGAGAAAACGCAGCAACTTCGTGCCCAGATAATGCAGTTTCAGCAGATGCATGATGAGACCTTCTATGAAGCTCGGGACCGTTTTTTGCAATTATTGACCCAATGCCCTCACCACAGGATAGACGATATGAGCTTATGCATCCGATTTTATGAAGGCCTGGATTGGGAGTATCAAAACATGGTCAATGTGAGCTGTAAAAACTCCTCCCTGGAAGCGTCCGCTGATGAACTGAATAGTGTCTTCGTGAAGCTGGCAGCAGTATCACAGCTTAAGGGGGCAATAAATAAGGCTAGGAGAGTGGCAGCCAGAGCAGTGGAAGAGACTCTGTGTGTATTACTGAGCTAGAAAAAGAAATCAGGAGCCATATGGAGAGGTCTGAGAGGTACTGGTTTGAGGCGCAGAAAATTCAGGAAAAAAATAACCAGAGGTTCGACAGTATCGAGCAATCGCAAAGAAGGCTGGAACATATATTGGGTGACTTGGTTGGGAAATTACAGCTCATGGAGAAAGGAAGACCCCCAGCAGCCCTAGAAAACATTAGAGTCCTGGCGGTTGAGATAAATTTTGAAGAACCAAGGAATGTTAAGTCTGCTGTTGCCACCTGTACCAACGAGGTTGAGAACTCTGCATCAGATGAGGGAACTCCAACAACGGTTCAAGTGACCCGTGTACTGATAGCTGAGCAGACTGAAGATGTAGCCATTGTTGAATCGACAGGGGATGAAGTCGAGGAACCGAGTTCCGTGATTCCAGAAGAGGAGGCGAATGCGGAACAAGAAACTACTGGCCGCCCCCACCATAATAATTCCTAAGGTAGAAAAGAGTATAAGCGACTCCGATAGTTTTAATTTACTGGTAGGCATTGGGTGTTCAGCTCAGGTTACCGGAATAGTCGACACTGGTGCTAGTTGCAATTTGATGACTTTTGACACCTATGAAGACTTAGGCTTAAAGATATTGGAGCCGCGCAAATGCTTTATGACTCTTGCTGGTGGAACCCGAAGCAGATGCATGGGGATTGTGGAAGATGTTCCGGTTAAGCTGGATGGTGTAACGGAGATGACAGATTTTGTGGTAGTGGAATCGCCGACGGTGAAAGGGAAGGAAATGGAAAAAGATATGTTACTTCTAGGGCGACCCTTCATCCGCTCGACTCTCATGGTGGTGAATTTACATACCCGAACCTGCACAATCGAGGTGCAAGGCAAGCCACGTGAACTTAAAGCCTATTCTGCTCCATTATATTTTGTTTCGCAGGTTGACAGCTGAAAATTCATAGGAGCGCACACTGGACCCCTATATATACATACTTATCAACAGGGAAGAAAAAGAGCTGCACCAACCGGAAGAACCAAGAACTTCCAGAGTACCCGTTAGCCAACACGGAAGAGTCTTGTACATGCTGTAAATGTACACCTGCAGGCAAGCCACTGTTGATCCCATTTTCTTTTCTTTTTCACTCTACGCTTGAGGACATGCTCGAGTTTAGGTTTGGGGAGGGGGAAATGTGCTCTCTAGTTTCTTGTCTGCATTTTCTCTATTACTTGAGTCTCTAGAGTCTTTCATGAGTCGTTCTTCCAAGTTATGAAAGCTTCTATTGTGATTGTTAAATTTGCTTGCTGCTTATGTTTTGCATGATACTTAACTGAGGTGGTATAGTGGATTTAAAAGCCCATAAGTTTGTTTCTCCTGTAAATAGCAAGTCTGTTTAACTCTTTAGTCCAAAAATCCGGTGAGAAACTTTAAGCCGATGAAAAAAATATTGTACCGGGGCTTGTGTGATCCTTTCGGGAAGTGCAAACCCTCTTGTTTGCGCCTTTTCATTCTCATGTGTACTCAATTAAGTTAAGTATGACGAACAACATGCTCTTCATGTTTCATTTTATCAAAAGCCAATACATTGTGAAGAACTGGTCTGGGCAGAAGAAATTTGTTGGGTTGACATGTTTATTATTCATTTTTTGTAATATGTATTACTTCCCAAGATTAGTTGATTCGTCTCGGAGTGTATTTGTGGTGCTTGTCACCACCGTAGTCGTGTTAGGCGTGTTTCAGATACTACCTATATACCGGCGTGGTCCTAAAAAGCCATATGACCATGAGGGTTGATGGCACGTATACCAAACTGACACGAACAAAAGTGCGGACTTCGGTAAAACAGACACTACCAAAAAAGTGAGACTAAAAGAGTCCATAGTGGCCAAGTTGATTAGCATCTAATTTATTGTATGCAAATATGTGGTGATATGCAAGTTTGGTTGTATGCTCCGACAAGTTGATGTGCACAAGGAAAAGCTCCTTCTAACTTAACTGATTGAGTACATTGCATGAGGTATTTGAGGCACCTTTGTGACGAAAGTCACCTTCTTTTTCTCTTATTGTTCCTTGAGTGATTAACCTACTGGACACTTCCAGAGTGTGAGAGAGAGATGTGTAGGATTTCCTTGTGAGGGATTGGAGAGTTAGACTTAAATGCTATTTACTTGAGAAACTCTCTTACAGGACTTTTTGTGCACTATTTCTGTCAAGGTTGATTGAGTGCAAACCTTTTGCATCTTGTGAACTTAACGCTTACAATGGTAGAGTTCGGTCACTTGGAAGTCTAACTCGTTTATGTGTTCTTGTGTGTCGTTGTCTAGAGTCTAGTTGTTTTTATTTTGTTGTGTGTTTGCTTGAGGACGAGCAAAGGTTCGGTTTGGGGATTTTGATGAGACAATATTCTAACGTCTCATTTGGTCCTTTTTAGCGGTCTTTTGTTAGTCTTTGACCATAGTTTTATAGTGTTTTTGTACGTTTTTATGCTTTGGTACTTTGTTTGTGTTTTGTAGGATTTTTTGTGTTATTTGGTCCCGAAGGTGAAAATCGGAGTGAAGACATTGGTTATGTTCTCTAAATGAAGAGTAATTGGGCGAAAACGGGAGTGGATTCGGAGTTCAGTCGAAGAATTGAGAGTCGTTTTAGCGAAGCTTGCAAAAGTGAAGTTTTACAGAGCAGTCTAGCCATTTTGGCCATACCTCTCTCATATGATATCCGATTGACCTGAGCTTGGTGGCCACGGAAATATAATTCAAAGGGCTACAATTTTCGTTTTGGAAGCATCGGCAAATTCTGTCTGTGAAAAAAGTTACAGTGGTTTTAAGCTCGCCGCGGCGAGATTTTGCGAGAGCAATTTGGGAGCCTAAACAGTGTCTCGCCGCGGCGAGGAAAATAGCTCGCCGCGGCGAGATTTGCGATAACTTCACAGATTCAGCAGAAAAACTCCTTTTTAGGTTAGAATTAGGTCTTCCTTTGCCATAACTTCTTATACTCGATTTTTACATAGAAAAAGCTCCTAGAACTAGGTTTGGATATTGATTGATTGATCTTTGGAGCTTGTTTTACCTCTTGTAAGAACTATCGGGATCGAATTCTTGGTAATTATTGATAACTCTCTATTGTTTATCTTCAATTCGTGTTTTCTTTTGTTTATCGAATTGTATGATCTTGCATGCGATTATCACCATGTTTATGCTTTGTGTAATCTATACCATGCATTCTTTCATCTTTGCTTCCCTCATGAGTAGTTAAATCATTCCGAACACGGTAGTTATGTGATAGTCTTGCATATTCGTTTCTAGGGTTAGGATTCGTTCATATAGTTCGTCTAGTTCAAAATCTTCGTAAAACCTTCAATCCAATAAGCTAGTTCAAGACTTTCAAAATCGTTTTCGGTTAAGGATCGTGGATTGACAACCCACGATTACTCTAGTTTGAAATATTCAAATAACGATTGGTTGAATTGGATTGATTGATTTCTGTACGCCGACCGTGTGACAAATATGAATGCTTGCCCTAGAACGAATTAGCACTACTTGATCATTACTACTGTGTTCATCTTCTCTCATTGTTAAAAACCTTTTGCTTTATCTTATTCTAGGTTTTAGAAACAACCAACTTACAAATCAATCTATTTTCACAAGTAACTGTTTGCTTTCAAACCGTTGTGGTAGCTTAATTGGTTCCTTAGCGAACGATCCTGTGGTTAGCATTGTCTGTCTACAACAACTGCTTACTACTTGTTTTCTAAGTAATAATTTGAGCACATCACTCAACATAAACTTCTTTGTCTATGTAACCATTCAAAAATGCTCCTTCTACATCCATTTGTTGCAAAGTAATTTTCAAAAAGTATGGTATATTAAGTAAAAGTCTTATAGATTCAAGTCTTGCCACAGGAGCAAATGTTTCATCAAAGTCCACACCTTCCACTTGTGTATAGCCTTCAGCTACAAGATGAGCTTTGTTTCTGGTCACAGTTCCATTTTCACTGCTCTTGTTTTTGAAAATTCATTTTGTACCAATAATGTTGATGTTTTCAGGCCTTGGGACAAGAGTCCAAACTTCATTTGTTCGACACTGTGACAGCTCTTCTTGCATAGCCTCTATCCATAAATTGTCTTTTAGAGCTTCAGTGACATTTTTTGGTTCAATTAAGGACACAAAACAGGAAGATTTTACCTCTTGACACAACGTGGCCATGTTTGACTGTACTCTTAATGAGTCTCTCTAATTGAGTTTGTTCTTTTATCTGAGGTTTCTTCCTGCGCTGAGGTCTCCAATCACTTGTGAGACAGGGTGATCTCTTTTGACTCTTAATGGTGGATCTCTTCGAGCATCATCCCTTCTGGATTCATCACCAGTAGTTTCTGCAAGGTCATTACTACTTGATAATAGTAGTCTCATCTTCTGATCCATCAGAGGTATTAGTTTCAGGCACTGTTTTCCTCGCAGTTGGCTCAACAACTTCCTTAGCTTTCACCTGTTCATCTATGCCTTGTTGTCCTTCTGGTTCTACTTGCTCCATCTCCATACCTGAGAGTTCCTGTCTCTGTGCAAAACTCAAAGTATCATCAAATTTCACATTCACAGATTCTTGAATGGTTCGGGTCCTTGGGTTATAGACTCTATAAGAATGACTGTTAAGAGAATATCCTACAAATATTCCTTTCTCATAGAATTGCTTGCTTTGATTGGACAGAAAAAGAATTCATAGTAAGAATTACTATAGAAATTTCTATCCAGATGTTGATCTAGAACATGGTGAATATTTGATTCCTGCTCGTAGTAAACCAAAGTCTACCAGATATCATCGAACTTACCTAGATGCTCTCTATCATTCAGTATATAGCATACACACCCAAAAACATGAAAATAGTTCAGATTTGGTTTCTTACCATTCAAGAGCTCATAAGGAGTGCAAGTAGTTCCAGGTATCAAGTAAACTCGATTGATGATATGACAAGCAGTGTTGATAGTTTCAGCCCAGAGTCTTTTTGATAGGTTTATGGAACTAAGCATTACTCTACCCATTTCTTGTAAAGTTCTGTTTTTCCTTTCAGCTACTCCATTTTGCTGAGGAGTTTTTGGAGCAGAAAACTCTTGGGTTATTCTTTTCTTTTCACAAAATTTGACAAAGTATTGGTTTTCAAATTCTCTCCCATGATCAGATCTAATCCTTTGAATAGATAAGCTGTAGAGATTTTTAATTTTCACAAAAAGCTTTTTGAAGACATTAAAAGTTTATGATTTTTCTTTTAGAAAAGACACCCAAGTGTACCTAGATAAATCATCAATAATGACAAAGATATACAACTTACCTCATAGACTCTCTCCTTCAATAGGACCCATCCAATCCATATGAAGAAGTTCAAAACACTTTGAAGAGACTTTTTTGGACCTTCAACCACTAAGGGGTGATGGCTAGCTCTGGTTTGCTTACCCTTCAAACAGTCACCACAAACGAGTTTACCTGGACTTGTTAACTTGGGTATTCCTCTAACAGCTTCTAGATTAACAAGCTTCTCAAGATTTCTATAGTTAACAAGCCCAAGCTTTTTGTGCTACATAACAGAATCATTTAAGTTCACAGAGTTATCTATTGTCAGTGCTCATAACATAGCAATTATCATGTGATCTTCCACCAGTCATGACACAGTTGTAACCATTATCAAACACTATGCAGGAATGTTTGTTAAAGTGAACCTTAAGATCATCATCATAGATATGACTAACACTGAGCAAATTAGCAGTTAAACCTTGAATTAAAAGCACATTCTTGAGAGCAGAAAAGCATTTGATGTTTAGAGTTCCTTTCCCCAAAACCTTACCTTGAGTACCTCCTCCATAAGTGACAATGCATGATTGTTGAGGTGCAAAGTTCTTGACGTATTCTTTTGTACCTGTCATGTGCCTTGAGCATCCACTATCAAAGTACCACATACCTACATGGTTAGTATTTATAGCTGAAAGCACTACCTTGCATACTTCATCAGGCTTTGGACCCCAGACTTTTACATTTTTGTGCGATGTTGTCTTCATTGTTGGTCTAACAGGTACTAGAGGGTTTGTTTTCAGAGAGGCTGGTAAAAGATTGTTCTTGACCGTACGGTTGCAGTCAGGTATCTGGATTTTCAAAAGAGTTTTTCGATAGTGTGCGCAATGGTGTTTTAAGTGACCAGTTTTGGAGCAGTATTGACACACTATCTCTTTCAGTTTACGATCACAATCCCCTTCATATCCAAGAACTGTAGTACCTTCATTACCTTGTAGTAAGACCTCATCAAGTATGCTTGTACTGGAGTTCCACTTGATCAGTAGGTTGTCTACTTCAGAGGCTTGGATGGTCAATTTCTCTAGCTCAGCATCCTTTTGGGTAAGTTGAACTTCTAGTAGCATGATGCCTTCTTTCAGGTTGAGATTTTCCTTTTCCAGTGGTTTGATGGACTTTTCAAGTCTTTCCATCTCAGTCAACAGAGACTCATACATTAGCCTTAGTTCTTCAATTAGTTGCTCTTGATTTATTTCTTCTTCAAGAGAGTAATCTGTTACATGAACTGTTGCCTTAACACTGACTGAGTCATCATGGTCTAGAACGACAGTTTTCAATTCATTGTCGCTGTTATACGAACAATCCTTCTCACCAGCTTCCTGATCATTCACCAGACCACTTCAGCTAAAGAGGTTATTAGCTTGAGTGGATTCTTCTGGAGTGTCTTCTGGATCTTCTTTGTCTTCAGAACCTGCATCTTCATCATCACTCCTATCCACCCAGTAACTTTTGCCTTTCTTTCTAAGGGTGTTGGCACACTCATTCTGATAGTGTCCCCATCATTTGCACTCAAAACATTGTACTTTTTCTAGATTCCTGGGATCAAAATTGTTGGTCCAGATAACGGCAAAGTAAAAGACTAGAGGGGGGGTGAATAGTCTTTTTAAAACTTTTGTCTATAAGCACAGTTTCTCAGATATCTGTAAAGATATCTGATACTTAATTTCAGAGAGCGGAAGACTTCTGAGATAAGTGCACGTGTTCAGCAAGATAAGTGTAAGTACTTTGCAATATAAGTAAAGCAAGTAATAAACTGCAGAAAGTAAATAACACGTCTTTTTATAGTGGTATCTGAAGGTGGCATAATCCTTCAACTAATCCACTTCGGTCTTTCTCAGACCTAGAATCCACTAAGATAAATGAGGTAACCTTACATATATCTTTTCTTAGATTCCTAAAAGCACTAGGTTCCCAACCAGTGTTCCCCATGAGTTATTCCCCGGCTTCCACAACCAAGTACTTCCTGTACTCAGAAACCTTTTTGAGCTATTCCTTAGCTTCCCAAGCTAAGTACTTCCTGTGCTCAGCAACCTTGGAGTTATTCCTTAGTTTCTCAAACTAAGTACTTCCTGTACTCCACGCCGTGTATGGTGTTGGTTTTAGGTTTGCTTGTCAGGTGAGCTTCTTTAATAACTTGTTCAGTTATTCAGATAGCTCTGTGAATCAAGTATACTTAATACACTATGCAATGTATGGTATATTGTTCTCTACTGACCCAAGTCTATGGTAAGTGTTCAAGAGAATGAAACTTAGATATGAAATCTTAGTTCAACTCTTTCACAGATAACAATGCTCGTTAAGGATCAGGACACTTAGAACTTTTGTGCTACTTAGAATCAAGAGCTTTGGTCGCAACAGAAAGCTTGAAGGTAAGTAGTTTGCTTGAGAGCGCCTGTGTGAGTATTCTTGAAGTTCAGTGTGTTCTAAGGTGTAAGTTCTGTGTGTGTTCTCAAGCAGTCTAAGTGTTGATATTTATAGATGAATTTGAGTGCCGTTTGAATAGTATCCGTTAGGCTTAAATCAAATTCAAACTATTGATATCTGAATATAGTACTGTAGTAGGTTTCTCTTCTTCTTCAGAAGCTACCGTTTTTTGTTCAGATATTTCTGTCTGTGCATTTAATGCACTGTACTATATTTTGTCCTGTAGTGCCAACGGAACTATGCATGGTATCAGAGATCTTTATACAATCAAAGTTTTCTGAAACTTTGCATGTTCTTTTCTAGAGATCATCATAGCTCCAGATATCACTTGTTTAAACAACTTGTTATAATATGTTTCTTTTTCAAAAGCATATTTTATGTCCAATGTATCTAAGTGTAGATATCTGTGGGCACTTTCCTTGTTTCAGAAACCTCTTATACTCAGATATCTTTTGCAACTTGTGTGTTTCGAAACACTTGTTTCTCCAAGATATCTGGACATAGGTATCTGAAAAACCTTTGTCTTTAGCAATCTTGTGCAGTCTTCAAATCTTCAAATCTGTTGAACTTTTCCTGCTGGATGCCTTCTTCTTGGTCTTCTTCAGAAAATAAAAATTACATTTCGAGACCTAACATCCTATACAAGATTTGCTAGACTATCATACTTAGTGAGTTTCCTCTTTTACAGTGTTCAAGTGAACTAAGAGTACTAATCACCTTTCTGAGCTAAGATATGTCATTAGGTTGCTGATCAAAATCTAAACAGATATTCCTAATAAATTTCCCCCATTTTGATCAGTCAACGATGACTATCTGACCTATTACAAATATGGATGAGGAAACTATCCACCACTTAATCATTTCTTATGATCTTTTAATTCATATAATTAAGTGCAGAAAGTAAACATCAACCAAATCACAAGGTGTGATCTTTGCTGACAAGTTATCTTTTATATAAGAATGATATCTGAGAGTAAGTTCATCAGATATGATACAGAGAAAGCTTACAGATAACTTTTTCAAGATTTAACAGATAAGATCAATCAGCTAAATCACAGAAAACTACTTAGTCAAATAGAACAACAGGAGTTACCAAGCTCCAAGTGAACATTATAAATGACAAGTCTTCAAGTCTTCAAAAAAAAAAAAATTCTTCAAGTCTTCAAAACAGTTCCATGGATCAGTCTGCAAATTTCCTATCACCAAACCTTTTTATGTCATCAGAGTAGTCATAGAGAAGAGTTCTGATAATCATCTCTGTGTCTCTGGCAAATCCACAGACTTCCTTGTAGGTTTTGGTGGGATTTCTCTTGACAAAATGCTTGACCCACAGATACTTTCTCCATTTCCAGGCATGCTCGATTTTGATATCTGACAGCTTGAAGTATTCATAAATGATCTTCAGATATTTGATGTCACCCTTGTATTGATCTTCAGTTAAGTAGAAGGACTCATAGGGTTCCACAACAAGTCTTGCTCTTGTGCCTGTTCGATGGGTTAGAATTACATGCACATCATCTGGCTTTCCATAAGGACATTCATCAGAGAGGTCCTTCTTCATGGCTTCAGTTCTCTTGATTACTTCAAAATCCAACCATGCTTTGATGTGGTTGGTGTTAATCAAGATTGGCTTATCTTTTCTCCATGCCATGAGCTGTTTATGGATTGGTTCTGGAAACCTTGAATTTACCAGTAAGTGCTTGAGTTCCAGAATCCAGTATCCATTCTTCTGATTATTGCACCTGTAGACAGAGGAATTGTTGTCATTCTTCACATACTCAATTTTGGCTTCTTCTGACCTGAGTGGAAGTAGACTTTTTCTTTGTTCAGCTCTCATCCTGTTCCTTCTTTGTCTAGAATTCTCCTTTGGGGGATTGCTTGAAGAACCACCCTGGATTGACTTGGTATTTCCAGAGGGTGTTTTAGCTGCTAAAGGCTTTGCAGCTGTGGGCTCAGTTAGGCTATCAATTTTCCTTTTTCTGTGAAGAGGAGCTTCATCTTCATCAGTTTCTTCATCATCATCAAGATTAATTCTTGTGAGACTTTTGCAGCCTTCTTCATTGCCCTGGGATTTGATTTGACCTTCTTCTTCTTCTTCAGAAGATTCATCAATCCCTCTTACTTGTCTTCTCCTTGGAGCCTTGGTACTCCTTGGAGGTCTTTTTGCCATGGCCCTTGTTACCATTGTAGTTTCTTCAGTTTGCTGCTGGGAAGTAGCTACTATTTGCAAAGTAGCTTGATTTGGTGAGGGTTCATTTATTCTGAGTGGTGGCTGGGAGGTTTTCTTGTTTCCTCTTCCTTTCTGAGCGGCACCAACTCTAGATTTGTTCTTTCCTTTCCCTTGATCAGATCCAAATTCTTCCCCCTTAGTCATTGTTGACTGACGAAGTACTACAAAAGAATCTGAGAGGGACTCAAAATTATTTTGCAAGTAGTTGTAGGCAGTGACCAACTTCTGAAGTTCAGCCTTGAGCTCCTGATTTTGTTTGATAAGTCCATTTTCCTTATCAGTGAGCTCTGCCAATGGGCCTAGTATGGCATCTGCTTTTCCAGCAGTGTAACTTGCCTCATGAAAAGCTTTTTCAGCTAATGAAACATCATCGTCCCTTACCATTCCCAGATCCTTCTGAGCAATGATCATACTGGTTGTTCTCTAAGTGATGAGCTCAGTGAATTTTTGCATATCTGAGGGGACAGAGGCAATTACTTCTTTGTTTTGTGAAGACATCTCCCTTTTAAGATGAGCCAAAACTTGATATCTATTCATATATTCATGGGAGTGGACATTTGGCAGTTTGTTGAAAACTTCAGGAGCAATTAGCTTCCTTTTCATATGAGAAACCGCCAAGTGTTCATTGCGGTGTTCTGCCAACGTCTTGTCTTCTTCATCATCTGAGTCCTCATCCTAGTGATCTTCATCCTCTTAGATATTTTCAAGATTCTCGAGTCCAGCAACCATCTCAAAGATGGGCTTCTTTCCTTTCTGAGGGGAGGATGGTATGTCTTTTGCTGAAGATGCAGCCTTAGCATCATGCTTTTCTTTAGATACTTCTTCAGTATCTAGCTCCTTAGCAATAGCATTTACAGCATCCTGGAGCTCTTGAACCTCAGAGTAAGCTACTGTCTCTTGTAAGTATTGATCTTGTAGTTGATTAAGCTTATCTCTGGTTTAACTAGCTCTTCTTCAAGTTGAAGATGGAGCTGTTGCTCTTCTTCCAACAGTTGTTTGAGTTGAGCAGTTCTGGCTTGAGTATTTAATATCTTCTGAGTTGTTTCCTCAGAGTGCTCAACTACTTGTTCAGTAGTGTCTTTTTGTTGTTGGGAAGATGGATGGGTTGATTTCTGAGGTGATGGAGGAGGGGATTGCTGTGATGTCCTCTCAGTGTGCTTTTCAGCAGCTGAGGCAATGTTTCCTTGTGGAATTCCTCCTGTCCCTGGTGCAGGGGCATCATCATCATCCTTTTTATCATCCTCATCATTGTGATGGTCAGAAGGAAAATCTTCATAGTCATTTTCGTCAGTTTCCTTCTCTTCTTCATCTTCAGAGACAGATTGATCACTTCTGGAATAGTGATCATTTGCCCATTTACTTCTTCTTGTTCAGAAGGAATAAATTATAGTGGCTGGGGCAGGACTGGCTTGAATGCCATCTGCAATCTGGTCTGACCATCTGCCTGTTTGAAGGCTTGCACCAATTTGTGTGCCACTTCCTTGGAAAAATCCTTACGCATTAAGGTCACAACTTTGTATTGTTCAGTAGGGAACATTGCGTGGATGTAGTTTTCCAGATCAAGAGCTCGTGCTCGTCTTGTTGGTTGATCTGTGATTCTCAGTATTTCAGAGAGATCAGAGCACCTTAACCTTTGCCATTTCTTGAAGCATTGAATATGCTTTGGCAAGGTATGAGTCTTGAAGAAGGGAAGAAGGTTTTCATAGTCATCATTTGACTCCTTCTTGGCACTACTTTGAACCTGAAAGAGAGAGTTTTGAATTAGTTTCAAAACTTGTGTACATATCTGAGTTTTTAGAGTAGTCAAGTATCTGTGTTACCTGTGCAACAGCAACAGGTTCAGAAGGTTGGACTACTGAGGTTCCAGGAACCTCAAATGTTTTGGTGTGAGGAGGAGACTTGGAAGTCTAATCCTCAGCATCCTCTCTTTCTTTTTGAACCTGAGATTAGAAACACAACACTTAGGAAATTTTATCAAGAAAAAGTTCTATCTTCAGAATCAGATATCTGAGAGGTCAATTACCTCCACTATTGGAGGCTCAGATACTTGTTGCTCAGAGACTTGTGCAGTCTCTGGAAATTTTTCTTGTGACGAAGGTTTTGATGCCTCATCAATTTCCATTTGTTGTGGGGATTGAGCGGGCAATTCCCCAGCAACTTCTACTTCTTTTTTTAACCTGTTTAAGTAGAAAGTGTTAGTTTGAGAAAAATGATCAGAGACTTGTCCTTTGAAGAATATAGATATCTGAATGAAATACCTTCTCTGCAGAAGGTTCAGATACTTGTTCCTCAGAGACCTTGGAAGTCTCTGGATTCTTCTCTGAAGAGATAGACTTTTCAATCTCTTCATTTTTCTTCTCAGTTGGAGCCTATTAGAAACAAACACTTAATAGTATTAGTCAAGTGTATAAAGCACACATCTGAGATGTTATATCTTAAGGAACTGTCTTCTACCTGTGAGACAGGCTCCTGTTCCTTAAGTGGTGAGGCTATGGAAGCCTCCTTCTCAGATTCTGAGGCAAGCTTTGCAGCTTCCTCTTGTTCTTTTGTTTGTAATTCAGCCTGTAACAAAGAATTTTTATTAGTTTAACAAGACAGAAAACACAAAGAAATTCACAAGTGCAAACCATTCAACTACCTGAGCAATGTCAGGCTGAGTGGTCTCTGGAACTTGTGACCCTTCCATGAGTTGGTCTCGTTGTTCCAGTGTTGCTTCTTTGTTGGAAGTTTGAAGTACTTCAACCTTTCCTGAGTAGCTAACTCAGTTGCCTCCCCTGGTTGATCATTCTGAGTAGGTGTCTCGGTTTGATCCCTCTCTTGGAGTTTGGGAACCTGCTCATTTGCAGGATTTTCTTCAGCATGTTGCATTGCTGGCATGTCGAAATGGAGTTCATTTACCATTTCATCAACCTCTTGTGGCTGTTGTGGTTGTGGTTGTTGTGGTTGTCTGGAAGCAGAAGTTTGAGCAGTTAAGAGTTCTTCCAGATTTTTAAGTGTGGTGTTGACATCAGCGTCTACCAACACTAGGTCACCACTCATCAGGGCTTCTTGAAGTTGTTTATATGTGACTTTCCCTGATGGTGTGTTGGCACCACCAACCTTTGTTATAGGTGCTTGTTCAGCAACCTGTGAGCTGGTTGCTTTCTCAGCAACCTTGGACCTTTTGTTCTTCCCCTTTGCCTTGGTTACTTTTTCAGCAACCTTGGGGGATGGGATCTTCTCCTCGTCCGATTCGTCATCGAAATCTGGAACAGAGTTATCAACAATCCCTGCTGCTTCTGCAGAAAGAGTTAGAAGTTTTTCAGCATTTATGAGTTCATCAGCAAGGCTCTCGACAATAGTCTTGACATTTCTGAAAGCACTTTCTCTTGATGAGTCTACTTGTTCAGTAGTTGATGCCTCTTTTGCAGCATTGATGAGTTCATCTGCAGCGACGTCAGGTATTTGGGAATCGACAACCTCAATGGGTGTGCCTTCTGATTTGCCAGCAGACTTCTTTCGTGAAGTTCTAGGCTTCTTGGTCGCAACTTTTTCCTCAAATACCTCTTCAGTCTTTCGCTTCTTGGAACCTTTCTGAGATCCAGTAACCTTTTTCATCAAGTTTGTATACTCATATTTGTAGAGTAGGTTATTGTTGGCAATATCTGCCGTCTCTCTGAGCTCAATGCCAAGACATTCCAGTAAGTAGCAAATTTTCAGTCCATAGCTTACTGTGGCTTTTGGCTCAGCAAGGCCCTTAACGATTTTAGGCTCAAAGCCTTGTATCTTCTTCACAAATTTCATGAAGGCGTACTTCCCCCAATTAAAAGGGTTTTCCAGCCTTTTGTCTTGTTGGCTCAACAAGAACATCATCATCCAGCGTTCTTGGCTTATCTGGTTAGCACCTCCTTGTAGACCATCAAATCCTCTGTGAAGAATACATGCCAACACATCCCAGTGGACCAAAAGATGTCTGGTCTTTATGTCAGCAAGCTTAAAGTCGATGGGTGTGTCTGGTTTGTCAAGATCACACACATTATTGTACAGTCGCTTCACACCTTCAAGGAGATCTTCATCCTTGGTGTCAATCTCAAAATCCTTTCCAAGATTTTGAAGTTCAAACAGCTCACAGAAAGTTGTTTCGTCCAACAAGATTTCTTGTTCTTGGACTTTGGTCTTGATGGACACTATCTCAGTGCCTTCAGAGATCTTGGAAATAATTGTGGAGTTGTTGTAAAACTCCAGAACATCCAGTGAAGAAACTCCACTAGGAAGAGTAGATAGAAAACCCTTGATTTTTGCCTTTTCAAGCATATCAAGTACTAACTTCCTGTCAGTTTGGTTTTCTATTGCGGCTACCAGGTTTTCCTCAATCATGGCATCACCCCAAATCATCCTGTGATTTGAAGTCCAATGATCAGGGTCGAATTCTCCGATCAACCGATTGTTAGTAATAACTAGCACTGGTGCTTGCTTTTCAGCAGTACCAGTAGTAGTTGCTTGCAATTTCTGAGTAGAAGTACGTTTGGGAGCCATCTCTTTAAATAGTGAGGTTTTTGAAAAACAAGAAAGAGATTTGGGTGAGAGATTAGTGATTCTTTGCAGAAAAACTAACAGGGATTTGCAGAGGTTGAAGAAGAGTTTTTGCTATTCTTGTGCAAGTTTGTATGTTGGATTAGGCGAAAGTAATTTCATTTGCCAAAATCCCATATATATAGCAATGTAATCTCCACAAACATATACATACAAATTAATTTTGTGTGTAAGTATCTGTGAATTGCAAGCAGGCGTGAGTAAAAGCTTGTTCGGCATTAAATGCATAGTGGGCCCTGTCGGAATTTTAACAGTCCACTATATACTGAGAGTTAATCTCTGCCGTAAAGATCAATCGCCCAATTCATCAAGGGTCACCATTGCTTCTTCAGCAATGATCACAACCAACAATTATAATTGTGCCCATTTAATGAATTTTGGCTATTAGCTTTCTGAATCACGTTTCTGTATGACCAAGAACACTGTTTGCATCTGAATTTATCTCACACTTAGTATTTGTCCAAGTTTTACACAAAGATAGCAATAATGCAAATTTCAAGAGAGTAGTTGACTGTAGACAGTTGTACTATTCTCTTTTGTGTTCCCCCTCATTGAGTGATCCAGATATCTGAGTACCCGTCTCAGAAATCTTTGAACAGCCGTTTTACCCTTTAGCCTTTAGTTTCTGAATACCCATTCCAGATTCCTCTTCTCTGGATACCTGTTCCAGATTCCTCTTCTCTGGATACCCGTTCCAGATTCCTCTTCTCTGTTCTTTGATATCTTCTTCTGATATCTCTTTTCTGTTCTTTGGTAGCTCCATTAGTCCAAGACTGTGTCTTAAGGCTAAGAATCTACTTTCTTGTAGTGGCTTGAGTATCTCTATATTGCCTTTTTCAACATGGTCTCTGATGAAGTGGTGTCTAACATCAATGTGCTTTGTTCTTGCATGAAACTTAGGATTCTGAGTTATGGCAATGGCACTTGTTTTGTCACAGAAAAATGGGAGTTTTCTCTTCATTGAGTCCATAGTCTTTGAGTTGTTGTTGTATCCACAATATCTGCGAAGCACAACATCCAGCAGCAATATATTCAGCCTCTGTGGTAGATGTGGCAATTGAATTTTGTTTCTTGCTGAACCATGATATTAATCTAGCACCAAGAAATTGACAAGTTCCTGAGGTGCTTTTTCTATCAAGCAATGATCCAGCATAGTCGGCATTTGAATAACTAACCAAACTCAATCCACTCTCTTTTGGATACCACAATCCAACTTCTACAGTACCTTTTACATACCTTAATATTTTCATAGCAATGTTGTAGTGTGACTGCATTGGATTTGTCTGAAATCTAGCACACACTCCAACTGCATATTGAATATCAGGTCTACTTGCAGTGAGGTATAGTAGAGACCCAATCAATTTTCTATACTTGTGTTCTTCAACACTCTTGTCAGATTCAGTATAGGTCATTTTGGTTCCAATGCTTATTGGTGTCTTAGCATTCTTTTCAGAAGGCTTTAGATTGAACTTATTGAGCATATACTTTGCATACTTTGTTTGACTAATGAATATTCCATCATTGAGTTGCTTGACTTGCAGCCCTAGGAAGTAATTCAATTCTCCCATCATGCTCATCTCAAATTTACATTTCATGAGTTCAGCAAAATCTTCACAAAGTTGCTTGTCTTTAGATCCAAATATAATGTCATCAACATATACTTGAACTAAAAGTAGTTTCCCATCATGGTTCAATGTGAAGAGTGTTTTATCAACATCTCCTTTCTTGAAACCACTTTCCAGTAGGTATTTGGCCAATGTATCATACCATGCTCTTGGAGCTTGTTTCAGCCCATACAGAGCTTTCTGAATCTTATAGACCATCCTACTTTCTGAGGAAACTTCAAAACCTAGTGGTTGCTCAACATAGACTTCCTCAGCCAGTTCACCATTTAGAAATGCACTCTTGACATCCATCTGATAAACTGTAAAGTCATTATGAGCTGCAAAGGCTAGAAAGAGTCTTATTGCATCCAATCTTGCAACTGGTGCATAAGATTCATCAAAATCTAGTCCTTCAGTCTGGGTAAATCCCTTGGCAACCAACCTAGCTTTGTTTCTGGTTATTTCACCAGACTCATTCATTTTGTTTCTGAAAACCCACTTGGTTCCTATTACAGATATTCCGTTAGCAAGCAGAAAACCTTTGCCTGTACTATTGCTGGATGAATTATAACGTGTCTTTCTTAGAGTCAACTATAAGAGACTAAGACTTTTAAATTCTATGAGTATTACAACGAAAACTTGCCCTAAATTATCTTTATTTATATATTAGAAAATATATTAGATATCAAACTCTAATTGATCCAACTCTTCTTGCATTGAAGAGATCCAGTCTTGATCTTTTAATGCTTCTTCTATAGTCTTTGGTTCAATTTTTTAGTTGAAACATCCATAGAGACAACTTGCCTTTTCAGTGATTGCTCTTCTAGTTCTAACTCCTTGGTCTATGGGACCAATCACATCTTTTGAAGGATGATTTCTTATCCATTTCATAATGGGTTTTGAACAAGTAGGATCAATATCAATTTGATTTGAATGTGAATCAATATGATCTTGATGAGATACTTGTGCAGTATCTGGGATATCTGACACATGGGTAATGTCATGGATATCTGACACTTTTCGATGTTAGAGATATCGGATCTTGCATTTCAAATCTCATTCTCGATAGCTTTTCATGATGAAGGTTCTCGAGCTTTGTTCCATTTCGAATTCTCAAAGGAAATTCTTCATCATGTCTTAGAGTCATCCGTTGTTACTAAGCATAGGTTGCTTTTCATCGCCGACTCATCCTCTATTTGAATGATAGAATTGTTTCCTTCTCGAGGATCCTTTTCGTAATCTTTAATCATTAGTTCTTTGAACCTATCTGAGAGATCATCATTTAAGAGTACTTTCTTGTTTCCTTCATAGAATACTACATGAATAGATTCTTCGATCTTTTGCGTTCTTTTGTTGTAGATTCTGTAGGCTTTGCTATTCAGAGAATAACCAAGAAATACTCCTTCATCTGCCTTTGGTTGAAATGTTCTCAAGTATTCTTTTCCATTGTTAAGAACGAAACATCTGCAACCAAACACTCTTAGATGTTTGATACTAGGGGGCCTACCAATGAAAAGCTCGTACGGAGTTTTGTCATGGTGTTTGTTAATCAGACATCTATTTTGAGTGTAGCATGTTGTGTTTACAGCTTCAACCCAATAGATTTCACTTATTTCAGTGTCAGCAAGCATTATTCTTGCTGCTTCTTTCAGGGACCTATTCTTTCTTTCAGCAACACCATTTTGTTGTGGTGTCCTTACAGAAGATAGTTGATGTTGTATACCTTTGCAAGTACAAAACTCTTTGATGTACTGGTTCACAAACTCAGTACCATGGTCTGTTCTGATTACAGATACCTTGTCATTTTTCATGACTTCGAGCTTATTCAGCAAGTTAGGTATCTCAACCCTTGCATCAGATTTGTGTTTGAGAAAGACAACCCAAATGAATCTTGAGTAATCATCAACAACAACCAGACCATACTTCTTTCCTGCATAACTAGTTACTGAGGATTCAAACAGATCCATATGTAACATTTGCAGTGGCCTTTCACTGGAATGTCTAGTTTTAGACTGGAAAGATGTTTTGGATTGTTTTCCCATTTGGCAAGCTGAGCATACACCTTCTTTTCTATATGCCATTTTGGGTAAACCAACCACCAACTCTTTCTTGGCTAGTTTATTCAGAGTTTTGAAATTCAAGTGACTCATTCTTTTATGACATAGCCAATTTTCTTCAGTGTGGCCAGATTGACTCACCATGAGACATTCTTCAGTTGTGGTGGATGCCCAATCAGCAACATAAAGATTATCTTTACGCCTTGCAACCAAGACTGTCTGCTTTGACTCATTGTCAATCACTTTACATAGTTTTGACTTGATCTTGACAGTGTACCCTTTGTCTACTAGTTGACTCATGCTTAGGAGATTATATTTCAATCCCTTTACATGAATTACTTCATAGATTGTGAAGGCGCCGAACTTCAAATTGCCAAAACCTATGGTTGGATTTTCATCTCCTCCAGTAAACCTGATAATTGGTCTATCATTGCAATTTTTGTAGTTACTCAGATTTGCTTTGTCTCCTGTCATGTGCTTCCCACATCCACTATCAAAATGCCACTTTGAGTTAGTCTTTAGAGTGTTCTGCACAAAACAGGAAACAGGAGATTAGGTTCTCATACCAACAATGGAACCATCTGGATTAAAGAATCTTCCAGTAGGAATCCATTTTTGAATGAATTTCCTAGGAACATTCTTTTGTCTAACAGGAACATAAGGAGGAATCTTAGTTAAATGATTAGTATCATTGTTGTTAAGAACTATTTTCTTCATTGGTGTGTTCCTAGGTGCTCCATTTGGTGCTTTCAGATACCTGTCAGTTTTCTGAGTCTGCTTTTCAGCAAACTTAGCTTTCCTCGCCAGATTTCTTCTAGCCCTGGCATTCAGATTTTCAATGGCTTAATTTATCTTCCACTTCTGATAATTGCTGTGAGCAATTCTAGCTTTTAACCATCGTTCTTGCTCTTGTTTGTATTCCCGAGCAAGTTGTTTCCCGATGGGTTTATAGCCAATACCATTCCGAGCACCTGATGTTGTCTGAGATCTCTTCTCAGCAGCTTTGCTAGTCTCTGGATGATCAATTTTCTTTCCAGAAAACGTGACATAAGAAAATTTGCCAGCTCCTGCAATTTTTCCTTTTTGAGAGACATAACACTGTGGGTGATTGCACTTCTCAGTGTTATGTTTCTTTTCAGAGACATTTCCCACAGTTTTCTTTTGGACTTGTTTTTCCCACAAAGGCTTGGTCGCAACTGCCTTTCCTTTGTCAACAATCTTAGCTTTCTGACCGATACTGTAGATTGTTTGGGAATCACCTTGCTGAGCACTGACGAATGTTAGTCCTTCATTACTCTTATTCAGAGTGGTGGAACTATCTGTGTGTGTGTCCAGCCCAAGTCCTCTCTTTTCTGAAGGATCTCTTAAATAAGATTGTACTTCAGTAAGAGTGTCACTAGCTTTGGCATAAGATTGAAAGGATAGTTCTTTTCTTTTTGAGTTCCTTATTTCGTAAAGAAGACCTTCACATTTCTTTTGAAGATTTGCCATTGCTTCTTTATGTGACTTTTCGGTCTCAGATATCTGAGCCTTGAGAAATGCATTTTCAGCATCCTTTTTCTCAGATATCTTGATTAATTTAGAATTTTCCTTTGCAAGAGAATTCTTTTCTTCTTCGAAATTTTCGGCTCTAGCTCGGAACGTTAGAAATTCTCTTTTGTAAAGATCAATTTCTTTTCTGAGATTTTCCAGTTCTTTGATTCCTTCGTCATCACTTTCATAAGTATAACAGGAAGTATGTGTTACCTCATCAGCCATTAGACAAGGTTCAATGTTGGAGATATCTGGGAAGATTTCTTCAGCCATTCCACACACTTCTTTCTTCTTTTGACCAAAGTCAATTACTTCATGAGAAACACCGCATATTTCTGGAGAAGGCAGTGTGGAATCATCTGAATCCTCATCCTCAGAATCGGACTCAATATCTAGAGCATCCAGTTGGAGTTGAATCTTTTTCCTTTCTTCAGTGAGCATAGCTCTTTGACTTCTTTTGAAGATTCTTTTATCTTTCTTGTCACCTGTCTTAAATTTGTTGAAGGCAGGACAATCCTTCTTGAAATGACCAGGTTTCTGACAATAGAAACAGATATCATTTCCAATTACGCTTCTCAAGATTGATGCTTTCTCGAGCCATTGTTCAATGAGCTTTGCATATTTTTGTCTTGGTGATAGTTTGAGCCTAGATGCTTTTTCACTTCTCTTTGGCTTTTCTTCTCTCAATTTCTCGACATATTTTCCCATTTGCTTTACAACAAGAGCATCCTCACAGCATCCTTCCTTTCTTCTTTCAAGTTCCTTGAGCAACTAGAGCAACACTGCAACTTCTCGCTTGTTTGTTCCCTTTGATTTGTCTCATAGTCAATAAAGTGGCAAGGTGAGAGAAAAGTTCCACAGAGTGATATCCGAATTCCTTGGTTAAAGTAGAAAACTTTGTGTGTTCCCAGTTATGATTTAGACTTCTCACAATGGTTTTAATCTTTTCTGACTGGGTATATCTATTACTTTCACCAAGTGCAGCCATGTCACTCATGAGTGTTGTAAACCGGAAATCTAGTTCTTCAAGAGTCTCTGTGGGACCTTGTTTGAAATTTTGGAATTTTAGCTTCAAAACTTCGAACTTATTTTCCTTTGTTTTTTCAGTGCCAGCACAGATTTCTTCAATCAGTTGCCAGGCCACTTTCGCCGTTTTTGCACCCCACAGTTTACACTGTATGTGCTCTGGAGTAGAACGTATGATGATATTACGAGCCTGCCCATCCAATCTATTTCTCTTGGCATCTTCCGATGTCCAGAGTTCTCTGGGCTTTGGTTCGTAAATAACTTGACTGGCAGGTCTCCCACTGGTTGATACATCTGTCTGTGAAGACCAATCACTTTGTTCTCTATCTCTACCATTAGAAACCTGTATGACTTGCTTGAGTTGTTGAATGACTATTGGGCCATTCTTTATTACTTCAATCATTTCGTCACTGATGGCTTCTAGGTGGAGCATCATGTTGTTCTTCCATTTCTCATAATTCTCTGGCTTGAGAATTGGGGCGTCACTTAAAGACATCCTGCAGCAAACACACTAAACAAACGAATCAAGTGTAGGTGAAAAGCAGTTAGTGGGCACTTATCTAGGATCTAGGTTCAGTGCAGAAGGCTTTGGAACCTCCTGCTCTGATACCACTTGTTGGTCCAGATAACGGCAAAGTAAAAGACTAGAGGGGGGGTGAATAGTCTTTTTAAAACTTTTGTCGATAAGCACAGTTTCTCATATATCTGTAAAGATATCTGATACTTAATTTCAGAGAGCGGAAGACTTCTGAGATATGTGCACGTGTTCAGCAAGATAAGTGTAAGTACTTTGCAATATAAGTAAAACAAGTAATAAATTGCAGAAAGTAAATAACACGTCTTTTTATAGTGGTATCTGAAGGTGGCGTAATCCTTCAACTAATCCACTTCGGTCTTTCTCAGACCTAGAATCCACTAAGATAAATGAGGTAACCTTACAGATATCTTTTCTTAGATTCCTAAAAGCACTAGGTTCCCAACCAAGTGTTCCCCCTGAGTTATTCCCCGGCTTCCACAGCCAAGTACTTCATGTACTCAGTAACCTTTTTGAGATATTCCTTAGCTTCCCAAGCTAAGTACTTCCTGTGCTCAGCAACCTTGGAGTTATTCCTTAGTTTCTCAAACTAAGTACTTCCTGTACTCCACGCCGTATATGGTGTTGGTTTTAGGTTTGTTTGTCAGGTGAGCTTCTTTAATAACTTGTTCAGTTATTTAGATAGCTCTGTGAATCAAGTATACTTAATACACTTTGCAATGTATGGTATCTTGTTCTCTACTGACCCAAGTCTATGGTAAGTGTTCAAGAGAATGAAACTTAGATATGAAATCTTAGTTCAACTCTTTCACAGATAACAATGCTCGTTAAGGATCAGGACACTTAGAACTTTTGTGCTACTTAGAATCAAGAGCTTTGGTCGCAACAGAAAGCTTGAAGGTAAGTAGTTTGCTTAAGAGCGCTTGTGTGAGTATTCTTGAAGTTCAGTGTGTTCTAAGGTGTAAGTTCTGTGTGTGTTCTCAAGCAGTCTAAGTGTTGATATTTATAGATGAATTTGAGTGTCGTTTGAATAGTATCCGTTAGGCTTAAATCAAATTCAAACTATTGATATCTGAATATAGTACTGTAGTAGGTTTGTCTTCTTCTTCAGAAGCTACCGTTTTTGTTCAGACATTTCTGTCTGTGCCTTTAATGCACTGTACTATATTTTGTCATGTAGTGCCAACGGAACTATGCATGGTATCAGAGATATTTATACAATCAAAGTTTCTGAAACTTTGCATGTTCTTTTCCAGAGATCATCATAGCTCCAGATATCACTTGTTTAAACAACTAGTTATAATATGTTTCTTTTTCAGAAGCATATTTTATGTCCAAGGTATCTGAGTGTAGATATCTGTGGGCACTTTCCTTGTTTCAGAAACCTCTTATACTCGGATATCTTTTGCAACTTGTGTGTTTTGAAACACTTGTTTCTCCAAGATATCTGGACATAGGTATCTGAAAAACCCTTATCTTTAGCAATCTTGTGCAGTCTTCAAATCTTCAAATCTGTTGAACTTTTCCTGCTGGATGCCTTCTTCTTGGTCTTCTTCAGAAAATAAAAATTACATTTCGAGACCTAACATCCTATACAAGATTTGCTAGACTATCATACTTAGTGAGTTTCCTCTTTTACAGTGATCAAGTGAACTAAGAGTACTAATCACCTTTCTGAGCTAAGATAAGTCATTAGGTTGCTGATCAAAATCTAAACATATATTCCTAACAAAAACTGACTGACTCATAAGAGGTTTTAGATTTTGAAGAACCAGGGGATTTGAAAAAGTTGTTCTTTGTAAATCTCTTAACCAAATCATTGTACCCTTTTTGAAAAGTTACCAAAGCTGATTCTTCATCTTCACTTTAACTCATCAACATATTTGGATTTAGAGTAAAGAGAGATGGTTTTGGTTTTGTTGGCTTTTTGTTCATCTAAGATCATCTCATAGTTTATGGGATTGTTCATAAGGGTAGAGAACTCCATGGTGGCTAGGTGTTTGGTGTCTTCAAGAACACAACGTTTTGTGTCAAATCTGGAAGATAAGGATCTAACAGCTTTGTACACTAGTTGCTTGTTTGAAATAGGATCTCCTAACATCTGACACTCATTGGAAATTTAGATCAGTTTTTCAAAATAGGAGTTGAGTGTCTCATCTTCTTGCATCCTCATTATCTCAAATTTGTTCAAAAGCATCCTGACCTTACTCTCCCTAACACTAGCATCACCTTCACAATGATTCTGCAAGATCTCCCACGGAGCTTGAGTTGTAGTACAGTTCTGTATAAGAGAAAACATGTGTGAGTCAACATGGCAAAATATAACATTTAAAGCTTTCTCATTGTATGAGGAGTCTTTCCATTCTTCATATGTCCACTGATTTTCTGGCTTAGGAACAACATCGCCATCTTTGTCTGGTGTTAACAAAGGTAGCTTGTATCCTTCTAACACAATCTTCCAATACTTCACATCAATCATTTTGATGTAAGTCCTCAACCTGGTCTTCTAGTAGTTGTAATTGGTTCCATCCAATATGGGCAACCTATTTGCATTAGGATTAACTGAATCCATCAGAAGCACAAAATCCACACACCTATGAATTAGGTGCCTGGCTCTTGATGTCAATTGAAAAAATTAAAGGACCGGAACTTTGTACTTCTAACACACTATTAAGAACAATGTTATATATGCAAACAGTTAAAGATATGCAGACTCAGACTAAATAAAAGATCACTGTTCTGATTAATGTTGTCCTAACAGTAATACTACTGAAACACAGTAAATAATAAGATCACATCGGAAAGTAAAGCTAGAGACCATGAATAAATCTTAGTAGGTATATGAATATACCTGTCGTGCCTTAGACAAAATATCCACTATCAATGAAAGAAGATTTATGAAACTAGGTTTAAGGTTCTACATGTCAGAAACCTTAAACTGTAAAAGCTAGACAGGTGTAGCCAAAACAACTACCCAAGTTATACTCACCACTAAGGTATCTAAGTTACGCATTAGACATACAGATTATAACGTAAAGTTTAGCTAAAGTACAAGACAGGGAGTATGATGTGTATATAGTCGACTAGCTCTATTCTTGCACACTTGAAACAATGAACCATTCTTGTATTTATAGAGTCTTGAACGTCCATAAGACATGCTTCATATATCGTGTTGCCTTGCATAAGATCTTCCCTTGTTTTCTCAGAATTCCTTCTTTCAGCATATTGCATTCCTTCATTAGATCTTCAAAATCTTTCCTTCCTTAAATCTTCACATCTCATTCCTTCCTTCTTTGATTCATTCCAAACCTGTTCCTATAACATAATCAAACAACTAAAATCGTGGAACAAGGTTAAGTTAGTGAATAAAGGCAAAATCCTTATTTACAGAAAATAAAGTGCAACAAACAGAACAGTCACTGTTAGGCAAACATTTATAGTAAACTACTATCGTTGTTATGACAACAGTTACTGTATCTTGCACTTTCCTTACCAATGGTTAACCACTCAAATTTTAAGACGAAATAGGAAGGATTTTGGAGAGAAGAGGCGAAAGGGGGAAAAGCTAGAAGAAAAATAACTAAAACTATAACTTCATTCTTGTGAAATTCAGGACTACAACCACGAATAAATAGGAAAGTTTGTCCGAGTTTGATTCTAACGGCTAGAATGGAATTACAGCAACATAGTACCAAGATGAAGGACGGAAATGAGATGTGTAGCTTCAGTACGAAACATAGAGTGTGTTTACAAAGATAAAGCAGTAGCCTTTGGATTAGTCTACCCATTTAGATGATCTAGCGGTGGAGACTTAATCTGGCGTCTTCAATTGGGTCAAAATTGATTTAAGACGTCCTGACAAATTGGAGAGATCTGAGTCTTCCAGACGACTTGGAGCTTAGTTAATCCTCTCTGGAACATCTTGGAGCGGCTGCGCTTCTTCTTCAATTCCTAGAGATGCAATTAACGGTTCCATTTCTGACACTTCCCCTTCCATTAGTTGATCCTTGTTCACTATCAAATGTTGGGGAAGTAGCTTGAACGAAAGAGTAGTCTTCCCAAGTGGCTTCTTCAGGTGAGGAATTAACCCATTGAATCAAGAGTTGGGAATGGCAATGTTGTTGCGTGGAACAATCTTTCTACTCAAGATATGATCAAGCAAAAACACTTTGAATCTGCCCTCATTGTAATGCCCCGAAAATTACACTAATTTTTAAAGGAACCGAGGCGTTAAATCAATACCGAAAAGACAATATAAAAGCTCTGAAAAGCTTAAATTCTAACTGTTGACTTGTGAAAGACACAATTTTCAAAAGCAGCGGAAAATAGACAAGTTCTTGCAAGCTAAAACTTTACAAAACCTCAATTAAGTCCCCACTCTCACTCTATTTGTTGAACGTCTACCCGACTAGGTACTCCAACTTTCTCGGAGTCTACAAGGAGGAAAACAAACGAGTGTGAGACAAAAATCTCAGTGATGTTCGTGTGTGATAGTGGTGGCATTAACATATCAATAGAAATCCATCACAAAACTGAATATACAATCATATCAATAACGAAGCAATCAGAACAGTACAATCAATCGTTTGTTGGTGAAGTCACCTTATAAAAAGGTGCAGATTAAATCTCATCAATTCGCATAGGTTCAAATATAAATAGACACAGAAGCAAAGCTTTTTGGACAGAAACCAGATCAGTCTCGGAATAGAACATGCGGGAAGAACAGAGAAAGAAGGCAGAATTAACCACAGTACAATAGTCAACAAACCACTCAGCTACATCATAATATTAAATACTTTTCACATTGATAAATCATGTTAGAAGCAACATTTAATCATTTAAACTGAAATCAGATTATTGGTAGTAGCTCATGCAATTTTTGAAAACATAAAAAAGGCATATGGTGATGTTGTAGCTCGACTACACAAAACGAAAGAAACAACGCAACCACTTCTGCGGAACATGCAGGAAACATAGTATGTAAACAAGATCAAACAAATTCTGGTTAACTAGATACTCATCAAGACAAAATCGAACAACGCAACTAGCACAACTAGCAACCCGCCCCTGCAAAACCTCTAACGTAAACACGAAACAAACAAAAGTAGGAACGTACCGAAAGAAGATCAGTTAGCGAACTTAAAAAAGAACACAACAAAAGGTTTCACGTGCTAGAAGTTTGGTGATGGAGTTGGTAAACGATACAGATCAATGGAAGGTATTAAGAGGCTTGAAGAATTAGACTTTCTTGTGGAAGAAATAGGTAGAAGACGTTTTATTTACTGAAGTTTTGGTGGAAGAAGTAACGTAGGTTTTTACGTGAGAAAGAGTTGGAAGAAGGCGATAAATAATACTGAACAAGGGTTAGAGTAGTTTACAACATATCAAAGGCTAGAAAGAAACCAACAAGTAATAAGACTCTTTTCTTTTTTAAAAAACTCCAAGGCAACTAACGCGTACAGGGAGTTTGACAATTAAATAAAGTAAAATAACAAATTGAATTAATTAGACGAATGAAAATACGGGGTTTCACACTCATTGTCTGTCAGTGAAAGTGTTGGTGATGGGACATGCCTGGAGTTCATCTTCTTCTTCAACAACAAGACATGGAACACCAGGTGGATTGTACTCTGCGGTGGCAACTCCAGTTTGTATGCAACCTGCCCAATTTTGTCAAGGATAGTAAATGGACCAAAATATTTAGAAGATAACCTTGAACATTTTCTAATAGCAACAAAAGATTGTCTTGGAATTTCAAGTAAACTTGATCTCCAACATTAAACTCCCTTTCAGATATGTGGCTATCTGCATATATCTTCATTCGATTTTGAGCTTCTACCAAATTCTCTCTGAGTAGCTGAGTGACCCTGTTCCTTGCTTCAATTATTTGTTCCACTTCCGGATGGTTGTTGAGCAAATATGGGCCAATGGACAGTTGAGATGGTTCGTAACCATACAATGCCTGAAATAGAGTGAGTTTGATGGTAATGTGGTAGTTGGTGTTGTACCAGTGCTCTGCCGAAGAGAGCCACTGATGCCATGGCTCACCAAACATCTCAAATAGTTTTCTATGCATTGATTTACCATTTATGTGTGTCCGTCTGTTTAGGGGTGGTAAGTTGTAGACATGTGTAAACTGGTCCTTGCAAGCTTGAAAAATTCTTGCCAAAATGTGCTTGTGAAGATTCTATCTCTGTCAGAAACAATGCTCAGTGGCATACCATATAGTTTATACACATTGTCCATAAAAACTTTAGCAACACTAATGGTAGTATAAGGATGGGAAAGACCTATAAAGTGAATGTATTTGGTAAATTTGTCAACAACTACAAAGTTGGTATCTTTTCCTTCAGACTTTGGTAGACCCTCAATAAAATCAATTGCAATATGGGTCCAAGCTTGGTGTGGTATGGGGAGGGACTTTAACAAGCCAGGGCTGGCAACATTCTCGGATTTATTCATTTTGTAAATATCACATGCCATAACAAAGTCAATAATTTGTTTTCTCATATTTGGCCAATAGAAAACTGAATTTGCTCTTTGGTAAGAACCATTTACCTCTGAATGACCACTTAAAGCAGATTCATGCACATTTTTAATGATAAGTTCAATCAATGATGCATAATTTTCAATGTAAAGCTTACCCTTATACCTGATGATACCATTGATGTAGGGAAAATTCTGGTATAGCAGTAGGGTTGATAAGTAGTTTAGCTATGATATGTTGTGCTCTATCATCATTGTTGTAACTTGTTGCCACTTCTTCTAACCACTATGGTTGAATCGTAGTAATAGCATTGACTGAACTATCATTAAGCACATGTCTCCTTCTTGAGAGTGCGTCTGCTGCACCGTTTTCACTCCCTTGTAGTGTATTTCACAGTTAAGGCCAAGTAGTTTTGTAATCCATTTTTGTTGTAAGGTCGTAGTAACCTTCTGTTCAAGAAAATGTTACTGTTTTCAGTTTGTGTTGCATATTTCTGCCTTGTTATAGTTTTAATAGGCATTGTTATAGTTTTAAGAGACACTGTTATTGTTTTAAGCATCAATGTTACTGTTTTTAGCTTGTGTTGCATATTTCTACTTTGTTATAATTTTAAGAGGCTTGTTATAGTTTTAAGAGTCACTGTTATGGGTTTAAGCATCAATATTACTGTTTTTAGCTTGTGTTTGCTTTGTTATAGTTTTAAGAGGCATTGCTATAGTTTTTTTAGGTGTATTTTTTCCGAAGGAGATGGAGTTGCACTTGCGAGCGTTGTTCAAGGGTGATGTCGTTGTGGTTCGAGCCTCAAGGCTTCATATAAGTGGATTCGACACTCTTTTGGTGCCCGGAGGTTGAATGCTTTGGTTTGGAAGGTGAGAAAAGCATAAGAGATTTAGTTTCAAAGGGCTGGAAGAGTTTGTATTTCGAGTATATCTAGAGCTATAGTGACCAAAATTGGGTCATTTGACACTATGACCGCTCAAATCATAGTATTTTGTGATAACTTTCAAAAAATAGACGTTGGCTATTTCGAACGTTACCAAAAACCACTTTTAAGTTACAAGGCCATCGCTTGTAGAATCTCAATGCAACGAGCCTAGGGCCTTGCTGATGTGAAAATCATACTGAAAAACCATAAGTGCGTTGCCACGAGTCCCATGGACCTCGGTGCGGGGAGAATCATGTCGAAAAACCACACGTTTTCGACCAAAACCCCAGAAACCTCTCTGCGGCAAGATTGGTGGACGAATTAACGCGCATGTCAAAATACGATTAAGAAGGGAATCGGATTTTACTTTTAAATCTTTTTACCCGATAAGTGCAGTTTGATTAGCATACGTTTGTAGTTTGAGGACTAAAATGAAAAATGAAATCGAATGAAATGAAAAGAATCAAAAGAAATGAACCAAATGGAAATTTTCCTTGCAACTTGTAGAAAAGAGCTGCACCGTTTCGCATGTTATAGAAAGAGAAGATGAGAGAGAGAAGAAAAAGCCCCTTTTAGTTTTGCGTAAACTCTCCGACTAAAAAAGAGCTCATATCACACAAGAAAAAACACAGAAAAGAAAAATCTCTGCAAATTCATTTCAATGGCGAACAGCAATTTACCGAGAAGAATAATCAAGGTATGAACCGATCTCTGACTTTGAATCTCGATCCATCTTTCAAGTTTCGTCTAATCCCTAGGGTTTGAAGCTCGTTTTGTTTCGATTTTTGTTTTGATGTTTGGAAATTCACTCTGGTGGAGATCATGATGTGATTCTGACGGATTTTTTTGCTGTGATTTCAGGAGACTCAGCGACTTTTGAGCGAACCAGGTGATTTTCGAGCATGCATTTCGTTGATTGAATGTTTGTTAGCCTGTTTGGTTTGAGCTTGAAATGCGTTGTATTGTGATTTTTGCAAGTGGATGTGTCTTTCGATTTCTATTCAGCTTTTGTTGAAGCTTTGATGTTTGTGTGATGATTATATTTGATCGGTTGCCAGCTGAAGACTCTAGTATTTTTCATTGAGTTTTTCTTGTTGTATATGGTTATGATTGAGGAATTTGAGAGTTGCATATGTATTATTCAGCTCACTGCCTTGTCAATTTGTGTATAATTTCTTAGAAACCACTCATACCTGACCTCCGTGTACATTTGATTGAATTTTAAGTTTCAACTTTTCAGTTCAGCCTTAATAAGATGTGGGTGACATTGAACTTTAGTACTGTTGTTGTATTACCGAACTATCAGTTTTGTGAAGAAGTAAAAACTTACTTTGCCTAGTTGTTACTGATCGTGTGGATAGAACTATTCAAAGGATTTATGTAGTTGATGTTAAAAAATCTGAATCAACGGACTGTTGTTACTTGATATTTGTTGCAGCACCTGGAATAAGTGCTTCTCCATCTGAAGACAACATGCGGTACTTCAATGTGATGATTCTTGGCCCCACACAATCTCCTTATGAAGGTAACTTGGACTGGAACTCTCCGTTTTCACACGTAATATGATGCCACTGCGATGATCATATCTTCGCTCTACTTGTCTTACTCTTGTGCTGGATCTGGTGGTATGGTTTATTATGTATTTGTATTAATATATATTCTGCAACTGATAGTTTTATCTGCATAAAATGTAAAAGGTTAGATATGCATATGTTGTGTTAACGTAATGTATTATGTTGTGGAGGACCATAATTGCCAAAAGCTATTGCCACACTTGGTGTATCGGGGCTCAGAGTAGATAGATAATAGTGGCGAATAGCGCCAGGATTGCACCGGGGACAGTGCAACTCAAACAAATTGCTCTCGGTCTGGATGTTTTTTTACCTCTTTCCTTTTTAATCTTTTAATTCAAATGCTTTTAAGGAGTTGTGTGGAACTTCGTAATTTTACCATTGTTACGCTCTTTTTCTATTGTTTGCTTCCTTTTTTTTATACATAATGCCTTCTGTGATTCTCATGCCAGACCCCTGCTTGTTTAATTCTTTAATTCGATTCGATCATTACTAATATTCTTGTAAGCTGCATGTGTTATGCCCCATCTACTGCACCTTCATTGCATCTTCAATTGCACATTTAATTTGTGAACACACTGTTCGATTGGAATATTGTGTTGTGAGCAATTTGTTTGGTCACACATCTTCGTGATCTTGACATAATTTGTTAATATAGTGTATGCGTCCTATTGGTCTCTTGTGGTGGATCACTAGTTATGTAACTTATGTTGCAACCAGAAAATGAAACATGTCCCTTTACTGCATATCAAAATTATTGTGTGCAGATATCTTGAGTTGCTGTCGATTGTTAATGCTTGAATGAATGGTTTGTGTTTAAGTAAGCATTTTCTTATTCGCTTTCTGTAGGAGGTGTCTTTAAGCTGGAATTGTTTTTGCCCGAGGAATACCCGATGGCTGCCCCTAAGGTACTCTAACATGCTCTACATAGTATGAGATATGTGTTGTTACATTTTTTCACCCGAAAGGCATTTCATGGATGCCATGCTAGCATATGTTTTTCTCAGTGGCAAAGATATATCCCTCCCTCTTGATAAACTATATAAAGGGAATTGGAATATTCAATGGAGTTCAGTTCTTAGAAGTCGTATCTTTACGATGTGCTCCCCATCATATGAGTTATGATGATTATTCTAACTCAGGCTTTGCATCTCCATAAGGTTGTTCAGTCTAGAAAGTATTGGCTATTAAAAATTGCAGAAGGTTTATAGAGAAACTGTGGGACTTTTTTTTTTTTTTTTTTCGTTCTCTCCAAATTGTTGATATTGCAATTGTCAACCATATCCAACTATTACAGCATTTCCGACAAATCTATCTACCCTTACAAACCTAGCATATACTAGAAATGAATCTGCATCTAGCAGGTTCCCATGATATCTGGAGTCTGAGAACCTCAACCTAACCAATTGTTGTAGGCTTGATTGGCCAATTGAGGGTTGCTGAATAATGATAGTTTCCCTATGTGAACTTTCTAATTCTTCTACGTAAATTAATTTGTTCAGAATATTACCTGAAAGAAGGCAAATAAAATACTCCCCTGTCCTGATCTAACCTTCATGTTCAGTTCTACAAGATCTTTTAAATAAATGTTAAAAATAGATTCAAGTTTTAAAAATGATTGGTGAAATTTAGTTTATGGGAGTGAATTTTAGTAATTGCAATTTAGTTGATTATTGTATAAAACTTTATATTTTATGAATGATAAGTTGTTCTTTAGACGGTTTGAAAGGCAACATGCAGATCAGATCGGGACAGATGGACTATATTTACCGAGCTTCACTTTTTTACTTTTAGAGTCTTGAGCGAACCGTTGATGCAGCAGAGTGTTACCCTTAAATATTACTACTACAATGTTCCTGAGTAAAGTATAATGAATCAGTTTTAGTTCAGTTTTAGTTCTCCCTATACGGAATGGCAGGGCAAGTGATATATCCCTGCTACATAGCTTTCAAATGTAAGTCGCTTCTTGATGTTATAATTGATCCGAATGGCTGAATCAAATGTGCTTTTGTCTTGCTAATGTAAGTGTATCATCAGGATTTTATCTCCATGGCGTCTTGGGTCAGATATGAAAAAAAACATGGTCCAGCCTTGTGTTTGAGCTGTCCTAACAAAGTTTCATTACATCTTAAATTTCATGGTTAATAACACTCCTTTTGGTTTAAGGGACGGGGACATATTTTTCTGTTTCCCCGTGTACCTCTTATTTTTATAAGTTCTGTGCCTAGAGTTTTAGCAATGATCCTGCAATCAACCTTTATGGCCTAGATGATACTTGATATGGATCACTTGTTGCTGTTAGAGAACTGGGTAATTGAATTTTGAGTAATTGCACTAACCTAAACATCCGTGTATATTTATTGTTGATTTTCCTTGAAGAAAAAGAGAAATGACCGTGAAAAAGTTTCTCTTGCTAAGTGATCATTGGACATAGAACTGTAATGTTGTTGTCCGAGGCTAACTGACTTGACTGTTTTTCTTTTATATTATTTCCATACAGGTGCGGTTCCTTACAAAAATCTACCATCCCAACATTGATAAGGTATATGTTAGCTTCTCATATCCTAGTCCCGAGTTTATGGCCAGTACACCAAGTTCCTGGTTGTTGATTCTTTGTTAACTTCATATGCAGCTTGGAAGGATATGCCTTGATATTCTTAAAGACAAGTGGAGTCCAGCTCTTCAAATCAGAACCGTGCTTTTGAGGTACTGAAAGTCCGTTCTTTCTTCAAATCTTTTACCATCATTCAGGTACTTCTGTCTGTAATCCTAAAGAATGTCAATAAAATGCCTTGATGAATTTTTACAATGGGAACCTTAAATGGATGATGGTGCAACCGGTGGAAGACCCTTTCGCTCAGAAAAATCACCAAATTTTACTTCATCTGAGCTTGAGCTGTGCTGACCTCTTTTTTTTCCCTTTCTCGCTAATGGATAGCATTCAGGCACTATTAAGTGCTCCAAACCCTGATGATCCACTTTCAGAAAACATAGCTAAGCACTGGAAGACAAATGAGGCTGAAGCTGTTGAAACAGGTATTCCTTTTGTTGTGTTTAATGGCCCAGACTGGAAGTCTAGTTTGATTAGTAACATACTTCCTCTCAAATCCTGCAGCTAAAGAATGGACGCGTTTATATGCAAGTGGCGCATGATGTATGTCATGCAACTGGGCTTTCATGAAATAACTAAAAGTGTATTGTCAAAATGTCAATGATATGAGAAGGATTTCAAACTATTGATGTTCTAAAAGGTTGGATTCACTGACCTGGGAATCGATATTGTTAATTGGAGACTTGTTTCCTGCACAACATTGATGACTGTTATGATTTGCTATTGTCTCTAGATTTCCCGTGTTCCTTTTGTCACTTGGTACATATTATGTTTGATGTTATCATATATCACTCTAGTACTATTTAGATTCTGACATAGCCTCTATGTGTACTCAACTCGTGCCCCCACAATCATGTTGGTTCTTCTTCTGATATGTTGAAAAGTCTATATCTGATAGGCATCAATTAACTAGTTCAAAATTTTGAAGCTCGTTTTGAAGTAGAAACAGTTGAGACCTTGTGCCCTGTTGGCTGTTGTGGTGTTATTATTCGCTGGTGTTGAATGTTTAAATTTCAGCCTACTATGTAATCCTGAACATTTTCTCTTACGCCCCCAAATGTTCTACACCCTTCGGAAGGAAAAATTTTATACATTAGGGTTGACGCTTAGTTTTAGATGAAAATTCAAAGTAATGATAATATAAGAATGTGGGAAAAAGTGTACTTACATTGATAAAAATGTTTAATTTGCGTGTAAAGTTGGGGTAGATTACTTTTTTAGTAATAGTAATGTATCAAATTCTGTGGGACGATTAAAAAATCGCAAATGTATAAAGTTATGCGGGATGGTGGGTGTAGTACTCCATTTTTAGCCTTTTTAACTTGCAGATAAATCACATAAAGTGTGAGCGTGCAGGGATGAATAACGATCTTAATGGTAAAAATATCTTCCTCTAACTGCTTGCTGAATGTTTACATTACAATTACTAGTAATGATCTTATTGGTGGTAAATTTGTTTACACTTGTACACGATGTAACGTTGAATTCTCTTCAAAAACACTCCTTGCAATGGTGTCACTAAAATCACATGAAATATAGCGACTACAGTGAACCCTGATAATGACTATAAGGCATCCTATTATTTCTATGAACTAGTTTCAGTCCTGATAGTAACAATAAGCATTAGGCATCTTTCAGAAATAAGGATAGAATTCAACAAGGCTAGGGTGGAGTTGATTGGAAAACTTCCCACCCTGACTTTTGTTAAAGAATTGCAACTGTTTCTTGGCCATGTCATTTTTCACAGGATGTTTATACGCAATTCTAATGAATTACAAAGTCATTGAGCAACCTCCATAGCAAGGATGTCAAGCTTTTGTTAGAATTTTAGCACTAATGAGGCTAGTCCATGACTTTGTACCTCAACCAAAGGGGCCCCACACGTTTGAAATGAAGTTTCATTAAATGTGTATAATCTACTATGGTAGTAGATGACACTTGAGAAAGAATTACTAAAATTCATTGAAAGGTGAAAGAGTTGTTGAAGCTCAAAGTGTGTTGGTTGATGCATTGAATATGGAATGCCAAGAGTTGGAATGGGAGAAGTCCCACATGGCTAAAATTGAGGAAGAATGAACTACTTATTAGTCCAAGACTTGGGTTAAGTGATTGGGCCCTTAGGGCACCCATGCTTTTGGAAGGGGGGAGGAGCTAGATGCTCCTACACGCTTTCCTTCAACTCAGAGCCCGAACCCGGTCTCAGGCTCGTATTCATGGTCGCGGTCTTGAGTTGATTATTATCTGGGCCAGAAAACTTATTGTGTTTGGTTAAGCCCGAATAAGATAATCGGTTAAGTCTGAAACCAGCCCATCGGTCGAGTCCGGTTGGTCTGAGCGAACGGTTGTGTTCGTTCGGTTTGAATTTGAGCGAACTGGTCTGACCATTCGCCAAAGGATGTAACTGTTCGAATTTTTGTTTCTGCAGGGACCTTTCTGCGAAAGGATACATCTATTCAGACTGCAACTCTTCAATATTATAAATACCCCCCCCCCAGAATCGATTTCAACACACAGCACTTCTTCCTTCTCTTAAATTACTCTCTCTAAAGCCAGAAAAACCTTTATTGTATTAGTTCGCAGAGTCAAAGTTCGAGTGCTAGAACTTTGATTCACATACTGCTGTTCTATCTTCGGAGACTATTTGTCAAGTAAACCGTCAGCACCAGAGCGGGGCAAATACAGTCTTAAGGAATAAGGCCCAGCCTTTGCTCGGCAGTCTAATCCTATTTCCTTACCTACTCCGTTTCTGTCCTCATACTCTACCGCCACTCACAACAATTAAGATTGTACTTTGCCAGTGTATCGAAGATGTCTGCCAACGGAGTTGCTGCTGACGTTCCTGTCCCCCGAATCAATGTTGCTCCTGCCAACCATGGGGAGAAACCAGAAAAGTTCCTAGGGACGAACTTCAAGCAGTGGAAACAAAAGATGAGGTTCTACTTGAAACCATTGGGTTCGAAAGTTACCTTACTGCTGAATCTCCTGCTCCACCCACTCTGCAGGAGATTGATCAGGCCGCCATGTCTCCAGAGGAGAAGAAGGCCGCTGAAGAAGACAACAAGCGGAAACAACTATCCTATGATGCTTGGATCAATGCAGATTTCATGTGTAAGAACTACATTCTGAACTGTCTTTCAGATGTTCTCTACACGGCTTTCGACGCCATTACCACAAAGGAGTCAGGAGCAAGCTGACAGAAATCTTGTCTCGCAGGATGCCGGTGCGAAGAAGTTCATTGTGGGGAAATTTTTGAACTTCAGAATGAATGACTCGAAGTCTGTGATGAGTCAGGTTCTGGAGTATCAAATGATTCTCCATGATTTGGAACATGAGGGCATGAAGCCTAATGAGTCATTCCTGGTCGCTTCACTGATTGAGAAACTACCACCATCATGGAACGAGTTCATGAGTTATCTCAAATTGAAGACCAAGGAAATGGGGCTTGAGGAGTTGATCATCAAGCTTCAGATTCAGGAAGACAACCGCAAGGCTCTAGGCAAAGGGAAGCAGCAAGTTGAAGCAAAGGCTCACCTTGTCGATTCCAAGGGAAAGTCAAAGGGGAACTCCAGCAAGAAACGCAAGACGCGTGATGGGGACGTGAAGTCTCAAGGGAATACCGGGAAACCAGGACCTTCCAGGAGGATCAAGGGAAACTGCTTCAATTGCGGAAAGCCAGGGCATATGAAGGCTGATTGTCACCAACTCAAGAAGGAGAAGGCCAATGTTGCAGAAACAAAAGATGACCCTATAGTGGAGGATTTGGTTAATTCCTTTGTTGATGTGGTCTTGGAGGCAAACCTGGTTGAGAGTCCGAAACAGTGGTGGATTGATACGGGTGCGACTCGACACATTTGCTCTGACAGGGGTGCTTTCTCCACCTACTCTCCGGTGAAGGATAAGAAGTTGTTCATGGGGAACGACGCTACATCCGAGGTGAAGGGAGTTGGCAAGGTGGTTCTGAAGATGACTTCCGGGAAGGAGCTCATCTTGAGCAGTGATGCACGTTCCGGATATTCGCAAGAATTTGGTGTCCGGACCTCTGCTTGTTAGGGCAGGTTTTAAGTTAACTTTCGAGTCCAGTCAGTTTGTAATGATGAAAAATGGTCAGTTTGTAGGAAAGGGCTACATGTGTGATGGGCTCTTCAAAATGTCTGTAATGTCTGTTGTACGCTCATTTGCAAGCAATGAAAACAATGATTCTACTTACTTGATTGAGTCTTCTAATTTATGGCACCATAGATTAGGACATACAAACTACAATGCGATTCGAAAGTTAATTAAAACGAATCATTTTGCCGTCCTTTGAAATCAACCCTCAAAGTAAATGCGAGGTTTGTGTGGAAGCAAAACTAACAAGGGCACCATTTCATTCAGTGAACAGAACCACGTCTCCTCTAGAATTAATTCACAGTGATTTGTGTGACTTAAAATTTGTGCAAACTAGAGGAGGGAAAAAGTACTTTGTTACTTTTATCGATGACTGCACTAGGTATTGTTATGTTTATTTGCTAAGGAGTAAGGACGAAACCTTAGAAGCTTTTAAACATTACAAAACTGAAGTTGAGAATCAACTTAGTACTCGAATTAAAGTAATTCGAAGTGATAGAGGTGGAGAATATGCAGGACCACTTGAAGAATATTGCTCACAGTTTGGAATTATTTATCAAACCACTGCTCCATATTCTCCTCAATCTAATGGTGTTGCTGAACGCAAAAATCGTACTCTAAAGGAGATGATGAATGCACTATTACTAGATTCTGGATTACCCCAGAATTTGTGGGGGAGGCTATTCTCACGGCCACTGCCATTCTTAACAGAATACCCCGGAAAAATAGTGATATTACTCCATATGAACTATGGAAAGGTAACAAGCCCTCTTACAAACACTTGAAAGTGTGGGGTTGCTTGGCTAAGGTGGTAATACCCAAACCAAAGCAAGTAAAGATTGGACCAAAGACTGTAGATTGCATATTTATAGGATATGCAAACAACAGTAGCGCTTATCGCTTCCTAGTGCATAAGTCGCTGATACCGGACATCCATGAGGCACTGTCATTGAATCAAGGAATGCTGAATTCTTTGAAGAAGTTTTTCCTAGAAAGGAAAAGAAAGAGATAGTCTCTCGTAAACGAGACTATGATACGGCAATAGGGTCAAATGCGGTGGTCCCTGTGGTGGTCCCTGTGGGCATCCCTGACCCAAGAGGCCCTAATGCAGAATTCGAAGGTGTACCTTCAGAAAATGTTGTAGAACCTATAGGATCACCTCCTCTAGAGAATGCTACAGAGATAGAAGATTTACCACCAGAGAATTCCGCAGAAGCCGAAGTCGCACATCAAGAGAACGTGGAGGTTCCTGATGTCGAACCAAGGAGGAGTAAGCGGGCTAGGACTCAGAAAGACTTTGGTCCTGATTTTCTCACATACCTTGTGGAAAATGAGCCTAGGACTATCCAAGAGGCGATGTCTACTCCTGAAGCCCCCTTTTGGAAAGAGGCCATTGAAAGTGAAATGGACTCCATCCTGCAAAATCATACTTGGGAAGTGGTTGACCTTCCTCCGGGAAATAAGCCATTGGGTTGCAAGTGGATACTCAAACGCAAGTATAAAGCAGATGGAACCATTGATAAATACAAGGCTCGTCTAGTAGTCAAAGGCTATAGACAAAAGGAGGGACTTGATTACTTTGACACATACTCGCCTGTGTCTAGAATAACTTCCATTAGAGTATTCATAGCCATAGCTGCACTGCGTGGTTTTGAGATACACCAAATGGATGTTAAAACTGCTTTCCTAAATGGAGATTTGGACGAGGAAATTTATATGGAACAACCTGAAGGGTATGTGGTTCCAGGACAAGAGAAGAAGGTCTGTCGTCTTGTCAAGTCATTGTACGGACTCAAGCAAGCTCCTAAACAATGGCACGAAAAGTTTGACAACACGTTGCGATCAAAGGGATTTTCTATAAATGAGTGTGATAAGTGTGTCTATGAGAAAAGGAACGAGGCAATAAGGAAAATTATTGTGTTGATATCATTGTCTTGGTTTACACAAAACGCCAACTGGTTCAAGGCATCACGTCCACCGGGTGGCAAGTAAATCCGATGGTATTCTACTAGGGACGATTCAATGTCACTGACAATCGATCCCGATGCAATATGATTTTCCGCAGGAAATTCTAGGCTGGAGCACCACGTTGTGCTGTGAGCATCAATTCTCTTTCATGTGGGGATTGTTAGAATTTTAGCACTAATGAGGCTAGTCCATGACTTTGTACCTCAACCAAAGGGGCTCCACACGTTTGAAATGAAGTTTCATTAAATGTGTATAATCTACTATGGTAGTAGATGACACTTGAGAAAGAATTACTAAAATTCATTGAAAGGTGAAAGAGTTGTTGAAGCTCAAAGTGTGTTGGTTGATGCATTGAATATGGAATGCCAAGAGTTGCTATGGGAGAAGTCCCACATGGCTAAAATTGAGGAAGAAGGAACTACTTATTAGTCCAAGACTTGGGTTAAGTGATTTGGCCCTTAGGGCACCCATGCTTTTGGAAGGGGGGGAGCTAGATGCTCCTACACACGCACCCGTCTGGCTCCGCCAGGAGCCGGGCCCGGGTCGTGGGACGTGGGCCGTGGACTCGTGGGTTCGCGGTCTTGAGTTGATTATTATCTTTTTGGGCCAGAAACATATTGTGTTTGGTTAAGCCCAAATAAGATAATCGGTTAAGTCTGAAACCAGCCCATCGGTCGAGTCCGGTTGGTCTGAGCGAACGGTTGTGTCCGTTCGGTTTGAATTTGAGCGAACTGGTCTGACCATTCGCCAAAGGATGTAACTGAAACGAAAATTCCAATGTATGTCTGTCAATTTTTGTTTACAGGACCTTTCTGCGAAAGGATACTTCTATTCAGACTGCAACTCTTCAATATTATAAATACCCCCCCTAGAATCGATTTCAACACACAGCAATCCATTCTTCTTCCTTCTCTTAAATTACTCTCTCTAAAGCCAGAAAAACCTTTATTGTATTAGTTCGCAGAGTCAAAGTTCGAGTGCTAGAACTTTGATTCACATACTGATGTTCTATCTTAGGAGACTATTTGTTAAGTAAACCGTCAGCACCAGAGCGGGACAAATACAGTTTTAAGGAATAAGGCCCAGCCTTTGCTCGGCAGTCTAATCCTATTTCTTTACCTACTCCGTTTCTGTCCTCATACACTACTGCCACTCACAATAGCTTTATTGTCACCAATCGTCTTATCTACTCGAGAGTTTGGTCTCCGCGCTTCTTGTTGTTATGCACCGAATCAGGACTTACCATTTGAGGTCATGTGTGATAACTCCGGTTATGTTTTTGGAGCCGTCATGTAACAAAGAATTGAAAAGAGATTTCATTTGATAAATCGCTGAAGGGTCGTGCTCAACAAGCATGTTCATCTTATCAAGGTTAATGTATCTCAATCTTAGATGTCAAAGTATGTTTTGTTTGAAGAGATCGTGGCATTTGTGTTATTCTTGGAAACAGTTCAGCAGTGTAGGAGTGTTTGATTTAATTATCCTTAAACCATGTTCTTATTTCCCATGAAATATAATATTACAATTAAAATAAATAGCAATTTTTTTTTTTTTTTATAACGTTGGGAACCCACTACCCTTTGGATGCGCACTGGGTAAACCCCACGAGCTCACGTAATAGTCTGCACTGGGTAAATAGCAAGTTTTATTCCATAAAAACTAATGGAAAATCCATCGCTGGAAATTTTGGATTAAGATTAATGGAAAATCCATCGTTGCCAAATTGAATTATGTGCAAAGGCCTTGATAAAATAAACATTGTTTAGTGCTAAAACTTTATTATTTTCTAAAGCACTTTTAACTACAACTGTTGAAGCTTGTTATGTAAACCATTATTAACTTGCATTGTGACGTCACCTTTGTTGGTAGGGTTATGCCCGTCCATGAAATTTCCTTGTGATGAAGTCGTTTCGACTGCTAAAATAAAATGATTAATGTTATTTTTTACCTGTGTTTATTTACATATCTGCATTTGACAAACACTTAAACAATTATCTAGAAATTACTTATGTATTAACATCATGTAACCTCCAGTCCAGTATACATGGGGCGTATACGATCGATTGGACTTCGAAAGGTTGATGTTCATTATATGATTCAACGATGATATAATATCTTTCGGGTGGGATATAAGGATAAGGTTGTTAGTGTATACTTTGACCGTTATATGTCTTAGCTTATGCAAGGCTAATGGATCAGGGTGATCGGCGTGGTTACGACTGCAAATGATTTGGAAAATCATATGGAACTAAAACACAATGAGAAACGAGCATTCACTACAAATGAAATTAACTAAGGTTAGTTGAATGGCTTAAGTTAGTCTGTCATGATCAAGTATGACAGATTTTAATGGGTTACCACATGGACAAACTAATGTGTGTCATTACTTATCTTGGAGTTTATAGTGCATGTACACCATCATGTGTTTCCAATGTCTTTTTACTTGAGTACGTTATTTAATATCATGTGGGCGGCAATGTGTCTGTGTGTGATCATATTCGGTTCACCACTTCTTCGGAAGGACAAAAGATTAACTCCCATGCTCACTTGGTGCGGCGAACGCTTGTTAAGTCCTTAGCTCAAGTACTTCCCTTACGGAGAACTAGACTTCTTATGTTGAGCCAATGGTATTCATCGAGAAATATGTAAAGGAAACAAGGTTCACGATCATTGTCAATATTCCAACAAACTTGTCTAAACAAGTAGATAATTATATTATAATCAATAGGGTATTCGTGAATCGAATAAATAATATGTACAATATGAGGGAGTTGAACCTCACAACACATAGTGGCAGTTTGATGAGGTTAACAAGATGATCACTAAGTTCCAGAGTTGGGAATGACTAGTGGGCACTTGTTGGTGCCGAGAGATAGTAGGTCAATCGTCCTCTCTAATGCCTACCATTACCATACTTGTAGTATAACAACTAGATAGCTAATCGGATATTTTTAAATGGATTAGTACTTTGAATGATGTTTGATAAATTCACTCCGTACAATGCAAATTATGGGGTTGTGATACTGCTAAGGAAGCTTGTTATCTCATTGAAGCTATTTGTGCATAAACATCCAAAACCAAGGAAAATAAACTTGAAGTTTTAAAACTCAAATTTCATAACTTCACTGAAACCTTGGAAGATTTGAATTTTCGATTCACAATATTAATGAGTGAAATAGATATTCAGATGCTGGGAAAGTGAAACCATAGTTCTTGGTTTAAACCAAGAATGGTCACACACTCAAAATATATATTATAACCAAGGACTGCCTAACATCACTCCAGTGGAGATTTTGTCACATTTGGCTGCTGTCAATTATAAGACAAAGCAAAGAGGGTACATGATTGTTGAAACACCGCATAATCTAGGTTCAGTGCTAAAGGTTAAATAACCTTCGGTTCTCATACGACTTGTTAGAGACAACAAGGTTCAAGTCTAGAGGGGGTGAATAGACTAAAAAAACTTTGCATGTTTAAAACAAATTTCTCAGCAGGTACAAGTACCTACTGATACTTATCTTTCTGAATGCGGAATAATTTTCTAGATTAAGTGCTGAGTGTGTGAATTCAGTGTGCAAAGCACTTAACAAATAGATAGATAAGTTGTTGAAAGTAAATTGCAGCAAGTAAATAACACAAGTTTATAGTGGTATTTGAAGGTGTCGTAATCATTCAACTAATCCATTTCACCCTTTCTCAAATCTTGAATTCACTAAGACAAAAAATTGAGTTCCGTTACAAAATCCTATCCTTACCTTACCCTAAGTTTCCAACTTAATAACTTGAACTTTTTCTTTGACTTCCAAGGGGTTTTTCCTTACCTTCCAAGGGGTTTTTCTTAGTTTCCCAAACTAAGAAGTTCCTCCCTCCTTCATTTGCTTAACATTCCTGTTTATTGGTTGTTTGTAGTGGTTTTGGAAAGACAGTGATCTCTTAGTGTAACAATGTTTCACTTACCTAATTACCTTCAGTGATCAAGAAACTCTACTAAAGTTCTTGTATTTCAAAGACTTAGTGTATTGTTTCTGAAGAACAAGAAAGCTAGTTCTACTTCTTTCACGAGTAGCTTGAAAAGTTTAAGTCTTGTTAGAAACTTATGAACTTAGTAAACTTATGAGTATTTTATCATAATAGCAGATATATGAGTTCTTGGTCCCATGGTTTCTCAAGTTTTAAGTGTGTCTATTTATAGTGCAAAATAGTTTTGTTTGAAATGAACCCAAACAATGACATTTCAAAAACAATTGAGCTAAGTTGTACTATTTGAGGTACAACTAAACTGCACCATATCTTCCGAATATAAGGCTTAAGCGTACCCTAATCGAGTTCGCACGACCATGATGGAAAATCCGAGTACATTTCAAAATGGGACCGGGAGAGTAGAATGTGTATGAGAATATGAAGGAAAATCCGACTTTGATAAGCACAATGAGGAATTTGTCTCCACCGACTTTTATAGGAATTATGAAGGGACCATACATACTGTTGTTTTTTGGAAGGAACAATGTACTGTAGTTGATTGATTTGATAATGAAGAAGTAGTAGTAGTAGTAGTGGTGGATCGATCTAGGACAAAGCAAGAATGAAACCCTCCTACACAGGGCATTGACTCATCACTTTCAACCAAACAAATACAACTTCCATCCACATTATGTTGCAATTAATTAAGTAAGTTTTCGGTTTCAAACTTGACTTGCACAAATGACGCAACTTTATTTTTGGCATCATTTCACACATTTGTGACAGATACCAATAATACCATGGAGACCAACAAAGACCACAAGGCTGCTTTCTAGTTTTTTCATTTTTTTCCTCCCAACTAAGCTCCCTTTACCTGCATAACTGAATTATGGACATGGAACAACTAAATGCACTGTAAACACATGGCTTGGTTTGGCACTTGAACACTAGGGCAGGTGCGGGTCGGGTTTTCCAAGTATGGGTATTTGGTAGTGATAATTTATTAAAGAACAGCAAATTTTCTAGTGAATGGTGAAAAAACAGATGTTTATTGTTTCCTAGTGCTCATAATATCAACTGCTACTGTATTCTTTTGAATTTGAAGTGAGCAATTAGACTACATTTATCAATTATACATGAATACCACTCAACAACCTCCACACACAGATCCATAATTTAATACTAACACCACACCGGCCATCAATTTTATAACCCTCAATACCAACAATGGGAAGCATGTCAAATGACGAAACTACCCCCCTCTACTATAACAAGAACATATATAGGATAGGAGTATAGTATGATAATAGCAAAGCAAAGCAAAACAAAGCATTAACAAAACAAGTCTTCTCATCATCATCAATATGAAACAACTGTTATTTGACATGTCTACAAAGGAAAGATGATGCTACTACAATGAGAGATCCAGTTCAGCAACAAAGAAAAGAACAGAACAGAACAGAACAGAAATGTTTTTATTGAGATTATATTGGTTTCAGAAGAAAAAAAGAAAAAGAGAAACAGAAAAATTGCCATGTCCAGCCTTCTCCTTTCACTAACCCAATCAAATACTACACATACCACCACCCGGCACCAGATATATCCATTTTCTTCAATGGGCTCTCCAATGTTTTTTTTTTTCATTTTCTGTATATATCTTCTCATCAATGTATATACAAGATTCTTCTCATTTAAAAGCCACACCCACCAGCCACAGAGAGATTTCAGCTACTCTTTCTCAGACAACTAATATATGATGATTTTCCTAACAATATACGGTCAAGGGAGGATTCAGACCACAAATTAAGGAATAAGGAGATATTTTGAATCGGATGAATCAAAGAATGAAGACAAAAACCACCAAAACAACTATGCTACCCCCTTGGGACTCCAATGGCTCATACGGCTGGCTTCCTAAATGAGATTATTATAGTAAGCTCTAAGTATATCACAGGTAAACTAATAACCCTTGTAAAGGGGAGATGATGGAGATAAGCAGGAGGTCAATGAAACAGGACACATGGGCGATACAATAACAGGTAGGTATAGAAGAATAGCTTGTTTGCACATTTCACAATGGTCCAGCTATACTGTAATGCCTCACAGATGCCTCCAAAACCTCTGGACTCGGGAAGATCATTTCCTTCATGTGCTTGCCGTTTTTGTATATCCTGAATGAAGGTGCTGTCCTAACTTTCTCAGCAGCAGCAATCTCTGGATTTTCATCAGCATTAACCTGTAGTTTGTTTAGGAAAACAAAAAAAAAAGAGATAATGAGATACTTTTGCACGTCACAAATGGAAGGGGCCAGGGAACTTAAGAGTAAGCTAACATATTTATCTTGCAAAGGATGTTATTCGAAATAGCTTCACAACATAAAAGCAATTCCACAAATCAGAACCAGCAGGCATAATTATTTCTAAAGAAAAATAGTTAAAGACCATGCATGAATAATGGACAGTTTCACAGAGATAATACTGCATTCAATTGGCTAAAAAGATAGTGTCAATGTCAGTACCTTGAAAAAATTGACTGTTGGATATCGTGTGCATAGTGTGTTGAAGAATTGAGACATTTGTTCAACTTGTGCACTTTTACTCTCTTTAAAATGGAAAAAGACAACAGATGCCCCTACATTTTCCAATTATGATTATGAGTGGGCTGTGTGTGTGTGAAGGAATGATGATGAGTTTACAGCACGAGTGACAAGCATACTTACAAGGTGATTTAACTATTGTTCGAAATGCCTCAAGACCAGACACAGTTTCCGGGTCACCACCAAAATTTATATCAGGAACCCTTTCCCCGTTTGATCTTCTCAATGCAGCATTTGCATGAAAAAGAGATTCAGCGATTGCCTTGTTATCTGGGAGTTCCTTTGTCGCCACCTCATAATCTCTCACAGCATCACTCCAGCGTTCAAGCTGCAAGGAAGTTTTGTCCATTAGAATTACTGATGTTTGAAATAGTATAGGAGTGTGGCAGTTCCTGCTTAAATGATCTGACTAATATATATATAATTAGTATAGGAGTGTGGCAGTGCAGGCTTAACTGAACTGGCTAATATAAATACCAGTAGAAGTACTTCTATGGATTACCAGTTCATTTTGCTACACCGAAATTAACTGAAATACAATAATCTAAATCTACATGAACTTTCAAATGGCCTTTAAGCAATTAAAAGCACTCTTAAACAGGTTCTTGCACAATATCAAACTAAAAGCAAGCAAAAGATCTGATAGACGCCTTACTTTGCAGTATGAGGCAGCCCTTCGGCAGAGAGCTTTCGAGTAATGGGGCTGGTATCTGAGAGCATGGGTGCAGTCAACCACAGCTCTATCCCATTTACCGATCATATACCAACAAGCCGCTCTATTGCCATAGAAAATAGCAATTGTAGGATCAAGTTGGATACCGTCCCCATAAGCTACAGAAGCCTCTGTATACCTTTCCATTTTATACAAATCATTCCCTCGAGCACGGATTTTGATCGCCGAATTAATCTTCTTGAATAGAGTTAAGATTTCCGCATTCCTAGGTTCCAATTTTCTTCCTTTCTCAACTGATTCAAGTGCTTCATCAAAGCTGTAAACATAATAATTACTTTAATTCATTCTTTAACTGAGAAAGTACAGTCTTGAGACATGGAACAACGTAACCAAAGTGAAAATAGTACGAATTAATATAGAACTTCACTGACAATTATTATCAACAAACATTATTGAACTCAATAAAGAGCAAGAGGAAATGGTTTAATCTTTGAATATGGCATAAATATTCACATATGCACTCACCTTCCATTTGCTAACTTGAACTGGGCTTCGACATGATAGATGTATGCTTGACAAAGCATGCCGAATATCTTTGCCTGGTTATGGGCACTGATAAACTTGGGCATCTTTGACATGGTTTTAGAGGCATCGTCTGCTTTACTGAGCTTTAACAGAGCCTCTACCCTACATGTATGAAGCTGTACATTCAAACCCAACGACTCGGTTAGACATACTTTCTGATTTACATTACATTTATCCAAAGTCACAAGAGGGAACAGAATATAACATACCAGTGGAGAAACATCAGCACCAGAAGCAATTGCTCCATTAACTTCTTTTAATGTGCTCTCCCAATCACCACGTCCGCGAGCATCAGTCAACTGGAGTACATGCTTCTCTACAGACTCCAACTTCTTAATTTCATCTTCATTGGCAGGTGACCCTGGAAACGTAATGTGTAGCCTGGCAGTCTCCACATGCCCTATCCTGCAACCCTTAGCAGAATTAGATTGCTACATCTAGTAACACACATGGACGCAATCAAACTTGATCAAATTTTAACAGAAAAAGAAACAGCTATCGAGGCAAAACAAGAAATAACTCGATTTACAGATGCGACAAGTTAAACATTAACTACCTTAAACTAAAACAACGAAACACAGTAATTAATATTCAACGACAGAATAAGAAAATGCTAGTTGTAATATATCTTAACCACAAACTGTAGGTAGTCAATCTAGAGACAAGAAAGGACCTCAAACTTATGTTTCCCAAGTGGAACCATGTATATTAAGAATCAAAAATTGTGGAGATAACAATAATCCAAGGAACACAGCCAGCCAGGACAGACGTACTATTACACAAGAATGGGGAACATAGGAAATTATTTTCCAACGATGATAATAGCTACTACCATAAAACCAAATTGCATCATCACTACTATAAGATAAACAATAAGCATCATGATCCTAGCCTAATGTAGAACCTAATTCAATGCTTGCATCATTTCCATGACAACTAAAATGATATCACAAGCATTCAAGACTAATTACATACATCAACATAGATCAAAATTCTATTAAAAGAACAGTGTAATGTAACAAAAACAATCATAATCAAGATTGATTGAATCAGTCACTCACCTAGTAAGCATATAAGCTAAGCGATGGTGCGCCTTGACATACTGCGGATCCTTGTTTATAGCCTCCACACATTCCGTAATAGCATCGGATACTTGCCCAAGACTAATGAATGCAGCTGCCTTGTTGAAATGAAACGCGGCATTTTGAGGCATAACAGCAATGGCCTTATCATAGTAACTCAATGCCACTTTGAACCTCCCCTTCAAGTAAAAGTCATTCCCCATTTTCTTCAATTCCTCAGATTTATCCTTGTCCCCAGTATGACCCTTAGGCCGGTAATCAGTATACTCCAAATCCGGTTTCGTCCCCAACGACGGAAGAACATTTCCACGGCCGTAATCCTGGGTAGCCATAGAACAGGTACGCAGTATATCATTTCTAACATCCAAGGTCGCCAGACCTGTTCGAGAGATTTTACCGGAAGGGACCACATTGCCGATTGGAAGCTTATGAACCGCCGATTTTGAGCTCACAGATCCAGAACCGGCCGAATCGGAACGTTTATGGCTCGGCTTCGCATTTTTGGGAGAGCTTCCGACTGATTGTGAACCAGAAGCCGAACCCGAGCCAGAACCAGCACCGGTACCCCCCGATTTTTTCTGCACATTCGGGTTTGGAGCGGAGTGAACTTTACCGGACACCGATCCGGATGAGCTTGAGCTGCTGCTCGTGCTTGTGGTGGACTTGGACTTGGTCTTGGTGGTAGTTGTTGCAGGTGCCGGAGTGGTTTGGGTGCGGAGAGGAGTAACCGGCGATTTCCCTTTCTTGTTTCCCGATGAGCTTGAGCTGCTGCTGCTGCTTGTCGACCGAATTGTGTCAGGTACTGGTGTCGTTCCGGATAGGAGAGGAGAAACGGGCGGATCGGATTTCTTAAATGGTGCAATGACGCTTTTCAGCCGATCTTTCAGAGACTTTGAGGTTTTCTCCGGTGTGCTTTTACTCTTTCCCGATGTGCCTGCACTCTTTTCCGGTGTGCCTTTACTCTTCTCCGGTGTGTTGCTCTTTTCCGGTGTGCTTTTACTCTTTTCCGGCGTGCTTGTAGACTTCTCCGGCGTGCTAGCACTCTTTTCCGGTGTGGTTTTACTCTTCTCCGGCGTTCTAGCACTCTTTTCCGGCGTGATTGCAGTCTTCTCCGGCGTGATTGCAGGCTTTTCAGGCGTGATTGCACTCTTTTCCGGTGTGATTTCAGTCTTTTCCGGCGTGATTTCACTCTTTTCCGGTGTGATTTGAGTCTTTTCCGGTGTGGTTTTACCGGAATGTGACGACATTTTGATTAGAAACGGTTGGTTTGTGAGAGGTGAATGAATGAATTTGAGAGTGAGGCGGTTATTTCGAGAAAAAAACTGTATCAAGAGCAATGTGAAAGCGGGAAGAGCAATGGAGAGTGGTGTTTAGAAGAAGAAGGCATGAGGTGAGAGAGGAGAAGAAAGAGAGAAAGAGATGGGGATCTCGTGAATTTAAAAGGGAGAAGCAAAGAATGAATGTGAATGGTTAGAGAGAGAAAACTGACTCACTCACTCGCAACTGATTTAGTAATTTTTGTTTAGAGAGAGACAGATTTAGAGAGAGAAAGAAGGAGAAGGAATGGGTTTTAAGTTTTACAGAGAAAGAAACCAAATTGGGAGGAAGAGGAAGACAAACAGATGGATAGATGGAGAGAGCATGATGGAACATGAAGAAGAAGAAACTATTATAGGAGCTGTTATTTCCTTTTCTTTTCTTTTCTTTTCTTTTTCCCTGTTTTTTTATTTTTCAAAAATATTTTTTTAGTAGTATTATTATTATTGTTTTCTTATTAATTAATATCCTTTCTGGCTTCTCACCTGCTGCTTCACGAGACACAGCTTTCACCTTCTCTCTCTCTATCTATCTATCTCCCAAAAAAATTCATTATTATTTACTCTTTTTCTAATTTTCCTTTTATATGTCCTCCACCAACTCTCTTTAATGGACTACTATTTATTAATTTCAAAAACTATTTTGTAATTGCAACCTTTTCAAGTGTGACACCAAGGACAATATTCTTTTAAGGATGCCTAATAAAATTAGTTAGGTACTTGCTGCCAATCAATTTTTTTTTTTTGGTAAATAAGATGAAGTATGTTTGTTGGATAAATTAAGTCAAATGTATTACTCATATTTCTAAAACTAGTATTATGTGGTAATTTGTGTAACAATGGTTGATAGTCAATTATGTTACCATAAATAAGGAAGTAGAGTCCATTGAAAGCTTTTTTTTACCACTGCTAGAGTGGTATATCCAATTTTGTCTAAAAGGCATCTTGAAAAACTTCTCTTCAAAGTTAGATCTTTCCCAAGCAATTGCTTTTATTTTATTTTCTTTTTCTTTTCTATTTATCGGCAATAAAAATAAAGACGTGGTTCTCATTTTTTTATTAAAGGAAACCAGAGTTTTAACGGGATGAAAATCCAAGATCTTATGCCATTAGTTATGTCGTTTATCTTTTCTTCTTCTTTTGTATTTTACGATAATGAAAATAAGACGAAACCAAAGTTTAAATGAGAGGAAAGTCCAAGATTTTATGTAATTAAGTCGTTTACTTTTTCTTGCTCTTTTGTTATATTACGGTAATGAATATAAAGCCGTGGTTCTCATTTTCAATAAAGGAAAACGGACTTTAAGTCTTGTGTCTATTTTTCTTCTTTTTTTATTATGCATTAATAAAATTTAAGGTGGATTACTCATTTCTCAATAAAGAAATCAGAGTTTAAACGAGATGATAGTATAGATTTTATGTAGTATAGTCATTTGTTCTTATTTCTATTTTACGATAATTCAAAAAGTCGTGATTCTCATTTATCAGTGAAAGAAACGAGAATTTAAACGAGATGAGAAGCTGAGATTTTATGTTATTAATTCGTTGCCCTTTGTATCTCATTTCATCTTATTTTTTTACGATGAAAATAAATGTGTGGCTCTCGTTTCTCAATAAAGCAAATGGCAGCTCAAACGGGATGAGGAGCCGAGATTTTCTGCAATTAAGTCGTTGGAGAATTCGATTAGGATGTCAAGGATAATTAATGCTATTTGCCGCTAAATTTACCCGACATCGAAGTAAGTGATCGGATTTCTTTGTAATAAAAAAGTTACATGTCGATAGAGTTTGACTATGAAAGATTTTGTCGTGACTGGTGTAATAATAATAAAGTTACTTTATTTTATAAAAGTCTCGTCGATTTTCATAATAAAACAATAAATATGATAAAGTTTTTTTTATGCTTAAATAGTTGGACTAAAAGATTAAGGCTATGTTCTCTTCATCTGAAAACTCATTAATTTCAGTTCAGTTAAGTTCAATTCAGATTCATTCAGTTCAGTTAAGTTCAATTCAGATTCATTCAGTCCAGTTCCGTTCTGTTATGTTTTGTTCTGCTTAGTTGTTTTTTATACTACAAATAAATTCAATTTGGTTCGGTTCAGTTCAATTTTGTTCAGATATGTTCAGACGAAGAGAACGGAACCTAAGTCATAATTGGTGCTATATTTGTAGCGCCCTGATTTTTAATAGAGGGATTATGAAAGATAAAAATCGCACTAATTTGTGAGCTTGTAAATTCGTCGAACTTGAATTATAAAAACTTAAAACGTTACTAGGCGCCTTGCGCGTCAAAATAGTTTGCATGAAATTATTGGTACTAATTTGTGAAATGGTAAAATAATGCAGCGGAATTATAAATAGCATACATCAAGAAACATTACGGATTCTTGAAAATCATTAAAGTGAACAATGTTAAAAAATGCTTCTGGTAAAGATCACTGCTCCGGAAACGCTCCACTCCAATTAACTTGGCTTCATACCTAAAATTGATATTTTAGCAAGGTCAGTCGTGACCACTAACTGAGCAAATTTCATGCACGTGCCACGACTTAAAGTACTATATGCATGCCTTTTAAGGATTTTAATCCTGCTTAATGACTCAATGTAATGCAACTCTAAAACTTAACTTGACTCTCCTTTAAATTCTTTGACTTGAAAGTTCTTCTAAAAAACTCTTAACTTAAACTTGAAACTTGTCTTGAAACTTTCTCTTGAAGCGTCTTAAAAATTAATTAACAGATCGCGAGCTCACTTGGCATCGCAGGGTCCTACCCTAGTGATGTGCACTCATAGATTTCGATTTTTGTTGTAGAACCTGTAATCCCTAAATACAATCAAGATTAAATTTATAAGTCGGAAGTTCTCAAATCCACAGTTTATAGCGGGAAGCTAACCCGGGATGTCATTCTCCATGGACACTTAACATAGGAACAAACAAACAACGTATGCAAATTGTATGCAGAAAGTAACAGAATGATTGCAGACAGATTAATTGAATCGCATTAAACCCTTATTATTTGAGATGAAATCGATGGTGGAAAGGTGTAAAGGATCCCCGACCTCCCTCTGCTATGCTACTCCCAACTTCCCAGCTAAAATCCTATGCGATTACCTCTAACGACAACAGGGCATAATAATATGGTGCAGGATGCGCAGTCGGCACGAGTACCCCTACCCAGTTCAATGAAACTACTGTGTCACTCAGCAGAACATCACATCACGAAGGATGTATAGAGTTGTATAACCACGATTTACGTCTAATAACTATTCCATTAATATATCACGGTATATAAAGAAGTCGCAATAGCAGAGTTATGGCGGTTCGTCTTTACAAGAGAAAGTTAGCTACTCATAGTAATACTACTGACAGAAATCGAAAACAAGAAGAAAATGAAAAGAAGAAGCTTAGTCTCTGATGTCTTCGTGCTGCTTCTAGAGTTTCCTCCTTCTGGGTGCCTGGCGGCCAGCGATTTTGGGGTTTCACTTCCCCGTTGACTGGTTCTCTCTCAAGAGAGCTGCTTTATGAGCGGTGTAGAATTATGAGACCCCTAATATCTTATTTATACTTGAAATTTCGTGCTCTGGCCGACATTCTTCATTAAGGAAGGTTTAGGAAGGCGGGCTCTAGCCTGACAGGGCAAGAAAAAGGCCCAGGAGCAAACCGCCACTCCACTGCGGTCCACATTGGGCCGCAGAGTGCGATTCCTGCAGATTCTGTATGATCTTCTTCTTTATTCTTCGATTTTGGGCTTTGTAACTTCGTTTCCTAGAAAAGTGGTCTTCTACAATGTTGTTGCATCTTCAATTATCTTCGCATTGGTTGGTCGCATGACATGTTTTGACTCCTCGAACTCCGTGCAACGGTCAATCCGTCGTATTCGCTTAACTTTCTCAATTTCCCACAATTATGTTGTTTTAGCGCCTGAAATCGTGCAACTCCTCAAAAACGCGATGATGACCTACAAAATACACACGAAGTTGGTATTTGACCATAAAACGATACAAATATTGAATTTAAGGCAAAAAACGAGGGTCTAAAAGTATGCAATATCGCACGTTTCATTATCACATCACACAGCCCATGGTGGCCTCTTAAAACACGACTAGTGGCCCTAATCACACTCTAGCCGATACTCTTGAAATTGCCACAAATGCTTAGGGAGGTGTCCTTTACAAGCCCTTTTTTTACAATGAAAATAAATGTGTGGCTCTCATTTCTCAATAAAGCAAATGACAGGTCAAACGGGATAAGGAGCTGAGATTTTCTGCAATTAAGTCGTTGGAGAATTCAATTATGAAGTCAAAGATAATTAATGATATTTGCCGCTAAATTTTTCCGACATCGAAGTAAGTGATAGGATTTCTTTGTAATAAAAAAGGTACATGTCGATAGAGTTTGACTATGAAATATTTTGTCGTGACTGGTGTAATACTAATAAAGTTACTTTATTTTATAAAAGTCTCGTTGATTTTCATAATAAAACAATAAATATGATAAAGTTTTTTTTATGTTTAAGCAGTTGTACTAAAAGATTAAGTCATAATTGGTGATATACTAGACACATTTGTTGATCAGTTGGGTAAATGTGGGAAAATGTTGATTTCTTTTGTATTGGTACAGCTTGATTGAAGACAGAGCAAACTTTAGGGGTTTACTTCTAGCAGGTATCACACATTGCAAGTAAATATGATAAAGATTGTTTTCTTAAATATTACTACAACCTGTAATTATATATGCTCTAGTAAAAGTTAGATAGAGAATTACTTTTACATAACTCATTACCACATGATTTTAAGTTAGTGCATGTACTAAAAAAATATACATTTATGCTCAAAAGCTCATACTGCCATCAAGTTGTTGTAAAATGTCGTGTATGCCCTGGAATATTTTTATTAAAATCATAAAAGAAAGAAAAATATTTAAAAATTGAAACCATGCTCAATCTTTCTATTTTGTAAAGTTAGACTAGTCGTGGTGAATCAATGGCAACCATGGATAAATAAGCAATCGAAATAAGGTTGGTGGTCATTTGCATGTATTTGAATTGCCAGTCAGATGTGAAGGTTATTTTATATTATGAAAAACTTGTTAATCGTTATAACTAATTGTCAATGGACAATTCGAGAGATCAAATAAATCAAATTCAACAACTCAATTGATGCATCCTCACTCGTATAGGTATAGTGGAAACTTCTTGAGGTTAACATGACGATCACTTTTTCGATGATTTGGAGCCTAGAGCTTGTATGTCCATTGTCCTATCTAGTGACATACGAATGCCACAACAACTAGACATAGACAAACATACATTCACCGGATAATTAGTACTATGGACAAATGTTTAATTTGTCTTTTCTTCATTTATTTTTAATGATTTTACGTTACTGAAAATAAAGTAGTGTTTCTTTTGTAAAATTTCATGTATGCCCTTGAATATTGTTATTAAAATCATAAAAGAAAGAAAAACATACAATTAAAAATTGCATTTTATATATATTCATAATCCTCTTTATTTTTCATTTGATGTAGCAAAATAATAAAGTTTGACTCACAAATATTATTCGGAATGTAGTCATGGCCGCAAGACACGTTGTGTTCTTAGCTAAAGATATATTTCCGAAAGAAGTTTTCAAAGGAGGTGATTGCTTGAATGGTATAGAGACTTTACAAAACTTTGCATTTCATCTCCCTACTAGCTACTGGATATTTTTTTGGAAAATGTTCGCATTTGTTATATATTTTTTTTAAACATTGGTAAGTTTAGTTATATTCCTATATTAGGCAATTCACTTGCACATACTCTTTGATAGAACATTTTTCTTATGTGATGGTGCACAAATATTATGGTTTTGATTCTTGTGTTAATGTACTTGGCCTTTATTTGTCTATTGATTAATAGATCATGGAGTTTTTAATATTGAAAAGAAGACTATTTTGCAATTGCCCAAATCATGAAGCTAATTAACTCAAGACAATTAGACGTCATTTAGACATATAAATAACACATAGATTCGTATAAAAGTCTAGTTATTAATTATATTCTCACTTTGTAGTGAAAAGACTAAAATGCAATAATTGGTGACATTTTGAGCTTAAACTTTTTAATTTTATTAAGTTGGACTAGTTGTGTTGAATCAATGGCAACCATGGATAAACGAGCAGTCGAAATAAGTTTGATAGTCGCTTGCATGTATTTGTATTATCACAGGTTTGTTAATCGTAATAACTAAATATCAATGGACAATTCGAAAGATCGAAGAAGCCAAATTCAACAACTCAATAGATGCTTTCTCACCAGTATAGTGGAAACTTGTTTAGGCTAACAGGGCCATAACGAGTTCCATGAATTGGAGCCTAGAGTCTGTAAGTCCATTGTCCTACCTAGCATCCGACACACAAGTACCACAACAACTAGATAGAGATAAACAAACATTCACTAGAGGATTAGTACTATGAACAATGTTTTATTTGTCTTTTCTTCATTAAAAAAAAAGGTTAATGCAAACAAAGTAGTGTTTCTCATTTTTCAATAAAGGGAGAGTTTAAACGATGTGATAGTCATAGATTTTATGCAATGAAGTCATTTGTATTTTCTTTTTTATTTCACCATGATACAAAGTCGCATTTCTTGTTTTTCATTTAGGTAAATCAGAGTTTAAATTATATGAAAGTCCAAGATTTTCTAATTAATTTGTTTGTCCTTTTTATGCTTTTAATTTTTATTTTACGATAACGAAAATAAAGTCGTGGTTCCCATTTTTCCTAATAAAGGAGATGAGAGTCCAAGATTTTATGTAATTAAGGTGTTTATATATTTTTATTCATTTTTTATTCTATGATAATGAAAATAAATTCAAGGTTCTCATTCTCTTGATAAAGGAGATAAAAAATTTAAACGAGATGCAAGTCGGAGATTTTCTATAATTAATTCGTTTGTGCTCCTATTTTTCTTTTATGATATTTTACGTTCATGGAAATAAAACCGTGTTCCCATTTATTATATAGTTAAGCCATTTCATCTTCCATTTTCTTGTTTTGCAATATGAAAATAAAGTCATGTTTCTCGCTTTCCGATGAAGGAAACGAGATGAGAAGAAGAGATTTTATGTTATTAAGTCGTTGTCTTTTCTTTCTTAGTTTTTATTTTGTTTTATATTTTGACAGTGAAATTAAAAATGTGGCTCTCGTTTCTCAGTAAAGCAAGTGACAACTCAAGAGGGATAAAATCGTAAAAAGGACGACATTTAAACAATTCGATTAGGAGGTCAAAGATAATGAATGCTCTTTGATGTTAAAGTTACCCCCACATCAAAGTATGTGATATGATTCATTTGTAATCATAAAGGTACATGTCGATAGAGTTTGACTACGAGAGATTTTGTCGGGACTGTTGTAATTATAATAATGTTACTTTATTTAATAAATGTCTTGTCAATTTTCATAATAAACGAGTAAGTATGACAAACAGTTTTTTAATGTTGGTAGAGTTTGACTAACATATTATGTCATAATTGGTGTTAATTACTAGAAGTCACGAGTGACGCTACGTGTGTCAAGCAATTTTCTTCTGAACCCATTATTTTTAAAATTGTATTTGCTGGCTAAAAGTTCTTGTTAGATCTTGAAACGACAAAATCATAGCAATACCATCAATAATACTAAGGATCTAGAATATCATCATACACGATGAGTATTACGTGGTAGCCAATTTTACAAATGATTTACACTTGATGATTTAAGTCATAACTCATAAGTCGAGCTTACAAAAACTAACACAACAACACTACCTTCACTCTTTGATGATGCTAAATATTTATCTCATAACACCATTATATACAATAATTTTTTGAAATTATGGAACTAGAAATTAGTATAAACAGAAGAATCACATAATAATGTAATATAGTGTATCAACTAATTAATAATGAAATTATTTCAGAACGGATTATTAGATGAATCAAGAAATTGTTCAAGCAATTACAATTATATGAATATCATAACACTACAAGGATTAAACTACCTCGGAGATCAGCTTTTCAAGAGAACAAAAGTCTTCTACCTCACTATTAAAACAGTTAACAAGCTTAAGACAATGAGTAAACATTTAGGCACTCCTCCATCCTTGCAGCAATGCACAATGTAGAACAACTCATATCGCGTAACTTCAGTTATTTCCAGACTCAACGTCTACTCGGACACTTCACAACGATGAGCACACAATCCATTAGGGCTGCTCAAATGATCCGCATCCATGGACCCGATCCGTTTCTCCGCATTTAAGCATCAGATCGATCCGGTCCGTTAGCAAACGGATTGGATAAAGCTAATACAACTTTTTCATATCGTATTGTACCTTTTGATAATTAGCTAATGAACAACTATTTAGCTTTAAAAAAAAAAATTGTTGTCAAACCTAGTTCTTTTCCCCATCCCCCCATTTCACCTATTGTCGTCACACCATACACAACCACATGCACAGTGCTTAACTTAACTATGTTCTTCAACTTCAATGGTGACAACAACTCCGAGAGTGTTTCTATGTGTGACCATGAAGTACGTAAGTTCTTTACATGATGTGCGTATTCACTATTTTGTTCAAATCTCGATGATGTTGTGTTATTTTGTTGTTTAATTAATGTTGCAAAATATAATTTTTAATATTTTTAAAAAGAATTCGTGGATCATGGATATTCGCGGATTTATCCATATCAGTGCAGATTGATCCGCAATCCGATCCGCTTAGAACGGATTGGATAACGGATGGACATTTTACTCATCCGTAAATCCGGATATCCGTGCAAACGGATCGGGTCTGATCATATCCGGTCCGTTGTGTAGCCCTACAATACATCATGTCCCCAAGCTATCATTCCAGCCCTTGATCTCTACCCACCAGTCGATATAGCGACATCAATTGGACCTGAACAACATTTTTGCATTTGTGATTTGATATCAACAACTCCTTCACTTCTAGAAGGCGTTGCCCTCCATAATGAATCTCCATACGTGAAACATTCAACACGTCTGCTCGCTTAGACAAGAATCAACCTGTAAACTCAAAACTATATTGAGCAACATGAGTAACTAATAATAAACATTTGATGCACAAGACACTACAATGTAACTAATATTGACCCACGATTGCCTTCAGAGTATTGCTTTTTTCTTACTTCGTTTACTCGACATAAGGTGGTTCTTCGACAGTTTATTCATGTGAATTCGAGGTTACTGCCTTCCCCGATTTCTTCGCAATCTTTGCCAATCTCTCATGCATTTCATTCCATTCTAACGTATATTTGTCCCATGAAGTTTGAAACTGCTACATTGCTTGGTTCTCCGCATGTTGTAGCTGTCCCATGTGCATGTAGCTTGCGTCTTATACCATTGAGTTCATATGTGAAAATACGCTTACGCATATTAATTGTAATTTCCAACATGGTGATAAATGGCCTTACAAGTAGAATTCAATACACCAAAGTCGAATTTCTTCTCTTTAGGTGAATCCATAATCATGAAATCAACATATGCATGGATTTCATCCATAATCATGTGTGCATGGTGACCTTTTTAAATTTCTGCACAAGTGTTTCCCAAAAACACTCATTCATAGATCAACACGCATGATCTACGAATGCGTTTACCAACTCGCATGGTACGAGACACCAAGGTAGTATGATAATACATTAATTTAATTCACACCCATCGTAAATCACATATGTTGACTAATTATGAACTCACATCATAACCACGAAGAACATATTGCTAACGATTATATACATAATCAAAACCATGGCAACTCGCATGCTCATGAATTGATTATGTATTAAATCCAAGGGAACTCGCATGCACAAAAAAATAACAATATATATAATCGTTCGTTATTTGAATCTTAGCAACTCTCATGCTTCGAATCCAATAACTACATGTGGTGTTTAATTCATATACTCACAAGCTTTGAATTAAACACCTTGCACAACGGAATCAATACAACATATACTTATCGTGCAAAATAACTACATGGGGTGTTCACGGTGTTAAAATTGTTGTTGAAGCTCTCAAATTTGATTGCGTTTATACTGATTTTGATCTTATCTCTCCCGGGACGCCATTTTTAATACTCCTTGATATTGTAATATGTGATTATTTGATTCATCAAATGTCCGTTTATCTAACCAGTTCTTACGATTCTGACATGCTTGTCGGAATAAAGATCCTTCACGTTCAACTTGTAATACAAATATACACAATGATCTGTTGCACCTGATCATCACTGATTGGGACGGAGGGAGTATGACAACTCGTCGGTGGTGTCTTGATGGATAAAATTGGGATTCCGGTATATAAACCTTCAAATATTTATTGTTGCAATGTTTTACTCTGATAGTTTTATTGATATAATAATGTACTAGCACTATATATTTTTGAAGTTCCGCTTAATTTGTTATTTGTATTGTTGCATGCAAAATTGATTATTGTATTTTTAAATTAAAATTATCAATAAATAAAAAAAATGGCACCACCACAGTGAACACGTCATGGTCTTAGCTCAAAGCCAGAGTTCCAGAGAGCTCTCCAGAATCGGACTCGACTTAACTGCACCCACCCGCCTATAAAAATGGCTGCAATCCATATGCGCCATTTCACCCCAATCTTGTCTCCCCTCACAAAACGACCCCAAAACTCGTCACGTTTTCACAATCTGTCCATTACTCGCTCGAGCAAACGCTTCTCAGTCTCAGCCATGGCACCCGCTGTTAAGAAGGTACAATACAACTCAGCTATCAATCACCACTCTCCCTTATCTAATACCTAATCGTATAGTTACTCAACTTTCCTATTTTCCCTAGGTTTTGGTTCCAGTGGCGAATGGCACGGAACCAATGGAGGCGGTGATAACGATCGACGTGCTGCGGCGAGCCGGCGCCGATGTCACGGTGGCGTCGGTGGAGAAACACCTCCTCGTGGATGCTTGCCACGGTGTCAAATTCTTTGCCGATGCTCTCCTATCTGATTGCGCTGATACTGATTTTGATCTCATCTCTCTTCCGGTACGCCATTTTTTTACTCATTTCTGATGGATTAGCAGATTACGAGTCCATTTTGATCAAATTCGTTGCTAGATGCTTTGTTTGCCTTTTCCGATTTAATGTGTGAAACTGCTTCTAGACTGATAGCAGTTGGTTTATGATTTCTGAACTATCAAGTTATCACCTATCATTAGGCGATATGACATTTAGTACCTTCTCTCGCAGGAGAGGAGTTCTATTGGTGAGGTTGTGAAACTGCTGCTATCGTGATGGATTAGCAGATCATTTTGTCCTTGAATTATATGATTTGTTTGCTTCTTTGTAGTAAACCTGTGGAGCTGCTTCTATTGTGATAATAGATGTGAAATTATCACCTAACTAGCACTAGCTTTATGCAATAGGAAATTGGAAATTTAGCTTTTCTCGTGCAGTGGTTAGAGAACGTTCTGTTAGTTACTCTGATATGATCGTGTAATAGTTTTACAGCGAGAGCCACATAACTGTATGATTGTGATATGTAATTATGTGTAACTATATGGTTTAATGCTCTGCTTGCTTTTTTCCTAGTGACATTGTGAAATTGCTTCTGTCGTGATGACTGCTGATGTATGAACTGTCAAGTTATCATCTGTTATTGTGTGATAGCCTTTACATTTTCTCTTGCACGGGTGAGAGAAGGGTCTGTTAGTTACTTTGATAGGCAGCTTGAGCCGTGTAACTATATGTTCCAGAAAATTAGAGATTGTTATTTGTATTGAAATATATAGAATTCCCTATAATATGGTGGGGGATCTGAGTGGTGGGATTGGATACCTGAAATTTGGCACAGATCTCATATCAAGAAAAGATTACATATTATCTAAAATTAATACTATGTGGAACTAATGCATTTATATTAATTCCCTGTCACAGATTCTCGAAAAAACGCTTTATTGATTACATGAAATTTGTTTTTTCTTTAGGGAGGAATGCCTGGTGCAGCCACTCTTAGAGATTGCAAAACACTGGAGAGCATAGTGAGAAAGCAGTCTGCTGAAGATAGACCATATGCTGCAATATGTGCTGCACCTGCTGTTGCACTTGGGTCGTGGGGCCTGTTGAAGGGTTTAAAAGTAAGAGGAGCTTTATTTGCAGATATTTTGTGTTTCACCATTGGATCTTCATGACTGAATTTGTTTTTCTTATCTCGTCACAGGCAACTTGTTATCCTTCATTTATGGAGCAGTTGTCATCGTCTGCCATTGCTGTGGAATCTCGGGTTCTGCAGGATGGCAATGTAGTAACTAGTCGTGGGCCTGGAACTGCGATGGAATATGCTGTTGTGCTGGTTGAGCAATTATATGGAAAGGAAAAGGCTGATGAAGTTTCAGGGCCTTTGGTATATTTTGTTTATACTTTATCTTCATCTTTTTGTCTGGGTCTGGGGGTTAGATTGCTACATATTGTAGACTATCATAATGAAATTTCTGCCTTTTATTACTTTGTTATTGCATCATGAATAGTTGCCTCAAAATTGTGTGATTTAATTTTACTCTATTGTTGCAGGTATAATATGGTAACCTTTCATACTTTCCAACATTTAAATTTATCTTGGTGCATTAAAACTCTCTGTCCAGATAAATCAGTTTGTTTTGAATTTTGAAAATCAACTATAAATCTGAATGCTCTCCCCCTGTCCTACCAACATAATCTATTTGTGTGTGTGTGCAGTTGTGAGATAGTAATTTAAAGAGAGAAAAATTAAAAGCGAGGAGATAATACTGCAGATTGAGTTGGTGGAAGTGAATTAGATTAACTTGTGATATTATTTTAATCATCAAATTATTTTCACCAGCCTGCTTATATAAGAGGTCCAATAATCATTTACTATAAATTCGTAGGGTTCATATTAAAGTGTCTGTTCTTTCATAGGTTCTCATTTAGTTATAAAATGGGTTAAGTGAATCATATTGACATGTCAGCCTAAGATTATACTCCCTCCGTCCTGCAAATCTGGGCCAATTTTGACTTTATTTGGTCAACCGTCTCCAATTTTGACTACAAATTAATCTTAAACTACAAATTTAAAATACTCAATTAAATTAAAGTTTCATTATATGATTTAATTGAACATTTTATGTTTGAGGTTTATGATTATTCGTAGTCAAAGTTGGAGTCGGTTGACCGAAGTGGCTCAGATTAGCGGGACGGAGGGAGTATGAAACAACGTTAACAATTAGAATTCAAAAACTCACTTAATATAACTCTTTTTATCGCAATTTGCACATAGTAGAAATATTCCATGTCACATGCTATAATAAAAAAATTTGACAGATAATATCAATCAAAATGAAAAATTGCTTCAAATTTTCTATAACACAAGATTTAAGCATGCTTATGAGAGTAAAAGAGTTTGGGGCATGACACTGTTTGTTAAAAAATGAATATACAGTTACTTTAGTAATTGAGTAATTGCGGTAATAGAACTATTCTAGTACCTAATTGCACAGCCATTGCATTGTATATAGCGGCTCATTGTTGCACAAGACGAGGAGTGGTGAATCGCTTGCTTTCAAATGCTGTTTGTCCGATGTTAATGCTTTTAATAATGTGCTGGAAGATCTTCCTTTGATTGGGCCGATCTTAGACTATGTTGAACGAATCGTGTCTTCTGTTGTTAGTTTTCTTTTGACCCATGTGAATCGTAATTGTAACGGACTTGCTCATACTCAAGCAAAATGTGCAGTTCGATGGTGAGGATGCAATGCTCTTGATTTGTTTCCCCTCTTCTGCTTGATAAAATATAGTACATTAGTATTTCGTCCAAAGTCAAAGGAAAAAACTGCATCAAGGTGGCACTCTACCTCTATTGTAGTCTATATTTTAAATCTTTGTAACCACGTTTCATTTTTATCCAATTGTGGTGTGAATGCTGTACTTGGAGGTGAGCTCTGACAGTTTATGTACCCAAATAGTGTTTCCTGGTATGTAGCTATAGAGTGGATGTCCTGATGTCGAATGATCATATGTCTGCAAATAGAATCCACGAGATGCGATTCTCGTACTATGAAACAAAAAAATGTACTGATCTTGTTCTTGATCTTTTTTACTATTGACTATATGATAGGAATATCTCATGTCTGCATGAGTGTCCACGTGCTTGTTTTCTAACGTGGAGAGTTTAATTCTTCACCACGTGATCGTTTATCTGTTATAGCTTTTACAGCCAGTTAAATTCTTAAGTTTATCATGGGTTTTAATAAGTATTTATGATTCTTGCTTGTGCTTTATTTGTGTGTTGGTGCATATAGACTTTCATGGGTGCATTATCCTCTTCACATTTTTTGGCCTTCTGAGAACCATTTAACCCTTACATAGGTTATGCGATCAAATCATGGAAGTGAGCATACTTTCACGGAGCTAAATCCAGCTGAATGGAAATTTGAGAACACTCCTCAGGTACCCTAGAGCAATATGTTAAATTATAATACATCATTTGCTCTCCGTCCTGATTTTCAATGCTTCTTTTGCTTAGTTTATTTGAACTAATAGCTGCAGTAGAAGCTTATGCGAAGATTTGTCTGGGAGTGTACAAAATCTTTGAATTTAGAGGACATAATTGGAGATTTTAAATCATTTGAAAGATGGTCACACATGTAGTCTAAACTCTGGTGCTTGCCAGGAGAGTTCGCAAGTTTTGAAGGTTGCATTACTGCATATTAATAAACTTTGGCAAATTTGCGGTGGTGCTCCTGTAAATTTTAAATAAATTGTCTGACACAGCGAATCCTTCTTAAGTGCTCTGGCTTACCTTTTGTCAGATTCTTGTACCTATTGCTGATGGGACTGAAGAGATGGAAGCTATTATCATTATCGACGTACTCCGGCGAGCAAAGGCTGATGTTGTGGTGGCATCTGTTTCTGATAAGTTGGAAATTTTGGCTTCTAGGAAAGTAAATTTAGTTGCTGATGTTCTCCTAGATGATGCTCTGAACCGCCAATATGACCTAGTTGTTTTACCAGTAAGTACAAACTTTATGGTAATTTTCAATTTGAGTTGAAAACGCATGTCACTATATCACAATCTGATTGATAATATATTGCTGCATGAGCAGGGTGGTCTTGGAGGTGCTGAAGCATTTTCTAACTCAGAGAAGTTAGTAAATTTGCTGAAGAAGCAAACAGAATCGAATAAATTGTATGGCGCAATATGTGCATCCCCAGCATTAGTCCTAGAGGCCCATGGCTTACTGAAGGTATGTGAATGTGCTTCAAGCTTTCAATTCCATATTAAGGTTTTTCAACAATTGCCAAGCAAAAGTTGCTTGTATGCATGTAAAAGTTATTTGTAGAAATTAGAATTCAGTAGCGTCTCAAAAAAAAAAAAAAAAGAAAGAATTCAGTAGGTTTTTTTCCCATTTATTTTGAAATAGACGATATACACCATATTTAGAGATACGCAACCAATAATGAGCAACTCCATGAAGGAGACAACGGCTTTATTAAGAGAATATCACCAAATTCCAGTGATTGATAATGGAGCTAAGAAAAATCTCGATGTGTGTCAGCTGGTATACTGAACTAGGTCACTTTGATGAATTCAGTAGAATTTAGGAAGTAACATTTCAATTGTCATTTATTTTTTATTTAAGAATGCAAGTATATTGAAGCCCAAATACTGAGAATATTCCATACAAACTGGTTACCCCAATTTGCAGATCACAAAAATCAAAGCCCACCAGAAAGGCGTAAGAACTCAAAAAATGATAGGCCGAATAAGAACTATGAACTGTAGTCTCTTGAGGATGTCTACGTTCCAAGTTTATTCTACAAGCTACAAACAATTAAATTTCCCATCACACAGTCCATTGGCGCTCAAACCCGGCGATATATGCCCGTAAAAAAAATGCTTGGCGCTCTAACCCGGGAAAAAACTATGCACGACCACGAGACCCGGCATTGTTAAAGTGAATGCCCGGCCAATGAGAGCTCCATCTCAAACAGTAAATCAGCTAAGATGAAACTTCCTTCTCAGCTGACTTAGAATCAGCTCCAAACTTCCATCTCGTGTTAGTAGCTTGCCATTTACTTTTGTAAAGATGTCTGGGCCAATCCACAAGAATAAATCAAATACAAAACAAGCCAAAGGCCCAAACTATGGCAAACTTCCAGGAAAAAGTCTGCAAGTTAAAGAATGAAGTCTATAAAGACGGCTAGTGGCACCTCCAAAGTCCAAACACAGAAAGAATGAAACTAGATACACCAGTGACACCTCCAAAGTCCAAACACAGTCAATGGCAAAATCTCAGAAGCTAAAGGTGGAATGAAGTCTATAAAGACGGCTACTAATCTGTTAAGCAGCTCCAAACTTATACTTACTAGACAGTTATGCAGTCCCTATGGTACGTTCAGGTCGAACTCACTAAATAGATGCAGCATTTTAGAATTCTACCAGAACAGCATGAGTCTTTACCTTCTGCGCAAACAAAGAAAGGATAAATGAGAGTCACATAGGAAGGAATATATAAGAGTCACGAAGAAGAAAAGGGATGACATGTCAGTTGTCATTGCTATTAAAAATTTAGTGAGTATTTGAAAGTATCAGCATTTTGCCTATAAATTCCAAAGTTTTGATAAATCAGGAAGTAGTTTAGTTCAGTTTGAAGAACAGACTCAGCTTAGACCAATTCCAGCACAGAGAATTGTGATAGTCCTCTGATATTACTGTATTTTCAGACGAAGTTTTTTGATCCAAATACTCCTGAGTTTTTATGTGCCTGGGGAAGTTATAATTTTAAACCACGAACGATTTATATAATTTCTGCTTTAAACATTCCTTTCGGTATCAACTTGCAGGGGCAATTTCTTTTGCTATCATTCTTGCAGAAGCACCTAAAATATCCTAAAACATGCAATGAGTTTCATTTTCTCAATTTAAGTAATGAGCCTTCAAAGTTTAGAATATTGATGGCAAGTTGAATGATTTTATCACTTTATGTGTCTAGGAGTGTTCCATTCTACCCTGACTAGCCAAGTTTTCGTCTCCTTTGGACCCTTGCTTCTTCTCTGCCTTGTGCCCTTTTCATCTTGGATTCTTGTTGATCCACCACAAGGTTTTCTGCTTTTCTATCCACGTCCTAAGGCTGTCTCCAGCAGTGTTGCAACATGGTGTTGCAACACTGCTGGGACTCGTGTTGGGACTCCAGTAGAGTCCCAACACGAGTCCCAGGGCTTGGGGCGCTGGGCTGCGCCCCAAGCCCTTTTTTTTATTTTTTTTTGTTTTTTCTTTTCTTTTTCTTGTTTCTTTATTTAGATTTGTTTTTATTTTCTCTTTTTGTTTTTTTATTTCTATTCCTTTTCTACTTTTATCTTTTTTATTATTTTTCATTTTTCTTGAATATTTCTATATGATAATAATTATATGTAGCAATAGAAATATACTTATACATTACTTCTAAAATTTAAAATACATATTAAAATCACACTTGTAAAATGTAGTATTTTAATTGTTGTAATTTTCATTTTCAATTATTTTAATTTTCAATTTCAAGTATTGTAATTTTCAATTTTAAGTGTTGTAGTTTTTTTAAGTAATGTAATTTTTATTTTCAAGTAATGTATTTTAAAAAAATTAATGTGATTTTGTTATAATTAATTAACTACATTTAAAATAAAGTCAAGAATAAAGTTTAAAAGGAAATGAGAAAAGAAAATGAAATGAATAATTAAGTTTGAAATAAATGTTAAAAGAAAATAGATATTGGGCCCATTTGTTGGAGTAGAATTGTGAAGAGTTGAAAGTGAGTTGCGATGAGTGGAATCTTGACGGAGAGAGTGGGTTCTTGAGAAGAATCATTGGAGATGGCCTAAAGTCTTTATCCAGAAATATCAATGTACTATGTTTCTGTTTTGACCAATAAACACTGATCTCTTTCAGGGTAAGAAGGCCACTGCTTTCCCCGCCATGTGCAACAAGTTATCAGACACAAGTGAAGCAGAAAACCGTGTGGTGGTTGATGGAAATCTCATCACTAGCAGAGGGCCAGGAACTACAATGGAGTTTTCACTGGTGATAGCTGAAAAACTGTTTGGACGAGAGAAAGCTATCGAGCTTGCAAAAACAATGCTTTTTGTAGAATAGTACTTTTGGCCTAGAAAGATGGATGTATAAGGTGTAGTGGTGTCCTACCTTACGGCTCAACTAAATTTACTATAAGAGTATAGGCCCCTCCGGTCTCCTGGCAATAACCAGTGTTTTATTAAGGATAGTTTTTGTTGTATATTTTCAGGTTTGCATATATTTCATGTGTATTGAAAATTTTAAATGTTTCTAGAGTTATGTATTTGGTGGTCTAATACATTAGAGCTATATGTTAAAAGAAATGTTTTAAAGTATGCTTTTATGTTCTTTGCAATACTGTTTATGTTCTCGGCAATACCATCCATATTGTTAACTCTTATGTTCCCGAAAAGGAAAAAAAACCACAATGTTCTTGACAATATCATCCATGTTCTTGAAAAAATTGTCTTTGTTTTTTACCCATGTCCGGGTTGGTGATTGACGTGGACCAGGGTCGCCAATCGGCCCGGATCTGAGTTAGATGGTTGGTCCGGATCCGAGGTTAGATAGTTGGTCCGTATCTGAAAAAATATAATGTTTGATTTGGTTGGTTGATAAATTGTAAAACATCGTTCCGATCAATATTCAACTTCAATATATGCGGTCTTCCATGCATAATGCTTTGTGAATTAATATAATTTGGGTAATAGCTTATTACTTCAGTTCGAGAGTGTAGCTATTAGTTAGTTTAGATATATCAGTGTGATTTGGGTGATAGTTTGGTGGGTATGGGATGGGATTGCATTTTTGCGAGTAACAACAAATTTTTTCATCACTTTTGGAACATATATAGTATTTAATTACAATGATTGACTCGTTCAGTCATAATAATTCCTCTTTTACAGTGTGTTTGGTTCACGTTTTGGACTGGGATTACGACATTGGGCCGCATGAAATGTGTGTTCGGTTTATTTTTTGGCGCTGATTTTGTGGGCCTCCTGTCCGGTCCAAAAGCTAGGGGCAGCCTTTTGATTGGTTCTTGTTATCTACTATGGCAATTTAGAGTTGAGTTTGTAGAACCAAAATTTTGGGGGGCTTGGGCTATCTATTGAACTGTGCTACACTCCGCGTAATCAGTTCACTTTATTATAGATAATAGTATAATTTAAAAAGTAGTACTCCCTCAATTCAGAAAAAGTGTTACATTTTATTTGTCAGTAATCGTTTGGACGTTTAATTTACTTTTAACGATAATAGTAAATAAATTATTAAAATTATATAATGAAAATTTACTTAGTAAATTTTCATTATATAATTTTAATAATTTATTTATTAATATCGTTTATGAGTAAATTGTGGTCAAACTCGAAGACAGTTGACCGGTCAAAGTTAAAATGTAACAATTGTTTTGAAATAGAGGGAGTATGAGATATGAATAATAATATAAGAAAAAGAGTGGTAGGTGAATTTACTTTTTTTACTATTTTAGGTGTGGATACTTATTAAAGAGACGTACATAAGAGGAATACATTTATTGAATAGCATGACCAAATGGAGTATTGTTTTTAAAATTTGTTTGTAGATTTATTTGTTTTATTTTTAATAAATTTTTCTGTAATGAGAATTTTAATATATCAGTTTATCATTTAATAAATAATTTAATTGATTTATACTTTTTTAATATATTTTTATGATTTTATAAAATTATTTAACATTTTTATAGAAAATACATCTTGAATTAATGTGGTGTTGACACGTGTCCAGTAGTTAAGGTTATAATTGGAATTTCATATTTTTTTCATGAATAGTGAGGTTATAATAGGAATTTCAATATTTTTTTTGTCTCAAATCAATTAAATGATCATACCAAACATAAGACAAGATGAGCTGGGTCAAGCTGGATGATCATTCTAAACCCAAACCAAACACATAAAATTCAAGTCAAGGCCCATTGCACAAACCCATTTTGTAGAAATAAAACAGTGTATTGGGATGGTTTTAGAGAACCAGTTTAAAACGAAACCACACACGATGTTAGTCTGGATCTTGACCTTTAATCTATTATAGGGTAAATTACATTTTGACCCCTGAACTTTACCCCTCTTACTTCTCCCTCTCAATGTTTCAAAAATTACTTTTCAGTCCCTCACCCCCGGAATCCCCCTTGGAGATAACGCGGTGGTCAACGTTTGATGACGTCATTTTTTTAAAAAAATATTTTATTTATAAAAAAAATAAAGTGGCATAAATGCGGAATTACAGAAATGCCCTCAGGGGTCAATAATGTGTTGTGTTAAATAACCTTCAGGGCGTTTCCTCTAATTTCTGCTAATTCCTCTCTCTCCTAAATCACCTTCCCCTCCAATCATTTCATCTCCCAAACATCTCAATTTCACCTGCATTCTCGCCCACAACACCACTCATCAGGACTCGATCGCCACTGTAATTTCATTTTCCCTTCACACTTCTTCTCTTCTTTTTTCGTAATTTACTGGACATGCTAGTTTAAGTTTTCCGATCACTAGTTTATTTTTACCTGTGATTCATTTTCATTTTCATTTTTTTGTTTTGTTTTTTGATTCTGTACAATGTTGAACAAATTTCACTCAGACATAGGCCGAATTCGACCACCCTCCCGCCTCCACCACCACCGACAGCCCACACCCACCCCAACAGATCCGCCACTTCCACCCCACCTCCACCCTCCCAGAAGCTTGGAAAAGAAATGGGTTGAGAATTGGAGAAGGAGAAGCTTGTAAAATGGGCTAGGCTTTCATTCAATCGGCCCAGAAAGTCCCAAAATAGGGGCTTTTCTTGTAACTGTCTGTTCGGGCTCGGAGTGCCTTGTCGTCATTGCTGGTGTGGCGGCGCTCGTTTTTGGCCCCAAGAAGTATGATGTGGCTAAGAATCTGTATGAGGAGATGTTGAAGCGTAAACTGCGACCGGAGGCTTCTTGTTATTTCACATTGGTGTCTTTCTTGTGCAAAGGAAAGGATTTCGAGTCTGAGAAGTCTCTTGAGAAGGGCTGGGTTCCTAATTTTGAGTCAATGAAGACTCTTGTTGATGGGCTGGTATGAGCATTGAGAAAGTTGATGAGGCTAGGGAAATCGTTGGCATTGTTGTGAAGGAGAAGTTAACCAGGAATGCTGATAGGTGGAGTGAGATTGAGGAAGGATTACCCAAGTAGTGAGCACCAGTTTGTTGTTAATTTTTCTCTGTTAGTTTATTATAAGAACATAACTACTTTTATGTCCTAGTTTGATGCATCGATTATGTGTAATCAACATTTCCGTGGAATTTGATACTGTTGCAGAATAAGCTACTCTCATATTCTGATGTCTTGATCAAATGCTGATCACGATTCTTGGTTTCTCTAATGGGTATTTGTCAAAGGTGTTAAGGTGGATTATGTTACTGCTTCATGTCTTTATCGGAGTATGATTATTGGATTCTTGAAGTATTTATAGTTGGAGAAATTTTGACAATCTTACATTTTGACCCCCTGGGGGCATTTCTATAATTCCGTATTTATGCCCCTTTATTTTATTTTTTTTAATAATTAAATATATGACATCATGACGTCATCAAACGTTGACCGCCGTCAAACGTTGACCACCATTAGTCAATGTTATCTCCAGGGGGGTCCGGGGGTGAGGGACTGAAAAGTAATTTATGAAACATTGGGGGGAAGTAAGGGGGGGTAAAGTTCAGGGGGTCAAAATGTAATTTATCCATCTGTTTTATTCACACTTCAACTGCAAAAAAAAACTTTACTGCCGCTCCTGCAAGTTGCTATTTTTTTTTAGGAAATTGTGGTAATGGAAGCTTCATTGACAATGACGTTGGTGGCACTGCCTTCATTTCCTTCATCCGAGACCTTGACTTTGAATCTGTTCAGATCACTGGTTTTATACTTTTATTAATCAAAATGGCAAAATCTCTGTTTTTGTGAAAGATGGTGTTCACATTTGGAAATCTTGATGATGGTTGACTTGGAAAGCAACTCACTTTCTTAGTTCTTACTATTTCTGGTGATATCCCAATTGCTGAAATCCTATTGGACAACTTTCTTCAGTTCTGTATCAAAGTTGAAGGTGATGACAAATTTTAAAATTCGATCTTTTTGTTTCATGATCAGAACATTTAGTCATGTTCAACTCTTGTTTTTACTTAGCTTATTCCATTCCTGTGACTTTTCAATTCATGGTATGTATGACTTTTCAATTCATGGTATTTACTTGCAATGTGATTGGCTGTTGTGTTTTGTACTTCAGAACAGAAGCTTGCGTATGTTATTGGTAAGATCAAGATGTCTTGCTTCACCGTCTGTTTTGGGCAGAAGAATGCTTCCCTGGACGAGCAAAAAATAGACATCAATGAAGGTAATGTCTCTTCTCTTATGATTGATTGTGAATGACTGACTGTTCCGATTTTAAGTATCGAAAATACAGCTGGTTTCGCCTGGTTACCATTCCCGATCTAAATACCTATGCATTTCGTTGTTATTCATCAATTATGAACTATATATGGTGTTGTATATGTACTTGTTTCTTGGTTGGTTATCTTTGAGGGATTCATTTTCTAAGAGGTATCAAAACCAAATGCAGAAATCTCAAGTGTTAAACATGCAAAGTTTTATACTTATGAAGAACTACGAAGAGCCACTGGAAATTTTGCTTCTGCGAAAAAGATTGGCGAAGGAGGCTTCGGTTCAGTCTACAAGGTAATAATAATAGGATTCATTCATGGTGGATAGTTTGGAGAAGCTTATACTTATTGACAAGTAGATAAAATAGAATAGAGCCTCAAAATGTATTTGGTAAATGGTAGTTTGTTGCAAATAGTGCTGAAAATTACAAGTAGAAAGATTTGTTGTGCAGCTGATGAAGCTTTTACTGATTCTTCTTTTATACAATTTCTATGGATCATATGTAGAGATGGCACGATAGATTCAATTGTAAGCATTTGCTCTTTCTATGGGGCTTCACTCATTCTTTCATTTTTCAGAAAAGTGAGCGATGTGTTACTTTTGTAGGGGACACTAAAAGATGGCACCTTAGCAGCAATCAAAATTCTCTCAGCTGAGTCGGAGCAAGGAGTGCAAGAATTTCTAACGGAGATACGGTTACTATCAGGACTAAAACATGAAAATCTGGTCAGGCTGCATGGTTGCTGCACAGGAGGACAACATAGAATATTGGTGTATGGTTATCTTGAAAACAATAGCCTTGCTCAAAGTCTTATAGGTAATTCACCTTCATTCACGGTATGTAGACTTTAATTGTCTGTACATAAAATATATCTAGTAAGTGAAGTTTTGCTATATGCAACAGGAGGAAACTACAGTAAAGACCTGTTTAACTGGAAAACAAGAACTAAAATCTGCGTAGGGGTGGCAGAAGGTCTTGCGTTCCTCCACGACGGTGTCCAACCTCATATTGTTCACAGGGATATCAAAGCGAGCAATATCCTCCTTGATCAAGATTTCACACCAAAAATATCAGATTTTGGTCTGGCGAAACTATTTCCATCTACATTAACTCATGTCAGCACACGTGTTGCTGGAACACTGTAAGATTGGTAAACTATCAATATTTGTTTGGCATCAGTCCTTTATGTTTATTTGACATTTTTCTTCATGTTATCGCTTTCAGTGGTTATTTGGCCCCGGAGTATATGGTTCAGGGTAAATTGACACGGAAAGCAGATGTATTTAGCTTCGGTGTTCTTCTCTTAGAAATTGTCAGTGGAAGATGCCATACAAACAAGAAGCTACCACTTGAACATCAAAATCTTCTGGAGCGGGTATGCAATCTTTACATGTTAAAATCAGACTACTAGGTCATTATCCAAGAACTGAACCAAAAACCAGACAAGTAGGAAGTTGTTATGAGAACCACACATGCGCTTAGTCTACCCTTTTGGATATTGTCCTCAAGGGCTTTGATCAGTTGTACAGCTCTACATAAACTCGAATATACAACACTTTAAACTCTCCATTTTGCGAGGATTCCTTTGGTGTTTGAAGTAAACATTTCTGTATTTTTCCTTTCTTTTACACGCACTCGTATAAGCTGGAACACCAGTACACTGACCACCACTTTATGCAGGCGCTCCAAAATAGATAATAAGCAGAGAAAAGCCTATAAGATGCTTATGTAAGCTCTGATAATACCCCCAAAATATAAAACTAAAAGCTGCCTGCACAACCTTGGATTTATATTTTGTTCAAATTTTACGTGCAACCCAACATCTTCACTCGTTATTATTTTGTATCTTGGTTGAAATGTTTCCAGGCATGGGGACTATATGAGAAAGGAGAGCTTGTTTATTTGGTGGACTCGATCCTTGAAGGGGATTTTGATACCACGGATGCTTGTAAACATTTGAAAATTGGACTCTTATGCACCCAAGATGTGCCAAGTAAGAGGCCAACTATGTCCATTGTTGTAAAAATGCTGAAAGGTGAGATCGATGTAGATGAAATGGAATTATGCAAGCCAGGTCGATTTACAAGTGCAAGTATTGCTTCACAAACATCATCAGATAAGTCCATGTCGCAGAACTCTAGTATGACACATGGAACTATGACTTTCAATTCTATATACGACCGAAGCTATTGAGTTGATTCTTTACTCGCAAGGAGGAAACAAGAAGGAAATATGTCCTTACGTTTACCAACTTTATTTTATAGCTTTTTAGGCCAGTGAACAGTGCACAGATTCTTGCTTCTTGTTACACACGAAGATACCTTTCCAAACCTAATCCTCTGAAAACCATTGGATCCGGGATTTTTTTGAGTACATTGCAGGTCTATATTTTATTCTGTTACATTGCTTGTCATGCACCTAGTTTGTCCTCGGAGTTTTACTGTGGATAGAATTACAGCAGTATCTGTTTAAAGTCGTAGACGGATCATGTTATGTTCCCTTATGAGTTTCTGGCTGTTAGATGAGAGACTTGGAAAATTTAAGTTGTTTGAGGATCCTTGGGTACTAGAACCATCTAATATGAGACTGTCAGACTGGTACTAACTCTTTCCTGTAGCAAAATTGAGCTTTTATTTGCTTTCACTACTATGCGGAAAATCCACTGCTGCTGAGTGATAAATCTCTGACTGTTTGGGAGTGGATTCAAAACTGGATTTTAGCAGAGTTTTGGAAAAACGGAGATTATGAATGGTAATTGGATTTTAGCAGAGTTTTGAAATTTACTGTTTGGGAGTGGATTGTGATTTTAATAGGGTATTTAGAGTAGGTTATGTAAGAGTGTAATGATTTTATTAAGGTAGTTAAATTGATATGATTGAATGTGTTTGTGGGATTTTGTTGAAAAATATGTTAAGTTTATATATTATAGATTTTTTTTTGTAATTATACAATTTCTGATGGATGGTTTACGATAAATATTTAACAATACTCAGCAACCGTTCTAAACCATCGTACAAAGCTACATGTGTGCAATACAAATAAAATGATTGATGATTAAACATGAAGAAAACTTAAAATAGATTAATAAGTTCACACTAATGATGTTCTTAACTTTTAATGAGAAACATAGTACTTCCTCCGTCCCGGTGAAAGTTTCTTATTTGCCATTTTATTGTCCCACGCAAAACTTATCATTTTCATTTTTTAGAAATGGGACCAAATAGGGATTTGATGGAAACAAAATCATCAACACCACATATCTCTTGCCTGACGATAGCAGGGGAATATAAGTTCACGACCAATTAAAGCATTTCCTTGGAAATGTGGAGGTATGACAAGATGGCCGGTATCATCCTCAATTACCCAGTTATGTTGAATTAACTCTTCTACCTTAATTTTCCTGTAGCTCGCCTTTAGACGGGTATACTTTTGACAAAGCATCGTGATGCTAACAATATCACGACTACTTGGAAGTTGGTAATGCAAAGCAAGTTAGATCCCTAAAGTTAGAACCGGCCAGGTTGCCTTCAAGGAATTTAGAGTACATAATACTAATAAATATCTCATTGTTTTCATTCGTCCAAAATATCCCACGATGTTGCACTGCCGCGATGTTTGTTGGCTGGTCCGGATTCATGACTTCAAACTATAAGAATATGTATATGTTGGTCCAGATAACGGCAAATTAAAAGACTAGAGGGGGGGGGGGGGGGGGGGAATAGCCTTTTAAAACTTTTGTCGATAAAGCAGTTTCTCATATATCTGTGAATGTATCTAATACTTATGATCAGATAGCGGAAGACTTTTCTATGTTAAGTGCATGTGCTCAACAAGATATTAGTGTGTAAATACTTAGCAAGGTAAATAAAGCAATAAGTAATTTGCAGAAAGTAAATGACACAGATCTTTATAGTGGTATCTGAGGGTGGCGTAATCCCTCCCCTTTCTCAGGACTTGAATTCACTAAGATAAGATATTGAGTTCTCATTACAATGATCCTATCTCTTGATCCCTTTAACACTAGGTTCCCAACCAAGTGTTCCCCCTGAGTTATTCCCTGGCTTTCTCAACCAAGTACTTCCTATACTCAGAAACCTTTTGAGCTATTCCTTAGTTTCCTAAACTAAGTAATTCCTATGTTCAGTAACCTTGGAGTTGTTCCTTAGTTTCCCAAACTAAGTACTTCCTATGCTCCACACCGAATATGGTGTTGGTTATAGTAGTTTGTCAGGTGAGTAGTCTTAATAACTTTCTCAGTTATGTAGGAATACTTTATAGAACAAGAGTCACGTAACACACTTCACAATGTGTGGTGATATGTTCTTTACTGGCCCAAGTCTATGCTAAATGTTCTAGAGAATGAATCTCAAATACTTGATCTTTTGATTCAACTCCTTCACAAATAACAATGCTTGTTAAGGATCAAGACACTTAGAACTTTCGTGCTACTTAGAATTCAAGAGCTTTGGTCGCAACAATAAGCTAGAGAATAAGTAGGTAGAAGGTTTGTATGCCTGAGAGTAAAATACCACTTGATGTATTCAGAGAGGTGTGTAAGTTCTGCATTCAAAGTAGTTCAAGGTATTCAGTGTGTTGATATTTATAGTTGAAAATCATGCCGTTTGAATAGTATCCGTTAGGCTCAATGAGATTCAAACTATCAATATCTGTAAATAGTACTGCAGAAGATATTGTCTCTTTTCAGAGAATTCTGCTTTTGTTCAGACATCTCTGTTTGCGCATTAAATACATTGTACTATTTTTGTCCTGTAGTGCTAACGGAACTATGCAAGCTTTCTGAGGCATTGCACGTCCATTTCCAGAGACCTTTACATCTCCAGATACCTATTAAAAACATTGTTTCCCAGAAACATTTTTTTAACCAAGGTATCTGAGCGTAAGTTTCTGAGTGCACTTTTCCTTAGTCTCCAGCAATCTTGTGCAGTCTTCAAATCTTCAATTTGTTGAACTCATCTGCTGGATGTCTCCTTCTTGGTCTTCTTTAAGGATATAAAAATTACATTAAGAGACCTAACATCCTATACTAGATTTTCTAGACTAACATACTTAGTAAGCTTCCTCTTTTACAATGTTCAAGTGAACTAAGAGTACTAATTACCTTTCTGAGCTAAGATAAGTCATTAGGTTGCTGATCAAAATCTAAACGATATTCCCAACAATATATTTTAGAGATACATCAAATACATGCATGATCTAATAAACACATAAAAACAACACCGTTATTATTATCACATCGTGACAAGACCAAACAAACATGACCATACATTATTTTTGAAAAACATGAACAATGTAGTAGTATAACAAATTATTTAACCGGTACATGACAAGTCTATCCAAATATTGCACGTAAAGTCTCGAAGCTGGTAATGCGTAATTCGAAGACTGTTGAAAATTCCCCCCTTCCCTGTCATTAAATAAGTTATTAGATGATGTTAAAGTACTTTTTGTGGAAACAAGGTTAGTCTATTTGAAGGTACTTACTGCACGTATTTGTTGAATGTAGTAGTCTGGACCTCTTAAACAACATTCGTTTTCATCAATCTCGAACATTGGATAGTTATCCAAGAACCAGAGGATGGCCTTGTAAACCACCTTGAGAGTCTTGAGTTGTAAACCACCTTGAGAGTCTTGAGTTTAATTTTACAAGCCATATCTGAGAAGGGTCGAAAATTTTGAAACTCAAGGTAGCCACTTGTATTAAACGTCCGAACAATGCTTCGCCATGTAGGACCATCGAACTTAGCCCCGGGTTTTATCCGAGTGTCCGCGTGATGCATTCCTAGTACACGAATGAACTCGGTAGTATCCCAATAATCCCAATGGACTTCAACGTTGTATGCAGCCATGATCTTTATCATTTATTTGACACAAATACACATACTATTAGAAAATAAAGGTTTAAGACAATACATTGAGTCGTTAAACAAGGAAAACAAGAAAATAACGACATGTTTGACGCGCAAATAAAGTAAACAAGAAAGGATTCCATCAATGGAGTTGGGCAAGATGCCTCTCCCACATTTTTTTTGTCAATCTATCACGCCACCTATCCATTGCAACTTTTCGTTTCTTCTTTCCAGATTCTATCAAAACTGGTTCAGTTTCCTGTGGATTTCTCTCATTCTCAACATTCAATTTTTATTTGGACGATCGAATATGACATCGCGCCACTGGTAGGCAAAGCTACGCCTTTTAATGAAGTTGTGTATCACACATGCAACGACGACAAGTTTTGATTGGCTACGTCTCGACCAGCCATATGTCATCCTGCTTGTAAAAATTGGGAACCGTGCTTTCAATTGACCGAACACCCGTTCGATAACGTTTCGTAGCCTTGCATGTTGTTTGTTAAAATACTCTTCAGCTTTGTTCGTAGGCTCGTACCCATCGCCGTCAACGTACTCATGATACTTTGTCGACCTATGCGGGGCGAGAAACCCCTGGGTGTTAGGATAACCTGAGTCAACTAGGTAATATTTTCCTGGTGTCCTAGCCTTTTCTGGGTGTGGGAAGTTGTTCGGGTCATGGTCAATTGCATACTCGAGAATCTTAGCGTCATGGGCAGAACTTTCCCAACCAGTCATCGCATAAGTTATGATTCCATCAAAATCACACGCCATGACCACATTCTGAGTAATTTCACCCTTACGGTTGCGGTATCTCTCCTTAAAGCACTTAGGTACGGATGTGTTAAAGTTAGTACCATCAATTGCCCTGATGCAATCCAGAGTAACATATTAATTGTTAGTCCGTTGAATTATGTATTTATGTATGTATGTAACATAAATATATGATGTTCATGAATTTCACCTTGAACTATGGACTGAAATCAGAATCACCCATGATTTTTGGATGTGGATTCTCCATGTCTGGTGGTAAGGTATGATTTGGAGTGATGAGCCATAAAGCACCGAGAACCTTGTGGAAGTGGCGAGAAATATTCTCCGTTGAATGTTGAAAATGATTCTCCGAGTCTCTGGTTTTCATGTCCCGTGCCGTTGCCCTTAAAAAGATTGCCAAGGATTCCATAGTGGAAATCCTTGAGTTCACGCCATGAGTTAGCCCACCTGTATTGACCAATAACTCGTGTAGCTCAAGGAACAATTTTCTTTTCATTCGTAATTGCCAATAAAAGGTAGTTGGGTGCCCAGTCAATAGTTCATGGACCCAATCTGCCCCGGAACGTTTTGAATTGTGTCTAGACTTACGAGGCTTTCGGACCTGCGGCGGTTCCCATCGGGCAGCAAACTCGATAAGACGATTAAATGTTGTATTAAGAATAAGAGCTACATCTTCGTCAAGGTCATCTTCCTCGTCAAACAAATCAAACAATATTGCCTCTTCGCCATCAGAGTCAACAAGAGGCTCATCCAGTTCGGTACCGTGACCAGGATCACCGTTAAAATCAAATGGATCATCCGGGTCAATATCATCAAACGCTGCATATTGAGTCTCGTACTGATTTTCCAAAACACGTTGCTCCTCTTCAAGTAGGGACTGGTCCATGTTAACCAAATCCTGGAATTCCAGGTCATTAACATGATGATTGGTGTTTTGTTGATGTGAACTACTTGCACCGACATTATGGACCTCGACAAAATCCTGATGATAGTCAAAGTGGTAAGGATCATGAAATTGTTGAAACTTGCATTGATTGATAGGGTTATTTGATTGGAAATTGTAATTCATGGTCGGTTCAAAACTAGGTGGGTAGTTAGGACTGGTAGAGGTCCCCCCATATGGTATTGTGCATATTATTCATAACCAGGCGGTCCATTATACCCAGAATAAGAATTATCTGTTACTTCTCCAACATTGTGTAGTGTGTCATGTTGTTGTAAACAATATTGACTATCTTGGAGTATTGGCCTATGGTCTTCATTAGTACGTGAAGCCGAATCATTCATGTGGTCGATACTATAACTAGAATCCCAATAATTTCTGAATGAGTCCATAGCTATGTCAAATTCAAAAATTAGAATGTCAGTGTACTTTAAAGCAAATAAAGTTGTAACATTTTAGAAAATAAAACAGTAGATTACATTTCCAAAATAAAATGTTTTTAACACAAGTTCACGTTTATTCATGACTAAATGAAAGGAAGAAATCTGAAATAGAAAAGTGAAAACTGAAAGGACAAAACGGAAAGCTGCATTCAAACATAACAGAGAACGATGCACGGATGAAATCAAACCCCCTTAAACTGCTTGTACCAAACGAGCTTCATGTGGTCACTATAAGTCAACCAATTTTCGGCAACAACATCCCCCTTAAGCAACTTATCATTGCCTATGCAATAGGCAATCTCATCATCTGCCTTAATCATAGGGAGAAGTCATTCAATTTCAGTGCGTATTTTTGCCTTGATTGCCTTCTTACTTGCACGGGCGTCATGAACATCCAAAGCCAGCTCACGAACACCACTCATATCAAAAGATATTGCGGTGCTCTACATAGAATTGGTTGGTTTGGCGACCTGTTTCCCCTTTCCAGTTTTCTGCCTCTTCTCCTGCTCAGAATCATAATACTCTTTTGCTTGTGATCTCGACAACGTTGCCTCATAGACTTCCTACTCGTCTATGTGCTCATCATCGGCAATAGTGTAAACATTGCCAACAATAGTATGCATACTACCGTTAGCTGATGAAACTGACCACATCTCATGGAACTGTTCGTAGCAAGGAAAATTTAATGCATCATATGTCTACCACTTCATCTGAAGGAAAGTCGGCCTGCGATAATTATTAACGTGATTTATTATACGTTTGGTGGTTGAAAAACTTTGGTATTCAATTGTTCCCATTACAAAGTTCTGAAATTGGTAAGGGCTCACCTGGCTGGGTTCGGTGAGATGTGGTGGAGGATCCAATTCTCCAGAGTTAGGGACAACCCCCTAACCCGTACTACCCTTCCGATTTCATTTGTGTTTTTTATAGGCTGCTTTTAGACAGGTTAGTTTCTCACGCAGTTTCTGAACTTCCCAAGTGTTAGATGTATGTTCATTCATCATCCGACAAATCTTATTCCAAGTTGGTTTCCCGAAGTTATTTCCACTCAACAAACCTTATTTCCACATTTCATACATGATCATTATGAACGTAATCCTATTTTCACGAGACCAATTCGCACCTGCTGCACGACCTTTAGCATCCGGTTCAAGGTCCGAACCCGATTGTTTTGCGTTATCCTTTCCCTTCCTAGACTTTGAGTAATTCCCCGAAGAAAACATCTACGAGTAACCAGGTTGAACGCATGAAATTGTTGAAACTCGTCAAAATAATATTTGTTTTCAAAATTATATATAATTAAAGTCAATATTATATGCATTTAGAAGTGAAATAGTATACAATGACATTATAATAATATAATAATTGACAAAAAAATTATATTAGTGCAAAAGAAGTATATAACTTTAGACAAAAAATATTTATTTTATTTTCTTCATCTTTTGCATCGTAAGAATAAAGGTTAATTTAATTTTCGGTAAGAAACCAAACCAAAAATTAATTTCTGTTCGGTTTCAGTTTTTACAATTTATGAATTTCGATTTTCGGTTTTCGTACGGTTCGATATGCCGTTACCGAAAGGAACACATGCATACAATTTTACGAAGAATCTAACATAATATATAGTTAATTTGCATGCTTCTAATTGTTAACAAATATGTAAACATAAATATTCTTCAACTAGTAAGAGCATAACATAAATAAGAAACCTGAGAAGTGACTTTCGGAAGAGTACCGGAGTAGTCCGACGAACCAGTGTAAGTGTGTGTAGTGGTTTGATTTGAGATTTTGTGTGTGGAGATTGGAGTACGTGAGGTTGAACAACATTTTATAAGAGTGTGTGTGCGAGGTTGGGAGGAGATTGATTAGATCGTATTTAATTTATTAGATCGATTCCAATTCGGATAAAAAGATTGTAGAGATTAATTGTTAATTATTATACGTTCCTTATAAATTAATTATTAAGTGTTCGATATGTTACAAAATTTACTAAGTGTTTTACTACTACGAGTTATAAATTATAAATTACACGTTAATATAATCAACATATTATCCGTCGCTCAAAACACTTAACTACATCCTCGTAATTTAGTACATATACGAATTTATCAAATCAACCAAAACTACTACATACATACATATCAAATTACCTAAACTAACTACATACATACTTAACATACATACTTAACATACATATCAAATTAACTAAACTAACTACATACATACTTAATTAACATACATACTTCATTACATACATACTTATCGAATTAACATACATACATATTATTGAATTACTACATACATTCATATCAAATTAACTAAACTAACTACCAAATTACATATACAAATCAAATTAATCAAATTACATATACATATCAAATTACATATAATTGATCAAATTAACTAAACAAGCTACTACACACTTCATATAAACATACAATTGAGAATAAGTAGTCAAAAATCAAAAAAATTTCAATTTTTCAAAAGTTAGGGTTTAGAAGTAATACCTTTGATTCCGAAGAAAATAGCGGATTTAATTTGAAATTGAAGGAAGAAACGAGCTCCTCGTCCAACGATCTTCGAATTGACACCAAGATTGGGAAGAATCGACAACAAATGGCCGGATTTGACGGAGGAGAAAGGAAGAAAAACGAAGGAGAAAAATGGCGAAAATGGCTTCAGCTTCAGCCAAGATCCGATTAAAACCCTTCTGGGCCGACGGACACGTATCCGTCGGCCCAAAAGGCCGATCCGTCGCTACACGGGGCGACGGATAACATATAATCCGTCGCCATTTTTAATTTTTTTTATTTTACATATAAATATTAACGACGGATAATTTATCCGTCGTTAATATTTAATTTTCTTCGTTCTTTTTTAAAAAAAGTCAAACACCGGGCGACGGATTAATAAAATCCGTCGGCCATATAGCGACGGATAAAATTATCCGTCGCTAATAAGCGACAGATAATTTTAATCCGTCGCTAGATTTGGCGACGGATAAAATCCGTCGCCAAATCTAGCGATCTGTCGCTATGGGCGACGGATTCCATCGTTTTAGCCCAGTATTCTTGTAGTGGGTTGTGTTGTAAGTGATGTAATACAAACTTCCTATGAATAGCTTCAACTGCAAGCATTTTCTCACAACTAGGAGAGACGGGATAATAGAGCCAACTAAGTCCAGGATCTGGAAATTTTCTCTTTTCCTATCCTCTTTTAGCGAGAAAAGAAAGGGAAGCACGAGATGACACTTTCGAGCTGGGACTTTGGTCAACAAATCTCAATATCAAAGAAAACTTGAATGAGAAGCAAAACAAGAAGTTACCATAAACAATGAACATCGTCATATTCAAATTTTTAAACCGATGGATGTGTAGATCGAAGAGAGATGAACAAGAATATGAAAGAATTGAGTTCGTGACTTATTGGAATTGCCGTCGGATGAAGCTTTTAGAATTTGTCAATGGTGGCTTGGAAAGAAATGGAGGAGACAAAGAGACAAGTCTCTGCATATGACAGCTAGGGAGAGAAAGATGTAGTGAATAGAGTAAAAAAACTCAATTAAGATAAAGTCTTTTAAAATTGAGTAACAAAGGTAAAAATGAACAAATTCAATTTTAAAAGACTCCTGTCTAATAGAGTAGACTACCAAACAAGCGGATATACTCCCTCTGGTCCATTAAAAACTTCCTAACTTATAGCTTTCTATTCAATTAAGAAAACGACTTATAACAAAAGTTCAAGACCCGTGATGTTCCCTTTTTCACTTGCAAATCAACCATAAACCATTATTGCGCAATGCATGGCCTCATTGGGCTCTTTTATCTCAGTTTTTTGACGGGTGTCTGTTTTAGCGAAAGTCCGCAATTTTGTGCGTGTTAGTTCACTTTTCCTGGCTGCACTAGTGATCTGATTTCGAGAAACTCTTCACACGCTGCAGTTGCTTGTGCCATATTGCTTTCACCTGAAACCTATAATCTGCTCTGCTGACATGTTTCCTATATTGTCGTCAAACTCCATTTGGGAACTATTATAATTAGTGGTTTGTCCGTCTTAAAACTTTGCTTATTGTTAATATTTTTACCACATGCTTTACTGTACTTTTCATCTAGGTTCTTTTTTCTTGAAAGCATTTACATGCTCCAATCCTTCCCATAATACCTAGTTTTCACTAATGTGGATCGGAGTATACTGGTTTTTACCGTCTCAATTAAATCATATGCTATTTGCAGGAAAATAGAGGAGTACACCAAACTAGTTGCATCAATTAAAGCCCATATCAAGATGGTAAGTTTGAAGCTATTTTTCAATATTCCCACTCCCTTCATCCAGCTTTGCCTAATATCTTGTTGAACCAACAATCCATATAAAAAAAATGTTGGGACCTAAGAGTTTCTCTTACAACCTCAAAATGCAGTCATGATTCAACTGAGTTTTCACTGACTTAATTTTGATGGTATGCAGTTCTGTGGAGGAATTCAAGATATTGTACTGCCAAGTTCTTGAGGTGTACGTTGTGAATGACGACCTAAATTTTTGTGATGTACATCGGATATGTTTTTTGTATGGTGAAACTTCTGCCAACACTAGTAGGTCAGTGTTTACGCCGTAGTAAGAAGTCATGACTTGAGTCGGTATGGTATGATTGATTTCGATGTACGCAGGATGGTAGAAGGTAACACTTATTTGGATCTCACCACCATGCAAGGTTGCAGTTTTTTTCAAGTATGAGAAGATTTGAGGTGTATTCATTTACAGAGGCATTTATCTTTGAACACCAAAGAGCATTTTGTTTCGGCCATCAACGCTCAATTTGTAACAGAATTATGACCATTTAATTATACATGAATTTAGAATCAGGTCTCCTGTAAAATTATATAGTTGGCTAAGTTTTAGATAACTAGTACTACTTGGGTTTGATTTGAAAATACCTGGTTCAAATATTTGTTCATGATCGAGCTAAGAATATGCTACAACAATCTATTCACTCCCTTCTATTGTTACCAGATTGGTTATTGCCTAAGCTCAAGTTAAGTGGTGAGATGATCGATAGATTGTGGATTGAAATCTTTATTTCAGAAGAAAGGAGGAATTTTTCAACGCTAAACCTGCAAGTGTGCCAAATCGAATTGGTATAGCTATGACTATGATAAGGGGAGGAGTAATTATGAAGTTGTGAGAGACAACTAGTTACTACGGTATAAAACACAAGTGCAAGCTCCTTGTAATGATGGATAAAGCCAAGGACAAGGACGATCTCCATTTCAAATTAGTTTTTTCATCGTGAAACCTTCAAGAAGTGTGCCAAATCGAATGGGTATAGCTACAACTATGACTAGAGAAGTATAGAAGTAAAAATTATTCGCAAATCGCAAACTGCACAACTTAATCCAAACGTGCCCGTTCTTCAACTTAACAGTTGATATCGATTCTTTTGTTCTTTTCCTTGTTCAAACAATCCATGAGGGTGAATCAAATTGAGTTAATTGACAAAAAGAAGATTTAACAAGAATAAAATCGGACTGTTTGGGAGTGGATTGTAAAACTGGATTTTAGCAGAGTTTCGGAAAAACAGAGTTTGTAAATAGTAAATGGATTTAAGCTGAGTTTTGAAATTTAGTGTTTGGTAGTGGATTGTGATTATTATAGGGTTGAATTGAATGTTTAAAATAGGTTGTGTAAGAGTGTGTAAGAATGAAATGATGTGTGTATTGAGATTGAATAAAGTAAGATTTGACAAATATTTTTAAGGTAGTTAAATTATACTATATTTAAGGTAGTTAAATTATTTGAATTTGATTATTTTTTGGACTTTATTGAAAATGTGTATGTTTAGTTGAAATATGAAGTTTATTTAGATATTGTTGGTTTCTTTTTTATAAAGATATTGTTGGTTTCTTGATGTTATGATATAATGTATGATGGACACTTTAACGTAAATATATGAAAATAATAAATAATAATATATATTTTATCTAGTTTCCAAATCTCAAAATGAAAACCATATGTGCAGTTAAAAGATTTTGAAGCAAAATGATATATAACATTTTGATCGATAGAAGTTTAAAAATGTTAATCACTTATTAACAAAACATATACAATCGTGCTACTGCCCCAACATACAAGGTTTTTCACAATTAAACTTTAAAATTTAATACTCCCTCCACCCCGCATAGTGTTATTTATCAAGTCAAGTCTAGTCTCTCTTGCTCGAGCTCGGCTCGACTGTTAACAAAATAAGTTAGTTTTTCGAGCTCGACTCATTTGGTTCCATAACAAATTTCACACATGCCATTTTAGCCGCCTCACAAAATTTTATATATTAATAAAAAAGGAAGCTATCACATACCCTACAAATAATTTAAATAAATTAAATTTACACATAAATGAAACACTTGCCTGTAAAAGTACAACTTTTGTCAACGTTTTATGTTTTATTAATTAGTTGAGTTTTTAACGGACTGTTTAACCGTGCTATCTTATAATTGAGACACAACTTAATTAACTCAAAACCTACGTAGCAAACCTACAAAAACACATATACAATTTTAATTCTATATCAAATACAAATTTCACAACTCAGTTAAAATTTATTTAAGATTCATTATTTATCAGTTATAACTCAATTAAAATTCATCAATTAAAATTTCGTGTCAAACAGCCCGCTCGGAACACAATAGTTTTTGTTGGTTTGTTGTATGAGAGAAAAAGAGTAACACAATGGAGAAAAGAGTTGAGAGTTGAGACAAGATTGAAAGATTGATAGGAAACGTAGCTATGGCTAGAGAGAGAATGGATGAGAATGAGAAGAGTTACAAAACTCAATTTGCATCCATCTCTATTAAAATGGAGAACCAAAATTTAAAATTCTTGAAGTCTACTTTAAAAGACTTTTACTCTTCTAAAATTGGCTCCCAAACAGTCAGTCTGTCTCTCTATTCTTACACCCATCTTCTCTATTGATAGGGCATAGTCCTGACGGTGGTCTATTTCGCTTGTAAGAGTGGTTCCTATCTTGCTAGACATTCTGTCTCCTCTACTGAATTGACAGAGAGAACAGGGTAGTCTTTTTCGCTAGTAACTGTGGTTCCTTTCTCATGAGAGAACTCGATCCCTTTCTTGCTAGAGATGTTGTGTTTCCCTTAGCTCTGTCATTGTGATATATGAGTGATGTTAGGAAAAGTAACCAAAGTACTATAACCATAAAACAAATCATTCTTCATATATGTAAGGTGTTACATGAATATATAATCCAATTGTCTCTATATACTGATAGATTAAGAATAAAAAAGAATGCTTGTTGAGAGCAGTTTATTTTCTTGATCTGTAACTTCTGTACCATAAAATACAATAGCAAAGAAGTCTATACCCAAAAATAAAACCCAACATGACACCCAAATTGGTCCACTTCTGTGACTCCTTCAAACCTTGTTGTCTCAGGTACTCTTTCCCATACAGCACACATTTACCTCCAATATGATCCAAACACTTATTTCCTCCTTTCCCTCCATACTCATTTATCATCAAACACTCAAAAGGGTACTTGAAAAGACTCAAGTAATGCATAAAAACCCAGTAAGCAGGTATGTTATCATGTGCAATGAAGTACCCTGAGAAAAGGAAAAACGACCCCATTAGGCCTGCGATAACTGATGTCCCCATGATGAAATTCGGCACAAGTGCACTGCAGGCCGCCGTGAAAGAATTTGACATCAGAACAACCATCCAGACCACAAGCGCAAAGTAGAGAAATCCATCAATGTCCTGCCTCAGGCCAACTAAGAAGTAAACTGGGGTGCTATAGAGAAGAGCAACCATTAGCAGGAAAGGAAAGAAAACCAGAGTGTTTGCTATGACGTAGGATGATACTCGGTACGCTCCTCTAAACGTCTCTGTCATGAATATTCTTCTCTCCTGTAAGAATATTGGCAGGCCTTCTGTAGTGGATGACAGCAGGAAACTGAGACTGAAAGCAAAGAATCCAAGTCGGGTTTGAAGCGCAGCTTCCCCTTGGTCATCTTTGACATCCATGTATACCGACCCTAGGATGCAACCGACCAGGACAGATTGTATTACTCTCGTGGCGAAAAGCTCCTTTGTCCTGCGAATGTTCTTTGAAAATCGTTCACTTAGTATCATAACTTCCCGAAAGTGTGAATTTGCAGTTTCTGGACATTCTGTGTCATCTTTTTCAGCAGTTTGGTGGATTCGTTCCCGTGCTGTGCTGTTGTAGGAACTGGAAGTTTGTATCTGGATGGTGTTTGCGATTTCAATGGCGAATTCAAGAACATTTATCTGAGAGGGAATGAAATGGCCAGCATATTTCAGCCTGTCTTCAAGTAAACGCAACGAACCATTATGGAGAACACTTCCATTCAAGATCAACACCAGTCTGTCAAATAGCTCAAGAATTCTATAACCAGGTTGGTGAATAGTCAAGATTATCGTCTTACCTTGATTTACGGCCATAAATCTCAACAGCGAAACAATATGAAGAGCTGAAGCAGAATCCAACCCTGAAGTCGGTTCATCTAGGAGAAGTACATCAGGGTGATGAACCAATTCGACCCCAATCGAAACTCGCCTCCTCTCTCCTCCCGAAATCCCACGGCTTGATCCTGTGCCTACCCTAGAATCAGCAATATGATCAAGCCCTAGCTCTTTCATCAACACTTGCACTCTATGTGAAGCATCTGTTTTGCTCCCAGAAAGCCTCAGAAGGGCACTATACGTAAGCGTTTCTTCAACAGTAAGAAGCGGGAACAAAGCGTCCTCTTGGCTCACGTATCCCGATAATCTCCGAAAAGATTCGGCCTTCATCGGATGATTGTTCACTAGCACCTGACCAGTGACCTTTGTTAATGATATTTTCCCCGCCAAAATTTCTAGAAGTGTCGTTTTCCCTGCACCGCTTGGACCAGCAATCGCCGTGACTTGGCCAGGCCTGGCTTCAAGATTAACATTCTTGATGATGAACTTCTGTGATGGCACCTTTGAACTCCTGTTAAAGGACAAACAACCAAATTTATCATATGGGTTCTGGAAGGTGTAGTATAGGTTCCTAGTTTCTATGTAGTAAGATGTTCTCCGGTGGAAAACCGGTAACTCCATGGAAGCAGGGAAAGGCAAAGAGTGATGTGTATGGAAACAAGAAAGTGAGGTTTAGTTTTGTAAAAAAATGAGTTTGGAGCTGAGCTAACACACCAAACCTTGTTATTGTATTGAAACACAAATGAAAGGTTTCATATGAGTCAATAGATAAGAAGGTACATGGCTTTTGGAGGTTTAGCATTGGCTTGACTTAGAATTGTTTGATTGTTTCTTGTGGGATGAGATTGAGGATGTCTCAAGCAAGCAAGAAACCAGTGAGAAATTGGCAGTTTTTGCAGGTAAACCATAAGTTGACCATGCAGTAGCTTTAACATTTGTTCATGTGCAGTTTGTTTAAATGCTTCCTTGTTTGGTAGGCTTTGGTTCAAAATGACACCTTTGTCTTACCCAACTTTCATCCAACTTGCCAAAATCAGAATATACTCGAGCCACACTGCAAACTGCACTTTAAGTACTTGGATAGTTGGATGGAAGTGTTCGAAGATATTTTTTATCTGTACTTGGAGAATCTTGGGGTTATTTTTCTTTCTTGTCCGACTAAAACTGGTTTACGTGGTTAAGACTAAAGATTGTACAACAAATCTGCTCAAGGAAATTAAGTACATACAAGGGTCGAGTTCAAAGTACAACTATACGAGATTAGTGTTATTTTACCAGTTGAGCCGAATATCACATTCCTTTAACTCGATTCGAGTTATAATTGAACTAAAATTCGACTTGACCCGTTAACAAAACGAGCTAATTTTTCAACTTCGAGTCACGATAAGTAAGTTCCAGCTCGACTTTTTTTTGTTCGAACTTGTTATACAAAGACAAAGATGCATGTACATACAAGAAAAAGAAAAAAAATGGACACTGTTTCTAGTCGAGAATTATTAAGGTTCTTACACGACAGTCGACTCTATAATCAAATCCATCTACTAATTAGGTCGAATTCGACTCAAGCACCTTATCGAACAAGTCGAGCCTGATATGCGACCCTCTCGTTTAGCTTCATCTTTCACCTGGGGGTGGTGGTAACTGGAATCTGGTAAGTGGTAACATAAAGTTTGGCGACGCCATTTGGTCAAATTGGTGGCGACAGACACAGTACTGTACCAATACTGGCTGATACGTACGATCTAGGCCAAGTATCATCATCACATTAACAGCAAAAAGAATCCAAATTACAGACAGATTTCCGATTTGACGATCAATTCAGTTTCCGATCGACGATCAAGCCGAATTTTTTGATTTGATGGTGTGAAGTGAAACCAATCTGATCGGCAAGCACCATGTCTAGGCGCAACCACCTGAAGGAAGTGGGGTGCATAGCCGGTGGAGAAGATCTATCCGATTTTGGTTCCGGCAAGGAAGGTTGGCTCGTCAACAATCCCAATCTCTTAGTTTCCCTTGACAATTACACCCTCGCCCTTGCCAATCGCTCTTCCATCCTTCTTCTCCACTACCCCGACAACTACCTATCCGTCAGGATCCGACCCGAATTATCCCCCATCGAGAATGAATTCGTTTCTGCTCTTGAATGGCTCGTCTTCGATCATGATGTTAGGGTTCTCGCTATTGGCACCTCTGCTGGTTATCTTTTCATTTATTCACTCCAAGGTCACCTTATTCACAGACAGGTTGGTTATTTTTGTATTCAATTCTTTCTGCTTCAATGCTTGCTTTAGTTACCTCAACTTAAGTCAAATGATCAATTTGTTACGATCAATGTAACGAACAATACTCTATCATGAGAATACTGAACAGAATGAAGGACAAGCAATCCTTAGTTATGCTTATTGTGCTTATGTTGCTGCTACTTTAGTTAAGCACATATAAATAATCGGGTATATATATACTTGCACGGATACATCTCTGAGGTGGACATATGACATATCCGATATGTATTTACTCAGAAATATGTATGCAGCCGTTTATTTATGTGCTACAAGAACTGAGTCCCAAGGTTTGATTACTTGTTAAGGGTCGAGAGTAAAGAAGAAAGAGTTTGAATGGGTGTAGAATAGAAGAAATTTGACCTTGGTTTTATCAGTGTTGTCAATAGCGGCGCGATCGGGCGCGATAGCGCGCGATCCTGCCACCAAGTATGGTGCCCGCTACAGGGCGCGATCTGGACGCGATGCGTTTTAGTGGGTGTAAAATGTCAATTTTACCCTCACTGATAACTTATTAGCAGAAAAAATAAGGGGGAAAAAAGGAAAATAAATGCATATTGAAGTAATTGATGACTAAATAAGTACTTATATAGTACTTACATGTTCATTCTATAAATTTTGCCTTTTTAATTTTTAATTTTTATTTTTTGTTTTACTTCACTATCCCGCCCGCAATCGCGACCGCGATCCGCGATCCCGGTTCTTTGGGCCTGACGCGATGCGTCGCGATACGCGATTCACAACCTTGGGTTTTATTATTCAGCACATCCTATATGATTTTTGCTTGTATTAAATATATATTAGAAATAAATTGTAAAAATTTAATCGTGTATATGTTAACTTGAAGTATCTGGGCGTTAGAGTTTCTCTTTGTATGGAGAAGGGTTAATTAATAAATTTTTTTCCAGTTTATAAATCATGGGAAGATTCTTAGGTTGAGAGTTCGTGGGACTAAAAATGATATGACGCAAGAAGATACATCATCTGAAGAGGTTTGTGTTGTAATGCCTGGTGTGATTGCTCGCATTGAAGGATCTCATATTAAGGTACTTGAATACTCTGCTCTTACCAGTTATATTTATACATATAGTGGCGCTGACTTCCCATGCTGTTTGGGGGGGGGGGGGGGGATCCATTTTTAGTACTCCAAAATGAGACACTCGCCACTTTTGCTACTCGAGAATGTATGCGCCCAATTTGGGAACAGTCACACTCACACACCTCCAATCTGGGTACTCCGGCATAAAAAACACAAGTCGGCACTGATTTTTCAATCTCGATCATAAAAAGTTGCAATTTGGATCCTTTATTTTACGAAATGTTAGTTATAACCAAAATTTTCTTTTCCCCTGCAAAAACAAGCTAAGAAGTTGAAAAAAATAACACAATGAATTAATACAAAAGCTATTTTTTAATTTTCATTTTTTAAACTCCATATGGAGCTTCTCTAAGCTCCATTCTCTGCCCATCTGGGTGGAGCTTTGCAAAGAACAGATGGAGCTGTTTAGCTTGTCCGGTGTCGGGAGGGGCTGGGGGCAGATGGGCAGAGCTTTGTTGAGCAAGCTCCTCCATTAATTAGAAAAAATAATAGGAAAGATGGTGTTTTTGAAATTGGTAATCTTGATCTCTTGGAAATATGATGTTTGCCTGTGTAATAACTTTTTTTAGGCTGGAGTAAATTCATAAGTTATTAAGATAATAAAGGGGATTATTTCAATTTTTTGGCTAAATTATTTTAACTTTGAATTATGTGTTTTGCTACAAATAGTTTGGGTTAGAATATAATTTGTTAAAATACAGGGGTGGATTTGCAATTAGTTTCGGCGGGAAAAATAAAATTCCATTGAATTGGACGGATTTTGGTGCCAGGTAGTGTTATTGTTGAGTACCCAAATTGGACGCATACATTCTCAAGTACCAAAAGAGGGGGTGTCTCCTTCTGGTGTACCAAAAATATATTTTCCCTGCTTGTAGGGGGTACCTTTTTTACCTTTCAACTAATACACACAGAACTGGCTCACAACTAGTTGCTATTTCTTACTTTATCTTTTTTTTTTTCCAGTTCTTGTGTATGTCCTCTTTAAACACAAACTTCCGTTTGTCAAAATGCAGAATCTGCTACGGCTTTGGTTTCAACAAGAACAATCTTACAGTTGGGAGCCCGACTTCAGTGACAGCACTCCTGAGAGTTCCAACTCTCCTTCCAACCTCCCATACCAGCTATGGAATGTTAGCAAGTATGGGTTATGTGCTGATGCTGCTATAACTGGTCTGATGCCCCCTCCCCTCATGGAAATCCAGGTAACTTTTATGTGCGCGTGTGTGTTTTCCTTTTTGTTTTGGAAAATTTCACTACACTATAAAAGATGACTTCTTCTGAAAAAACTGATGGAGCTTTTTAGTTTAAATTTAAGCAACTCTTTTTGTATTTTAATTCATTATAACGAAGTATATTTATATTAAAACATCTATTTCGATAATTGTTGTCATATATTGTATTCGATATCATTAATAGGTATCTGCATTGACCAATTCACTCCAATTTCTGTAAATATTAGTAAGACCTAAAATACACTAACCACGTTGCATCATATCTAGTGGACTCCTCGGTTCGGGGTGAGGATGCAATGTAACTCGAGTTATCAAATAAAGTGTAATCTTTTTTTTTCTTCTTTTGTCTGTGAAGATTCCACCTGAGAGCCTTCTACTTAACCATATGTGAATCATTTACAACAAGTCCATAAAGAGTGATGGCAGTTTTTTGATTATTGTTGTTGTTTGAAAATCCTGTAATCAATCTGGCGTCAATTGCAGCTTTTGAATGCATTAAGATCTAACGTGAACCATAATCTGGAACCCTGAAAGTTATATAAATTGTTCAAATTTATTTCACCAATTCACTCAGTACTGGATTCACCCTGAAAATCCAGTGAACACGCCATTTTAGATGGCTTCACTCATGTTATAGCAATATAGCATTCCCCCCCACGTAAAGTTGGGTTCACTTTCAGGCTTCAACCCAAAGAAATATTATGTTAATTATAGAGACGGATAATATATCAGGAGAGAAAATGCACATTATAATCTCTCATTTTCCCCCAAAAAAAAAAAAATTTAACAAATAAATAGCTATCTATCGCAACAAATTAACAATTGGAATCTTTCACAAAAAATAGAAGAATAATTGGCTAATGCATGTCTACTGCATATGATACGATTATCATAGTAATAGTATTTACTAAAACTAGAAGTGAAGGATCGTGCCATGCTCAAAGTGGATAAAATTGGCCCTTTTTTTAGTGGAAATGTAGCAAAAACCTTAATTGCAATATAAAGGATGGTTGAAATTTCAAATCTCTGCTATCTTTTTCTGTAACAGCGACTGGAGATTTGAAGTAATATTATGACTACTAGTTTCCTTTCTTTAATCAGTTTAATCGTTCTCTGTGGACTTTAATCCCGGTCTGTAATAATTCGTTTCTCTAGGTTCTTACAAAATTTATGGAGTGCACAAAATCTTTTTGGCCTTTGTTGGTTTCCCATCATATCTCGGCTTGATACTCTTTGCTCTTTAGATTTAGACCTGTTTTACTTCAGAGACAAGTGCATATTTGTTTCTCGTTTGTCAAGTTTTCTCGTGTTAACCTTGGAAACATTTGAATTTAATATGGGCTATGTCATTTGAATCCAGCTGTTTTTATTGTTGGGCAGTCAAGTCAACGTTACTATTGTGCAGTCTGTATTGGAGATGATGCCGTGATTTCAGCATTTAGGTTAGTCTGCTAGGATTTGGATGATGTACTTGTAGCATAATAACTTTCTTATATTGTTCATCTTTCATTTATCATGAGGCCTTGCATTGTATCCATCACATGTGATGTTTTCTTTGTTTTGGTAGACTCTCAGTGGACAATAATAGATCGCTAGTGGGTGCTATCTTGTCAAAAGTTGTACCTGCAACATTTTCAACAATAGCTTCATTTTCAAAATTAATCTGGAGGAGCGAATCAACAAAAACTACGAAGCCCGAACCAAAATCTCAACCATTTACACGAGGTTAGATTTCCCCTGATGGATGTTGAAATTGTATGTGAAGCAACTTTTCTCTGGTTAGTATAGATCTCAAATTTCAGTATAGAACTCCATTTTGACCAAAACAAGTGATCTCAAATATATTTTGATTGAAGATCCTGACTTGCTTGCGTTTTATTTTTTAATATTTTATATCTCATGGCAGCATCTCCTTTGACTTGCTTGAAGGATCAACCAAGGAAGGGCGAAAAGTTGACCTTATCACCCAGTGGTACTTTGGCTGCAATAGCTGATTCACTTGGACGTATTTTGCTGTTAGATACTCAAGCTCTCGTAGTCGTGCGCTTATGGAAGGTTTGATAGCTATCTGATGATATTTTCTTTAGCCAATAGCAGTTACCCCCGTAATTTGTATTTAATTCAATAAATGAAATATAATCACCATGTTTTAGTGAGAAACTCTCTTGGTGGATCTATTTTGCACGACAAAGTAGATGCAAATACCAAAAAACCTTCCTTGATGTGGTCTTGGCACCTATTAAAAAATATGGTGCTGTTATTTGCACTTGGGAAATTATGTTAGATGCCAATGAAAAAATTCTTTATTCCAATCCCGAGGCTAAAATCTATCTATTATTAGTATTAAACTAAAGTACTAAACCAACCCCATTTGAACTGATCTTATTTTCATTGTAGGGGTATCGTGAAGCAAGCTGCCTGTTCGTGGAGATGCTCGCCGACAAAGATCATGCAGATCAACATTCCACTCACCGTGAATATTCAAAAAGTGATTATTGTCTTTGCCTTGCCATTCATGCGCCACGAAAAGGAATAGTCGAGGTATTCCTCTCATCCTCGGTAAAATAAAATATTCTTCTCTTACCTGCTGGTAAGGTGTATCCTTCTGTCCAAGGAAGAACATACACTTTGCCTCCTGTGGCTTTTGAGAACATATTCACATTTATGTATCAAATTAGTTGTAATCCACTCGATGCGATGGCAGTCAGACTCTCATTCAACAAAATTCAAGTACCATGGGTGTCCTCTATTCTTGCCAGTTTACTTCCCTCCTATTTTTTCCCCTCTCCTCTGTCATTATCAGTTGAAAAGTTTCTCCTCCTCTCTATCTGAATAAACAGGACTACTTGAGTTTGACTGACTCATGGAGTTTGACTAATTTCTTTCTCTCCTTTTTTTCTATCTACCAATACAAATATGAACTTTTTTATTATTAATATTTATTGTGTTCTATTCTAGTTTCATTTTGTTTTGATATAAAACTTTTACAGATTGATAGAAACTCGAATAATATTTTACATTAACATATACTATGACATGCTTATTGGCTTAAAACTTGATATAATTTCTGTTGTAAATTGCCTTTCACAATTGTTATAATTTCGTAATGGTATTTTCGCTTGCTAATGGTGATAAAGACATAATTTCATGTTAAAGTTGGAATTTTGAGAATGGTTTAAGCTTGTATATTTTGACTTCCCTATCGAATTTTAAAATTGCAACATTTATCATAGTTTGCCTCCCTAGATAAAACTTTCTTGCTTTGCAACTACAATCACTATTTCTGCTTAATGGACTTCAAAGTATGGTCGAGTTAGTATTATGAAAATCTTCACCTGCAATTCGATGGTTTGTGATGCCCCTCTCCAAGAATGCATTCTCCACTGCAGCCACTTGTTGAATAACATAGTTAGTTACATCTCATAGTTTGAGAGTAATGAACCTAGCTAAAGGCCTAATCCTTTGCTTTCACTTGGAGTAACTAAGTTGTGATTGTGGTTGCAGGTTTGGCAGATGAGAACTGGACCTAGGCTCCTGACAATTCCTTGTCCTAAAGGCAGTAAAATACTACAACCGACATACAGATTTAGTTCAGCTTCATCACCGTCTTCATCCTACGTGCCTTTGGAAGTATTCTTTCTCAATGGAGACTCTGGTCAAATATCAGTCCTCAACCAATTCCTTCATTGATATCTTTTACGGGTTGATAGAAGCATATTTCAGCATTTGTGTACAAGTACTTGGCTCCTCATAATGAAACACAGATACACACACTGCAGTTGGTTGCAATGTATGTTTCTGGGGACCAAGATTCGGGTGACGGTAATGCTATATTGAAAGTTTAAAGCTTTATCGGGTTAGTATTTGGGTACCCAACTTCCGTCAAGTGTGGCATAGGAGCAGACTGCAGAACTTTGTATGCCCATGGTTCTAAATCTCACGAAAATCAAACAATAAATGTCGAAGACGTCTCAATATTTAACCTCAAACGAGATGAATGGACTTCAAATCCGAAATAATTTTAAACACTTTGTATTTCATGAATTTTCATTTTATGTTTCAGATATTACAAGTTACTAGAAAATTTAGAATCTACTGAAACGTATACAAAAGGTTTGGAAACTTCTAGTATAAGAACCTGAAATATATTTTGCAATCGAGATTTTATCGTTATGACGCCTTTTAATAGTATTGATTAAAACATAAACCTAGATTAAAATCTCGATTTCGTATTATGTTTCGGATTCTTACAAAAGAGAGAAGTTTTAGAATTTTTCGTAGTTATTTCAGTATTTTCCCAAACTTTATCTCGTTCCGTTTTGGTCAGAACCTAGTTGTAAGTAGTCCTGTCAAACTTGACCCGGACCCAAAATCCGATTGAATCCGAAATATGACCCGAAAATACAAAGGTTGACCATCTGAACATTGATCCATAACTCGATTTGAAATCCACAGAATCAGTTTGACCCGAATTGAATTTGACCAGTATTCACCCGATGCAAAATTATCTAAATTAATCAAAATTTGTACAAGTTCTAATATGATTCTTATAAGACTAATAATACAAGATTGAGAAGGATTTGAGGATTGGATTCCATGTACTTGTTTACAATAAGAGCTGAATTTTAAAATTAGCTTATTTCAAAATTCAAATTCGAATAACGAAAATAACATTAAAGCTTATCCGAACTCGTCTGGAAATAAATTATAGACCCAGGTTGAGAAGCAAGCTCCAAATTGGTTACTGTAAGAAAGGTTAAACGCATTAGAAATGAAATAAAGCGTGCTTGGTTCCTGTAACAATGGAAGGATCCGGACATCCGGTGAAGCAATTGGAATAGATAAACAACAGATCCATTATTAATCTCTTCCCATTTTGACTTATTTAGCTAGTTAAAATCTGTTGAATAAAAACCAGGCGAACAATCCGATCTGAATCTTCGGATTCACCTTCTTCTTCTGCAGAAAATCAAAATCCCCTCCAATGGCGGCAGCAGATCTCCACTCTCCACTCCCCAAATCTGCCACTGATCTCTTCGGCGACCCCATCGAAGACTCCCACCCACTATGGCTCAACCCATCCAAGTTCTCCGACCCCGAATTCGACCCCGAATCCTACATTACCGATCTCCGCACATTCGTCCCCTTCGACACACTCCGTTCCGAGCTCCGATCGCATTTGGCCGACCTCAAGCACGAGCTCGTTGATCTAATCAACCGTGATTATGCCGATTTCGTCAGCCTCAGCACCAAGCTTGTTGATGTCGATGCTGCCGTTGTACGAATGCGTGCGCCATTGCTGGAGATCAAGGAGAAGATTCTTTCATTCCGAAGCTCCGTTGATGGCTCGCTCACTGCGTTGCAGAGCCGACTCAAGCAGCGAGCTCAAGCCAATGAGGCGAGGGATGTTTTGGAGCTCTTGCTTGATACATTTCATGTTGTTTCCAAGGTACTAGTAACCCTTTTAGTTTTCGAATTCACTTACGTAGCGATGCGAATTGGATGAATAGTTTGATTTCATACTTGAGGCTTCCTGGTTCAGGTGGAGAAATTGATAAAAGAGCTGCCTAGTGTCCCAGCCGATTGGTCGACCTCAAGAGAAGGGTCTCAGTTAAGCAATGGGATTTCATTTCAACATGTAGAGAACGGGACGAGTCTCAGAGAAACACAGAGTATGCTTCTAGAGAGAATTGCCAGTGAAATGAATCGACTGAAATTCTACATTACTCATGCACAGGTCCATGTTACTCTGTGTTCATGTATGTTTGCTCTCCAGTGTATTAGGATTGTGTCTGAGCTAGCATATATTATGATTTTGAATGGTAACAGTCGTATCCGGATGCTTCGCTTCACTTCGTTGGAGTACCTTTGTTTGGACTGTTTATGATGTATGTAAGTATATAACCTGTATAAATAAGATAAGTACAAGGTATTTTGATGTATTTTTTGCAGCATACTGCTTTACAAACAACTCATATGACATGTCTATTGCTTGAGGCTTATTGTCTGTTTTTATTTCACTGTTCTCTTTTTGATGGTTGACAGAATATGCCATTCGTAAAAAATATGGAAAAGAGGATTCAGAGTGCTAGCTCGCTACTAGATACAAGCTTGGGGCACTGTTTTGTAGATGGACTGGAGCACAGGGATGAAAATGCCATATACAATTGCTTACGTGCATATGCTGCTATTGAAAGTACCAGAAGTGCAGAAGATATTTTCCGCTCAAAGATTGTTGCACCATTTGTACAAAAAGTTATACCTTATGGCTCTTCTGTCGTAGTTGGTAGATCGTCTGGTGATGATCTTCAACAAGATTATGACAGAATCAAGAAGTACGTTGAAGATGATTGTAAATTTCTCTTGGACATATCTTCTACAGGTATGCTTTTAGTTACTCCTAACAAGTCTCTATGCAACTGCTATTATTCTGGAATAGCCTTTCTGAACTGAGTTATTTAACCTGTAATTCTTACTTGAGTAAGTGAACTTGACCTAGTTGGGTGCTAATATACATTGTACAATTAGTTCAGAGTTACATAGTCCTTCCGTCAGAGCAAATGTCACCTTTGCTTTTGAGCACGAAGATTAATGTTGAGTGTAAAAGTGTGGCAATTAACATATAGCACGTAGATTGAGTTTGCCAAATAAGTAAAGATTGGCATTTGCTGTGGGACCTATAAATAGAATAACTGACGTTTGTTTTAGGATGGAGGGAGTATAGTATATGTAAATGATTGCCGTTTTGTGTTCAGTTTTAGTTTTCTTTCATTCATTCTATATGCTACATATTTTTGCGTCAGTGCGTCTAAGTTTGTGCACTTAAGGACCTTGTCATGCATATTACATGTGTTTATATATAAACAACGTGATACTGCAATTCCGTCTATACTAATTATTGTAGTTTTTGTATGCAACATACATTTGATGTAGGCATTTACTATTATACAGCATTTTCCCCATGCCTTCTAACCTTGTTTTAAAATGTTGTGCAGAAAATTCAGGTCTACATGTTTTTAGCTTTCTGGCAAATTCTATTCTCAAGGAGATCTTATCTGCCATCGCAAAAGGAAAGCCAGGGGCTTTCTCTCCTGGAAGGCCCACAGAATTCCTGAAGAATTACAAGTCGAGTCTTGATTTCATAGCTTATTTGGAAGGTCGTGAAAAAGTTTCAGCTGTTTTTCTACTTGTGCTTGTTGTCCTGAGGATGGTGTTCTCTGATGCTCTTTGTTGTTCTAGGTTATTGTTCCTCCAGAGCTGCTGTTGCAAAGTTTCGAGCAGAAGTTGTTTATGTGGAGTTCATGAAGCAGTGGAATACTGGGGTCTATTTCTCATTGAGGTATACCTCAAGATATGTTTCGAATCATTGGAAGCTTAGAAAATTTAATTTAAAGAATGTGACTGTGTTAGAGAGAGCTGCTGATTTATATACCTCAGGTTTCAGGAAATTGCTGGGGCTTTAGATTCTGCCCTCATGAGTACTACACTTGTAGCGGCCCAAAACTCTCCACACCAGGATCATTCTGGAAGTTTGATATTGAAGCAAAGTATCTCTCTTATGGATTGCCTGAGATCATGTTGGAAGGATGATGTTCTTGTCCTTTCTAGCTCGGACAAGTTCTTGCGCTTATTTTTGCAACTTCTTTCTAGGTCTGTTTACTTCTAGAGTTCATGTATGAAACTTACATTTCTGATAATTAGGCTGATGGTTTTTAAATTATATACAGATACTCAAGCTGGTTGTCAGCTGGACTACATGCACGTAAAGCTGGTAACGTGACTCCTAACAGTGGATCTGATTGGGCTGTTTCTGCTGCTGCAGAGGACTTTCTCTATGTATGTATCTCCCTGATTGGATACTTTTATCAGTAAACTTGCAGCCTTTTATCTTCCTAGTTAAAGATAAACTACCATGTCGTTGGACTAGGCCTAGGGCACTGCTTTGCTTTCATAGAGTCAGTCCTTGTACCAATTAAAGCTAAAAGACTGCATGAGTACAAAGAAAGCGTTAATCAGTGTAAAATCTTTAGTCACTACTGGTGTAATTTGAGTGGTCTACTCTCTCTTTCCTTTTTTTCCTTTTCTTTTCTCTTTTCATACAACTATTGTTTAGTTGTTTGCCGAATAAATTATGACATAACATCTAAATTGCTGCATGTTAGTAATGTGAACAGTAACTAGAAAGAACACAGATAATTGAAACTGCACGAGTGGGCCATATGTTCTGGGTGCATGAAACACATTGAAAGGATAAAGTATTGCCAGTTCTTCAGACCACCTCCAATGGCGTGTGAGCCATTGGAGGTGGCATCTGGTGGAACGTCCAATGGCGTTCCACCAGGTTTGAGTGCTAGCACTCGTTCCAGAATCTGGAAAGAGTGCTAGCACTGATTTATTGTTTTTTCTTTTTTTGTTGTTTCTTCCGTCTTCTCTTTTCACTCTTTTTTACCTCTTTTCCCTTCCTTTTGTTTTTCTTTTTTCCTTTTGTCATTAGTTTTGTTTGTTTTTCTTTTATAGTTTCTTTATTTTTTAATTTAGTTTTGTTAGGTTATTGTAAATTCAATAACGATATTATTGAAACAATCGAAACACACTTGTATATAAATATTACTTGGAAATTTTTTGAGTTTGTTATAATTTTATTCTCAAGTATTGTAATATTTATTCGCCGGTAATGTCGATTTTATTTTCAAGCATTGTAAATTTTTTAAATTAATGTGATGCTATTATAATTAATTAGAATAAAGTTTACAAATAAACGAGAAAAGAAAAAAAAATAGTAAAGTTTAAAAGATGTGTGAAAAGAAAAGGTAAAGTTGAGTGTGACCATTGGAGTAGAGGGTTGTAATTGAGTGGATTGCTGATGTGGCAGAGAGAGGAGGGTGTGACCATTGGAGATGGTCTTAGTCTGTTCGTAAAAAAATAACTGCTTTTTGAAATCTAATTGATGTTAAAAAGGTTTTCTCCCCTTCCTGTGTCTATGTGTGCAAACTGGAGGAAAAAATGATGATAGGACTTGTTTATTGTCCTTAGTAGTTGCTGGATGTGCATGAAATAAAACTGGGCCTTCCCATGGGATGGAGGGAATATTACTTTTAAGATATGGTGATGGCATTTTAATGCAATCAAAATCAACATATAGAATATAGAATATAGTAATGCAGAATAGCATATTTTGTGCACTCTGTTAACTTTTTTGGTTAAGGTTAGATTATTTCAATATCCAAGTAAGAAGTGTAAAACAGGAGCAACTGCAGGCATCAAAGGCCTTGCTACCAAACAATATAGCTGCACCCAGAAATTTCAGACATATTACAAGTCACCCAACGAAATGGTTGGACTGCTCCAAGTTGAAAACTTGCATTGTATTAATATTTTTGTAATCTTATTTTAGGAGTTTCTGAGCAACCCTCATGTAATATTAACTGTCGAAGCTGCAATATTAAAAATCAACATATTTTGTACGCACCAGCAATGTTGTGGAGTATCAGAAGCTAAGTTTTTCCCCGTGTATAAATTTCACTTCTAAATCCATAGCTTGATTTGATATATATTGTGTATAACCATAATTTGAAGTTGTGATGCTCTTAAGGACCTATTGTTATATGTTATGTCTTATAATTTGTGTATGATTTCTTTAACAGGCACCATTTGCTATTACCTATATCATTCAAACGTTCACATGGAATTATTAACTTGCACTTGTTTGTCCCAGATTATTAATGATTTAAGAGTCTTGGTGGATGAGGTTTCGGGTGATTACCTCGAACATGTACTTCAGGTTCTAATGTCGTGCCCTATTGAAGTACTTGATCTCGTGAAACAGAGTATTCGACAGGGTGGCGATGCCCTGAAAGATCTTCAACCACCTGTAGTAAATTCAATTTCTGAGACTCTAGTGGAGAAGTCTGTGGAGGTACGTTTTCTCCTCAAGTTGGTGTCAAGTTGTCTCTCTCTATGCATAGTCCAATCCTAATCCATTTTATGGAGCAATAGACACATGGCCTATGTTTAGCCAAAACTAGCTTTACGAGCTATGCTGTTAGTTGAAGTAATAGGCGGTCTTGGTGGGCAGAATATGATGATGGTTGGCAAAATACGCCGCTTTGTATTAGAGCTCACTCATGGTTTCTTTCATGACCTAATGAATGATGAATTTATTGAAAATTATCGTTAAAATGTCAAGTACAAATTGTGTAGGACTTGCGACAACTGAAAGGAATTACTGCAACATATAGGATGACCAACAAACCTATTCCTACCCGGCACTCACCATACGTATCAAGCCTATTACATCCTGTGAAGGTACAGCTCTTTTGCTCTATCATAATGCATTTAACAAACTTCAATTTCCATTTGTTTGTTGGAACACCATTTGGACTTTTATTTTATAGAACTCCAGTGAAAATATCTGCATATTTGCAGGTTTTTCTTGAAGGTGAACGGGCTGCAAAATATCTAACTAGTGAGCTCAAGAAGGAACTATTACATACCACTACGTTTGAAATTACACATCGATACAATGAATTAGCTGCAGAGCTTGTCAGTGTGGTATGTCAATTTTCCAATATACTTGATTTTCTTCAGGTTTCACATTGACCATTGGCCTTCCCTTCTTCTAAGTTTCCTTTTATAACGTTCTGCTTTCTCTACCTTAAATTCGGGGAGCTTTTCTAAGGCAGTCGAGTTGCAGTATATCAGGATTTTGGTATATCATAAGCCGATGTTTGTGAAAAGTTGGAAGTTTTAGCTAACCAAGAACACCAACCATTCAACTTTGGTCATACTGAGTAGTTGTTGCTGTAAACTAAATGTCCTCTCTTTTTTCCTTTTTCCTATTATTTTTATTTTATTCTTACATTCCAGATACTTAGCAGCTGTTTTCCCCTTTCTGAGTCTAAACTTGTGCTGGTAATATGTAGGAAAGTGATGATACTGTAAACTAAACATGAACTCTTTTAGACAAAATTTTGTTATCTTCGTAAAGAGTGGAATGGATCTTTCTATTAGTAAGTGTCTTTTTGTAATAATTTATCCAGTGAATAATAAACAGGTGATGTTAAATCGAGAGCAACATTTGTTATGTTAAGAGCAATCGTGTTTATATCAGGAAAGATTGCTTCTTGATTTTTTAAATCTTTCCTAAAATTAACGTGATGGCTCTCAATATAACAAATTGTGCTCTTGATTTAACACCAGCCATAATAAACTGCCTCTCTTGTAAAGTAGTTTCTTTTCAACATCTGCCCTTTGATTTCGAAAAGACACACACACCCAAAAAACAAAGGAAAGGGAAACACAGCCCACATATTGTTTTCCCATTTTACACGTAGCTCCCCCTGTTATTGCCCGAGTCTTATCTACCACCTCCACACGTTACATTCTGTGATGAGAGAGGCTGGTTGGTGCAATTTTAAACTACTGAAATTGAGCTTTGTAGGTGATATTTCCCAAAACATTCAAAAAAATGTCGGTCTGCTGCCATTTTATAAAAGTCAAGTTGTTTTGATGTTCATAGCTATAGCCACCTTCCATTGCTTGCCGTGTGTTGATAGTTACAAGACTATATACATTCGTAAGACAGGAGCAAATATTTGTATCTTGAATATCCTGTGGTGTGGCTTCGAAACGCACATGGGATCGATTGTATACGATCGATTATAGAACAGGTGATTGCGTTTGATTTGGCTAAGGAAACTGAGAAATACTTATTAACAGGCCAGAAGAACAGAAGCTTCGCTTCAGAGAATCCGTGTAGGTGTACAAAAGCGAGGTGGTGGAAATTCAGATGTATCGGATAGTAATGTATCAGAGACGGATAAGTTCTGTATGCAATTATTTCTTGATATTCAGGTATTACTTCAACACTGGTGGAAATATTTTACAATTTGCTGGTTCAGTTTCTTCTTACTTTTTCCTTGCTTCTCTTATGACAATCAGGAGTTTGGTCGTAACCTGGCTTCTCTTGGTGTTGATGCTGCTGATATTCCAGCATATCGTTCCTTGTGGCAATGTGTTGCCCCTCAAGAAAGGCAAAACACAATAAGCTTCTAATTTCTGCCCGTGTGATGAAACATTATACATTTTACTGGGAAAGGAGGGGTTGTGGAGTAAACGAAGCAGTTACGCGCGAGGGCATATGCATCCAATTAATTTAATTTTTTTTGGGTACTCCTGCAAAATGTAGTTTGTTTCAGTTAGTCATATAGTGGAATGCGTTGTTCTTGGCTTGTTCCTTGAAAGTTCCTCTTTACATTCCCATCGTTTTACATATTCTACGTATGGAAGATTTGAGGGTTGACTAGTACAGGATCAGCTTTGGAGTGAGGGGAATTTCATGTTTGTTGATGTAATTGACCTGGGAATGGTGCTGTAAAGCTTGATCTGATATACATGCTTCGTTTTGAACGATCATTATTTGCTAATCAAATCTGGAATTGGAAAATGGGAATTATTACTGATTTTATAAATTAAAGGTAAAACCCGAACCAGTTACAGCTAAAACTGAGCATACCGGAAGTTCTTACTATTGGTTATGGTTGCACACCCGGTCAGTTACCTTATGGACAATCCGTTGTTAAATAAATCAAAACGCAATGAAACATCTGTTTTTTTTTTTTTTTTTGGGATGGGGAATAGTTATTCCCATTATGGGAAAATTACCACAGGTCCCCAATATATATGGTAGTAATACTTTAAACCCTCTGGTTTCAATAATAACATATTGGTCCATTTTCCACTTTCAAAATTTACTTTCCAAACATGCCTTTACCGTTACATTTTCTAGTATCATTCTCTTCCCTTTCACGAGCGTCCAATATGCAATATTTTTAAATAAAAAAAAAATTCCAAATCATTAAACGTTAAAATTAAAATAAATTAGATGACAATCTAATTTTTAAAACTAGTTCTAAAAATATATAATGATTACAAAAAGAAATAAAATGATATTTCAAATATAATCTTTCAAAAAATAACCAACATGTTAAAAGACAGGTTTTCTACCGTCAGTCAAGGTGTCGTCATTACCGATCGATATCGACATCGACACGTGTCAGATTCTCTAAACCGCTAAGTTCTGTCGCCTCAACCATTGCTCTGTATCGTCTTCAACCGCTATTTTTATTATTATTATTTTTTAAACTATTAACTTCTTCCAAAAATTTTAATTATTAAAATTTTAACTCTCATTCCCCAATCCCCACCACCACCACCACCCACCATCTTCTTCCCCACCACCAACACCGCACACCACCACCAAAATCACTGTCGGAGCTTCCATGGCAGAAAGCTGATTTTTTTTTTTTTTTTGAGCTTCCACCATGGAAGCTCGAAAAAAAAAAAAGATCGGTGCTTCCATGGCAGAAGCTGAGCTTTCTCCATCCGGCAGTGGAGTGGCCGAAGCTCCGGCAGTCCATGGCGGAAGCTCCGATCAAGCCTTCGTGGCGGCTTCCGGTTAGAGCAAAAATATTTTTTAAAAATATATTTAAATAATTTAAAGCGACGTAGGCGGTTGGAGCAACACGTGTATGACACCTTGTGCGACACCCCATGGCATCTCTTAGTGCGGAAGGTAACAGATTATTCGATCTCCACCGTTAAAATTTTAATCTAATGGATCAAAATAGGTGACTGACGTTAGTCAGGGCGACACTTTGACTGACGGTAGAAAGCCCCTACTTACTTAGTCATGAAACATGGTTGTTGTTTAGCCCATTTTGTTATCTCAAGTATAGGTTCTCAATTCCATTTTCATAAATATTTCTTCCACCATAATACAAAAAAATACCAAATCATAGTATCCATAGAAGCTATTTTCATGGAGCATGAAAATATGGATTTATTTCTATTTTTTCATTATGTTTTGTAAAGTTTTGTTCTTTCATAATAAACTTTTGTATTTAGAATAGTTATTAATTTTTTTAAGACGGTTATTTGCAATTTTTGTTGGTAAGTTTGAAAATAGAAAAAAGTTATAGAGAGTAAATACAAATTGTTTGGATCAATTTTATAATAAAATAAAAATTTATAATAAGAATGTAAATTATTTAGAAGTTTAAATTAAGGATGTGTTTGGCAGCAATTTAACTTTTGGACTGTTTTATAACTGGCTTATTAATTTTGTCCTATGGTGTTATTTTTAGAATCAGAGGGATCAAAGTGTTAGTAGCAAATTTATCAGGGGGGCCTACATAAATTTCCCCAGTTATTATTCCAATTCTCCAAAAACTTTTACGGGGTATTGTTTCTCAGGATCCACAAATGAAATACGGTATTTAGCAGAAGTTGACTCAAAAGAATTGTATAGTTGCAATATTTAATAGACTAATCATTATAGAAAATCAATTATGCTTGCACCAGATAAGGTACTACTCCCTCTGTTACGGAGAACTTCATACTCTCTCTATCCCACAACAAATTTCACATATTCCATTTATATTTGTTCCACTACAAATGCCACATTTTCATTTTTAGCAACATTTACAACCCATGTGCATTTGTCCCCCCAACATTTACACTGCACATTAATCTCCGTGCCCAAAAGCAAATGTGACATTTGTTCTGGGACGGAGGGAGTACATTAGAGTTAGTGCGCAGTTTTATGTGAAAAATTAAAGTAATGATAGCATATAGAAAATGTGGGAAAAAGTGTAATTTTAGTGGCAAAATGCTTAATTTGAGTGCAAAGTTGAATTTGTTTATTATTTGTTGTATCTGGGGTATCTTCCTTTTTTGGTAATGTATGAAGTTCTGTGGGACGGTTAAAGATGACAAATATATGAAGTTCTGCAGGACGGTGGGAGTACTTTGCTAAAAAAAAGAAGTTATTTTGTCACCTATTTTACCTGCGTAACATTACACAAATACCATAACCGAATAAATTGAGCCAAATGTTCCATCCTTGATCAGACTTTTCTCAGTCTCCAGGCATAACTTCATCCCTGGGCTTCACCAACGATGTTGTCGTTCTCCTCCAAAGAAGCAGCTATATCAGATGTGCAACCCTTCACTACAAGAATTCTGCTGTAACGGGACGGAAAGGGGCGACGGAATGGAGTAAGTATTAGCCAATTATTTTGCAGGTAGGGATGAGTAAGAGCAATGAAATGTGTATACTTTGCCAGTCTATCCACAATAACCCAGATTACTTGTTTCCCATTGGAGTGTAAATCCACAATATACTTTGCCAGTCTATCCACAAATATATAAATCAAAACATTGAATTATAAAACTAAAAGTGTACCAAATAATTACCTTAATTCCCTTGGAATTTTCAGAGTTCTCAGTATAAATTGCAACTCCCAGTCGGACCTAAAACCAACAACACTTGCATTAATAAGGTTCACTAATGGCAGCAATAAATGAAGAAATAACGAAAAGAGAGAAGAATGTTAATAGTAGCTGGGCATGAATCTTCTCTGTCTCAATAATAGGAGGCAATAAATGTAGCTATTTATACCTTCTCAATTAGGGCAACAAGGACATTCAAGTAACTTCCTTTGCAATGTGGAGATAAGGTAGTCTTTCAACGCGTCGAAAATAATATAGAGAGAGCTGGGTTTCAGCTTACATACTCTGGTCAAGGTATTTCAAGATACATCATGTGATGTATTTTCAGATACAACCCGCAAATTTAATCGGGCCTCACCATATGTATTCTCTTTACTAATTTTCGTATCAAACACCTTATTTTAGCCGGTCAACCCACTTAAAAATCCCTTGTCACACTCTACCAAACGGTGCCATAATACAATGTTCTGTATCATTCTTCAAGCCTTTCCAGTAGAACAATGATTTTTCCCTCATATTGCTAGAATGCACCCCTGAATGACCTCCTATAGCAGATGAAGGGAAAGATTGCAATTTCTTCTTCCTTGTACCCCCTTGAGTACCCACTACTATCCTTCCCTTCCATCTCAAAATGACATCCAATACGCAATATACTCACTCTGCTCTGCTGTGTTAAGTAATGTACGTGTCAACAATGTAGTTATCTCCGTGTCACCCTGATAACTAGCTGGTATTTCACCAATCTACTGAGGGTGTACACGTGAATTTAAAATGGAAATGGGGCGTGGCCAAGTGGTAAGGCAACGGGTTTTGGTCCCGCTATTCGGAGGTTCGAATCCTTCCGTCCCATCTTCTTCCATATAATATATCCAAATCTGAAGGATCCAATTCAAACAAGTTTGCAATTCTGTGTAATGTGTGTACACACAACCCCTTATTCCTTACTAGTGGGTGGTTCATACTTTCTAAATAGAGCATCTGCCACGAGACCATTTACTCACTGTAGTAAGTATTGTTAAGAGCTATTTCTCATAAGTTTAAAGAGCCTACTTTTTTGAAAATAAAGCTTGACTGAAATAGGATATATAGGTCTGCCATCCTACATCAGTACAACCCTATTGGGAAAACATTTTTCATTTTCACTCTTGAATTTGGTGCCATTAACTATATAGATTTTTGTAGGAGGCCGTTTATACTTGATTTAAATATAGACGAATATAATTGTTAATAAAAATATTGGAATTATGAATAGTTTAATTTTTTTTACTTGGTAAACTGAGGAAAAATATATTAAAATATGAAACACAAGTTCAACTTTTGTTGACTTTAAAATTTAATCCATCGAAACGAAGAAGAAACAGAAAAGAAGCAAGAAAACACAAAATTTATGTGGGGAAGCAGAGAGAATGAGGGAGACTTTAAAACTGGGCTTAATCGGGCCCATGTCCATACCAAAATGGCCCGCAAGCCCACCTCTCTTCTTCCTTTCGAGAGACCTCCGGTTGGATGGGCATGCTTGAGCCCGATTAGAACATCCAGGCCCATTGTGAACTTAATTGGCCCGAATAACCCTACCTTCTTCGCCTAGGGTTTTCAATCATAATCATCATCATACCTGAGATCAATCTTGCTGCTGATTTTGCGATGTCAGATCTTTCGCCTAACTCTCCCGTGCCTTTGCCCACCAAGGTAAAACGTTACTGCTTTTTTTTTTTTTTTTTTCCCGATCTTTGCTTTTTATTTGTGTCTCTGTTTATTCGCCAATCGCTATTGATTTTTGTTCAGTTTGACTGTTATGAAAGCTACCAGTTGCATTTCGTTTTGCTCTTAATTCAAGCCAGATTAATTTTTACTATGTTGTGTCATGAGGAATTGAATCAGAGGTTTTGAACTCTAGTGATAGAAATGAGTAAATCAATTCAATGTCATGTTTATGGTTTTGCTTTGCTTTGCTTGCATCGAATCGATGATAGTATACTGTATTAGATTCATTTTATCGTGTCGAATTGAATCTACTAACTATCTAGATGCTGAGGTTATAAATTGAGTAGCTTGTGTGCTGGGTTATGAGCTGAATGTGGGAAGTTTGCATTTGTTAGATGGAAGGTGCGAATACTGAAACTGCCGTGGAGGCCTACAACTCAGAAGCCAGCACTGGTGGGAAACGAAAGAGGGAGGGGAAGGTGAGGTCCATAGTTTGGGATCATTTCACAAAAATAATCAAAGAGGATGGAACGAGTGACAAGTGTCAGTGCAATCACTGCCAGAAGCTCTTTACCTGTTCAAGCAGAAGTGGGACGACCCATCTACTCCGTCACATAACTGATGGTATATGTCCTGCATTCAAAAGAGAGACGGCCAATTTAGCCTTACCAGCACCAAGCCATATGAGAGGGAGATTGGAACATCGAAATGGCTATTTACCATGGAAATATGATGAGTCCTCCATGGATGTGGAGGTTGAATTGATACCCGAGGGTGCTGTTGACCATGAACGTCTTGACTATGGGACTGCAAGTCCGAATTTGCGTGGAAAACTTCCACAGCAATCTTTGTCAAAATGTCAGCCTAAAGGAGAGACTTGGATGAACGAGTTCAGGGGCTGTGTTGCTAAACTTGTGCAGCTCGCAAATGGAAGGATTCCAGTGGGATCTCTTCAATCATCAAGCGGTCCTGATTACTCTATAGCTAGTGCTCTCAGATGTTTGACTGAGATGGAGGATATTCCAGAGTCAAGCGAGATGTACTTGGATGCTTTTGAGATTTTGCAGGATGCTTCAGAACGAGAGTCTTTCATTTGTTTGCCATCCGAACCTCGTAGGAGATGGCTGCAGAGGACATTGCATCGGCGTTATCCGCTTCGTTACACTTCCAACTGTGACTGACGGACTGAGCTTCAATGCATCTTTTGCCTTTCCATCAAAATGTGGCGTTCTGAATCTCAATCCAAAAAAAATAAGGCACACTGCAGGTGTGTGCGCCGTGTAGTTGCTTATGTGTTGTTGCGGTAGATTTTCATTTCTTCATCGTTATGACTTCTGATGTTTGTTTACAAGTAAAAAAATTTCAAGGTAACCGAGCGGTAGCAATTCGTTCGAACTCATGTATTCTGGCTTTGTGGTTGGGGATGTAAATGATCTTATGCATTACGTATGTATTTAGGTTTCAATAGAGATTACAGTATTTGGTGCAATAGTTTTATGCATGTCTTTGGAATTTGGATGATTGATAGGTTTGCTCGGTTGGACATCCTTTTTGTTTTTTTGTTGAGTTGTTGTGGTTGGAATTCCTATGTGATTCATAGATTAGTCCTTGATTTGGCAATTGTAAATTTTGATGTGATATTGTGTTGGTAGTACTAAACTCAAAGTTGAGTAATTCATTGAATTGAGTTTGGGTAAAAAAATTGTGTTTGAAATTAATACTACTATGCTAATCAAATGGAGTTACTATTTACCGAATTAACTCTACTCTTAGATGCCGTTTGGTTTGAATGTGGTATTTTCCATTCATAAATACATGGAATTTCGCCCCGATGCAATAAAAAGGTATTTGAAGTGGGTTTTGTATCCAAATATCATGTTTGGTATCAGTTAACTGATATGATATTTTGTATCTAAATAGTACGTTTGGTACAAAACAACCATTTCTTGGGTATTTCCTCGAACATATGGCGTACAACATTGTAGTGTTTCATTTTGTTAAGTAGACCCAACAATTTGTTGAATTAATTAGAAGACGGAAGGAAGAGGTTGTATATTCAGCATATAACAAAACAAATTGAGAGCATCAAATCATCAATGACCTTATGAACACGGTGAAATCCAAAAGAGGAGCCTTCTTGTTGAGTTGATTTGGATTAATATTCACTCTTGTTGTATGGAAAGAAGAAGAAATTATGAAAATAGATGATGATTTATTTACAGCAGATATCTTCTTCCGTATGGAAAAAAGAAAAGAAATCGTGGAAAGAAAAAGAAATTATCAAAAGAGATGAAGAAGGAATGACAAAGGAGATGAAAAGGAAATACCGTTTCCAAATAACACACTATTAGGCTATGTTCTCTTCGTCTGAACTGATCTGAATTGAACTTAACTTAACTGTTGTAGTATAAAATATAACTAAGCAGAACTGAACTTAACTGAATGAATCTAACTGAAATGAATTGAAATTAATGAGTTTTCAGATGAAGAGAACAGAGCCTTACTGGGTTGTTGAAGATGGTATTTTGAAGTAGGGGTGAGCGCGGGCGGGTGTGGGCGGGTTTTTACGAAAAATCAAACCGACCCACTTATGGCGGGTAATTATAATTATAAACCGAGGCGGGTAGAATATTTTCCCAACCCGCGACGGTTCGGGTAATAAAAATGACGGACGGGTGGCGGGCGGATAGGCGGGTGAATATAGATAAAAATGGATGTAGTAAAAACTTGCAACTTGTGCAGAAGTAGATGTGCAAGGAAAAATAAAAATCAGCAACAAAGAGCATGTTCTGAATAAAGAGGGTAGTGATTCTTTTGAAGTAGTAAACCTTCTTTACTTAATTTTAAAGATTTTTACGCAATAATGGATGAAATGTTGACCCGAGAAGCAATGGATGGAATTTTGGGTTTAGAGCTGTGTTTTGAAACTCGGACCCGGACGTTGACCCGGCCTACCTACTGTAGGAGGTTCAACCGGGTCAACTCGGGTCAACCTATAAAAAATATTTTTAAAAATAAAACATAATGTATGCCTTAAAAATTCAACATATACATTTTTTACCTAAAAAAAGATATAAAAACATTGCATAAACGACATATGCCTCAATTCCAAACACAAAGTCACCATAACTCCATAACATTGAGTTCAAAATAACAAATAACATTAAAGCACGGGAGAAGAACGGGAGAAGAATGAGCTGCAAAAAAGGAAAAGGAAGAAGACTGAAAAGGAAACGGAACTGAGCGATTAGGGCTTTTGTTGTGATTGAGGTCTTTTGATGTTTTTTCTTTTTTTTTTAAGAAACCCGGGTGGAACCGGGTTTTTACCGGTTCCGCCGGGTTTTACCAAAGCCCGATTTTTTCTGGTTTTAAGGGGTTTTCGGCCCGGACCCCCGAGTCGCGGTTGAACCAGGTCGACCCGCCGGGTTTCATAACATAGGTTTAGAGTAACCAAGCTTTGACTGTAATGAGGACACTGTGACAACAGGTCATTGAAGCGCTCCCATGTTTCGTAGAAAGTTTCTTCATTCCTCTGTTGGAATGTGGCAATTTGAGATCTTATTTCAGAAGTATCATGGCACCGGTAATATTTGGTCATGAATTGGTTGTACATCCGTACAAAAAATAAAACATTAGACATTTATACCAAGACTTAAAACAAGCATAACTAAAACATTAAACAATTTCTATCATCGAAATCTAAAAAGAGAACATCATAACACAAAAATTAAACAATTATAACCAAAACTCAAAACACAAATGAACAACATCAGAGCATTAGAAGAGTCGATTAACGACAAATCACGAAGAAAAGAATCAGGAAACAACAGGTTTTCTACCGTCGAAATGTCGCCTCGATTAACGCCGGGCCGATCGACATCCGACACGTGTCCGCTGCTCGTCGCCGCCTCAACCGCTCTTCTGTGTTGCCTCAACCCGCCGTGGTTTTAAAAGGTGTTGTTTTAACCGTTTTACGTCGCTCTAACCGTTTACGTTGCTTTAAATTATTTAAATAAAATATTTTTGATATATTAAAAAATTAACGCTATTAAAAAATAAAAAATAAAATTTTTTTTAAACTATTAAATTCTTCAAAAAAAATTAATTATTAAAATTTTAACTGACCTTCCCCCATTCCCACCACCACCCACTACCACCGCACCAACACCACCACCCACCACCAACACCGCACACCACCACCAAAATCACTGCCGGAGCTCCGGTGGAAGTTCCGATCTTTTTTTTTTTTTTTTTAATTGAGCTTCCGCCATGGAAGCTCCAGATCGGAGCTTCCATGGCGGAAGCTCCGATCAATGGCGGAGCTTCCGCCATGGAAGCTCCGATCCGGAGCTTCCATGGCGGAAGCTCAATTAAAAAAAAGAAAAAGAAAGAAAGATCGGAGCTTCCACCGGAGCTCCGGTGGAAGCTCCGATCTGTTTTTTTTTTCGTGGCGGCTTCCGGTTAGAGCAAAAATATATATTTTTTAAATATATTTAAATAATTTAAAGCGACGTAGGCGGTTGGAGCAACACGTAGCGCAACACCTCGTGCGACACCCATGGCAACACTTAACGCGATAGGTAACAAATTATTCGATCTCCACTGTTAAAATTTTAATCTAATGGATCAAAATAGGTGACTGACGTTAGTTAGGGCGACACCTTGACTGACGGTAGAAAGCCCCAGGAAACAAACAATAAAACCTAAACAATACTCGAAATTACATGTTGCATTTCGGCTAGCCTATTTCAGTTTAGAGCATCATTTTCAGCCTGATCCATCACCAACAATAGGTTCATTTGTTTCTTTCTCACCGGAATCAACCTTTTCAATCGGATCCGCCATCTAGCAATTGAAATAAAGCCTGAAGAAGAGCAAAGCAAACTGCTGAAATGAAAATTAAACAAATCAAAGGAGAATCGGGATGAAAAGACAGAAAACCAAAAGAAAAATGGAAGAAAACGAAGATCTTAGAGTTTTACCTCAAACAACAATTTCCCCAAATCCTTTATTAGGTTGTCTCCACCAGCGTTGCAACGCTGGTGCAATTCGTGTTGGGACTCTACTGGAAGAGTGGGGCGCTGGGCTGCGCCCCAAATTTTGGGGTGCAACCCAGCTCCCCAACTCTTTTTTTTTAATTTTTTTTTGTTTTTTTTCTTTTCTTGTTTCTTTGTTTTTATTTTCTCTTTTTGTTTTTTTTTAATTTCTATTCCTTTTCTACTTTTATCTTTTTTATTATTTTTCATTTTTTTTAAATATTTCTATATGATAATAATTATATGTATAAATAGAAATATACTTATACATTACTTCTAAAATTTAAAATACATATTAAAATCACACTTGTAAAATGTAGTATTTTAATTGTTGTAATTTTCATTTTCAATTATTTTAATTTTCAATTTTAAGTATTGTAATTTTCAATTTTAAGTATTGTAGTTTTTTTTAAGTAATGTAATTTTTATTTTCAAGTAATATATTTAAAAAAATATTAGTGTGATTTTGTTATAATTAATTAACAACATTTAAAATAAAGTCAAGAATAAAGTTTAAAAGGAAATGAGAAAAGAAAATGAAATGAATAATTAAGTTTGAAAAAAATGTTGAAAGAAAATAGATTTTGGGTCTCACTGTTGGAGTAGAGAATTGTGGAGAGTTGCAAAGTGAGTTGCAGTGAGTGGAATGCTGACCTAGCGGAGAGAGTGGGTTTCGGAGAGTTGCAGAGAATTATGAATGAAATTTTGGTACTCTAACAAACTTAAAACAACAAATTACATAATCGTTGGCTTAGAATTACGTTAAAAACATAATGGAACAAAAATGAAAGGGAAAAAAAAACGAAGATTTAAGTGTTTACCTCAAATTCGCCAGTTTCTTCAGAGGCACGAAGATGACAGCAATGTTAAACGCAACACAATTTTTGTTAAACGCAACACAAAATATTTGTAAATTCATCAAAATGCCCCTAACTCAAAAAATCTTATAAACTTAACGAAAAATCGAAAACGCACGTACGTTTACGCAAACACAAAAACATTAACATGCACGATCGAACACAAAATAACAACACTAAGCATGAATCGGAAAATTAAAAAAAAAATCAGAAAATATTTTGTTTATACAATCCAAGACCTGAAAGTTGGTTGAAAACGGAGTTGATCGGTCAAAACGGAAGTGGATTCGGAGTTCGAACGGATATTTTAGAGCCGTTTAAGTGAAAGCCTGAAATTGAGCTACGATGGAAGCTTGTATTTTGGCCCTAAATTTCTCATATGAACTCCAATTGACCTGATCTTGGTGTCCACGCGTAGATAAGACCAAGATCTACAACTTTCAAGAAGGAACCATGTCCAAATTCCGAAGTTTAGACACTTAAAAAAAAGAAAGGAAAAAAAAACCTGCGGATGAAGAACTGGCCGGTTTTAAAACCGGCCATTTCATGAAGTAAAACCGGCCATTTCAAGAACTGGCCGGTTTTAAAACCGGCCAGTTCTTCATCCGCAGATTATTTTCTTTTGACTTTTTTTTGAGTGTCTAAACGTCGGAATTTGGACATGATTCCTTCTTGAAAGTTGTAGATCTTGGTTTTATCTACTTGTGAACACCAAGATCAGGTCAATCGGAGTTCATATGAGAAATTTATGGCTAAAATGCCAAGGCTGCTCATTCGTAGTTCGATTTTCGTGCGCTTTCACTTAAATGGCTCTAAAATATTCGTCCGGACTCCGAATCCACTTCCGTCTCGACTGATAATCCTCAAATTCGCCAGTTTCTTCAGAGGCACGAAGATGAAGCTAGAAAAAAGAGAAAAAGTATTTTTCTTTTTTTTTTCTGATTTTTGAAGTAACCGGATAACTCGTTAACCCGCTAAACCAGGATCCGCAAACTCCAAGTGGCCAAGTTGAGCTCCTTTGAATCTTTTCATGATCTCTCTAAAAGTTTGGTCTCTCCTAATTAATTAGTATAACTACTAGTAGGACTGTAGGAGTATATAAAGTGATGATGATGGTAATAGTTAAATACCTGGTATTGAGTATTGACCCATGATTCTCGGCATTAGTTTGAAACCAATAAAGAAAACGATGATACTTCTTCAAGTATATTTAATGTGCACATCAAGTTTGTTCATATAACATCGATCTGAGCATCATAAGTATCTCAACAGATCAAACAGTACTTGAGCAACATCTATCCTTGCTCCTTATTGATCAACTTAATTTGCAGACTTGCTCAGAAGTGTTGAAATCATCTGGAGCAAAAACACTAGCTGACTCGGACTCGACTCGGAGGCTTCACATTTCAGTGCCAGGTTGGATAATTATTACACTCAATCAGGTTAAATCTACTATGAAGTCCATATCATTTAGTTTCTAACAGGCTAATTAAGATGAAGGGGCAAAAGTATATGAGTATGTATTGAGTTTGAATTCGAAGCCTCTTGTTATATCTCGATTCAGTTCGTTTTGATCCGTTTTTATCTATGCTGTAAATCATGGTTATGTGTTTATCTGCTGTTTAAACTGATAATACATCAAGTAACATCAAATATATATTAGCCCAAGTACTCTGTCACTAATGTGGTGCAACTTTTAACTGTGTAAATTTCAATGTTCTCAAACGTTTCTGTAAAATTAAAGTGGGATACTCCAAAGGCCAAAGCTAAGAAAAAATAGAAAAAGATGAAAGAACTAGTACATCAAGAATCAGAATAGCAGCAAGGGAATATAATTTTATGCATCCATTTCCTGGTAGAGATAGAAATGTACGATGAAATCCTTGTCCCTTAATATGGAATCTGGATCATTTTGTCCCCACAACAAACCATGTTTCCAGTTGCCAAATACAGCAACTTCAAACAATCCAACTGTCGAGTCAAACGTACCGGATCAACAATAGTTCAGTTAAAGCATATAACATAAAAAAAATCCATCAAATGGTATGAATGTAAGTACTCGTAACAAAGCGAAAATCATCAATATACATTGCAAAGTGCAGAGTCTTCATTATTAGTGACAATAGTATTATTCTTATTGCAACATATCAACCATGAAGAATTGTTCAGGTACGAGGAACTGCAGTATGGCGGCTTATGGAACTCTAGTTTCTCTCCAGAATTTACTTGAGCACATCCAGTTGTACCATGCTCACCGACCAACTTTTCTTGACGAACATCAAAAGCAGGTTGAGTCTCTCCACAAGAGGGTCACAAGTTTGCAGGATCTTCTCGAGTGGTGTTCCAACAGACGTTGCAGTGAAGCACAAGATTTGGAAAGCCGAATTTTACATGCAGCTAATGGTGTAGAAGACATTATTGAACTTTATATTGTGGATCGTATTCGTGTTTGATATGTACAAATAAGTCTGACCTAAGGATTGACGGATTAAGGCGACTTAAGTACGTTCTAATATTTAATGTCCTACCCCGAATCCCAAAGGAGGTCCGAACCCGGGTTTCAAATGAGTCCGACTCCACCAAAGTCAAGAGGCCGACCCTCTAATACTTCAACGTTTGGGCTCCTAACCTTTGGACTACAATCCAAAGCCATCTACTTAATTGGGCCAAGTCCATTAAGAGCCCATAAGCCCATGAGCCCAAGCATGGATGAATCTGGACCGTACACTTGTCACTCATCCAAGGGAACACTTCAAAGAGCCTTCACCTATATATAGGAGCTCATCCACTCTTCATAAAGGGGAGAGGGGGAATGAACTTCTCCATACTTCACTCTCTAAGTTTAGAGGTCCGAGCCCGAGCTCGATCAGCCTCTAAACCACGTTGAGTCCGAAGCCCGATCCTCTTTCGGCCTTCCCCTCTCTCTCGGACTCGAAATGCACCGGACCCTTCCAAGTACCGGACTTCTACACTCGGACTCCAGAAATGCCGGATCCTTCCAATCACGACGGACTTCTACACTCGGACTCCAATGCACGGACCACTTCCAAGTATCGACGGACTTCTACACTCGGACTCGAAATGCAGCGGACACTTCCAAGTACCGCGGACTTCTACACTTGACTCGAAAACCGACGGACCCTTCCAAATGCGACGGACTTCTACTCGGACTCCGAATGCAGCGGACTTCTACTCGGACTCCCGAAATGCACGGACCCTTCCAAGTACACCGGACTTCTACACGGACTCTGAAATGCAGCGGACTCCCGGTACCGACGGACCCTTCCAATGCACCGACGACCCTTCCAAGTACCGGACTTCTACACTCACGGAAATGCGACGGACTCAATGCAAGCGGACCCTTCCAAGTACCAACGGACTTCTACCGGACTCTGACAAGCGGACCGCTTCCAAATCGACGGACTTCTACACTCGGACTCCCGAAGTATCGACGGACCCTTCCAAGTACCGACGGACTTCCACACTCGGACTTCTACACTCGGAACATCATAACACAATAAGAGATCGACTATCGACTCTTACGATACTTGTACTAAACACTATCAATAAAGATTACCATGTTACTCCCGTGGATGTAGGCACATTGGCCGAACCACGTATTCCTTGTGTCATTGTCATATTATCATGTTTTTATTCGATCCGCTCTATCACGATTTATATGATGGTCTAAACACAACGACTTAAGGCGAATCGAACGGTCCTACGACTTATTACGATTTACCTTGACCTTAACCTTGGCATTTTGACTTAACCGGATTTACCCTACATCATATTGGCGCCGTCTGTGGGAATCGGGACGAAAAGTCATGGCACCGCCACTACAAGTCTAAGGCCAACAGCATCCGACGTCGGCCCTTCTAACCAGCAGGTCCGAACCCAATCTTCTTTCGAAGTCGGACCAATCGATGAAAACTGAATCATTTTCAAACACTATGAGAGAGATGGGAACGAGGCCCCCCCTCCACCTCGGACCACTACCCAGGGCGGAGTGACATTCCTCCTTCGGTTCAAACAAGTGACAAACTCAACTCCTACAAGATGTCCTCCCCTAAAGAGCCAACCCTGGAATGAAAAAAGAAGACATCTCAAAGTATCTAGGACCCCGAGGTCCTAGACAACTCAATAAGATGAAGAAGACAACTCAAAGCGTCTAGGACCCAGAGAGCCCTTGACGACTAAATACTCAACAAGAAGAAGACAACTTAAAGTGTCTATGACCCAAGAGTCCTAGACGACTCGATGAGATGGAGACAAAGCAAGACTAAAATTGTGCAAAGTGCAAGAACTAGCAAGATCGAAAAAATAGAGTCCGAAACACAGAGTAAATATTAACAATGAGCATATGATCGAAAGTCATGAAAATATCTTTAAGTGCAAAAGCATTCACAGTGGCGGTCATCTCTGATCAATAAAAGTTTCGATCCAATCCCCCTCACAGGTCGAGGGGATAACCAATGAAGAAATAAATCCCAAGCTAGAACTTTCAGACGGCTAGACACATTACAAAAATTACACGAGGACATACCCCCGGTCGAACTAGTCAAAAGAATTGATCTCAAGTATACACAGAAGCTTCATTTAACATAGCTGGCGTGAGACTTTGCCAATGCCACTGACATGTCGGATTTGATATATTGGGCGCCAAATCCAAGCTCAGTCTCGGACCAATCTTTTGTCGGATCTGGAGTTGCGGGTCGGACCCATTTAGAATATGAAGCTCGGACTTTTTCATCCGTCCATTTTTCAAGATATGACAGAGACTTGAATGAAGGACCTAGATTGAAGGACCATGGAGACCGGCGCTGACTTTCGGTTCGGGGCCGAGATCCGAGTTGGAGCTTGATTCCGGAGCCCGAGATTTGAGCTTGGAATTCACTTCGACCCGAGATCCAACTTTGAGAGATCGAGACTGACATTCGTGAAGAGGCCGACGTTGAGATTTGTGACCGAGAGAGAGAGAGAGACAGATTCGCCATTTAGACCGACAAGGGTTTACTGTTCACGAGAAGAGGCCATTGGAGCAAGAAGGTCCGAGAGAATTGGAGGCCGAGATTCGCCATTTCCGATTTTCGAGATCTGTTACTCCAATTTCCGATTTGCTTTGTTGATTAAACTGATGAAGGCCAAATTCTGAAGCTTGTCATTGAGATCCGAGACGGAGAAGGACCGAGAGAGAGGCAGCTTGGACATTTTATGGGATTCGTGATCTGAAAAGGGGCTGAGCTCGGAGGTATATTAAGTCCGAGACTGAGTTTGAGACCGTCACTACTATTTTCTGAGATTGAGGCCGACTTTGAGAAACCGAAGCAGAAATTGGACCAAGGTTGACCGAGGTTCGAGATTGAAAAGGGGAGGAGGCCGACACTAAGCTTGATTTCGAGACTGATATTTCAAAAGATCCGCCATTCATTGGAGCTTGGGACCACCAAGGCATACTATTTTAGGAATTTGTTTTGAAGCTGCTCTTTCGAAATTGTGCAAGGAGATGAAAATTGTAGGAAGTCCTACTACACCTTACTTATGCTAATTAATTATATCTATTTTGGAGCTGATTTGTAAATTGGAGACCGAGACAAATTGAAGGCTGAGATTTTGAGTTCTACCAGGAGGAGTGTATGGCATATATATATGTGTGATCAAATGGGTTGAACCCTAAAAGCCCATGGGCCCATAAACTCAAACTCATATACGGTCATCAAGTCTTCAAGCTCCGCCCCATCCGTAAAATCCGAGCTCCACCTCATTTTTCAAGAAGGTCAAAAGTCGAGCTCCGCCCCATCCGTAAAATTCGAGCCTCGCCTCATTTTTCAAGATGGTGAAAAATCCGAGCTCCGCCTCATTTTTCAAGAAGGTCAAAAGTCGAGCTCCGCCCCATCCGTAAAATTCGAGCCTCGCCTCATTTTTCAAGATGGTGAAAAATCCGAGCTCCACCTCATTTTTCAAGAAGGTCAAAAGTCGAGCTCCGCCCCATCCGTAAAATTCGAGCCTCGCCTCATTTTTCAAGATGGTGAAAAATCCGAGCTCCACCTCATTTTTCAAGAAGGTCAAAAGTCGAGCTCCGCCCCATCCGTAAAATTCGAGCCTCGCCTCATTTTTCAATATGGTGAAAAATCCGAGCTCCGCCTCATTTTTCAAGAAGGTCAAAAGTCGAGCTCCGCCCCATCCGTAAAATTTGAGCCTCGCCTCATTTTTCGAGATGGTGAAAAATCCGAGCTCCGCCTCATTTTTCAAGAAGGTCAAAAGTCGAGCTCCGCCCCATCCGTAAAATTCGAGCTCCGCCTCATTTTTCAAGACAGTGAAATATTCGGGCTCCGCCTCATTTTTCAAGACCGGAAAAAATTGAGAGCACCGAGCTACACAAACCGAAAATCAAATGCAAACTTCGACAAAGGTCATGAACATTCAAGCTATACGAGCAAACCCAGGCCTCGGACAAGTTATGATTGATTCTTCAAAGTCCTCACTTCACTTTAAAAAGTGGAATAAGCACTTGGGGGGAGGATAGTCAGTAATATTCCGACGAGGGGAACTTGTTGAACAACTTTCCTCAGAAAAACGTTCATCGAAATGTTCCTTCAAGAAAAGAAGTCAAGCTGATCGAGAAGAAGTGTACCATCTCCTAAAGGAATTTGGAATTCCTCAAAAGGATACTGATGAATTTCATTCATTAGGAGATAAGCTACGCAAGCATCTATTTGGCAGGAGGTTCTTGATCGTAGTGGATGATATTTGGAGTGTCAAGGATTGGGAAAAGTTACGGACTTTTCTACCTGATAACAAGAATGGAAGTCGAATAGTTGTAACTACAAGGTTAGTAAATGTGGCTACAGATGTTGGTTCTTCTCTTATTTGTAAGATTAATTTTTTGGATGAGGGCAATAGCTGGAATCTACTCCGTAGGAAGGCATTTCCCAATCAGCATTGTCCTTCTGAACTGCAAGAAACCGGGTACAGGATTTCCAAAAACTGCAAAGGACTCCCTCTTTCACTCGCGGTTATTGGGGGACTCCTAGCAAAATTGGAGAAGACACAGGAATGTTGGGAGAAAATTGCTGGAGAGACAAACATGTTAATAACTTCAGAGGATGATGAGCGTTGCTTTAAAATATTGTCCTTAAGTTATAGCCATTTGCCTATTTACTTAAAACCGTGTTTCCTTTATATGGGAATCTTTCCAGAAGATGGAAGCATTGCTGCTGATTCACTTATTGATTTATGGATAGCTGAAGGAGTTATAAAATCATGTGTATCTAGCAGAAGCTTGGAAGAGGTTGCACGGAATTATTTGCAAGATCTTATACAGAGGAGTCTCATATATGTTAGCAAAACAGTTAATCCTGGAGTTTCGCGTGGTTATGGAGAATATGTTTCCGGGGGAGATTTCAGATTTGCAAGACTTGGGAAAATGGAACATGTTAGAACTCATGACCTATTGAGGGAGTTGGCCTTGAAGGAAGCGGTTATATCGAAGTTTCTTCATGTCACCATGTTCCCCGATCCTGATTTTTCAGCGCGAATGAACAGTGAACGCCGTGTTGGATTTCATAGTGACAGACAGTATAACTTTAAAACATACAATCTGCATGTGAAAAGATTTGACACCTATCAGCCAACTTCTGAATTTGTAAAGACATGCAAGGACAGTCCTGAGATCGAAGATGCTTTGACTACAGCAACATTCCTCCGCTCATTGATATGTAATCATCCATTGGAGATGCCAGAGCAGCCTAATTCAAGATTGTTGAGGGTCTCAATGAACTTGAAGATTATGTGCTCCGCAAAAGCTATTTTCCAACTAATCAACTCGCGGAACTTACACATTTGTTATTCCGACAGTTGTAAGCTTTCTCCTGTACGACTTCTCTGGAATCTACAAGTACTTTTTGTTGAGAATGAATCCTTGATTATACCAGATCCTGACAGGCCAGCTACTCTTCCGATTTGGGAGATGCCACTACTCAGGAAACTATTCATGGATAATTTTATCCTCCCTGATCTTCCGAAGGGCGAAATGGATGGAAGCTGTGATCTGGTTACAAACTTGCAAGTGATTTCATGTATATTGCGCTTCACATGTACAGAAGAGGTCTTAAGGAAGATATCTAATATACAGATACTGCACCTTAAGTATGCTGATGAAAGCGAAAAAGGGTTTTCCCATTACTGCCTCGGTAATCTTTGAAAGAATATGAGTCCGTGACTCTTTCTATTGATCTCATTCAATATATATACTAGTTACAATTACAAGAGTATAACTCAATTGGGATTAGGAAACTACTATAAGGAATCTACTATAACTCTAACTATACTAAATATTCTATTCCATAATATTTACATAGTCTAATACTCCCCCGCAGTCGAAACGAGAGGTGGAAAAACGTTGAGACTGTCCCGAAAATCTTCAAACAAAACCTGTGGAAGTCCCTTCGTAAATATATCTGCAATCTGGAACCGAGAAGGTACATGTAGAACTCGAACTTGGCCTTTAGCCACCTTCTCGCGAACAAAATGTATGTCCATCTCAATATGTTTGGTGCGCTGACGTTGTACTGGATTACCAGAGAGATAAACAGCACTAACATTATCACAATAAACCAATGTCGCTGTACGAATCGGACAATGGAGCTCTAAGAGGAGATTGCGCAACCAACAAGATTCTGAAACCACATTAGCAACTCCACGATATTCAAACAAAGACTTGATCTTGACATAGTAGGTTGGCGTTTAGACGACCAAGAAATCAAATTATCCCAAGAAACACACAATACCGGAGGTGGAACGAGTATCGCCCACCCCAATCCGCATCGATGTAGGACACTAGTTTGGAAAACGTGGACGGATATAAGTGCAAGCCAAAAGAGAGTGTGCCCTTGATATAGCGAATAATGCGCTTAAGTGCATGGTAGTGATCATCACGAGGGTCATGCATATGGAGACATACTTGCTGGACATCATACGAGATATCAGGACGAGTGAAGGTCAAGTATTGAAGGGCACCAGCAAGACTTCGATACAGAGTAGGATCCGAGACTGGAGCAGAAACCGCATGCGCCAACTTGGGTTTGGCTTCGACAGGTGTGACAGTCGGTTTACACGACATGCCCCGCTCGATGATTTCTTCTGCGTATTTGCGTTGTGAAAGAAACAATCCCTGCTTATTACGAGAAACTGCAATGCCAAGAAAATAATTGATAGGGCCAAGATCTTTCATAGCAAATTCTGATGCAAGAAGTGTCATAATCGTGCGGCGAAGAGAATCTGAAGGGGTGGTGAGGATAATATCATCAACATAGAGAAGAAGGTATGCCATATTCGACCCTTGTCGATAGATAAATAAGGAGTTGTCAGATTTGCTATTGACGAACCCGAGAGAATATACATAATCCGCAAACCGCTTATACCAAGCTCGTGGAGCTTGTTTGAGGCCATAGAGTGATTTGCGAAGTAAGCACACATAATCCGGGTGAGAAGCATCCCGAAAACCCACGGGCTGATGCATATACACAGTTTCAGAGAGAGATCACCATGTAAAAATGCATTCTTCACATCCAGCTGATGAATGGACCAATGCTGGGACAAAGCGAGGCTCAAAACAGTGCGAATCGTTACCCGGTTTGACCACCGGACTAAAAGTCTCTACACAATCAATGCCAACCTGTTGAGTTTTACCGTCACCTACAAGACGGGCCTTATGCCTCTCAAAAGAACCGTCAGATTTAACTTTATGAGCAAATATCCACATAGAGCGAATAATATTAACATTAGGTGGACGGGGTACCAAATCCCACGTTTTATTTTTAATAAGAGCATCAAATTCTTCTTCCATAGCACATTTCCAATTCGGGTCACGAAGAGCAAAAAGAGGATTACGAGGAAGAGGACTGTGTGGAGATTGACATAATCTGGTCCAAAAAATTTTGGATTAGGGACTCGAGCACGACCAGACCGTAAGGGTTGGCCGGGTGCATTATGGACCGGTGGAGGATTTTGTGGTGGGGAGGGAACGATATGGTGGAAGGAGAAGAGTCCATTGGGCGGGCGGGAAGAGTGGGCCCATTGGTGCGGGCGTAATGCCCAGATGGTGGGGAGTGTGGTCTTTGGGCGTGAGGCTCTGGCCTAGCTGAGGCTCCTGGACCCGTGGTCCAGAAGTAGATGGAACGGGGCCGGTTTGCTTGGACTCGATTATTGGGTTATGAAACCCGGATGTATGAGCAAGCGTGCGAAGCCAAGAAGAATCAGAAGTATTATCAAGAAAACCATAATTGGAAGGGGATGAAGCAAAGGGAAATATAGTCTCATCAAAAATTACATGTCGAGAAATAATAATTTTGTGAGAAGATAATTCATAACATTTATATCCTCAATGATTCTGCGGATATCCTAAAAACACACAAGGAGAGGAACGTGCATGCAATTTATGGATAGTAGTAGAAGGAGTAAGAGGATAGCATAAACACCCAAAAACCCGGAGATGTGTATAAGTAGGTTTTCGATGATATAACATCTGGAAGGGAGAGGCATAGTCAAGCACTTTGGTGGGTAATATATTAAGTAAATATGTAGCCATATGAAGAGCATGATGCCAAAACGAATGAGGCAAAGAAGCATGTGCAAGAAGAGTACGAATGATATTATTTATGGATCGGATTTTTCTCTCAACTTTACCATTTTGTGGAGATGTATGGGGACAAGAAAAATGAAAGGTCATCCCATTGGAAGCACAAAACTGTCGAAATTGGCTATTATCATATTCTTTCCCATTATCACACTGGAGATTTTTTACTTGTTTCTCAAATTGTGTGAGGATTAATGTGCGTAATTCTAAGAATTTAGCAAACACATCAGACTTTTTAGCAAGAGGAAAAGTCCACAAAAAATTTGAGAAGTCATCAAGAAAGAGAACATAATAGCGATGTCCCATAGAACTTAAGACAGAAGAGGTCCACAAATCACTATGAATAATATCAAGCAGGCGAAGTTTTAGACAACGAAGTGTCAAATGGTAACTTAACATGTTTACCCAAAACACAAGAGCGACAAATTCTAGAAGAAAAATCCTTGTTACATGCTATGCTAGAATCACGTTTAAGAAAATCTAAAACTGGTGATCCTGGATGTCCTAAGCGAGCATGCCAAAGAGGAGGAGACAGAGCAGCAAAAGTGGAGGGCTAGGATGTAGGGAGGGCGATTGTGGTGAGTGGGTAGAGATCCCCAGAACTATCACATCTCATAATGGCTATCCCTGTCTGTAAATTTTTCACAGAAAATCCGTAAGGATCAAACTCAACCGAAACAGAATTATCAGAAGTAAATTTGCGCACAGATATTAAATTTTTAACAAGATGAGGGGCGTGCAAAACATTTTGTAGGCTGAGAGGAGGGTTTGGGGGAGGCAAAGATGTATGACCATAACCACGAATTGGAATCGAACTACCATCGCCTACATTAACGCCATTATTTTGATTGCTCATATTAAAATAAGACGAGAGATTACCTTTGGCGGATGTCATATGAGACGTTGCTCCAGTGTCCATGTACCAATTTGGATCCGGTTGTTGTAAAGTCATTGTATGCAGTGCGGATTCAATCTCGGTTGGAGCATATTGACTCGGTGGAGCCATCGACGCCATGTAAGCTTGTGGATTAGGTGCCGCACCCAAGATTCCATGAGGATGGCGCGGTGTTGGCGCATGGGAAGGTGGGCCGTGGCGGATGCGCCCGGCTGATGATGGCGCAGAGCGGCGCCACGGTGGCGGCTCCTGACCAGTGCGAGGCTCTTCTTGGCGCAGCCGCTGGAGCCGCACGCCGTGCTGCGTGCGAGCATCTTCTGCTGCGTGCCAGAACGTCTATTCCCTGTGCCAGACTGCTTCTTTTTGCCGTTTCCGCGCTTGTTTCCCTGTCCGGATGGACGGGGTGCCATATTATGGTCATAGCTAGCATCATGTGTCGAAGTAACCAGAGCCGCACCGTTGGAAGAGTTAGATGCCATAGCCTGGAGTTCTCGTTCCTCAAGACATAAGGAAGAACGAGCTTGAGAAAACTTCGGCAATGGATTAGCATGACGTATTTGTGTGCCAACACCTTTGTAAGCTTCCGTAAGACCGGAAACCAATTGTAACACCAAGCGATGATCATCAACCGGAGCCCCAACATTCTTGAGTTGATCGGCAAGGCTCTTAAGACGTTGACAATAAGCATTCGCATTGGGAAAATCTTCCATGCGAGTAGTCGCAAATTCCTGTCCAAGAGTAATTGCTCGAGACGTCTCGTGGTCTTGAAAAATATCCTTCAATTGATTCCAGGCTTGCTTTGCAGTAGCATCTGGTTCAATGACGGTGTTCAGCAGATCCAACGAAATTGTCGAATAAATCCATTGAAGTACAGTTGCATCAATGGTTAACCAGAGTTCTTTCTCGTCGGCCGTAGTCGGAGGAGGAATAACCACACCTTCAGGAGGAGGGAGGATATGGTAGAGAACCCGGTGTGATCGAGCATGGATCTTGAAGAGTTCAGCCCAGGTACCATACTGCGAGTTTTCCAAATCTAAGATGATTGGAATATTATTGCGGATATTTGACACCGTGAGGGCGGGGTGGAAGATGGAGCGATCGTGCTTTTGGGAGTGGAGGTACCGTTAGTCATATCTGCGGACTTCAGACAAATAAACGGATTTATAGGAAGCTGTAGAGAGGATCGCTAACGGAAAATGTATCAGACATCAGTAGCGTCTTTGAGCGTACGAACAATAAGAAGGAGAAAGAATAGAGACACGGTATTTTTGAATAGGCAGCGGAAGAGAATCGAACCTAATGTGATACCATGAAAGAATATGAGTCCGTGACTCTTTCTATTGATCTCATTCAATATATATACTAGTTACAATTACAAGAGTATAACTCAATTGGGATTGGGAAACTACTATAAGGAATAACTCTAACTATACTAAATATTCTATTCCATAATATTTACATAGTCTAATACTCACAAACAAGGTACTATCTCCTATAAGTTCAATTGTGCTATAAAATCTTGATTTCTTAGAACTCCCATTTGAACATTGAGTCGTACTTAAACAATTTTCTCTACCTTCCTTCGATCTGTTTTATTTTGTCGATTATGGACATACTGGATCTTGATGATCGCCAATCTGTTGCTCAACATATAAAACTGACTGGTTGGATTTATTGCTGTGATTGCAGTGGTTGCAATGGGATGGATACCATGGCATTTTTTATGATGCAAATTATCTCCGGTCTTCAACTCTGACTTCCTGTTTCAGATGGAGCATACTAATATGAATGAATCAGTAGATTTTCATTGTCACATCTCACTAGTCGATCTGATCTGTCATGTATATTTCAACATTCCAGGATGATCTTGCGTCAAGCGTCCTTCATATCAAAATAGGACTAGGCTAATTACAGTACTACGTCGCATTGTACTAATCTCAGTACACCATTACAAATCTAACAAGTCGCATAATCAATCAATTAAAAATTAATTTATAAATAGCTTTAATAATTTAAATAATTTTGAAAATACAAATTACACAAAATTTCAAAACTAACCCCTTAAATATGAAGTTTACATTTTAAACCTTAATATCTCTTTCTTTTCCAAACCTCCCACCACCACCACCTCCATCATCAACACCCACCACCATGGTGTCCGGAGCTCCGGTCACCGGAATTTATTTTTTTTTAATTTTTTTCTTCGAAAAATGCGTCAAAGCTTGAGCTGAGAAGCTCCATGGAAGCGTGTTTCCATGGAGAAGATGAACCAGATCTGGTTCGGCGCTTCCATGGAGAAGACGAACCAGATCGTCTGGACCAGATCTGGTCCGTCTCAAGCTTCCATGGAAGTACGGAGAAGCTCCGACCGGAGCTCCGGTCAATTTTTTTTTCTTTGGGTGTTCTGTGAATTTTTGAATAATGTAGGTTAGTTTTATATTCATTTTGGGTATATTTTGTTATGTTTAAAACATATGGGGTGTTAAGTAATTTGTCATTATTGGATTTTTAATTATTATGCGACATAGTGCAACCTTATTATGCAATAATGCGACGCCATGTCGCATTGATAAAAAATGAAGGGTTGAGATTCAATCTTGAATTGATCCAATGGTTTAGATCGTAGTACTAACATTAGTACAATGCGACAGTACTGAAGTTAGCCATCCCCATCAAAGTATCTTAGGTTTCAATTATCTTATCCTTAGAGTTAGTTTTAATTTTAACTTTGAAAAGAGAGATCCCAAGATTTAATTATCTCATTCTTAGGTTTATATTTCGAATCGTATCCTGCAGTTGGACGTATCACATTCTTAGATTTGGTTTACGATTCGAATCAGATTTCCAAGTTTGGAATTTCTAGCTCTTATAATCGGTTTATCCTTCAAATATAGTGTCTATATTGGAATGATATATTATTGTATTACTTCCCAAAATAGTAGGGTTTTCACTTCTAGTTGAGTTCCCAAATCGGGTTTACCCCATTTTTATAGTTGTTTACCCTTTCAATTAAACACTCAACTTAATTGGAATTATTACATTCTTAGATTATTTCAAATATTGTGATTTACCCTTTCAATAGAGTTCCAAGGGGGTCGCTAAACGCAAATAACTTGACTAAAATGCCCTAACTCATAAAAAAATCTTATAAAATTAACAAAAAATCGTAATAACTCGTTTATACGAAAACAAAAACATTAACGTGCACGATTGAACACAAAATAACAACAATAAAAAAAAATCGAAAATTAAATTTTTTAGAAAAATGTTTCGTTTATACAAATACAAAAACATTAACATGCACGATTGAACAACAACCGAATTTTTTTTTTAAATTAAAAAGAACTAAATGTTTCTAAATATATATGAGATACTTAAAAATTAAAAAAATCGAATTTGGCCTGGAACAACCGGCCATTTAAGTAAATGGCCGGTATTCCGGTAGTTACCGGCCAACTTCGATTTTTTAAATAATATTTATTTAAAAAAAATTTAAGTATCTCGTATATATTTAGAAACATTTAATTTTTTTTAATTTTCAAAACAAATTCGATTTTTGTTCAATTGTGTATGTTAATGTTTTTGTGTTTGTATAAATGATTTCTAAAACATTTAATTTATTTTCTTTTGATTTTTAAGTTTTTTTATTATTGTTTTTTATGTTCAATCGTGCATGTTAATGTTTCTATGTTTGTATAAACGAGTTATTTCGATTTTGCATTATGTTTTATTAATTTTTAAAGGTTTTTTTTTATGAGTTAGAGGCATTTTAGTCAAGTTACAAATATTGGTGTTGCGTTTAGCGGAAACGGTGTTGCGTTTAACATTCCTGGTTCCAAGGTGTAGTTATCACACACTTATAGTTGGTGGGCTCATCAAATTGAGTTTTCAAGTTGGAACTATCACATTTTAGAGTTGAGTTTACTATTCGAATTGAGTTCCCAAATTGGATTATCTAATTATTATAGTTGGTTTACCATTCGAGATGATCAGTCCCTAAGTTGGAAGTATCCTTTTCTTAGAGTATATTTCTCGTATAGTGCGGTTCTCTTCGAACATAGTTCCTCACAAATTTAATTATTCCAATCTTAGAATTTATTTACCCTCCAAATTGATTTTTCAGATGGAATTATCACATTTTTAGAGTATTTTGCTATATAGTTTGGTTAGCGTTTCTAATCGAGTTTTCAAATTTGAATTATCTTAATCATAGCATATGTCTACCCGTTCGAATTGAGATCTTAAACCAGAATATCTTATTTTTATATTATATTTCCAAATATATAACATGGTTCATTCTTCTAGTAGTGTTTCCATGTTGGAATCATATCATTCTTAGAGTTGTGTTGCTCTTCAAATGGGGTTCCGAAGTTAGAATATTTCGTTCTTAAAGTTGAGTTTAACCTTCAAGTTGGATATTTCCCATTCGTAGAGTTAATAAATGACCCTTTTAACTCAGGTTCTAAGTTTAACATATCCTTTTTTCAGAGTTCCTATGTAACGCTTTGTCCCATTGTGGATCGAGGCATATTTCTACTTAATACTATTTCTCATATACGCCTCCGGTGATATGTTAGCCATCGTATTAACACATGTCCTTTTCCGAGCACTTTGTACTCGCTCGTGCACATTGGGATACTTTACAAGGTCATCCATCATAAAATTGGTCAAGAGCAAGCACACTTAATTTTGGAGTTCTTATAGATAGATTCCCGAAAATAAATGTGCACGTTGTTGGTATGAGTAACGTTCTCAGTCTCTTTAAACTCTCAGAAACTTATTTGCAAATTTTGGGTATTACATTCATCCACTCTTAAATTGTGCGAAGTCCCCTTCACACCTTGCCCAGACCAACAGTCCACCCCTTGTGGGTTTTGGCTGGCTCGACTCTGATACCATTTCTAATATTATTCCTTTGTGAATCAAGGCCTGCCCATTAAGCGGAATGATTCATGACCGCATTCTCGGATGATATGTCACCCAATCGCATTTCAATCATTTCTCACACTTTCCTCACTGCAAGAACGACAACCCCAAAGAGGCCATCCATTATAAGATTACTCCGGAGCAAGCACACTTATGGGATGACTTCAATCGCTCTAATCGACACCTAGTGGAAGGTGTGGCGGGTTTTTTTTAGTTTTATTTATTTATTTATTAAGCTTCAACTAAATTCCCTTGTCTCATTTAATTTCCAGGAACGCGGCAGAGTTTCAGACAACGCCGTTGTTGATACTAGAGGCTGGGAAATTTGGCTCTGCCATGGTTGAATCTCTATTTTTGTAGACATCCAAACCATCACTAATCATGTCTTCTTCTTCTTCTTCTTCTGTTTTATGAAGGGGATTTTCTTACTTGAGTCAATCACCAAAACCTACAATCAAATCACTCCAATGCATCAACGTTGGGTTGAGCTGGCCAAGGCAGTGAGCCGAGCTCTGATCAACGAGTCCAACAAAACCCGAATCCCAACTCGTGCCTGGACATCCTCACTCGACCAAACTCTCCATAGACTCAACTGCCGCGACTCCCTCACTCCACAGCTCGTCGCTCGAGTCATCGACCCCTTCCTTCTCCACCACCCTTCTCTCGCCTTTGGCTTCTTCAACTGGGCTTCTCAGCAACCCTCTTTCTCCCACACTTCCCTCACTTATCAACCCATCCTCAAATCCCTCTCCCTTTCACGCCAATTCACCTCCATTCACAACCTCCTCAAGCAAATCAGACTCGACAAAATTCAACTCCATCCTTCCGTCTACACTTTACTTGTTACTTCTCTTCTCGCGGCCAAGAAGGCCCACCTGGCATTCTCCGTCTTCTCTCAGGTTGGCACGGTGATCGGACCGGAAAGCTGTAATTCGTTGCTTGCAGCGTTGGCGGCGGGAGGGAATTTGAACTGTGCCTGCCAGGTGTTTGATGAAATGACTGAGAGACGTGTTCGGTTTAATACGCTTGGTTTTGGGGTTTTTTTGTGGTGGGTTTGTAGAGAGAAGGAGATGAGTCAGGTTTTGAGTTTGTTGGATCAAGTTAGGAGGTTGGATTTTTCTGGAGTGGATGGGTCCGTTGTGGCGCTTTTGGTGGTGCATGGGTTGTGTAAAGTGCGTCGGGTAAATGATGCGATTTGTGGGCTTGAATGGTTGAGGGAGAGAGGGTGTAAGCCTGATTTCATGGCGTATAGAGTTGTAGCTGAGACTTTGCGTGAAATGGGTAATGTGGTGGACGAGCAGATGATTTTGAAGAGGAAGCGGAAGTTAGGGGTTGCACCAAGGGTTGGGGAGTATAGAGAGTTCATCTTTCAGTTGGTTAAAGAGAGATTGACTCGTGAAGCGAAAGAATTAGGTGAAGTGATAGTCAGTGGGAATTTTGAGATTCATGATGATGCTCTCAATGTGTTGATAGGATCTGTGTCTACTATCGACCCTTCATTAGCTATCGTTTTCTTGAAATTCATGTTGGATAAAGAAAGATTGCCAACTCTACTTACTGTCAACAATTTGAGCAAAAATCTTTGGAAGCATGAAAAAGCAGACGAGTTGGTTGATGTTTTTGAACACTTGTCAAGAAAGGACTATTTCAAGAACTTGGAGAGTTACAATGTGATGATTTATTTCCTTTGTAAGACGGGAAGAGTCAGAGAAGGTTATGGTGTGCTTCAAGAGATGAGGAAGAAAGGACTTGTCCCAAACATTGCGTCTTACAATTGTCTTCTTGAAGCTTGCTGCAGGGATGATCTCCTCCGCCCTGCAAAAAGGCTTTGGGACGAGATGTTTGCAAGTGGTTGTCGTGGAAACGCTGAGAGTTACAAGATCCTCATCCGAAAATTTTCAGTAGTTGGTCAAGTTGAAGATGCTAGCCACTTGTTCAACCACATGGTCGGGAATGGGTTGGAACCAGATTATGCTACATACAAATCCCTTCTTGAAGGCCTTTGCTTTGCGAATGATGTTGAAACGGCTCGTATAGTCTTTAACAAGTGCACCCAACATGATGTGAAACTTGCAAACAGCTTAGAGAGTGTGCTTACAGCCAATCTCTGCAAAGAAACGGCTCGTATAGTTTTTAACAAGTCACCCAACATGATGTGAAACTTACAAACAGCTTAGAGAGTGTGCTTACAGACAACCTCTGCAAAGATGGTGATGCTTTAACTCCTGTAAACAACAGTTGCTAAAATGGAATTGATATGGAAAGAGTGGTTTTGTTAAAAAGGCAGTGCAAAAGTGTGACAAAAACATGAAACTAACGCTACTAAAACAACTCAAGCATTTCTGGATTTCTTTTGCGAGAAAGTTCAGCTGATATGAAATGGTTCTCTCCTGATATTAGCTCACCGCTACCATTTCATCTTTATGGTAATGGAAAGATTGGTGGTGATGCCTTTCAAGAGGGACTGAAAATCAACTGCTGGAGAGACAGGTATCTCTCTTTTCAGTTACTAATCTTGGATCGTCCCAGAGTATGAGCAGTCTTAGGCCACTTGAGGTGCTACTTACTCTGTTAAAAAATGATCACCTTTAAGGACCAACCGAGCTTTTGTTGTTCATTTTCCTTATGATGATAGAATTATGTTTAACCTTTATCTGTATGTGGTTTGTGTCAAATTTATTTATAACGACCAGCAGTCATTGTTACTTGACATTTTCTTTCCTGTTTGAAACCCCATCTGCTTGGTACAGTTTTGAGTGCTTAAGAAAGCTTCTGAAGTTGCTAAGTTAATTATGTTTGTAATATTGATTGGATGCGCTGTACTGCTGTAGATTACTAAAATTACTGGATCCTTATGCATCTTTAAAAAGGAAAATTGCATAAACCAGGCATTTTCATCATGTCTACCATACTAAGACTTCGTACTTATGATTTTCTATCTCAAAAATTTAACATACAGTATATATGTTAATACTAAGAGAGGAAATTCCACATTCATCAGATCAGTGATGACATTTATAATAGAAAGAGCAGAAATTGCATATATGAGAAAGTTGATTTTTTATTGGTTGGGCATTGATATTTATTAATTTCAACAAAAGATAACATAGGTTTTATTACTGCTGATCATCTATGCATCCAATAGTTTAGTTTTTCCTTCTCTGACAGTTTATCATGGACATATGATGCTGCCCTTATCGCAGGCATCTTCATCTCATGTGTGCCTTTTATATCATTTCAGTGATTCACAAAATTGTATCAGCTAAGCTTATGTAACTAAAACTACAAGTTTTCCACTGCCTTGGATAGTTTTGCTTCTAAATTCCTCTACTCTATCTGTTGCAGTTAGAGGTTTGGACTAAAGAAAGAGAGGCTGCTGGATTACGGGCCAGTTTGAATACGTTGTTGTCAGAAGTACAATGCGTGAATAAATTATGATCTGAGAGAAAGGAAGCAGAAAGTTTTCTTAGAAAAAAGTGGAAGAAGATAGAAGAATTTGATGCCCGTAGATCGGAGTTGGAATCAGTATATAATGCATTGCTTAAATAAAATATGGTAGCATCTCTTTCTGTCCCTTTCCTTCCTCTCACACATGACACGGGCATGCAGAGGTACATATGTTTCCTCCCAAACGAAATATTATGACAGATTAGACATTGTTAGTTTCACATTGATAGTATTTGATAATCTTATTTATGATCTGAAGGGTACTTGTGAAACTGATGTTACAGATTGGCGCATATGTAATTATTCAAATACTATATCCCCACAGTGCTTGGGTAATATCCTGTATATATAAATTATTATAGCAAACCTTTTTAACAGAAAAACTTTATAATAACTAGAAGGCACAGACACCAGATGTCTAATTGAGGCGAAAGAATCTAATTGGTTGTGTAGGAGCAGAAATGATACGAGGTTATACAGAGGAATATTCAATTAACATGTGCTGATGAGTTATTTTGTGAAGCAGAATGATGGTCTCTGACCAGCCCATGCTGTAGTTGCACCTTTGTTAGGAATTCCAATATATAGCCCGAATAGTTTACGAATTTATGATTGAAGTCGAGAAAATCTTACTATTGTGTAGTCTTAAATTGTATGCAAATCTTGTTAATCTTTTTTTCTTCTTATAATTGTAGGATGCTGCTGCTTTCTGGAGTGAGGAACCCTTAGCTGCAAAGGGAGTACTCATCAAGCTAGCACTGTATATAATTCGAGCATGTTATTGATCCTTGCCTTATCAAGCAATGCACAAGAGCTCATTAGCAATGAAGTTTCAGCTTTCTCGACTTGAAGGCAATGCAATTCTCCAAAACCATTTTTACTTTGAAGGCATCGGGTAAGGAAGTATCAAGTATGTGGCGCAGACACAGGATTGAGATCGACGCGTAAGCGTGACCCTGGTGTTGGATTATGTGTCTCCACTTGTACAGATTGTTACTTGAGATTGTGCGTCCCCCTGATTTATAGTATTTGTTGTTCATACACAGATTCAAATGAAATGCAAGTCAAGGATGTGTGTCCTCTGATTGCATTGTTGTTACCTAAGTTAGAGAGTGTGGGTTTTTCCCTTTTATCAGTGATAAATTTTCTGCTGTAGGGAATCAGTCTAGTTAAATTCATTATTGTCTCTTGCTTTCCAGTTGAGAAATATAATATTTTTTGCTACTAAAAATGTGTTTGCAACTTAGTACTTTCTCCATGAGGAACTGTCACGCCCCAAAACCAAAATGCTTTGACGCGACCGACCGTCTATCGTGAGATGGGCTCACGCCAAGACGAAGCCTAACTTTAATCCTCAAAATACATAAATATCTCAGAGTGGTATAACAGAGCATCTAAAATCCCAAATACAATAATATTACATGTCCTCAATACAAAACGACAATCTCAACAGTACTAATAATCCTATACAATACAAATCTCAGAGTCGCAGCAGCTACTAAACAGCCTTCATGTACGTATCTGTCATCTGACTACCGTCTCAACTCCAACGTATCTTCGTCCAATCACTTACTAAGTATCTAAAAAAATGTGTAAGGGCACTTTTACCCGGATCAAGTACATATAGAAAGGTTTACATACATATACACTCCGTTTTATATCACATAGTCGAAAATCACTTTGCATGGAACACATGTCACAATACACTATTCACATTTAGCTCGAATCAAATATACACTACGGCCACACAAACCGTAGTCGGCTTACATAACATATCCCTAACACAATAGGGTCACACACATAGTACCTAAAAGACGACATCTTCCCGCCACACACTTCATAGGCATATCGATGAGCATAAACGTACGTACACATAATCCATGCTTTATAAAATCACTTTCACAAATCGCATGCACAGACAAAACATTTTGGGATACACATACTTGATCCTTTTTTTAATAGGCTGCAAATAAAAGAATACAAAATTTGGCTCCAGTGAGGTTTGATCCACGGACCTCTCATAAACAAAGCACAACTTCTGCCATTCGGCCACTACTTCTAGTCTTAACAATTCTACTCAGTCAACATATTTAATAGCATTTCACGCTGTTCATCCAAATTAATTACAAACAGCCCCCTGCCCCTAATCAAATTCTCAAACACATGTTCTTCAACTTTCTGCAATACTTCAATTAGGTCCCTGCGAATCCGAAAAGTTTCCAAACTTCCTAAAGTCGAACCAAACTCCTCCAAATCCAAGCAAGGGCTACGGAAATCAAATACCCAACATCTCCTCCATCTAAAATCACAACTAACGGTCCAAAAGCATCACAAATTGTTCCAATAAGTAGCGAAATCCGTCTCTTGTTTAATTTCTTGCTTCGGTTTCGAGATTCATAACCCACAGTTCTCAATCGAATTCAGTCCATAATCCGGTACGAATGGTACTAACATGGTTCTCGGGAAGGTCAAGGTCGAACAATAACGGACGGATGAGGAGAAGAAGAGACCGAGGACATGGAAGAAGACAAGACGGCTGGAGAAGAATAAAGGAGAAGAAGGAAATAACCTAACTGGATTTTTACTTGGCCTTTCAACTTGGGCCTTACCCCGGTCCAAACCCAAACCAATAATCATCGTCCTAATTCGCTTCGATTTATCAATCCGTAAAATAATTATTTATAAAATTTCTCGTCTTCAAATTGAATTCAAATAGACGGTCCGAAATAAATTCCGAGATTTTACAGGAACAATAGATAATTTATGAGATAGCTACTTCTTCCCAACCAAAATATTCCATTTATATTCCTTGTAATACAAATCTCACATTTCCATAATATTCCCATTACTTTTACTCCAGACCTACGTTAAGTTTCGTAGGGAGTGGTATGGTGAAGAACGGTCTTCAAGACTGAATATCATCCTTTTAGTTGTTTAGTAGGAAAGAAACGGAAAAATTGAGGAGTATGGTGTTTCCCGGATTCCTTGTCTTTATTATGTGGCATAGTATCACCTCGCCATACCAATCCACATTACTAAGGGGAGGGGTTACTTTTGAATTGGAATTGGTACGTGATATTTGGACCTCCATTTGCCCTTAAAATTAATACAAAGTTCAATTTATTTACCAAAATTGTCACTCACTATTTATTTACGTAACATTGAAATATACATAACACCATACCCATAAGCTTTTTACGTTATTACAACCAAACACCAAAATTTTCATAACTCGAGTCAAATCCCAATCCAATCCCACAAAACCCCACTGCACATATTATGATGAAATATCGGTCATCAACAATTACATAACACCAGTCAACATCCCATTGTAGTGTGGTTGGCTACCAAACAACATGTTAATCTTCATGTGCGTAATTAAATGGCCATTTGATAAGGAACGCATGGAGTAGCTTCTAACCTCGACGTAGTTATTTTCAAATAAGTATGTTACATGAACATCATTTGATAGATTATAAGTCAGCTAGTTTGATAAACTAACTTTCATAAATTAATTTTCAATAAGCTAGATGACTTTTATTAACTAGAATATATATATATATAATGACCCAATTAATAAAATTGTTAAAATAAATATAAAAAATCCACTAATTCATCAGCTATATGGGTTAAAGCTAATTTGGTTAAAGAGAATGGGGCATGATAAGTTGATCTTCCAGCCTAAGGTATACTATTTGGCACCAAATATTATAAAACAAGACCCAACATGAATTAATATAGTATTATAAGTAAGAGAATAATAAGTTAATATAATATTGAAACTCATTGAGCAAGTCATTAGACCATCTCCAACAGAGTTGGAGATGGAGTTGCAAAGCAGCAGCATTGGGCCTCAATGACGTTGCGATTCTTGTCCCAATTTGGGGCAGTCTGACTCGTCCGAGTTGCACCTTCCTTTTCCTTTTTTTTTTTTTTATTTTTTTTGTTTTCTTTTTCTTTTCTTGTTTCTTTGTTTTTATTTTTTATTTTTGTTTTTTTTATTTCTATTCCTTTTCTACTTTTATCTTTTTTATTATTTTTCATTTTTTTTAATATTTCTATATGATAATAATTATATGTAGAAATAGAAATATACTTATACATTACTTCTAAAATTTAAAATACATATTAAAATCACACTTGTAAAATGTAGTATTTTAATTGTTGTAATTTTCATTTTCAATTATTTTAATTTTCAATTTCAAGTATTGTAATTTTTCAATTTTAAGTATTGTAGTTTTTTTTAAGTAATGTAATTTTTATTTTCAAGTAATATATTTAAAAAATATTAGTGTGATTTTGTTATAATTAATTAACAACATTTAAAATAAAGTCAAGAATAAATTTTAAAAGGAAATGTAAAAAGAAAATGAAATGAATAATTAAGTTTGAAAGAAATGTTAAAATAAAATAGATTTTGGGCCTCACTGTTGGAGTAGAGAATTGTGGAGAGTTGCAAAGTGAGTTGCAGTGAGTGGAATGCTGACGTGGCAGAGAGAGTGGGTTGCAGAGAGTTGCAACTGCTGGAGATGGCCTAAGTTTATATAGTATTGCAATTCACATGGTCTCTAAAAATAAAAAAGTTTATATAGTATTGCAATTCACATGGTCTCCAGAAATAAAATTTGAAAGGGTACGAGCATATGAATAACCCGAAAAAGTGAGCAAGCCCAATCTAATAAAAATTCGAAGCCCAAAATACATGATCTCACTCCTAAGCCACTTAAACCTTTGTTCTGCATTTCTTCTTCTTCTTCTTCACACCTGACCCCAATCCTCTGAAATAAAACCTAGGGTTTATCTATCTATCTATCATTTCTAGTCCCAACAATGGCGACTCGCTACATAACTCGTTCTCTCTTCACAACAACCAGGCAATCACTCACCTCTTCCGTCTACCGCTCCTACTCCACCACCATCTCCCTTGTCCCCAAGTACTCATCCTCCTCTCTCCTTATACGCCTCCGCCCTCTAGTTGCCGCTGCCACCTCCCTCCGTCGCGGTTCCCCTCTCTTCGCCACTCGGAGCTTGTCCACTGAACCGAACAATAACTCGATCAGCGACCCTAACCCTAACTGGTCCAACCGTCCCCCAAAGGAGACCATTCTGCTTGATGGTTGCGACTTTGAACACTGGCTTGTCGTCATGGAAAAGCCTGAAGGTGATCCTACTAGAGACGAGATTATTGATAGTTACATCAAAACCTTGGCCATGGTCGTCGGAAGGTCCATTCTCTCTTCTAATTCTATGTTATACATTCATTTTAGGTCCCTGTAGGTGTTTCCATTTCTATTTTTTCTGTATGTACTTGAATTGAAGTTCACCTGTTTTCATTTGTATTTTTTTTATATCTAATGTATATATAGATTATTGAACTGATCTTGGTAGTGTAACTGTCGTAATTTTGAGCATTTTATGGGGTATGCATTTGTTTGGATTGCATTCTGAATCAGTTGGGATTATTTTCAAGCAATCATGATCTCTTGTATTCAGCTTCCATTTGTAGTGTTTTATTGATAGTGCCTGAATTTTTTTATATAGATTATTGATAGTTGCATCAAAACCTTGCCTAATTGGACTGATCTTGGTAGTATGTATAACAGTGGTGATTTTTAGCATTTTATATTGCTTTTGTTTGGATTGAATTCCGAATGAGTTGGGGATTATGTTGAAGACCTTGTCAAGTATTACAAAAGTTCATGTTCCCTATTCAGTTTCTTTCTGAAATTCATCATATGGAACATTGAGATGTTGTGGTTGCTCCCTATGTTAGGTTCAAACTTGATTGATACATAGACTTTTCTGCACTAGTTTAAGGTCCAATCAATGTGTGTTATGGGAAGGAGTCTGTTGCTCTTGTTTGTTTGTTCATACCAAGACTTGTTGCTTTAGTGTCCCATATTAGGGGTTATGGGTCTGATAGATAGTTGACACATTGCAGTGAGGAGGAGGCCAGGCAGAAGATATATTCTGTTTCCACTAGGCATTATTTTGCCTTTGGGGCCCTGGTGTCTGAAGAACTTCATTACAAGTTGAAAGGTAATTAATTCAAATTTTGTTTTCTAATCAACTGACTTGTGGCATAACTGAAAGACCAAGTTGTTAATCTGGGTTTCTAATTTTCTCTGCAGAGCTGCCTAAAGTTCGATGGGTGCTTCCCGATTCTTACTTGGATGTCAGAAATAAGGATTACGGAGGTATGGGGGCTCTATCCACTGTTTGCTGTTTTGCATGGTTATACCTGTTTATGTTTTATGAAACCCTCATACTACATTTTGTATTATCTCCTATAGTTATTTGATATATATAATTCGTGCATCTGTCTTGGATATTATTGCTCAGATCATTGTTTCGATTTATCTTTCATCAGCCATGCATTTATTTTCTTGTTTATGCTGGGTTATACATTTATCCCTTCAATGGTACTAGATTTTATGCGAAATCATGCTGTATCATTTTTTCTATTTTTAGGGACTTTTCTGTTATTAATGGTATGATTCATCATCTTTTCATGTAACATTTGTTTGCTTTTCTATTTTGCTTCTTTATAACTAGATGTTTTTGCTTGATATTTGTGTTATTTTGCAGGGGAACCTTTCATCAATGGAGAGGCTGTTCCATATGACCCTAAGTATCATGAGGAGTGGGTGAGGAACAATGCTCGTGCCAATGAAAGGAACAGGCGCAATGACAGGCCTCGCAATTTTGATAGGTCTAGAAACTTTGAGAGGAGAGAAGGCCCACCTGGACCAATGCAGCCCAACAACCGTCAACCTCGCATGCAGCACCAGCAACCAAGCATGCTGCCTCCGCCGCCACAGCCCAACTATGGTGGAGGTGCACCACAAGCTATGGGAAACTACCCACCACAAAACCAGTATGGCAATGGTCCCCATTATCAACCCGGCCCAGGACCCAATAACAACTTCAATCAAAACATGGCACCTGGATTTGGACCAAACCCAGGTCAGGGCCAAAATCCAACTAACTTTTCCCAAAATCCTGGATACGGTGGACAACATCAAAGTGGCTATGCGACAAATGCAAGACAGAATCAGAGGTATGAGCCAAATGCTGGTGGGTCAGATGCATATGGAAATCATAATGTCCCGGGAAGAGACATGCCCCATCGTCCTACTTACTGAACAATCTTGTAGTTGATAAGAACGGATGTCATTGTAATTCTAGGACTATATTTCTAAATTTCCATGTCCTTTGATAAATTCTGCTTAATGTTTTCCTATTGGTGTTGCTATTGATTGAGTCTGTCTTTTCGTGGGATTTATCGAGTCTTTGTTCTCGTTGGAATATTACTTAGTAGTCAAGCTACTGTGGAACGGTGGGATATCCGGAATGTATAAAATATAAAATAACTTGTTTCTTGCGCATCTATTTTGTCTTTAAATGTATGTAATTGGTTTGCTATAAACATTTAAACTGTCCCCTTTTTTCCAAGTTTTATCGTTGGGCGGGCCGGCAGGGTATGTGGTTGAACCATAAAAGCATTGTTGTCTTTGCTTTTCAGGTCTTATATGCTTTCATTATACTGGCTTATGGTTACTTTTGGTAGTAGTAAATAGATTTGAATGTAAGCGCTGTTATCTATGATTCCATGTAGTACATGTAATGCCAAGGGGCTCACCTCACTTTAAAACTCTTGTTAAAAGTGAAGGAGAAGTACCTAATCTTGGACTCCAATTTGTTTGCAAGCTCTTGCTCACCATGTCAATTCAATATCGAAATCATCTCAAATGCGACACAAAGATTTCTCTATGGTGGGATGTGTCAAGCTTGAACAGCCCCTAAATATGCGAACGATACTTTGTGGGAATAAATCACATGAATGTCATGCTTGTTGATAATATGAAGTGGTTACTAGTTGATGCAGCATGCGTGGCTAAGGACAAGGAAAGGAACGATAACTCAAAACTCGTTGATTCAAAAGAATATCGAGAATTGACTCAAAACTCGTTAATTCAAAACAATACCGAGAATTGATGGATCAAGATTCGTTGATTTCATAGAAATACCGAAATTGACAAATTTAGAGGAACACCTCTATTTTTTCATTCAAAATATCATCTACTCCCTGACAAAATAACTAACAAGTGTTTAAATACTACGTAGAAAACCCTATCTGCTACCAACATACGTAAATAACAAAAACGTCCTAATAAATAAAGAAGACATCACAAAAGTAATGAAAAAAATAATAAAACACAACTTTTACCCTTCACATTCTACATATCATTTAACGCCATTCTTTCCATATCATTCTCTCCAGGGTAGAAAAGATTCGTCCTAGAATCATAAGCCATGTCATTATCAGCTGAAGAATAACGAACAAAAGCAAACATTGTGGAAACACATATCGACCATCCACAAGTCTAATCAATTCCCTAGCAGGTCATTCTTTCCTCTATCAAACACATGTCGGACATTGCCAATAAACCCTAACACACATGGGTGTATGTAATGCTGGTAACACTCGTCTTGCATGTAGACTATGTTGATCATGGCAACTCCATTTAGTTTCTCCAGTGATGAAAGCCACAATGGGTCTTTCTCTAACACTCTGTCTTCCAATAAAAAAATGTCGATACACTTCTTGATCATCTTTCCTTCCAACAACTATATCTAATTTTGAACCAAAAGATCTAGATAGCTCACCAACTTGGATCCCAAATGGCAAGGAATAATTATTTGTTGTAGTGATAAGTACATCTTGTACATCAAATCTTTTCTATCTTCTAGTACTTTCTCGTCCCAAATAATAACAATATCATTCTCTTCATCACTACCCTTTTTCTCCGGATAGTCATCCCATATAGGAGACTCTTTCCAGGTCGTCTTATAGCAACGTTCCTCAGTGGTGAACAATTGCTCGATTCCACCTTGACAATTGACACGCAACAAAGTCATGTATGTACCTGTAGACTTGGCAGGATTGTAAGCGTGTATGGATAAATCGGATCTTAGTTTCCAGCCATCTACTGCTTGACGGCGCACGAGATTTGACCTGTTAACCCTGATTATATTCCGATCTCCACCGTTCATATCCTAGGTCAGCGAGTTGACTTTATGCTGTCAAAATTTCATGACGATCCAACGGCTGAATCAACGGGAAACTTTGTTTTACTCGGACAGCACAGTGTTGTCAATGCTATACGAAAATTGTCTTTTCTTCACAAAAATCTGATATGATACTAATCTGATGCAGCGTGGCTAAAGACAAGAACAATAAACTCAAAACTCGTTGATTCTTACAGAATACCGAGAATTGACTCAAAACTCGTTGATTCAACATAATACATGAGAATTGATGGATCGAGATTCGTTGATTTCGCAGAAATACCGAAAATTGACAGATTTGGAGGAAGGAACACTTCTATTTTTTCATTCAAAATATCATAACTCCCAACAAAATAACTAAAAAGTGTTTAAATACTACGTAGAAAACCCTAACTGCTACCAACATACGTAAATAACAAAAAAGTCCTAATAAATATACAAACTTTTGCGAGAGACTGTTTCTCGGAGATACCAATTTAACATCACATATTTATGTGCAAACATCATATGTTTAACTTCAAACATCGTGCGTATAATAAATCTACATTATACTTGCATTATATGGATTATTTAATATGTAATGTTTGTAGCTAAACATGCGATGTTTGTGACAAAATATGTGATGTTTGATTTGGTATCTCCGAGAGACGGTCTCTCGCAAAAATTAAATAAGGAAGACATCACAAAAGTAATGAAAAAAATAATAAAACACATCTTTGACCCTTCACATTCTACGTATAATTTAACATCATTCGTTCCACATCACTAGTGCTTTTTAGAAATTATTTTTTCACTAAAACATCATCACTTGACAGTTAAATGATATTGACAGACAAAGAACATGTTGAAGCAAATTTAGTGTCAAACTTATCCACTGGTATAATTTAAGACAGCAGGAAGATGATATCTTAAAGCTTGTCCAGCAGCTGTTGCGCTTTCCTATTCTTAGCAGTACGAATCTGGTCCTCCAGTGATGTATACTTTTGTAGTTGCTCACCCTTTACCAGGTCAACATCAATATTTTCCCAGGACCGGGGAACTTGGTTGTTTACTTGGTTAACCGCAGATTTCTTCCTGTGGATCTGTTAAGAAAGAATTGTCACCAATCACCATAGTAAGAAAATTAGAGGGGGAAAAAAAAAAAACAAGAAATGTCTGCAATCTAAGATAAATTCCATAAAATCTTAAACCTAGAATAAAATCCCGTGCTGCTATTCAAAATCCAGAAAAGGAAAAACAAGATACGGGATAGCCACCTACATAAAATTATAAATCGACATGTAATTGCAGTAATAGATGTAATTCTTTGTAAGGAACCTTGTACCTTCATTAGTCTTTCTTTAAGTTTTACTTCTTGAAACTCAGCCAACTTTTCTAACTCCTCTTTTGACCTTTTACTCCACTTTCTATTTGATTCACCATTCATCTGTGCATTCAGTTCCCTTTCTTTCCTTTTCTCCTCAAGCATAGCCATCTTTTCTGCTTTTACTTGTGCTGCTTTCTCTGCTCTCATGCGCGCTATTTCTTTCGCCTTTTCTCTTTCTGCAGCTTCGTGTTTCTGCTGGATGGCTATCTTTCTTTTAATTTTTTCATAGCTATCCCAGCCCAGCTTTTGTTGGTCCCTGGAACCAATCTTAGCAGCTTTTGCGATTGCTTCAGCCCACGATTCCAAGAATTTTTGCCTCGACCTTTTCCATTGTAAGCGTTTGTTCCACAGATTCATGAGAGCAGCACTTATTCTTAATTTGGTCTGATTACTGCAATACAAATTATAATTTAAAACATTATTTAATCAAGCATTGATTAAGTACGTATTCCATACAGAAAGAGCATCTTCGTTTTATAATAATCTTCCCATAATCTGATTTTGCATGCAGGTGGATATGGCTAGCTAGCATATCGAGATGAATGATACTATCCATCTACAGTTATCTGCATACAAGTCCTATGACCACTCATGATAAGAAACCAAAGTGCAAGGCTATAGTTCACTTGGGCACGTGACATATATGATTTCTAAAATACGCCAGAATACCATCGCAGCTATAGTAGGATATGCTTTTTGAAATAAGCCTTGTACTAAATGGGTTTCGCAACAGCAAATACATGAGTCCACGAATCCCTTTCTCAATTTTATCAATTCGGGTGGAACTAAAGAACAGAGTGGAAGGCATGACTTGTATGTGAATCAAATCCTAATTTTGGTGAGTTAAGCAACTTAAACGGGCTAACTTTAATTAGAGGTAGAAATTCGATTATCAATACATGCCTTAAGGAGCTATATTTTCAAACATACTTTAGCTTAAAGTTGCCTTTATATAACAGCCAAACAGAATTGAGGTACAATGGATTACCTAAGAGCACGAGGACATTCTGACATCTTCTTTCTGACCTGTGAAAATTATAAGCAAACCAATTACACCAAAGAAAAAGTTACAGCACTTGATTTTGAAGATAGCATGCAATTAAAGATTTAGGATGAAGCAAGAAGATTGGAGCATCTTTACAAGAATAAAAGGCTTAGCAATTATTGTAATGTGCCAGCAAGAACAAAAATACAATCAAACAAAAAAAGACAATACTACGAAGACCAGACACAAGTATAACAGTGATGAGAAATTTTCAACACATATTTGCTTGATTTTTTCAACCCGACTCTCTCCATGAACATGCAAGACATGTTTTCTAAATCGACTGATTCTTACATGACTTCACCTTGGGGTCCTTCAAGGCTTCTTTTGTTCTCTGTCTGATCCTCTCACGTGTTTCTACACGAATAGGAAATTAGCTACGAGATCAATATAATAATACATTTGAGAAATAGGTTTGTAACATGGCTCACATAATTAAACAGCAGAACGACGAATTACCTTCACTATGTTTGCGACCTTTATTCCATGGCACTTTCCCTTTGTTAGCAAAACCGATTTTTCTTCTTCTTTGGTCTTCCTTATCATCCTCCGACTCAAAATACTCTAATGTATAATTTTCTACCTCCATCTTTCCAGCTAAGTTTGGCTTCTCCGGAAAATCAGAGACAGTTTGTTTTTTGCAAGACTCCACAGCGTGAGGCATCTCCTTTTGTCGGTGTACTGCTCTAAGGGAATATGATGCCCTACATGAACTAAAATGGCCAAGGCTAACGCAAGGAAAATTTTCCTTTACAATACACGTAGGAACAATTGCATTCTTTGGATGATCAATTGCACAGCCAAATTTACGCGCCGCAAGGCTTTTAGACATAGAACTGACAGGAAGTTGAGAAGCAGACAGCTTTCCAGTAAGAATCCTAATGTAAAGAAAAATATCACTTCCTTCTGTTGTCTTCAATACTTTCTATATATTTATTAAGTGTATTAAATTAAAAAAAAAAACTGAAGTTAGAACACAAACTCTCTAGAGATACAGTCTCCATATAACTTATCTAGAGACCAACCTATGTTGTTAATAAAAACATCCATGTTGTTAATCAAAACGTCTATGTTGTTAACATTGGTGTTTTTTCATACACAAAAAATGCATTTTGTTAACAACATAGATGTTTTGATTAACAACATGAATGTTTTTATTAACAAGATAGGTCCGTTATCTAGAGACATTTTAATGAAAAATGTTGAGTGCCCACATGATTTTAAGAAGTTCATGCTCAGGCTATTTTCTATCCCAGATATGGCTGCTTTTTACAGGAAGCATGCAGAAAACTATCTTCACTTGGGAACTCTGTATATATGCGACCACAAATCTCGAAACAGATTATGTCTCTTAGCCAGCAAAAATTAAAATAAAAGCCAATGAATGCTGGTGTATAATGCTTTAAATGTTCCCAAAAAATCAAGAGATCATCTAACTTTAAGCCAAAGGTAACATATTTTCAGAACAAAATTCTAGCAGATGATCCTAAGAAATTGCACTTGATAATATAGATTCCCAGCAGCAGATTGGTCCTGATATTTTACCACTTAAATCAAATCTCCTGAGTTCTATATATAATGAACCGAAACTTAGATACTTTTCGCATGCTTAATACATGGCAAACTTGAGCCTTCTAAAATTTCTAGACAAGATTTCCATTATAAATTCAACAAAATTCAACTCTAGAACAAATTTTATGCCACAAATGAAGGAAAAACCGAAAAACAGATAGGAAAAAAAAAAAGGAGTCTACTAACTTAACTACTTCAGATTTAGGGTCTTCCTACAATGTACTTAAAGAAGCTACTAATACATATTGCCGGTGGAACTTGAAATGGTATTACATAAATTAGAACCCGGAAACTGAAGTTACTATTTCTTTTTTAATCTCAAAAGGCAAATGCAAAAATACAGTATCTATCAGTACACTGATTTACGGTTTAGTTGAGGGGTTTTTGTTGCTACAGGAACTGAGATTCAAGATAGGATTTTTATCGGCCAAATTCAACCCATTTGAAGGAAAGGATAACACTACACAGTATCAAGAAATAACAGCACAGGGTAAAATCTGAGTGAATCCCAATTTCAAGAATAGAGGAAAAAGGAAGAGAGAAAGATGAAGAGAACTCACAGGGGACGGCAGCAGAGCATTGCAGATTACGTATCGCTCATTGCAGGTTGAAGCATTGCAGTGTTTTTTTTCTCGCGGCGATAATCCTACTACTATTTCTAGGCACAAGTTTTACTAGACGATTAAAATAAATGTTAAATGTATATTTTCATTTTCAACAAATAATTGGAATTTCATATATACCCCTTTTATTTGACACATTTCCCCTACGATTTGAATATTTACATATAGCTCCAAATTTTATGTTCACTTTAGAACTAGATTTTCAGCTAAAAACTTATCTCACCAACGAGTTTGTTAAACAAAGTCTAAGAGGTTGTTTGGTTAACAGCTAAAGTCCTGAAAATCGGATAAAAAACACTTACAAGTTGTTTCGCAAACGACTAAAATTAAGAAAATCGGGCTAAAAAAGGTGTTTTTAGTTGTTTTTAACCAGGTTTTGTTGGTTTTAATCGCTTGTCAATCAAGCACTTAATTTTTACTTAGCTCGAGGTTTTAATTCTATAACAAACACTCCCTTAATGTCCAAAAAGATTAAATGAAAAGGATGTCCATATTAAATTATATGTAACTCCATGTCCCCTTGCGAGACGAACCTGGTCTTTTGAACCGGCACGATTACTCATGGTCTGCTCTTTAATTGATATTTTGGCCCCACCGTACCACGTATCAGCACATGTCTTTTTCCACGCAATTTGTTCTCACTCGTGCGCGTACCGGGATACTTCCCAGTAGATTATTCATCCTAAAATTGCTCGAGAGCATGCATGCTAAACTTTGAAGTTCTCCACATTCTAAGATTGTTGCAGGGCAAACACGCTTAACTTTTGAAGTTCTTATGATATGATTTTCCGAAGAAAAAAAAGGTGCACCATGTTGGTTGATTTGAGAAGTTAACTTTTGAAGTTTTTATGGAATGATTTATGTAAAAAAAAAAAGGTGCACCTTACTGGTATGAGTAGCGTTCCCAACTACTTTAAACTCTCTCTGGGGCGTTACAATAAAAGAATTATAATTGTGGACAACATGATTCAAGCTCGTCACCTCATATATGCTAATTATAAGGTCGCAGATTTTTAATGTAATACCCAACATGCCACGTCGGTCGGGTGGGGGGGTAGGGGGTGAATGGTATGTAAGTAAATTACAATTAGTATGGAAACTTTTGGGTGATTTCAAAAGGTAAATGTGTGCGGGCTCTGACCAAAGGGAAACGTTATCATACGTGTAACGTGCATGACCTAAGTCATGCCACGCCGGCTCAAATTGTTGGGTCTCCATCGATTAAGGGTTGTGTTAGAAAATAAAATGCAATATTATGGGGATAACAGAAAAATAAGAAAACCAGGGACGAGAAAGACACTGGTTACCCAGTTTGCCAATAACTTTGACTACGTCTGGGGGCACTACCAGACCAGGATAATTCCACTAAACAATGAGAGAATTGTAGGATACAACTTCAACAATAACTGATTAACTGTCTCTACTCAATCAATGTTTAGAATCTAATAATTAGCTAACTGTTAAACTGCTCTAAGCTACCTGCTCTCAAGCTCTGTAGCTCTCTGCTAATTATTCTTCTATGTAGTGATACTATATTAGAAAGGCTGTGTGGGTATATATAAGAGTTTGGGCCCGAGCTAATTGGCCAGAATCATAAACGGACTCTAACCCATATCAAAAGTAAGAATAGGAAATAAGATTAGGACTAAATAGGAAAATTCGACCCCGACGGGTGATAACATATAGTTGACATGTTAGTTAGTACAGACACATGTTTAAAAAAAAGTTGTATCCCTAAAATCCGAACTAGAATAATATACAAAAGTGTACAACTCAATCAGTAGGGTTGGTTCCAACAACCTCTACGGTGGTATGTGTTCACCCCCCCCCCCCCTCCCCAACACACATAAACAATATTATTCTACAAACATAATTTCACATGTACCGGTTTTCTTCACCAACACCTTTTCAAATCTGAAAAGTAGAGAGAAGATCGAGAAGAGTTTTTCCGCCTAGAGAGTACCCCTCCCGGTGGGGGTGTAGTTTTTACTAACCCATGGCATCATAATTTTTTTTAAAAATCAAGCAAATGAAATATAATACAGAGTGTAATTTAATAGAGTATATATAACACTACCCCCAAACACTGTTAAACATCTCCTTGTAAACCACATCAACAGTTGTTTCCAAGTTAGACTTATCACAGAATTTATGCTACCAATTTAGTTCCAAATCGAAATGATCTTATTATTATCGTTGGCTTACATTTGAATAGAGTCCATCAGTTGGAAGTATACCTTCATTAAAGTACTTTCTACATATAGTATTGTTTAGTTCTCAGATAGATCCAAATTTTTAATTATCACAATCTTAGAGTTTGTTTACCCTCAATATTGAGTTCTCAAATAGAATTATCACATTTTTAGAGTATTTCTCCATATAATGTGATTTACACTTCTAATAGAGCTTTCAAGTCTGACTGCTCTCATTCATAGAATATGTTTACCGTTCAAATTAAGTTACTAAGTCATAATTATCTTATTTTTGTATTATTTTCAAAAAGCATGGTTTATCCTTCCCTTAGAGTTCTCAAGTTAAAATTATAATAATTTTGAGTTGTTTTGCCCTTCAAATGGAGTTCTTGATTATGAATTATTCTATTCTTAAAGTTGAGTTTAACCTTTGAATTCAATTTTCAATTTGAAATAATCTCATTGTTAATAGTTTACTACTCTTCAGATTGATTTACTAAGTTGGAATTATGCCGTTCTTCTAATATTTGTTTGCATTTCGCCTTGATATTGAGTTCCTAAGTTGGAACTATCCAATTCTCAAGGATGAGTTTACCATTCGAAATAAGTTTTCAAGTTTGAATAATATCATTCTTATAGTTGATTTGACATCAATTAAGTTTTCAAGTAGATTTATCTCATTATTATAGTCTATTTGCCATTCGAATTGAGTTTCTAAATTCAAATTATCTCATTTTTATTTACCTTCTAATTGAGTTCCTAAGCTTGAATCATTCATTTATTATAGTTTCTCTCCATGTAGTGCAGTTTATTCCTCGAATTGAGTTCCCAAGTTGTAATTATCTCATTATTAGAGTTGGTTTGACATTCGAATTGATTTCCCACGTTATAATCATCTCATAGAATTGAGTTCCCAAGTTCTAATTACAGTTGAGTTACTTTTCGAATTGAATTCCCAAGTTTGAATCATACCATGCGTAAAATTCATTTATGCTTGGAATTGAGTAACCAATTAAATTGAAATTATACATAGTTAGAGTATTTAACCGTATCAACTATTTACAAAACTTACCTTTGTTAGATTAGGTACTATAGTTGAACAATAACGAATTATTTCAAATTTTGTACTACATTTTGAAACTAATTACAATCATAACCAAAAAATTAAAGATTCTTTAATTGTATAATGCTTCTTTGCTATTTTAACTTTTCTTTTTAATCTTTTCCTATAATTTATTTTTTTAATTTACATTAAAAGTCGCACCTTTGTCATTCTTCTACAAACTTCCCACAACCATTTCTTCAATTTTCTACTACCACCTACTCGGTCACTTTAAATTTTCACCACCAGAGAATAAGAAAAGGTTGAAAAAATAAAATATTTTTCGAAACTCTTAGAGTTGGAATTATCTCACTCTTAAAGTTGGTTTATCCACTTAATTTGAAAACTTCTACACTATCGGATTCAGTTCCGAGTTGGAATTGTATCATTATTTGAAAGACCAGATCAACATCACATATTTAGCTACATACACCGCATGTTTAGTTACAAATATCACATGTTTAAAATTGCAAGTATAATGCAAATGTATTGAACACACGGTGTTTGAATTTAAAAATATGATGTTTGTAGTTAAATATATGTTATTGGTCGGTCCCAACACAAAAGTTTGTAGTAGTATATATGGGCTTGGGCCTAAGAATTTAAATATTGATTTAAAAATATTACAATCCGGTTCATTATAAAAATAAAATAAAGGGAAAATTACAAATACCACCCCTGCAATATAGCCTCTTTTCAATTTAACCCCTTCTATTCAAACAATTACAGATGAACCCATTTTTTACACACGAAAAAAAATGTAATTACAGATAGGCCCAAAAATCAACTTTTTCACTCATTTTATCTTTTCTTTATAATTCAAAAATTCATTAATTCTCCATTATTACAAAATAAACCCAAAAATATTTTTAACACTCACAAACAAACCCTAACATTTTTTATTCTTCAAATTTACTACCCACCATCTCCAACCATCTTCCACCACCACCATTCTTCCACCACCACTTCTAACCACCACCTCCAATCTCGGACCACTTATTCTTCCTCCCTCCATCTTCTTCTTCCTTCTTAAAAAAAGCTCCGATCGGAGCTATGAATAGCTCCGATCAATAGCTATAACAACTCAATAGGAGTTAGCGACTCCCATGGAGGCGCTAAAACTCCCATGAGCTGCTTTAATGGGGAGGAAGAAGAAAAAATGGGGGAGGAAGAAGAAAAAATGGGGGAAGAAATGGAGGAGGAAGAAGAAATGGGGGAGAAAGAAAGAAAAAAAATTGGGTATATTTTGAAAATAAATTTTATTGGGGTTTAATTTACAATAATAATGAGTCATTGTTGTAATTTATAAGACATTAGAGTCCAATGTGTAGTAAATTGAAGATTATAAATTGCAACTAAGTCCAATTCATTTTATTTTCCATTTATTTTATTTCTGGTCAACTCAAAAATCAGGTTTTGGATGTATCTGTAATTGTTTGAATAGAAGGACTAAACTGTAATTGGCCCAAATTTAAGGGGTAGGAAACGTAATTTCCCATAAAATAAAATTAGAAAATAATAAGTAAAATCACATTAAAAAATCACGGGAGTTAGAAGATTTATCAAGGGTATCAAATGAAATATACCTTATTCTACAAAAAGAAATTTGAGAATTTCATCCGGTACCCCTATTAGATATTCTAATTACACCTAGGTACCAATTAGTTCAACAATAACATATAGGTCAAATTTTTCATTTTTAGGTTGACTAAAGCATTGATGCCAAACATGGCCTTATTTTGTAAACTTGAAAAAATAACCCTCATTTATTCCTAATTCAACTTAAACCCTTTATCATTCAACATTTTTTATTGAGTACCTTACTTATTGTTTAACGCATGAATAAAAAACTTATGGGGGCTTTTCATAATTTTAATAATATAATTATATTTTTCTAAAAAGTTTATGGACTTAATTGCAAAATAAAAAAAGTTACGGGCCAGATTGAAAGAAACTAAAAGTTTGATAGAAATACAAAAAAAAAATATTGTGAAGAAATAAAAGCTCCACTAGAGCTATCTCCGACCGCTGTGCACACAGCTCCAATCGGAGCTGTAATTTTGCCAAACACAACCCTTCACAAGGTTTTACTCCAAATTGCAAAATTTACCCAAACTTATAACATAATATGTATTTACTTCAAAACCAATTATAATATTCAACAACCTAATGTTGGTCCAGATAACGGCAAAGTAAAAGACTAGAGGGGGGGGGGGGGGGTGAATAGTCTTTTAAAACTTTTGTCGATAAAAACTATTTCTCAGATATCTGAGTAGATATCTGATACTTAGAATCAGAGCGCGGAAGACTTAAGATAGATAAGTGCAGAAACAGTTAAACTGTGTGTGTGTGTTGCAGAAATGTAAGTACAGAAAAGGTAAATAACACAGCAAGTATAGTGGTATCTGGAGGTGGCGTAATCCTCCAACTAATCCACTTCGGTCTTCCAGAGACCTAGAATTCACTAGAATAGATAATTGAGTTCTCCTTACAAAAATCCTATTCTAAGATTCCTTCAAACAAATAGTTCCCAACCAAATGTTCCCCCTGAGTTGTTCCCCGGCTTTCTCATTGAGTACTTCTGTAAACCTTTTGAGTTATTCCTAGCTCCCAAGCTAAGTACTTTCTATACTCAATAACCTTGGAGTTATTCCTTAGTTTCCCAAATCAAGTACTTCCTATACTCGGTAACCTTGAGTTATTCCCGATTTTCCAAATTAAGTACTTCACATACTCCACTTGATTATGGTGTTGGTTTTGTTTGAGTTGTCAGATGAGCTTCTTTAATAACTTATTCAGTTATTCAGATAGCTCTGTGAATCAAGTATACTTAATACACTTTTCAATGTATGGTATCTTGTTCTTTTTACTGACCCAAGTCTTAGATAAGTGTTTAAGAGAATGAATCTCAGATACTTGATCTTTCGTTTCAACTCTTTCACAGATAGCTATGCTTGCTTAGGATCAGGACACTTAGAACTTCAGTGTTACTCAAGATCAAAAGCTTTGGTCGCATGTAAAGCTTTGAGGATAAGTAATTTGCTTTGAGAGAGTAAGATGTTCAGTAAGTTCTGTGTAGTTCAAGGTGTCTCAGTATCTTCTCAAGCAGTCTAAGTGTTGATATTTATAGCTGAATTTGAGTGATGTTTGAATAGTATCCGTTAGGCTCAAATTCAAACTATTGATATCTCGTATAATCTTATGTGAGTTTTGTCTTCTTCTTGAGTCGTTGCTTTTTGTCCTCAGTAGGTCAACGGAACTATGCTTTATGTCGAGACTAGTATTATCTGATTCTTTGCACGTCCTTTATCTTCAATCTTCAGATACCACATTTATTGAAACAACTTTGTTTGCAATATATATATATTTCTTTTTCAGAAATGTGGTTAAAGCTCAAGATATCTGAGAATAGATATTTGTGGACACTTTCCTTGTTTTCAGATAGACCTTTCATTTCTCAGATATCTCTTGTGACACAGTTTGTTTAAAAACTATTTGTGTCTTCAAGATATCTGGCTAAGGTATCTGAAAAAGCTGCTCCGATAATCTTGTGCAGTTTCTTCAAGTCTTCAATGTCGTTGAGTTTGTTCTGCTTGGATGCCTTCTTCTTGGTCTTCTCTTCATAAAATAAAAATTACATTTTGAGACCTAACATCCTATACAAGATTAGCTAGACTATCATACTTAGTGGGTTTCCTCTTTTACAATGTTCAATTGAACCAAGAGTACTAATCACCTTTCTGAGACTAAGATAAGTCATCATGTTGCTGATCAAAATCTAAACAGATATTTCTAACAAAATATCTAACAAATTTCCTAACAAATTTCCCCCTTTTTTATCAGTCAACGATGACTATCTGACCTATTACAAATCTGGATGAGTGAACAATCCAACACTTAATCTTTTCTTAAGATTTTCAATTTATTCAATTAAGTGCAGAAAGTAAACATCAACCAAATCACAAGGTGTGATCTTTGCTGACAAGTTATCTTTTATAGAATACTATCTGAGAGTAAGTTCTTGGATAAGTTACAAGAGAGATTACAGATAACTTCAATACATAAAACAATTTAGCTCGATCGGCAAAATACAAAAACTACATAGTAAATTAGGACAACAGGAGTAACCAAGCTCCAAGTAAACATACTAATAGACTAGTCTTCAAGTCTTCAACTCTTCAAGTCTTCAACAGTAGTTCTATGGATCAATCTGCAAATTTCCTATCTCCAAACCTTTTGATGTCATCAGAATAATCATAGAGAAGTGTTCTGACGAGCATCTCAGTGTCTCTGGCAAATCCACAAACCTCTTTGTAGGTTTTGGTAGGATTTTTCTTGACAAAATGTTTGACCCACAGATACTTTCCCCACTTCCAGGCATGCTCTATTCTGATATCTGAAAGCTTGAAGTATTCGTAGATAATCCTCAGATATCTGATGTCACCCTTGTGTTGATCTTCAGTTAGATAGAACGATTCATAGGGTTCCACAGCGAGTCTTGCTCTTGTGCCTGTTCCTGTGATATTCAGTGCTGCACATCATCTGGCTTTCCATATGGACATTCATCAGAGAGGTCCTTTCTCATGGCTTCAGTTCTCTTGACAACTTCAAAATCCAACCAGGCTTTAATGTGATTGGTGTTGATCAAGGTTGGCTTATCTTTTCTCCATTCCATAAGTTGTTTATGGATTGGTTATGGAAATCTTGAATTTACCAGTAGATGCTTAAGTTCCAGAATCCAATAGCCATTTTTCTGATTGATGCACCTGTAGACAGAGGAATCATTGTCATACTTCACATACTCTATTTTGGCTTACGGCTGAGTGGAAGTTGACTTTGTCTTTGCTCGACTCTCGATCATTCCTTCTCTGTCTTGAATTCTCTTTGGGGTTGTTGTTTGAAGAACCACCCTGGATAGACTTGGTATTTCCAGAGGGTGTTTTAGCTGCTAGGGGCTTTGCAGCTATGGGCTCAGTTAGGCTTTGAATTTTCCTTTTCTTGTGAAGAGGAGCTTCATCTTCATCAGTTTCCTCATCATCATCAAGATTTAATCTTGTGAGAGTTTTACAACCTTCTTCATTGCCCAGGGACTTGATTTGACCTTCTTCTTCTTCTTCAGAAGATTCATCAATCCCTTTAACTTGTCTTCTCCTTGGAGCCTTGGTACTCCTTGGAGGTTTTACGTGCCATGGCCTTGTTACCATTGTAGTTCCTTGATTGGATTTATGGAAGCACTACTATTTGCAAAGCGACTTGGCTTGAGGAGGGTTCATTGATTACGAGTGGTGGTGAGAAGTTTTCATGTTTCTTCTTCCTCTCCGAAATGCACTGACTCAGATTTCTTCTTGTTTTCTTCTCCTTCTTCCCATTCCCCGACTTTGAGGTCCAGTTGTACACTCTTTCCCCTTAGTCATTGTTGGTGACTCGGTCTTATAAAGGAATCGAGAGAGACTCAAAATGTCCTTGTAAGAGATTGTGCGGTGACCAACTTCAAGTTCGCTTTGAGCTCCGATTTTGTTTGATAAGTCCATTGTCCTTATCGCTGAGCTCTTGATGGGCTAGGATGGCATCTGCTTTTCCGGTGTAACTTGCCTCTTGGAAAGCTTTTTCACTAAAGACGCATCATCGTCCTTATCATTCCCAGATCTTTCGAGAAATGACTATGCTAGTTGTTCTCGAGTGATGAGCTCGATGAACTTTTTCATTCGAGGGGACGAGGCAATTACTTCCTTGTTCTGAAAACATCTCCTTGTTCGGATGAGCGATTGCTTGGTACTGTTCATGTATTCATTGGAGTGGACATTTGGCGGTTCTTTGAATATTGCAGGAGCAATCAGCTTCCTTTTCAAGTGAGAAACCGCTAGATGTTCATTGCGGTGCTCTGCCAAAGTCTTGTCTTCTTCATCATCTGAGTAATCAGCCCAGTGATCTTCATCCTCTTGGACATTCTCATCGATTGTATCGAGTCCAGCAACCATTTCCGAGATTGGTTTCTTCCCTTTCTGGGAGGAGGATGGTACTTCTTTTGAAGATGATGCAGCCTTAGCATCATGCTTGACTTCAGATACTTCTTCAGTATCGAGTTCTTTGGTGATATCATGCACAACATCCTGTAGCTCTTTAACCTCAGAGTAAGCAATCATTTTTTGTAAGTATTGATCCTGTAGTTGATCAAGCTTGTCTCTGGATCTAGCTATTTGATCTTCCAGTTGAAGATGGAGTTGTTGTTCTTCTTCCAATAGTTGTCTGAGTTGAGCAGTTCTGGTTTGAGTGTTTAATATTTTCTGATTGGTTTCTTCAGAAAACCCAACTACTTGTTCAGTAGTTACTGGGTGTTGGTTAGAAGATGGATGAGTAGATTTCTGAGGAGATGGAGACGGAGATTTATGAAGTCTTCTCGATGTACTTTTCATTGGTGAGGCATCATTTCTTAGCGAAATTCCTCCGGTCCACAGTGCGAGGGCATCATCATCATCCTTTTTGTCTGTGTCATCCTTTTGGTGATGGTCAGTGGGAGGTTCATCGAAGTCATTTTTGTTTATTTCTTCCTCCTCATCATCTTCAGATACAAGATTGATCACTTCAGGAATAGTGATCTTCTGCCCATTAACCTCTTCTTGTTCAGAAGGTATAAATTGCAGAGTTTGGGGCAGAACTGGCTTGAAAGCCATCTGTAATCTTGTCTGACCATCTGCCTGTTCAAAGGCTTGTATCAAACTGTGCGCCACTTCTCTGGAGAAATCCTTATGCAATAGAGTCGCAACTGTGTACTGTTCGGTAGGGAACATTGCATGGATATATGTCTCCAAGTCAAGAGCTCGTGCTCGTCTGTTTGGATGATCTGTGATTCTCAATATTTCAGAGAGATCAGAGCAACTTAACCTTTGCCATTTCTTGAAGCATTGAATATGCTTTGGCAGGGTGTGAGCTTTGAAGAAGGGAAGTAGGTCCCTTGTCTCAACATTGGGAGCCTGCTTGGCACTTGTTTGAGCCTGAAAGAAAGAGTTTTGAGTGAGCTTCAAAACTTTTGTAGATATCTGAGTAGAAGTGTAGTTTAGTTTCTGAGTTACCTGAGTAAGTACTTCAGGCTCAGAGACTTGTGCTACTGAGACAATTGGTGTCTCAGATATCTTGTTGTGAGGCGGAGACTTGGAAGTCTGGTCCTCATCAACCTTTCTTTCTTGAACCTGAGAATTAAAATTATCACAATACTTAGGAAATTTTATCAAGAAAACTTTAGATGACAAATCCGATATCTGAGAGGTCAATTACCTCCATGGGAGGCTCAGATATTTGTCTCTCAGAGACTTGTCGATCTGGAATCTTTTCTTGTGATGAAGGCCTTGATGCCTCATCAATTTCCATAGGTCTTGAGGATGTCGCAACTCGTCCCCTTGCACTTCTACTTACAGTGAGCACAGTGAGTAGAACGTATTGAGTAATTTAGAAGAAGTTTGAGATAACCCAAGGTGAAGAATTTTTATCACTGATTTTCATATACCTTTATACTGGAAGGCTCAATGATCTGTTCTTCAGAAACCTTGTCGGTTTCTGGGTTTTCTTCTGGCATTTCTGCCTTATCTTCTTCTTTCTCAGTTGGAGCCTGTTAGAAACATTTATTTTAATGATTAAGCACATAAACATATAATCGAAGAAGTGTTATCTTAAGAATCCATTATTACATGGCACGTGCTCAGATATCTTAAGAGGCGAGGTTGAGGGAACCTCCTTCTCAGTTTCTGAGGTAAGCTTTTCAGCTTCCTCTTGTTTTTGCGTTTCTAACTCAGCCTGTAACAAAGAATTTCTATAAATAACAAGATGTACAAGCATAAAAATTTTCACAAGATAAGAGTTAAACCGGTCAGCTACCTGAGTAGTTTCAGGCTGATTGGTCTCTGGAACTTGTGACCTTTCTATACTTTGGTCTTCTTGTCCCAGAATTTCTTCTTTGTTGAAGTGTCAGGTACTTCACACCTTTCCTGAGTGTGCAACTCAGTTGCCTCCCCTGGTTGATCATTCTGAGTTGATGTCTCAGTTTGATCCCTCTCATTGAGTTGGGGAACCTGCTCTTTTGCAGGATTTTCTTCAAGACATCTTGCATTCTTTGGTAATTCAAAATGGAGTTCATTTACCATTTCATCAACCACTTGTGGCTGTTGTGGTTGTCTGGAAGCAGAGGATTGGTCAGTAGAGTGTTCTTCCAGAGATGTGGCATTTTTATCAATATCTGCCAGCACTAAATTACCACTTATCAGGGCTTCTTGAAGTTGTGCATAAATCGCGTGGCTCCATGATGATGTGTTTGCACCAACAACCTTTGCTATAGGTGCTTGTTCGAACACAGGGTGTAGGTTCTTTTTTCCCTTTCTTTCACCTATTTTTGATTTCTCTTTTTGAAAAACCTGTGGTTTTTTCTTTTTTTTTTTCACCATTAGCCCTCTTTGCTCTTTCTAGGACTTGAGAGATGACTAGTTTAGCATCTTCATCGTCGAGGCTCTCATCAACATTAGGAGGAACTAATTGGTCCATTACTCTCCGGGTTTTTCGCAGAGGGCTTTTTTTTTTTCACCACTTTTAAGATTTTTATGAGTTCATCGAGACTAATTAGTCGCAACATTTCTGAGCGCACTTTCTCTTGTTGAGTCTACTTGTGCAGTAGTTGATGATTCTTTTGCAGCATTGATGAGTTGATCTGCCTTTATCAGTTCATCGGCAAGGCCTGTAGATATCTGAGAATCGACAACCTCTTTGGGTGTGTCTTCTGATTTGCCAGCAGACTTCTTTCTTGAAGTTCTGGGCTTCTTGGTCGCAACCTTTTCTTCAGATACCTTTTCAGACTTTCGCTTCTTAGAACCTTTCTGAGACCCAGTAACCTTTTCATCAAGTTTGAATACTCATATTTGTAGAGTAGGTTACTGTTGGCTATTTCAGCCGTCTCTCTGAGCTCAATGCCAAGCTTTTCCAGCAAGTAGCATATCTTCAGACCATAGCCTACTGTGGCCTTTGGCTCAGCTAGTCCTTTGGCAATCTTAGGCTCGAAGCCTTGAATCTTTTTCACAAATTTCATGAAGGCGTACTTTCCCCAGTTAAAAGGGTTTTCCAGCCTTTTGTCTTGTTGATTCAGCAAGAACATCATAATCCATCGTTCTTGGCTTATCCGTCAAGACACCTCCTTGTAGACCATCAAAGCATCATGAAGAATGCAAGCCAATACATCCCAAATGAACCATCGGATGTCCGGTTCGGATGTCGAGAAGCTTGTACTCGGTGGGTGTATCGATTTTCAAGATCACACACGCGTCGCATAAATTGTTTAACACCTTCAAGGAGATCATCATCCTTTGTGTTTATTTCAAAATCCTTTCCAAGATTTTGAAACTCAAACAACTTACAGAAAGTTGTTAAGTCCAGAAGGATTTCCTTTCCTTGGACTGATGTTTTTACAGACACTATTTCAGTGCCTTCAGAAGCACAGGAAATAATCCTGGAGTTGTTGTAGAATTCCAACACATCGAATGATGAAATTCCACTAGGGCGAGCAGATAGAAAGCCCTTGATTTGTGCCTTTTCAAGCATATCAAGAATTAGCTTTCTGTCGGCTTGGTTCTCTATTGCAGCCGTGAGGTATTCCTCAACCATGGCACCACCCCAAATCATTCTGTGATTTGAAGTCCAGTGGTCAGGATTAAAATCTCCTACAGTCGGTTGTTCACAATAACCAACTCTGGTGCTTGCTTTTCAGGAGTACCAGTGGAGGATTGAGATTTTTGTATGGTTGAACTTTTAGGGGCCATCTCTTTATATAGTGTAGGGATTTGAAATTGGTGTTTGAAAGAGATTTGATTCAGTAATTCTTTGCAGAAAAACTTTAATCTTGATTTGCAGAGATTGTAGAAGGTTTGCAGAGAATCAAGAGAAGGATTTGCTATTTTTGTGCAAGATGAGTTTTCGGATTAGGCAAAAGTGATTTCCTATGCCAAAATCCTATATATATAGCAATTGAATCTCAACAGACATATACATACAAATTGATTTTGTGTGTACGTATCTGTGATTTGCAAGCAGGCGTGAGCAAAAGCTAGTTCGGCATTAAATGCATAGTGGGCCTTGTCTGAATTTCAACAGTCCACTATTTAATGTGAATTAATTTCCACCGTATAGATCAATCGCTTAATTTCATCAAGGGTCACCATTGCTTCTTCAGCAATGATCACAATCAACAAGTGTAATTGTGCCCATTTAATGAATTTTGGCTAATAGCTATCTGAATCACGTTTTTGTATGACCAAGAACTATTTGCATCTGAATCATCTTATGCTTAGGATTTTTCCAAGTTTTCATCAAGATAGTAATAATGCGAATTTCAAGAGAGTAGTTATCGCAGATAGTTGTACTATTCTCTTTTTGTGTTCCCCTTTTATAGAGTGATTCAGATATCTGAGTTCCCGTCTCAGAGATCTTAAGCTGTCTTTTTGCTCTTTAGCCTTTTTGACTTCTGGATACCCGTTCCAGATTTCTCTTTTCTCTTCTCTGGATACCCGTTCCAGATACCTCTTCTCTGGTTGCCCGTTCCAGATACCTGAACTCTTTCAGTTCATTGGTAGTTCCATTAGTCCAAGACTGTGTCTTAAGACTAAGAATCTACTTTCTTGTAGTGGCTTAGTGAAGATATCTGCAAGTTGGTCTTCAGTGCCAATTTTGAGTATCTCTATATTGCCTTTTTCAACATGGTCTCTGATGAAGTGATGTCTAACATCAATATGCTTTGTTCTGGCATGAAATTTAGGATTCTGTGTAATCGCAATAGCACTTGTGTTGTCACAAAAAATGGGAGTTTTCTTCTCATCGAGTCCATAGTCTTTAAGTTGTTGTTGTATCCACAGAATTTGTGTTGCACAACAACCAGCAGCAATATATTCTAGCCCTGGCATTCAGATTTTCAGTGGCTTGATTTAACTTCCACTTCTGATAATTGCTTTGAGCAATTCTAGCTTTCAGCCACTGAAAATCTGAATGCCAGGGCTAGAAGAAATCTGGCAAGGAAGGCTAAGTTTGCTGAAAAGCAAACTCAGAAACCTGACAGGTATCTGAAAGCATCATATGGAGACCTAGGAACACACCAAGGAAGAAAATAATTCTTACTAATGATAACATTCATTCAAAAAGAATTCCTCCTTACGTTCCTGTCAGACAAAAGCATATTTCAAAGAAATTCATTCAAAAATGGATTCCTACTGGAAGAACTTTTAATTCTGACGGTTCCATCAAAGACATGAGAACCTAATCTCCTGTTTCCTGTTGTGTGCAGAATGCCTCCTGGACCAAAGCACAATGGCTATTTGATAGTGGATGCGGAAAGCACATGACAGGAGACAAAGCAAATCTGGTTGATTACAAAGCTTGCAACACAGGACCAAATATCAGATTTGCTGGAGGAGAATTAAATCCCTCTCTGGGATTTGGCAACGTCAAATTGGGGACTTTAACAATCACTGACGTATTACATGTTAAGGATTTGAAATATAATCTATTTAGCATGAGCCAGTTTGCAGACAAGGGTTTTACTATAAAATTCAAAGCTAAATACTGCAAACTAATTGACAATGAGTCAAAGCAGACAGTCTTAGTTGGTCGGCGGAAAGGCAGTCTTTATGTTGCCGATTGGGCATCTGCCACAACTGAAGAATGTCTCATGGTGAGTCAATCTGGTCACACAGAAGAGCACTGGTTATGGCACAAAAGAATGAGTCACTTGAACTTCAAAACTTTGAATAGACTTGCCAAGAAAGAGTTAGTGGTTGGCCTTCCCAGAACATCTTTCAAAAAGAATGGTATCTGTTCTACCTGTCAGATGGGGAAACAATCTAAAATCTCTTTCAAGTCCAAAATCAGACACTCTAGTGTTAGACCACTGCAACTTTTACACATGGATCTATTTGAATCATCTGTAACTAGTTAGTTATGCAGAAAGAAGTATGGTCCAGTTGTTGTAGATGACTTCTCAAGATTCACTTGGGTTGTCTTTCAAACACAAATCGATGCCGGTGTGGAGATACCAAACTTTTGAAAAAGCTTGAAGTCATGAAAATGACAAGGTATCTGCAATCGTAGCAGACCATGAACTTGAGTTTGTCAACCAAGACATAAAGGAGTTTTCACCGCAAAGGTATACAACACCAACTTTCCTCTGAAGAACACCTCAACAAAATGGTGTTGCAGAAAGGAAAACAGAACCCTTAAAGAAGCCGCAAGGACAATGCTAGTGACATCGAAATAAGTGAAATTTATTGGGTTGAAGTCAGAACTTGCTACACTCGTAATGTATGTTTGATAAACAAACACCATGACAGACTCCTATGAAATCTTGGTTGGTAGACCCCTAATATCAAACATCCGAGAGTATTTGGTTGTAGATGTTTTGTTCTAAACAATGGAAAAGATTATCGAGAACATTTCAACTAAAGGATGAAGGTGTTTTTCTTGGCTATTCCACAAACAGCAAAGCTTACAGAGTTTACAACAAAAGAACAAAGAAAATTGAAGAATCAGTTCATGTTGTATTCTATGAAGGAAATAAGAAAACACCTCCTATTGATGAACTCTCAGAAAGTTTCAAAGAATTATTAGTGAGGGATTCTAAAGAAGAATCCTCAGAAACGAAAAACATCATTATAGAAAGTTAGGATGACTCTGACGTAGAAAAGCTTGAAAAGCCTAGTAACAACAAGATGACTCACAAACATGATGAGGAATTTCCTATGAGTTTTCCAGAAATGGAACAGGTTACTGAGAACCTTCATCATGAAAAGGTATCTGAAAATAAGAATGCTGAAATGCATGTCTCAGATATCTCTAACACTGAAAAAGTGTCAGATATCCATGACATTTCCCATATGTCAGATATCTCAGATACTGAAAAAGTATCAAATCAAAATCTTAGTGATTCACATTCAGATCACCTGGATATTGATCCTACTAGCACTAAACCTATGATGAAATGGATCAAAGATCATCCTACAAAGGATATAATTGGACCGATTAATCAGGGTGTTAGGACTAGGAGAGCAATAGCTGAAAATGCTAACTCTCTCTTTGGATGTTTCATCTCGACTATTGAACCTAAAAATATAGAAGAAGCATTAGGAGACCAAGACTGGATCTCTGCAATGCAAGAAGAGTTGGATCAATTTGAGAGAAACAAAGTCTGGAAACTAGTTCCATTTATAGAAGGAATATCTGTGATTGGAACTAAATGGGTTTTCAGAAACAAGATGAATGAATCTGGTGAAATAACCAGAAACAAAGCAAGATTGGTTGCCAAGGGATTTACCCAGACTGAAGGCTTAGATTTTGATGAGTCATATGCACCAGTTGCCAGATTGGATGCAATAAGACTCTTTCTAGCCTTTGCAGCTCATAAAGATTTCAAAGTTTATCAGATGGATGTCAAAAGTGCATTCTTAAACGGTGAACTTGCAGAAGAAGTTTATGTTGAGCAACCACCTGGCTTTGAAGTTTCCTCAGAAGGTAGAATGGTCTATAAATTACAGAAAGCTCAGATGGATCAAACAGCTCCAAGAGCATGGTATGACACTTTGGCCAAATACCTTCTGGAAAGTGGTTTCAAGAAAGGTGAAGTTGATAAAACTTTATTTACCTTAAATCATGATGGGAAACTACTCTTAGTTCAAGTATATGTTGATGACATCATATTTGGATCTAAGGACAAGCAACTTTGTAATGACTTTGCAAATCTCATGAAAAGCAAGTTTGAGATGAGCATGATCGGAGAAATGAATTATTTCCTAGGATTGCAAGTCAAGCAACTCAATGATGGAATATTCATTAGTCAAACAAAGTATGCAAAAGATATGCTCACAAATTCAATCTTAAGCCTTCTGAAAAGAATGCTAAGATACCTATGACCATTGGAACCAAAATGACCTATCTTGAATCGACAAGAGTGTTGAAGAACATAAGTATAGGAAATTGATAGTTCACTACTTTACCTCACCGCAAGTAGACACGATATTCAATATGCCGTTGGAGTATGTGCTAGATTTCGCACAAATCCAATGCAAACACACTACAACATTGCTATGAAAATATTAAGGTATGTAAAGGTACAATAGATGTAGGATTGTGGTATCCTAAAGAAAGTGGATTGAGTTTAATGGGTACTCGGAATCGATTATCTTTGGATCACTGCTTGATAGGATAAGCACCTCAGGACTTGTCAGTTTCTGGGTACTAGACTTATCTCATGGTTTAGCAAGAAGCAAAACTCAATTGCAACTTCTACCACAGAGGCTGAATATATTGCTGCTGGTTGTTGCGCAACACAAATTCTGTGGATACAACAACAACTCAAAGACTATGGACTCGATGAGAAGAAAACTCCCATTTTCTGTGATAACACAAGTGCTATTGCGATTACACAGAATCCTAAATTTCATGCCAGAACAAAGCACATTGATGTTAGACATCACTTCATCAGAGACCATGTTGAAAAAGGCAATATAGAGATACTCAAGATTGGCACTGAAGACCAACTTGCAAATATCTTCACTAAGCCACTACAAGAAAGTAGATTCTTAGCCTTAAGACATAGTCTTGGACTAATGGAACTACCAATGAACTGAAAGAGTTCAGGTATCTGGAACGGGCAACCAGAGAAGAGGTATCTGGAACGGGCAACCAGAGAAGAGGTATCTGGAACGGGCATCCAGAGAAGAGGTATCTGGAACGGGTATCCAGAAAAGAGAAAAGAGAAATCTGGAACGGGTATCCAGAAGTCAAAAAGGCTAAAGAGCAAAAAGATAGCTTAAGATCTCTGAGACGGAAACTCAGATATCTGAATCACTCTACAAACGGGGAACACAAAAGAGAATAGTATAACTATCTGCAGTCAACTACTCTCTTGAAACTCGCATTATTTCTATCTTGATGAAAACCTTGGAAAAATCCTAAGTATAAGACAGATTAAGATGCGAACAGTGTCCTTGGTCATACAGAATTGTGATTCAGATAGCAAGTCGCCAAAACTCATTAAATGGGCACAATTACACTTGCTGATTGTGATCATTGCTGAAGAAGCAATGGTGACCCTCGATGAAGTTAAGCGATTGATCTGTACGGTGGAAATTAATTCACAGTAAATAGTGGACTGTTGAAATTCAGACATGGCCCACTAAGCATTTAATGCCGAACTAGCTTTTGCTCACGCCTATTTGCAAATTACAGATACGTACACACAAAATCAATTTGTATGTATTTGTCTGTTGGGATTCAACTGCTATATATATAGGATTTTGGCAAATGAAATCACTTTTGCCTAATCCGAAATTTCATCTTGCACACGAATAGCAAATCCTTCTCTTGATTCTCTGCAAACCCTCTACAATCTTTGCAAATCAAGATTAAGTTTTTCTGCAAAGAATTACTGAATCACATCTCTTTCAAACACCAATTTCAATTCCCTACACTATATAAAGAGATGGCCTCCAAGAACACTTCAACTCAGAAACCCAATCCTCCACTGGTACTGCTGAAAAGCAAGCACCAGAGTTGGTTATTGTAAACAATCGACTGGTAGGAGTTTTTAATCCTGACCATTGGACTTCAAGTCACAGAATGATTTGGGGTGGTGCCATGGTTGAGGAATACCTCACTGCTGCAATAGAAAACCAAACTGACAGAAAATTGATTCTTGACATGCTTGAAAAGGCACAAATCAAGGGTTTTCTATCTGCTCGCCCAAGTGGAATTTCATCACTCGATGTGTTGGAATTTTACAACAACTCCAGGATTATTTCCTGTGTATGTGAAGGCACTGAAATAGTGTCTATCAAAACCTCAGTCCAAGGAAAGGAAATCCTTCTGGACTTAACAACCTTCTGTAAGTTGTTTGAGGTTCAAAATCTTGGAAAGGATTTTGAAATAAACAACAAGGATGATGAACTCCTTGAAGGTGTTAAAGAACTTTACAGTGACGTGTGTGATCTTGAAAAATCAGATACACCCACTGAGTTCAAACTTGCTGACATCCGAACCAGACATCTGTTGGTTCACTGGGATGTACTGGCTTGCATTCTTCACAGATGCTTTGATGGTCTACAAGGAGGTGCTGACCAGATAAGCCAAGAACGTTGGATCATGATGTTCTTGCTGAATCAACAAGACAAAAGGCTGGAAAACCCTTTTAACTGGGGAAAGTACGCCTTCATGAAATTCGTGAAGAAGATTCAAGGCTTCGAGCCTAAGATTGTCAAAGGACTAGCTGAGCCAAAGGCCACAGTAGGTTATGGTCTGAAGATATGCTACTTGCTGGAAAATCTTGGCATTGAGCTCAGAGAGACGGCTGAAATAGCCAACAGTAACTTACTCTACAAATATGAGTATACAAATCTGATGAAAAAGGTTACTGGGTCTTAGAAAGGTTCTAAGAAGCGAAAATCTGAAAAGATATCTGAAGAAAAGGTTGCGACCAAGAAGCCCAGAACTTCAAGAAAGAAGTCTGTTGGCAAATCAGAAGACACACCCAAAGAGGTTGTCAATTCTCAGATATCTGTAGGCATTGCCGATGAACTGATAATGGCAGATGAACTCATCAATGCTGCAAAAGAGTTATCAACTACTGAACAAGTAGACTCAGCAAGAGAAAGTGCTTTCATAAATGTTGCGACTAATGCAGAAAGCCTTGCTGATGAACTCATAAATGCTGCCAAGAGTGGTGAAAAGCACCAAGCCCCATCTGCAGAAACCGCAGGAGTTATGGACCAATCAGTTCCTAATGCTGATGAGAGCTCTGATGATGAAGATGATGAACTAGTCATCTCTCAAGTCCTAGAAAGAACAAAGAGGGCTAAGGTTACTGAAAAAGTAACTGGTGATAAGGTATCTGAAGAAGAACCTACACCACAGGTTGCTGAACCTATAGCAAAGGTTGTTGGTGCAAACACATCATCAGGGAATGTCTCTCTTGCACAACTTCACAAAGCCCTGATGAGTGGTATTTTAGTGCTGGCAGATGCTGATGGAAATGCCACATCTAAAAATCTGGAAGAACATTCTACTGATCAATCTTCTGCTTCCAGACAACCACAACAACCACAAACACAACAACCACAACAGCCACAAGTGGTTGATGAAATGGTAAATGAACTCCATTTCGAATTACCAACAATACAGTATGCTGAAGAAAATCCTATAATTGAGCAGGTTCCCCAACTCAATGAGAGGGATCAAACTGAGACATCTACTCTGAATGATCAACCAGGGGAGGCAACTGAGTTGCACACTCAGGAAAGGTGTGAAGTACCAGAAACTTCAAACAAAGAAACTGCACTGGGACAAGACGACCAATGTATAGAAAGGTCACAAGTTCCAGAGACCAATCAGCCTGAAACTGCTCGGGTAAATGACTGGTTTAACTCTTACCTTGTGAAAAATAAAATTCTATACTTATAAATCTTGTTACCTTATAAGAATTTCTTTGTTACAGGCTGAGTTAGAAACGCAGAAACAAGAGGAAGCTGAGAAGCTTGCCTCAGATACTGAAAAAGAGGTCCCTTCAACCTCAACTCTTGAGAAATCGAGCACTGCTACGGTAAATGATTCTTCAAGAGAACTAATTTTTCAGTAAAAATGTTTATGTGCTCATTCATGATAAATGTTTCTAACAGGCTCCAACTGAGATGGAAGAAGATAAGGCAGAAATGCCAGAGACAAACCCAGAAACCAACAAGGTTTCTGAAGAACACATCACTGAGCCTTCAAACTTGAAGGTATATGACAATCAAGTGACAAGTATTCTTCATCTTGGGTTATCCTTTATCTCTTCTAATATTCAATACTTTCTACTTACAGGCTATTTCAGAAGTAGAAATGCAAAGGGATAAAGTTGCGACTTCCCCTGCATCAATGGAAATTGATGAAGCCCCCAAGGCAGCATTACTCGAAAGAACACCAGAAACTGCACAAGTTTCTGAGAAAAATGAATCTGAGCTTCCTGTTGAGGAAGTAAGTAGCACAAATCAGAGTTCATTAAAAGCATATTTATGCATAGGTTCTTTCAAACTATTTCCTAAGTATTGTATTTTTCTCAGGTTCAAGAAAGAAAGGTTGATGAGGACCAGACTTCCAAGTCTCCACCTCACAACAAGATATCTGAGACACCAATTGTCTCAGTAGAACAAGTATCTGAGCCTGATGTTCATACTCAGGTAACTCAGAAACTAAACTACAATGCTACTCAGATATCTACAAAAGTTTTGAAACTCACTCAAAACTCCTTCTTTCAGGCTCAAACAGATGCAAAGCAGGTTCCCATTGAAGAAACAAGGGACCTACTTCACTTCTTCAAAGCTCACACCCTGCCAAAGCATATTCAATGCTTCAAGAGATGGCAGAAGTTAAGGTGCTCTGATCTCTCTGAAATATTGAGAATCAATGATCAACCAACTAGACGAGCACGAGCTCTTGACCAGGAAACATATGTCCAAGCAATGTTCCCTACAGAACAATACACAGTTGCGACTCTACTACATAAGGACTTTTCCAGAAAAGTGGCGCATAGTTTGATACATGCCTTTGAACAGGCAGATGGTCAGACAAGATTACAGATGGCACTCAAGCCCTCTGCACTGCAGCTTTATACCTTCTGAACAAGAAGAAGTTAATGGGCAGAAGATCACTATCCCGGAAGTGATCAATCTTGTATCTGAAGATGATGAGGAGGAAGAAATGAATGAAAATTACTTTGATGAACCTCCCACTGATCATCACCAAGAGGATGATAATGACAAAAAGGATGATGATGATGCCCCTGCACCAGGGACCGGAGGAATTTCACAGAGAAAAATGCCTCACCAATTTGAAAAGCAAACTGAGAAGACTTCACAGAAATCTCCGTCTTCATCACCTCAGAAATCTACTCATCCATCTTCTAACCAACACGCAGTTACTACTGAGCAAGTAGTTGAGCTTTCTGAAGAAACCAATTAGAAAATCCTAAACACTCAAACTAGAAGTGCTCAACTCAGACAACTGTTGGAAGAAGAACAACAGCTCCATCTTCAACTGGAAGATCAAATAGCTAAATCTAGAGATAAGATTGATCAACTACAAGATCTATACTTAGAAGAAATGATTGCTTACTCTGAGGTTAAAGAGCTACGGGATGCTGTGCAAGAGATCACCAAAGAACTCGATACTGAAGAAGTATCTGAAGACAAGCAGGATGCTAAGGCTGCATCATTTTCGAAAGAAGTACCATCCTCCTCCCAGAAAGGAAAGAAACCAATCTCTGAGATGGTTGCTGGACTCGATACGATCGATGAAAATGTCCAAGAGGATGAAGATCACTGGGCTAATCACTCAGATGAAGAAGAAGACAAGACTTTGGCAGAGCACCGCCATGAACATTTAGCGGTTTCTCACTTGAAAAGGAAGTTGATTGCTCCTACAATATTCAACAAACTGCCAAACGTCCACTCCCATGAATACATGAACAGGTACCAAGTACTGGCTACTCTGAACAAGGAGGTGTCTTCACAGAACAAGGAAGTAATCGCCCCTCTCGAATGAGAAAGTTCACGAGCTCATCACTCGAGAACAACTAGCATAGTCATCGCTCGGAAAGACACAGGAATGATAAGGACGACGATGCGTCTTTAGTCAAAAAGCTTTTCAAGAGGCAAGTTACACCGAAAAGTGATGCCATCCTAGGCCCATTGCGAGCTCACCGATAAGGACAATGGACTTATCAAGCAAAATCAGAGCTCAAAGCCAACTTGAAGTTGGTCAAGTTTATAATTATCTACAAGGGCACTTCAACTCTCTCTCGATTCCTTTATGAGACCGAGTCACCAACAATGACTAAGGGGAAAGAAAGTACAAATCTAGACCTCAAAGTCGGGGAATGGGAAGAAGGAGATGAAAACAAGAAGAAATCTGGTAGTGCGGCTCGAGAAGGAAGAAGAAAAACTTCCACCACCACTCGTAATCAATGAACCCTCCTCAAGCCAAGTCGCTTCCGAAACCCATCAAGGAACCAAAATGGTAACAAGGGCCATGGCACGAAACCTCAAGGAGTACCAAGGCTCAAGGAGAAGACAAGTTAGAGGGATTGATGAATCTTCTGAAGAAGAAGAAGAAGGTCAAATCAAGTCCCTGGGCAATGAAGAAGGCTGTGAAACTCTCACAAGATCTAATCTTGATGATGATGAGGAAACTGATGAAGATAAAGCTCATCTTCACAGAAAAAGGAAAATTGAAAGCCTAACTGAGCCCATAGCTGCAAAGTCACTAGCAGCTAAAACACCCTCTGGAAACACCAAGTCTATCCAGGATGGTGGTTCTTCAAGCAACAACCCCAAAGAGAATTCAAGACAGAGAAGAGCATCGAGAGCTGAGCAAAGACAAAGTCAACTTCCACTCAGGCCAGAAGAAGCCAAAATAGAGTATGTGAAGTATGACAATGATTCCTCTGTCTACAGGTGCATCAATCAAAAGAATGGCTATTGGATTCTGGAACTGAAGCATCTATTGGTAAATTCAAGATTTCCAGAACCAATCCATAAACAACTCATGGCATGGAAAAAGGATAAACCTACCTTGATCAACACCAATCACATCAAAGCATGGTTGGATTTTGAAGTTGTCAAGAGCGAAGCCATGAAGAAGGACCTCTCGATGATTGTCCATATGGAAAGCCGGATGATGTGCACAAAATTACGATATCACGAACAGCACAAGACCAAGACTTGTGGAACCCATGAGTCGTTCTATCTCGGGTAAGATCAATACAAGGGTGACATCAGATATCTGAAGATTATCTACGAATACTTCAAGCTTTCAGATATCAGAATAGAGCATGCCTGGAAGTGGGGAAAGTACCTATGGGTCAAGCATTTCGTCAAGAAAAATCCTACTAAAACCTACAAAGAGGTCTGTGGATTTTCCAGAGACACAGAGATGCTTGTCAGAACTCTTCTCTATGATTATTCTGATGATATCAAAAGGTTTGGAGATAGGAAATTTGCAGACTGATCCATAGAAATACTGTTGAAGACTTGAAGACTAGTCTATTAGGATGTTTACTTGGAGCTTGGTTACTCCTGTTGTCCAAATTTACTATGTAGTTTTTGTATTTTTGCTGACAGAGCTTAACTGTATCATGTATTGAAGTTATCTGTGATTTTTATTTGTAACTTATCTGAAGAACTTACTCTCAGATAGTATTCTATAAAAGATAACTTGTCAGCAAAGATCACACCTTGTGATTTGGTTGATGTCTACTTTCTGCACTTAATTAAATGAAGTTGAAGATCTTAAGAAAAGATTAAGTGTTGGATTGTTCACTCATAAACTCATTATTCAGGACCTATAAATATTCATAATGAAGTCCTTCTACTAAGAGCCAATACAGATTTGTAATAGGGAAGATAGTCATCGTTGACTGATCAAAATGGGGGAAATTTATTAGATATTTTGTTAGAAATATCTGTTTAGATTTTGATCAGCAACATGTTGACTTATCTTAGTCTCAGAAAGGTGATTAGTACTCTTGGTTCACTTGAACATTGTAAAAGAGGAAAACCACTAAGTATGATAGTCTAGCTAATCTTGTATAGGATGTTAGGTCTCAAAATGTAATTTTTATTTTATGAAGAAGACCGAAGAAGACATCCAAGCGAAGCTCAGCGACATTGAAGACTTGAAAAGCGCACAAGATTCTTTGAATCATTGTTCGGATATCTTAGCGGATATCTTAAAGACACGAATAGTTTCAAACAAACTGTGTCACAAGAGATATCTGAGAAATAAGATACATATCTGAAAACAAGGAAAGTGTCCACAGATATCTATTCTCAGATACCTTGAGCTTTAACCACGTTTCTGAAAGAGAAATATATATATTGCAAACAAAGTTGTTTCAATAAATACAAGTGGTATCTGAAGAATGAAGATAAGGGCGTCTGAAAGAATCGGATAACACTAGTCTACGATACAAAGCATAGTTCGTTGACACTACTGAGACAAAAAGTATAGTCTGATGCATTTAATGCACGAGAGAGATGCGAATAAAAGCAACCACGAGAAGAAGACAAAACACCTTTCTGATACTATACACAGATATCGATAGTTTGAATTTGAGCCTAACGGATACTATTCTAACGGCACTCAAATTCATCTATAAATATCAACACTTAGACAGCTTAAGAGTACACACAGAACACTGAACACCTTGAACTACAAACGCGGATCGTCTTACTCTCTCTCAAAGCATCTTACTTATTCTCAAAGCTTTCTGTTGCGACCAAAGCTTTTGATCTTGAGTAAACACTGAAGTTCTAAGTGTCCTGATCCTAAACAAGCAAAGCTATCTGTGAAGGAGTTGAATCAAAGATCAACTATAAAGATTCATTCTCTTGAGCAGATATCATAAGACTTAGTCGATAAAATCGAACAAGATACCATCTGTTGTAAAGTGTATTAAGTAACTTAGTTCACGAGCTATCGATTAAGCGAAAAGTTATTAAGGCGCTCATCGACAACTCGAGCAAACCAACACCATAAGCTGGCGTGGAAGTACTTAGTTTGAAAAATCGGGAATAACTCCAAGGTTCTGAGTATAGGAAGTACTTGATTTGGGAAACTAAGGAATAACTCAAGGTTATTGAGTATAGGAAGTACTTAGCTTGGGAAGCTGGGAATAACTCAAAGGTTTGAATATAGGAAGTACTTGGGGAACAACTCAGGGGAACATTTGGTTGGGAACCAATTGTTAAGAATCTTAGAATAGGATTATTGTAAGGAGAACTCAATTATCTGTTCTAGTGAATTCTAGGTCTCTGATAGACCGAAGTGGATTAGTTGGAGGATTACGCCACCTCCAGATACCACTATACTTGTTGTGTCATTTACCTTTCTGTATTTATATTTCAGCAACACACACACACATTAACTGTTTCTGCACTTATCTTTATGAAGTCTTCCGCACTCTGATTCTAAGTATCAGATATCTATTCAGATATCTGAGAAATAGTTGTTATCGACAAAAGTTTTAAAAGACTATTCACCCCCCCCCCCCCTCCCTCTAGTCTTTTACTTTGCCGTTATCTGGACCAACATTCTCTTTGGCTTTTCTTCTCTCAATTTCTCGACTGACAAATTTCTCATTTGCTTTGCAGCAAGAGCATCCTCAGTCTCTTCCTTGCTTTTCTTCTTTTCAGAAGTTCCTTGGGTGACTAGAGCAACATTCTGCAACTTTTCAGTTGTTTGTTCTCTTTGAGTTGTCTCATAATCAACAGTAGCAAGATGAGAGAAAAGTTCCACTGGAGTGATATTTGGCATTCCTTGGTTAAAATAAAATAATTTGGTATGCTCCCAGTTGTGGTTAAGACTTCTGACAATAGTCTTAATCTTTTCTGACTGGGAGTATCTGTTGCTTTCCCCAAGTGCTGCCATATCACTCATGAGAGTGGTAAATCAAATCAAGTTCTTCGAGTTTATGGGTCCTTGTTTGAAATTTTGAAATTTCAACTTGAGAACTTCGAACTTGTTTTCTTTGGTTTTCTCGGTTCAAGCGATTTCTTCAATCGGTTGCAGCAACTTCGCCGTTTAGCACCCAGTTTACATCAGTATGTGCTCAGTGTCGATCCGATGATGATATTACGAGCTTGACCATCCGGACGATTTCTCTTGGCATCTTCGATGTCCGAGTTCTCTGAGCTTTGGTTAAATAATAACTTGACTAGTAGATCTCCCACTTGTTGACGCATCAGTTTGTGAAGATCCTTCGCTTTGATCTCTGTCTCTACCATTAGAAACCTCTATGACTTGTTTGAGTTGTTGAATGACTATTGGGCCATTCTTTATCACTTCGATCATTTCGTCACTTATGGCTTCAAGGTGGAGCATCATGTTATTTTTTCATTTCTCGTAGTTCTCTGGTTTGAGAACGGGTGCATCACTCAGAGACATACCTGCACACTTAAACACAAATTAAATAGTCCTCGAAAATGGACAAAGTTCCTTCACCTATCTGGGGATCTAGGTTCAGTGCAGAAGGCTTGTGAATCTCCTGCTCTAATACCACTTGTTGGTCCAGATAACGGCAAAGTAAAAGACTAGAGGAGGGGGGGGGGGGTGAATAGTCTTTTAAAACTTTTGTCGATAAAAACTATTTCTCGATATATCGAGTAGATATGTCGATACTTAGAATCGAGGCCGGAAGACTTAAGATAGATAAGTGCGAAGCAGTTAAAGCTGTGTGTGTGTTGCTGAAATGTAAGTACAGAAAAGGTAAATAACACAGCTAGTATAGTGGTATCTGGAGGTGGCGTAATCCTCCAACTAATCCACTTCGGTCTTCCAGAGACCTAGAATTCACTAGAATAGATAATTGAGTTCTCCTTACAAAAATCCTATTCTAAGATTCCTTCAAACAAATGGTTCCCAACCAAATGTTCCCCCTGAGTTGTTCCCCGGCTTTCTCAGCCAAGTACTTCCTGTACTCAGAAACCTTTTTGAGTTATTCCCTAGCTTCCCAAGCTAAGTACTTTCTATACTCAATAACTCGAGTTATTCCTTAGTTTCCCAAATCAAGTACTTCTATACTCGGCCTTGGAGTTATTCCCGATTTTCCAAACTAAGTACTTCACACTCCACGCCATTATGGTGTTGGTTTCGTTTGAGTTGTCGGATGAGCTTCTTTAATAACTTATTCATTATTCAGATAGCTCGTGAATCAAGTATACTTAATACACTTTTCAATGTATGGTATCTTGTTCTTTTTCTTGACAAGTCTTAGATAAGTGTTTAAGAGAATGAATCTCGGATACTTGATCTTTCGTTTCAACTCTTTCACGGATAGCTATGCTTGTTTAGGATCGGGACACTTAGAACTTGATTCAAGGTTACTCAAGATCAAAAGCTTTGGTCGCATGTAAAGCTTTGAGGATAAGTAATTTGCTTTGAGAGAGTAAGATGTTCAAGAAGTTACATGTAGTTCAAGGTGTCTCAGTATCTTCTCAAGCAGTCTAAGTGTTGATATTTATAGATGAATTTGAGTGCCGTTTGAATAGTATCCGTTAGGCTCAAATTCAAACTATTGATATATGTGTATAATCTTTAGAGTTTTGTCTTCTTCTTGAAAATCGCCGTTGCTTTTGTTCGACATTTCGTGCATTAAATGCATTGTACTATACTTTTTGTCCTGTAGTGTCAACGGAACTATGCTTTGTATCAGAGACTAGTATTATCTGATTCTTTGCACGTCCTTTATCTTCAATCTTCAGATACCACATTTATTGAAACAACTTTGTTTGCAATATATATATATATATATATATATATATATATATATATATATATATATATATATATATATATATTTCTTTTTCAGAAATGTGGTTAAAGCTCAAGGTATCTGAGAATAGATATTTGTGGACACTTTCCTTGTTTACAGATAGACCTTTCATTTCTCAGATATCTCTTGTGACACAGTTTGTTTAAAAACTATTTGTGTCTTCAAGATATTTTGCTAAGGTATCTGAAAAACTGTTCCAGTAATCTTGTGCAGTTTCTTCAAGTCTTCAATGTCGTTGAGTTTGTTCTGCTTGGATGCCTTCTTCTTGGTCTTCTCTTCATAAAATAAAAATTACATTTTGAGACCTAACATCCTATACAAGATTAGCTAGACTATCATACTTAGTGGGTTTCCTCTTTTACAATGTTCAAGTGAACTAAGAGTACTAATCACCTTTCTGAGACTAAGATAAGTCATCATGTTGCTGATCAAAATCTAAACAGATATTTCTAACAAAATATCTAACAAATTTCCTAACACCTAATAAACAAAATCTTTAAAACAAAAAGAAAAATTTCTAGAAAAAAATATTGGTTGACACTACAAGAAATTGGATTGACTGGGATGACAGTTTCTCATTCCGAATCTGTAAAATCAAAATTTGGATCAAATCAGAATAACGGATAATTATCCGCCGCTAAACTACTGTTTTTTTTAAAAAAAATTAAAATTATTTTATAATTTTCACCTGTTTTTTCAACCAATATAATAGTGATATGTCACAGAGGGGAAATTGCATTAATTAACAACAACGATTCGTCCAAAAAACAAATTATCCAAAATAAAATCTACATATCCGAATATAAATCCAAATATCCAACAAAGTAAAAAGTAGCATAGTATCCAAAACATCACAACATCACTAAGACTAGGGGCCGGGGTATTCTGGCTCATATACAAGCGGCAGAGCTCTTCCATCATCTTATTCATACAAGCCTGCTCATCCCTGAGATTTCCAATCTCAATCTGGAGAGGAGTCACTGCTTGATTCACCATATGCTCGACCTGCCCGTGTGTGTAAACACCACCATGTCCCTGAGATTGCTGCTGGGACACGGAGAAGCTCAAGGTGTCTCGCCATAATTACAAGACCATAAACCCGACCCTTGTTGTCGGGTGGGTTGACTAATAGAAAGATCCGGTCTTGTTCTTCCACGGACAACTCCTCACCTCGGCGACCTCTCCGATGATCCGCTCCACCTCACTGTAATAGTCAAGTGTATCTGAAATGAGCTACAATTTTATATTTAATTTATAATACACATGCATATACAATGTAACACTTAGCAAATACACATACATGATAAGCTCGGACTTACGGTCCACCCAAATGCCGTTCTTGAACTTCCCCATCTTCATTTGCTCTAGGCAAGTCTTGGGTTGGTTCGAGTTCACTAAAGAACATTATATATTGCAACAAGTAGTTAGTAAGTTGGTAGGAATGCAAACAAGTGGTAAATTGGTATAAATGAAAGCAATACACATGTGTACAAATCATGTTGTGTCAGAACACATATATATACTTACCGACATCATGATCGGTGACAACACTCGTGACCGTAGTGATGCTGGCGAGCCACTTACCATCTCATGGCTCGGTCGGGTTACGCATGTTCTTGTAGGGTGATCCTCGACGTGATTAATGCTCCAATACTCATGCCGCATAGCCCACTCTTCGTCCCCAATATGCCTATACTGTGGCGGCTTTCCTTTGTCTCGGTATTTTTTCATGTCAGCCACCATATGCCTATACAGGTCAGAGCCCAAACTCTCGAAAACAGGCCACATCTGGGGAATAAGGCCAGTCGGAATGTAGTATTTTTTCTACATTCCAATTCCATTCAAAGTAAAAATTAATGCCCCAAGGTCACAATTTCAAGATAAACAATGGTGCATTTCACCCAAGTGGCTAACATACCACACAAATTGTCCTAGAATTTACTAACACAATGGTGACTAACATATCACCCAAGTAAGTGGCTAACATACCACACAAATTGTCCTAGAATTTACTAACACAATGGTGACTAACATATCACCCAAGTAAGTGGCTAACATACCACACAAATTGTCCTAGAATTTACTAACACAATGGTGACTAACATATCACCCAAGTAAGTGGCTAACATACCACACAAATTGTCCTAGAATTTACTATCATAATGGTGACTAACATATCACCAAGTAAGTGGCTAACATACCACACAAATTAGTAAACTAGTTCATTAATCGATTCTCTCTACAAATAAAGCATTGTAACATTTACCACAATAAATTGTAACATTTAAGCTTACCCGAAGCTCATCAAAGTAGAAGTGCTTCGTCTCAGCCTTGAATGTGCTCCACTTTTCGCCTCCAAAGAACTCCCTCCTAAGCTTGAATATCTCATGCGTGTCGTCAAGATTCTTTGAGGACACAACCCTGATTATGAATGACATATAGAAGAGTACATATATTTATTAGACAATTCATGTGACATATATATAAACACTTATCTTAAGTTATGTTCTACAAATGTATATATAATACTTACTTCCTCCTACCATTAGGGAACAACACCAACTTCCCCTCCCACGTAGCACCATCGACGATCTCGGTATATGGACACCCGTCAGGCGGGTACTGTCCTAGCCCATAACCACCACTAGACGTCCCCATGCTCGATCCACTGGGAGTCTGACTAACATGAGAGTAGCTGCCCGATCCACCAGGGCTACTCTCAGCACTCTGTGGTGAACCCTGCTCCCACTAGAGCTGGGAATCTGGTAACTACACTTTCTTTGCCGGGGCATCTGCAAAAAGCACATGACAAACACAAACAAATTGTATTAGTATAAATTAAGACATGAATTGGCATGTAATGGGAAAAGCAAGCATATAACAATTAAGATACATATACTCTACACTACACACATACTCTGATCCTCGTCACCAATGCTTAAGAAAACTCATTAGCCGAGCCAACAATGACAATTCGGTGTGCTTACACCCCGGATAAACCGGCTTCTTTGTGGATTCCATCAAGTCGAAGAAGACATGATCCTCAGGATTCGGAGGCTCCTCCGCATCCCCCTCGGTTACTGGCTCCCTGGTGTCCATGAACTCTGGACCCGCAATATCATATACCATTTGCTCAACCCGTTCATGATCATTATTAGCATCAGATGTAGAAGTATTTTGAGTACTTTCCATCACAGTTTCCTGTTTTGTTTCACGCTTCCCCAAATTCTCATAATCCATGAACGGCTTGTATGTCTCACCATGAGAAGTCCATACGTCATATTCAGCTACAAACCCCTTACGTTTCAAGTGTTCCACTACCGTTTCTGGAGGTAAAAATTGCTTATTTCTACATTTATACTGGGTGCAAGGGCACTTCATCATCCCCCACTCAAACAATTAGTCTGTGTCAGTGCAAATGTAACGAAGGCATCAACCCCTTCCACAAAACTAGGTAAAATTCTGCCATTAACTATCCTTTGGTACATCCATGAACGATCGGTGTTCATTGGATGATTATATACCTGACACGTTTGAATTGATTAGATCGTATTTTTTCAACTCGATTCCCATTTCCCCATTTCTTGCATGTTATAAAGTTTTTGTCTCTTACCAAAATTTCCATTACAAATAAAGCATTCCAACCCTTTAATACGAATTTATAAATTATAAATTACATGCATTTTACGAATGTAATCACCAAATTATATCAACACACTTCATTAATTAAATTCTGATAATTTATAATCTAGTACATGTATAAATTTATCAAATGATTAATTAACATACTTAAATCAAAACTACGACATACTTAACATTATACTAATTAACAATTCAAACAATTGCACATCTCAAAGTTAATTAACTAGCTAGTAAACATACAATTGCTTAAATTAGTCTAAATTAACTAAATTTTCCAAATATGTCAAAAAGTTAGGGTTTCAAAACGAGGTACTAAATCTTCATAATTTTACTAAATATACACCAATATCAAATTAAGTAAAAGCCCAACATACTTACAAACATACAAACATTATAATAAAAATTCAAATTCACAATCAATATATATAAATTGCACATCTCAAAGGTAAAACATTACCTAATTACATCTAAACTAAGTACTATATACTCTCCATTTACATTCAATTGCTCAAATTAGTCCAAATTAACAAAATCCCCAAATATAAAAAATTAGGGTTTACCTTCGAATCCGGAGAAATGAGCGGATGAAATTTGAGATTGACGGTAGAATTGACCTCCTTGATTCACGAGCTTCGAATGTACACGAAGAATAGACGAAATGGTTGAGATTTGGACCGGAATGGCTTTGGCCGAAATGGGGAGAAGAAAGGAAGAAGAATGAGGAAGAAGAAAAAATGGGGAGGGAAGCATTCTGCTTCCCGTAAAAACCTAAAAGTCTAGCGACGGATAGTCCTATCCGTCGCTAGATTTTCATTTTTCTATTATTATTTTTTTTAAATTTCTTTTTCCATTTTTTTATTTCTTTTCCAATTTTGGTCAGCGAATCTAGCGACGGATAGATTATCCGTCGCTAGTTCTAACGACTCGTTAGAACTAGCGAAGGATTTTATCCGTCGCTAGAGCTAGCGATTCGTCGCTAGCTAGCGATTCGTCGCTAGCTAGCGACGGATAAAATCCGTCGCTATGTTACCGTGGCTAGGAACAGGATTTCTTGTAGTGTGACTTTTTGGCTTATATGTAATAGACATATTATAATTGTTACTTCTCCATTATTGTTGAACTAACTAGTACTTGGATGAGAAAGGACTATCTAACATGGTGGTGTATGTAATTATCCCTTTTAGAAACTATTATCACTTGGATGAATTGCATTTACGCCAAATAAATATTTGATTATATCCGAATCCCAAAATTATCATACAATAGAATGTTTTCCGATTACCTATGTTGTGACATTTTATTCATGAATTCCATCTCGGACGAAGTATGAAATTTCTAAAGAATACGTCGAATTCCATTTAAGTCGATCTTTTCATTAAATCCTCATGAATACTCGTTCAATTCATGAAGACATGCCAAATCTTTTTAAGTGTGTGTTTGCAAATGGTTTTACTCGTGCTTTTTTGTTTGGTTTTATTAAAAGTTGATTAAAGTTGATTTTAAGCAAAAGTCAGTAGTAATAGATATATTATATAAAAAAACAGCTGAAAATGGTAAAAGCAGAAGTTTTAGTGTTTGCAAAAATTAATTAGTCAGTTGATTTTAAATGAAAAAAAAAAGTTACTACCTGCTTAAAGCAGTTAGATGCAGCTATTGAGTTGTTAATCTGCTTATCACAAAAGTACTTATTTTAAGTATTTGCAAGCACAAGCTTATGTCTCTAAAATTTAGTCATAACTTCTTGTACGACTGTAATAATTGAAGAAACTGTAAATCAGAGCATGGAATTTCAAGCATCTACAATATATCATTATGCATTTGATTGACACTTAACAATAATCTCAACAAAATCATACTAAATTATGTATATAACCACGAATTAAATTACTTTTCACATATTTTATTTGAAAATAAGAAATACATGGTGTAGGGTGTGGCAATTTTAGATTGTTTCGCATTGACGTGTATGACCATACCTTAAATTAGGTGTCACTTATTTTCTTTAAAAAGATAGGCTCATATTTTAAATTATTTGCCACTCATTCTCTTAAATTTAACGGCGGTTCCGTATCTATTTTTAGGTAAACGTTGGGTTTAGTATCCTTGTCCTTTGTCATTACCTTATAACATATAAAAAGTTTTTTGATAGAGTATTTGATTTGGATGATGGTTCGTTCTGATCGGTGCTCATGGAAGTTGTTATTTAATTTGTATTGGATTTGTGTATGATCACCTCTTATAGTCGTTGTATATTTGTGAAACTTTATTTTTAAAAGAATCTCAATAATATTATATTACTTAAAAATATTGCAATATTATTCACCAGCAATGTTGTTAGTGCAGATGGATTCTTTTTCTAACTTTTTTTTATAGAAAAACCTGATACATTAACTCGAACGGCAGAATATATCAAACCAATTTTTTTGGGAAGTTATCAACTCCATCCCTATCCATCTCAACATCCTTGGCCAAAACATGAGCCAAATTTCCCTATACAAAAAATGCAAGAATTGAAAGCAAACATGAGCCAAACTATTCACAGTCTCCTCTTCTTTTAATGAAAGTAAAAAATGCAGAATTGAAAGCAAGCAAATCAATTTAGTCTCATGGATAATACCCCCGGCTAGTGCAAGAGAAGGAGTAGGAGACTGCAATTGATCAATATCCCTCTTACTATCTTCTTCAAAAATAACATTATCGAGCTGCTTTTCCCTAGCAAAATCGACCGCGCGCACATCGAGTTGCAAGCGCTTCACCTATTTCGGGACACTTAATAAACGAAATCTTCTTCCTCCCCTAGGCTAAGACACCACCTAACTGTCTCTAATAACCACGCCAATCTCACACCTGAACCATCGCGTGGAAAACCGGCATCAAAATTAACTTTCAATCGGAAGTCTCTGGTGGGCGTGGTGCTGCATTCAATGACTGTGCCGCCTTGAATCTGAATAATACATCTTGGACGATTGCATTTGACAGTGCCGCCTTGAATCTGAATATAGATATCGAGCCTAAAACTACCGAGTCGATATATATATATATATATATATATATATGGAAATTTAAACCTAAAATCCTAACTAACCGGATACTCAGCTTTTTCGAATTACATAAAATTAAGGAAGATAACTAACTCACTTGATTTTTCGGTGTTTTAGGCAGATTGAAGAAACAAATTTTCCTAAATAAGCTAAACTAACATAAAATACCTCTTATTTACAAATAATTCATTTTTAAGTCTTCGAAATGCAACGGTGATGAATTTTTTCAAAATAGAGTATTTACTAATAATAGATTTTTCTTGTAGTAATTAAGACATGAAATAATGAAAATTGTACTCATGTCTTTACTAAAATTAGCAAATAGAGTTGAATTTAAATACATTTTATTGAGGTTGAATTTGCCACATAGGATTTTGTCATATGTGGCATGACTATATATATATATATATATATATATATATATATATATATATATATATATATATATATATATATATATATATATATATATATATATATATATATATATATTTCCTTTCCTTAATTGTTTCGGTCTCCATATCTCAACAGGTCGGTCGTTACTTTATATGTGATTTTTCTATTATTTAAAATAAATCAATTCATATAATGTACTTGTTCCTGTTTAAAGGAGTTCAAATAAAAAAAAAGGTTTAATAAAAAAATTATAAACAAAAGTCCTTTTTCACTTTCATTAGAGTAGCTTCAAAATTCTATTCAAGGTTCACTAATGGATCTTGAAAGCTTGAGTAGCTCCAAATATGAAGTTTCTTGAAGCTAACTCCATCAACGGAGGCATCAAAAGATCCAATTGAGCTCCTTTTAAGGGTGCTTTGAAACTATTATTTGAGTTTTTGTGTGAATTGAAGTTTTAGAATTAGATATTTTCAAATTTGAATTTTTAAACTTTGTTTTCAAGGGCATTTTTGTCGATAATAGGGTCCAAATTGCAACATTTACTACCGATAAGCTGAAAAGCATTGTAACATGTAATTTTCCAGCGTACGAATTATACAAATAGAACGACTGGTTGGTGTTTTGTGATCAAATCGAACATAGTCGCTCTAACCTTTAAAATACAAAACACATAAATGTGGAGCGATTGTGATGTACCAAAAAAATGAAAGTGTGACACCCTGGGTACTTTAATTCGGAATATGATTATTGGTAGCTAATTGGATAGCTAGTAATATAATTGATTTTTATAAAATTATTTAGTAAATTAATTACCCAATAAGTTAGCTGATTTGATAAATATGTTATAGTTATTACGAAAATAAGCTGCTAAGCGGAACCTAATAATGAGAAGAAAGTGAAAGTTGGAAAATAGAAATATAATCCATGTGTTATTAATCGTAGCCATTAAAAGCCGGCGATACAACCGAAGATTTTGGAATTACAAACGACCACCCGGTTGGGGTTGGTTTGGGTTGTTGAACAGACAGTCAGACAGACAGACGACCAAAAGCTCCTCCTCCTCCAAGTTAAACTTCCTCTGATCTGATCTGTTGAACAATGGCGACTCCGTACCCAAACCCCTCACCTTTGACAGCCACCAATCGATCGAGAACCTCTCACGTGTACCACCCTCACACCGCCATTATTCGCACCTCCTCCTCCCGCCTCCGCCCCCTCGCCTCGCTCACCTTGTCCCCTAGACCCACCAACAACAAGTCTCTGCTAACCGATCCCAACCCCTCCATTCTTCCCGACGGTTGCGACTTCCACCACTGGCTTGTCGTCATGGATCTACCTCAAGCTGATGGTGATGATGATCTTACCCGAGACCAGATTATTCATACTTACATCAAAACACTCGCTATGGTGCTTGGAAGGTTCATTCTCTCCATCTCTATTCTACATTTCAATTCATTAGTTACATTAGCCCCCTGCCCTCTCTATACTGTCTGTCTCACTACTTAATTACATTACATACGACTTTTTACTTAAACTTAAACGTAAAATGTTCAATTTCCATTATTATAATTTAATTAATTACCAATGTGTTGTTCATAAAATTGAATTGTATCAATTCTTGGGGGATTGCACCAAAACTTCACGTTCCTTTTGGATTTCCTTCATGATCAATCACAACTGCTGCGGCATTGTTTCGAGGAGTATATCAGCTTTGTTTGTTTGTTCTTATTCCCTCTGCACTTTGGTATCTCCTCAGGATTATATGTCTGAAATACATGTTTCACACTTGCAGTGAGGAGGATGCCAGACAGAAGATATATTCTGTCTCAACTAAGCATTATTTTGCCTTTGGAGCCCTGGTGTCTGAAGAACTTTCATACAAGTTGAAAGGTAAATAATTGCGTTTTTTAAATTAATGCACTTGTTGCATAACTGCAATTTACAATTATTAATATCAGTTCTCCATTTTTTTTGTGCAGAGCTGCCTAATGTTCGATGGGTGCTTCCTGACTCTTACTTGGATGTCAGAAATAAGGTTTATGGAGGTATGAAGCTCCATGTTATGTTTCTGCTTATGCATATGTTTATATGCCTCTTTATGTTATGGGACCTTCGTAATGCTTCATTTGGTATTCTCCGATAGTCATTCGATCTATATAATCCGTGTAGCGCTAGCTAGCACTCCACTCATAATATTCTTTGGATTTATCTTTCACTGGCCATGTGTTTATTCAAAATCTCATGCTGGCATTGTGTTTATGTATGGCTCATGCAGGGTTATACTTTACTCCCTAGTCCCTAGGTCTTTCATCTACAATCATCTAACTGATGTAACTTCTTTACACTCTGTACTTTCTATGGGCACTAGGTGTATGCTAGAAAATAATAGTGGATGTGTTCATGCTGAAACAATTTTTTAAAACACCACCGCCACTGCTCCTGAATCCCAACATTTTTAGTTATTAGTGGTATTATTCATTCAATACATCCTTTTGTGGAACATTTGTTTTCTACGTATTTTCTATTTTGCTCGTCTTGAAGTTGATGTTTTACCTTGATATTTGTGTTTATTTTGCAGGAGAACCTTTCATCAATGGAGAGGCTGTTCCATATGACCCCAAGTATCACGAGGAGTGTGTAACAAACGATGCTCGAGACACCAATCAATGGAACAGGCATGGCAGTTTTGATAGGTCGAGAAATGATGAGAGAAGGAGAGAAGGCCCACCTGGTAGTTTTGATAGGTCTAGAAACTATGAGAGAAGAAGAGAATGGCCATCTCGATGAATGCAGCCCAACAACCATTAACTACACACGCAGCTGCAGAAGCCAAACATGCCGAGGAAGCAACTATGGTGGAGGTGCGCCATCATCTAACTTTGGAACTACCTATCTTGAATGTAGAAGCATAAATAATTGTATTTTTGTATTCTTCACGTCTATTTGTGTACAAGCGCTTATACTGCGCATTAATTGTTTCTTCTAACGTTGCGGAGTGTGTGTAATAGAAGTCATAGAATGTTACAGTCCTGCATTTTCCTGTTTTTTTTAGTAGGTACAGTCACTTTTTGTTAGTAAAATAGATTAAAGCTGTTATCCTACGACTCCACCGAGTATTTACATCATTAGAGAAGCTGAGTTACATTTGGAGGGCAATGCTGAGGAATGAAGATGATAATAACCAACATAAAAAGTCTACATTGACGAACCCAATTTCCTTGATGCATTCATTGTTAACAGTAGGTGTTACTTCCATGTAAATGCTAAGACAGGTTGGATTAACTGCCAAGAAGTTTCTATATTTTTGCTCTATCACATGTTTACTCTGTGTTGCTGTTACGGCCATAGTGTCGTAGATTGGTTAGTCAATTGATTGATGACGCCTTGGTCCTTCCTGATCTATGTACAAGTGAAACTAGGTTGTGTACGAGCTCTTATTGTGTCCATGGCAAATGTGACAACCTTCTTCATCTAGAGTCACTTAAATGAGAACCTGCTGTCGCTCTTTTTATACAAGAACTGACGCAGTTGATCTCCATAGACCAGGGTAGATTTCTAGTTATCCTTTGTTAATTTCAAACAATGAGGAGTATGCAACAATGACAGAAAATTATAATCGAACAAACAATGATTCAAAATCAGAATGCCAGATACACAAGAATTTATGCGGTTCGGCAATTGTCTGCATCCACGGAGATCAACCAACAACCTTTATTGATACTTAGGTTACAACCATACGACGTAACAAGAACAATCTCACATAAAAGATAAGATCAATCTAATATGCTATTCTCCGAAGTATGATCTCTAACTTCCTATCAATCTTGATTCTACAAGCTAAACATGTTGATGATATGATATGATTAACAAACAAGCTCCCTTCCCTTGACTATATATAGAGAACTCAACTATCAAATCCAACTAGAACAAGGAAACTCTTTTAGGTGACCTTGCTGGAAAGCTAGCTGGTAGTTGATTAACTAGCTGGTAGCTGAATAGGTACCTGAAAAGCTAGCTGAATAGGTAGCTGATTAACTAGCTGAAAAGCTTAGCTGATTTTAATGTAGGTGTTTAGCAAATTAGCTGATAAGCTAGCTGGTATTTTATAAAAGTACATTACTCTTATTTTTCTAAATAATAGTACATCACATTTTTGTCTAATTATTTTAATATATATTCAATGTACTTTTCACCGCCACTTTAATAACATCATTGAAAATTATCAGAAGTTGAAAATAAATATTCGTTGAGCATTCTAACTTAATAAATATTCATGATATATGCATAGATAAGAACTTACGCACTCAACGAATCAAAAATATACAACTAGCGCTGAAAATAAACAACTCACAAAGGAACACAGAACGCTGGCAACGAGAATTCACAACTCGAGAAATTCATATTATGTAATTAAAGAAGAGCAGTAGCAGATTACCTGGAGCGCTGGCAAGGAGAGGCGATGGAACTCAGAACGGAACCGCAGTAAAAGATAGAACACGAGAATAATACTAACGATTGGTTTTACTTTATTTAATTTAGGTTAGGGATATTTTCGGAATAAAAAGATAACAAGTAGCTTTTTTTTAAAAAAAAAGAAGCTAATTTGGGTAGCTTCTTCAACCAGCTAGCTGATTTAAAAAGCTGGGCGTTCATGTAACAAACTTTTTACTAGTCAATGGTAAAAAAAAACTAATGGAGCTGAAAAGCTAGCCGGAAAGCTAGTGGTAAACATGGCCTTTAACTTGAAGAAGACCTCATCTCCTAGTCTAATTAGTATTTTATCATATTACGTTTTGTATTAGATATCTTCTATAACTTAGTTTCCGTTTCCTAGTTGGATTAGATAGCTAGTTTATATTTCTATATAAGCATATGTTACTTTCTATTTCTTGTACTCCTACTATTATATCAATATAGTTTTCTCTCAATTTCTATATTGTAACATGGTATCAAGAGCCATAAATCGTTCGATCTCGCTTCGCATCTTTGTTCCTCCTCCTCGTGACCCTCTTTGGTTATACCGTGATCGATGAACGGAATTGGAACGGACTTTAGAAGTTTTTTTTTCTATTCCTTCTTGCTTGGAATCTTCTCACTTCTATCTATTACAAGCTCTCGATATCTACTATCTCTACTATCATTATTGTTCTCATATCAATGCCATTGTTTCTCGTGATGTTTGGCATGTACGTCTAGGGAATTCAAACCTAGCGATATTCTTCTTTATCAATCCATGATATATATATATATATATATATATATATATATATATATATATATATATATATATTTCATCAATTACTCAGGGAATTCACACATGGCGATATTCTTCTTCATCAATCCATGATGGAATTCAAACATCATGATATTTTTCATCCATTACTCAGGGAATTCAAGCCTGACGATATTGCGTTGTCATTCATCTCTCTGCCTGTGCTAGGCCTATCTCTCTGTGATCAACTGTTGATCCCTTTTTTTTTTTTTTTTTTTCTGTTCTGAGCTAACCTCTATATAGTCTAATCTCCTCTTTGCCTGCTCTGGGTTGCTCTACTATTGCTCTGGATCTTCTTTTCCCTCCATTTGCTATTCAAGATGAACATTTGCGATATCCATGTTCCTCTTGCGGGGTCAAGATATATTACAAGACGACTTCAACTTGAAGAATACCTCATCTCCTAGTCTAATTAGTATTTTATCATATTACGTTTTGTATTAGATATCTTCTATAACTTAGTTTGCGTTTCCTAGTTGGATTAGATAGCTAGTTTATATTTCTATATAAGCATATGTTACTTTCTATTTCTTGTACTCTTACTATTATATCAATATAGTTTTCTCTCAATTTCTATATTGTAACAGACCTTCTTGCATAAGGAAAGTAGGAAACTAACTAGAACTCCTTTAGAATCATATACTGAATGAGTTAGATGCCTAACTAATTCATCACTTTCCAATTACCGGATTTAATTACCATTATTGAGATTTCCATATTTAATTTAAACCGTTTAACGATCCTAGCGCCTTTTCTTAGAGTTGCTCGACTTTTATCCATCTTATGCTACTTAATTTTAAGTTGAAGATGTTAGATCCACCTCCAAGGAAGTTCCTTTTTAGAAACTTCAACCCTCTCACTATTGACCGAATTATTCGACCTTGCAAGTTATTTCCACTCGACTTGTTGCCCATGGATTTACACAACTCCCAGGTTTCGACTTTACTGATACTTTTTGTCCTGTTATTAAGGCCTCTATTGTTCGTATTGTGTTGTCTCTGGCAGTTATTCGTAATTGGATTATACATCAGCTTATGTGAAGAATGCGTTTTTACATGGCCTACTTAACTAGACAGTTTATATGGAGAAACCTCCGGGTTATATTGATTGTCTTTTCCCAAATCCATGTTTGTAAACACTGTATGGTCTTAAACAAGCACCTCGGGCGTGGTTTCAACATTTCAGCAATTTTTTTGTTTAATTTGGGGTTTAAGTCTAGTTAATCCGTTTTTGTTTGTGTTTTGCCTAGACTCGCAAATTCTATATCTTTTGGTCTATGTTGAAGACATGATCCTTACGGGAATGATGTCTGTCTGGTCCATCGTCATATTACTCATATTAATGATGAATTTGATGTTAAGGACTTGGGCCAACTTAGCTATTTTTTTAGGAATGGAGCCTGGAAGTCACTTATACTTCTGATGGAATTTTTTTGGTCAGACAAAGTATATATGCTCGGGATATTCTTTCTCATGTCTTGATGTTGGAATCCAAATCCATTTGCTACCCTACCGGTTGCTGGTCAATCTCTTACGCTTGACGAACAACCCTTTGCAGACCCGACTTTGTACCGTTATTTGGTTGGTGCACTATAGTATTTATTATTTAACCATCACTCTTGCTTATGTCGTAAATCCTGTCAGTCAATTTCTGCAGTGTCCAACCAATGCACATTTTCAGGCTGTCAAGGGCATCTTGCGCTATGTGAAAGGGGCTTTGGATTCTAGTCTTCGTTTTACACGCTCTTCCAAGTTTTATGTTGTTAGATACTCTGATGCTGAGTGGGCGCGTTGCCCCGATACTAGTTGCTCCACGTATGGGTACTCTGTTTTTTTTTCTTGGAGATAACTTGGTCTCTTGGGGTGACAAGAAACAACCAACTGTTTCTCGGTCGAGTTGTGAATCTGAATACCGAGCAATGGCTAACATCGCAGCTAAAGTTCTATGGGTCATCAATTTACTTCGAGAGCTTCATGTTGTTTGTCTAGATTCGCCAGTACTCTTCTGTGACAATCAGAGTTCTTTATTTCTTACTCAAAATCATATGGCTCATAAACGTGCAAAACATATCGACATAGACTATCATTTTGTTCGTGAGTTGGTATCTGCTAGTCGACTTGTTACACAATTCATTCCTCCACATTTGCATGTGGCAAACATTTTTACGAAGAGTCTTGGGTTTTTTTGTTTGAAACTTTTCGATCCAAGATTTGCATCGTCTCCAAGCTACCGCTTTGCTTGCGGAGGTTGTTAAGGATAATGGTGATAGTCTGTGAGTTCCCAAGTCATCACAACCACTTGAGATTATTGTTGTTTATTTGTTTATATCTAGTTTGATAGCCTTTGATACCATAATAGAATTCCATCAAATCTAAAAGCTCGAACTTGTAGAGAGGCGTTGAATCTAGTCATTTATAAGTATAGTGCTCCAATATCCACCCATCGCTCATTGCACGCATAGAAACTGATAAAACTAGCACGAGTGTAAAGTTTACAGGTGCGCATGTCCAAGGAGTGGAACTTATGTCCCTATTTGTTGATCTCCATGGATCACGATGCATGTCGGCCCTCCGTATCTTGATTTCAAAAACCCCGCGCATAAACATTGTTTACTTAATACATGTCTAACATACGCATGATGTTTGAAATCTAAACATATGTGTTTGTTTGTTTGGCATGCGATTAAAACCTTAAATTAAGGAAAAATTTATGTATTTTTTAACTACATATTTTTTGATTTTAGTCGCATGTGAGTTAAACACTAGTATATATATTTGTAATAAAAATAAGAAATACTAATAAAGTTGCGTGAGGAAAACAAAACAAAAACCCAGGCTCGTGCAAACTCCTTGTGTAAACACACTTGCAGAGCTTTGCCTGTACATATAAGTTGTATCGGTAACAACCACTCCACTACTTCTTCGTGTATATATATATATCTCTCTCCCGGGAAGAAGGGGTTTTACTCCACCAAACGGCGACACTATTTTTCTCCCGTCATCGTCTTTCTTGTTTATCCTTCAGGTGAAAGCTCCAACCTTTATTCTATTTATCCAATAAAAACCTTGACTTTTTAGCTTGCTTAATTCGATAATATCATCGTTTTGTTGTGCTCATCGTTCCTCTATCAATCTAAATCAATTCGTGTTATTACTGAATTGCATGTATTAACTTTACTCAGGAAAAGCATAATCCTTTTCCATGAGCAGGGTGGGTTTAACTTTACTCAATTTCTTCCAATTTTCTATCTGATCGCCACAAACTTGCTTCTGTAGTTACCTTATTATTTCGTAGCTCAATTTAGTGTACCTAACTTGTTTTAAGGGATTTTCAGTTAGAGATAGATACTCATTGATTCAATTTTAGTAGCTGATTCTATGTGTTGGATAGTATCATTGTTTAGTAACTGTTCTTGAATTCAGTTCGTATCCGCTTCTTTCCTCTTATGAATTCTATCTTCAGTGACTGGAGATTGCAGTAATAAATTGACGAGGTTTTCTATATATTAGTTTAGTAGCATGCTAGTCCTGACTCTCGCATATATTTACTGCCTTAATTGCATGTATAATCCAGATTGTTTAATGAGTAATGACTTTCCTCTTCTATTCTCAGGGAGAAGAATTTTGATTATTTTGCAAGCTACTGTATATATACCAATGGATTCCAACAAACAAACCGGATGGTGGGTTGGGAACATATGCAACAAATTTGAAGCCATTTTTCAAGATGTTGATAATCTTGCGAGAAAGGTGTTGCATTGATTTCTTTTTTTTTTTTGTTTTTTTTTTTTAAGAAGCATTATACTGCGAATGGATGTTTCTTACATTCCTCGTGAAATTTAATGAAAGCCGCTTTTGGAATATGCATGTGAATTTTCAGACAGTCGAACTGATTTTAAGTCATTTACATCGTCCAACTTCACTTTTTTTCTGGATAAAAAGACACTGCCTTAGATTTTTTTATGGAGGATAAATGAGATCTCACGGGGTATATAGAAAACCGTGTACAAAAGAATCTTTAAAAGCTAACGAAATCCATTCTTTAAACTTAATTGGGATTATACGATTTGAAGCCTTATGCATTACAAAAATATTTCCTAGCCAATCACTCCAGTACCAGGGTTGAGTCCTTAGCAGTCCAACTCTGAATGTGGCCCAAGATTGAGACCACACGAACCTCTGTATCTAATATGTTCACCCTTGTTTATAGTTCCCCCCCCAAACCCAGTTATTTTTATGCTTGCGTAAGCATGAGATCTAATCTTGAATAGCTTCACTGGGTCATTTGTGCACATATGAAAAGCTGTATCTTGCAGAGGTTTTCAATTCCTCATGGTCCATGTTGCATATTTGAACAGGAAGCAGTCAAATTTGTCACGAATCAAGTTCATAGTGTTGGTGACAATGTCAAAAGATTATACTCTGATGTTGTGCAAGATGTACTATCTCCAGAGGAGAATCTGAAACTCCAAGAAAGATCAGAGACCTCGATACAAGTTGATACAGGGAGTCATGTGGAGTTAGACACAGGCACTGTCACTAAAGAACTTTTGGTGGAGAAGGGATCCTTCAATGCTCCGAAGAATTCCGGTGCATCAGAATTAATTAATTGTGAATACTATATGACTGAAGGTACGGACCGCCTCTCTACATATTCTTCTCAAGAAATGTTAACATATTTATCTCCGAGAGAAAACGGTAATGTTATAATCATTAATGATGCAGATAATACCTTTGAAGATTGTATCAACGAGGATGTCATACAAGCAACTGACAATACAGATTATAATCTAAACTTATCTGAAGCGTATTGCAAGCCTAAGAATATGGTTGCATCATCTTCACTTTCAATTTCAGAGGAAGAAGAGCTCTTAGCCCTTGTTGAATACATGGGTCTTTCTTGTGACAATGAGTCCCGTTCTAATATCTCAACTGATGATGGAACACCAGATATTAATGCCCCAAACTCTACACCAACGTTAGTGTCAGTTTTTAGAGATTGTGAAGAAAAGATTCCTGCTGTGGCCTTATTGCTGTCTTCAGACTCTGATGCGGACAACAGAGCCTTAAATGAAGACGAAATTCTTTGGGACAGATTTCCAACTGAAGACACACGACTGGATGTTTCGGGCCAGACAACTGAATTAGTGTTTCCGTATTCTTCTTGTGGTGATGAAGAAGCAGATACGGGTGATGTCTCTTCTTCTTGTTCTGCATCCCAGAAAGCTCTTAACATTAATGAGTTCGTATCTGAAGACTTTATCGAGCAAGCTAAAAACATCTTTATCAGTCATGTTGAGTCCGCATGTACCAGCTATGCTCCATGTTCTGCAACTTTAGCCTATGAGATTGATGCCTTGGACACGCTTCCTGTTATGGAGTTAAATGGTTGGTGTATCCTGATTTTTACTTTGTTCAGATACTTTATGCAATGTCATCTTATTCTTGTTTATTTTGCCCCCCTACCCCTCCACCCAGAAACGTTCTCATTTACCGTGCAATCAGTTTCAGATTTAATATCCAAGGCTTTGCTTCTGAAGTTCCACTAAGTTTTGTTCTTTGGCAGATCCTAATTCTTTCTCAAGTAGCGAGTCTGTTTCCAATATTGCTCAATCTCAAAGCAGGGATGAATGCTGTCATGAGGATGCCCAATCAAAATCTCTTTCATCTCCTTCAGAAGTCATGGACATACCTCTTGTAATTGAATCAAATGGTTGGTTCAGCCTGTAATAATACTATATATGAATTATTTCTAATCTTCATTTGGATTAATTTTCTTTTAAATCTTTGGTTTCACAAAACTGCCATACCCTTTTAGCATTTATTTCTCAAAATTTCCTTCTATAGCTCCATAAAACGTTCTATTTTGGCAGATCTTAAATCGTCGGCAACTAGCAAGCCTGTTTCTGTTGCTCATCCATATCAGAGGCCTGGACACTGTCATGAGGATGCTCAATCAATATCTGCCTCATCTCACTCTGAAAGAGGTATATTCAGCTAAATAGCATCCTTAGTTAGTAGTTTATTTTTAATTTTTTAGTTTCTACAATGTGCACGGAAGTTGCCTATCATGTTAGCTTATTCTCATTACGGTTCATTTAATATGCGCGTTGATATTCTGTTTTAGCAACTTGTATTTCTGCTGGATGAGAGTATCTCAGAAAACAAAGTAGGAGTTAGATGAGCATATATTTTCTTCTTTTGGGGTAAAGGTTTTATATTCTTATTTGATCATTAATATCTAGGAATAGGATTTGTCTGGACACAGAGGAGAGTGTTGTATTTTTCCATGCAACTTGTGCTGGAGCACATCAGACCAGAAAATGATGCTGAAAAACACGGGTCCCCAATTGGGAAAGCATTTTAAAGTTTGTTGCCTGCGGCTCTTTTATCCTATCTCACTCATGCAATATCTACTTGTAGGCCGAAGTTGGCATAATATCCCTTTAGTCTGATGTTTGATTTTTATCTAATACTGGACATCTATTGTTGATGGACTTGGTTCTGAATCTGATGGTCTATATGGTATATGCAGGTAACTCATCTGAATTTGGTTCTGGTGTTGTTGACCATGGCATGGAAACAATCGATCTTTCAGATGATGTCAAGTATGATGGAATAGATCTCGTTTTGAATCCTAAATTTGTTGTTCCCAGCACTCATAGAAAAAGAAATTTCGGATATTATAAGGTATTGTATCCCTGACTTCTGCTAAGATAATGGTTAAATTAAAGCTGAAAACAGTTCAAATCAGTTTACCTATTCACCTCCGCTCTGCTAAATTATTCTATCTAATATTTTCACATGGCAAATCCGTCGATATTATCTGGTTATCCTAGAAGCATAATTTAGTAGTCGTTCATTACAGGAATGGCAGATAACTGAAGTTATTTTGATTTTTTTTTTTGCCTTTCTCTAGAGTCTAATAAAAGATGCGTTGGCTTCGAGAAAAAGACTCTCGAAGGAATATGAACTCTTGGGTATGCACCACAGTGACATTGACAAAGAATCAAGACACAATTTTAATCCAAGCACAGTGCACTCTGTTCCGAAATCTGTCAATGAATTGAGAACAGAGTCCTCTGATATGTGTGAATCTGACTGGGAGCTGCTCTAGATGCTGATGCCTCACTGTCCACTGTCTTGATCATAATTCATCTTGAAGAGCTGGCTCAAGTAAATTTGGTTTTTATATAACACATGATGTGACTGTTCCCCTCTTTTCCTCTGTTCTTTCTTGCGGTGCTAGTAGTAGCAGGGATGTATTCAAGCTTATATAGTAGATCAAACCTTTACAAGATATACTTATGCCTGATGGCTGATAAAGAGTAAATTTTTTGTTTCCTAATGCTCTAAAATTGTGAAGAAGTGTCGACATTTCTTTTGGGAGAAGGATTCTAGATCCAGTAATTCATTGAGTACTGCGATAATCTTGTAAAAGCATGGTATATAAAATTTCATTCCATGTATCAGGCACTCCAGGTAAGCACCAATGTATGCAATCAGCATAATTCTTCGGATCTGATCTCTGTTCTTTAGTCAAGAGCTTCCCTTTCCTCTCACCAAAGATTGAAGTATGGCCGTCTTTTCTGTACTCAGACAACTGGGTAATATTTAACAAACTTACATTAACCTTGAGCTTACGAATCACGTCTTCTACTATTCCCATGACCTGCAGACTGGCCCCAGAACCCCAGTAAGGCCTGTCAATAGGATGTGTCTCGCCAAAGCAATTACCATCAGTTCCCGGTTTCCACTCCCAACTCCTACAAGAAAAATCGCCAATGTTTGTTTTCCATTCATATTTGTAGAGATTGTTTGTCTGCATTTCTGTAAATCTGGTTTTGGCAGTGAAAATGCACTTACCACAAGTGTGTTGGGGACATTGTTGTGAAGAAGATCCTTTGAGTTTGTGGATTAATTCTCAATTCAATCCAATTCGCCCAAGTTTCCAGTGCCAATCTATATGCAGTCGTTACATTATACTCCTGGATATTGCCTTTGGATCCATATCTGGAGAAAAGGGCAGATCAAGAAGCATTATTTTGTGCTTCTGTCAATATCATGCAGGTACAAGTTATCATGCTTTTGAATTTATGCTGGTTCACATGTGCCTAGAATGCTAGAACATATTAGCAGACTTACGTAGCATTAATGGTAGGTTTGTACATCCACCACACGTAACTCTCAAAGATCAATATGTCTGCTCTTTCCCACTCTTCACTATGCTTTGCTACAGAATCGAGCTTCACCAATCTTTTGTGCACTGTGTGATTTGTTGCATGGTCTGATATGGATTCGATTATGAAGGGAGCCCAATAGTACTCAATAGTTGCATTGAAATCCTGTAATTAAAGCCATGTTCAGTAGATCGTAACAAGAATAAGATGCTGAAGGAGGAAACTCTTGGATATAAACTGTAGACTTCTTTGGAGTGTGATTGAAGATTGTATATTATTTGGAGGGAAATGAAAAATAGATACTCTGCAGCTTCTTGTTGTGCAGAGTCTAATAGGGTCTTAAATATTTTTCTTCAGGCATTTGCGCACTTGGTTCATTGCTGTAGCAAAGAACCTTCCGTGAATTTTCAGGACTTCATGTCCGTTCTTTCTAACCTGTACTAACAATAATACACTTCTTGTGTATTATGTTCTTTCTTAGAAATATGCTTAGATTAATTGTTAGAAGAAAGGTGCCGATAATTTCTGAAATGGTATGCATAAGCTCTGAATAATAGATGAACTTGTACCTCTACTTTGAAAATTTTTCTTGGAGGAATCCGCTGAAGAGATCTCTTTATGTAATGAGGGATTGCAGATTGTACCAGACAGACCATAGATTCGAACATGCCTCTCTGTATCGAATCTCCAACAAACATTAACCTCTTGTCTCTCAGCATCTCCAGTAACCTCAAGCCATCAAACCTGCAACCATTTCAATATGCCAATCCCCAGTAATCAAGAAAGTGGTGAGTTTATGTTTTTTTTTGACCTTGAGTCACCCTCTGCGTGTATTTCGCTGAAGCAGCTATGTTTTTGTTATGTACCCTTGGTCACATTTCAGCCATGAACAAAGCGAAGTAGGTTTACTTACCTTGGCAAATTGCATGAATTAGGTTGCCATCTCCAGTTCTGATAGGAAGAATCAGGTCTGCCATTTCTCAGACAAGTTGTCTGCTTGACCAAAAATGAACAGCTCTCTTCCTTATAGAGTGGGTAACTTACATTGTCCCGAACCCATTTCCCTTCGAAGACATTGCATCCATCTCGAATTACCTCATCCTCAGAAACTCTGATGGGAACTCTAACCAAGTACCTTTGCCTTGTGCTTCCTATTGAACCTGGCCATAGTAGATTATTCCTCAAATTATCCAAGATGAAACGTGCCGCACCAAGAGTGAGAACAGACACCAGTGCCAACCCGAAAAGCAGGTGCATTCGCCGGGAGTGCTGCGTTTTCATGGCCAGCAAGCTGGGGAGTAGAAGAGTAGTATGGGGATCTTGTGCTCAAGTTTGTATACTTGCTGGTTAGTTGGTTTCTTGTCTTGGGATTTAAGCATTCTTTGAGATGTGTTTGCATGCAACAACTGGTTGGTGAGTATATATGAATAATATTAGGTGTTGTGCAACCAGTCTTGGGGCTTATTTCACTGAACTCAATTGAATTGTCTTTGGATATCATATTTGGTGGATAGTCCATTTCTGGGACAATATATATTAGATCTCAACTGGGAAATAAATCACATGAGGAGCCAGATATACAATACGTCTTTATATGCGGTCTTAGCATATAATCATGGATAGGCCTGATCTTAGTAGGCTATACTAAACACAGATTAAACCATACTTGCATATCATTTTATGCTTAATCCATCCCAACATATCCTACTAAACTATTGATAATCTCTGATCTGTACAGTACTTCAGTTGCTTGTTTCTACTTAAACTTACTATGGAATATTGCATCATGTACAAATATATCAATTTTGGGGTGTACTTGGTAGTACTAATGGTAAATTATGGTGGGGAGAATGTTTATGGAACTACAACAAATCGAGTTTTACTTATTTGATTAGATTCGTTTACGAGTCACCATATATTACAAAATTAAGGGGGTACGCGTACGCATTCAAAAACTCACAATGCAAAATAGAAACAAGTGTAACATGTGATTTCAGTCATGCAAGAGTAAACATCGATTGATGATAGAAGTTCTAGATCAAAACCATCTCCTGTGTTAAAATACAAGAAATAAGAAACAATTATGTTATAGTGAAGGGTCTATTCTTGTTCTATATGGCTTTCCAAACAATACACCTTAAAGGTTGGACACATTTTTTTTCCTTGACGAAATTAAATTTATTTTAAAGTTCAAAAGTGAACGTACAAAATAAGAGGGGTATGCCCCAATAACTCATACAAACTCGCAGCCAATCAAACAAGGCTACAACTCAACAAGAACAGATCACACAAACAATCTAGTAAAAAAAAGGGCCTCAAGATATCAACCATTCACCCCCAACCCACTAGCTAGATGAACTCGGCAACGAACTAAGGTCCATGACTTCTCTTCTTGCAGTAAGCACCATCCATTTTTTTAGAGTGACAAATTGAATCACCTGCGAGTGGGCTCCAAAAACAACAAATAGAGACTAACAAAGCTAAAAAGCCAAAAGTCATATCTGCTCCGGCAAAAACCAAACCACATAGATCGCTCTCAACAACATGTCAAACCGATCAACAAAACAAGCCAACAACACGCACAATTGCTCCATAGCAGCAATTAGTACAAACCAGGGGAAAAACCTATAAGAACGGAGAGAAAGAAGAACATGAAAAGAATTAGAAACTGGCTAGCACCTAAGATAACCCGGTTACCATAGTGATATGCACTCGATTAGGACACAAGAACTTGTGAGTAATTTGAAGATTATTAATGTTCACCCAATGTAGAAGGAGACTCTAGGCCAAATACAAAGTCACCCAAGGTAGCCTTGTTCCAAGAAAGAACCTCCTTATTGTTCTAACCTACTTGAATTTAATAAATACTCCATTCATTCCATTAATATATTTCTAGGTAATTACCTTGTCTTAGATTAAGAAAACTAATAAAATATAATTTTATGAGTGGGTGTTATATTTGATAAAGTTGTAAGTGTGTGAGAAATTAAAAAAAGATAGTGAAACAAAAAGTGGTAGTAAAGTTGGAATGATAAATAATAAAAAATTAATTAGTGAGATAAAAAATTTACTTATAGGAAGTTTCTAACGAAACCCCAAATAAGGGAAGTTACAAAGTTATTAATGTGACGGAGGGAGTAATAAACAATCTGAATTGTATACCTAAATTACCCATTTTGTCGCTTTTCCACATTTTTTATATCTTTTCATTATTTAACTTTTCCTGCCAATCCTAATGTACGGAGGTAGTATCATTTAGACATTCACATATTAGACTTATATGAAGAGTGCTAAATCGAGCATACCGGATAGTAAGTGTGAGTGCGGACGAATATTATTGGGTATTTATAAAAATTCAAACAAACCCGCATATGACGGTTAATTATTTGTTCGACCCGCGATGGGTAGAATAATTTTTCAACTCGCGGCAGCAATACCGAATAGAAGTCAGTTGATAATGCCAAAGCAAAAATACTACTGCCAAAGTAATTTTAGTTATTTATGACACTTATGACAATTTTTGTTCACATATTAAATTTATAAAAAAAAAATTGCTCCGGGTAAATCCCATGATGGTGGGTGGACCTCACAAAGGAACCACGAGAAATCGGCCACCTCGAGACTAACGATGTACTACAACAATTTATATTATTTTTAATTAATTAATTAATACTTTTGATGAAGGAAATGAAAAGTTGATCAACATATAAATATCAGTCACCACTCACCAGCACAAGTGTTAATTCCCTAAACCTGACTGCTCCTTGTTCATCTTCTCTGGTTTCACTTTGTATCTTCGTCTAGTCCAGAATTGTTCGAAATGAAGGTTGCGATGTTGAGATCTATCATAAGGAGGAGCACCTCCTCCTCAGCCGCCGCTCCGTCGTTCACTCGCCGTGAGTTCTCGTCGGGATCTGGACCGGAGCGCAAGGTCGTCATTCTGGGAGCCGCCGGAGGTATTGGACAGCCTCTCTCTCTCCTCATGAAGCTCAATCCACTCGTCTCCAGTCTCTCTCTCTACGATATCGCCGGTACTCCTGGTGTCGCCGCCGATGTCAGCCATATCAACACCAGATCTGAGGTTTCTGCTTTTACTACTTACTCTCTTTCCTATAGATAATTGGATCTCCTTGACATACTGTTTTTCGTTTCATTCTCTTTAGATCTGATCTGCTTAGCTTTTACCCAATTGCTTATGCTGAATTAGAGACTTGTTCCTTTTACAATTTTCATGTTCAATTTTTAGAAATACTAATAGCATTTGTTGAGAGCAGCACCTGAAACGACTTAATACATATAAATTCGTATTGCCTCTAGGTTTGTTATAAGTTTGTAATTTGTACCACTTTCCTGTTCAATTCTTATGAAAGAACATCATATTTTTGCCTCTATCAATTGAGAGCAGATACAAATGATTATGCTGATAGGTTTGTTATTAGTTTGTTACTGTTCAATTGTTATGAAAGAGCATCATTCTTTTGCCTCAATCAATTGAGAGCAGGTACAAATGTGTGTGCTGATAGTTTTGTTATTTGTGCTGGAGTAGAAACTTCTTACTGATAACAGTTTCCTCTTCAATTCTTATGGAAGAACACCCTTCTTTTAGCTCAATCAATTGAGAGCAGATACAAATGATTTTGCTGATATGTTACTTGTGATGGACTAGAAACTTCTTACTGATAACACTTTCCTCTTCAATTCTTATGGAAGAACATCATTATTTTGCCTTGTTCAATTGCGATCAGCATTTAAGCTAATATCAATGGATATGCATTTACGTTTGTTACTTGTACTGGTGTCGAAACTTGTTACTTTTATCAGTTTCCTGCTCAATTTTATCAAAGAGTATCTTTCTCTTGCCAAGTTCAATAATATGACAGAATATTTTGACTTATTGCCTTTTTCTCAATGCTGTTATATTTGCAACAGATTCTTTCTTTGAATATTTATGTGTAGCAGCTTTGTCCTTTAATATCTGATTTGTGTATTTGTTATATGTACAGGTAAAGGGTTATGCAGGAGACGAGCATCTCGGACAGGCTCTTGAGGGTGCTGATCTAGTCATCATTCCAGCCGGTGTGCCCAGGAAGCCTGGCATGACTCGTGATGATCTCTTCAAGATCAATGCTGGCATTGTAAAAAATCTCACTGAGGCCATTGCAACCCATTGTCCCCATGTAATACCTGGAGTTTGTTAAAATTTAATCTATATATGACTTTCTTTGGGCCATTGAGTATATGATGAAAGTTATTGATTTGGACTCTTCGTGAATGTTAGGCTCTTATTAACATGATCAGCAACCCTGTGAATTCGACTGTGCCAATTGCTGCTGAGGTGCTTAAGAGCAAGGGAGTGTATGACGAGAGGAGACTGTTTGGTGTAACCACCCTGGATGTGGTCAGGGCCAGAACATTTTACGCTGGCAAGGCCAAAGTCAATGTTGCGGGTATGCTTGTTTTCAATTTATATTTAGCTGTCTAAAGCTGGCGAGTTGTGAGCACTATTGCTGTATTATCATCATCTAAAAATTGTTTTCTTGTTTGATTATGCAGATGTCAATGTCCCAGTCATTGGTGGTCATGCTGGAGTCACAATTCTTCCCTTGTTTTCACAAGTACTAAATCTTTTCTGACATATTGTACCTTACTATGTCCAATATTACTCAGAAGGGTGCATCAATGATTTTGTCCAGATTCAGTTTTTTTAAACAATAGTATTGCACGTTATGACACCTTCAATTTTCTGGCTTCAGGCTACACCAAAAGCAAACCTATCAGATGAAGAAATTACAGCTCTTACAAAACGAACCCAAGATGGTGGGACGGAAGTTGTTGAAGCCAAGGCTGGAAAGGGTTCGGCTACACTTTCAATGGCGTAAGTGATCTACATCAATTCTACATGCTTTATTTTCCTTACCTTTTTCTCTTTCCCTTTCTCTTTTCTTTTCTCATGCCCACACTGTAGTTTGTAGAATGTGAGTCGCGGGATTTGGGAATTTTATTGAACACATTTGTAGAATGCTTGATATTATGTGATATTGATTTGACACCATCTTTAACTATTTATATAAAATGTAGAAGAGCCTGCCACCAAATTTTATTTTTGTGATTTAACTAAACACAAACAATTTGCTCTTTGTCGGGTGAAGAACCTAGGACTTTTTAGATGGAAGTGTGGACTTGGCCAGTGCAGGCTTCTTTCTGATGCCAAGTTCAGGTGTTTTGCCACTGCAGACATGGAAATCACTAATATGCGATCTTTGCTCTATTTCTTAAGTGACAACCATGCAAGTTGCAAGAAAATTTGTCTTATATGGGGTAATTTTAAGATCATCAACGATGTAGCAATATTTCCTTTTGAAAAAACATCTGACATTCTTGATATATCACAATACAAACAATAATACTTTAGATTGTATGTTTTCCCCGGGATAGGAATCTTGTCCCCATTCTTGCTGGCTGAAGATTTTCAAATGCTATTTTTTTGAATCCTTTCAGAACCTATTTTGTCTTTTAGTTTGTTTTTGCACTGTGTTCCAGAGTTCACTGACATGCGTACCATGTATTCTGTGGTTCATGGTCATGGTTTTCTTCTTTCTTTCTTTATTATTGTATTATTTTTTTGTCTTCTTGAACTTTTTATTTTGTTTGCTGATAGTAGTTGTATCTTCGCAGCTATGCAGGTGCCTTATTTGCCGATGCTTGTTTGAAGGGACTGAATGGGGTTCCAGATGTCGTAGAGTGTACATTTGTGCAATCCACTGTGACTGAACTGCCTTTTTTCGCATCTAAGGTATACAAAAATGCTATCAATCTCTTGTCTCTCTTTTAAACGGATTAAATGTTAAATGCGTACTAGGCCACATGAGTAAGGTTCTATTGTGAGTGTGTGACCACAGCTGCTGCCTGCTAATTTAGGATATTGGAACTTGGAGGAGTCGGTCTGTTGTGTGGTTTTGTCACAATTTTTTAGGAGTGTAGTTAACTACCCCATAAGTATCTTAGACGCGGATGACAGGTCTGACTCTGAGAAATCTTGATATGGTTCCATAATTATGCATTGTTTCATAATCCTCATTTAATTTTATTCTTTCTTCTGCTGGGAGGCAACTTGACAAGAACCCAAATGAATCCTTGTATGTATTTTATCGTAGATGGAGAATTTCCTTGGTACGTTGATGGCAAGTTACTAATAATATGTGAATATGTTGAACAGGTGAGACTTGGAAAGAATGGTGTGGAAGAAGTCTTGGGATTGGGTGCATTGAATGATTTTGAGCAACAAGGATTGGAAGCTCTCAAATCTGAACTGAAAAGTTCCATTGAGAAGGGTATCTCATTTGTCCACAGCAGTTGAAGCTGCATTAAGCCTTGAGATTGGCTAAGATTTTACTTGCACCACAATTTTGAATTTTCGCGCTTGTTGTACTCGTACATTCTTGATACATGAGAGGTGGTGAATGTTGACATTGATTAGGTCTAGATCTAAGTTAAATAATATATGGGCACATTGCTACAGATCCTAGTTGTTTTACTTGTAGAACTTTGTGCTCTTGAAACTGTCTTGAATTGATTTGAATAAATACACAACTGAACTACTTAACTAGTGTGGTAATTGTGATATGATCGTTTCAACTTTAATGGAATTGTGATGTTTTATCCTAGTCATAGTACGTTACATTGTATTAATGTTAGTGTTACAATCTAAATCATTAGAGTACTTTTACGACTTGAATTGCATTGTTGTATAATAGGTTGCGTAATGGCTTGCATATTAGGAGTGTAAATTAATTACACACCCTCTATATTCAAAATTAACAAAATATACTAAAAAATAATTTAAAATCAACAAAAAAATTAACAAACCATCCAATATCATTTTAAATAAAAAAAATTAAATACTAAATATGACCCGGAGCTTCGGTCAGCTTCACCAGCTCTTTTTGATCTTAAATGGAAGCTTCGAGCTGCCATGACTGGAAGCCCAATACCTCCCAGATGCAAAGCTCTTACAACTGCCCTTCTTTTCTTCGGTCATAGGGTGACATGGACAACGAACACATACTCCTTTGTTTTCTCTACAATGCAATATTAATCCATTCATTCATTCAATGAATCACTCTTCCGGTGGATTGGAAAAATTGGAAGCCAATTATACCTTGCAGGAATGGTCCAGCTCTTTCTCACCTGTTCTTTGTAGATGATCTAGTGCTGATGGGAAAGGCGAATGTGAGTACAGCCAGGTACATTCGTAAAACTCTAGATAAATTCTGCGGTGCCTCCGGATTAAAGATTAATCCAAATAAATCCAAGGTCTTCTTTTCTAACTCGGGTGGGGCAGGTTTGAAGAGAGAATTAAGTGACATACTGGGTTTCGGGCAGACGGTAAACCTTGGAAAGTACTTGGGAATTTACCTGACTCATGGTCGAGTAGATAGAAGAGTCCATGCAGAGACTTTTGACAGAATTCTGGCAAAGCTGAATGGTTGGAAATCGAAATTCCTATCTCTAGATGGAAGATCAACTTTGATTCAGTCGGTAGCCTCCACAATTCTGATATATTCAATGCAATCAAGTTGGCTGCCGGAGTATGCTTGCGACAGACTTGACAGAATTAATAGAGATTTTCTATGGTCTAATGACCCGGAGAAGAAAAAGATACATCTAGTTGGCTGGCAAAAGGTGGTGTTGCCTAAAGACAAAGGTGGACTAGGACTAAGAACGGCTAGAGGGAGTAATGAAGCTCTTTTAGCTAAGTTAGCCTGGAAAGTTTTAAGAAAAGAAGATACAGTTTGGCAGAGCTTAATCCAAGCAAAGTACCTTAAATCGGGGAACTTATTGCATTATAAGATCAAGCCAGGGGACAACTCGACATGGAAAGGAATTATTAAATGTGCTAATTTGATTAAGCCCTTTCTTCGCTGGAAAATTGGTGATGGTTCTTTAATATCGTGGTTTGATAACTGGTTGGGAAGCGGAGCTATATGGGACCAAGGTGTGCAGATTTCAGCTACTGATGTGGAACTTAAGCTGAATGATCAAGTCAGCGCAGATGGGGAATGGGCTCTGGAGAATTCGACTTCATTCATCCCACAGGACATTATGGACAAGATTAACAGTTTCAATATTCAGCTCACAAACACAACTGATCTGATTCTATGTAATGCAAGTGCAAGTGGTACATTTACTTGTCAATCAGCTTACAAAGCCATCCAAGAGTATTATGGTGAACCACGGGTTTCAAACAAGAAATGGGCTTGGATGGAAAGCAAAGTTCAGTAACAAGCTAAAACACTTTCTTTGGCTAGCATCTCAAGAAAGGTTGGCTACAAATTACCTACGTAAATCAAGGAAAATCACGACCGAGGCGAATTGCCCGTGTTGTACAGCCCAAGACGAAACAGTAGCCCATACATTAAGAGAATGCCCTCAAGCAGCTCGAGTTTGGATGAAGTTGCTACCTGCACATCACCTAACGGAATTCATGCTCATTCCAGAAGATAAATGGCTCGAACAAAATATTGGGAATTCGAGTTTCAAAAGCGATTTAATACCGAATGTACCTTGGAAGTCTATCTTCATGGCTGGTATATGGCAAATCTGGAAGGCGAGAAATCACAGAGTCTTTAATGGATCAGATGAAGGATTACAAGCTACGATCTTCCAAATCAAGCAACTTAGCCTCGATCTAAAACACCATTTGTCCAGGAAAGGGAGAGGACGAACTTCTGAGAAATGACAAAAGCCTAAACCAGGGTGGGTTAAGCTCAATACGGATGGGAGTGTCTTGACCTCGTCAAATCTGGGCGGCGCCGGAGGGGTTTTGTGCGACGAAGATGGAAAGTGGCAGTGGGGTTTCGCTGTTCCGCTCCAGGCTCCGACAGCTCTATCATCGGAGCTTATCGCTATCAAATTTGGTTTGGAGGAGGCATGGGAACGAAGGTATACCAAAGTTCAAGTGGAAACCGATTCTCTCCTAGCGGTGAAGATTCTGCGCGGTGAAGAAGATGTGGTTGTGGAGCAAAACGTTTTGAGTACTGTGGAGGAGTGTAGAAGACTTATCCATATGCCTTGGGTTTTAGAAATAAGTTGGGTAAGTAGAGTATCCAATGCTATAGCAGATAAGCTAGCGAAACTTGCAAATTCGGGCACTACAAGAAAACAGGGGTTTAGTGACGGATTATCCGTCGCTAAACCCCCTGCCGATCCGTCGCTAAGGCCTTAGCGACGGATAGACGCCCGTCTTAATGACGGGCGTCTCTAAGGCATATTAGCGACGGATTTTTATCCGTCGCTAATAGCCACGGATGTGGCGACGGATAGGGCGTTGACCCTCCGTCGCCATTAGAGACGGATAATTATCCGTCTCTAATCGAATTAGGGTTAGAACACCCTAATTCGTTGTTTAGCGACGGATCGCTAAACTACGAATTAGGGAGTGCTACCCTAATTCGTAGTTAGCGACGGAAAACTATCCGGCGCTAAACAACGAATTAGGGCGTTCTAGCCCTAATTCGTAGTTTAGCGACTAATAATTATCCGTCGCTAAACTACTATTTTTTTTTAAATTTTGTTTTAAAATTATTTTATAATTTAAAAACCTGTTTTTTCAACCAATATAATAGTGATATGTCACAAAGGGGAAATTGCATTAATTAACAACAACGATTCGTCCAAAAAACAAATTATCCAAAATAAAGTATACATATCCGAATATAAATCCAAATATCCAACAAAGTAAAAAGTAGCATATTATCCAAAACATCAGAACATCACTAAGACGAGGGGCCGGGGTTATTCTGGCTCATATACAAGCGGCACAGCTCTTCCATCCTCTGATTCATACGAGCCTGCTCATTCCTGAGATTTCCAATCTCAATCTGGAGAGGAGTCACTGCTTGATTCACCATTTGCTCGACCTGCCCGTGTGTGTAAACACCACCATGTCCCTGATATTGCTGTTGGGACACGGAGAAGCTCTGCGTCAGTGTCTCGCCATAACTACCAAGACCATAAACCCGACCCTTGTTGTCGGGTGGGTTGACCTGTAGAAAGATCCGGTCTTGTTCTTCCACGGACAACTCCTCACCCTCGAGCAGCCTCTCCGCAATGATCCGCTCTACCTCACTCTGTAATATTCAAGTGTATACGAAATGAGCTACAATTTCATATTTAATTTATAATACACATGCATATACAACTGTAACACTTAGCAAATACACATACCGCAATAAGCTCGGACTTCTGGTCCACCCAAACGCCGTTCTTGAACTTCCCCATCTTCATTTGCTCTAGGCAAGTCTTGGGTTGGTTCAGGTTCAGCTAAAGAACATTATATATTGCAACAAGTAGTTAGTAAGTTGGTAGGAATGCAAACAAGTGGTAAATTGGTATAAATGAAAGCACACATATATACTTACCGACATCTGGCGATCAGTGACAACAGCTCGTGACCCGTAGTGGTGCCTGGAAGAGCCCTTGCCATCTCGCGGCTCAGTCAGCCGGTTCTGCATGTTCTTGTAGGACTGATCCTCGACGTGATTAATGCTCCAATACTCATGCCACATAGCCCACTCTTCGTCCCCAATATGCATCTTGGGCGGCTTTCCTTTGTCTCGGTATTTTTTCATGTCAGCCACCATATGCCTATACAGGTCAGAGCCCAAACTCTCGAAAACAGGCCACATCTGGGGAATAAGGCCAGTCGGGATGTAGTATTTTTTCTACATTCCAATTTCATTCAAAGTAAAAATTAATGCCCCAAGATCACAATTTCAAGATAAACAATGGTGACTAACATATCACCCAAGTAAGTGGCTAACATAACCACACAAATTGTCCTAGAATTTGCTAACACAATGGTGACTAACATATCACCCAAGTAAGTGGCTAACATACCACACAAATTGTCCTAGAATTTGCTAACACAATGGTGACTAACATATCACCCAAGTAAGTGGCTAACATACCACACAAATTGTCCTAGAATTTACTAACACAATGGTGACTAACATATCACCCAAGTAAGTGGCTAACATACCACACAAATTGTCCTAGAATTTACTAACACAATGGTGACTAACATATCACCCAATTAAGAGGCTAACATACCACACAAATTGTCAAACTAGTTCATTAATCGATTCTCTCTACAAATAAAGCATTGTAACATTTACCACAACAAATTGTAACATTTAAGCTTACCCGAAGCTCATCAAAGTAGAAGTGCTTCGTCTCAGCCTTCAGTGTGCTCCACTTTTCGCCTCCCTAGCCCGGCAACTCCCTCCTAAGCTTGAATATCTCATGCAGGTCGTCTGAAGATTGTGGAGGCCACAACCTGCAATTATGAATGACATATAGAAGAGTACATATATTTATTAGACAATTCATGTGACATATATATAAACACTTATCTTAAGTTATGTTCTACAAATGTATATATATATAATACTTACTTCCTCCTGCCATCAGGGAACAACACCAACTTCCCCTCCCACATAGCCCCATCGACGATCTCGGTATATGGACACTCGTCAGGCGGGTACTGTCCTGGCCCATAACCACCACCAGACGTCCCTAGCTCGATCCACTGGGAGTCTGACTAACATGAGAGTAGCTGCCCGATCCACCCGGGCTACTCATCATCGATGGTGAACCACAGGTCCCACTAGATTTGGAATCAGTAACGACACTTTCTTTGTCGGGGCATCCGCAGAAAGCACATGACAAACAAAACAAATTGTATTAGTATAAATGAAGACATGAATTGGCATGTAATGGGAAAAGTAAGCATATAACAATTAAGATACATATACTACTCTACACTACACACATACTCTGATCCTCGTCACCAATGGTTAAGTCTACATATATGTCTTCGTGCAGGTCAATGTGTCAGTGCAAATGGAACGAAGGCATCAACCCCTTCCACAAAACTAGGTAAAACTCTCCCATTAACTATCCTTTGGTACATCCATGAACGATCGATGTTCATTGGATGATTATATAACCTGACACGTTTGAATTGATTAGATCGTATTTTTTCAACTCGATTCCCATTTTTCCATTTCTTGCATGTTATAAAGTTTATGTCTCTTACCAAAATTCCCATTACAAATAAAGCATTCCAACCCTTTAATGCGAATTTATAAATTATAAATTACATGCATTTTACGAATGTAATCACCAAATTATATCAACACACTTCCTTAATTAAATTCTCAAAATTTATAATCTAGTACATGTATAAATTTATCAAATGAAACAATTGCAAATCTTAATTAACATACTGAACATACTTAAATCAAAACTACGACATACTTAACATTATACTAATTAACAATTCAAATAATTTCACATTTCAAAGTTAATTAAACATACAATTACAATTGCTTAAATTAGTCTAAATTAACTAAATTTTCCAAATATGTCAAAAAGTTAGGGTTTCAAAACGAGGTACTAAATCTTCATAATTTTACTAAATATACACCAATATCAAATTAATTAAAAGTCCAACATACTTACAAACATACTATACTAAAAATTCAAATTCACAATCAATATATATATCAATTGCACATCTCAAAGGTAAAACATTACCAAATTACATCTAAACTAAGTACTATATACTCTCCAATTACATTCAATTGCTCAAATTAGTCCAAAGTAACAAAATTCCCAAATATAAAAAATTAGGGTTTACCTTCGAATCTGGAGAAATGAGCGGATGGAATTTGAAATTGACGGCAGAATTGACCTCCTTGATTCACGAGCTTCGAATGTACACGAAGAATGGATAAAATGGTTGAGATTTGGACCGGAATGGCTTTGGGCGAAATAAGGAGAAGAAAGGAAGAAGAATGAGGAAGAAGAGAAAATGGGGAAGGAAGCATTCTGCTTCCCGTAAAAAACTGGAATTCTAGCGACGGATAGCCTATCCGTCGCTAATAACGCCGGATAAGCTTATCCGTCGTTAAATAACGACGGATAGGCCTATCCGTCGCTAGAGTTCCAGTTTTTTTTTTTTAAATTTATTTTTCCTTTTTTTTTCTTGGTCAACGAATCTAGCGACGGATAGATTATCCGTCGCTAGGTTTAACGACGGATAGTCGTATCCGTCGTTAACTAAAGACGGATAAGCCTATCCGTCGTTATGTTTAACGACGGATAGGCTTATCCGTCGTTAAAGCTAGCGACGGATAAACTAGAGCTAGCGATTCGTCGCTAGCTAGCGACGGATAGAATCCGTCGCTATTCTTCCGTGGCTATTAACAGGCTTTCTTGTAGTGGGGTATGGTCGGCAAAATCCTTTGGAAAACGCCACCGACCCAAGTTATATCTCTTTTGGATTTTGATATTGTCTAAGGACTGACCATCTTTCATTACCAAAAAAAAAAAAAAAAATCACTCTTCCTCCTCTCCCTTCTTTCCTTTTTTTAAATTTTTTTTTTTAATATATATAATGAAATGAAAGTTATTAAAAAAGAGAGAGAGAGAGAGAAAGAAAGTGGTGGTGGTGGTGGTTAATTTGGGGTTTACATGGAAAGGGTATATTTAGGAGGGGGAATTTTGTAATTTTGTGTAATTTGTATTTTAAAATGTTTAAATTATTAAAATTGTTTACAAATTAATTTTAACTGTTAGATGAGCATGACTGATCTTAGTACCGTCGCGTCGCATTGTACTAACAATAATAGTACACCCCTTTAAATCGTTACATCAATTTCCAATTCAATCTCGTGCGTTTATTTATTGTTTATGTGGCATTGCGCTGTGTCGCAATATAATAAAATAAACTTCTTTTACTCCCTTTGTCCAAAAAAACTTCATACAAGACGTTTTGGTATTTTTGTATATATTTAAGATAATTATGTAAATTCCGAAAATTGCTTAATACATATGCTCAACGGTCCATATATTTCGAAGATGTTTTGGTATTTTTTGTAACGTTCTATTATGTTTGGGAAATAAATGAAAATTTATAATGGACTAAAAATCTCGAATTCTTGTCCATGTTGAGCTGAAATTCGAGACTTTTCGATACTTTTCATTTCATTTCGATGAGATATTAAACCATATTACAATTACCTCTACAAATTTAGGCAATTTTTGGCTATAGGTACTTTTCTTTTCATTTCGATGAGCTTTGGGAATATGTTGATCCCAAACTAATACCCCATACTGTATTATACCTGTTGTACTGCACAAGTCAAAAGTTAAGTTGCACTATACTGGATGTTTATGAACATCAATTTTGTCCATGGGAACATCCATATCTGTTATCTTATACTTATACCACTTTGCACAAATCATGAAGTATCCCAAATTGACGACCTGCAAACCAGCAATTAGATAGTACAAGTAATCCAATCTCCCCTCATTCAAATCCTCTGCCAACCAGTTACTTCCATCACCAACTTTTGTGGTCTTATGTATGACTGAAATCAAGAAACTACTCAAATAGCTTCCCACTGCAATTCCACAAAATAGGAAAGACCCTCCAAAGCTCCTCATATTTTCAGGAAACTGCTTGTAATAGAACTCGATTTGGCCTATAATTGCGAACGCCTCAGATATCCCTGCCAAAAACAACTGTGGGAGAAACCAGTTCCCAGACATGGCCGAAATCGCCCCCTTGTGTGGGTAGATACCCAGTGTTGGATGTGTCAAAGCCCATGTCCGCCTTCGTGTTTCAACTAACGCAGATGTTGCCATTGTGAATATTCCCAAAACTATACCAATGCCAATTCTCTGCAACATTGTGATTCCATCTTCCTTCTTAGTGAACTTTCTTAGGAACGGTACTAGGACCCTATCGTATATGGGAATCCACACGCTGAGGCTCAACATGCTGAATACATTGTAAGATGCTGCTGGGACATGGAAACCATTTTTACCTAAACGCCTGTCGGCTTGCATTGCTTGGAAGACTACATAGTTCGACAGTTGGTTTAATCCAACATAGTATATCATACCAGATATCCATATGGGGATCACTCTCACAACACATTTTACTTCTTCAACTTGCTGCAAACTGCAAAGTTTCCAGGGATTTGCAGCGGATCCATCTGCGTTGAGTTCATCTTCTGGTGCTAAAATTGCAGCTTTATTCAAGAACCTGTAAACGTACGTAGTTTGCTTCTTTATTAGCATCAAAGACGAATTTTACGCGAATCTTGTTTTCGTAATGTTAAACGCAGGCAGCAAACAACTTTAGTAAAATTCTGGGCAAGAAAAATTTATTATTAACGGTATGTGGCTTCTGAAAATAACTACGATACGATTTATCAGCTAGCATATCAGCTTTTAGCTAACATATTAGCTAATTTTGTTTTGTTGAACACAACTGATAAGTAACTTGAGTCGTTTTGCAATTTACATTAGCTTGGAATGTTAACCAACCTGAATTCATCAGTATAAGTAATCTTTGAGTTGATGGAATCAGAGGGAACGTGATTGAACAAAGAGCTCCATGGTTGTTCAGGCAAATTAATCTTTCTCTTGTTAAACGCCACAACAAATGTTTGGACCAGACACGTTAAGGGACTGCCTTGAGGCACCACCTTGACATAAATTTTGTTCCCAATGAAGAAAACAGTGCAGGACAACAGCATCAGGAAAGTTGGTATGGCTAACCCGATAGCCCAATTTATCTCAGCTTGCACGTACACAATTCCTGTTAAAGATATCATCATAGCGAAAGTGAAGCTAAAATAGTACCAATTGAAGAAACTATTGATTCCCCTTCTTCCTGAATCGGTATTTGGGTTGAATTGATCTGCACCAAAGGCCAAATTACATGGCCTAATACCACTAGCTCCAAATACTAGTAACGCGAATCCACCATAGAGGAATGTGAGTTGCCCTGCTGAAGGTCCGACACAAGAACTATTTTGTTCAGTTCCACACTCTGGAGGATGTAGTGTTGAAACTGCCGCTGTCATCGTAAGGAGGAACATCCCCTAAAATGAAGAAAATAATTCAGCGTTCGGACTATTAGAAAATTACTGTAAATATAGTAATCATATCAATTTGAAATAGTAATGAGAATTAAAGAACAAAAGGCAATTCCATGTATAATGAAGATTTGGAGTAAGTAAATAAATTCCAGATAATATTTTGTGAACAAGATGATTTCAGTACCAGGAATGAAGAAACTGATGCAATCCCAAGGGTCATGAAACGCCCAAGATATGTGTCGGAAATGAAAGCGCCTAACAACGTTCCTAAGTTGCACGTCCCATTGAAGATGTTGATCACATTGTTTGCTGTGATAGATGACATGTTGAATACTCTTGTGAGGTACACCAGAAGATTGGTGGATGTACCTATTGTTCCCAGCTTCTCAAACGTCTCGTTACCTGTAGCAAGTGCCAATCTATCAACTCAATTTCGAAACAATAGCATTAAGGCTCTGCTTGCGAACAACATGTACAAAAAGATGATATACACTGTGAGATTTACCTAAAACAAATGGCATGGCCTTAACCCCCCTATAATTTGGCTCTTTTTTGGCAGGAGAATCAAAATATATATCATTTTTCTCCTCCATGTTTGATATGTTTGAAGAACTAAGCTAAAAAACATAAAATTTGTTAGCCACGGTTATATTGATTGATATTGGTATTTATACTGGAACGAAGATGATGCTTGTCAACGTCATAGTACCATTGTGGTGACCATTATACCTAAACGACATATCAAGAAGGGAAATTTATGCAATCACCTCTTCACCATACTTGAGATTTCATATAAACCTCAAGTTAATGGCACTTTACTTTTAACACCCCCTATATTAATTACTTTGACATCCCCTGCTTCAAAAAATGTTTGGTAAAATTCTATAAATCAATCATTGGCCAGATGTGTGGTTATTGTAGTCCCGGCCTTCAAAAATTCCTTCCAAGTTCCTTACAAAATGGTGACAGGCTGACAATGTTATAACTTGAGTGTGACCAACCTCCTGATATCAAACTCAACTCGATTATGAAAATATAATTTATACTCGAACTCTAGTTCATATTAGTCAATTACGAGCCGCACTTTTCTCGAGTCGAACAAGAGCTGCTTGAAGAAAAAGTTCGATACGTTTGCAATTCTGTTCACCAGCTTCAAATCTCTTTTTGATTCTGATTACAAATATTAAGAAGAATTGAGAAAAGTAAGTTCGAAGACATTTATTGTGCATGCGGATTTTTTTTGTCAAAAATGAAAATATGAGATACGTAGTGCTACATATATATAAATGAAATATTAAATGTTATTTCATGATGGACGGAAGGGGTATTATAATTGAGGGGACAATTTGTTTTGGCATTTGTTGTTACTTCCGAATAAGATGGTGGGTTTGATGCAAATTTAGCCAGGGAGAAAGAGAAGAAATTGGTCTTGGCGTGTCATCCCTGACTCACTTTCAGTTCACATGGCCGATTAAATATGTGTGGTATTTGAAGATATCCCTTATCATTACGCGACTGAAATCTTTGTTCATATATGTATTGCTGCAACAGAATTGTGGGCACTACTCTGTGAGCATGTGATTACACGTTTTGCACTCTGACAGTCATCAAATTGTAATTCTCTTCCGATCAACGGTTGGTGTTTTTAGTGTAATATCTCACATCCCACCACGTTCGTTGAAAGCGAGTGTATAAAGTATTTATATAATAAAAAATACACTCTTAAGTAATACGAATTTTAACGGTAGCGATATATACTAAACGGATGAAAGAAAGCGTAGTAGGAATATGTATCAAGTATGTTTGAACTTTTGGACCGGGAATCCGGGATTGGTACTCTGGATTGGTTTCAGATAATGTTAACTATGATGTTGAGTCAACAATGTTGACAGTCGTAGGTTAATCTAATAAGTAGCGGAAAAGTAAACTGATAATCACAAATAACTTCTAGACGGTATATAAATATACCGACTGTGTCGTAGACTAAATTTTCACTATCAAGAAAAGTAAAATTACAAAACTAAATTTAACTCAATCACAAACGATTGATTAAACAACGAACACTAGACCTAGAACAAAGACAAACTTATTCAAACTCGACTTCACTAAAGCAAACCTCAATCTTTAGAGATCACTCACGAGAGAAATCGATAACAATGTTTAGTAAATCAAGAATACCATAATTCTCTATATTATGTTTGTAGCTCGTTAAGGCGTATTCTTGCAGACAGGTTCTTCTTGTATATATGGTGCTCTGGTCGACCATCAATAAGAATGCAGCTTATTTGTTTCCTGGATTTTGCTATGTTCGAAGGAAATCTTTCCTTAAGATTTATCTCTCTAGATCTTATTTTCTTCTTCCTTAAATTGCCTTTCCTTGTGCCCGATATTCCTCAATCTCCTTCCTTCTCTACTAAGCAGCGTCCAGCCCTGCCTTACGACCCAAGTCGCCAAGTCAAGTCCATTGAATACACTACAAAAAACTGGTTGTTTAGCGACGGACCTATCCGTCGCTAAGTCGTCAGCGACGGATAAAAAACTCGTCGTCATTTTGTTTGTCACAATGATTCTAACGACGGATAAAATGTTGACCTTTTTACCAAATTCGAGTTCTATTTAGCGACAGATAGTTATCCGTCGCTAAATAGTTATTTTTTATTATTTTTTAAAAATTATTAGCTGGTTTTTTATTTTTTTAATTATTAGCTATTTTTTATTTTTTTATTATTATGTCAATAAAGAGATAATCGGATCTGGACAGTGGTCGGGGGTGATGGTGGTGGATCTGGTGGTGTGTGGGTGGAGGATGGTGGTGGTTGTGGATCTGGATGGAGGGTGGAAGGCAGTGGTGCGGTGGAGGATGGTGGTGGAAGGAGGGTGGTGGTGGAGTGGTGGTGGGAGGGTGAAGACAGTGGTGCAGTGGAGGATGGTGGTGGTGGAAGGGTGGTGGTGTGGTGGAGGATGGGTGGAAGGAGGGTGGTGGTGCGGTGGAAGATGGTGGCGGAAGGGTGGTGGAGTTGGAAGAAGAGTGGTGGAAGGGAGATGGGTGGTGGAGGAAGATGGAAGAAGATATGGTGAATGGTAGCAGATCCGGTGTTAGCGACGAATAGAATATTTCTAGGATAATCTATATATATGTATGTGAATTTCTAGGGTTTTAGTGACGAATAGAATATTTCTATCCGTCGCTAGATTTTTATTTATTTATTTTTTTAAATTAATTATTAACGACGGATAATCTATCCGTCGTTAAAATACTTTTTTTGTTTTTTTAAAAATCAAAAAGTCAACAAACACTAATGATAGATAGACTATCCGTCGCTAAATAGCGACGGAAACAACGAAGGATTAGCGACGGATCGGGCGAAACGCTCTATCCGTCGCTATTCAGCGAATTTCTTGTAGTGATAATGTTCCAAGTTCCAACCCATTTTGATATTTCCTACAAAATATCCATTCAGAGACAATTACAATCGTTGAACCGGTTAATAAACTAAAAAATGCAAAATTAATAATAAGTGTAATAAATTGCACTTTCAGATACATATAAAGAATAAAATTCGATGAATAGTTAAAGTGGACCTAGCTATATCATAATCAAGTGCATTTATTAGCATTACCCCTCCAATTCTATATTGAAATAAAAACCATGAACTTTTCCAAATCAAATTAGAATAGCCCATGTTAGAAATCATTCATATATAAGCTTCAGGTTTCGTACAGTATCCTTTTTTCACAATCTTTATGCTAGAATCTTGTTAGCTAAGTCAATGTTCATCATCATGCCTCCAAGTCTATAGGTCGTGTATATCTCGTAAGAGTCGTATTACAAAAGAAACAGTTCAATTTCACCAATCAAGGTGGAGGAAATTTCCCTGGGAAGTGTTTAATGTCTCAAAAGTATGAACGATGGAATGATAATCCGGAAAAAAAGCGAAAAATGAAAATATATCTGCAAGTCGACCTTTTGGCAAATGGCCAAAGGGTTTTGACGTTCGCCAAAAGCCTAATATTTTGTTGCCAGCTTTTTGGCGTTCATTAAAGTATTTTGACATTTGCCAAATGGACCAGCACATTTTCCATGGTTTTGGCGTTCGCCAAGTCTTCTCTGCCCCGTTTCTTGAACTTTGGCGTTCGCCAAAACTCTTCGCCCCAATTCTCGGCGTTTTTCATGCTCCCGACTCATTCTTGACGTCATGGAACTCCGTCTTCCTAAAAAAATGCGTAGAAATGCATCCCCTTTTGCCTCCATTCAACGTGGTTTGCACAAAACACTTACAAATCAACAAAAACACTAACAAGTAATAAAACTAGACAAAAATAAACAATAACTAGACTCAAGAGCGACAAAAAGATGGGAATAAAGGCAAGACGAGACGTTGTAAAACCGACTCATCCAGGATTATGAATTGATTCTACAAAAAATAGAATCGAAAATTATTTAGAATCATACTTGCGTTATTGGATTCCGAACTTTGACTCTTCATCCAAATACAATCGAACATGACTTTTTGATGTTGGGTAAATTTTATATATAACTGCGGCTGGGTAGTATATCGAAGATGGATATCTATAACACAACACAAGAACAAAATAAAATATTTATACTGCTGAGCGAAGGCTTGGCCTAAGTCCATAAGACTTTATTTGTCCCACTCTGGTGCTCACGGTTTACGTAACAAACAGTCTCCCAAGATAGAACAACAGTGATGATTTAGAATTCTAGCACTTGAACTCTAACTTCGGCGAATTACTACAATAATGGATTAACTGAAGAACATCCAACACCCGCCAAGTATCAAAATAGCAACTCTATTTTATACTTCTTTATCCTTCGATACGGTTAGAAAATCCCATGGAAATTCGTATTCAACGTTCTCCAAACTTAGCAAGTTACTTAGAACTTGAAATCCGTAAAGAATAAACTATCTTGGGATCCTCCACCATTCTCCTAAAAGAGAATCTGAACTTGAATTATTAAAACCGAAATAGGGGAGCCCTATATAGATATTCAAAGGTTGTTAATATATTTACTCTCTCTTACCTAGGTCCCTTCTCCATCTCAACGATTCTGTGTGCTCATGAATTAGATATTGGTTTTCTCCCGCTCCTTATCTACTTTATTCTGCGATCCCATGGAGGCTTCATCAATTCATTCCCCTTTCCCCCCCTCACACCATACATTCGCTTGCTTGCCGCTCACAACGTCTTTTCATCTCCACCATACATATCGGCAGTAGGTGAATTCATTGGGCTTCCAAATTCCGGCTCAATTTGGCCAGAGAGTAGATCGGTGATAGGTGGGCTCACACATGCTATTCCCCACATCTCCATCTCCTGCATCAACTATCTCGGTGATGTGGTCAAATTAATTACTTTTAAAACCACGGTTTCAACATATGGGAGAGATTGCTAATGACCTAACTGTACGTAAAAAGCTCTCAAAAAGTGTGGGCGATTTTACACACACTTGACGTGTAACCTTCACAAATGGCTCGTGGTCGGCGCAAACTGAAGACTAAGGTGGTGCCGCCGGCGTTAGTGGTGGTTAGGGCTCCTGGTGTTAGACAGAGTTTGATTGGCGAGGCTAGCGCGGCAACTCCGATTGGGTCTCCGGTTGAAATTGGGGAAAATGACAGGGGATTTGTAATTTCTCCGGCATCACTGGCTCCCTCCAGGCAACCGGAAGATGTTGCTGATGCAGTGGATGGTGAGCAAGGGGCTGCAACTGTGGCTGATTTGCGGACTGAAACAGAGATGGGTATATATAGAGGATGTAGTTAGGGCCGGGCACGGGTCGGGTGTTGGGTATTTCGGGTACGGGTATTTCGGATTTGGGTTTTCGAATTTTGTATTTAAACGTGTATCCGATTTTGGGTATTTGGTTACCCGAAATTTATACTTCTTTTTTTTTCCGTCATTTTAATTCATACTCCCTCTATTTCAGAAAAGGTGTTACAACTTTTCGTTTTCGGCGTTTCACTAAAAGTGTTACAATTTCCATTTATGGAAACTAATTAAATAATAAAACTCCCTACATTCACTTTTATTACAATATGACACTCATTTAATCTCTAATAATCATGGGGCCCACTTGTACTTTCTACTTTTTCTTAAAATTGGTGTAAATCCAAATTGTAACAATTTCTCCGAAATGGAGGGAGTATTAGATATACATTTTTTAGTTACCAATCAAGTACCAAAACTAGTGTTAATCCATTGAATTTAAATTAAGCAAAGTACTAAAATTCTTCGGAATTGTATATTAAGGATTGTACATATTAAGTCTATTTAGTCATTTTACCATAAATCATGTATAGTCATGTTGTTGGAAAATTGCAAATCATACTAAGTTAGAGAATGCAATTGAAAATCACAACTTTCGTTATTTTTCATGTTTACCCAATAGGTACCCGATACCGATCAGGTAGTAAAACGGGTACCCGATACCCGAAAATTTTAAATACCCAAACCAATCTACCCGAACCCGAACGGGTCGGGTCGGGTACTCGAATACCCGACCCGAACGCCCAGCCCTAGATGTAATGGCTGGGGGTGGATCGAATAAGCCCTGGGTGGATGTGATTAGAGGAAATCGGTTGCCAAATAAGGATTAAGTGTTGGAATTCTCTACTCCTACCATTGTAGATGGAGTGATTGAAGTGGATATTTCTGAAGAGGATGTAAAATCGGAAATGGAGTTCTAGAAAAATGGTGTGATTATGCTTGCGTTGGGGCAGGAATTGTCCATGAATGGGGTTAAACAGTTTATGGAGAAGGTTTGGAACTTCGTTTCCTTACCGGATCTGTATTATCATGAAGAGGGCTATTTTATTGCTCGGTTTAAAACAGAGAAGGACAGAGATGAGGTTATACGGAAAGGGCCATATTCAATTTATAATATGCCTTTGTTTTTGAGAGAATGGAAGCCTGACTTTGTGATTAAGGAGGATTTACTGCGGGTTATGCCATTGTGGGTGACGTTTCCTCGTTTACCTTTGTACTTGTGGGGTGATAAGAGTTTAAGTAAGATTGCGAGTGCTGTGGGGAAACCTTTGATGACTGATGAGTGTACAACAAAGAAGCTTCGAGTATCGTATGCACGAGTATTAGTGGAAGTGGATGTCACGCAACCTAGAAGGGATGTGCTGGTGATTAAAGATGCAGAGGATAGAAGGTTTGAGCAGCGTATTGAGTATGAGTGGCGGCCTTTATTTTGTGCAAAATATCAAAAGCTTGGACATAATTGTGCCTCGAAACAGAAGTCATTTGTTGCTGGTCTGGGAGGTAGACCTGCTGCTATGAATACGAATGTGCAATGGAAGGCTAGGGATAATCCACACCAGGGAGCTTCTACTGCGGGTGGGATTGTTGCTGGTGGAGCTAGCTCTTCGGGTACTAACACTGGATTATCTAGACAGGATAAGGGCAAGGGACCTATGCCTGCTGCAATGATTCCCAGGCAGGTTCAAATTGGTACTGTGTTATGTGATAATGTTAGTTAGGCTCCTTCAATTGAGAATGATGCGGTGGGGTCTTATGATAAGGTTCCATGATACTCGCTTAGAATGTGAGGGGGCTTCATAAAGCTACTCGGCACCTTGAGGTCAGCTCCCACTTTAAGAAGTTAAATTGTGCATGTGTAGCATTATTGGAAACGAGGGTGAAGCAAGGAAATGCAGGTAGAATAAAGCAAAAGCTGGGCAGGTGGAATAGTGTTGACAATTATAACTATCATGCTAATGGTTGAATTTGGATTCTTTGGGATCCTGGTCGACTAGATATGAGGGTTTTAGCGAGTTCGGCTCAGTTTATACATGGAGGTCTTTATAACTTGGATGGGTCTTTACTATGTTGGTTCACTGTTGTTTATGCCTTTAATACTCTTGAGGATTAGGAAGCTTTTGTGGCTGGATATCAAGAATCTGGCGCGGGGAATTTCTGGACCTTGGTGTGTTCTAGGTGATTTCAATAATGTTCTATCAGTGAATGATCGGATTGGTGGTAATACTGTGGTCAGACTTGAGTTCCAGGATTTGGTGGATATGATGCAAGTTGCTGGATTATTTGCTAGTCCTACTGTAGGTGACGATTATACTTGGTCTAACAAGCACCAACAAGGGATGATTTATTCAAGGATAGATCATGTTCTTTGTAATGTTGATTGGTTTCTACAGTTTGGTAATTGTTGCGTGGAAGTGTTGGATGCTCATATTTCTGATCATTCTCCGCTAAGAATTCAACTTGACATCCCGGCTTCTCCTAAACGATACATGTTCAAGTTTTTAAATTGTCTTACTGATTGTGAGGAATTTCTAATGAAGGTGAGAGATTGTTGGCAATCCGATAGTGTTTGTGGGCATCCCTTGTATTTGGTTTGGAAGAAGTTGCACGCTTTACAGCCAGTTTTGCGGTCCATGTCTTTGAGGTTCTCTAATGTTCCTCAGAAAATTGAAACTGTAAGGACAGAACTCGTTGTTGCAACAACAATTGATACTTGATAGGTTTAATCCTATATTGGTTGATAAGGAGTTGGAATGTCGGAAACAACTGATAAATGGTTGGAGATTGATGAGAGAATCATGGTTCAGCGTTCCAAGATTCATTGGTTGAAATTGGGGGATGGGAATAATAAATACTTCCATGCCTCAGTTAAGGATAAGAATAAGAATACTGGCATCTATTACATGAAGGATTCTAATGGCATGCTCCTTACTAGCCATCAACAGATTGCAGGTGAAGTATTACTGTTCTATAGGAAACTGGTGGGTTCTGCAGCTGGTAGGTTGCGGGGTTGGATATAGAGGCTCTCAGGGATGGAAAGCAGCTCAGTTTGGAGCATAGAAGGCAATTAATCCAGCCTGTCACAGGTGATGAAATTTATGGTGCTTTGAAACAAATCGGAGAGGATAAGGCGCCAGGGATTGATGGGTTCAACTCTAAGTTCTTTAAGCATTCATGGTCAATTATTGGTGATGATGTGAAAAAGGGTATTCATGAGTTCTTTACTCATAAACGTTCGTATGCTGCTGTCAATTGTACTTTGGTGACCCTTATTCCAAAGACAAATACAACAAGTAGTGTGAAAGATATGAGACCCATTTCCTGCTGTACTACCCTGTACAAAATGATCTCTAAAATCTTGACTAATAGGTTGAGTGTTGTGATTAATACAGTGATTCATGATAGCCAATCTGCCTTTTTGTCGGGCAAGGTTATTCATGATAATATTCTTCTGGCTCAAGAGTTGGTTAAAGGTTATGGTAGGAAACACATCTCTCCTAGATGTATGATTCAGATTGATCCACAGAAAGCTTATGATTCTGTGGAATGGAGTGCACTGGAAGGGATCATGAGAGAGCTGGGTTTTCCAGACTTGTTTGTTGACTGGGTTATGCTTGGGGTGACAACAGTGTCCGATAGATATGTAGTGAATGGTTGTCTTACTGACTTGTTGATGGCCAAGAGGGGCCTTAGACAGGGAGATCCTATTTCTCCGTTGCTCCTTGTGATTATCATGGAGTACTTGCATCTCTGTTTGCAGAAATATAAGTTACAGCCTAATTTTAATTTTCATCCTTGTTGACACAGACATGTGTCCAATCCATTAAGGGTGCCATAGAGCGTGTCCTAAAGCGCATCAAGGCTGAGATAGCCAATTCAATGCTAGTCCGACCTTCGAATGGTCCGACATAAAGGAAACCATCTCAGGTCAACTAGTATCTACAAGTCAGCATGCCATCTCAGCTAGGTCCGACCAAGCTAGACAGGTGACTTTCGAACCTGACAAAAGGTCACATGGTCCTTCCAAGTACCGCAAACTGTCAGTCCTAGGATGCTAAACGGACCGGACGAGATAATCTCGGACGCCACCATCGCAGTAAGACCAAATGTATATAACAGAACCATTGAGATACTTCCGTGGAACTCCAGGTTCGGACACCTCGAGTTGCCCAAAGACAGATCAACCAAGCATACAGATCTGTCCGAGGGGCTTACACGGACCCAACGTGCGAAACAGTACTCTCGGAGGGAAAGGTCTAAATTACCCTTCCAGGCCCATTAATTAGTATTGGATTACTATTCACTAATGGGCCATGGGCCAAAGATAGCATTGGTGTCCAAATCTGAAGCATACACTTGGGATTATCTTGTGAGCCACCTCATAAGCATGTGATAACTATAAATATAGCACAAGGTCCAAGACCTTGAGGTAAGCAAGATCATAGTGAGAATCCCCAAGTCATAAACACTATCGATTTCATAACCTTCCCCATAACTATTACATTGAGAGCTTGAGTAAAGTCTCTTACCGGATTGACATATGCAATCCGGGTAACCCGTTCTAACCCCCCCCCCCCCCCAACTCAATCCTTTCAGGTACTCTAGTTCGGACCAGTATCGCTTCGGACTTCAAGAAGGAGGTGGATCCTAGATTAGGTTACTTGTAATAGTTTAGTTGGTGTTCGAGGTTTTACCCCTCAACATTTTGGCGCCGTCTGTGGGAAGCTTTACAAAAGTTTTCGCGTTTGAGTTAGGCTGATGGCAAGGACGAGACGGACGGTAGCGGACTAGTCTTGCAGCGTAGGAATCCACCACGCCCACGGGGACGTCCGCCCACCCGGGGACGAAGAGCCACTGTGGTTGGAGGGAACGCTGTAAGGAGATATCCGACGACGGGTGCACAGCCAGCCCATCCTCAGATGAGGGAAGAGACGCTCCGCACAGGGTAGCCCAAAGTGATCCCGAGAATGTTGTGCCTGTGAGCCATGGAGAAGGGGTCGTACGAGCTTCTCCGGCCGACGCTCAAGGCCCCACTACAGGTCAACAGTTCACTATGCCCGATGGTCACGTTGTCCGCACTAGTGACCTCGGACTAAGTGAGACTCAGTTTGATAGATTTCTCACGATCATCCAAGGATGCTTGGGGTCTAACAATGCCCATCCTCAGCAAGCCACTCCGCCAGTGGCTACTCATGCTCAAGCAGAGCCTGCGTTATCAAGAAACAGGCAACGTACGATCCAACAGAGGTTAGGTAATCAGCCACCTCAAGAGGATTTGCGAAACCTTCTAGACCGGCGGGCATCTGCCTCTCAAGCTCGGGGTGAAGGAAGCCTAAACGGAAGGAGAGAGTATCAAGAAGGGGATAATAGGAATCCAGGAGTTCCGCGACAAGCACCTCCGACAGACAGAGATCAAGTAGCAGAAACTGTTCCAGTGGTCCGGATAGATGAACTCCCCGGAGATGTAGCTGTTCATCCGAGGACAGGAGAGATCATGACTGCCGACCAGATCTACGCTCAGCAGAAGGCTTTGGAGGCCCAGATTCTGAATCTCAGACGCCTGGTAAAAGACCATGAGCAGATAACTACTAGTGCCCCAAATCCCTTATGCGATGACATCATGAGAGAGAAGGAAAGAAACAGAAACTCGGATCAAGTGATTCCGAACTTGGAATACTATTACGGGGATACCTGTCCCGTTGGTCACCTGACAAGGTACAACAGTAAGATGGATTCCAAAGGGATGAGTGACAATACAAAAGCTCTCACGTTCTCATCTACTCTCTTTGGAACAGCCATGGATTGGTACACTGCTTTACCAAACAAGTCGGTAAGGTCATATGCGGACCTCTCCTCCAAGTTTCTGGGACGTTTGGAAAGTCGAAAAGAAGAAAGCGTACCGCCGAGCACCTGGCAGAAGTTATACAGCGTGAGCAAGAGGATCTAAGGACCTTCCTAGATCGCTTTTACGTGGAAGTTCTTCGAGTTTAGCCACACAATATTAAGGAACGGGTCCGTCACCTGTATGCTAATACTTTCAACTCAGAGCTCTGCAGAAAACTCTCTAGTCAGGAAGTGAGGAGTGAAAAGCATTTGGATGACATCTGTGAAGAAGTGATGTATGGAGAGGAGTACCGAAGGAATGTTCCAGTAAGAGCTGGTTCCAAGAAAGGAAAGGAGCCGATGAAACAAGAGCAACGCCAAGGGAAACTTGACCCGAGGAAGGATCACAGAGATAAGGGCTTCCACAGAGAAAGGAGTCCGCCGAGGAGATACGCGGATTATACCCGTCTCAATAGACCAAGATCCGACATCTTGGCGACTATCATCGAGAAGAACCTGGATGTCCAATGGCCAAAGCCCTCTCACAACAACCGGAAGATTAAGAATGCAAAGGGGTACTGCAAGTTCCACAAGTGCCGTGGTCACGAGACCGATGACTGTATTCAATTGAAAACAGAGGTTGAACACCTGGTAAGAGACGACAAACTGAAGGAGCACGTCTATGCGTATGAGCCGTCCAGGCATGATAGAACGGAGCAAAGGAGGGAGGAAAATGTTACAGAACCACCACCCCATCCGCTATCCTTGCCACCTCCGCCGGCTAACTATCCACCTCGAACGGACCGACACCCATACAAGTACGCTGATGACGTTGAAATGGAGAACGCTCCATACAGCGGAGTGATCAACACCATCGCAGGCGGACCAACTGGGGGCGATAGTAGGAACGCGAGAGAACGGACAGCTCAGAATCTCCGGAACAATGACAGATCGTATGCTACTCCAGCAATTCGAGGGACAAACGTCATATCCTTTGATGATAGCGAGATCCCTCCTCCTACGGCAGGAGGAGAAGACATTGACGATCCGGATGTTCCGCTGGTGGTTTCTTTAACCATCGCAACTTATCGGGTAAACAAGATCCTGGTAGACACGGGGAGTTCCTCGAACATCATCTCCAAATCGGCAATAGATCAGATGAACCGGGGAAGAATCCGATATGAGAGAGTCAACACCTCCATATTAGGGTTCGGAGGAGGTACTGTCCGTCCTTTAGGAAGTGTCATACTTCACGTTTCACTTGGGACGCATCCTGCAAGAGTGACACAGCAAGTCCATTTTGTAGTGGTGGACCGAACTTTCGACTACAATGCTATCTTCGGTCGTTCGGGGCTTAATCAATTCTGAGCTATACCTTCCACTCTCCATAATAGGATGAAGTTCCCGACTCCCTTCGGAGTTGGAGAAGAGGTAGGAAACATCCGTGAAGCTTGGGAATGTTATATTATGTCCCTGAAGAAGCGTCGCCCCGTCTTGTGATCACTTTGACTTGACCGCCATTGTTCTTAGGCCGCCAAAAAGGAGAATCCGCATATTGGAGTAGGGGGCCAGAAGGAGAAGTTTCCTAGAAATGTGCGAATCGAGCCTCATGAAACTCTCAAGGAAATTGAGATTGTTGCTGGAAGCCCGGACAAGAAGACAAGAATCGGAACAGAGATTAATGCGGAGGTGGAAATGAAGCTCATTGCTTATCTCCGAGATAACAATGATGTGTTTGCTTGGAGTACGGATGACCTGAAGGGAATAGATCCGAGGATTACTGTTCACGGTCTGAACATGGATCCCTCGATTAAGTTTATCCGTCAAGAGAGGAAGGATTTCGGTCCGATCAAAGATGCCATCATATCCGCTGAGGTTGATCGACTCCTGAAAGCAGGGCACATCGAAGAGGTCCGTTATTCCGATTGGGTTTGCAACGTGGTTCTGGTAGAGAAATCGCCGGGCAAATGGCTTATGTGCAATGATTTCACCAGGTTAAACAACTTCTGCCCAAAAGATCCGTACCCTTTGCCACAGATAGATCAATTAGTTAACTCCACGTCCGGATGTGCGTTACTGAGTTTCATGGACGCATACAAAGGTTTTTACCAAATTCGGATGGCCAAGGAGGACATCAAGAAAGCGACTTTCTTGACTGCGGTATACTGCTTCAAGGTGATGCCCTTCGGATTGAAAAATGCAGGAGCCACTTACCAATGACTGGTGAATCAGATGTTCAGGGAAGAAATTGGAAAAACCATGGAAGTGTACATGGATGACATGCTCGTTAAGAGCAAAACTGAAGAGCAACACGTGGATCATTTGAACTAGTGTTTCGCCATCCTAAGGAAGTACGGTATGAAACTGAATCCGGAAAAATGCACTTTCGGAGTAAAGGGAGGAAAGTTCCTCGGATACATGGTCACAGAGAGAGGGATAAGCACAAACCCCGAGAAGATCAAGGTAATCATAGATCTGCCGCATCCAAAGAACCTCAATGAGGTACAGCAACTCATAGGACGTCTCATGTCCTTAAGTCGCTATATTTCACGATCTGCGGAGAAGAACCTTCCGTTCTTCAAAATCCTCCGGAAAGGAGAGAGCTTTGAGTGGACTGCGGAATGTTCTGAGGCTTTTGAAAATTTGAAAAAGTACCTCCATTCTGCTCCACTGCTCTCCAAACCCGTCGAAGGAGAACCACTCTACCTCTACCTAGCGATCACGGAAGAGGCAATGAGTTCCGTATTAGTACGGATTCAAGCTAATGATTACTTGCCAATCTACTATCGTAGCAAAGCCCTTGCTGGGGCGGAGACAAGATACGTGAAGATTGAGAAATTTGCATATGCTTTGGTTTACACCGCAAGACGGTTAAAGCCATACTTCAAGTCTCACAAAATAGTGATACTAATTACGGAACCTTTGAAACAGGTCCTGGGAAAGCCCGATCAATCCGGACGACTCTCTAAGTGGGCAATCGAGCTGAGTGAATACAGCATTTGCTACCAGGCTCCGTCAGCCAAGAAGGCCCAAGTCCTCGCCTACTTCTTAGCGGAATAACCTGAGGCGGACTCAGAGAAAATCCCTGACAAACAGGCGTTTGAATGCCTAATCACCAAGCAGATTATTCGAAAGCCAGTTCCGCCAACGTTCAACCCGGAAAATCTCAAGGATGCTCAATTCATCAATCAGTCCTTGCCCGCATCGTACGAGGAAACTCGAGCCAACCAGATGTTCCTTCTCGACGATGTCACAAGCAGATCCGGTACTAACAACTCCGGACCGGAAATCAGAGAGGAGGAGGAACAAAAGTTGGAATCTCAGGAGCTCACAGAAGATCTCCAACCGAAAAACATCCTTCTGATGTCTGGACATTGGAAGTGGATGGTTCCTCCACTGGAAGAGTGGGAGGGATTGGAATTTATCTCAAGAGCCCTGATGGCTCGGAACTCGACTACGCGATATCCTTGGAATTCAAAGTCACCAATAATGAGGTGAGTATGAAGCACTGTTAGTCGGGCTACGTCTGGCCAAATCCCTGCAAGTTCGGAAGCTCAAAGGTTACACGGACTCACAGCTAGTTGAAGCCCGATTTTCAGGAACTTTTGTCACAAAAGGTCCTTCGATGATCAAGTATCTTGAACTACTCAAGCAGGATGCCAACCACTTTGAGGAATTTACCCTGGAAAAGTTTGACAGAGCCTGAAATGAAAGAGCGGACGCTCTGGAAAAATACGCATCCGCAACAGCGGCTCTAGACACGAGGAGAGTAATCCTACTCACTATTACTGACTCATCCATCATGAGTCTCAATTCAGCTGTCATGATAACTGACACAGGAAGAAACTGGATGACTGACATCTTTAGTTATCTCAAAGACGGATCTCTACCAGCTGATCCGAGAGAATCAAGGAGTGTGCAGTGTCAGTCAAACAGATACTTTACACTGGGAGAAGATTTGTACAAAAGATCTTTTGCCGGGACTCATTTGAGGTGTTTGGGCCCGCAAGAAGCAAAAGATCTTTGGAAGAGATTCTGCGGAAGCTGCGGAAGTCATTCCGGGGGAAGAACTCTTGCCCAAAAAATCATTCGACAAGGCTATTACTGGCCTACCATTGATAAAGATTCCGCCAGCTACGCCCGGAGATGCCCTGATTGCCAATATTATGCGAACATTCCACATCGTCCGACACATCCAATGATTCCATCAATCATAGCATGTCCGTTCGATCAGTGGGGCATCGATATTGTCGGACCGTTCCCAAGGGGAACTCAACAGAAGAAATTCCTTATTGTGGTCGTAGAATGTTTCACCAAGTGGGTAGAGGCTGAAGCTGTGGCAACCATTACGGAAAGTCGAGTGCGGACCTTCATTTGGAAAAACATCATTTGTCGCTTTGGCCTACCCAGAGTTCTTGTCTCGGACAATGGTGCCCAATTTTCAGGCAACAGGCTCAAGGAATGGTTGGCGTCATTCAAGATTGAACAACGTTTCACATCTGTTGGATATCCACAAGCTAATGGACAAGCTGAGTCCACAAACAAGACAATTGTTAAGATCCTGGAAAAACGACTGAGAAATTCTCAAGAAAGTTGGGCAGATGATCTGGATGGCGTGTTGTGGGCTCATCGCACCACTGCGCGGACCGCGACTAGAGAAACTCCATTTGCCTTGGTTTATGGCTCAGAAGCAGTTATACCATCAGAAATTGCTGTCGAGACTATGAGGGTCCAAGAGTTCAATGATTCAGCCAATCGTGAAGCTCGGATATTCGATCTAGACATGTTGGAACAGAAAAGAACTGAAGCACTGGCTCATGTCCACAGGTATCAAGCAACTGCTGTCCGAGCCTATAACAGGAATGTTCAAGCAAAAAACTTGCAGGTGGGAGACCTAGTGCTTCGCCGGGCTAACATCTTGAGCAATGTTGGAAAACTCAAGCCTAAATGGGAAGGACCTTACAAGATTGTCGGAGCAAGAGTGAATGGGAGTTACGAATTGGAAGATGAGTATGGACATCCACTCAAGCGTACATGGAATGCTAGGAACCTTCAAAAGTTTTACGCATAATGATGATTGAGCGGACCCTTATCCATCATTTAGATATTTTGGGCTTAAACTATCTATTACACGGAACTCCGTCAGTTCTGTTTTGGTTAACCCTTTTGTCATTAGCCGTGTAGCCCACAAGTTGTAACTGAATTTCCGGCAAATCAATACAACTTTTACCCTTCAATTCGTAAATTTGAAGTTTAGCGTTCACGGAGACAAGAAAAGTCACGCAATGAATTTTATTCATACGTAAGAACAAAGTATACATAACACTGTCTTTGCAGTCTACAAATCTCGGATCGTTATCCGGACCTACAAGATATGATACATAATCTATAGAGAGGGTCTCCGGAGATACGTCATCTCCCGTCGAGACTATTCCTCCGTCAGAAAAAGCTTTTTCCATATCAATCGGAAAGTATGGTTTCTGTGGAAACCAGGAACTTGATCTACCTGCACATGGAAAAATGGTTAGACATGACAAAATCTTTCATGATATCACCGTAACATGGTGATATAGATCCAATGTTTGGGGAGAACAAAGGACCAACAAAAAATGGTATATAAAAGTCGAAACGACTAGATCTCTGCCTAACCGTCTTTAGAGACTCCAACTCTCTTGGAATTAGGAGACTGTTACCAATTCAAGAGAGATTCGAGCCACTAAAGTAGGATTGGAAGAAAGGAGTAGAGGTCCGGCTTTAATGGTTTACTTTGAGCAACCTATCATCCAAGATCAATTTTCCTAGAAAAGTGACAGGAATCCTGAAAGGCAGACAAGCCAAAACGACGGAGATAGAAAAAGAAGAATTTGGGATCAGTTTTTACAGTTTTGGTACTTGGGTCGTGTCTTTTTATAGAGCACTCCGACCAATCAGCGTCCGCCACGCCAACATATTGACGTCAACAATGGGCTTGAGTCATCCATTTGGCCAGAACAGTGTCAGATTGATTTGGCTTACCCTACCTGATCCAAGCAGCGAGCCCATTAACCACGCCCGAATTTATACTGGCTGGTCATCTTACAGGGACGTTCGCAAGAATATAATCCGACAAAGTAAGGATAAGAAAAAGGTGATGGTCTCATCTAATAAGGGTAGTCCGAATTTTATAAACAAAATTATCCGAGCATATAAGCACGGAAGTTACAATTTGTCGAGGTCCGAGGACCATACATATTTCTACAGGGCATACCCCACCTTGTCCCTTCGACGGATTCCGGAAGTTGAGCCTTGGGACTCCGAGCCACCGCCTTGAGACTGACGAGCTTGCTGCTGCATTCGGATCCTCCTACGGATCATCTTCAGCGTCCGCTCCCTTTCTTCCTCAGCTAACCTCCTGGCTATCCCCGGACATAGAGGGGGGTCGCCTTCAAAATCAAGAATGATTGGGTCATCCGCGGTCCCTTTACCCGGATAAATCGGAGGATGCATGTTTCCGCAAGCACAATTTACCCAATGCCGATAGCAATCTTCGACAATGGGGTTTTCCAAGGGGGGAACCATTGCACTAGCCTTTAAGTGGAGTTGCCTAGCCCGGGCTGATTTTTCTTGAGCAGATGCAGACATCCAAGAGAGCTCCGGCTTTTTTGGAAGGTTGAAAGTGCTAAACAGGGAGAGATTGGCGAAAAGTAAAGCAGTAAGAAAGGAGCAGTTACCATAGTCTTATTTATAGTAGCGATAGATCTTTACGATCACACTACGTGTCATTCATCCGACGGCTCAGAAGATGAAGAGACGCAGTAATAATGACTATTTCACTGTTCCATCTTCCTCCTTCTAGAAGGATTACGCATCCCAAAGGATAATTTGCTTAAGCGAAGACGAACGGTCCGAGGATCGGACAGATGATGGTTCGATTATTCTACATCAGACGTTATCCACAGCGATCCGTATTCTTAAGAGATGAGTATTTTGTGATAAATCAGCATATGAACAACGAAGTAGAAAGAAGTAAAGAGGAAAGCAAGTAATGATTCAAAAACACAGACATCATTGCTCCGCAAATAGTTACTACGAATGAAAAAGAGAAACATTGTACATGGCAACATTCTGTGCCATCAAAAGATCACAATTTCAACAAGTACAGATTACGCACGGGGCATACCCCGGACTTCTCACTGGGGGGGGGGGGGGGCAGGTTGGCTCGGACCACCTTCTTCGGCTTGGGCCGGATTGGTGGAAGACGGGTTGGTAGTGGCACGTCTTTGCGAAATTGACAATTCGAGCGAGTTGAAATCCGCGTCATGGCCAACGACCCGAGCAGGCATAAAGTACCAGTCCTTTAGGAAAGCTCTGTAGTTATCAAAAGGTACGAAACATACCTTTCGGAGGGCATCCAGGACACACTTCGGGAGGAAGGGTCCGCCGTTATTGACGTCAATTTCACCTTCCTCGGTGACCAGCTCCGCAAATTCACACGCGGCCAACCGTTCATCCGGCACATTGTCCACAGGGACCTCCACTCCATTAGCATCCGCGGAAGGAATCAATCCTTCCGCCTTCCAGTCGAAGTTTTTCGGGAGCAATCCCTTGGACTGCAGTTGACCGATAGCGGATGAGAACCCATCCAGGCGAGAGGCGTCGGACTTGTCTGCCATGAAAAACTTGAAGGAGTCTGACTTCATGAAGTCTCGGCCAGCCTCAAGGCGGGCATATTGGAGGTCTTCCAGGAGGATATCCTTTGAGTCCAGGAAGGACTTCATCGACCTACTGATAAAACTCTCTTGCCATTCCAAGTCCGACTTGATCTCCTCCCAGCTAGTCTTCAACTTATGGAACATTACTTCCTTTTCTTTCAGCTGGAGTTCCAACTGCTTCACCTTTTCCGCCTCATCCGTGGAAGTGGCTATGGCCTTGTGCAGATCCTCCTCAATAGTAGCCCGCTCACCAGCTTTCCACTGCATGGCCCTGATGAAACATCCGAGCTGCAAGAAGTCCGCATGGATATAAGTTGTATTTTTATTATACTAAGAACATGAAAAGAAAATCATGAGAAAGTTACTTACCCGTTGGTATAATTCATCAAGCCGTCCAACCCGCTCCACCTCAGGGAGTCCGCGGGCTCGCTCATATTCCTTATCGAGAGCAGCTTGATCGGTGGCGTGATGACGATTCTTGCCTCTTAGCTGCAAGGGAAGCCTCCGAGGTTGCTCCCCTCTTTCGCCTTGAGGTTATGGCGTCCCGCATCAACACCTCCCGCTGGGGCGCGGAGGCAGTGGAAGCTGGGGGCTTGGAGGTAATGGTGCTGCGAGTAGCAGGGGCTTTGCCCTTGTCAGGCACCACCAAGGCCTGCGGATCTTCTCCAGCCTTGTTGCGCCTCTCTTCTTCCGCAGCGAATACTGCCGCATTTTTCGGGTCCGCCATAGGGAGACCCGCGGACGTATTGATGATCTTGGTCCTCTGACCAGCGGCGACTTCCAGGGCTTGTTGTTCCCTCTGCAATCTCTTCTTCTCACGGAGCATCGACATGATGTAATCAAACCAGTGAGCTGCGCAACAAAATAAAAGTGTCAGATACGGATATATGAAGGAAGAATTACCAGAATTGCGGAAATGAATGATCAAGACAGACGACTCCAAAGAAAGAAAAGCACAAATCCTAAAGTTAAAAATCCTTACTGAAGTCCGTCTTTCCTCCAAAGAAAGTAAAGCAAAAATCCTAAAGATAAAAATCCAAACTGAAGTCCATCTTTCCTCCAACTTCCACAGCGTCGGTCAGTCCGCACAAGTATGGCAGCGGCTGACAGATCAATCCGTGGAACGGGTATGTAGGTGGGTCATTCTTCTTATGGATCTCCGCCACCCACGGAGCCACATTCTTCGGAATGGGGCGCCAGTCCGGGATGCTCTCCCTTAAGAACTTTGTCGGCAGCCTCCATTGCTCTCGCTGGCTCTCGGACATCCCAGGTTTCAGGGCCATCCGCACAAAAATGTACTTGTCCCACCACTTCGACCCCAAAGATGAAATGGAGTCCGAAATGAAGTTGTAGGGTTTTATATTTACAAATGTATAGAATAGGGGATTCTCCGGACTGAAAGAAACGTGAAAGAGCTGCCTAAAGTTTTCAAAATTCACCGGCTGCCCCTTCTTTTTACAAAAAATCACGAAACAGATAAGGTTACCCAAGGACTTTGGGATAACCTGACTCGGACCGATCCCGATGTGGTTCAAGATGTGCTTTAGTTCGGGCGCAATAGGGACCTTCCACCCACAAGCGAAGGCCACTTCATGCACGCACATGAACCCGGCGGCGGATTGTAAAATGCATGTCCGGGCTCGGGAACCATGATTTCAACGGACTCAGGAATCTCCCATTTCCGCCTCCACTCGGGAATGTCCTCAGGTTTAACCTTCGACGGACAAGTAGGGAGAAGCCCGTCCGCAAGAATTCATCCGCTATCACCACGGCGAACGCAGGACGAGGGAATTTAATTCTCGCTGCCTTTGCACCACGACCCTCTATTAACGGAAGATTGGATTGAGCGGACGCTGCAGGATGTAACACAATCCGACGACCAGTGCGTCTCCGCGAGCGAGCGACTGGAGAGTCTTCCTCTCCTTCCTCCTCATCCTCATCCTCTTCTTCTTCACCATCTTCCTCCTCCTCGGCACCACCTTCAGGTCTCCCGGAAGAGGTAGGGTTGGACGGACCCGTTTCCGCCACAACACGGTCCTCTTCCCCAGCCTCAAACATTTCCACATCGTCAGCCTCCCGACCACTGTCGCCATCCCGTTCAGGATGAGGTTCATTCGGATCCACAGACTCCCCAACATCACCTATGGTCCAAGATTGTACTAGCGACCTCGTCCTAGTAACATCTCCTTGGCCCACTGTTCCGTCCGGCTGAGGTTCTGCTGTATCACGAACTCCCTGTCCGGCGTCGGAGTTCCTGGAAGACTCGAGATCCACGACCAGATAGTCTCCTACAGACGTGGTTAAGTCCGTTGACTCAGCCTCCAAATTTGCTCCATCATTGTAATCTTGAGCCTCGTGAACGTTTTGACTATCGCTCCCGGACATCCTAGGGCAGAAGGAAACGGATCAGCAACGACGATTGTGATTGTCCGAGAGTTCATTTATATATCTTATTATGTCAAGAGGTCCGAGGAATTCCTACCCTATCAGATTTTCTACATGAATTAGCCTCATAACGCTAGGGGCACTAAACCTTGGCACACAAAGACGCGCCAATGGCACCATCATCTGTCACATGCAGTACGACGGCAGGGTTAATTATAAAAGACTGTGCCAATCGACACCAACACACTACCAAATAAGCATGCATTATCAAGTTTGGCTATATGGGACATACGAGACAAATCAACAAGCTACCAGTGAAGGAAATTAGCACGCTATAGCACAAAGGGGGAGTATTCCAACCAAGTACACTGTTGAAACCTATCACTAGCAACATTTGCAATCACGGAATCAACAGATGGATACTCAACTAAGATAAGAACATACTAAGCATGCAGCAGTCATATCGCAAAGACAAGAAACTTCAGAGAGAATTGAGGTGTACTCACTTGACAAAGTTGAACTATTAAGCTTAGACGGACGACGAAGCCTTGCTAGCTCTCCGAGGGTACAAATCTCAGCTGGAAATCCCAAGATTTTGTGAGTTTCAGTTGCTCGGATCGATCTTTGATTGCTCGAATTGCTTGAGAGTCGCTCTGAGTTTCGATGTGGCCAAAGTGTGAAAGCGACTGATGGGCTGACTATTTATAAGGGCAATTTGGAAAAGCCAAGAGTCACATCACTTGGATTCAAACCCCAACCGTTGATCTTTTTAATCCCACTGTTGTGCTGGTTCACGAGTGGCTGGCTAACAGTACATCACATTTAATGCTCATCAGAGGCGTTACATCACTTGGGTTTAAAATCCCAACCGTTGAAACTTTCCAATCCGACGGTCGCATCGCTTTACCCGAGATCTTTCCCCTTGGGCCGGACAAGCAACTCATTGGGCCTCTTTGATTTACTGATCAGCGGTCCAGGAGGACCATTTCACATATTTGGTCCAACGGATAACTTCCTATAAACTCTGCCACAGAGGACTTTGTCAGATCCTAACCGTACTCGGATCTATATATCTCGGTTAAAATACCTTTTCCATTTACAGTCCGAGCTATTACACAACACGGACTGTAGAAGAAAGGGGGGGGGGAGAGATATATTGAACTCCTGAGAGCACGGACGACGGATCCCAACAAAAAGGATTTTTTCCTTTTTCAGTTAACGATTCGGACACGCTCCACAACACATTTGTTCTCTTCATAGTTACCAACTATCTTCTACTAAGATACTTGGAAACTAGGGGGACATATGTTGACACGGACATGTGTCCAATCCGTTAAGGGCGCCATAGAGCGTGTCCTAAAGCACATCAAGGCTGAGATAGCCAATTCAATGCTAGTCCGACCTTCGAATGGTCCGACATAAAGGAAACCATCTCAGGTCAACTAGTATCTACAAGTCAGCATGCCATCTCAGCTAGGTCCGACCAAGCTAGACAGGTGACTTCCGAACCTGACAAAAGGTCACATGGTCCTTCCAAGTACCGCAAACTGTCAGTCCTAGGATGCTAAACGGACCGGACGAGATAATCTCGGACGCCACCACCGCAGTAAGACCAAACGTATATAACAGAACCACTGAGATACTTCCGTGGAACTCCAGGTTCGGACACCTCGAGTTGCCCAAAGCCAGATCAACCAAGCATACAAATCTGTCAGAGGGGCTTATACTGACCCAACGTGCGGAACAGTACTCTTGGAGGGAAAGGTCCAAACTACCCTTCTAGTCCCATTAATTAGTATTGGATTACTATTCACTAATGGGCCATGGGCCAAAGATAGCATTGGTGTCCAAATCTGAAGCATACACTTGGGATTATCTTGTGAGCCACCTCATAAGTATGTGATAACTATAAATATAGCACAAGGTCCAAGACCTTGAGGTAAGCAAGATCATAGTGAGAATCCCCAAGTCATAAACACTATCGATTTCATAACCTTCCCCATAACTATTACATTGAGAGCTTCCAACTCTCTATTGAGTAAAGTCTCTTACCGGATTGACATATGCAATCCGGGTAACCCGTTCTAAACCCCCCCCCCCCCCCCCCACTCAGTCCTTTCAGGTACTCTAGTTCGGACCAGTATCGCTTCGGACTTCAAGAAGGAGGCGGATCCTAGATTAGGTTACTTGTAATAGTTTAGTTGGTGTTCGAGGTTTTACCCCTCAAAAATCCTAGGTGTGAAAGAATACATATTATGAACATTTGCTTTGCAGATGATCTTCTTATGTATACTAGAGGGGATGTTGGCTCAGTTAAGCTCATGATGGAGGTGTTTTAGGAGTTTTCAGCGTCTACAGGTTTGATTGCCAATGTTGCTAAGAGTAAAGTTTACTTTGGTGGTGTTTCTCCTGTGGTGGAACATTTGATACTTGTTGATACTGGTTTTGTTAAAGGGAGTCTTCCCTTTAAGTATTTGGGTGAAACTCACAGTGACTAGTTGTGCGCCATTGATTGAGAGGATCACAGGTAGGCTCTCCCATTGGACTACTAAATTGTTGAGTTATGCTGGAAGGTTGCAATTGATTAGGAGTGTTTTGTTTGGCATTACCTCCTATTGGCTTCAAGTCTTCCCTCTACCTAAGAAGATTCTGAGGCATATAGAGAGTCTATGTCGATCATTTCTTTGGAGTGGCACTGATGTTATCACTAGGAAAGCTCCCATAGCGTGGGATACTATTTGTGAACCTAAGAGTGCGGGTGGTTTGAATGTTATTGATCTCTGTACATGGAATATAGCTACTTTGGCTAAGATATTGTGGAACATTAGTGCTAAAGCATATAAGCTCTGGGTAAGGTGGGTTCATACCTACTATATAAAGGATGTTGATGTTGTTGTGTACCAGCCTGGTAGTTCTCGTTCTTGGGTTTTGAGGGCTATTTTCAAGCATAGGGACCGGATTCAGCTGACTGGTACTTGAGAATTATTGCATCTGGATACTAAGTTCCCAACTGGAAAAATGTACATGGATTTGAAGGGAAGGCGAGTTGATGTGATATGGAAGAAATTGTTCTTTAGTAATCTGTCTAGACCACTTGCTAAATTTGTTTTATAGATGGGTTGTCATGGGTGTCTTTCCACTAAAGATAGGTTATTGAGGTTTGGAGTAGTGAATGATGGGCTTTGTTATTTTTGTGGTGATACAGAAACAATGGATCACTTATTCTTCGCTTGACCGTTTTCCAGCACTGTTTGGAGTGGAGTTTTGACTTGGTTGCGTGTGCAGCATATCCCACTTGCTTGGTCTCTAGAATTGTCGTGGTTGCTTCAGGTTACAAAAGGAAAAGGGGTGCGCGCTCAAGTCTTGAAGATGGCTGTGGCTGAATCGCTGTATTTCATTTGGACCACCAGGAATCATATGGTTTTTACTAGCTTGCGGAGACCGCCACCTTTGTGTGTGATATTATTCAAGTTGTAGTTGCAAGGTGCAGTGATGTTCCTAGACTCTTTGTATTTGTTCAAAGTCTAGATAGGATGTGATTGTTACGTTTAATGTCTTGAAGTCTTGTTTTACTGGACTGGTCTGGATCTAGGATCGACCTATGTACTTATCTGGTTTTGGAATAAAAGTTACTCGGTTCCAAAAAAAAAAAAAAAAAAACCACGGTTTCTCCTAAAACTTTCTAGTGAAACTTTTCTTTCGTAGAGAAACTTGTGTAATCTAATTAACTCATGGTCTCTATGTAATTCACTAGACAAGGCAAAATTAAAGTGAAAGTTAAAACTTATCGAGTAATGTTTCGGGAGTCTTTTGATCTTCCCTTTCCAGGCGTAGCAGAACTTCGTCATCGTCTTCTTCGTGTTCTTCATTCTCTCTTTCGTGATGCTCTAGAAGTTCTATCACATTCCTTGCTACGTTGTCCAATTTTTTAGAACTTTTCTTCGGTTTTTTCAATGAATGCTTCAACCCTATTAACAACTTCGCCTTTCTCCTTCATAAATTCTTCCATAATCATAAGGTCAATCTTTTGTTTTAGGATGGATGGTCTTGGTGGAACAAGGGTAATTAGTGTAGTCACTCTAACCGGTGCTATTGGTATCAAGGGTTGGTCTAGCTCGGTGCCACGATGAAGTGTATTGAGGGGTTTGGTTATCCTTAGGATTTGATTCTTGCATGTAAAATACTTGTTCAAGTGGTGTTGAATCCTTTGGTTCATCCCTAGTCGTAGCTCTCTTCTCGTCTCGATGTCTTCTATCTTCCTTAGGATTATTTTCCATGGAACCTCTTCAATAGCTTGAACTTTCTTAGTCATAATGTTCCTTCCTCGTCCTTTTTGCATGGAGTTCTTACTAAGATTCTCGCATCCTTCCCAAATCCTTCACCCACCTGAGATTGGTCTGTTGGAAATATGCAATAGTAACCCTGGGTTAACACAGCGGAATTCGAAAATTTTATTGCATATTAATCTTGATCCAATGACTATATAACATAAAACAAGCAAATCAATACTTAATTGTCGCACTAGCTTTCCAGACAACAGCTTTAAAACCTTAAAGCTCTTCTTTGAATTTGTTCGTCTAGTACTTCGAATATTTTCGTCGTGTATGAGATATTGAATCTAGTACGTCATGATCGGCTTTCCTCTACCTTGGTATCCACGGGCAATCATTCTACCGAAGAACGCTAGGATGTTCTTGTTCGAAACTAGACTAAACTATTTAGTGAGTAGGGTTATGTAGAATAGAATCATGAAGAAAGATGTCATGATGGGCAGGCAAGAGAAGAACGTGTGTGTGTTCATCTATGATCTCGCAGATCATATATGAACTAGAATTCAATTACAATAGGACTCCTAGCCTAATTGGTTGGGCTTGAATCCATCAAGCATCAAGTCATGGATTTGAAACCCACCAAGCCCAACTTATTTTTCTTTATCTATTTTTGGGCTTTTATATTTGGACTTCAATCCAATTTGTTCCAAATAAACTTTCTTGCTTTAATTAATTTAATCTAATTAATCTTTCTTTCAATATAAATTAAATCCAATTTAATTAATTTACTTTCTTAATGTATAACAATTAATTAAGTCCGATAAGTCCAATTTGACTTATTAATTGTTTCTATCAAATAGAACAATTCTCAATAACAGTAAATTAAATATTTATTAATCCAATTAATATTTAATTCACTCTAATACTCAGTTGGTAGAACAATCAACTTGTAGTGTGACCCATAGGGCCTTATGTAAGTAAGCACTAATCTAATTAAGGTTTGGTGAAACTTCTAAACAATTTACCAACCATTCTTAATACATAAGGAACGTTTGCGAGGATTGCAAACCACCTGTAATGTAGAGCTTATGATGATACGGTCCTTTCATTCGCGAACACTCGATTAAGTCTAGAACTTGATTTAGTGTTTGTTCCAATAACTTAATCCATTTATCTCATTCTACTAATTGATCCATAATATCTTAACACCATTCCAAATATACATTGCATTAGCCTACGACTTTGATCAAACTAATAATGAGAAGTTAAGTGTTCTCTCCAAATCTATTATGAGGAATGAATCATATCTTGGTTCAACTACTACTAACATCCGTTTCGTGATGTGCCCAACACATGTCGTATCTACCCCTACAAGGAGTGCAAGCATTGGTCATGGTCAAAGCACACGAGTCCACACATGTAGTACGTATTGACCTCAAGTCAAATGACTATTACACCACCCTACAAACCGTTACTTCCGTAGACATGTAAATAGATTACATCAAACGGTTTTTCGGCTGAGTATACCAATACTAACTAAAGTGTCCATGTGTCCATCACGGATTACCAAGTAATTCGTAGTCGTGAGAACTACTACACCCTCAAAGGATATGATGCAGACTACATGCCAATCTCCAATGCATCATCGATATCCCATTCTCGATGATCATTGATTGAGGCTATTTTAGAGCTATGTTATGTCACTCAAGATCTCACATTCTTAATGATCACATAAAACTTATTGGAACACATATGTAAACAATTACAGACAAACATATAATAATATTTACATACTGTAATTCCTATTTTTAAATGAACAGTGATCATAAATAAATACTTATATCGAATTTGTATATTGTCCTCAATTCGATTGTCTCTAGGACATATATACTTTATGGTGCAGAGCAAGCACACTTAACTTTAGAGTTCTTATGGATGGATGTCCGAAGAGAAAGATGCAACTTCTTGGTATGTTGGTGTGAGTAGCATTCTCAATCCCTTTAAACTATTTTGAAACTTAACTTGAAACTGTGGAGCGTTACATATTATATCTTTTTTTTTCTTTTTTAAGTCAAAAGATCATGTATTCTCATTAGAAGAAGCGAACAGCCGCAAGCATCCATACAGTCACAATGGTCAGGGAATATCATCAGGTAGTATTTTCCCCGCCATCACAATCAAAAGAAATATTCTGAACAAGAGAATGGGCAAGAGAGTTTCCCAATCTTGGAATGAAAACAATACTAACAGAAGTAAAGAACAAGCAACAATATCTGATATCATTTAAAACACACCCAACAGCAGAGAAATCTACAGCTTCGGATTGCAGGGAACGGATAATGTTGAGAAATCAACTTGAGACAATTGCCCTCGAACACAACCTGTCTGATTCCCAAGTCCAAGGCTAGGTACACAGCTTGACGGGCAGCAAATGGTTCAGCGATCTCCGGGTTTTGTATGAAAGGTACTGACCTTGACTATTACGACCAACCACACCCAAGCCAGCAAATCCAAAATGTCGATCGAAGTTGAACTTTATTGTACATCCAACCGGAGGGGTCCAAGCAGCCGGAGTTGCTTCAGGAGGTCGCGGACTCGCAAATTGATTCCGGGCATCTTTAAAGCACTGGATTATTGTGCAACAAACAACGTCGACTCATGAGAATCATAGGCTCATAGCCAGTATCTGTATATATGCACAATCATGTTCCTGTTCGACCAAATTCTCCAGCAAGAGCATACGAAGGACTCGAATTCTAGTCGATTGCTGGACTGCAGTGATCCAATTCCCACACATTCCGGGCTGATATTATGTCAATTTGGAGACCCTATTTGAAAAGTGTCACTATATTGAGCGTTACAATAGGGGACATTTTTACTTTTTTAATTAGTAGTGCAGGTTAATTACATGATGGTTGAGTCAATACCTTGTGCTTTAAGACCCATAGTAGGTAGGGTTTTGAAAAGACTACCTGCTGCTTTCAATATAACCTTCTTCTGTACGTAATATTTCTATATAATCAGATGTCACAATTTCTTGTTGATCTCTTCAATCAAATACAGAAAATAGTAAACATGTTTTGCTCCCACATTAGCTACTGTCTTTTTCTATGCTGTCTAGCTAGCTTTGTCTTCTTAATCGACATCTAGAAACTTTCTTTTTCTCTTTTTCTAGACTACATATAGAGTGTTGAATTAGGGTTTCTATATTTGCGTGAGTGAAAAAATTATCTTTCGTGGAGTACTAAGCATAGTAGTTAACAATAACATCCAAATCAATAAAGCAACTATGGAAGCTGGAGGAGAACTCAAGGATGAGAAACTACCACCAGGTTTCCGATTTCATCCTACCGATGAAGAACTAATCACTTACTATCTGATTAACAAAATCTCCGATGCAAGCTTCACCGGAAGAGCTATCGGAGATGTGGATCTCAATAAGTGCGAGCCATGGGATCTTCCAGGTTCTTATTCTCAACCTTATTAGCATATTGGTTTCTTTCTTAAAGGATCTCTTGCAGTATAAAAGGGTAGTAATAATATTGTTGCCGTTTCAAAAAAAAATGAGAGAAGAGAAGATCCACAAAAGGTAAAGGAAGGGAGAACGGAGAAGGAAGAAGGGTTTTCAGCAAGATGTAGATGTGCTCAAAAGTTTGGGTGTGTTTCTTAGCTTGTATGGTTTGGGATCAGGTGTGAAGGATCTCTCATGAAAAACAAAGTGTTAAATTTTGGAATTTCTTTAATCAATTGATACAAAGTTAAGACAGTGATGAAGGCCAAAATGTTTCCGAGTCATTTAAGTTTGGAGTGGATAGAATGAAGATAAAAATACTTAGCTTAAGAAGCTTATAGCCCTAGCCCTTGAATTTTCTTTTAATCAACAAATAACTTTTTTTTTAAATGTACAAGAAAATCTTTTTCCACATCAACACATATATATCTATCTACTACACTTCCAACTTTTACAATTCTACACGAGATCACCACAAAACCCTAGTCATTTCATCATTGATGAAGCCATACTCCCATTGGTGATGTGTTAATTTTACTATTTTCTTTAAAATGTTTTTTTTTTCAAATTGCACTTTTGGACAATAAATAGACTCATAAATCAAACATATATAGTTACGACTTTACCATACTTTATCTATTTATTTAATTATTTTTTTGTCAAAAAAAGTCTCTTATTCACATTTTTTACAATAACTATATCTATCACATTGTACTGCATCTCCATATTACGTTAATCTATTTAAAAATCATGAAAAAAAAAAATTCGAACGCCAAACTATTAGCAAGATGGAGGAGAGACCATTCTTTAATTTAGGGGGAAACCGCATAATCTTATTTCATAAAGAAAAATAGTTGTAAGTTGTAACCTAGAAGCACATTAAATTTATTTTATTAGTTTGAAGGAGTAATGACATTGAGATAGATGTTAATGTAACCCTTTGGTTATGTTATCTTGGTAATAACTGATCTGAACTTAAGTAAACTTATTTGTAGTATAAAAATAACCAATCAAATATGAAATAAATTGATCTGAACTGAACTGAAATTAATATTTTTTTCATATGAAGATAACAGAGCATTAACAGGATTTGGGTATTACAACTTTTTAACTCGTGGATATTTGTATTAGAAAGTAGAAGCGGGCATGAATCGGGGGATGGTGCAGCACCAGAATCACAAATTGTATAATACTTTTTTACTATTAATTAAAAAAAAAAAATGACTACTAAAAAATCCGTTGAGATCGATTGATTGATGTTCTGGTTAAATTAATATGAATTACTCCCTTCATTTCAGAAAAAAGTGTTACATTTTACTATTCTACGGTCAACTGTCTCCGCGTTTGACCACAATTTACTCTTAAACAATATTAATAAATAAATTATTAAAATTATATAATAAAAATTTAGTAATTAAATTTTTATTATATGATTTTATTAAATTATTTACTATTATCGTTTATGAGTAATTTGTGGTCAAACTCAAAGACAGTTGACCGGTCAAAGTCAAAATGTAACACTTTTTTTGAAATGGATGGAGTATTAATGAGTAAGTATCCTGGGGGACCAACATTACAGTGAGACATAAGAGACCGACAAACATTTTCATTATAGTCAGTAAGATTACAAGTTTTGACCAAGAACATCGGCAGGGGCGAAGCCAGGAATTTTTTCCATCCCGTGCTCGCCTTAAATTAATTTTAATAATGAATTATTATTTAAAAATTTTAAATTAATAAATATAGCACATTTGTAATTCAATGAAACAACCAAAATTTTCTAAGTACTTTACGAAAAATTACATGTTGTTATCATTATTCTAAACTTACTAAACCGTTTCTAGTAAAGATATAAAAGACGAACACATATTTAAAAATGCATTTTGTTAACAACATAGTAGATGTTTTACTTAAAAACATCGATGTTTTCATTAATAATATATGTCCTATAATATTTAAGTTAAATATAGACGGTCTCCCACGACGATGTGTTCTAAATATATTAGAAAAAAGTAATTTGAACACTTGTATTGAAGTTTATGTCATATTCTTATTTAAATATCATTGTAAAATAGATCGTTTTAATTGTTGAAACTCTAAATTTAGTACATATATAATAAAAAAATCCGAAAAGCACCCCGTGACGAGCATGGGCTGGGGGTGTATGTAGCATCGCCCCTGAACATCGGTGTTATATACATAAAAATTGATAAAAAAATATTTAATCATAAAACATTAATAATATCGTTTAAAATATTACAATTATATTTAAGAACATCAGTCCTTAGGTCCCCTTTAATTTAATGCAGGTCTCGTCTAATACTTTGTGCTACTTAATTACCGCAGGCAAGGCAAAAATGGGAGAAAAGGAATGGTATTTCTTCAACCTGAGGGATAGAAAATATCCGACAGGGGTAAGAACAAATCGGGCAACAAACACAGGATACTGGAAGACAACGGGGAAAGACAAGGAGATATTCAACAGCAACACATCTGAAATGGTGGGGATGAAGAAAACATTAGTTTTCTACAGAGGAAGAGCTCCAAGGGGTGAAAAAACTAATTGGGTTATGCATGAGTATCGCATTCATTCCAAATCTGTCTACAGAACTGCCAAGGTATATACATACATGTCTTCCATCTTTTATTTTCGAATAAGCCTCTTGAGGACCTCTTTACATGAATTAAAAATCACCGACAAACATATAGTCTCTTAAATCCTCATTGAAAATGTTTTTCGATACCTTTATATATCTCTTGTAAATAGTATGCTGTAAATTAGATTTTTTATACCAAGGATATATCCAAAATAATATATCAATCATAAATTATAAGTGTGTGTGTATATATATAACTAGAGTGTGTGTGTCACGCGTAAACATTTTCTTATCCATTATATAATCTTATTTTCAGTTTACAAAATGCATGCATATTCAATGTAATCAAACCGAATAATGTGAGGAATGTTGTTGCTTATATATATCGAAGATATTCCTAAAGAGTAGGTTTTACACTGCACACAACACAATTCTAAAGAATAATATACTGTATATTACATATTTATTTCTCGAGTATAATTAACTTTTACAATTCTTGTGAAATAATTGATTTTCTATAATGGAAAAATACACATTACATTAATATAAGTTAGTTTATTGTCCCAACCAATTTGCTAGAAGGTATATGGCATGGTGTTTCCTTATATTCAAAAAAAACATGATTTTTACAAGTATTTAGTTAATTTTGAGTTTTGAGATAGTTAATCAATTTTACTCAAAAGTTTACACAAAGTCTCTGAAGATGCGGTCTCTAAATAACTTATTTAGAGACGAACCTTTGTTATCAACAGAATCATCCATGTTATTAATCAAAACGTCTATGTTTTTAACAAAATGTATTTTTTGTGATATATAAAATAACACCGGTGTTGAGATTTTATACATTTTGATTAATAACATTGATGATTTTCTTGACAATATAGGTCCGTCTATTGATAAGAGACCGCCTCTCAAGATACTTACTCAAAGGTTTATAATGTGTGTAGTTTTGAACTCCATATATATTTGCATATGAATATTATGAAATTAGCGAACTACATAATTGAAAAAAATAAAATAAAATAAAATTTTAAAAAATGATAAATAAAAGGGATAAAATCATTGTGGAATTCGAATATTACACCTTCTACTTTAAAAATGACACATGTACGCACAAGATTAAAATTGATGAACGTATGAGATTTAAATTAAAATGAAAATTATTCCATACCATTCGCTTCATATATTACTTTAAACTAACTATAATATAAATTAGGTGATTTTCCTTTTTTCCCCAAATTCTAGTAAAATCTAATTATAATTAAAGGAAAATCCGTTGCACTCTAAATGTATGCATCACCCGATTTACACAAGCTCTACATTCAACAAAAAAAAACTGCAGAGTCTAAATCAATTTCCTTACAAATTAATATTAAAAAGAAGAGGGTACCACATCACTTAATTGGTTGTCGTCATAGACAAGATTGTTTTGAATTATTTTGTTGGTGATTGGTCTAATCTCAATGGCTTATAATCTCGTGCAATAAGTTTTGATCATCGAACAAGAAAGACTTGCACCATCCACTATTTTAGCAATGATATTTTTTTCCTATGCTATCTTGCATGAGTAAAACTACCTTTTGCCAAAAACAAGTTATCTAATGCGTTACAATACTTATTCATAGTTTCATATACACTCCAATAATGCTGGAAGTTTCCAAAACATTATAAGAGGGACTCATTTAGCAATGATTTTTTTTCCTATGCTATCTTGCATGAGTTAAAAAACTACCTTTTGCCATAAAACAAGTTATCTAATGCGTCACAAGACTTTTTCATACACTCTAATAATGCTGGAAGATTCCAAAACATTATAAGAGGGATCTCAAAGATGGTTTATTAGAAGGATAAAAATTAACGGTCAAACATTAAAATTATTGCAGTTATTCCGTAAAATTTATGTTGTTTAAGCACATTGATATCAGTAACAACCACACTACTTAATACTCCACTTGCTAGTTGCTTCCAGTTAAGCTTTTAGGTCATTCAAGCAGAAATTTAATGGAGTATAGTTTATCCATTCGATTCGAACCCAGCCTAAGCAAGAACAAGGGCAAAGCCTCTGATGCCATGCATTGATAGTATTCTGACATATTATATATTTATATCCACTCTCAAACTTATAAAGATCTATATAAATCTCTAATAGTTCATCTCGATCTAGCATTAAAATACGAAGTATAAATATGGTTGTTAAACATTCCAGCAGGATGAATGGGTGGTGTGCAGGGTGTTCCAGAAAAGTGGTGGAGGTAAGAAAAACCCAACGAGCAGCATTGGCAGCAGCTACTCAAGGGCAGTAAACCACTACAGTAACTACAACATTAATCTTGATCATCATCATCAAAATCCCATGCAATCACAACTCATGCAGCAGCAGCAAGAAAACAACATCCCAATATTCCCAGGAAGGAACTACATTTCCCCAGCAGATATCCAGGAGTACAACAAGATGGTCTTGAGGGGTAACATGGTCAATTTTCCCATCCCAACACAGCTCAACTATGGGGGTACTCCTGCTGCAGGACCAGGCTGTTTTACTATATCCGGCCTCAACTTGAACCTTGGCGGCACTAGCACTTCCACATCTCAGCAGCCGGTGATGAACCAGCCAGTATTGATGAATGCTGCTGATATTCAAGGCGATCAGGTGCATGGTTACAATGGAGAAATGAGCAATGCAACAAACACAATCAATAACAGCAGGTTTATGGGCATGGATCAATGTGGTGACTTGGATACTTACTGGCCTTATTGATTCATGGAGATATAGGAAAACCAAGAACATGGTCCTGTTGAATTATGGGGTACCAAATATTATATGGTTAATTTTTGAAGAATTTGGAGTAAGTTTGCTAGTAGCTCTGTTTTAGTTCTTGTTTGAGTGTTGTTGAATAAATTTCTTATGTTGCAAACTCTGTTTATTTTGCGCACTATGGAAAGATCGATGAAAACTTCACCGGCGGTCCATTCATTAGTTCATGATATGATTTATACTTTTACTTCCATTTCATATTTAAATGTTAGGTAATGTATTTTATGTCTAAATGGATGATGAGTACTAATTTGGACAGTTTTTAGTTATGCTTTCAAACATTGTTTAAATTATACTTTAGTTAGTTTATAGTAGAAATTCCATTACATACCAAGTGTTTTTGTTAAGAATAACAGAATAAAATGTAAAATCTCAACTTTTCTTTTCCATGCTTACAACAATATATCAAGTAAACTGGTAGCAGCAATTGTAACAGATAAAACACACTCAGAACAGGAGTGGCTAGTAATACGAGTATATGCTGCTATTGCCAATTACTTGCATGATTTCTATCTTCTACAATTAGGCAATTCAAATGCAAACAATGCAACAACTAAGAATTGAAAAAAAAAATGATAATAAACTGAAAGAATGTAAGGAAGGAGCACGGACTAAAACCAGAGGAGACCAGAAATGTCTTTCAGAAAGTAATAAACCAAGCTTCAACTATCACTCATCATACATACATGATTCAATACAGTAGCCTCTAGGTGCAAAATCAATGGTTTATATCACCTAATGTACCAGATGGACAGCTACTATCATTTCGTTCAGGTAGTAGTTACTTTTTGCTCTCCAGCAGAACAAAAGATTTTGCATTATCACAAGTCTAACAGTTTTTATCCTCAGAATATCCAGTTTCAATAGGATAGGTAATAATAGGTTGAATTCAGAGAAATCAAAAGACCTTGCAAAGCAGGACGTATCTGGGAGATATATCCTCTCTATCTTGCACCAACCAGAAGAGGGGACAGAAGAGTATTTCCGGATGTTACTTATTCCATTACCAGATACTAATCATTCTTGAAACATGAGATGGACCCAAGTTCGCCCAGCAGTACTTCTATGCATGAACATATGATCTAGTGATCATCTTCTATTATTCCCGGGCAGTTGGAAAGAAGTGCATCTGAGGATTCATACTAAAGACACAAAGATTGAACATACGAAGTTAGAAACTACATCATCTGTGAGACTGTGACAAGTTTTTAAGTACTACACACAATGAAAAAGATATCATAATGACATGTACCTGAAACCCGCAAAAGAGACAGTAGTTGAACTCATTCCTCAGCTTCAGCAATATATTCATAAGATCCTGTGCAAGAAAGATGTGATCATCAACTAACTTCCACGGAGAAGTATTTTTAAAGATGGTGAATTGCAAGCAAAAATCAAAGGTGTATTGTAATTTACATTAGAGTCTTGCATTATACACACATATTGCATCAGGCTTGTAAAATAAAGTATTCCACAGACGAAAGAATCGCAGAGCAATAATAGGTAATGCCCACAGGCAGCAACATATATACAACACTCCAACATGGCAACATACCTCTTCTGTGATTTCTTCCTCCTCCTCTTCATTATCCTCATCCTCCTCCCCTTTATTTTCAATCTCTATGATATCTCTGTTTTCCAGCTGTGCTAATGCAGCCTCTCCCTTTCGATAGTTAACTATAACACGCTTCGCTTTCCACCGTTCCTTCTGGCGACTCCCAAAATCATCCATTAATTCTTCCACTTTTCTCTTGTTTCTTTCAGCATTTTCTAGCTCTCTCCGCATCTTTTCTTTCTCCGGATCCTCTTTACCAATTCCACCCCGCCCCCTCTTTATATCGAGACCGAGTGGTTCAGCTATTCCAGAGCCTTCCTTGCCCAATCCTGAGCCAGGAGTATAGCCCATCTGTTTTAAAAGTTTAAAGCCAATGTTAGATTGTGGGATTGCTGAATCCAATCTTGCCATGGTCTGTTTATCCTCTCCCGTTTGCTGCTGCCCCAGTTTAAGCTTTTTATGGTCCTGCCGATGTCTGGGGTTGAATTTCTTGTTTGATGAACTCACCGGTTCAACCTTGGCACTAGAAACCTAGCAAACAGATTAATTTAGACATCTTTAACGAGAACCTCGGGAAGATAGGGATCGAGCGCCCATAAACAGAAAAATGATAGAGTAATGTGACTTTAGAATTGGGCCTTATATTTTGAATGCCCATTCATAGGTTGTATTAAGGTAAAGAAGTCATATGGACTGGAGAAGGAGAAGTGTGCAAATCAGGAACTCTCAAGTCTTAAGTGACTGAGCTATATATATCAAGACAGCATACTACAGTCAAAAGAAATATGTCTTCATAATGACCATAATTTATCTCAACTTCAACAAGTCCTACTCTACTAGAATCACGGCATCTTAAGAGTTGAGCGTCTTCATGATTTAAGTATTTCTTCATAATGACCATGCACTTAATTCAGTTGCAGATAACATTCACCAAGTACTCACCATCTTTTTCCCTTAACTTCCTTCTAGAAGCACCAATAACATCCTCAACCTTCATAGGAATCACCCAACTAACTACGGCAAAATTTTGTATTAGGCAGCTAACATTTAGAAAAACCTGATACAGTATATTAATAACAGGAAGACCCAACCTGCCAAGTGCCAACTATTAGGCCTCATTTGCACATAAATCTGAGTAACCATCCAACCAATTGTTAAGTGCATTCCTCTAATTTGCACCAGCGTAAAACCACTAATAAATGAGTCACCAACGGAATGAATCGGAAAAGTATGTAACCAACTGAAGCAATTCAGCCTTAATAAAAGCCTATCATCTTTCCAGTCTTAGTGAATCGCACTGAAATAACAGTCTCCAGATTGCATTCCTTAAAATTTACTCGATAAATAAAATCAACATATGACATGATGTTAAGTTTTGGGGATTAGGGCTCGAAGATGAAACAGTGTTGTTGTATCTTAGACCTAGCAAAACCGAATTTTAGAGTGATAATGAATCAACATAGGAAAATCGTACCGTTGCAGAGGTAGATTTAGAGACATCTGGTGGTAGAAACTGAGAGAGGTCGCCCATGTAGTCTTCATTTTCTTCTCCTCCCGCCATCGCAATTCTTATTGGTGAAAGCTCCAAATCCCGAAACGTTAATATCACCCCTTCCAATAGCTTTAATCGGTGGTAACTGAGGCAAGTATTGCGATCAAATTTCTCCAAAGTTAGAACCTATCAGTTGCTTTTTGAACAGTTGTTACTAGTGTTCTTCAATAAAAAACAATTATGGGTAAACTAGTACCATCCCCAATTATTTTATACACCCTCATATATACTTCATTTTCTACAAACTAGTTTTTCAATATACCTGCAAACAATTATGAGTGAACTAGGCTTGTATGTCTGACTAGAGCTTCCTCAAGGACTTCAAGAACATCCAACAAACAAGACTTAGAATAATGAAAATAACTGCTCTTGGGAAACCCATCACACCATCATAAAAGAAAGACCAATTCAGGCCCTTTTTATACCATATACCCAACAAAAGTCATATAGAAACCTGCAAGAACATACACAAAATATGGCGCATTTCATTGACGCATTTCCTCAAACACATGGCGTACAACATTGTAGTGTTCCATTTTGTTAAGCAGGCCGAACAATTTGTTGAATTAATTGGAAGACAGAACAGAAGGAAGAGGTTGTATATTCAGCATATAACAAAACAAATTGAGAGCATCACTGACCTTATGAACACGGTGAAATCCGAAAGAGGAGCCTTCTTGTTGAGTTGTTAATTTGGATTAATATTCACTCTTGTTGTATGGAAAGAAGAAGAAATGATGAAATTAGATTATCAGTTATTTACAGCTGCTAGCTTCTTCCATATGGAAAAAAGAAAAGGAATCATGGCAAGAACAAGAAGTTATCGAAAGAGATGATGGAAAATTTCTCTCTGCCTTTGATAGATTAGACTAGTTTGAGTTATTTCGACGTGGAAAGTCTTAAAGCTTTTCAGCTTAGCTTTTTATTTTTTTATCATTGACTAGTAAAAAGTTTATTGCGTAAATCTTGTACTTTTTAAATCATTGGTAGTTGAAGAAATTCTGGGTTAAATTTTTTAAAAAAAATTTACTTGTTATCTTTTTATTCCGAAAATATCCCTAACCTAAACTAAATAAAGTAAAACCAATCTAGCTTAGTTACTTTTCTCAATAGACGACTTATATTTTATATTGGAACCTTTATTATACATTTGTGTCTTGTTTTGACTGCATAAATTCTTATTTTTTCCGTATTAAGTTAGAATCTTTCGCGAATATTTATTTTCAACTTCTAATAATTTTCAATGATGTTATTAAAGTGGCGGTGAAAAGTATATTGAATATATATTAAAATAATTAGACAAAAATGTGATGTCTTATTATTTAGAAAAATAGAGTAATCTGCCTTATGTCGTTTTATAAAATCTGAAAACATGAAATTTAATTCTTAAACACCTACATTAAAATCATTAGTTTTTATTTAGTTAATTACCACCTATTTACCAATTTTTCGATTCTGTATTCAATTTAGATTTTAATTTAGTTTTTCTTAGCGAACTTTGACCAAATTATCCGAGTGATAGTGAGTTCTCCCTTAAAATTTCCGAGTGATAATGCTTTTTGGAAGGCCAGGATGCTCGGTTTTTGTGCTCATTAAGATTTAATCGCTTTGCCCTAAAATCATTTTTTATAAGTTTTAAAATTCCAAAACTCAAAATTATTGTTGTTAATCTCGTAATTGGCGTCCAGTGTCAGTTTTTTCTTCTGTTTTTCGCCCTTTGTCCTTACCTTTCGTTGTTGCCATTGGTGTGGGTGTCTTTTTTCTTTCTTTTGTTGTGTTTATGTAACAGGACAGGTTGTTGTGGTTCTCTTTGTTCTCATAGTCCTTGGAACTTCTTCTCTCACTTTGGAGGTAACATGGATAAGAAAATTCATGAGTTGGGTAAGAAACTGCATCTTACAGATATTGAAGGAGTACAGGTCTCTGTTCCGACAGAGGTGTGGGAAACAAACTCATTTGATCATGATCTTTGTTTGGTGGGTCGAGTGTTGTCTAGAAATACAATTCATTTGGAGTGTTTGAGAAATCAATGTTTAATGGTTGGAATCTCTTACGTGGGGTACATATAAGCAAGGTAGGAGAAGATCGACTTCTGTTTCGATTTGCTCATGTGGTTCGTGCCTTGTCTATGGGGCCTTGGGCTTTTGATAAGAATCTTGTTGTACTTCAATCTATTCCAGTGGGATCTGATCCAAGCACCATGAAAATTGATCACAGTGATTTTCATGTACATGCTGTAGAGATACCATTCAATATTTTGCATAGAAAAATGGCGGAGTTTCTTGGTAATTCTATTGGTTCTTTTGTGGATTTGGGATATGATGAGACTAAATCATTTTCTGGTTCTACACTTCGTTTTCGTGCTACAATTGATATCACAAAGCCGCTACGAAGAATGATCCAAATCAAAGGTCCGAATGGTGTGGAATTACACATTCGTATGGCATATAAACGTTTGCCAAACTTTTGTTACTATTGTGGATGCTTGGGTCATCTTGTGCGTGATTGTCACAAATGTATTGAGTTCGAATCTGTTACGGGAGAAATACCGAAAGACAAGCTTGGTTATGGTGATTGGCTGAGAACACATGTGAACAATCTCCAATCCAATCACATTTCTGGTAGTGCTCTAATTTCCCCCGCTGAAAGTTCGAGCCATAAAAGTCCAATGAAATCAGTGACATCTTCGGTGAAAGAAGGTCCAGTTCATACGTCTCCAGGTGAAAGTTCACCGGAAATTCAACACACAGTTAATTCGAGCCAAGTTACGGGTAGTTGTGTAGCGGTTCCTGGATTAACTGGTAAACAATTGGACGAGGCTTCTAAGGAAACTGCTGTAGACTTTGTTGGTTTGGATAAGCATGAGAAATTAAAGGCGGTTTTGGAAGAAGATGACAGTTCATTAATTTTACCAAGATTGAATGAAAATAATCAACGTCTGCATGATGACATGGAAGTTGATTGGAGTGAATCCAGGGAGTTGGTTCAGTTTAATCTGCTAGTTTCTTTATACAGCAGTGTTGCGCCAGTTGAATCTCACAACACTTTAGTTCGGATGGGACAAAGTATATCCCAGTTTAAAGATGGGCCTATTAATTCGCATTTGGGTCGAACAGGTGGGGAGTTCTCTCAGGACCAATTTAAAGCTGCCCAAATATCTGGACTTATGGCTGATGCACGAAAATCATATGGTAATAATATTTTGGGTCAGAAATCAGTAAAGATAATGAAGAAAGCTAAAAAATCGACTCTGACTATTATTGATGTTGATACTGTGGGACCGAATTCGGGAAAAAAAAAGGGGACGGCCTGTAGGATCTGGTTTGGGTAAAAAGAAAAGGCAGAATGATATTGGGAGCCAGGCTACTGTGGAGTGTGGACAAGATATAAAAAAAATGAAGGGTCCTGAATTGGATTTAGCATTACGACCAGAGAGACGGAGGTTGCTCAACAACCCCGCCTATCATTATGAGTTGCTTTTCATGTAACTGACAAGGTTTGGGGAACCTTTGGACAGTTCGGGCCTTAGAAAATTTTCTTAAGCAACATCATCCCCAGATTACCTTTCTTATGGACACCCGATTAGGGGATTCAGGGATTGATAGTATTAAGCAACAGTTTAATTTGTTTGGCATTTGTGAAACCTGTGGTGATATCCAGCCTAAGAGCGGTATTAGACAAGGGGATCCACTTTCTCCTCACTTGTTTTTATTCTGTGCTGAAGCTTTAAGTTCTCTTATCACTGATGCTAAAAGTAGATAAGTGTTGAGGGGTGTGGCTGTTTCCCCCTCCGCACCAAGGATCTCACATTTACTCTTTGCGGATGATACTCTTATCTTTTGTGATGCTACTTGTACTGCTACTGTGGAAATTGCTAGTATTCTTCATTGTTATAGTTTGGCTTCTGGTCAAGAGATTAATTGGGAGAAGTCAACAATGGTTTTTAGTAGGAATGCTGGGAGGGAAAGCATAGAGGAGGTACGGAGTTGTCTTCCGGTTCGAGTTGTTGAAAAACATGAGAAATATTTGGGTTTGCCTACAGAGATGGGGAGGTCAAAGAGGGAGGTGTTTGGTTGGTTGAGAGAGAGATTTTGGGATAAGACGAGGGGTTTTGGGGAGAAGTCTTTGTCAAAAGCTGGTAAGGAAGTCTTAATAAAATCTGTTTTACAAGCAATCCCAACTTATGTTATGGGATATTTTAAATTGCATGAATACCTTCTTCGTGAACTTGAATCGATTATTGCTCAATTTTGGTGGGGGTGAGGGACATGAAAGGAAAATACATTGGATTAAGTGGGATACTCTTTGTGATCAGAGTAAGAGGGATGGAGTCATGGGTTTTAGAGATTTCAGTGCTTTTAATCAAGCTACGTTAAGGAAACAAGTTTGGCGTATTCTGCATTCTCCACATACTCTGTTAAGTCGGGTTTTAAAGGCCAAGTATTTTCCTAATTGTGGTATTCTTAAAAGGAATTCCCGGAGATCCAACAAACAAAGTAAATAGAACTAATATAAATAAAGGCTAATGCATCTTTCACTTGGAAAAGTATTTGTGGTGCAATTGATTTAGTTAAACAAGGTGTTAGATGGAGAATTGGGAATGGGGAGAATATTAGTATTTGGAGGGATAATTGGATTCCAAGGGACTTAACTTTCAAACCGTTAACTCCAGATCTTTATGAATTGGGAGATACGGTTGTGGCATCTTTGATAAACTCGGATAGTATACATGAAATTAAAATTTCAATTAATACCATCTTTTGGGAAGAAGACGTCGATTATATTATGAGTATTCCTATTCCACGTTTTGGTACAACAGATATACAGGTATGGCACTACTCGAAGTCTGGTTTCTATTCAGTTAAATATGCGTATCATCTGTTCAGGAAATTAAAGAAGGATGCGCGACAGAGGTTATCTCCTGGTGGTAGCAGTTGTATTCCTTCTCCTAACTGGAATTTCATCTTGCGCTTGAATATACCTAATAAGATCAAAGTGTTTGCGTGGAGATTGTTACGTAATGGACTTCCTTTGACGACTACCTTGGTCCATCGAAAATTTATTGTTGATTCTGTTTGTCCATTGTGTAACTGCATTGAGGAATATGCTATGCATCTCTTTTTGCATTGCCAATTTGCGAGATTAACTTGGGCCATATCAGATATACCTTTTGATGCTATTAATTTGAATGTGACTCATGTCTGGGAATGGTTCCAACAGGTTTCTAAAGCACTGGATGAGCCGCAATTTGCAAGATTTGTTTGTCTATGTTGGGGGATTTGGTACCAGCGAAACAGAGTGGTACATGGGGACTCTTTAATTGATCCGCAGGGAGCAGTTCAGTTCATCAATGATTATTTATGCAGGTTCCAGAATGCGAAAGTATTGTATGCACAACCATGTCCATTTGTTCCTACTACTACCTGGTCATGTCCTCCTGTGAATTACATCAGAATTAATATCGATGCGGCGCTGTTTAAAGAACCATTGCCAGTTGGCATAGGTATGGTGGCTTGAGATCATAACGGAAACTTTATCTCTTGGCGACATCGAAATTTTCTACACATCAATCAACCTGATATTGCTGAAACTTTAGCAGTTGTTGAAGGCATTAAATTCGCAATTGCTTCTGGTTGTTGAATGTACAGATTGAAGGCGATAATAACTCTGTTATGGCTACGTTTCGGGCAAATGAAGTTAGTCTATCTGCTGCTGATGTTTATGTGCAAGAAGGCTTGAATTTGTTAGCTTCTTTTCTTCATGTGGAGCTTTTTACATATTAGTATAGAAGGCAATATGATAGCACATAGATTAGCCAAGGAAATTTATGTCGATTGTGACGGAGATTCCATCTTACCTTTCTATTCTGTATCCGTTTGAACTTTGTTTCTGTTTGCTAATATAATGCAAATTTCTTCTCAAAAAAAAAAGAGATGATGGAGAGATGAAGAAGAAATTACGAAGGAGATGACTAGGAAATACCGTTTCCAATAAACCGCTCCTACTGGTCACTGGAGATGGTATTTTTAATCACAAATCGGTCGGGCCATGAATCCCGGTATTTGTAGTCCATCTCCCGAGAGTCTTGCACTAGACAAATACTCCTTCCGTCCCAGTTTTTTTTACCCGTATTCCATTTTGGTACGTCCCAAATTCAATTACGCATTCCTTTAATGGAAAATATATCTCCTATTTTATTTATTCAACTATCTCTCATACTTTATTCACACTAAGTCTTGGAAGAGACATGTATTAGTGAGAGAACTGAGAAACGGATTGGTGTCCTTAAGTATATGTATTATGCTTTAAACAATATTAGTAATGTTTTATGAATGGATATTTTATATCATTTTTTATGTATGTTTATATCACCGATGTTCTTAGTTAAACCTCTAATGTTTTTAGATATAATTGTAATGTATTTGTCAATCTCTTTTAGTCTTTCCATAAAACCGTCTCTCAGGAGACTTAGGCTCTGTTCTCTTCGTCTGAACAAAACTAAACTGAACTGATTTGAATGGAACCGAACTGAACTGTAGTATAAAAATGAACTAATTAAGCAAAACTGAACTGAAATTAATGAGTTTTCAGATGAAGAGAACAAAAACTTACTCATTTATTCACTATTTATCCTACTTTATCCAATCTCTTTCCTACTTTATTACCATATATCCTACTTTATCCACTTTTTTTCTTAAAACTTGTGTCCGACCCCGCGGATAATTAAAACCGGGACGTAAGGAGTACATGCAATTTATAAAAAAAACTTAATATTCTGATTTGTTTTTTGTGTTAACCTTGTCCGGCCGTGTCGACCCTTACTCTTTTACCATTACAACATCTCTTCATGGTTTTCATATATCATTTAATTTGTCATTATTTAAAAAAGGACCCACCCATAACCAATTAATTATATTCTCAATTTTATACAAAAATTCTACATTTTAATACTATTAAAAGTAAACATTTTTTTACACTTTTTTATATTTTATTATTACTTTAATTTTTCATCTAAAATTTCGCACCATGAAGTCTTACGGGACGACCAAATTTTGGTTGTTACTACAATATGGACCGCTAGGGTTATAGCTGTGAATTATGGAAATCTCAGGAGGAATTACAATACTTGGTCCCATAAATGAACAAAACCTAAAGTTGCTTCTTTACATTTCGTGTACCGCGGGAAAATGCAACTATCTGGCGGGAAAGAATAGAATTCAGCCCAATTCACCGCTTGCTATAAATTTCACTATCTTCTCTCAAATTTACGACTTTTATCATTCAAAAACTTCTACACGCTTCCATCGATTCTTATAGTATCGGAATCTTAACGAAGCTAGGATTTCTGAAAATGGGGAAGAAAAGCAAAGCTAGGGTTCAAGAAGAAATCTTGGAGGATGACGAATTTGAAGAGATGGATGAAGAACAGGAAAATGTTGAGGGATCTTCCTCCTCGAACCAGAAAAGCTTGTATGAGGTAACTTATTATGCATCTTTTCGTCTCAAAGTTTAATTTTTGTGGTTAATTCAGTACTAAATTGTGTTTGCCCTAATTTTGAATTTGTTGGACGATGTCTTACTGTATTGAGGTGTAATTGGATTTTGGAATTCAAACGTTATGGTTATATTGAGATCGCTGTTGAGTAAAATTGAGCTTTTACTGATCAATTTCATTTAGATGTGTTCTGAATAGCACCGATTTAAAACCGAGTCGACCTAGAAGTAACAAACAGGACAGCTCTGTAAATAAAGGATGGATTTTGGATTGTATCTAGAGGAATTTGTAGTTATTAGTAACTTGGAATACAGGATATATTTGTATAAGCAACAGTTAAAATATCAGTATGGAAAATGATGGTGGGACGAAATGATTGCGAGACAAAATCAGTGTGCAAGAGAATGGCTAGTGATTTGCTGTTCGACCTAGAGCTTTTATGCTTGTTGTCAACTGCCACGACCACAATACCGTATCGAGTTCTGGTCATTAAAGTGGAGTTGTTGCTTAGTATCCATGACGTTTCCATTTTCAATGATTTGTTGGTTTTAGATTACTGTTTTTTAGCTGGAATGGTTGTTTAATGGACCTAATTGTTTCAGATTCTAGGAGTAGACAAGGCTGCATCTCAGCAGGAAATTAAGAAAGCATACCACAAGTTAGCTCTGCGCTTGCATCCTGATAAGAATCCTGATGATGAGGTAATTACATTATGGGTGTATTAGACTGGTTCTCTTACTGCACACACATACACATATATATATATATATATATATATATATATATATATATATATATATATATATATATATATCTATATATATATATCTCCTTGGTTTCCAAGATTTATGATTCAAGTCTGTTTATGCAGGATGCCAAGGAGAAATTTCAACAGCTGCAGAAAATTATGTCTATCCTTGGGGATGAAGAGAAACGTGCAGTATATGACCAAACTGGTTGTGTCGATGATGCTGTAAGTCCTGAGGAGATCCTCATTTTCATTTAGTTATGTTTTATGCTATTGAAGTCGAAGTACTTATATCGGGATATCACGTACTGGCTCTAGTGCTTAATTTTTGGAACTTTATACAACTGTTTTTGTATGTTTCATGTGAAGCTGTTTTAATACCAGAATCTTACTTTCTCTACTTGTATAATTTAGCTCTCTATTTATCATCATTGGAATCCATGTTTGAGCATGAGTAGGTTCTTTTGCCCTGTCCTATGAATTCAGCACATGTTCGACTAAACTTTCTTATTAAGAAGCTAATCTTGGTCGGTGCAATCGTTTGGTGAAGCATTATCTCTGTCCTTGTACATCATGAAACCAGTCAAACCACGTATTATAATTTCCTTGGACATGAAACTTGTCATCACTTTGTTGATTGGGCCGATAATCAGACTGATCAGCCTCATCTTACTTGCATTTCATGCATGCTGTATTTATTTTCTCAATGATTGGGAGGTACTGCGATATTACTTAAGATGCTATAAAGTGATACTTATCTCACTCTGAAATTGGTCTTGTTTCTTTGCTTGCTATAATATATCAGGACCTTGCTGGAGATGATATCCAGAACTTGAAGACATATTTTCGAACTATATATAAAAAGGTAATTCCACTGTGGCTTTCATAGCTCTTCTCTATTACTAGTTCATACTATGGAAGACTTATCTAAAGTTACTCTCAGGTCACTCCCGCTGACATTGAAGAGTTTGAAGCAAATTACAGAGGCTCGGATACAGAGAAAAAGGATTTACTTGAGCTCTACAAACGTCTGAAGGGAAATATGGATGGGTATGTACTTTCTAGCTGAATTTCTTTCACGTTTAATTACTTTGGTTCTACACTTTTTCTTATCTTACAGATCCTTTCTCCAGGCTCTTTTGCTGCATGATCTGCTCTGATCCTAAACTAGATTCACACCGGTTCAAGGATATAATTGATGAGGCTATTGATGCAGGTGTGGGCTCGTTTCTGTATGCAACTTTGATATTTCAAATTAAACATAGTTCTAACATTTTCTTGACAATCGAGGCATGCTTTATTCCTGTTGAAGTTAGGTATTGTTTGCAAAGATTTTACGAATTAATTTTGCTTTTGCTTGAAGTTGGATCTTAGTTGAGATTCAGTTAAATAACATAAAAGTATAAGATTTAGGTTTGGTATCTTGATTGAGAATCAGCCTAAATACTATAATTACGTGCTCTTGTTATCTCTCCTGTTAATTTACATGCCTGGCTGATTCAAAATTTTCATCATTGCCTTTGTGAGCCAACTCTCCTGTTAATGATTTCATGTGTTTGTGTATCTGTAGGAGAAGTGAAGTCGACGAAAGCATATGTGAAATGGGCGAAGAAGGTGTCGAAAACAAAACCTCCTACAAGCCCATTAAGACAGAGAAAGAAGTAAGTCACATATTTGACTCTATCAATTATCATTCCAGTACCTTGAAGCCTGAACTGTAACATCTTTGTATGCATACTTAATTCAATCGAAATTATGTCAGGCTGAAGAAAAACTCCGACGATCTGTATGCAATGATTGCTCAGAGGCAGAACGAGAGGAAAGGCAAAGTTGATTCAATGTTTTCTTCCCTTGTTCAAAGGTATGGTGGAGCTGAGGCAGCTCCAGAGCCAAGTGAAGAAGAGTTTGAAGCTGCTCAAAGGAAACTGGAAAGCCGAAGATCTTCCAAACGAAAATAACTGTCCCTATTAAACTACGGTCGCTCTAGTAGAAAGTTATACTGTGTTCTGATCTGCCTCTATGATTCAAAGCTCATGTGTTTACCAGGTGCCTTGGAACTTCATGATCTCCCGTGAAACCTTTTTAGCTTTCTATCTTCTTTTCTTTAAGGCGATATATTTATGCATGTGTTTGAAAGTTTTAATGATGAATCAAGCACTCTTGAAATTTGGAGTGTTCTAAAGAGAAAAACTTGTCTCTGATTTTCAGTGTTGAATTAAGCAAACCACCAGTCCACTTGGGATCAATATCTTTATGAACACAAGGAAAAGTGATCTGAGAGACCAATTTTGCACCTCAATCGTAAAAAAAAAGCCTCTAAAACTATATGAAACCAAAAAAGAGGCCAATTGCCTTCATACCTCTGAATGGACTTTTATGTCCCTAATTTGTTCCAAAAATGTCCTCTCGTCCAAAACCTATTTTAGAATATCATTTCACCTCCACGTTTATTTTGATTTTTCATTTTTATGCAAGTGACCCGTTTGGTTCGAATAGGCATTTTGTCAATTATCCAAAGGTTCCAGAATATTCATTGACGGTTGATTGATCAAGCAAATGTCATGGCAAGAGGTGATTCTAGAATTGCGGAATGTATAATGAATGACGCAGCTCAATCATCAATCAAACCAGCGGTTGATGATTGTGGCTCATGTAGGTAATCGCGGTTCTCGATTACATGAAACTTCTTTTTTAACTGAAGAAGAAATGGTCCAAAGAAAAGCATGGATGATTTTTTGTTGCCGTGTATAGATAAGTTATTTAAAGATCGTCTCTTTATAACTTTGTAAAACATTTATTATAGTATTAAAAAAAAATTATTTTTTTAATTGAGAAGTTGCAGCACTAATTTTTTTTCTAGTTCAAAAGGTACAAAATCACTTTAAACTTATTTTAAGTATTTGAAAACACGTGATAACTTTCAATGATCAGTTTACTTGGATAATGTATTCTAAAGTAATATAATAACAAAATACATGGCGCGTGGAAGACTCTCAATTGTTTTTCAATTTTGATTCATACAGTACAAAACTCTCGTAACATACTCGTTTGTCTTATCTCTGCCAAATATCAGAATTTCCTTTGTTTTCACAACTCTCTATCCCCTTCTATGTCTTTTCCCCCAAATCAAATTTTCATCTCAACATTCCTTCAAGAAATTAAATATATGAAACTATCTATTTCAAATTTTTTATTTAATCTTGAGCTTGATGGTGATATTATTTGTTTTGGATTCCGATAACATTTGATTCCATGGATGATGGATCTGACATATCTAGAGCACCTTCAATGGTGGCTGTGAAGGAGTTGGCGTTTTTGTGTATGTTTTGTAGTTTGGTCTGGTTTGAGCCACGAGATAATCTTGCAACTATCTAGAAAATCCTTCAATGGATGTTTTGTCAAGCTTCAAGCTTTCTGCACTTATATACTAACAGAACTTTGACAATGAAAAAGGGCAAATTAGTTCTACCTGGAAAATAGAGGGCAATCATGAATGATTCCGTATCCCCTGGTTCATACTCCAATTTGTTTCTGTTTGTAGAAAATTACCAGAGGAAGAAGATGATAAAATGCGAGAAAGATCTGATGTGAAATAGCTTTTCTCAGAAAAGTTCTCTCTCCTTGGCCTTTGTGTTATGTGAAATAGCCTTTCTTTAATTTACAGTGTTAGCATTCATGTATGGTATGGTTTGACAGTAAACATTGAATTATTGACACTCGCTAAATGGCTAAAGAAGAGACTTGTACATATATATCATACAATTTAACATGCGTAGCGCATTACGCAATGCTAGTATCCATGTTGATACTCAGTTGCACAATCCATTAGTAGTATTACATAATAACATAAATACTGACATTATTATCATAAATACTGACATTATAAATATGTAAGTTTACCCGGACCCGCAGTGAAACAGCTCATGAACTTCTAATTTGCATATATTGCCATACTGGATAGTTACTAGCAGAACATAAGCTGGAATGAACTCTAACTCAGCATAAAGAGTAGAGTATCTTGCAAAAAACCTAGAAAACTCAGACTGCTCATTCTTAACATGCCCAGGCACGTCGAAACAAAATAGGGGGGGAAACAAATTTCACTCAATTCTCCGTATCGGATACCTACTCATCAAGCTCATCCTGGTTAAATCACACTCCAAGTTCCACTGCCTCTCTGCAATAAAACATGCATTTACATATATACAATTCCGAAATATGCAGCAAGAACTAACAGGAGACAACTGCATGAGACAAGTGTGAAATGAAAGAGATAACATGAGGTCTAACCAACAGTTGGTTAAGTTTGCATTAAATCTACATAATGTTACAGGGATATTCAACCACGAACAAAAGATCGATGATACTATCTATCTGAAGCTCTATACAGACTACACTAGGATCAGATACTACACGGCTCAACATTTCTAGCTAACACAGCATGCAATCCATCTCTCCTACATGGTTAGAAATTCTTGCCCATTTGTAGCTCTACTCAGATTATTAATGATTCCTAGCTAAAGTTCTATAACAAGAAAATTAATAGCAATAGCTATATTTACAGTTGCTACATTTTCCACTCGCCATCACCTACCAATCAAAACACATGAAATACCACCTTTGCTGTTTATACTTGGATGTGCCACTTGAGGATTAGAATGATAGTCCCGAGACAAACACCAAGCAAATCGTAGGCATCTAGCACTGCGGCGCCATACTGGATTACTTGCATGCAAAAAGTCATTGTGAAATCGAATTGAATCTGCATGCATCAACCTACAGGAGACGACACCTGCAACGCTGTACAAGGATGAAATTTAGCGTTTTTGTGAAAAGGCTGCAAACAAAATTGATATTAATAACAAATCCCCATGGCGCATTCAACCATCTCAAAAACGACACATGCTCCAACAGGGGAAGGCACAATCCTGTCCCAAGTGCGCACTAGTTGATTATAATTTGTGAACACAGGTAAAAACTCCTAAAAATCCTACGGGATGTGTAAAATACCAGCTCCACATTTTTTTAAAGCAAGTATAGATAAGGCCCATTTCAAATTGAATTGATCAGCAGTAAGGCTCCATTTGTTTTGAGGGGGAAAAAGGGAATAGAAAAAACATGAAGAAAGTTTTAGTTTCTGCCATTTGTTAGGAAATTCCGAAAAGTTAGAACATATTTCTATGCATCTCCAAAAATAGACCACTTGATTAAATTAATTGATTATTTTCCAAGGATATTTTAAGAAAATAAAGGAACATTTTATATTCCTATAAAAAAATCCTGGAAAGTTTTAAATTTTTTTCTCCTTTTCCGCCATTTTCCCTCAACCAAATGGAGCCTAAACTCAAAACCATCTTGTATTTCAAATGAATTTAATTTCAATCCGATGACCTGGTCCCAAATTCATACCCGGAACATGAACATCTGTTATAAAAACCGTAAAAACGTCACATTGCTCTTGAACCTATAACCAACTTAACGCCTTAAAGGCATCTTTCTCAATCCCCGAAAAGGTATTAACTCAAGGATACAGCGTCATTTCCTTTTGTGCAAGTAGGGGTGTTCATTTCGGTATTGTATAACAAAACCGAAAACTGAAATTTTTGGTAACAAATATATATATTAGGAACGGAAACCGAACCAAAATTACCTTTTGATTGGGTTTAATACCGAAATTTTTGGTCAGGGTTTGGAAAACAGAAAAATAATGGAAAGAAAATGCTCACACCATCATTGTCCATAAAAGAGGGTCTTCAGGGATGAATCATGAGCCTAAAGTACTCATCTGACTTCACCAATCAGATGAATGGTCTTGATGAAAACCTCAATTGGTATTTTTTGAAACTCCAGTAGGTGATCTTAAGCACCTCAAAATGGTTTTGTGAAAGGGCACCCTCATTCTTTCCATCCTAGTATCAACTCAAAAATCTGGAGACACACTTGGCCTTATGTTAAAGTTTAACTAAATTACAAAGTTACCACAATGTTTCTATTATTACAAATGTATATTGTGCAAAATTTCGGTTTTCAGTATAATACGAACAATTTTGGGTTCTTTACCGAACCGAAAACCGAATTTCTAAAAAGTATCAAACCAAAAACAGAACCTCCTAGTCTCGGCTCAGTTTTTCAGTATTTTTTAACACCCCTATGCGCAAGGCACTGAGGTTCAGGTATCTTAACAGTGATTATAACAAGTGTAAGGAACAGTCAAGGTTTCACCCCCGATATCTACTTCTCAGTTCTTGTGATCAGGGACCACAGGTGAAGACCATTTTCTAACCAACATAATAGGATATGGTAGGTCAAATAAGAATTAAAATCTAACTTAAGGGACAATACCTAGCAACGTCAAATGCCCCAAAGAAGGAACATAAAAGGCTTGTGAGCTCTAAACAGGTATTGGAGGTGAAATTTATAAGATCATGTAGTAGGTTGAGAGACAAGCCAAACTAAACAGACAAGAAAAGCCAGCCATAGTAAAAACTATCTCCTCCAATACCTTTTCCATATCATTTCATGTCTTGGGTGAATCCCCTGCATCTGATCCATCAGCAGACGAACTATCGCTATCAGAATCTGCATTTAAGAGAGAAGACGGTCATTAATTCAGAAAAATAACATAAGAAAGCTCAAATTAAAAGATATGCAGGACTAATGCCACATGTGCGACGACAAGTATGTGAAATTACCCAAAATGATTGAAATGCAACACATATTAGAGTATGAAACATCTTGATTTTTAGACAAAAAGGATAAATACCCACCGGAACTTGATCCAGAATCACTGCTAGAACTGCTAGAACTGCTTGACCTACTTCCATCATTACTCCGATTCTCTCCATCTACACCAGGAGGTTCATCACTTCTCCCAAAACCTTCAGATAAGAGAGAAAGCATCAATAGATTAGATACATCTTTGATGGAACCAACAAAAGGTCAGCATAAGAGTACAGAATTTTAAGACTAATTGGCACCTGAACTTCTGATGTGGACTTGTGGCATGGTGTTCTGCAGTTGAGGCAATGAGCATTATATAGTGATAAGACCAAACAGCTGAATAAACACAGGAAAAGAATGGGAACACAATTGGAAAATCACAAAATATGAGCTCTTACAGTGGGTTGATTAGAAGTTTTCCAAGCTTGAAGTTCAGCCTTCTTCCGGTGCTTGCTGACGATCTTTTTGAAATTAGTCACAAACCTATCAAGCTCCCAAAGTGTTTCAGTATCAACATTGTCAAGGTCCACCTCAATTTCCTCATCATTCTGTGCAAGGGCAGTGTTCCTCTTTTTAATGATCTGAATTATAGCATCAAGCTTTTCAGCTGGTAGGCCCTGAAGGTTTGCGCTAAGCCTTTGCTTCTCCTTGTAAGTCATGTCCCTTTTATTTATATCCTTCGCTTTAGGTTTCGGAGGAGCTGGAGTTCTGACAATCTGAGGTCGTTGAATTTTGGGATCAACAACCATTTGCGCTGTCATTGTCTCTGTTCTAGTAAGAGTTCCCATGGGTGGAGCAGCATAAGCAGGGACATTTGCCTGTACCATAGCAGGGATAAAGCCAGGAAGAGAGCTTGGGACTGAAGATAGGGAGAAATTAGACAGTGAGGCAACCTTTCTAGACGTAGGGGAGGGCAACCCTGCATCCTGATACATATGATAGTTCAAGCCAGGAGTATGTTCAGCTTCTATAACCGCCCACCTCTCTTCAAATATCTGAGATAATTCTTCTGCCATTAAATAGACTTCATGCCCCTTTGGATTGTAGGTCATGGCATTCCGAAAAACAAGTCTAACATCTTCCACGAATTCCATAAGAGAATTGTAGCGATTTTGTGACAGCCTACTCTTGATTGTACCCAAATCCATTGGGTGCTTAATAATAAAATGATAGTCAACTAACCCCAGGGCCTTAGCATCCACAGGCACATTGAACACCCAACCAAATTTGTGCTTCATCAACCTCTGTAGTAGGTTGCTGCAGCTCTTAAACAACTGGTTCCGGTTCTTATTGAAGCCAAAACCTGATTCTACGCTTAATTTTCTACCATTGCTGGCCTTAAGCCTCTTATTGCTTTCGGGGGGTAGTCTGTCCTTGGCCAAGAGGAAATCTGATTCTCGGTAAAATTGATTTGCCTTTGGAGTTCGTTTCTCCTTCTCAGAATATTCGTTGGGATTATTTTGCATCACAGAAACACTAAGCTGTCTATTATAAAGCCTGGGTTCTAAGATCCTTGTAGCACCGACATCCGAATTTACCCTCGCTAATCCAATTGGTCTGGGCCCATGGTGCCCCACCATCCGCACAGCCGAGTTCATTCTCATCAATGTCCTATTGCCCACCACATCTTCAAGCACAGCTTGCTGAGGTACATTACTATAACCACGCATACGTAGATCTACAACACCAACAGGAGTCCTACTTATACCAAGGTGGTTATTGCTCATAGAGCCATTGTAAGAAGTAAGCTGAGCCTTCTTAGCTTCAACACGTTCAGCTAGCAACCTAACCTGGTGCAGTTCATATTCTAACTTCCTTCTAAGATCCTCAATATCATTTCTCGGTGTTTCTGGAAATATATTAAATCTAACCTTATCATTATCAACCAATGTTGTCACCAGCGGCTTGACAACCCTATTCGAATGATCAACCTCCTGTCCACTTCCACTGGTTGTCCGAGGCGAAACTTGCACCAACTCATCACCACGCCCTCCAGTAACATCTATCGGATTCGGCTGATCACTGTTTTCCTGCTCACCAAATGTTGTATGAGGCAGCTTCTTTGCACCATGTAGCGGGGATGGCGTCTTCAAGTTCTGAACTTCATCACTCTGCTCTTGAGCATTTCCATACCCACCGTCTTCATGCAGTCGCTGGCTCTGAAGGGAACAATCCACGTCTTTGTCATTTGCTTGCTCTCCTGAACAATTCAGGGAATAACCAGCATCGTTGGCTTCAGCACACACATCGGGTGGTTCAGCGGCGCAACGAGGGGCCGAGGAATCATCGGGTCTGGCAGAAGGTAGGTCAGAGGAGGGTTTAGGGGCAGGGTTTTTCTTACGGGGTCTTCGGGTGTAAACAATTCTACCCTCCGTGCCTCTCGAATTCAAATCACCAACGCCATTAGAAGATATCCCCATATTCCCCAAATCCATACATGCATGTAATCAATCAGAATTCAAACCCTGAAGACCTGAACAATCCCTAAAAACCTAGGGTTTCGAGACCGTAAAATTAAACCACGAAAAGGAGAATTAAGGACATCAAAACCCAATGTAGACGACCAACAAAGGGGGAATTGAAAACCCTAGCTGAACTCGACTCAGAGTGTCAACATTGTAACAGTAATACTCTAGATCTAAATTCTACAGACTAAAACGAAGGAAAATTGAGAATGGGAGCTGAAGAAAGCGGGAATCACTAGGAAATGTAAAGTACTGAAGGAAAATAAAAAATTACCAGGAAAAAGAAAAATATTAATTAAGTAAAAAACAGAGAAATTGGGAAATTAGGGTTTCAGTGTACGGGAGAAGAGACGGGGTGGGGATGATGGTGCTTGGAGTTTTATATTTTTTTAATTCTTCTCTCTTCTTTTTTTTCCTTTCTCTCTCTAGACTAGAATCAGTGTCGTTTGATAATTTTGCCGGTGCTCGCTTGTAAGATACCCACGTGCGAGTTTTCTAATCTAAATATATATAGACAGATTATTAGATATCATGTATCTTTGAATTTTCATCGAGTTTCATTCATAAAATTAAATCAAAAATAAAATAATAATTTAAATTTGTACAATTTATTTTTAGTATATTTACTGTATATATAATTTTTATTAAATCACATATAATTTTATCTGCAAAACTTCGAAAAATATTTGGAACATATATTTGAATTCACCACGACAAGACAAATCTATAGACACCAATCTTATATATTATTATTAATTAAATTTGATGTGACATGTCTTTGAATTTCATAGGGTTTTCATTCATAAAATTAAATCAAAAAGAAAATATTATTAGAAGTTAGGAAAAAATCTTGACTTATGTACCCATAATTTTCGTACTCAATATGGCCCAATCTGTGGAATGCCGAATTTCAAAAATATAATATATATACATGGAAAAAGAGCTCAACTTATGGCAATTTTGGAAAAGTGCTTAACTTATGCATTATTACGATCAATTTTGGAAAAGAGCTCAACTTATGCATTTTCCATCCCGAATTAAACTTTCCGTGGGTTCGGACACAAATTTTAAGAAAAAGTGAGTAAAGTATGATAAATAATATGAAATAAATTGAATAAACTATGAGAGATCGTGAAAAAGTAGGATAGAGGGTGAATAAAGTAGGAGATAGATTTTCTATTTAAGGGATGTGAAGTTGAAATTGATACGTCTCATATTGGAATACGGAAGTTGAATTCGGGACAGAGGGAGTAATTCTTATGTGTGTGGTGGGGGACCACATACTACCTCGGGGTTGTTGGGAGTCAACCCTGTAAACTGAGTTATAGACTTTTTATTTTATTTGGTTCGAGTTTGAGGGATACAGTTTTTTTTATTTAAGTAACATGTATGAGTTTCTAATTAACGGGTCAGGTACAAGTAACGGGTCATATACAATAAGATATTAAATTTCACATAATATGTATATATATATATATAAGATAAACAATTCCTATTATAGATTCCAACACATACATTTTTCTACACATGTTTACTAAGTTATGACAATTAACAAGAGCCGAATACACTGTTGAGGTCATGTCAGTCTATATCTTACTACAGGGGTACTCCGTCATTTTACTTTTGAACGGGTCGGGTTCCATACAACCCGAATTTAAACCCGTTCGAAATAATAAAGGTTCAGGTCCGGGTTAGGCATATACTCGAACCCGTTACATACCTTCGTAAAACAAGACTCGGGCATCAACATTTTATGGTTAAGTTAGTGAAAAGTACATTTTTCGGAGAAGGGGGTGCGGGGTGGGTGCCAAGAAACTACCGTAACATGTGAAATTATGTTTGTAAAATAATACTCCCTCCATCCCGGATTAAACTTTCCGCGGTCCAGTTACAAAGTTTAAGAGAAGAGTGAGTAAAGTAGGATAAATAGTATGAAATAGATTGAATAAAATAGGAGAGATCGTGAAAAAGTATGATAGAGTGTGAATAAAGTAGGAAATAGATTTTCCATTTAAGCGATGTGAAGCTGAAATTGAGACGTCTCAAAATGGAATGTGGAAATTGAATTCGGGACAGAGGGATTATTTCTTATTTGTGTGGTGGGGGACCACATACTACTTCGGGGATGTTGGGAGTCAACCCCGTAAACTGTGTTATAGGCTTTTTATTTTATTTGGCTCGAGTTCGAGGGATACTGTTACTTTTTTTAAAGTAACATGTATAAGTTGCTAATTAACGGGTCAGATACAGGTAGAGGATCTGATATAATGTTATCAATCCGTCGGGTCTTGAACGGGTTCGGCTTGGATCCTACCCCTTTCAAAGTAAATCCATCGTGATGAGTCATATTTTACAATTTTTATAGTTACCATAAAAATAGACTATGTCATATAGTATTGGATGAAGGACTACCACCAAATTGACGTGGCGTTGTTTGCAAGTTTTATTTTCTCGATTAATTTATTGTGTCGATCCCTTTCTATTTATTATTAAAATTAATTATACCGTGGCATCGCCACGGGATAGTACTAGATGCCACGGGATAGTACTAGAAAATTTAACCTATGCTCATCGAAAAAACTGTGGAGTTCATGTCGTGTTTTGAAGTTAACCAAAAACATGCGCCTTCAGGTATGAGCACTTATGTAATTACTACGCACGTTTGATCAATTTCTAAAAAGATAAAAAAATTATATTGACCAAACACATTATTTAATAATTTTATATTTTGACAAGGCTTGCAGCTCACCTACTAAGATTGACAGTATAAGGGAATTTGTCGAATGGTTGCTACGCATTGGAGATGGGTAAGTAGGCACGAAAAATGATGGCGAGGTCAGTTTCAAGTTGCCTGAAGATATCCTTATTTGTGATGCACCAGATCCAATTGCTGCCATGGTCAGTAGCACATATCCTTCACTCATGGACCATATTGGTGATGGTATATATTTCCAGGACATGGCGATTCTTGCACCGACTAATGAGATAGTCCATGAGATTAATGACTACATCATGTCACTGTTACCTGGAGATTCGGTCGAGTTCATGAGTAGTGACAGCATATGTCCTGATGAGGATGACATTGTTAATAGAGAAGATGTATATTCAGTCGAATTCCTTAATACTATTAGGGCATCAGGTATACCAAACCATCTCATTCGACTCAAAGTTGGTTGTCCAATAATGCTTTTGAGGAACATCGACCAGTCTGCCAAACTCTGTAATGGCACAAAATTGATTGTGACTGCAATCGGGAAGCATGTCATAGAGGCAAAGATGATAGCTGGAAAGAATGTTGGACAAAATGTACTTACACCTTGCATGGTGTTGACACCTTCAGATGTTACGAAATTTCCAATTAGATTCCAGCGTAGGCAGTTCCCTATATCAGTTTGCTATGCCATGGCAATCAACAAGAGTCATGGCCAGTCCTTAGCACATGTTGGTTTGTATCTTCCCACACCCGTATCCAGTCACGGTCAGTTGTATGTTGAATTCTCAAGAGTAACTAGCAGAAAAGGACTCAAAGTTTTAATCCTGGATGAAGGAGGACACCCCACAGACACAACAATCAATGTTGTTCACAAAGAAGTTTTTTGGAAATCTTTAAGGTATGTGCATATCATTATAATGCATTAAATATAGATTTCCTCAATTATTTTCTAATGACAACTTACGTGTGTATTGTGCTTTACCTTGCAGGTGAAGAAGATGCACTTGGAGGTTGAAAATTAAATCTTTTTGTACTTTCGTTTTTTAATATGTATTTGACTATTACTTTAACTACATTGCATGGTTTGTCAATTGTCAATTAATTATCCTTTCACTTTCATTTTCTTCAGGGATATACTGAGAGGTTGAAGGTATAATCTTTTGTACTTTAATTTATAAATACATACTTGACTATTACGATGACTAATTGGATTTCTTAATTTATTTAAGCTGTCATTCTTCAATTGTTTATTAAAGAAACCCAACGTTGTGGCATCGCCACAAGTTAGTACTAGTTTTAGTTAAAAGATTGTGTAAATCTCTTGGGAGATGGTGTGTTCCAGACAGACTTATATTGTCAAGAAAATTATAAATGTTATTAATAAAAACGATTATGTTCTCAACATTGGTGTTTTGTCATATTAAAACAAGAATTATTCCGTTACCAACATCAACATTTTGATTAATAACATGGATGGTTCTATTGATAACATAGTCCGTCTCTTATGAGACTTTGTGAAAGGTATTAATACAACATCTCTTAAGACACAGTCTCCAGATATTTAGAGACGAATTTATATTATCAATAAAATCATTTATGTTATCAATCAATACGTCTATGTTGTTAATGAAATCGGTTATTTTCTAATATGAAAAGTCTTCATATATTTAGAGACGAATCTTATTATCAATAAAATCATTTACTTATCAATCAATACGTCTATGTTGTTAATGAAATCGGATATTTTCTAATATGAAAAGTTATATTTAGATTCAAATCTATATTATCAATGAAATCATTTATGTTATCAATCAATGCGTCTATGTTGTTAATGAAATCGGTTCTTTTCTAATATGAAAAAAACACACACTAATATTGAAAACATATAAACGCTGTGATTAATAACATTAAACATTTTATTGATAACTTAGGATCGTCTGTAGATAAATTATCTACAAACCGTCTCTCAGTAGACTTACTCTTGGAAAAAATATATGTGAACCTTCCTGGGCTCATGCAATTTATTATACACCATTATATATATGATCTAACGGTCTATATCGATTCGCCAAATGCAGCAAAGCGATCAACTTAGGCTCAGTTCTCTTCGTCTGAACTGAACTGAATTGTAGTATAAAAAACAACTAAGCAGAACTAAACTGAATTGAATGAATCTGAACTGAACTGAAATTAATGAGTTTTCAGATGAAGATTAGAGAGCCTTATTGCTTAGTGATCGCCCTTCCACCATATGAATATTTAAATTTAAAAAATACAAATCAAAATTAAAATACTTAAATTTACCCTCTAAAAATTAATTTTTTTTTTTTGAAGTGCCTATATTTTTAATTTCAGTCATTTTACATTTAATGAAAATAATCATTTGTGATTGATTGCCTGATAACAGGGAGGAGTGGGATGCTTGCCTGACCGTTAAAAAACTCGACTTGCTTCTTCCTCATTTACTTCCAGTAAACAAACTAATAACAATCCCAATAAACCGGTGAAGCTTCTTCTTCCTCTTTTACTTCATGCAATTAGACTTATCACTGCCTCATGCTTGCTTCCATCATCACCAGCCTCTTCACTTCTCAAGTCTTCTTGAGCCACCTTTTGGCCTATGTCCCTGCACTACAAGTGTTCGACGAAATGTCTCATCCACGCCCATCACAAATTCAAATGCATAAACAAGGCTCTTTCATATCGGAGTGGAGCCAAGCTGCCCAAGTCTAAACCGGAGCCGAGCTTCCAAGAATCTTAATCGATTTCATCCAATAATCGATTTAGGCTTCTTCTTATTGGTAAGTTCAAATACATAAAATCTAATTTAGGATGAATCACTGGGGCAACTTCACTGGTTGAAAGTTTACTTGAATCATTAAATATAACACACGTGACTTCGTTGCGGGATGGGCTGAACCTTGTCAGTTATGAGTTTGTGGCATGCCAAGTGTTGAGGATTGGAATTTGATCCTCAACTAGGTAAGTTTAGTGTTAAAAACCTCTTTATCACTCAGTTCACTCTTACAATCAACATTGTATGTTGGAAGCATATATTGGTTTCCTTGCAATGCTATATGATGCTTCTTGTTGTTTAAACAATGAGCTGTATGCATTTGCTTTGTCACCTTCATCTTTAATGGGACTTTATTCTCTTGATTTAGAAATTTTGTAGCTCATTCCAAATTTACTCAATTCCCGACTTTGCTAGTGCACTCAACATATGAAATATTTCCTTGCTTTGTCAAATAAACTGTATTTGATCCTTTTGATACACGTTGCTGGAGTCCCTCGGTGATAGAGAAATTATTGTGAATCCCTGGAGGGTAGAACATCATATAAGTTACTCCTGCTATATGCGAGGCTCTAAGTATACCTGTTGAAGAAAGAGTAAACGTCACAGCCACAACTTAACTCATACTGCTCAGCAGTGGCTGAATTCTTTGTGAGGTTTGTAAATAAGGAACAAGTGAATATGAATGCCAACATTGCAAAATTTAGTGTTGCCCTAAATAAAACGTAGGGAGTAATTGTTGCTTTATTCATATAAAGTAATGCCTTATTCTCTTCGTTTGAAAGTTTAAAGAATTTACTTCTCGTTCATGATGACTGTAAAGATTGCTCGATCGGTCTTTTCATTTTCCTCTTAGAAGCATGAAATCTGCCACACATGTTCTCAGCTTCAAAACTTGTTGCCCATTACATGATATTTAATCATATTTCAATTTGTTGCTTGTAGTGAACTAAGTAATACTGTTATTGAAGATCATCAACAAATTAGAAAAGTTCCACCGCAGCTGGCCGTCAATGATTCAATCACACGTTACTTGCAGTCTAAGAATCTCTTTCTTATACTGGTACTGCTCCATCCACTTCTTTGTTCTACATTCGAGAGTGAAATCATAATCAAGTCTATTGCACATGAATATGTAATGCAAAATTTAGTTTTGTTCTTCAAAGATGTTAATATGAGTAGGCAAAATATCCTTTACAAAGATCAAATGTACGCGGCTCTGTACACACATACATACATACTTCCTTTGTCCCGTACCAATTGTCCCGAGTAAAATATCAAACAAGTAACATATTTGTATAGACCTTGAGAGATCGATCTCGGGACGAGTTTACCAACACAATGTGTTTTTCTATAACCCCTAGTAAATAAGTACATCATGAGTTTAATAAAGAGTCGTTAACTGACTCATATATTTACTTTAATTTCATTTACTATAACCAAACAAACCTATCTTCACCGAGAGAGCCAGAAGAATAAAAAAGGCTAGCTTGAAATAATACATTGCTTTTATCCGTTAAGAATAAAGGTGAGATTCTGACTTTTCGATGCCTAAGTGAGCCTGGAAAAATCCATTTTTGATACTCCAGTGTGAGACATTTCCGATTTTAGTACTCTACAGTGGTCGCGTCCAATTTAGGTACTAATTATCAATAAATATGTACAATTTAGGTACTAATTGGATTTATGATGTGCACGGTCGCATTCACGTGCGAGCGAATGTCAAACGCCGAAAGATAAACATAGAAAATTGACCGTTCGCAAGATATCGTGGATTTCGTCCCACTCACAAGCGTCAAATTCTTCCTCGGCGGATTCTTTTTTTAGGCTTTTTCATCAATTTTGTTTCAATCGACTTTCAATTAATCGAATTCACGTGAAATTGGAGTTAGGTTAATTGTAACTTGATACTGATTTGCACACCCACTATCTAATTTACATTTAGTACCTTAATTGTAAATAGTTATTGATAAATAGTACTTAAATTGGACGCGGCCACTCTGGAGTACCAAAATCAAAAATGTCTCACTGTAGAGTACAAAAAATGGATTTTACCCAGCCTTCTTTATTCCAATATGTTTCTCCTCTCCTCCACGAGGTATATTTTAAGTTCCTTTTTAGATAACATATCAATAGATAAAGAAACTGAATGTCCTATAAACTGATCAATTACAAAGTGTGTGTTTGCAAATGATTTTATTTGTGCTTTTTTGTCTGCTTCTACTAAAAGTTGATTAAAGTTGGTTTTAAGCAAAAGTCAGTAGTGTTTGATATATCATATAAAAAGCAGCTTAAAATTGTAAAAACAGAAGTTTTAGTGTTTACAAAAATTAATTTAATTAGTTGTTTTTAATTGAAAAAAAAGCTACTATTTGCTTAAAGCAGTTAGAAGCAGCTATTGAGTTGCTTCTCTACTTCTGGCGATTACCTGCTTTTTTCCAGAAAAGTTGCAGCAGAAGTTGTAATATAGAACACTAAAAAACTGCTTTTACTACTTTAAAATCACAAAAGCATTTTTTTAAGCATTTGCAAACACAAGCAAAGTCAAAAAGGTAGAACTAAGCCACGTGTTTTTAATTAGCTACGTTAGTATAATCTAAAATTTAAAAAAGTCATGTGTTGTCCGAACCTTAGTCACATAGAACGAAGTCGAGCACAAGAGCGGGAACGGGAGCGAGAGCGAGAATTCGTCAAATTCAAAAATATTTGGGAGCGGGAGCGTATATAGAGCGGTTGTTATAGTATATAATTAAATTTAAATTACAATTTTACGACTATATTGTTTTTAAAAAAATTATTAATTTTTTTAAAGATATTCTAGTTCTATATTCAAATATAATATGATATTTACTCCTCAAATTATATCGTAATTTTTTATAGCTAAAATTTCTACTTTGATTTGTCGTATTTTTTTCATTGTTTTCGACCTCCTATGCGATGCTAAATAAGAAATCTCAGTTTATTATGTGCAAATCATTTTAGCAATCCCTTGTAAAAAATGAGACCCTAAAATTGATATTTTATTCCTAAAATTCTTCGACGATGAACTAAGCAAACTTAATCGAGAACTAAAAAATCATAAGTTGAGAATTAGTAAAGCTCGGAACGTGGATTCGCGCTCGTAATGTGAAGAAAAACTCCGGAGATGGAGAATTATGCTACTAAGGTCGGAACAAGGGATGTTCACGCGTGAATGACGTGGCATGTCCCAATGCCAATGGATCAAAAGTCAACTTGCGAGTGTGATTATATGTTAGCCACCCGCAAAAATGATCACTTCGATACTTGCTTCTAGAGAGAGAAACAGCAAAACAAAAACAAAAAAGAAAATCAGAAAACAAAAGAAAAGAAAATTGCACGCAGCAACACCCCGTCTCTTCACCCACACCCTGAAACCCTAATTTCCCATTTTCTTTGTTTTTACTCTGTTTTTCATTTTTCTTGAAATTTTTAATTTCCTTCACTATTTCTTGATTTTCGCTCTGATTCCCGCTTTCTACAGCTCCTCTTTTCTCATTTTCTCGTTTCTTTTCTGGGTTTGTAGAATCTAGATCTGAGAGTTTACTGTTACGAAAATTTTGCCGCTCTTTCAAGGTCGAGTGAAGTTAGGGTTTTGATTCCACCCTTTCAAGGTCGTCGTCTTCGTCTATTGTGGGTTTTGATACCCTTGTTCGTCATCCCTGTTGTCTAATTTCTAGGGTTTCCGAAACCCTAGGTTTTTAGGGATTGTTCAGGTTTATTCAGGGTTTGATTTGTGATTGATTACATGTATGTGTATGGATTCGGGGAATATAGGGAATTCTTCTAACGGTGTTGGTGATTTGAATTCGAGAGGTACTGAGGGTAGAATTGTTTACACCCGAAGACCCCGCAAGAAAAACCCTGCCCCTAAACCCTCCTCCGAGTCTGACCCACCTTCCGCCAGACCCGACGATTCCTCCGACCCTCGTTGCACCACCACCACCGAACCAACTGATGTCTCCGCCTCAGGTGCCCAAGCCAAGGATGCCGGTTATTCCCGGAATAGTTCAGGAGAGCAAGCAATTGACAAAGACTTGGATTCTTCCCTTCATAACCAGCGACTGAACGAAGACAGTGGGTATGCAAATGCTCAACAGCAGAGTGATGATGTTCAGAACTTGAAGACGCCATCCCCGCTACATGGCACAAAGAAGCTGCCTCATACAACCTTTGGTGAGCAGGAAAACAATGATCAGCCGAATACGATAGATGTTACTGGAGCGCAGGGCGATGAGTTGGTGCAAGTTTCGCCTCGGACAACCAGTGGAAATGGGCAGGAGGCTAATCATTCAAATGTGGGGGTGAAGCCACTGGTGACGACATTGGTTGATGATGATAAAGTTAGATATAGTTTATTTCCAGAAACACCAAGAAGTGATATTGAGGATCTTAGGAGGAAGTTAGAATATGAACTGCACCAGGTTAGGTTGCTAGGTGAACGGGTTGACACCAAGAAGGCTCGGCTTGCTTCGTCTCACAATGGTTCTAGTAATAGTCATCTTGGTATTAGTAGGAGTTATGTTGGCGGTCAAGATCTAAGTATGCGTGGTTATGGTAATATTCAACCTCAGCAAGGTGTGCTTGATCATGTGGTAGACCACAGGACATTGATGAGAATGAACTCAGCGGTGGGAATGGTTGGGCAGCACGGACCCAGACCAATGGGATTAGCGAGAGTAAATTCAGATGTAGGTGCTACAAGGAATCTAGAACCCAGGCTTTATAACAGACAGCTCAGTGTTTCTGTGACGCAAAATAATCACCATGAATATTCTGAGAAGGAGAAACGAACTCCAAAGGCAAATCAATTTTACCGAGAATCAGATTTCCTCTTAGGAAAGGACAGACTACCCCCTGAAAGTAATAAGCGGTTGAAGCCCAATAATGGTAGGAAATTAGGCGCAGTAGCAGGTTTTGGCCATGATAAGAACAGGAACCAGGTGCTCAAGAGCTGCAGCAACTTACTTCAGAAGCTGATGAAGCACAAATTTGGTTGGGTGTTCAACGTGCCAGTGGATGCTAAGGCCCTTGGTTTAGCTGACTATCATTTCATTATTAAGCACCCAATGGATTTGGGGACGATCAAGAATAGACTGTCGCAGAATTTTTACAACTCTCCTACAGAATTTGCAGAAGACGTTAGACTTGTTTTTCAGAATGCGATGACCTACAATCCGAAGGGGCAGGATGTCCATTTAATGGCAGAAGAATTATCACAGATTTTTGAAGAGAGATGGGCAGTTATAGAAACAGAATATAATCCTTACTGGAACTATCAAATGTATCCGGATGCTGGTTTGCCTACACCTACTTCTAGAAAGGTTGTCCCACAGTCTAATTTCGCCCTAGGAGCAGTCCCAGGCTCTAATCCAGGATTTCTCCCTGCTACTGCACAGGCAAATGTACATGCTTATGGTGCTCCACCTATGAGTAGTCTTGCTAGGACGGAGTCGATGACAGCACGGATGGCTTTTGATCCAAAAATTCAACGACCTCATATGATCAGAACTCCTGCTCCTCCGAAACCTAAAGCGAAAGATCCAAATAAGAGGGACATGACTGAAGATGAGAAGCAGAAGCTCAGCTCAAACCTGCAGGTCCTACCCGCGGACAAGATTGATGCTATAGTTCAGATCATTAAAAGGAGGAACACTGCTCTCTCCCAAAATAACGAGGAAATTGAGGTGGACATTGACAATGTTGATGCTGAAACACTTTGGGAGCTTGATAGGTTTGTGACTAATTTCAAAAAGAGCGTTAGCAAACACAAGAAGAAGGCTGAACTTCAAGCTAAGAAAATTGCTAATCAAAGTGTTGCGCCCATTGTAAGAGCTGTTACAAATCACATTTGTGCAATTGCATTACATTTTTGTATTTATTTCCTAATATAATTGTCATTTTTTCAACTGTAGAACACTTCGCCAGCAGCACAGGTCCAGATCACAAGTTCAGGTGCTAATTTGTCTAGAACTCATGTTCTCGTGTGTTGATGTTTTTCAGTTTCATTTCAATTTGGATCTAATCTATTAATACATTTTTTCTGTAGGTATTGAAAAAGGTGATGAACGTCCTCGTGCCGATGGAGAAAATCGGAGTAATATTGGAAGTAGGTCAAGCAGTTCGAGCAGTTCGAGCAGTGATTCTGGATCAAGTTCTGGTGTGTATTCCTTTTCTGTCTCTCTTTACACTCAAAAAGTTTCATTCTCCGCTCTTAGATACATTTTAATTCTTGGGCTATAGCATATATTTGTCGTACATCTGACCTTTATGTTGCATATTGTTTTTCATCTTAGATTTTGAATGTTATGTCCATGAATGAATAATGTTCATTGTTTCTTAAATGCAGATTCCGATAGCGATAGTTCATCTGCTGATGGATCGGACGGAGGGAATTCACCCAAGACGTGAAATTATATGGATAAGGTATCAAGACACTGTTTTTTTTTTTTTTTGGTTGTGTGTGGGGGCTTTTCTGGTTTGTTTGATTTTTCGATCTCTGAGCCCAATGCATTATTTATCAAAAATGCCACCTATATTGTATTTAGAGATCCCAAGCATTTTTTGTTCCTTCTTTAGACTATGTTACAAGTGCGTTTTTAATTCTTATTTGACCTTCCATATCCTATTATGTTGTTGCTTATGGATTTTCACCTTTTGCCTCTGATTTTGATAATTGAGTCGGGGTTTCCCGGACTCTTCCCTGTACTTGTTATAGTAATTGCAATAATTGCTAAGCAACTAGTACTTTATGGATAAGGAAATGGTGCTGCAGCAACTAGTAATTGTATTTTAGTATGAATATGTGTGATCTTGTGGGAAATATAGGTTTTAGTTGGTTACAAGTTCAAGTATGAGAGCAATGTGATGTTTTGATGGGATTTATATCATCGCAGAAATTATGCATGTATTTTGGCCTTCTGGGTATAAAGTTGGGACCAGATTGAATTAAATTATTTTAAAATGTAGACGGATTTGTGTCTATGTCAAATGCAACTGGCCCTTGTCCACTCTTGCTTGCTGGAACATTGTTTGTTTTCCTGGTGGTTGAATCACCTCGGCATACCTTGAAAATGCAGATTTTTTTTGCTAAAGCCTTGTTAACAAAAAATGATAATGTTAATTCTTGTATGGCGTTACAGGTTTTGTCTCCCAAGTGATGCATGCTCATTCAGTTTGATTGCACAATGGCGTATGCATGTAATCCAGGATCATCTGGGATGCTGCAGTGCTTGATGCAAATGAGATGCCTATGATTTTGTTGGCGTTTGTCTCGGGACTATCATTCCTATACCTTATGGGACATCCCAGTATTAGTAAAGGGGGCCCTTTTCAGAAATATTGCATGGTTTTGACTTGTGGGTGATGAAGATGGGAGAACACAGCAAATGTAAATGTATGGCCATTGGTACCGATTTTCTCGTTATAGAAACTTCTAGGAATCCTTAATAATTTGACTAGCTACAAGTGGGCTGAAATTCTAACCATGTAGGAGGTGGGTTGTATGCTGTGTTAGCTTGAAATATTTTCTTGTAGTGCCAGATCCTAGTGTAGTATGTACAAAGCTTCAAATCTAGGGAGTATCATCATTTTTTTTGCATCTGTGGTTGAATTTCCCCGTAATATTGTAGATTTACAGCAAAAGGCACATTAACTCGGTGTCTTTCAAATTGTAACAACTGTTTGTAAGGATATACTTCATGTTGTTATCTCCTCTCTGTTAGCACTTGTTTCTTGCTGTTTGTTTCTCTCTTACTGCTGAGTTTTGGAACTGTATATATTTGAATGCATATGTTTATGATTTCACAAGGATGACTGGATGGGAAGGTATATATATGTGTGTTCAGCTTCTGGGTTAGAGTATTGGACTGAAAGCTTTTGTTCGAAGTTTGGGAATAAAATTTCTGTTTTGCTTATTTTGGTTTCTTATGAATGGTATTAAAAAAGTTGAGCACAGTATTCTGCTTTTTATTGTCATTCCTGCTCTTGTTTTGTCTGCCTCATACTCGATAACCTGATCCAGTAAGTAAGTTCCAATATGGTCTTTTTTTCTGGTCTTTGATACTCTGGTGATTCTGGGTTCTGGTCTCTTGATAATCTAGTGATTCTGGGTCTGGTCTTTTGATAATCTGGTGATTCTGGGTTCTGGTCTTTTGATAATCTAGTGATTCTGGGTCTGGTCTTTTGATGCTCTGTCTCTGGTGATTCTGGGTTCTGGTCTTTGATAATCTGGTGATTCTGGGTTCTGGTCTGGTGCTGTGTTATTAATCTGGTAGATGTTTTACATTGACATTTTTGCACATTTTGCCATTTAACGTGATCCAGTAATCTTGCCGAAACTGTCACATTTCTATATTTGGTTGTTTTGAAATTATTTGGTTGCATTTATGTATTTGGGACTTGGTAACTCAATAATTCTTCAACTTTGGTTTTTTCATGTTCGGAGTGCATAATAATAACATGCTGAGTGTGGGTACTTGGCTATTTGTCTAATTATATTTTCTTAGATTGCGAAAGAGGTTTACCAAATTTACAGTCGAAGAATTAGATGAATAAAATATCAAAATTTACAGTTGAAGAATTAGATGAACTAGAGCATAATAACTTGAGATTTATTATTCCGCACTGCATTGGTAGTCTAAAATAATGAAACAGGGATTTCAACAAATTTACAACCAGTTTAGTACTCTATCTGCTGAATTCTTAGATGAAAGAAATGATTCCTTGCACACCCAAGACATGTACTTGCTAACTAATCATATATCAGCCGACCGAGTATTGATATGCACCTTGTTGCTATGGTTATGCTTTGACAAACCATGAAGCCAACCAAACCCTTTAATGGCCTTGGAAATCTTCATCCCCAAATTCATCTTACCACTCCACGACATTTTTATTGCTTGCAAGCAACACAACCGCCTTGTCTCAAACTCCTCTTCCTCATCCCAGCAACTGTCTTCTTCGTACATCTCCCATAACGAGTCCATTCCTTCACCTACATCACGATGTCACTCCTCAAATAACATACAAGCGAGTGTCCCATTCCATGGTGTCTCCTTCCTCATCGCCCCAATACTCGAGAAACTCACACTTCGAGAATGTGACCATCTCATCTTACAACTTTGCTTCTCCCTAGTTGCAACTTTCTCTCCCCACACAACTACTTTATCGGCTTTCGGCTCATTCTTTGTTTTCTTTTCCACATTACCACTACTCGTACTTTCAAACTGATTCAATATATGCAAGAAATTCTTCAACCTTGCTTTCTCTTGGCAAGAATTTACGGAATTATTCTTTTCTATCTTGCGAACCGGATCTTGATCATCATCATTCTCCTCTAGATTATTGCTCTCCTCAAAGACGGCAACTTGGTGCTCGTTATCAACCTTGCCAAAAACAATGCCATAGATTTCAAGATTATCGATATGATAGTTTGCATCCGTATTTCCGGGGCGTAATCGCTCCAGAAGGGTTAGAAAGGTAAAGGAGACAAGGAGGGTCATGAGGAAAAGAGGGTAGAGGAACGTAACGACCTTGAAAAGATAAGGTGAGAAGAAAATGAAGCATAACAAGTGGAGAGGGTGAGAAGTAATCAAGGAGACGAAGAGAATAGAAAAATGTGTCATGGGATTGCAAGATTCCAACATTTTCTTAATTGAAGATTAAGCTTCTGAAGAAAAATGAACTAGATCGATGAAGAAGAAGAACATTAATTCTTGTGAATATAGGCAATGAATTAATCCATTATTTGTAAAAGTGAGTAGGCAATGATTGTAACTACCAAAAATGGAGGCAAAATGTTATTACTAGAATATCGTTTTGACTACCAAAAATAAATCTCTTAAATGTAATACAACTACATTAATTAATACCATGATATTCATAAGTTGAAATAAATCTTTCTACTCTTTATTTATTTTGGGGGATTGATTATTGACAGGTACTCACAACTGTTTGGAGTCACAAGATATGCAGGATAGATGATAATAACAAGGATTTGTTATGAAAAAATTCATTTTAGGTGTTAGGATAACACATTGTCAATTTTGACACAATAGAACGATTCATTGAATTTGTGCATTCAATATCAACCAGCCTCTTAATTCAGGTATTCCGATTAATTTTCCAATCAATTTTTTGATGTGGCTACCAGAGATTGCCTAGTATCTATTTTCCGTCAAAATTGAGTGATGACTCATATCTGACCCGATTTTGACAATAAAACAAAATGAAAAATATATTTCCCATGATCAATTTAAATCGGCGTTGATTTTGAAAAAATGTTATATGCTATTAAAAATTATACTAAAATTAATTTCAACAAGAAACAAAACAAAATATAAAATTTAAGTAAGTATGGCCTTGGAACATTTCATTGTGTAAGACCATCAGGTTCATTACTTCACTAGTTACTCATATTACATTCTACTCTCTCCGTCCCGAAAAACTTCATGCATTTAAATTGACGTACATTTTAATGTAAAAAAATAAAATAAATCTAAAACATGAAAGAGTGGAAAAATAATATAATTTTAGTAGTAAAATGGTAATTTTGGTGCACAAAGTCTCATGAGAGACGGTCTCTATATAACTAATCCAGAGACGACCTATCTTTTTTAGGAACATCATCTATGTTATTAATCAAAATGCATATGTTGTAAACAAAATTTATTTCTTTTGTAATATGAACAAACACAAATGTTGAGAACATAGACGTTTTGATTAATAACATCGATGATTTTCATAACAACATAAGTCCGTATATAGATAATAAATCATTTAGATACCGTCTCTTATGAGATTTGCTCTTTTTGGTGTAAAAGTGATTTTTTTTTTTAAATGTTTGGAGTAGTTTACATCTTTTGTCATTTTCTTTCTAGAGACCACTTTTGACTATATATCGATCATTCTAAAATTCACGACTTTTATACTCTTAATTATATTATATAGTACAGTAGCATACCTCATTTCAGTACAAAAAAAAAAACAGTTGTTTAGCGACGGATCGTCGCTAAACAGCTCCCAATTCGTCGGTAATGGATTAGCGACGATTAAATAAGTCGTCGTCATTTTTGGCGTCGCAAACTTTTTAGAGACGTATAAATTACCCGTCTCTAATTTAGCGACGGTTAGAGACGGATAAATTCGTTGACCAAGACCTTGTACATTAGCGACGTATAATTATCCGTCTCTAATTTTGCAGATTATTAATTTTTTTTTTAAATTTTGATGCATGTTTTCAGATTTCACATGTTTCACAAATATAATCTACGATAATAAACCCAAAATAATTAAATTGTATTAATTAACAAAAAGGGTTCGACGAATACAAATTATCCATATTGAAGATTAAATATCCGTACAGAAGATTGAATAATGTATCAAGTAGCAGAAAAACACAAGTCCAATGTAACTAACTATCGAGAGGCGGTGGTGGGTGGCTAGCCGTCTGTTGAAATCCTCCGTCTGCTGCATCAACAAAGCCTGGGACTCCTGGAGTTGCCGGTAATCTTCCTTGTTTTTAGCTAACTGAGCAAAGGAGTGAACAATTCCTGGACCTCGACATGTGTGTAAACAGGTTGTCCGGATCCCTGGGATGCTGAAGAGCTAGTAGGAGCAGCCAGTGCAGGGCCCAAAATCCCCAATCCATATACTCGGCCCATGTCGTCATTGGGTTGACGGCTAAGAAGATGTTATTTTCTTCTTCAACTGACAGTTCCCGGCTGTTGATCCTCTTCTCCACCTCAGCTTGAAATCGTAAAGTGCACACCATAAGTTACAGTTTTCAAAATCACTTATACTACACAAATATGAACCTTAACAAAGAAACGTACCGCAATAAGCTTGGACCTCCTGTCCACCCATATGCCATTCTTCAGCTTGGCTCCTTTAAAGAGCTGCAGTGCGGTCTTCTCCTCCCCAGCATCGAGCTGAAGAACATATATACAAACAATTAGCTAGTAAGTGGGTAGAAATTAAACACAAAACACATGTACGAATAAACAGAGAAATAAGTTACATGTACACTAACCGCTATACGGTGAGCCATAAACACATCTTGCGAGCCAAAATGGTGTCTGGCCACCCCCGTACCATCAGACGGCTCAGTCAGCCAGTTCACTTTGTTCTGGGCCGCCACCACCATGACCTGCTTATTTTTCCATTAGTTCAGCCAATGCCCCACTCCTCAACTCCTATCCAGTCTGGCCTCTTGTCAGAGTTTTTAACCTTGCTCATCGTCTTCCTATACAACTCTGACCCCAGAGTATCGGAAACAGACCACAACCGGGGAAGCAATGCGTTGGAAATGAAGTAGTGTCTCTACAACAATTCCACACAACGTCCAAATTACATAACGTAAATAAAGACATCAATTTAATAAGATAACACAACAAATTCAATGGTGACTAACATATCACCTAAGTTTTTTGGCTAACATACCACTCACATTGTCCTAAAATTTAGTAACACAATGGTGACTAACATATCACCCAAGTTCAGTGGTTAACATACCACTCACATATAATGGCTAACATACCACTCACATTGAAACATCGATTAAAACAACAAATAAATCACTGTAAAATTTAAACTTACCCGCAACTCATAAAAGTACTCTGCCTTCTGCCGGTCCGAGATCTTGGACCACTTCTCGTCACCCGGGATCTCCCTCTTGGCCTTGATTGCTTCACTTAGTTTCTTGGAAGCACCGGCAGGCCAAAACATGTTATCAATGTATAAGACAAGAAACAAACATTAATTAGTATAGTACAATCATGTGATATAAATTATCTTAAGTTATGTTCTACAAATGCATAATACTTGCTTCGCTGGGCCGTTGGAGAACAACACATGCTTCCCCATCCACATCGCTCTGGGTATCAACTCGTAATAGGGACACGTCATCTGGTAAGTTACCCCAGCCATGTGTCGAGCCCCTGCTCGAACTCGGTGGGGGTATCAGGAACCTGAGACTGGCTGCAAGAGCTAAAGGACCCTCCGGATGACACACTCGCTCCACTACACTGCTCGTCACCACCGTGTGTATCTCGACCCGATCACAAAGACCAAGCAACCCACTGCATGAGGGAGGAACATATGTAGGTCGTTGTATTGGCAAAATTTAATTATATTGGCCCACGGACAGAATATGCCTGCCCAATCCATTAATATTGTTCAAGTGTAAGCGAACGAGAAAAATATTTGTTCAATAGGCCCAAGGTAAGGCCATTTGGTCCATTAACCAAAAAGACCAAAATCCAAGTTAGATTGGCAACCCGCAAACTGGCTGGCTATCTAGCTAGAGGCAACTCGCAAACCGGTTGGAGCTATCTAGCTAGAGGAAACTCGCTATGTTGAAGCACCTTATTACTTAAGAGGTGACCTACAAGCTCACCTCACTACTTAAGAGGTCGCCTACAAGCACTTTGAGCACCTCACCACTTAAAAGGTAACCTAACTATTTGGGGATACCTCACTACTTAAGAGGTCTCCCACATGCACTTTGAGGTACCTTCCAACTTAAGATGTCTCCCACATCCATCTTGAGGCACCTCACTTCTTAAGAGGTCGACCACATCCATCTTGAGGCACCTCACTACTTAAGAGGTCGACCGCATTCATTTTCAGGTGCCTTCCATCTTAAGAGGTAACCTACAAGCTACTTTGGATATACCTTACTAATTTAGAGGTAACATATATCCGAAGATGCCTACCTAGAAACCCATTTAGAGGTGTCCTATTGACTATTTGGGGCGCCTCCTTCAAACCACTTTAGAGGTCTCCTAGAAAAGGGTTTTGAGGTGTACAACCTCAACAACCCACTAACCCAACAACCCGTCACATTGGGAACCGGTTACTCAAAGTAACAGAAATCGAATGAGTCCACTAACGTTAGGAAACGGTTGAAGGGCTCCGGATATCTCTCCAACCACTTGGAACGTTGAGGAGTGGTAGAACTAAGCTAGGAGACCAAGATATAAGGGGTGGAGAGGTGAACAAGAAAGATCCATCGCATACTCACGAGCAAGCTATCAATCTAGCAATACTCAAAGCAATCCGGTCTCTGAATAGCAACGAATCACTCTCCGACCTCCAACCATTAACAAGCAGACCAGTATCACGTAATCTTAAGTTCTCATTCATATCTCACCGGAACCCTAAGTCCAAACTAGCTTTCCAGCAACCTGAATCTGGCTAAGTTTCTCTATTCTTCTTTTGTCACTTGCATTCTTATTATCCTCCATCTCGCAAATTTGCTAACTTGAGCGTCGGAGTCCATACGGTCGACACCACACCGGTGTCCAGTTGGAATCTCACGCTCCTCTTGTGCTATTGTTCTGCCTTGCAGGTCGCTGGTGCCCGCCAATTAACAAATTCTGCTTGTAGGTTTCCTGAGCATCTACAGTCGTCTATGTCGCGGCATCTGCAAAAACATAGAACAAATACAAAAAAAATGTGTTAGTATATAACGACATGTAAAATATATACATGTGACTCGTAATAAATCACAAAGACTTGGTATGTGTGTGTGTGTGTGTATATATATATAATCTACCATACACACGCACCCCCTACGTCCTCGCCTGTTGTTAATTCCCGGTCTATAAGTACATTGTTAATTATAATACGTTTAAAATTTTACGAATTACATGCATTTTACGTTTAACATTTAATTTTATAAATTTTAAATTTCCATTTAACTATTAAAATTACAAATTTTAGATTAAAATAGTAGTAATTATTTCTAAGTTAATACGAGCCAATTATACTACAACCACCAAAATCACTAAATGGTCTCCAAACACTCAACCAAATCTTCCTAATCCTACTACATGTACAAAAATATCAAATTAAATACCCTACATACTTACAAACTTCCTAACATGATACTAACAATTCAATTTCACAATAAATCTATCAATTGTACAACCTCAAGCTTAACTCACCACTTAATATAAGCTAGACTTGCAAGTAGAGACTAATAATAAACATACAATTGCTCAAATTAGTCGAAATTACAAAAAAAAAAAATCAAATTTAACAAAGTTACGGTTTTAGACTAATAACTTCAATTATGGAATAAATAGCCGAAGAAGAATGAAATTTAATGGCCACCCGAGTTCCTTGTTCAACGAGCTTCGAAAAGAGTCCAAGATTGGTCGGAATGGTGGAGTTTTGACCGGACTTCACAAGAGGTGAAAATGGAGAAGTGGAGGAGAAGAAATGTGAAGCAGATGAGAAATGGGGAAGAAGACGGGTTCCCCGTCTGTTAAAGGCCTTAGCGACGGATAGGGCTATCCGTCGCTAAATTCAGAGACGGTAGCTTTATCCGTCTCTGAATTTTAATTTTTTTTAAGGGTCAATTTGTCGCCAATCCTTCTCTAAATGAGACCGATCCGTCGCTAATTAGAGACGGATTTATCCCTCTCTAATATCCGTCGCTAAATCAAGGTATTCTTGTAGTGTTTAGTGCAATTGTGTCTATGTACAAAGTCTATAATATTTGCGATAACTATATAGTATTGTACTATATATATCTATTGGTGTAATTGTAACCATGTCTATATCCATCATGTACTATGGTGCAAAAGTTGTAATAGTGAGTGTCGTCTGTATGTGCCTTAGGCCTTCTCCAGCAGAGTCCCAAACCGAGTCCCAAATCGGTTTGGGACTCTGGCTCAGACTCCAGCTGGAGTCTGAGCGCGAGGTCCAGCGCTGGGCATTTGCTTTTTTTTTTTTCCATTTCTTTTCTTGTTTTCTTTCTTTTCTTTCCTGTTTCTTGTTTCCTTTCCTCTTTTCTTGTTTTCTTTCCTCTTCTCTACTTTTATCTTTTTTATTATTTTTCATTTTTCTTGAATATTTACATATTGTAATAATTATATGTAGCAATAAAAATATACTTATACGTTACTTCTAAAATTTAAAATACATATTATTTGAATTTAACACACTTGTAGAATGTAGTATTTTAATTGTTGTAATTTTCATTTTCAATTATTGTAATTTTCAATTTCAAGTATTGTAATTTTCAGTTTCAAATATTGTAGTTTTTTTAAGTAATGTAATTTTTATTTTCAAGTAATATATTTTTAAAAAATTAATGTAATTTTGTTATAATTAATTAAAGATATTTTAATAAATTCAAGAATAAAGTTTAAGAGGAAATGAGAAAAGAAAATGAAATGAAAAATCAAGTTTGAAAGAAATGTGAAAAGAAAATAATTTTTGGGCCTCACTGTTGGAGTAGAGAATTGTGGAGAGTTGCAAAGTGAGTAGTTCTGAAGTGACGAAAGATTTTGGAATGAACAGAATCAGTTATAGCTACTTAAGATGGCAAGTGATTTCAATTAGAGCAAACCGTTGGACTGCACTTGTGCACAGGGTAGATTTGTACTTGTACCCATAAATAGTGTCTTTTATTATTTTTTTAAACATGCTTAACATATTATAAGAGTGTTTATAAGTTGAAATTAATGAATTTGCATTTATAAATATATATATCTTTAATTAAGAGTTTACAAATTGTAAAATTTATAACGTTCGAAATATAGTCAAGAGTGGTCTTTATTTGTAGAGGACGAAAAAAATATGAAAATCGATATAACTTTTACATTTTTATAATTTATATTTTATTAAATATTAATGATTGAAAATAAGAAACAGAAGAAAAAGAAAGAATAAAGGAGGAGTGTATCTTGCGCAAAGCGACACCGTAGTGTCTCAAACTGATCCTGGATGATGGGCATTTTCGTCAGTTCAAGTGAAATAGTCATGGGCCAAAAATTCAGAAAAAGGACCTGTCGTTTTTTGATTTATAATTAATTCTCGCCAAATACCTCCTCGTAAAACCAAATAAAAAAAGACCCTATGAATCAAAATCAAATAAAAAAAAGACTTACCCCACTTGTATGTAAAATTATGCCCCTGAAAACACCGAAATGAGCTTATTCTAAAAATTTGTTTTTAATATCTTAAATTGTTATATTTAAGTTGGTATATCTTAAATTGTCATATTTTGTAAACTTCACATTCTCTTTTTTTCGGTTTTTGTTACTTTACATCAAGTTCAAATATATCGTTTTTATAGTCCAAATATACAGTTTTATTGATAAGATACAATATGACTGTATGTGTAGAGTCGCAATATACAGTCTGAATGTACTTGTAGAGTTATAATATACAGTCTGGATAATCAATATTCAATAATATAATTTTAAAAAAAATATATAAAAGGTAAAAAATACAGAAGCTCGGATCTGGGTCTGGTGGTGGTTGTGGTGGTTCTTGGATGGAGGGAGGCAGATCTGATGGTACTTGGATGGATGAGGCAGATCTGATGGTACTTGGATGGATGAGGCAGGTCGGTGAGGTGGAGGTGGGGTGGGTGGTGGTGGAAGGTAGGTGGGTGGTGGAGGCAGTGGTGGTGGTGGATGGGAGGTGGTGGGGCGGCAGAGGTGGTGGTGGGTGGTTGACGGCAGAAGTGGTGGTGGGGTGGTGAAGGTGGCCGGTGGTGGTGGAGGCAGTGGACGTGGTGGTGGTCCGGTGGTGGTTGGAGAGAATGATGAAAGAAGAGAGATGGAGAAGAGAGTATGAATGAGAGAGGTGAGTGTATTATGTTTAAGGGCATAAAAGGCAATATGCAATAGAGATTTGAGGGTAAAGAACTAAAGATGGAAGGTCTTTTTATGAATTAAAGTTTTCAGGACGGTATTGACCTGATTTCTACCCTTGATTTGGTTGTGACTAGCCCGTAATTTTCTCTTCTTTCTAATCCGTTAGGTCCATTACCTACTGGACCAAGTTTTCTAGCAAATATGTTCCATATACCCAGAGTCGAAATGGAAAATTATAGCCAAAGAAATATTACAAAAAAAAAAAAACCCAATATGAGTTAATATAGTGCTGTAACTCAGAGAGTACTGGGTTAATATAATGTTGTAACTCATCGAGTCATGAATTAATATAGTATTATAACGCAGGGGATCTCTGTTTGAATTAAAATTTTGAGGTATCAATCTGTGATGAACTCGAGTCCAAAATCCTTTTGACAACATGACCATGAACCATGGTATCACAGTACCTTTCAAGAATAGCATTGTGCAATTCCAGGCATAACCTACTCTCAGTAACAACGTAACCAATAATTCCCAACCAAAGAAACGGGGAAGGAAAAGAATCAATACGATCAAACCTAACTCTTGGATCGTGAATCCAAGACAAACGCCTCTTGTGATATGATCTTGCTCAAAATCTCTTGATTAGGCCGTATGTGATTTGGCTATATAATGGACCAAAGTCCAAAATCTGAGATTGCATGTAGAAATAACGTACTAGGACCTATTTATACAAATAGAATGAAGACAAGATGCATCATAATCGAATTAGGACTCTTTAAAAAGCTATTTTTGCAATAACGGAGTTGTAGCTCCATTTTAGCTTGTTGCAAGACGACTTGGGGCAAGATGCACTTAAAAGTGGATTTTGAGTTTGAATCAGAATTTTTAAAGGTGTTCTTCTTACAAGTTACAAGTTATAGAAGCTGCAAATCCTATCATTTTGGATGCTGAACGACTCCATTTGGATAAGTATATATCCAATTATGCTCGAAATACAAACCTTCCGATCCTCCAAAAATCACCGAAAGTCATCTTTGCCTTCGTTTTCTCCTTTTCGTACTCTTATGCTTCTTTGTGCTTTCCAGAATAAGTGTATTCTTCTCTTTGGTGAAGTCTTTAAGGCTTGAATCCTCGCGTTCTTAAAGGTGAGATCATGTTTAATTTGCACCTACAATTTTGCTTCTTTGATCCAAATACATCTCAAATGGGTGTTTTTCCTACAAACCGACAAACATAGACACATAACAAAAGTCTATAAAAACATTAGGAATTAGATGTAAAAAGTAGTCAAGGCATGTAAAACATGAACTTAAAATGATGCATGAAAGATGCATTTTTCGTGCATCATCAATACATGTGGGAGAACACTGTCGCACACACTCTCCTTAATAGGTGTCACACAAGGAGGCTCACTCCCAAAAGGCCAAAAGGAGTAAAAATTAATGAAGAAACTCCTCTTATCCCCATTTTCACCAATTGTAGGTGACCTAAAATTAATTCCCAAAATACCTCTTCTAACTCATCTCTTAAAACTTGTTTGAGTTTTTATATTTTTCCACCCAATGTCAGGAGTCAGGACTCATATATCATAATTATAATACTATACAAAAGTAATAAAATAAGATACTCGCGTACAAAATAAAGGTGATTTAACATGGGCCGACACCATTTCACGCCTGCCTATTTGTGGGGATTTATTTTCATAGTCTCATTTATACAAAAAGATTTTGGTGGGCCAGCTACTAAATAGGTCACCTGAGTTTATCAACTTTTATGTCAATTCTTATTGTACTCAAATATGAGATTGGGGTTGATTTTGAGACACCTACAACTAATGCTCTTAATATTGCCCATAACGGGAAAAGAGGAGAATGAGTTCTATTGTTCTTCTCCAATATCTCTTCTAAATTCACCATACGGACACCACGGCACAGTACACATGGGTTCATAGACCTTTGAGGACCTCGATCCGTTAAGGCGATCTTATGGTGAACTCGTAGATGAATTTCTAAAGACAAAATACATGCACTTTCGTTTCATTACTGAAAAGAATAAATCGAAAGGTATTGCATCATCATTAATTTCCAAGTCATTGATTCACTTGGATCTGAATAATCTGAATAAAGATGTAAAAGATTTTCTCCCTCTCCACGTTTTAATGGCGTCAATAAAAAAGAGAGATAAGTAGTATAGTGTGTTGATGGTTAGCAGTAATATAAGCATCCTTTATTTCTCAAAAAAAAGTGTAGTGTGTTGGATTATGATTAATTGCTAATGATATATATTAATTGCTTTATTAAAATCTTGTAATGGATGAAGTATATATTTACGACATGAATTATATGATTCACATGTGAAAATTGTAAATATGGCTGTCTTTTTCTTGAATTGCCTACTAGAGAGTACCAGACCCACAAAATCCAACAGATTGATTCTATGCAATTTTATTAAACGTTAAACTGTAATCGTTTGATTAGTGGATTATTCTATGCGCTTTAATTTAATTAGGATAGGATTTGCATTGATTAGTATACATTTCACGCCATTTTAAAAGGAGAAATTAGGAATTCAATCCGAATGGGAATGGAATGTATAAAAGTATAATATTTCAAATGTGAGAAAACGAGAGGGTCGTGTGCTTAATTTTTAGTACCATAACGCTTTAACCCTATAAGTATATGTATATGCTTAAATATTAAATTTATGTATAATTTTGTTTGTGTCTTTATATTCAAATATAAAAAGTACTCCATTTGTCGATAAAAAGTTTTGGGAGTGTAAATGTACATGTACAAATAGTTTTCTCATAAAAGTACACAATATACTTAGGCTTTGTTCTCTTTGTATAAACATAACTGAACTGAACAGATCAAAATTGAACTGAACTGAATAGTAGTATAAAAAAATTAAGCAGAACTGAACTGAACTGAAATTAATGAGTTTTCAGTTGAAAAGAACATAGCCTCAGGGGTTGCTTGGAGTTTTGGTGTGGACATCACAACCCCTATCTCCGCACTTGCCATCTTAGGTTTCTTTGAAATGTTTTGAGTATTATAGGTTTGCACTGGCGGATCTACATGGGGGCAAGGGGTCAGCTGACCCCCCTGAGATTTTTATAATTAGTACTAACAAATAGTCTAATGAGATTGAAATGTTATATGTTTAACTGGTAATGAATGTAGTACTTTATACATGTGATGAAAGTTCGAACCTCACTAGTCACAACCTATAGTTTGGAAACTATCTTTTCATTTTTCCCCTATTATTGTCATCCATTTATTTTCCACTCTCTTTCTCATCTCCCATGCCAATTTTATAGATAAATTTTTAAGTTTTCCCTATATCTCTACATTTATATTCCCATGTCATTTTTATGTTATTTTAATGCCTTTTTCCCCCAAATTTTCAATTTGCATATAGCATAATTAAACATTATTTTTCTAATAAAACTCGACACCTTGTGTAATAATTAAGCATTAGTCAAGAACTATAAAGAATGGATAAATATAACTTTAGAATTTGAAAAAAAATACGGAATTAGTATATTATTTTGTGTAAAAGCGATTTATAGTACAAAATCATACTCTAATCTTTATACTTTTCGCACAAATAATTTCACACACAGTTAAACTTCGACCCCGCTAAAATACTGTTCTAGATTCGCCACTGTAGGTTTGTTTGGGAAATGTGAACAACATCACCTGTGAGGAGACATTTTCAAATACTACTCCATCATACTTTTGTTTTTTTCTTTTTAAGGTTCATTTTGATCAACTAAGACATCTTATCACCTTTATATCACCCTGAGAACTTATTTTGCGAAACATAAGGATAAGTGCGTGAGAGTTTTCATATGATCTTGTTCACATCATGATCAGCGCTCCCTTTAAGATAGATCTTGCATGATTTATGTTTAAATTGCCCACTCATTGATTTGCTTTCCCATTTGGGGGTCAAATCAAGGGCGTAGCTACATATAAGGTTATAAGGTGGGTAGGGCACTTGCCCTACCCTTTCTTTAAAAAAAAAAAATTTAGTGTAATTCGATCGACATTTTGACGTTACGCCCTACCTGTTTTAATGTGAAATTCTATTAATCTTTCCTATAATACACATATTTAGTTGATTTTCGATAAAAATATAATTATTTGTATGTCGTTAATATTATATTTTATCTATACCAGTTTATAACTTTTTTCCTCCATTTCATAATATTTTTTTTAAATATACACACTAATAGACCTTTTTTCCTTTCTTCGTCCCTGGCTCAAATTATATAATCACCTCACTTATAATCCTTTCACAAAATATAGATGAAAATGTAAATTAATTTAGTGTCTGATACTCAGATACTCATTTGTAGTTCAATTTTTAATACAAAATTCCTCTAATAGTAGAGATTCGAGGACATACAAATATTTCTATAGCTAGTATGAGTAAGTATTCTGAGAAACGGTCTTTAAATAATTTATCTACAGACAGACCTATATTGTCAAGAACATCACTGATGTTATTAATCAAAACACATGTGTTCCCAACATTGGTGTTTTTCATATTACAACAAAACTTATTTCGTTAACGACATCGATGTTTTGATTAATAACATGGATGATTTTATTGATAACATAAACCGTATGTCTCTTATGCACTTTGTGTAGTATATAAGTTTAATGTTTTAAACAATATCAATCATATTTTGTGAGAGAGCATATTATGTCATTTTTAATGTCCAAGTATGACGCATATATTTTTAGGTAAAACCTTCAATATTTATGCATAGGACTATAATGTTTGTTGGCCACTCCATAAAGATGGTCTCTCAGTTTACTTACTCAATTTTTAATTATTCATCGGTTAAGAGCTACGTTTTGAAACTCTGACATGGCGATCGATCAGGCCTACCTACTGAGTGAGGTTCAACTAGATCAACCTATTAATAATATTTTTTATATAAAATATAAAATATTGTGTAATCCCACACTAAATCTTATCCTAGTATGTCCATCAATTTATCCCAACAGTAAACTAAGACTACCTGCAATGGTTACGGCTCCGTGACGCGTCACCGGCTGGTGACGGAATCCGTGACGAGATTTTGCTGCATTAGTGACGCGTCATCGTGCCGTCATGAAATTCTAATTTTTTAAAACATATTTAGCATATTATAAGAGTGTTTAGAAGTTGAAATTAATAAAATTGCATTTTTAGAACTCGTTTTATAATTTATTGAGCAAGAATATATTACAACAAACTGCAAAGAATTTAAAAACCAAATGGAAATGCAACAAACACACAACACACAAATGCATTAAACTAACAAACACACACTACACGATTGGGCAAGCTCCACAGTCAACACATCATCCAAATATGTTCCATCAAGTCTGCTTGGAGTTCTTCATTCGTGCACCTACTGTGCATTTGCAGTGAAAAGTTCATGTATTCCAGGATAGAATTTATTGTTGATTGCGCTCGTCGGATACGAACTCCGTCAATCACATGGGGTACATTCTCACGGGTATCTTGTTCGAACTCTTCGATTTCCTTGTCATAGTTTAGGTATTTGTGGTGCTCATCCTCAACTATCATGTTGTGGAGTGTGATGCAGCAATCCATAATCTTTTTTAGTGTGGCCCTGTCGTGTGCAAGGGCCGGATTTCGTATAATTGCAAATTGTGCTTGCAGTACTCCGAAAGCACGTTCCACATCTTTCCGGCAAGACTCCTGACGCTCAGAGAACTTGGCTTCTTTGTGCGTTATCGAATTCGGGATGGCAGAAACAAATGTAGCCCAAGCTAGGTAGATGCCATCGGTTAAGTAGTAAGGCATGTTGTACTGATGGCCATTGACCTCAAAGTTGACCTGAGGTGCCGTGCAATTCAGGAGATCGCCGAACACCGGTGAATGTTGCACGATCAACAAGTCATTTTATTTTCCGAAAATCCCGAAGAATGAATGTCATATCCAAGTATCTTGGGATGCTACTGCTCCTAAAACAAGGGTAGACTTTTTGCTTCTGCCTTGAAATTGACCGTGCCACGCCTTGGGACAGTTCTTCCATATCCAGTGCATACAGTCGATACTCACAATCATGCCCACAAATCCTCTTGCAGCGTTGATTGCCAGAATCCTTTGAACATCGGCTTCATTGGCCCTTCGCATGTATGTTGGACCAAACTCAGCCACCACAGCGTCACAAAAACGCGAAAGACACATGAGAGCCGTGCTTTCACCAAGTCGGCAGTACTCGTCAACCGAGTCAGCACAAGCCCCATAAGCTAGCATGCAAATGGCTGCGGTACATTTTTATAGTGTGGTTAACCCCGGTCGGCCAAGAGCATCTGGCTTGCACACAAAGTAATCATCTTGACGTACCACACCGGCAATCACCCGTTCGAACAACGGCCTCTCCATTCTGAATCTCCGTCGAAATTTATCTGCATATGGTAGGTTAACCCCAAAGTAGTCTTCCTCCAATAGTTTGCCACGCTCTTCTCGACTTCTGTTAATGTAAGCATGCTTCTTCTTAGGCCGTCGTGGCTCGTCCGGTTGTTGCTGTTGTTGGAATTGTTGGATCATATTTGGTACGTTTTGTATTATCATGCTTTGGATTTGTGCGAAAGGATTGGATGAAGAAGAACCAAGCAAGCTTTCATCATCAGATGATGAATTGGACATGATTATCTTTGGAAAATTGAAGTAGATAGAGTATTTTCTATTTAGTTAAGATAATGGAAGAAGGGATGAATGCAAGTAGTCTGTTGTGTCTGAAAATGTGTTCTGTGGTTGCATTATATAGACAAGTTGTGGGAGATGTGTGACTCATTTCTTAGTCATAGCTGAGTAATGCATTGGATGCCTCATTAATTGAAGATAAGATGTCTGAGAAATTGAAGACAAGATGCCTGACAAAGCAAAGATAAGATGCCTGACAAAGTAAGGATAAATCACAAGACTTACTTTCCGTAATTCAAATAATTCAAACTCAAACTCAAATTCAAATTCAAATTCAAATTCAAAGCACACTGATTTTATTACAACGGACACTTGGAAGAGTAAAACACAAACAAGCCACACTTTGGGAAGTAAAAAAAAACAAGCCACACTTCGAAAAGTAAAAAACAAACAAGTCACACCTCACATAATTTGAAAAACAAGCAAACTAAAACAAGCTCCCAACACTACAAAAAAACTGAAAAACTGGTCTGTAGCGACGGATAGATCCGTCGCTACAGACCAGCGATCCGTCGCCCCAGCTCTGGCGACGGATCGGGCGACGGATAGAAATTCCGTCGCCCCACTGGAGCTGTGGCGACGGATAAATAATCCGTCGTCCAATTCGCGACGGATTGGACGACGGATTATCATTTTTGACTTTTTTTATTTTTTTTTTAAATTGATTATTGGCGACGGATAGATTCTATCCGTCGCCAATATAACGACGGATAGATTCTATCCGTCGTTACATTGCTATTTTTTTAAAAAAAATAAAATCCGTATTCGAATTTTTATATTCGTATACGGATTAATTAAATATCAATTTGTATACGAGATATTGATTTATCGAAACTACAATATTCAAATCGGACAATAATTCGGTTGATATTCAAATCGAAACTACAATATTCAATACGATTATACAATAAATCGAAAATTGTATACAATGACAATAATACAAATTCATTATACAATAATACAATACAAACTAAAATACCGAAAATGTACAAAAAGATAAAAGATAAATACCTAAAATGTACAAACTAAGATACCTAAAATACCGAAAATATATAAAAAGATAAATCGAAGATCCGCAGGTGGACGGTGGAGATCCGGTGGCGGTGGTGGCGATGAGATCCGGAGGCAGTGGTGGCGTGGAGAGACGTGTGGTGGTGGCAGTGGTGGTGCGGTGGTGGTGGCAGTGTGGTAGTGCGGTGGTGGTGGCAGTGTGGTGGTGCGGTGGTGGTGGCAGTGTGGTGGGAGGAGAAAGGTGGTGGTGGCAGTGGTGGTGCGGTGGGAGGAGGATGGTGGTGCGGTGTTGGTGGGTGTGGTGCGGTGGTGGTGGGAGGAGGAAAGCAGGTGGTGGAGGAGATGGTGGTGGTGGAGGATGGTGGTGATGGCAGTGTGGTGGTGCGGTGGTGGTGGGAGGAGAAAGGTGGTGGTGGTGGAGATGGTGATGGAGGAGGAGGAGAGGAGAAATGGAGGAGAGGTGGTGGAGATATATTATATTTTTTAGGCTTTTAGCGACAGATAGATCTAGATCCATCCGTCGCTAACTTTTTTATTTTTTTTATTTTCCGGCTGTATAGCGACGGATAGATCTATCCGTCGCTAAAATTTTTTTATCTTTTTTCTTTTTATTATGGTCAACAAAAGTAGCGACGGATTAATCCGTCGCTACCCTTAGCGATTCGTCGCTACAGGGGCAACCCTTTCCATCGTTTTTTCAGTAATTTCTTGTAGTGCAACTTCAGCCATTACTCGGACGGAAACAATTCCTTCTGCAGTGCATCACAAACTCCCTTATGTTCTGGGGTCAAGTTGGCATAGTTCCCCATAAGTGTCATCCACATGTCCATCTTCTTCTCCTTCATCCTACGTTCCTCCTTTTGGCGGGCAAACTCCAGCTTCTGTCTTTCCAACTCAAGGTATTGGGGATAACTTTCATTAAAGTTAACCCATCCCTCGCTCATTGCATCCATTGAGGAGTTGCCAGGACTACCACCTCTAGCCATCTTCTTTGCCTTGTCACGACCCATAGGTCGTTTGTTAGTCGTGACACTGTCCTCACTGTGGCACTTGCTCCCACTACTAGCACCTGCTGATTCCATTAGTTGATCATCATCATCCGGAACCTCAACCCTCGGAGTTGTTGCGGCCTTCTTGTATTGTCAAGTTCATCCTCGTTTTCCACTCTGGGTATTGTTTCATGGCATCCCACTGCTTGAACAAGATTAATCCGGCATTACAACCTGATTTCTCTTTGTAGAATTCCTGGGTTGTTTCAGTTACATTGGCTTCATTGTAGCCACTCCGATCGCCGACAACCCTAGTAGCACGATCCACACAAATCAACCACCAATTAATGTCTTCTCTCATCCGCTTAAATCTGAGACGAAGTGAATCATGACTCCGCTTTTTTTCCATACCGGACATCTTCCCATCCCTCCTCACATCCTCGAACTTCTCCTCGACTTTCTTGAACAAACTTGCGTACCTCTGATTCGTACCAATGATCGAATTTGCGCTAACAGCCATGTAACAAGAGATAGAACCAAGTCCTCATTCATGTTGTAGAGTGAGCTCCGTCCTTCCCCTTTTATTGGCCGTCCCTCCTTCCGTGTCTTTGGATTTCTCTTTCCCCGCCTCCGGTTCGGTTGAATTTCCAACTGCGTTTCAGGAACAACTTCCGGTGCTTGCGAAAATATTGGTGTCTGGGAGGTTGGAGAATGGTAATTTTGAGTGTAGGGGTCTTGGTAGGAGCTTTGGAACAAAGTGCGAACGAAGCTCGGTTGGGGTTGTTGAGAAGTGTTTTCGTTGAGCTATTGCATCAACTCTGGGTAGGATCCGGGTGTGTTTTCTTGCATCCACTTGAGAGTCTCCGAAGTAAACAAATTTCCGTCCATGTCATCGGAAAATCGAAGTGGATATGGTGTTTTTGAGTGAAGAGAGTGTTTTAAGTTTAATTAAGAGAGAAAGATGAGTTGGAGATGGGATGATCCAAACATAGTCAAGACTGATTTCATTTTATAGATCTCGGAAAAATAAAGCCGTTGGTGAATTTTATTTATTTTTTGCATTTCTATTTTGAAAGTTATAGCCGTTTAGAAATTAAACGGAATTTGAAATTAAAAAAAAATAAATAAAACAAACCCGGGACACGTGGCAGCTGCCACTTTAAACTCTCCCGTCACTATGTGACGGGAGAGAAGGTTGACGAGTTGCAATGCAGCTCGTCTAAGGAGAAAGTATCTTTGATGCGAAACTAAAGCTTACCAACAAAAACTGAAAAGTGAATAAGAATACATTCAAAATTCAAAATTATTATGATTTTTTTTTTTTTTTTTTTTGCAAATTTTCCTTCATGTGTTATGAAAAACATGAATTGCGTTCAAATATCATAATAGAGGATGAGTGTATAAGCAGTGCCACTTAGCCAACATTACAAGACTTAAGGAAACATATGTTCCACTTCCAACAAATAGAGGACCAAAACATAGTAATACTAGCTAGCAAATTAAAATTAGGTAAAATTAGGTAAGCAATAAATCGAAACATAGAGCAAACACTCCAAAACACAGCAACCAATTCATCATCATAAACATAAACAGCAATCACTGGTTGGATCAAAAGCATAGAACTCCTTTAATTTCCAGACAGAGATTCAACTTAACGAACGGATCCAACTAACCGCCTTCATCCTCCCAGCACTTCACTTTAAATAACAGCTGCTTTGCTTTCCCAATCATTAATTATAATAATTAATTAATTAATTAATTATATATATATACGCAGCAAACACCATGAGTCCATGACGTTTCTGACATAACTAGTAGATATAAATTAAATCCCAATATCACTGAAATTAATGCCAAGGATACACAAGCATCAAACCAAACAAAAAACCACCATGACATTCCAAACTCTACCTCATTATGTCCATCTTCTCAATATGCGAGTAGCTGACCTTCTTTCTCCTCTTTACCAAGAATTAATTAGGAACATCTCCAGAGCTGGCAGACGAGAATGTTTGAAAAAATAAATTTAAAAAAAAAAAATCCAACTGCCAAGAAAGAATAAATTATACTATCGTCATTCTTTATTAAAGGAGTTTACTGAGAGAGAAAATGATATCATCATTAATTTATTAAATGGATGTCGATAAATGAATTGAAATTTGTCGGCAAAGATCATTACAAATTATTTGTAATCAAATAATGTAGTACAATTGTAGGGAATGCAGTTACAAATCTTCTCAATTCTCAGATTTCCTCACCAATTGAGTTATAAGTTGGGACTTTGGTAGTTATGAGTTAGGCTTTCACGACCTTCAAGTATGTTGTAGCACCTCTAGCTATTTTCTTGTGTCGTTCAATGCATGATATAATGTAATTGGTACCATAATACAATATTTAAAGCATCGAAGTCACTATAATATGTTGTAGGGAGAGGAAATCAGTTGTCGGGGAAATAATAAAGATAAAACTAGTAGCAGTAATAAAAGTGACTTTACATCTGTGATATGCACACTGCGCCCATTATGTCCTGAAATATATTACAACTTGATTGAGTGAGTTAATTAATGGTGGTGGATTCATTCACCAAAAAACTAAACAAGACGAACTCAAATTTCAATACTATTCTCCACATTCTGTTGAGTCTGTTCATTATAAATACAAACACCACTTAAAACTTTAGTTTAAAATGTTAAAAATGATGACAAAATAAGCACATTGTGCTCATACGATGTATCTCATAAACTATTAAGTTTAAAGACTCACCCCTTTTACATAAGAAAAGGTAATGTTACATTAATTTAACCAACCCAAAATACAAGTTACTTTAAGAATTAAAAATTGAGAATGCTATTTATATAAACAAACAAATTTCACTTTATTTTCTTGGAATCTATTCATATTATAGCTTTAGAGTTAAATGTGATTTACTCTTGAATAATTTAAGAATAAATGACCAACTGGAGAGTTTTCAAATATATGAACGAATGAGATAAAGTGCGCGTGAAAGAATATACTATGTTGGTCCGCATGTCAAGCATATCACTCGAAGTGGTACTAATAGTAACTGCATTGGGAATTTTTAAGGTACATAACCTATCAAACAATGCAATTTTTAAGGTACATAACCTATCAAAAAGTTTTTCGGTGTACGGATGAGTGGGGCACAAGTTGCGTTGGGAATTGCATATGTTAGCTACTATATCACCTTAAATAGAGTCGGTGAGTAATTATACGGGACAAACTGGTCTTGATTTATTAGTGGTGTTACTTGAGATAAAAATTAGAAAAGCTAACAGGATCACCGCACGTACAAACTTGATCATTAGCAGAACTAATAAAGATGAACATTTAATAAGCCACAAAAGTTTAGGAATGATTTTATTTAGTTAGAACAAACAAATAATACATCATGAATTAAGAAAATTCAACACCTATATTTTTCCTGCCTCATCTCAAATCTTCTAATCATCCTGGCAAAATGCGGCATATAAAACTGTCTCTGTAGCCAAATGATCATTGGCCATTGTTGCATGCATTAACAGATTAAATTGAAAACCATAAAATCACCCTATTGCAGCATATTACTGTATATATAATAATTGTTATATCATTTTCATGTTATGGACCATAAAAATTGTGAAGCTAGTGATGTTTGGGGTCGGGTCCGCCCGGGATAAACCGGTTGGACTGATACCAGTCTTCTTGATCAGCTTTCTTCTTGAGATTTTCCTGGATCATTTCTTTCGCTCTGTCAATCAATGTATGTCTTTCAGCGCGTATAGATGGAGGAATAGGACGCGATTCGCTGTGTGCAGCGAATGCAGAAGCAATCAAGATTAGACAGAACCAGAAGTTAAGATGAGCCATGTTTCATGTATGAATCAATATTGTGCCACTGATATATATACTATGAAGCTAGGAACAGGGTATGTTAAGGTATATGGATGTTTGAGAATGTTGAAGTTGATGTAGGAGTGTGAGGAATCTTGTATCAGGAAGATCAGTGGCTTTATATAGAAAATCCCATATGCCACTACTCAACAAACTATGCAATAATTAATTTGCAATTAACTGGTCAAATGAAAAAATATTAATTACCTAACAATATAATGTCATATCACTAATTATCTTTTATTATTATTATTTGCTTAAGGTACTGAATCCCACACCGCTTAATACTAGGACGGCAAATGGGCCGAAATTTTTTCAAGCTACTCGAGCTAGAAAAAAGCTCTGTTGCGAGGGAATGGGTATGCAAGTACACCATCACTCTCCTACATAGATTGAAATCTCGGTTTCGTTTCGAATTCTTAAAAAACATAGAAGTTTCGGAACTTTTAGTAGACATTTCGGTATTTTTCGTAAGATCTCAGAATATTTTGAAAATAAAATAAAAATTTATTGAGTACAAGGTATTTAGAATAGTTTCGAATTTCATAGTGCATTTTATCTCGGTGAGGTAGAAAATTAAGACGTTTAGGTATTTCTCGTTCCGTTTCGGTGAGAGTTAAAACCATGCTCTTCTATGCTATGAGTCATTTTTTAATTTAAAAGTTAAATCCATAAATGACTGACTGAAAGCGGATAATATATACTAACGTATGGTGGGTGGCTTAAATTGTGAGTAATCGTACTGTTTAAAGAGTCAGGTCACGATCAATTAATGTTCGTTGTGACAGTTGCAATAGGCCCCTTTAATTCAAAAATTAAAAGATAAGTGTGTTTTATTTTTTTTTTTTTTTTTTTGCATTTACATATTATGGTGTCCCTAAAATGTTTGCGGCTGAATTGCATACATATTGAATTGCCGACGTTATCCATAATTTAGCTTCCAGATCAGATATGATCCATGTTTCTTTCCGTCCTTCCACTTTTCCAGTTCAGAAAAAGCAAAAAGGTGTAAACCGAAGAATGCTAGATTCATTAATCGATTTGGAGGTGTGGTACAATTCTTTACGAAACATTCTTCATGTCGTTTATTGCAATACTACTCCATCCATTTCAGAAAAAGTGTTACATTTTACTATTCTGCGGTCAACAGTCTCCGCGTTTGACCATAATTTACTCTTAAACGATATTAATAAATAAATTATTAAAATTATATAATGAAAATTTAGTAATTAAATTTTTATTATATGGTTTTATTAAATTATTTACTATTATCGTTTATGAGTAATTATTGTCAAACTCAAGACGATTGATCAGCTCAAAAAATGTAACACTTTCTCCTAAATGGAGAATCTTAAAATCAGATATTTAAACTATAAATATACAGTCCGACTGTACATTTGAACTATATGTAAAGTTACAAAAATAAAATGTGAAATGAAAAAATCTTAAATTGAAAAATAAAAAATTTAAAAATACTACATTATAAGATTTTATGGGAAAATAATATTAATGATAAATTTTTAAAATTAGGTCATTTTGAAACAATTCAGGGGCATAATAGTACATTCAATCGGTGTGTAAAAAATCGTGAGGGCAGTATTGTAATATTGAAAATCCAAAAAAAATGATGTTGTGCACCAACCATGGTATTTAGATTCCAAATACCATATCCTTTAATAATATTTAAAGGACTGGACCGTCTGGTCAAACCGGGTGAACTGGATTTTTGGGGAATAGCTGTCCAGTTATGGAATATAACCGCCCTGGGCATCCAACCGCTGGGAACCGGGCGGTTCGGCGGTTTGACCGGTAAACCGCCAACCGGTTGAGAACCGATTTTGTGTTTATTTGATAAATATTGAATAAAATGGAAGTGGTGAGAATTGAACTTGGATCTATAATAAAATAACGTAGTTGCTTACCACTTGGACACAAGTTATTTGTGTTGAATTCTTGTTTTACACTAGTAATAACCTAAATTTGAATATATTTTAACATTTTCAAGGATATCAATCCTCTACTAAGTAAAAGAACAATCACTTGATATTTTTAACATTCACTTGTCATTTTATAAGTTACAATATTGCATGTTTGAAATTCTAATATTTGAACCATCATGAATTAATATGGTAGATCTTGTATTTTATAATTTTTTCTTTTATAATTCAATATAAGTTCGGATTATTACAATTCAATATTAAGTTCATATTAGACAATTTATTTATTAGTTGTAGTTTGATTATATGTAGTCTAATCTTTTTACTATTTGTTGTGATTGTTCAACATGTTAAATATTAATTACATACCCCATATTAATTATATTTATTAACAAACACATGTAAGACGTCATACTGGGTCAATAAGCGGATTGACCGATCAAACCTATTGAACCAATATTTCATAACATATCCGGTTCTACAACCGATCCGGTTTTTCGTACACTAAATATTACCAAACATGGTATTTATACCTAAATACCACTTCAATTACCATCATTTTTACACCGGTCCCAATTACCATGTATTTGTGAATAACAAATACCCTTTCCCAACCAAACGGCTCATTAAAAAAAAAGCTCAATTGGAAAAAACTTTTTGTGACATATACGCTGTTTGAAGTTTTTTCTACCCTACAACATGTCTACTATCTCTTTAAGCTTTAGCGTATTGTACAATGCAATATTTAATGCACGTGGTATAACCATGTTACAAATTTTAAAGCATCATGAGGTACTACATCATCCGTAGGGAAGAGGAAACAATAGTTTGAAGGGAGAAGTGCAGGCCAGTACTTAGTGAGAAACTCATATGCAAAAAATGGCCACTTAGTTTTATTGACATCAGTCTAGAATACAACAAATTTATTTTTTTCACATTTATTGAGTCCTTTATGTGATCTATGAGTAAAAGTAGTCTTAGCGATAATTTTTCCTAGTTACCAGTCCCGAAAAGACTTCCATTGGAATTGCCCAGATGTCTATCTTGGTGTACTTACACGGAGGCGTCATATTTTATATGAGATGGAGGACATCTGATTCTTCCCCAAATATAAAACAGAACCCTTAAAAACATTACATGCTATAAGATCACTTCACATCATCTCAAAAGGAAAGGACTACGTTGACACATGAGTGAGTGGCGGGGAGGCACTTCAGTTCAAGGGATAAGGTCGGTGATTGGAGAAAGGAGGTGCACTATATGCATGTTAACAGCAACCGGACAAATTCACATCTACAAGCAGCTAAACAACCCAAATTTTGTAATGGGAAGCTGGAAACATACAAGTACAAATACCTGCCTATTATTCACACAGGGACGGGGCGGCACGGCACGATAAGCACATACCGATGTATTCTTTTGCGTTTTACTAAAGTATCTCCCTTGTAATCCAGTCAGATGGATCTGGTTCCGGAGCTAGTCCAAATTGCTAACCCAGCCAACATCAAACTGAATCTTAACATGTTCAATTGAAAAGAAAAGTATCATGGCTCCCATAAAATAAGAAATCTTACTGCATGCCAATGCAGAATATGATATCTATTACATCAAAAGCAATAGTATTGGGTGCCAGCTACATTGATCAACCATCATGCATTTCCAGTACTCAATTAACATTTTAAAACCAACAGATGCTATAATTAAAATCAATTTCTCTTGACATTTGATTTGTCCAAATTACTAGTGCCAGTACTTACATAGAGCTTTTTCTACATATTGCTTGGCCTGCACAAAACTCTAAGAGACAACTGAATCCACCAAAAAAGTGCAGAACCAAATAGAATCCATATGATATGCACACAACTTCCATTAACCATCACCAACCATTTTGATCTACTCAATCAAGATTTCACTTTTATATTCACATCTGATAATGAATGTTTCATGAGTTGTTCAGGAATAAGCTAATGACTTTCTCTGATGATTTAAGAATAGAGCACAAATACCTAATATTTGATTCTACGGAACACTGCAGATAATCTCAATGCAACATTTGCACCCAGATCTGCAAAGAAGAAAAATATGTAATTAAAACCCAGGGAAAACCAAAACCATCACGTAATTAAAAAATTCAAGAAAAGCAGAAGGCTATATTCTGATTGTCTTTTCTTATAATGCAGAATACCAACTGTGGAAAGGAATATCATCCTATGCCAAGTGCAAAATTATACCATTGAGTTGGGGTAGTCTATACAACCACAATAAAGAATAAAAAAAGAAGTGCAAAAATACATAGTCATCATCCATTAAAGAGCAAGACCCCAACTCAATGAAGGGGTGTGCTTACCAAAAAGAAAATGACAAATTTATGCATGGCAATCATTTTTTGTCATCTTGGTAGCAAGACGACACCGAAAAGGCCCGTGCACAATCAGATTAATACTTTAGAAAATTGAAAAGGAAACTATATAGGTGCCAAACAACACCTGGACTGACATTAACTTTTTCTTCTTTAATTATATCATCATACATAGAAGTGGATTCCTCCAAAAGGTTTGACTTTTACAATTGTGGATAAAGCATTTTAATACTTCTTCAGTTTTCTTTATCAGGAAAAAGAGCACCAAATAAGAATAATAAATTTAACATAGCATTGAACCTTGGTTTTGGAAGCAGTGAGGCACTATAATATTGCCAAATGTAAAAGCAATCCATTTCAGCCATGGTGTTAAGTCAACTATTTATGTTATCCCATTTGCTCAAGTGTCTTCTAAAGCAATTGATATCATGTATCAACAAGAGGCCACCTACCACAAACCAAAAGGACTATGATTTCACAAGAGAAACCAGCACTAAATCTTCTTTATAGTGAACTCTAGATGTTGCTTCAACTAAGCAAACTATAGCCTGGGAAACAACTCTAATTCTATGTTACAAACGCACACAAAAGAAACTGCAATGAAAGATAAAACTAGACGAGTTTAAGATGTTCTAGCAAAAAAGAACAAGACAATAAAACTGCAGCTGTTGGAATACTAAGGTGGAAAAAAAATCATGCAGGTACACTATCGTAATTTAACCAAACATATACTCCAAGTGTCTGCCAGTCAATACCTGGTTCTTGTAGAATATGTCCAGGGGGAAGATAGTCGATCCAAAGTCCGGGATGTTAATCAAGAAGGAGTGGCAATTGATTAACAGTGTGAGCGGAGCCATTTGTTTCATCAAGTAAGCCATAAAACTTTTCTATTTCGCTAACTTCACCACTTTCAGAAGTGTATTCATCAACTGTGCTCTCAAAAGGCAGAACTCGGAGCCGAACACCGGCCTCAGAAACAATTCTTTCAGATTTAAGTTTGTATCTACAAATGAGATCCTTTTGGAGCAATAATATATTTAATGGGCGTGGAAGTAAATCCACAGATTCTCCTTTTGGAATTACAACTTTCTCGATAGCAATTCTTGCCTCCTTCAAGAAAAAAGGAGATTAATGAGTCTCCATAACACTCAACTTTGAAACATAATCTTACTTGATGAAGTTGCATATCACTCCCATAATATGTTACGATTACATTTGCTCCCCAGTATGTGAATCACAACACTTAAGTTCCATGTAATAAAAATCCACTTGGCTAATAAGAAACTGTTCAGATAGTGTATCATTAACATTTTAGTCGACTGAACAGCAACTCTATGCATCCATATGTACTGGTAATGTAATCCATGCTATCTTCAAGAACTCGGATATGAAGAAACCATACAAAATTTGGGATGGAAGGAAGAGAAAAGGGCCCATATAGTCTTGGGATGAAGTTTAAAATTATAATGCAACAAACTGTACATTACCTCCATGGCGTCAGTTTTCTCTGACTCGTTTGCCTTAGCTTCAGATTCATCAAAGTCAAAACCATCAGCATAATCAGCCATTAAAGTTTGTATGGCCTTGGTTAACTGAGTCTGCGAACTTGTCTTCAAAACGAAATTACGACAAATTATTGAAGAAAAACACGCAGCAATGACACAGGCAGAGTATGACCTACAATAAGCAAGCCCCCCACCCCCAAAACAAAAAAAAGGTCAACTGTTGGTTTGTGATTTTTCTCAAAAATGCTTGTTCACATAAACCTGGAAAACAAAAAAGAGAAGGCAAATTATCCAAGTAGAATATGCAGCAAATAAATTTTGAAAAGCATGACCTAAAACAAACAACTTCCATATTCTTTATCCAATCCACCCATATCTTGACCGATTCAACTTCCTTCATCATTTTAACAAATAAATAAAATAAAACAAAAGGCAATACCAACGCTTTAAATATTTCTCCCAAATTCAATTTAAAGCTAATTTTCTCCCCCAGAAACTGTCGCTTCTGAAGTAAGAACGGAAGGAAGGTGATCTCTAGGAGTTACCTTCGTGACATAAATGGGAATCCCACGAGATCTAGCAGCAGCTTGAAGCCTTGAATTCTTTCTGAGCTTGGACTGCAATGCGAATAGCACATCTGCTTCGCTAATGTTGTCAGTAAATCCAATTGCCTCATCAATTTTTAGCTGTTTCATCCCTTGTATAATAGATGTCTCCGATATCTACAGTACCTGCTTGCAACATTAGTTCCCAACGCAGGAGGCTTCATAAACAATCAAAAGAACTTGCAAGTGGTTCATGAGCTTGATGGTTGAGAGGGAGTTTAATCTTCCAATGGAAAAACGTCTGGAATATAGTATGTGCAGAAGACAAATTAGGAAATGTATCAGGCCATATTAGATCCAAATTATTGACCACAAGTTCGTGGCGAAGTCCAGAACTATATGGTCCGTCTACTCGTCTAGTATATAGATGAAGAACTAGAAAGGACAAGAGACCACTAGATAAGGAAAAATAAACTGAAGGATTAATGACCACATTATTAAGTCCTTGTAGTTTCAAATCTACTGTCCACACGAGAAAATGGAATCAAATAACGCTGGAATTCAGAAAGGCCCTGTTACGACCTAGAGCTCTAAATTATAACTATGATTCAGACTTGTAATTCTTATACGCTTCTATTAATGATAGGCAAGTGACCTATCAGAGTTCGAGTAAAGTTAGGAAGTTGTTACTTATTACCTCATCGAGTTCAAGTCAAATTAGAAAATTGTTCTATAGAACAGAGTCGTAGGGTTTATTATTCAGTAAGTGAGGGTTTAGTATATTTCACTCGTTAGAGTTGGTTTCGCCCTTTACGGTGGTTCGTCTCTCCGGAGATTGTTGTTTTTATTTATCTACGTTGTTTTATTAAAACTCCAGAAAACGTAGCTATTGTTACAACAAAATCCTATCTCTTTCTCCAAACTCCAAATAACCCCTCCTCTATATCCGGCAGGTCGGATATAGAGATGGAAGACTTACCCGGTGACTCGGTGAGACCCCACAGCAACTGATTCTCGGGTCACATATCCCGTAGGCCTATATATTGTTTCACCATTGCACCAATAAAACCTACTAACACAGTTTGAAACAGGGTCCTTACCTTTTCGGAGTCTTAACCAATAACTCGATGTAAAATTCGCAATGGAGTACTTAACTTCAAAAAAAGCCCAACCCAGATTCTCCTAGACATAAAGTTTCCAGGGATAGGGTACTTAAATTTTCGGACACCCATTCGCCTGTACTCCTCTTATCTTTCCGCAGCTGGAAGCTCAGTTTCCCACTCCCACCATATCACTCGATGACGGAATTGTGGAATGCCAGATGCATCTTATGCATATGTTAATAGAGCAATGTAGAGACAGAGTTGACATCTCAACTGGCAGAAGCTGCAAATACTTTTCGTGACAAGTAATGGCAGAAATCCCCAAGCATTGAGTCAAACTTGCCAAGATCAAGAAACTCCTGAGTCTTTGCAAGTTACAGATTCAGAATTGAATGCCTGCAGCGCTGAATCTGACGCCGTGCATGTCATTGCCCAAGACATTTGTGGTTGATCATTTAAGCAAGTTATGTTTCGAAATCCGGCCTTGAGGTCAAGGCTGAATTAAGAGGAAGGAAAGGGGGAATAAATTAGTATAGAATCTTATATGTTCGATATGGAAGCTGAGTCGCATGAAGAGGAAATAATTATGGATTCTCGTAATTTATCTATGAAAGATCAGCAGCAAGAAAAAATACAAACACTTGCAGCAATCACAACATGTTACTCATTCCAAGCCCTGGGAAAAGATAAGGGTGAACATAATTCCATCACCTGCTGGTTATGCGTGTACACATGAAGAGATTCAAAGTTCTTGAAGAGATTAGGCTGGAAACGAGTTCTTTCCCTTGCCAGTAATGCGAGTTTACAAGAAAGATTAAAGAGACAAATACGAGCCTTGAGGACAAGGCTCACTTAAGGTGGGAACAAATTGTCACAGACCAAGAGTACTAAATTCTTAATAATATGATTAGGAGTATTATTCTTATAGGCTTTTAGTTATGATAGTCAAGTTACCTATTAGAATTCAAGTAAAATTGAGAAGTTCTTATAGTTCAAGTCAAATTAGGAAATTGTTCTACAACTGTTCCTAAAGTTGCAGTACTACTACTACTACTACTACTACTACAGGCCACCAATTAATTCTTAGACATTTCAGCACTTAAATACAATCACGAAAAACCACGACATGAACATCCCCGTACTTGAATCATTAATGCAATCACGAAATACCATCCTGGTTACACTGCAAGACCCTTTATTTTTGCTTTATTTAATAATAGGACTACATCCAATAACTTCTATGTTTTCGGTTCACTGATGTGCAGATTTGCCACCTCATTTTGCACATGTTAAGGACTATATTTTTTTCATTCATTGGAGGACTCAACTAACAACTTTTGCAGGAGATTTACAGACTTATCATTTAGCTTTCCAAGTAGCCCTTCTTATATCAAACCAAAGTTCTAACTTGTACTAGCTTTGGATTCCAATAGTGCCGTTTTCACCCCAGTTCTTTAAATTGGAATTCTGTTCAAGACACATAGCACACCAGTATAAACTGGTCCGAATCTGTTTGACTAGTTTACAGAATAAATTGCAAAACAAGATAAACTGAATTTTGTGGGACAAAGTTATACTCTGAAATTTACAGTATGTTTGGCAGTGGGTTAAACTAAAGTGCCTAGCTACCCCTACCCTTTCATTCTTTTGGATTTGGTTTAAGAGACATGACGGGACTCTCCCTCTACCCCCCCCCCCCCCCAAAACACAACAAAAGTTAACCTAACCTCAACTCAAAATAATATTCCTCGGCTAGCAAATTTTTATACATAACCCACTGCACTGGTTTTCTAATACTTATTTTTTCAGAGTGTAAGCCAAAAAGGTACCATAATAATGATGGTTCTTACCCCGTAAAGAAATACACACAGACCATCTTCATCTTTTCCAAAATATTCTTCTGAGACGGTCTTCCCATTGAAATGTGCCACATCATGCATTTCGGAAATGACCTCACTCCCACTTTCTATGTTTGTTTCGTATGAATCAAAACCCAGCACTCCTGGTTCGAGTTCCTCCCCAGACTCCTCATTTAACCTCCGAACCTCAAATTTTGGGATACGTCCTACTCAAGGAAAAAAGTATTAGTGCACATACATTATTTATAATGTACCTCCAGAAGGTTGAAATGAAAAGTAGAGCAGTGGACATGCCACAATAAAATTCGAACCTGAAAGTAAAGCATCTACTGTTGCTTCCAAATCAGAATGGATATGCAACTCTGTCTTACTAATTATCTCTACACCGCAGCTAAAAGTTGAAGGTCCTTTCCTCTCCAATACTGTTTTCTGCACACCTCTTCGGCTTGCCTCTTCATCTCCTAGTGTCACGCTCTGCAGAAATAAAATAAAACGACCACTGCCATATGAGATCTCACGAGTTCGGGGACAATAATGGCTTTGACAAAAATATTGAAAGATTCTGTCCCTCGTAAAAGGCACAGGTCACAAATTAAATTGATATGGCTGTTGAAAACTCTGACGGAATTTACAAGTACTTTGGACTCTTGAGGAATAAGAAAGTGATGATTATAATCATTCTGCTTTGCATTCGCAATCGACTTGATTGCGACATTGACCTACTACTTCAATAAGTGGTATAACCACAATTAAGATCAAATCATGAATGACTCCTTTAAAATCGTCTCTGTTTTATATTTTCCTTTTTCTAAAACATAGTATGTGTATGTGGATTGATAAATCTCCAAATTGTGTTGATCCAAATTATAGTTAAGTGCAAGTTACAGATTCCGTTTGTTTCTCTCTTTCTTTTTTCTACCATAGTATAAAAGTTCGGGTTGAATAGAAGTCAAACCTAAGATTCTAATTTCCTCACTCAGTGTTCAAGAGATACCGATGAGTTTGAGTAGTCAATTTAAATCCTTCAATTCTCTTATTCATAACAATGGAGAGATGCCAACCATAGAATCCAGGCAGTTTGGTTAAAGTAGAGAAACGTCTACGGGTTTTATGTGACTCTAACATACCATTTCAACTAATGGGGATATTTTACGGGAAAAACTGCAGTTAGACCAGCAGTACTCTATGCAATAGATTGTTGGGTACCTAAGTAAGGTAAAATTCAGAAGATTAGTGCAGTCGAGATGAGGATGCTTCATTGGATGTGTAATACGAGGGATCAGGTGAAAACATAGATATTCACGCTAAGCTAGCTCTAGTACCAATTAAAGAAGAGCTGCAAGGCAATCAATTATAGTGGTTTGACCATGTATGTTCTAGGCCCAAGAATGCACCCAATTATCTAGTGGATTTGTTTTGATTTAGCATCTTTCATAAGAACTCGATGGAGACCTAAAAATACTAGGTCAGAAGTCGTATACGCAAGGATTTGGAGGCTAAAAGACTAAATGAGAATTTATTAGAGAGCATTTGGAGAGCACTAATGTGCTTCCCATACGTGCTTTTTTTTTTTTTTTTTTGGCTCATGTAGCCTACCCTAAGTAATTTGGATAAAAAGACATTCGTTTCGTTGTTATTGTGTTTTTCTTTCTCCAATTATTGGAGTTAACAAATGCTTGAAAGCCATGTTGTAGTTCTCCATATAAACTACATATTTTAGTAATCCCTCACAAGACAAATTTACCTGCACTCCTCCAACCAGCATCTCCAACGCAGGATTCATCACTAAATTATCAATTGTTACTCCATGAGCAGTGCCCACTAGCTGAATCCCACGCTGTGCAATTGTACTAGCAGCCAAAGCTTCAAGCTTTGTACCAATTTCATCTATTACAATTACTTGCGGCATATGATTCTCAACAGCTTCTATCAGCACCTGCAAGATAGAGAATCCTTTAAGCATCTGCCAACACAGTTAATTGTCAAAATACACACTTAGATTTGCAGCAGAAGGAAGAGATGAGATACAGATATCAGGTAATACACCTGTAAATATATATACATGCATTCTGCTCCATGCATAATCTCCTTGCATCATCTGAAGAAAGAGCAAAAGCTATGTTCATACCTTATGTTGCATATCTGTATGTGGAACTTGCATCCGCCGAGCATTGCCTATTCCTGCATGGGGAATATCTCCATCACCACCGATTTCATTTGAAGTGTCAACAATCATTACACGCTTCCTATACTCATTTGCGAGCATACGAGCTATGTCCCTTTAAAAGAAGATTGCAAGAGATATTACTCCATATTGCTTGAACAGGTGGAGAAATGCAAACAATTGTGATTGAACATCAAGTTACTTCATCATAAGAAATCTTTGCTACAAACATACGTGTTCTGCCCTGATCAGGTAATCACGAAGCTCATAAAAAATGTGAAAGGAACCAGAGGGATATTAGCAAGTGGCTAATTCTATATTGTAATATCTTCAAGAGCAACAAGCATCAATCGAAGAACATAATATAGCTACAAATAGTTTCTAATGATAAACAACACCAGGTTCTCCAGTATCATCAAGATGACTAACATACTCGGATCCTATACGGAACTGATCACCATAGTATTCTATGATTGGTCCTGGCATCTCCACACTATTTTCACTGTCTGCAAACAAGATCACTCTGAAAGAAGATATTTATATTTATATAAGATCACTCGTTAAACTCAAAGCCCCATGTTTCAGTCAACTATGCTCTATTAATGTAGATCTGATACAAGATTCCCCGACACATACACACACCCATATGAGAGACAAGCAAATTGTGAGAGAGTCCATTTGCTTGTCTGACAGCCATTTTAGAACTTCAACTCAAGTAAGCCTTAGGTAAAAATTCAATTTGCAATTTGCTCAAATATATGACACGAAATAGAAAAAGCTTAAGCAATCTGAATTGCGATAACTTAAAGAAAGAAGTTCAAGCAGACCAACTTTACTTTCCTTTAAGAAGATAACGCTAATACCAGCTACTCTTTTATTATGGTTAATAAGAGCATAAGCGAAAAACTAAGCTAAAATATGGTCATTAGGCTCTAAACACCCGCCCACATGCACAACCCAGATATAAGTGATGGACCCAAAAGGGAATATACTGGAAATCTGCGTGTGTTCAAAGATTGTAAGTGTGCCAAACTAGACAAGTGCAAGCATGGGTAAACCCGAGCAGATAATCAGGTTTGATAACATACCATTTAAGAAATATATAAGCTTTCTCATAGCAGTACAACGACATATGGAGTATAAAATATTCAGAAATCCTAAACACTCAAGTTGTCTAATGGGGCCGCAAGAACCCCTTCATCAGTTGTCTCAGAAAGTATCGAGCTGACCTGATAATTGTGGTTTTTCCCACACCTGGAGGTCCAATGAGTAACAATGAAGCCCCATCTTTAATTAAATCTCGAACTAAGTTGGCACTTCCAGAAATTGCACGACCGACACGGCATGTCAAACCTATGATCGCACCTTTTCGGTTTCTAATGGCACTAATACGGTGTAAGGTCCTACTGATTCCAGCTCGATTATCCACAGCAAAATCCCCAACCTATAACATATAGAATCATCACCTATAAGTGTCTAGACTTCAGATGCATCGTCAATCACTCAAATATGATAACATGAAATTACAACTCGCTAGTTTGGCCAGCAATTTTCACCATTTGTGAACATAAACAAACAAAAAAAGAAATTGGTTACGACGTAACAATGAAACAAGGTATCAAGTCGTTACTGAACGATGAAGTTCTGATGAAGAATTAAGACCAAGACTGCTTCATCAGTTCATCTTACTTTCTTCTTTTTGTTGTTTACAGCTTATGTTGAGCCGTGGTTGCTGATAGCATAAATCAGACCATAATAAAGAACCATCACTACACTACATAGCAGTAACGAACACCACTCTGAACTAATATGTAAAATTCTGAAATTTATCAGTATATTGGCTATAATCCATAAATAATAGCTCAATCAGTGAGCATGTAAAATTTTGAACTTTATCAGTATATTGGCAATATAATCCATAAATAATAGCTTAACCATAAATAATAGCTTAATCGGTGCATTAATATGGGCATACAGTCTCAGTTTCAATTATTAATCATCAAAATCCACACTCGGACTCGAATACTACAATTGACTTATCAATTTATACATTTCACAAAAAAAAATAGAAATAGCGCTTAAAATTACAGTGCTACTTGTTACTTACCCAAGCTAAGATGCCATTATAGAAGAAGATAGTGAAAAATAAAAACCCGTAACGAAGTGGTGTTCAATGATAAAGTATTACTATAACTTAAAGCCATGCACTGCAGCCAGCATAGGATCGCTATGGCAACTACACTTTGCGCCCACAGATTTTCCAATGTGAAAAAAAAATCCCTTTTTTTAATTAGCTATTTACACTCAACAAATGCCCCTGATTTTCCTGAAAACTTAGTATCCCATGAGTTGACAAAATTATCAGACCACGAACCCTTTTGCAGATATCTTTGGGTAAAATAAAAGGCCCTTTTCAGATTTAAATACATGTGGTCCCTGCATAAGGACTTATTGACTGAAGTAGCTTCTAGCTTGAACTTACAGGTTAGATAAATGGGTGTAAGAAACAAAAAAACGCTACACACGCTAAAGCAGCTCCTTATTTGGTGGAACAAAAACAAAATTGGGAACATATTTCTAAATTTGAATAAAAAAGGAAGCTGAACTAGATGTTCAACTAAAACCCACTGACAACTTGCAGTAGTGTTAGACCAAGAAGAATCACATTGGAGGCAAAAGGCATCCTGTAATTGGGTCATCAATGGGTAAAGGAACATTATGTTATACTTCCTCCGTCCCGGGAATAGCTTCCCGTTTACTTTTGTGGTGGAGAAAATAAGTTATGTATTACTTTTAGATAAAATAATGCTAATGGGTCCCTCAAATTGATTTTTAAAGTTGGAAATAGGATAAAGTAATGTTAGTGGGTTTACTTTTGAATATATTTAATGTTATAGTTGAAGTAGGAGTTGACAAAAATGGAAATGAGAAGTTTTGGTTGGGACGCTAAAAATGGCAAAATGAGAAGCTATTCCCGGGACGGAAGAAGTACAATAACATGGCAAATAGGAAAAAGGGCATAATAGCCATTTTATCTTTACAGAAGGCGGGAGTATGTTTAACACCGAGGTATATATTTTCAAGTCAGGCAAATCTTACTTTCAATCTTGCTTGGTAGAACCCCCTGATTTTCAATTGTTTTCCCTCCATTATTACTGATGATATCAATTCACTTCTATGCAGGATCCCAGGAACTTAAACACATTGTAGTTGTCCTCAATGCTGAATATGCACCAGATCCAGACGGTTTCACTACTCCACTTCTATCAATCATGTCGGGCAGTTATAAGAAAATAGACCAGCTAGAAGCCGTCACCGATTTCTTATCTAGTTCTGAGCTTCCAGAAGGCTGGTGATGGTGCATGAAAATAATATACCTATTTACTATGCTTTTGTGGTATTCGAGTATATAATTTACCATATTTTATTAGTAGTTTGTTGTTTACTTTTATCAATTGTAGGAATTACAGCGTTTTTTAAGGGTGATTTATAGCCAATTGATGTTTTGGAGTCAAGAAGAAGCCAATTTGTACGAGATGGAGGAGGTGACTTGCAAGGTCGATAAAGAAAAGGTGTTTAAAAGCATCTACTAAGGGCTACAACGAAGAATACACGAAAGGAGGCCATTTGCAAGAAGCCAAGTCAAAAGTGCCGAGCTGAAGATAAGTTCGCTGCAGCGAGTTGGTGAAATTACATACTGCGAGTTGAAGGAAAACTCGCTGCAGCAAGAAATACGGTTCGCCACAGCAAGATTAGCAGCACTAGATCATATAAAATTCCTTCTGCAGAAATTTTCCCTACTTTTCTCCCACAATTATAAATAGAAGGGTGAATTACATCCAGACCCCCTATTAGATGTCGTAATTACACATTAGTATCACTTAGTCGAACAATTATGATTTTATCCAATTAGATGTAAAACAATTTGACCATATTCGAATTAAAACCTAGAAAAGTCAATTTTGCCCCTCTCAGATTATTGGATATTGGAAGTTGCCAAACACTGACACCTTTTGACAAATTGTAATTCAAGTCCATGGATATCTAATTTTATATTTGTCACCCATAACTTTTCGAAAAACCTCAAATAAGCCCTACACTTTTATTTCAATTTGTAAAATTTCCCCAACTTCAAATCAAGATCAAATATCCTTTAAACATCAAAATTGAAAGCCGCACATATGAATCGGAGATGAATTTCGAAATCGAAGCTTTATACAGCTCCGATTGAGCTGCATTACAGCTCCAGATTTGGAGCTTTATCAGCTCCGGATCTGGAGCTGAAGTCCGCTCCGGTACAGAGCTGATTTCAGCTCCATTCCGGGGCATAATTACAGCTCCGCCGGAGCTGGTGGTGGAACTCTTTTACAGCTCCACCATATAGAAGAAGAAAAGAAGAAAAAAAGAAAGTGAAGGAAGAAAGAGAAGGAACCATGAAGAAGAATAAATCCGCCGGAAAAGAAGAAGATAATAAGAAGAGAAGGAAGTCAGAGAAGATGGAGGAAGAAGATGGATGAAGAAGATGATGGTGGGTTTTTTTTTTAATCTTTTCTTTATTTAGAATTTCATAAGGCCATGTTTGGTTGTTTCATTTGAAACAATTTCATTAAGCTGGTCAACGGATAGAATCGAAAATGGACCCAAATGTAATTGTCCCACTAAGTGGTATTCATGTCAGAAACACCCTCCTAAATGGGTAGCCCTATGTAATAATCCCTAAATAGAACTTCTACGCTTTTTATTCATAAGTTTGGACTCTTGAGAGACAAAAAGAGCAGAGACAAGAGAGAAGAAACCTTATGTTATCTTTTTTTATTCTTCGGAGATCAAGAAACTTAGCAACGAAGACGGATTATCTTGGATTCACAACCCAAGAGTTAGGTTTGATCGATTGGTTATTGATACATTGATTTATTCACTGTAATTTGTGTACTTGGTTTATGCAATTTATTTTGAGACAATGGATGTACTATGCTTTTACCTGTTCTACGATTATGTTGTTGTTATCTGCATGATCATGAGTAGCAAATTCATCATGGGATGCTGTAGATGTGTGATTTGACTGTTTAGGATGTTTTGATACGTATGATATGTGTATTAAGTTCTTAATCGTTTGACAAAGGGTTCATTTACTATCTTTGATTTCATTGATTATATTCACAAGTTAACTTATTGATGTTTTGTATCTCTACTCTAAAGGATGATTTTACCAGAGGTTCTCGCGTTATCACCATAGTTAATCATTTGCACGTTATAAGTTAGGTTTACTACACGTAACAGTGGGTAATATCTGCTAAAGTATGCTTTTTTGTTGCGTATTGCTAAGTACACACTCATAACTCAATCCGGATTAGTAGTAGGATAGATTAGTTAATTACATGCTAATCGCATGTTATCCTCACACTAGGATAAATATATTCAAACGCCTCTACAAGAGCTTATCACACAGCTACCGCATATCCCATGTTTCCATAATTTATCAAGTGCATTCAAGTTTCAAAGTTTATGTTTACATTTAAAGTGTTTTCATTGCGACACTCAGATCAACTTCCATTATGCTACGTGATTGTGTGTTTTGGTTAGTAGATTTGGCATAATATAAATTCAAAACTGTTGCATAACCGTAGTAGGAAACTTTGACTGGAGCTTGACTTTCCAACGACAGGTTTTGCACCATCAGCTTGATTCCAAATAATCATTTTTCTCAGCATTGATCTGATTATAGCCCTATAACCGTGTGCTCTAACCTTCAAAAACATTCATACAAGCTCCTTAAGTTTTACCCTCCCTCACACCTCCCATTCAGTCAGGGTTCGTACAAGGAAGAGACATTGCAAGCAACATCTTATTTACCCAAGAACTAGCATATTACATTGATAAAAAAGAGAGGGTTCCAAAGTCATCCTCAAGTTGCACGTGTGAAAGCTTACAGAATAGAGGGTGGGTTGGCAGTTCTTGTCTCTTATTTTGGCCACTCATGGTTTCTCGCTTGTAGTAAATAGTAATAAAGCTGGACATGAATATTTTCACCAACTGCTTCTACAGTATCTTGAATAACAGGGAAGCTTGTGGATTCATTAGAGCTACATAAGAATTAAGGCGCGCTGATTCACCATCACCAGCCATCTTTACATTAGCAGGAGAACACTTGTCTAGCGGATAGAATAAATTGTTTGAAGATCATAGATAAATGCACTATCATATTCCAAAGGGCATCCAAGTCTCACCTAGCATATACAGATGATTGTATCTTGTTCTGCAATGGAAAAAAGGAACATTTGCAAAGACTCGGGGTTTTTCTAATCTCATACGGAAAAACCACAGGCCAAAGGATCAGATTTGTCAAATCCATAGCTGGCAAAAGAGCGAACCTTCCTATGATTTTGAGGTTCCAAGGAAATCTGCAATGGATTTTCCTTCTACAAAGGAGCTCCTGTTGCTTAAGTCAGAAAGACGAAAACAATTTGCTTACCCCTTCTCACTAAGATATAGGACAGCAATAGAACTTGCAATCTCTAGCTCAAAGCAGGCTTAATTAGGGTAAACTTTAGAAATATTCATATTTTTTCCAAGTTCATGTCAGCCATGTATGCAAAAAAAAAAAAGATTTCCAGGCTCCTACTCGCCCAAAGCCCTCAGGACTCCACGATGCACCAAAACCACCACTTGGAAAACACTTCTTGAGGTGCAAGAAAGACTTCAAAAGGCAATATTTTGGAAAGAAAGGCATGGGATCCTTTTTTTTTTTTTTTTCCGGAAAGATTCCTGGCCAGAAAAAAGAGCAACTTATGGAATATTTAGCTATCCACTGTAACCCTTCTAAATTCTAATATCAACTCGTTGATAAAGGATTGGAAGGAATCTGGAACTTGTAATTTGGACAGACTGGAGAGGTGCTTCATGTTACAAATGCAGTCAGAATATTTATGACCTGTAGGGAGCCTAGCTTGTCTGGTTTATACAGAAGTAGCAGCTGACAGAAGATTCTCGGGAAAATCTGCAAGAGAACTTATTAGGGGGAAAAACCAAGATTATCCCTCTTTTAGAAGTTTCTGGCACCATCACATTCTCCTAGTATCTCCACTTCCTGGTGGAAATTAATAAGGTTTCCTACCATTGGACGAAATTCTGAATTCGAAAGGGATATAAATTGCAACCAAATGCCAGTGTTGTAATCAAAGAGAAACAATAGAACACACCTTGTTACAGGGTTGAAGGCTTGAAGCTGCCATGGTTCTCAACTTTGTTTCAAGTTCAATTTAGTAATCAGAACTCGATAACCACAATGTATAAATCTTGGTGGAACTCTACAGAGTGGGTTAATCGAGTTCATATAAGATCAATAGTTAATCCTAAGCATCTCGTAATTCAAAATGTTAACACTATCTTAGGGAAATCAATTTTTTAGATCGGATGGATTTTATTTTATTTTTGAAACGGCAAAAAATGAATTATATACTCCACAATAATGTTTATAGACGGGCATAAGGCTCTCTTAGACAGAACCACAAATTACAAAATTGAAAATCCCGAACCTAAACATCAAAACTATTTTCTTCTTGCTAAGACATTTATTCAATCATCACCAACATATCTGTATCTTAATCAAACACAAAAAATCACAACAAACTCCCAAACCAATCTTTGCATCACACTTCACTGTCAATCAGATGGAAATAATTTTTCAACATTATCCTTCAAGAGGCAAACAAGTGGCAGGTCATCTAGCTACTGAAGCTGTAGACAAAAACTTATCTACTTATCTAGAACATTAACTGTTAAATAGACGTCTACTCTAGCCAAGTAAAAAAAAAAAAAATTGGTTTTCTCTGACAATAGTGGAGTCCCCTTATCTTGGAATCCAATATGAAGTCAGAAAAATTGCTCTTGTTACTATATTTCTAAGGGTTGGACGGATTTGTGGTCTTGTACAGAGTATTGTTAAACCTGGAGTCTGTATCAGCAACTTGATGGTGATTTCTGGTTCTACAAGCTGGTAAAATCTTACTCAACTCTCTCTCCCTCTTGCATTGCACCTGAAGCACAATTCCCAGGATAGTTGGATGATATGGGGAATCATCCATTCAAGAAGATTCTAAAACCCACACACTTACTTTGGTTAATCTATCATCTGTCTCAGCTCTCAAAATAGAAGAATTGAATAAATCCCCATCTTCACATCATAGTCTCGCACTGACAGTGATTTGTCTTGTTTAATCAAGCTCATCTTAAGTCCTTGTGAGCTTGATAAAATACTTGAAAGTGCTAGTGCTACCTTTAGTTAAGGTCCTATTAGAATTCAGAAGAACTTGCAATATCAATGTATAAGTTTTATTTACTTGAAGTCTGATTATAGAAGAAGTTTCGTTCTTGAGTTTTGTGACTACAAAGATTTGACATGGGATACTTGCAACATCTGGGATAAGAATTTCAAGGAATATTATCAGGCTGACCGCACTAGCTTTTCAAAAGTAAATCAAGGCTTTGTATGTTGCTTTAACTGCATCGAGTCATGGACCATGATCCAGCCTCAAAAGATCGTAGGCTGCGTTTTGGGCTCCCAGGGACTATTAATGGAATGAAAGACTCCATGTCAGACTATCAGTTCCCAAGATTTCCCTCTAGTTATGAAATCCCCTTGTAATGTAAGAATCCTATTTCAAGTTGTGGTTAGACATAAGCGCTCATAATTCCAGAATTGGTATTGTGATATGCTTGTTATCAAAAATGTAATGCCTTGTGTTTGTATCTTCGTGGGTTATTTGTTTAGTGTTGATATACTGAAAGCTTATGGCTCTTTTATTCTTAGGAAAAATAGGATGGCACAACATGCCTCGTGGCTAACTTTCTGACATTGTAATGCAGTTTTGTATAGCTTCTCCAACAAAATGGCTGCTACTGCAAGCAGGCCGTTCTCACCTCTGCACCAAAATGAGTTATTCCTCCTCAATTTATGTGTCTCCTTTGTTCAACGTATATATACATATAGTTACCCATCAGTATCCATGTTTACAGATGAGATATAGGTATATATCAAAATATATGCATAAGTATATGCAAATATATACATACCTGCATGTTTGCATTCTTAAATATACATACATACATATATATATATATATATATATATATATATATGTAGATCATACGTATATATATGTATACATATACATATGTGTATATATGTACATATATGTATACATATACATATGTGTATATATATATATATATATATACATATACATATATGTACATATATACACATATGTATATGTATACATATATATATGTGTGTGTGTGTGTGTGTATATATATATATATATATATATATATATATATATATATATATGTACATATGGTTCTATTCTCACAACCTAGTTTCACCCATAATCAATAAAAATCATCAAAGCCCAAATCTCCTACTCCGAACACAGTACTTTGGGCTGCTTTTAAGTTGTACCTGTGGGTATGACGGAGTTCATGATCATGCTTTGCTCCAGTAAGCTAGTTCTAACAGAGCTAATTAAGTGTTTGAAAGTCATGGAGCATAAAAATAGTGCGAGTAAATAAAACTTGGATAACAAATTAACAATTACGAAAATCTAAGAAAACTTACACTAATCCGAAAACAATAAACTACTAATTCAAATGCTTCCAACAGGTTGCACAACAAAGAGAGCTTATTGAATTGACAGATGAAATGTGAAAAGCACAGGAGAGAAACCGGCTCACCTGCGAGACAGCATATTTAATATCCTCCATAGTGATCGGGTTATCCAACAAAACAAAATCCCCGGACGGAAACCGAGCCAGCGGTTTGCGGCCCAAGTCCATGACCACCTCAATCAAGTCTCCGAGCTCAGGATGCTCGCTGACTCTCCGCCGCATATCCTCCGGCAGAAGAGCCAGCAAGCGGCCGACCTCGAGGTTATAATCGTCATCGCTGCTCAGTGTACTATGAGCTGAATTTTGCGGCGGTGATGACAGTCGGAGAGGATAAAACTTGCCATTTCGGGCCGGAACGAAACCTGTAGAAGAGACTTTTAGTTTGCGACGGAGTTGGTGGTTGATCGGACCGGTGATTCGAGGAGGTGTAAGGCGGAGCATGAGTGAACAAGAGTAGACCATTAGCGTTTTAGGCGGCAAAATCAGCATGTGGGGATTAGGTTTTGGAATTTGGGAATAATGTTGGCCTCCTTGCTTTTTCAGCCGGTTCTTTAGACTCACCCTCATCTTTTATGTTTCATGCTGTACCCCTGATAAATTGTCTAATTGCATATGAGTCCCCACTTTGTGATATTGAAGAATGTGAGCATTGTTTTGACTTTTGACTAATGGTACTCTTTATTGAGTATCCATGAACAATCGTTTCTTATTCATGAGGTGTAAGTTTAGAAGTCACTCTTATCGGAAGAAAATGTAATGAGCAGCTCTGGCATGCAACCACTACTACTTGGGATTCTACATCAGGTTTCATTGAAAAACAACTATTGAGAGTTAGATTCCATAGTCTTCCACCACATATAGCTTCTAGATCCTTATGTTCTTTCTTAGAAGACCAATAGTCATTCTTCAACATATCAAGTTCTCCACAGCGGTGATAGGCACTATCAAATTTCCTCATAGTATCTTGAAGCACTAAAACCACCTCGTCTTGGTACTTGTGTTCACTATAATAGTCGAAAATTGAATGTATCTCCTATAAAAAAAATTCCCGCCCAGGATGATAATTAATGGGATTTTGGCAAATGTCTTACTGGATAGGAAATGTACAACACGATAGGGTAGCAATCTAAATGTTGAATCTGAGGAACTCACTTTAAATATGGTTCAGTGCAATATAGTATAGAGCAATATATTAGAGATCGTAACGAATATGCATTTGAAAGTGAATTTGTGAAACTGTGCTGAACCCTTAAAAAGTGATACATTGAAGTGTTATTCGACACTTCAAATGAAGTCATACACTTTTATAGATCAACCATCCACACAAAAAGCTTCATAATATATGTCATAGTTGTTCAAGGATAGTCGCAACGACGGGCATCCATCTCTCTCAGTGGTGAGTCCCCTTAATGGCCCTGGACTAAACTTTCACATTCGTTGATCCCCTTTTGGTCTGCTTTTCAATCCTATTAACTCACTTCTTTATAACTTTTGCTGTACGCAGGTACTTACATCGAGGTGGTTAATTATGTCTTGCTAATTCATTTATAACTCAATCAAAACATAATTAATTATTCTTTCAACTCATGACGAATTTTAGTGCGTTAATTAGTAACATAAATGGTGCGAATAGAGTTACATATACGAAATCATAATTCCAGCGCCTGGGTTGTCATTGTCACACCTGCATTTTTTGTTACTCGTTATTTTATAAATCGATAAGTAATTCACATTTCATTGTTCTAGAATGAATTTTATAGCTCACCATCTTCACAATTTGACCTCGAATCCCTAATTGTAAAATTAATATATGTATACGACCTTACTTCGCGAATTAGAATTTTATAATTCTTCTCACTCTGAATCCGCAAATTCGCGGACAGATACTCGTTGGACTATATATATGGGGCAGCTACCATTGACTACGTATTGGCCCCCTTTTTTGCATCAAACCAAACTTGTTTTTCCTTGTTACGAACAACTACACACTTTTGTGTAAATGACTGAAACACCCTCTTTGACTACCACCAACTACAATGAACAAGAGGTCACGTGATAAGCTAGATCATAGCTATGTCAGGCTATTATGCAATTTAACACTGAGGATTGTGCAATTTACGTTTTCTTTCCTTCATTTCCCATTCAGATTGTGCAATTTACCTTCATCTTTCCTTTATATTTTCGATTCTCTTCCTTCTTCCATCAATCATATACTACCACCGTCGACCGATAGTGTTTGTGGGGCAGGTTTATTGGGCGGTGTTTTGCTGTTATCTATGTTGGGTACGGGTTTGCGGGGCTGCTTTGCCGGACTGTGTTGCGGGGCACGATGAAGAGAGCTTTTCCGGCCATGAAAAAAAGAAGAGAGAAGAAATGAGTTTTCCAGGTTGCTCCTAACCATGAAGACCGTAGTTGTGTAGGAAGATGTGTGCCGCTTGGAGAAGAAAATGGGAGTATCTGGGTTTGCTACTTGGGGTTTAACAGAATTGGGAATTGGGGAGAATGTTTTGGTTTTAATTTTATCTTATTTCTCCAAGCTATTTGAAGTCGCGATTCTTAATTTTGCTTTCCTTCGATTATTTTTTGTGTATGATTAGATAGACAGTGTTTATTTAGGTGAGATTATTTTTTTTTTTTTTTTGCCCGAATTCTAACAGTAGTACCCGTGCCCAACACTAATGTCCATGACCCGTGTCCGAAACATAACTATAGCAATGTAGTCACACTATAATGCCCGACAACAAAGCCCGTCCGGGACATATAATGCCTGACAATCATGTCCGGTAGGGGTGAACAAAAAAGCCGTCCGTTCGACCTGTCCGCACAAACCGCCCGCATTTAAACCGCACCCGCCAAATAATTTTTTTTTTTAAATGGCGGGTTAAAATGTTAATAACCCGCCGCGGGTCGGGTGGGTGGCGGGTTAGTGGTTGCAACCCGCCCGCGACCCACCCGACCCGCCATCTTAACTAAGTATACGTTATGTAGGTAGTAGTCTAGTATTAAGCAGCAGTACATTAATGTATATATAATTATATATAATAATAAGTAATAACTCTAATTAGTAATTTATACTTACACTCTTACAGGACCAAATTATACAAGATTAGGTTTCTTCTCATTCTCAATTCTCATATGCCCACCAGTGAGGCCGCCACCACCATTTCTTTCCCAATTCCACACTCAATTCTCACCTGCCACACTTTTACAGGACCAAATTATACATGATTAGAGTTTTGAAGCAACATTTTGTAATTCATGTACTTCATTGCAACTGGATATGTATTTGAATTTTGAATCTTGTTTGTGTTTGAATTATGAACTTCGTTTATGAATCTGAGGATTTTTTTTGTTCATTTGGTGTTGAATTTATAATATTTAGTTGGTTTTGTGTTATCGCATTTTGACTACTTGCATCCTTAACTTTGAATATATTCAACCGCTCAATCCGCCCGCACATTTTATTACTCAACCCGCCATGAATTGACCAAATATTCCACCCGCCTCGGTTCATTCTTATAATCACCCGCTTATAGTGGGTCGGTTAAGTTTTTGTATAAAAATCGCTCAAACCCGCCCGCGTGCAGCCCTAATGTCCGGAAAGATACCATGCCTGGCAACAATGCCCGACAACAAAAGCCCAAATTTGTTGTCCAGCTACTAACTTCATTTTTGTGAAAATGAATTCAAGAAGATTAAAAGATAAATTTTCATCCTTTCAAGTAAAATTTGAATTTAATTTCCTTTATCTAATTCCAGTGAGATTGTGCAACAATGCCCGACAACAAAATCCCGTCCGGGGCATATAATGCTCGACAATCATGTTCGGAAGATACCATGCCCGACAACAAAGCCCATCCGGGGCATATAATGCCCGACAATTATGTTCGGAAGATACCATGCCCAGCAACAATGCCCCGACAACAAAGCCCGTCTGGGGCATATAATGCCCGGCAATCATGCTCGGAAGATACCATGCCCGACAACAAAAGCCCGAAAATGATTCTCGACGACAAAGCCCATGCTGGGCATACACTTAAAAGGAAGAATTAGTTGAATTTCAAAAAAGTCTAACAATAATTCACATTTTTTAGTTTTGAGTTCGTTGCATTTTTTTTGAAATTAATTATGACTAATCTACCACACTTAAAAGGAAGAATTAATTAGTTTGAGTACGTTGCATGAGTGTTGATGAGCTGTTAGAGACGAAAGCAAAGTAAACAAATATTTGCACAATTACCCCATTTGATTGCACGTGTTGGGGGTGGAAATGAAAGATTTAAAATATTTGGGGCCTATTAGTTTGCATCGAGACTGACAAACAATGCCCACACTTTTCATTACCGTTCACTACATGAGATGTTAGACTACCCGCATTGGGTGGACGCCACCCAATGGTGATGGGATCCGCGACGAGATTTTCTTTGCGACGCGTCACTTGTTCGCCACGAAATTTCAAATTTTTTTTTTTAATTTTTTAAAAACATATTAAAAATATTGTAAGAGTGTTTAGAAGTTGAAATTAATAAAATTGCATTTTTAGAACTCGTTTTACAATTTTAAGTTTAATTAAGAGAGAAAAATGAGTTCGAGATGGGATGATCCAAACATAATCAAGAGTGGTCTCTATTTGTAGATCTCGAAAATACAAAGCCGTTGGTGATTTTTATTTATTTTTCGAGTTATTCGCGTTTGAAATTGGACAAAACAAAAAAAAATAAAAAAAAAGAATGAATCGGTGGCAATGATTGCTTCATTCTCCCCCACATCGAGTGATTTGGAGTGAGAGGATGCGCCACGGCGTCGATTAATCGACGAGCTGCAATGCAGCTCGTCTTACCATATACCAATTTCTTGGCATATCGTAAGTGAAAAAAATCCGGTTGGCTAGGTGAAAAAAAAGCCCCTGATTTTGTACTGAATGGTAAAAAAGCCCTATATATATCTCCCTATCGTCCCCTACAAAGGCCCCATTAATTCACACACTCGTTGAGCCAAAGGTAGCGTGGAAACAACAGATAATTCTTCTCTTTTTGAGGTATGCATCGTCCTTCATCTTCATGCTATTCTGTGTGTTTCTGCAAAATTTTCTTGAGGGTTTCTTGTTTTTCTGGGATTACTATTCTCTCCATTGTTTATTGCCTTCATAGATTGATCTGATTGGCTTCCTTCTGTTTTGTATAACTTTGACCTAGTTATTCTTGTCACTCGATTTTCGCCCCAATCCGTGACTTTTCTTTTAGGGTTCATACTCAATTACTCGATACCTGGATTGATTTTCTCAGCCTTGATCGTAGTCGGTTCTGGATAACTTAGAATTAGGGTTTCAAATTTTCAATTTCATTCGGTTCTGGATAACTTAGAATTAGGGTTTCAAATTTTCGGGTACTTTGTCTTATGTCTGTGGAATTCTTTGCTGTGCAGATAATATTCTCGTTTCAGTTCATAAGTTCAATTTAACTTGACTTTTAACAGGAGTATCAATTGTGCCTTTCCGATTCATGCTTACGGTTTAATTTTGTCTGTGATTACATTGTCTTTCGTCCAGTGGTGAAAAGTTCTTTATAGTTGTAAAGTTGTGGATAATATGTGTGGTGTAATTACTATATGTTCTTATCTAATTGAAGTACACGTAATCATGTATCTAAGGCTATTAAGATACATCTCTGCAACTGAGTCTTGGTATTTTATTGATTTTAATAGTTTCTGTTGCTTTTCACATACTTCTATTCTGCTAAGTTGAAGTTTTTCAGATTGTGTATAAATAATGAAAACTGTACAGTATGTTTGCATCCTTCAATGTATCTCTTGATGATGATTTCTGAATTTAACATTTGGTTTTGTTTTTTTCTTTTTGAATATTTTTAATGAAGGGATATAAATCAGCTGCAGTATGGGTAAGAGAAAGTCCAGAGCGAAGCCAGCACCAAAGAAACGTATGGACAAACTTGACACCGTCTTTACCTGCCCCTTCTGTAACCATGGTGGTAGCGTGGAATGCCAAATGTAAGTTTATACTGAGCCCGTACACATAATTGGGTTGTTTATTATGTCTCATTAGATTTGTTGCCTGTAAAGTTGTAGAATGTACATTGTCTGTGTGTCTGTCTACTGACTGGATACATAACATTACAATTGGCAGATGGATAAATAGGCAGATGTTTTCTTAGACTTTTTTATTTGATTCTTTTCTTTTCCTGCATGCTTGCACGTTCTTTCTGTGATGTTTGTAGTTAACCATGAATTTTTCCTATTTCAGTGACATGAAAGACTTGATTGGTTCCGTTTCATGTGGAATCTGCCGGGAGAGCTTTAGCACCAATGTGACAGCTTTGACTGAGGCGATAGATATATACAGTGAATGGATTGACGAGTGTGAGCGTGTCAACACCCTTGAAGATGAAGATGCATAGTCAGGAGTGAAGCAGCGTCGTATGAGCTTGCCATCCTGCTGGAAGCTGTTTGAAGAAAGAGTCTTATTCATACATCAGCCAGTTGATGTACTATGTCATATTTTATAAGGTTTGGTTTGACAGCAGTGTGACAACTTTCTGTAGCATGTAAAAAGGTTCTGGGTTAGGCAATTCAGTGTGGCTTTTAAAACTAAATGTGTTATTGTGTTTTATCGTTGGAACAGGATTTAAATAGTCATCGCTGCTGTTATATATGTTTTGTTGTATTATGCTGTTCTATATCTTTTCATGTTGTAGTATATGGCTGCTCCGATATCATAATAAATTATAATCTGGTGACGTATTGCTATTTGTGCATCTTACGACAAAGTGGAAATAAGAGTTGCTAGTCCCCTACCCTCATTATTCTGTATCCACGTACAGAATCGTAGTGGGTATTTACTGTACTGTTAATGAATCTAGTTTGGTTCCGATAGGTTAGCTAGGGTTTAGTAACCTGTGCAGGTTGACGGTGGCAAGCTGCAGAGCGGTGTTGCCGCCGTGACTTGCCTGACCTCAAGCCTGATGAGGTGCTTGTTTGTGCTCGTGCAGTTTTAACCAGCCCACTGGGTTGCAGAATGAGTTCTCTAATTCTGCTAGTGTTGCTGCTGTTTCAATACAAAATGTTATATTGATGTAATTCAGATGGTTTTGATTATGAATGATCAGTGATTTCATTATAGTCACTTTTCCTTCTCTATAATATTGAGACCTGCAGAAGTACCTTTTACCTACCTGGTCTGTTCGCCGATGCAAATATATTAAATCCTGTTAACATGTCTATTTGTATAAATGTGAGATTGGTGAATTTAAATGAAGTGTATATTTGAGCTGTAATGGTCATTGAGTTGGAGTTTTCTAAGGGAGTGATTGGTAAGGGCGTTTTTTTTGTGTTTTTAATGGTTTACCAACACAAAAAACATTGTTTGGTACTGTAGCAATTTTTGTTGCACAAAACAATCTCACGGCCCATGGGTAAAAAGGCGCGTTTAGGCGATTTCACAATGTATTCTGAATCATTAGTCTGAATGATTCCAAAATTACTCCTCGGATGCGTTTGCCTTAAGAGGCGGAATGACGAAAATGCCCTGATTTTTTGAGATGCAATTAATTCCTTACACGTAAGTATTATAAAATTCCTACTCATTTGTGAGAGTCCAAAACTCTGTCTAGTTTAACATAAAAACAGTCTATGTTTTACATTTGTCCATTTTTTCCGCGGATCCGGATTATGGGTGGGTTTTTTAAGAATTAGATCCGGATCTAGGAGTGGTTTTAGTATAAAAGTCGATTTTTTAAGGTTTTATTCCACTTTCTTTCATCTCCCTCTTCATGTTTCTCTCTCTCTCTCTATTCCAATATTTCTGTCTCAAACTACCGCCTGACCACTAAATCGGCCGTTACTCCTTGTCCGGCCACAAATCCTAAATCCGATGGAATATTGAGTATCCCTGACCCGGTCTACCTTTCTATTCACTTTTCCTTTTTGTCGACTTTTAAAAATGTTGACTGGACTTCGAAATTTTTCCTGTTGTCATCTCCGGCGGATCTCCGACTACTCAACATACATAGGTTATTACCTTGTCGTTTCCTCGATTTTCAGGTTTCTTCTCTCGATTCTTCTATTTTTTAAAAAAATTTGTTTGGTTTTTTGTGATTTTAAGTTCCGCATGAGTATTCGTGCATTATGTATTGTCTAGTTTTTTTGTATACATGACCTGCAGTATATTTCAATATAAAATGTTTATGTATGTCCTTTAATGCTAGTTTAGTTTGTAATAATAGATATTATATGTCAAATGAGTATCCGTACGTTTTGTATTTTTTAGTTTTTATTAATATAAATAGCCTATGTTTTAGTATGAATTGTCTATATTGTTATGTGTCACTGATTTAGTTTAAATAGATAGATGTTATCCTTCGAATGAACATCCATGCTTTATTTATTTATTTATTTATTTTTTGTATAAATGGCCTATGTTGTAACAGAAACTTTCTACTGTTTTAATGTGTTACTGGTTTAGTTTGAATGCATAAATATTATGTATTGAATGAGTATCCGTGTGTTCTGTATTGTTTAGTTTTTTTTTTTAAATACAAATGTCCTATAACTACAAGAAAATCGGCAAAAAACGACGTTATGGGGCGACGGATAAAACCGTCGCCCCATAACGACGGATAGCTAATTGGGGCGACGGATAATAGTTATCCGTCGCTTATTAGTGACGGATAAGTTATCCGTCACTAATAAGCGACGGATAACTATTATCCGTCGCCCGGGTTTGACTTTAAAAAAAAGGAAATTATTAACGACGGATAATTTTATCCGTCGTTAATATTTTTAATTAAAAAAAAACAAACGGGGCGACGGATAGATTATCCGTCGCTATGGGGCGACGGATACGTCGCCCACAATAGCGACGGATCGGCCAACTGGGCCGACGGATACGTGTCCGTCGGCCCAGAGTTGATTTATCCGGACAGAGGGCAGAATGCTCTCATTTTCTTCATCTTCTTCATTCTTCATCCTCAATTTCTTCTTCTCCTCTCTTCGATTTCCGGTGAATCATCCGTTATTCCGGCCAATCTTGGTGCCTAATCGAAGCTCGTGTGACAAGGAGTTTGATTCTTCGATCAATTTCATATTTCTACCGATTAATCAAGGTATTTTGGCTAAAACCCTAGTTTTTAAAAATTTGGGAATTTTGTTTATTTTGATTAATTTGAGCAATTATATGTATATATGATAAGTATGTAGTAGTTAGTTTAGTTAATTTGATCAATTATATGTAAGTTGTTCAATTTTATATATATATGTGTGTGTGTGTGTGTGTGTGTGTGTGTGTGTGTGTGTAATTTGATAGTTAGTTTAGTTAATGATATGTATATATGTTAGGTATGATCGATATGAATGTATGTAGTATGCTAAGTTTGGTATGTATGAATGTATGTAGTTAGTTTGATTTGTGTGTTAAGTATATATAGTTAGTTTAGTTAATTTGATATGTTTGTTAAGTATAGAAGTATGTAGTTTTGATTTGATAAATTTGTATGTTAAGTATGTAATTTGATATGAATATATGTAGTAATTCGATACGTTTAGAGTAATTAGTTAATTTGATATGTATGTTAAGTATATAATATATGTACTAAGAGGTTGAAATGGTTAAAATATATGCCCAATTTTGTAACATATCGAACACTTAATTAATAATTAATTTATAAGGAATATATAATAATTAACAATTAACCTCCACAATCTTCTTATCCGAATTGGAATCGATCTAATAAATTAAATACGATCTAATCAATTGGAACGTGTCAGGTTAAAAATAAAGTATACAATGAATTCCGACTGTTCATGGATGTACGATCGTACTGCGGTAAATGGCAGAGTTTCTAGGAGTTTTGTAGAAGGGGTTAAAGGTTTCATCTCGTTTGCCATGGGACGTCCGGTTTGTGCAACTGGGGGTTGATAAAGTGTCCTTGCACATTGGAAACCTGCAGAAACAAGCAATTTATGACGTCTACAGCAGTATTCGAGCACTTGCGACGTTACAGATTACACTACAAGAATCCATCCGTAACGGGACGGAAAGGGGCGACGGATTTTATCCGTCGCCCCTGTAGCGACGAATCGCTACTTGGTCTATCCGTCGCCCCGTTTGGCGACGGATAAAGGTTATCCGTCGCTCTGTAGCGACGGATAAAATTATCCGTCGCTACAGAGCGTTGACCAAAATTAAAAAAAAAAAAAAAAAAATTTTAGCGACTGATAGATTTATCCGTCGCTACAAGGCCGGAAAAAAAAAAAAAAAATTAGCGACGGATAGATCTAGATCTATCCGCTAAAACCTAAAAAATATAATATATCTCCTCCACCACCTCCTTTTCTCCACTACTTCTCCTCTCCTCCTCCTCCCACCACCACCTTTCTCCTCCCACCACCACCATCTCCTCCCACCACCACCATCCTCCACCACCACCATCTCCTCCACCACCTTTCTCCTCCCACCACCACCACCTTTCTCCTCCCACCACCACCATCCTCCACCACCACCATCTCCTCCACCACCTCCTTTCCTCCACCACCATCTCACCACCACCACCACCACCATCTCCTCCACCACCACCACCCTGCCACCACCACCATCCTCCACCACCACCATCTCCTCCACCACCTCCATTCCTCCACCATCCTCCTCCACCACCATCTCCACCACCACCACCTCTCTACTCCCACCACCACCGCACCACCACCATCTCCTCCACCACCACCACCCGCCACCACCACCACCACCCTTCCACCACCACCTCCTCCCACCACCACCGCACCACACCCACCGCACCACCACCGCCACCACCTTCCACCATCGCCGGATTAATCCGTATCTGAATATAAAATTTGATATGATTTTATTTTTTTAAAAAATGGGGCGACGGATAGATCTATCCGTCGCCCCATAATCATTTTTTTTTTTTTAAAAAAAAATGTCAATCCGTTGTCCAATCCGTCGCGTATTGGACGACGGATTTTTATCCGCCAGCTTTCAGGGGCGACGGATTTTTATCCGTCGCCCGATCCGCCGCCAGAGCGACGGATGGGCTGCACTGACCGGATCTATCCGCCATGCATTTATTTTAAAGTGTTATAATCTTTTTAATATGAGTGGTATGTTAGCCACTGTATGTGAGTGGTATGTTAGCCACTTTATTTGGGTGATATGTTAGTCACCATTGTGTTAGTAAAATTTAGGACAATGTGAGTGGCCACTTTGTTTGGGTGATATATTAGTCACCATATCTGTTATGTTGTTGTATCTTGTTAAATTGATGTAACATGGTGAGGTTATACATGTATTGACTTTGGATGTTGTATGAAATTGGGAGTGTAGAAGGAGTACTTCATTCCTGAGAGTTGATCCCACAGATCTGGCGTGTTTATTTAGACCGGATCCAAACTCTGAGGATATGGTCTGCTCAGGAAGGTCATTCGGGATCGGGGTGGCGAAATCCCTCCACAGGTTGATGCAACGGAGTGGGCCCTTTGGGATGCCTACTGGCGCCGATATCGGCGTGACGCTTACACCAACAGTGTAACGGGCATCCTACCGATCTGGCAGAAGGGCCGTTCACCACCTTGGGAGGCGATCTACTGTCACTGATTATTATCAATCGGTACGTATATATGTGTTTTTGCAATCTAGCATTACGTGTATGTATGAAGTCTCTGCTGCTCTATTACTTGTAGTGATAAATTGTTGACTAGATCTGGTTTGATTCAGGTGGCACGGGGGGAGGTGACATCCAAGTATGCCATCTTCAAGAAGGCCAAGCAGAAGAGCGGGGTATGGACCGACTGCCGGGCCTCGTCTATTGCGGTATGTTTATGTTGCTTAAATTTCATATTTGTACACTATTACAAGTTATTTTTTAAAAATAGTAACTGATCATGATATCTGCTATTTACGATTTCAGGCTGAAGTTGATGCTCAGGTGGCAAGGCAGGAGGACGAGACGGGTGATGTGTTGTCAACTGAACAAGTTGACAACATCTTCCTAGAGGTCAACAAACCGGACAAGAAAGGACGAATATATGGACTCGGGAGCCTCGGTTTGAGCCTAGCTAGTCCGGGGTGCTCCTCATCATCATCTCGTGATCCAGACGTCCGGTTACACACGTGACTGTGTCTCGAAATGAATGGTGTGCAGAATGGGAACAGTTGCATAGCTAACTCAAGAGATGCAAAGTGCCACCCAAGAACAAAGGGAGGAGAACGGCGCCTTGATTCTGAATGGAGCGTTCATGTCAGCCCGCCATCACCCACCCCCGTCTGATAGCTAGTTAGTTATGTATCTGTATGTTCAGATTTTTTTTTCATATTTACACTTGTGTGGATAATTTCTCCAGCTCCGGATATTACTTTTTTTATTCAAAATTTATTGAAATATTTTCCGTATTATTCATTTATTATCGAACATTATATTGATTAAATAGGTGAACTACGAAAAATAGGGATTAATATGAAATAAATAGTGACGGATTAATAGCGACGGAATTTCAGATTTTGTCACTAATTCCAATAATATGTTGGACGACGGATAGAATCTATCCGTCGCTAAATATTACGACGGATAGCATCTATCCGTCGTCCAGTTTAGCGACGGATAAAATCTATCCGTCGCTAAAGGTAACGACTGATAGAATCTATCCGTCGTTACATATAACGACGGATAGATTCTATCCGTCGTTATATTCCGATTAAAAAAAAAAAAGTCTAACATATAATCCGTCGTCCAATCCGTCGATTATCTATCCGTCGGCCCAACTCCAATGGGGCGACAAATTTTTTATCCGTCGCCATAGCTGGGGCGACGGATCGTTGGGCTGAAGCGACGGATCTATCCGTCGCCCCAGCCCAATTTTTTTGTAGAGTAATTTAACATAAATTGTCTATGTTTTTCTGTAACTGGTTTAGTTTGAATGGATAGATGTTATGTTTCGAATGACTATCCGTGCTTTTTTTTTTTTTTTTTTTTGGTAAATGGCCTATGTTTAGCATAAATTGTATATGTTGTTATTGCTTTTGTTTGAATGGATAGATGTAATTTTTTGAATGTGTATACATGCGTTTTGTATTGTTTAGTTTCTTTGGGATAAATAGTCTATGTTTAGCATAAATTGACTATGTTGTTTTGTATTGCTGGTTTGGTTTGAATGATTTAGATTTTTTTTTTTTTTTTTTTTTGTTTATAAATGACCAATTCTTATGTATAAACTGTCTATGTTGTTTTGTGTTGCTCCTTGCTAGTTCCTTGCAAGAAAATTGGTGATCTTCTATATATAATACTCTCTCCGTTTAACTAAAAGTGTAACAATTATGTTGGATACAATTTTTAAGAAAAGGTATAAAAGTATATGTGGTCCCAACAGTATGTGGTTAAGAATGAATATGATATATTAATTGAGTGGAAAAGTACGTGTGAGCAAAAAATGTGTGGTTAAAAATGAATTTTATTATTAAATTAATTTTCATAAAAGGAAATGTAACACTTTTAATGAAACGTCCAAAACGAAAAATTGTTACACTTTTAGTGAAACGAATGGAGTAGCTTATTAGCTTATGTTTTATTCAGAATAATTGATGTTTTCGTTGTATGTATTAGGTATTCATGAAAAGAGTGGTAAAAAAAAGAAGATATTTTTTCAATTTCTCTTTAATATTTGTGTTCATAATCCAACATGACATTTATTTTGAAATGGAATGAGGAATAATTTCAAAACCAAACCCATGCCAATGGCCATGTGAGCATGGGACTATATATTATCACAATCCGTTGTGATCTTGGAGTGCGCAAGGAATGAATGTCCAAGTAAGTTGTCCCTGAAATGTCTAACAACGTTACAGTAAAACGTACACAAGAGAGTAGTAGACTAGGTAGGGGAGGTGTATATATATATATATATATATATATATATATATATATATATATATATATATATATATAGTATCTGTTTAAGAAAATTTACAGGTAAATTTGTAAGGTAGTTAATTTCAATTGGTTAGGTAGTTAGTTAATTAAAAAAGTTTTAAATGTAGGTTTAAATGAAATTAAAGAAATTAAATGGTTTAACCCAGATTTGTAAAATGACATTACTCTTATTTTTCTTGTTTTTAACCTTTCTTATCGTATTATTAGTCTATAGTTTTTTAAATAATAATATATCATATTTTGTCCAATAATTATAATATATATTTAATGTACTTTACATCGCCACTTTAATAACATCATCAAAATTATCAGAAGTTGAAAGAAATAATCGTTGATCATTTTAACTTAGTAATGAAAAAAATCAGTATTTGATGTGTACTACATGTATGCATTTTAAAGAGGTGCGGATACATTAATCCTTATGTTAGTTGAAAAAAAGTACGCAAAATGTATTATGACAGCGATGGTTTCTTATTTTCTTTATTCTAATTTAGGTTAATATATGTTAGGGATATTTTCGAAATGAAAATATAAGAAGCTCCTTCTTAAAAAAAAAGCTACATTGACTAGCTTCTTTTTCCAAATTAAAGAAGTTAGCGTTCACGAATCTAGCTTTTTATTATTCAATTGGTAAAAAGCTCATGAAATTTGGAAACTAAATTTGGAAAGCCAAGTGAAATGAGCCATAAAATGAGTTTCCACATAAAATGAGATGATTATGTTTAGCAAAACTAGCTGATAAGTTAGCTGGTAGCTGATTGTGTAGTTGATAACTTAGTTGGTTTTTATAAAAATGTTTGGTGAATCAATTAGCTGATAATCTAACTGATTTGCTAAATATGACATGTAAAAACAAATCAACTAGCTTATTTTATAAAACTTTTTATCGGATCGGTGAAACTTATCATTCCATGTTAGAGATGCTCACGTTATTACAAAATAGTTTCACTTAATAATGTTAACCGATAATTCGTGATAAACTGAATCAAAATAATACAGAATATGATGGCAATTGAATTTCCTGATAAAATGAGACAAAATAATAAAGAAGATGCCAATTTACTCCGAGTACATTATTAAAAAAGGCGAGCCATCATACATACCCAAAAAGGCGAATTGGGGAGACCAAAATGAGATTATTGTTTCTTTAATGTGAAGCAAATTAAGAAAGCGAGAGAAGAGAAGAAAAAAAATGTAAAAAGAAAAAAAGAAAAAGGCGTGCCAGTAGAAACCACAAAAGGCTGTAACAGTCTCTTTCAACCAAGGGGTGGCATCTCAAAGTATCTATCCATCTATTCTCATTTCTATCCATCCCCTTCTCTTCCATTCACACACACCCATGAGGCCATGACCCAACCCACTGGAATAGTACTACTTCCGTCCCCACATAACTTCATACAATTTATATATTTAACAGTCCACATAACTTCATGTATTACTAAAAAATAACTTACTTAACACTCAACAAATAATAAACAATTTTAATTTTACGCACAAATTATACTTTTTGTCAACTATTTTTATACTTTATCATTACTTTAAATTTCACATAAAACTGTATAATAATTTTAATGTATGAAATTATTCGAAACGGATGGAATAGGCTTCTCACTTACTACTGCTAAGTGCAATTTCCCACAAAATATCAACAAAAAGTGAACTAACTTAATGCCAATTTACAAAGAAGAAGAAAAATTAAAACTTATCTACTATTATGTTTCTGGGTTCGTTGGTTTATTGGAGTAGGGTGTAGTACAACAAAAACAGAGAGGGAGCAGTAGAGAGGGTCAGACAGAGGTGATGATATTAATCTCCTTTTCTGACCCAAACACTGCCATCTTTTTTACACCCACTACTTACTACTCCTGCGCTACCTTTCTTCCACCCTCCTCCTTCTCATTAGATTTCAATTTTCATATTTCAATATTTCATAAACACACAAGAAAAGAAAGAAAGTACGGAAAAAAAGAGTCTTTTTCATTTTTTGTTTTGAGGTAGCAGCAGCTAGCTAGGTGTATGAGCTGTTAAAATTGAAAGCACAGTAGTCCTTAATTTCCCTTTTCTATAGTGTGTTTACTCCCCTTTTTCCCCACTTAACTCCTGTGTGTATAGATAAGGAAACCAAACCCCCTTAAAAGAAAAAGGCCTATTAATTAATTTCCCTTTTGTATTTCAAGAAAATTGGCTGGTTGGTTTTAAGGGGTTGCTTTCTTTTGTTTGATGTTGCTGCTGCTGCTGCTTCAGACTTGTACCATCACAAGTTAAAGCAAAAGCCAAAAATATCAGTTTTCTGATTTCCTCTCTCTGTAAGTTTAGTTTCTTTCTTTCTTTCTTCCTTCCTTACTTCCTTTACTTCAAAGTTGTTAGTAGTAGTAGTACAAATTGCAGAGAGTAGAGTGCAGACCTTAAATCTGAAAAAAGGAGTAGTACATATGGGTTAGGGCTAAAACTGAGGTTTAGCCTGTCTTTATGTGGCCTATAGCCTTTTTGCAAGGTTTTATGTTGTGTGGTGATTATGGAATTTGCAAGTTTGAATGGCACTAGTCACTTTTTGGAAGATAACAAGCAGCAGCAGCAGCACAAAAAAAGCAGCAGCAGCAGCTCTTCTTTTTCTGAGGAACAAGCAGCATCATACTACTTTTAACAACAAAAAAATTCAATCTTGCCAACAAGAGGCTTCCAAAATCAAAAGCTGGACAAGCAAAACCAGAAAAGCCTGGATCCTCTGAGGAATCCTGATAACCTTCAGCATCATTACCATCTCCATCTCTACCAAACCCAAGGCACAACCACCTCAAAGCATGTAGTACAACCTGGTGAAGCACATCTTGAAGAAGAGGAAGAAGAAGAAAACCAACAACAGCCACCCAAGAAACGCACCACCGAACATGCAAGCAAAATGGGGGAGAGCAGCAGTAGCCATCAGAACCGTTCGATTCCCTCTTCAAGATTAGGAATTGGGCTCAGAAACAGTGGGGGAGAGATTGTTGAGGTGCAAGGAGGCCACATTGTTCGCTCCACTGGTCGAAAAGACCGCCACAGCAAGGTTTGCACTGCTAAGGGCCCTAGAGACCGGCGCGTGAGATTGGCAGCTCACACTGCCATTCAGTTTTATGATGTTCAGGACCGGCTCGGCTACGACCGGCCTAGTAAAGCTGTGGATTGGCTTATCAAGAAAGCTAAATCTGCCATTGATGAACTAGCTGAGCTTCCTGCTTGGAACCCCATGACCACTTGCTCTGCTCCTCCAAATGCTGAAGATATTGAGGATAATAGTAGTAAGCACCAGCAAGATCAGCATCAGAATCAGCAGCAGCTGTGTATGGGTGGTAATGAGATGATGATTGTTAATGTTCAGCAGCAGGAAAATGCGAATAATTCGAGCTTCTTGCCTCCCTCATTAGACTCCGATGCTATTGCTGACACTATTAAGTCCTTCTTTCCAATGGGAGCTGCTTCGTCCAGCTCGTCGGCTATGCAGTTCCAGAGCTTCCAGACACCACCCGATTTGCGCCAGAACCAAGATTTACGACTTTCGCTTCAGTCGTTTCAAGATCCTGTTTATCCCACTCACCACAATAGCAATGACCAGCCTCATTCGCAGCCACATTCGCACGTTTTGCTGAGCGGAACTCCACTCGGGTTTGACGGAGGCTGGCAGGAGCACCAGGCCGAGCTAAGCCGGTTCCAGAGGTTTGCAGCTTGGAATAATGCGGGTGGAGACGCAGGAAGCAGCGGCAGTGGTGGATATTTGTTTAACTTGCCTCCTGTGGGTGCATCAGTGCCACAGCAGCAAGCGTTAAGCAGTCACAACCAGTTCTTTTCTTCACAGAGGGGACCCCTTCAGTCCAGTAACACACCTTCAGTTCGTGCTTGGATGGATCCGACAATGATCGCCAATGCAATGGCTGATCACAGTAACAGCCAGCAGCAGCAACAGCACCAACAGCACCATCTTCATCCATCAGCTGTGCCTATCTATCCATCTTCATTCTCCGGAATTGGTGGATTCTCTGGGTTTCATATTCCTGCACGAATCCAAGGTGACGAAGAGGAGCACGATGGCTATTCCGACAAGCCATCCTCTGCTTCCTCTGACTCTCGCCACTAGGTTTTCGCTCGCCTAACGCAAATGTCCTTCACTTGTTCCATCTAATGGGGTACATTTGGTTGTGCATTATTTCTGCTTATTCACTAGTGCTCCATACTTGGTTCTCATGTGCTTATTTACTTTTTCAGGGCTTTACAGTTTGTTACTAGGAGAAAATCTTAATCAACTACAGCTAAAGTTGCTGAGGGTGGAATGAAAACTTCCAAGGAGGAAGTTTGCGCGAGCGTTACTCAATGGCAGTTGCCGTGATGCGAAGAATCTGATGTTAGTCTCAGGTTTTCCAATTCCGGTTATTATCTAGTCTATGTTAAGTTGTTTCTAGCTTTAGCTTCATGTTTCCATACTTGTTTGATGAGCATGCAGTGCTCGACTTCATTTCGAATCATTCCGTTTGCTTTGTGTTTATGCGGTTAGACTTGCCATGTTGCTACTATTTGATCAATGCAATAAGTTGTCACTTTATGAGATATTAAGTATTAACATGTTTCGGTTTACCTATTAGAGCTAATAGGGGATGTCAATTCTCACCAAATTTTATGTGGCAATATAGCTGTGAGGATATTGGTTTGAGCTGTTTTTTGCTTCTATGTTTGGAAATATAGATTGTCATAGAAATATTTACATTGTTTCCTCTCCTTTTTATGAATTTCTACGTTTGGTTTCCTGCCTTGTAATTTATCCCACACAAAGAATTGCTATAGTGACTTGTCCTTCAACGTCACCGTCCCTGCTGGGGTTTCGGGAGAATTGGTGGGAACGGGTCATTTTCTAAGAACTGATTGAAGTAGAGAGGTTTGGTTGATTGGGTGCTTAAAATCAGTTCCATCTGGATTTCATTAATCCGCATTTATCTTTCACTTAGGGTACCTGAATGAATTTAAGCATTCATTCACTACTCTTTATAGCTACTTAACCATTTTAGGTTGCATTCACTGCATTAGATTGACTTGGAGAGCTCTTTTTGGCTCTTGTATAACAGAAAATGTTGAAATCCCACCTACTTGTAATGAAGAATTCATTAAAAGATCGAACTTGATTGCCCATAAATCACTGTTGGTTAGTTTAGGCAACAAATTTTGTTAGCTTGACTACTTTCTAAGACCCTCAGGCTGCTGATTAATAGCAAAGGATTGTAAGGTAGTTAAATGAGAGTAATGGAACAATGAACTATGTGGGGTTGGTCTGAAATGAAAGGATCCCACATGTGAAAAGAGATAGCAACAGCATTATAGCACAAGAAACTCAATAATTTGTGGTGGGAAAAGAATTTAGTTTCTGGATACCACCAAAATATTGTACTTGTCTTGGCTATGTATCATCAATTCATTGGTCCCCTACCCTGCAAAATCTCTTAAAAAATCTGTAATTTCTAGCTGGAAGTAATCGTCTTGCCTTAAAACAGATAGCAGAGAAAATGGAAAAAAGAAAAACAAATTGGCTTTTCTGTTGAGATGGTGACAATTGCTTCATGGTTGTTGGTACTTCTTTATGGCTGTTGAGTAGTACCATTCCTAGAGCTGAACTAATATCAGGGATCTTGGTACACTGTTTCTGTTCAGGGGTGTGGTCAAGGATAAATCGTGATATACGTCGCATAAATATTATATACTTGATTGATACTCCACACTCAATATCTTGCTAATTTACACGAAAAGCTTAAACTGTTTTGCGTTCACAAATCAAGCAATCATAATAATATTTTGTAAACATGCAATATATGCCTTTCAATTCTTCTTGTTTGTGCTAAGTTGCTTCCTGGGGAACTTTGGATTTCTGAGCTTGTGCTGGAATTTTCCCGTCGGATGAAAGTGTTTTAACCGAACCTGTGTCTTTCGTAGGGGTTGTTTTTGTAATGTCACTTGTGTTGTGCTTAGTTCCGAGTTTTTTGTTAAGGGCATGTGTTGCTTGAACCCGATTCTCCCATGGACGAGCAGCAATCCAACGCTCCTTCCAGCTCCAGCCCCAGGTTTCTTTGCTAAGGTCATAGTAAGCTTGACCAAAGTACTGGCTTGTATTAGCCCTCCACTGCAAAATTCAAATGTTGATTAGTATGTGGGCTCTCTCACCCATTGAGTCTGTAAGAAACAGAATTTTAGTTTTGTTACAAGGCGACATGCCTGATGTGAGAAAGCATAGGCCATTGCTCGCTCTCGTTTGGTTGCTGCTTCTTCTCTCTGTTGTATCCTAGAAAGAATTTCTTCCATGGTCTCAGGGCCACCACTCCATTCCACCTGTTTAGAAACCAGGAAGATAAGAAACATGCAATCTTTTTATCCTTCAATAAGGCGTATCGGAAATGAACTGCTCTAAGATACGAGAAAATGAGTTAAAAGTCATGTAAAGTTGTACTTCTCGATTTACCTAGTCCTTCAGATTTCTAAGGAGTTGTGTGCATGAGTAGTTATACAGGGAGTGAGCTATGCAAAGTTGTATTGAGCGAGTTTCGTCTCACCAGTGAAGCTTTGAGGGATGATAGGGTCTCTAAAAGTGAGTATATGCAACAGATTCATGTAGCAGGTTTGATGTTTACAGAAATAGGTTCTAGCTTCCCTTCTAAAACAAAACTGTGCTTTTAATAAGTTGAAACAGGACATGGTTAAAACTGGCTGAGACGTTGTTCTATCAGGTGCAGGTAGGTTGGTGTTCTTTCCGATTATATTCTTTGACGGTCGTTTTACTTTCTTTTTCCCATTTATTTTCTGTTTCTTTAACTGCGTGAAGATAACAAAACCCAACAACTTGAGAAGAAAAATGTAACCCAACTTTTGGCTGAAACACTGCTCCAACTATGTTGGGAAGCTTGACTAGCAACTCCATAAGGGTATTGTATAAAGTTTTGTTAACGGCAGAGCAAAAGTGTATTAAGTTGTAATTATGACAGTTTTCTTACATTGCCGCTCGGCTGTTAACAAAAACTGCCCTGTATATGTGAATTCCTATTGTGTTACCCTCAATTGATAGATTGCATCAAAGAGTGAGCATGTGAAGGTACTTGAAAATAAGCCTGTTAGCCCCTTGAATGTGAAACAGAGTCATTCTTGGGTAAAAGACTTGCTGAGATGAAGATAAAATTGTAGCAAGTATTGTACAAAATAAGTAAGAATAGATGCTCATTCAACTACTCAAAAAATACAAATTTTCAACCTTATTTAGTGATTGTAGATGTAGTTCCATCTTTATAGTACAACTAAATAAAAGTGAAAACATTATTGTTGTACTGTATTAAGATTCATACTCATGACCATCTTTTAAAACTTCTGACTAACTAAGTTTTGATCACAATACATGACTATAGAGTTTCGTGGATGAAAATACTTCACATGACTCGCGTTGACTCGTATGTTTCGTACGTGGACCTGGTCTATGTAATACTTTTCCTTTATAGTTATACACACCGATTCTCTTTAATTGCCTAAAAGCTGTAGTTTCTAATTACTTTAGTACTATTGAACAAACAAGATTCAGTAAACCCTGACAAAAGTAAATACCTCTAGTTCATGAAGCTTAGCCTCTACTTTCAACTGATTTTCAAGTTTCTTCTGCCTCAGCCGACCATCAGTAACCATGCCCATCCATCGAGCTTTAATCTCCGCTTGTGTTCTGCTCCAAAAATGAATATGATTCAAAGCAGACGATGCCTGCGATTTGTCTAGATAATGACCTTGTTGTATAACTTCCCTGAACCTTGCTATTCCTCGAAGACGTTGCAGAACTTTCCTTGCCTGTGTATATATTAAGCCCCAAGTACTACGATTAAAACATTGTACTATAATAACATTCGCGAAATCAAACGTGTATGTGATTGATTACTTGCCTTGTATGCTCTATAGGCAGATTGAATGATTGTAGCTGCAACATTTTCTGTTAGCTGCTTTGTTGTTCCATTCTTCCTGCCATTGGTAATAACTCCAACTTGTTTGTATTTCTTCCGTTTTATACTCTTTAGGCATACCATCATCTTTAACCAACCCATAGCACAGGATCTCTGATGACAATCAGAGACCGTTTTGCGATAGCACAAGAAATACAAACGACAATGAAACCAAGTATATCTGTTTTGGGACGGAGGGAGTAGGTGGTTATATGATATGATTTGTGTTTGGCAGTGTGAGAAAAGTGAGAAAATGGAGAGCACATATACTGTTTGCTATTGATAGGAACATTTCATTGTATCTTACTTGGAAAACTCATTTGCAGTTGACAGTCCAACTAAATGTGGTGAGGAGAGTGATATGTGATCTTAAAACCATTTTTGGTCAACTGTCTCTCTCAAGAACAGCTGAACTCTCAATTTTAATCTTTGGAATTAAGGGAAAAATGATAAAGATAGAATTTGGAGGAAAAATAAATATACCAATTATATTTCACAAAATCTCATGAGAGACGGTCTCTAAATTACTTATATGGAGACGGCCTATGTTATCAAGAAAATCATATATGTTATTAACCAAAACGTTTATGTTGTTAACCTAATAAATCTCGTTGTAATATGAAAATATTAATGTTAAGAACATATGTATTTTGATTAATAACATTTTATTGACATTATAGATCGTCTCTAGATAAATTATTTAGAGACCGTCTCTTAGGAGACTTACTCATTATATTTCTAATGTAATAATAGAATATCTTCTAGCTTATGAGTTACAAAATTATACAGTATAAGTGATGCGAATTAAGTATCGTGAAAAAAATATTATTTAATTCAAATCTTTAAACAAAAAGTCATGGAATAGACGTTTATTAGTGAGAAATCTAAGTATCTTTGAAATGTATATAGTAATTTAGTGGTTTCAAGAGGAGAGAAAGCTGTTTGGTGCCAAGATTTGAACAAGTGTTCATCCAGCATAAACTGTAGAGCGTAGAGGGTATATGCCATGCTGTGTACGGGGCTTTTGTGCGGTCTCGGGTCCAGACGTACCATCATTGGGCAGGCAAGACGCCCGTCAACGTGAATCCTGGGCGGGATGTCCGTCCCAGCCCATGGCCAGTGATACACGGGCTGTGTGCTCTTTCAAAAATACCTTGTAATTTTTATAAAAAGATGATAAAAATTATTAAAATTATTCCAATGATTTTATATGTTTTTGCGAAAAATGTGACTTTTTTATTTCATGTATAATTTGATTTTCCAGCCTGTTTTTCATTTAATTAGTCAAAGGCCAGTCGACAGTCCAGTCAACCGCCATGTATCAGCTCCGGTGAGTCACATGTACAAGTCATCAGACAAAATTGGACGTGTTACCCAAATTGGACGTACATTGTAGAGTATTAAAAGCGGCGTAGTAACATTCTGTACTATCAAAACTGGATTTTATCTTAGTGGTGATTCAATATTGGCTATACTAAGAAGTTGGTAATTCCGAGGGGTACATAAATCATACTATATGTTTGTCACCACATGGTGTTTTCAATCTTGTGTTTGTCAATGGCATTTTCATTTGTTGTTAGACCAAGTGTGTTATAAAACGAAAATGTGATGATCTAAGGATTAGCCCCTTGCCTCCGACAAGAGATTAATTTTTCAAAGCAGTGGTCTTTAATTCAAAAGATTTTGATATTTTATGTGTTGTTGGCAATTCACCTTTGGTAGGTAATTGACAAGTTGATAAAAATTGAAAAAAATAAATATGGTCCCGGCGGGGCTCGAACCCGCGACCTTCGGCTTTCTCAAGACTCATAAGACCAACGCTCTAACCAACTGAGCTACGGGACCAATACATTCGTTACTTTACACTCTAAAGTTATCACAAGTATTAAAGTATATGGAATTGACAAAGGTTTTCCTCCTCCATGATTCGTGAACATCGATGTTGTGTGGATAACTTTATTATTCAATTGTACTAACATTTAAGCATATGAGTGCATTATCTTCACTTCATCAAAACCACATTCTTCAACTTAATCTTCCTTCAACGGTGTGTGGCCGTGGATGTTTAAGCAAGAAAGAGGGATTAGAGACGGGTGCTTCTGGCTTCGAGTAAAATCATCTTTTCATGGGCTAATAGTCAGCCGTCTGTCTGCTTCATTTAAGTCCGTGTCCGAGTCCAGTAAGGGTCTAGGAACCGGGCCATGTTAACTAAAAGGGTCCAGTTATGGCAAGGGTAAGGATGGAGTCCATACTCTATCCACTGAGATCACTAAAAAGAAGCAAAAGATTATTAAGGAGAAATGTAAAGAAGGTCTAGTCTACAGTTGTTATAACTTAACATATACCCATTTTAGTTGTACTCACCCAAAATCACTAGATGAATTGTAAATTAACACTTTTAGTTGTAGTTAATCATAACTGTTAGTATATTTGTAAAAATTATACAATAACATTTTTCGTAAATTTTAACATACAATCCGGATTAATTCTAAATAAATCCATCTAACAAATCCATGAAATTTCATCCCCACTTAAATTGATTCTTCCCCAATTCTTTCATCCGTGTTCTTCCAAGAACCCTAGTAATGTTTTATTCCCCAATTTATTCTTCCAGAGTCTTGCTGAACTTCTTCGATCCTCAATTGATCCATTCAACTAGATCCCAGACATAAATCATTATACCTCAGATCGTATAGTCCAAGAAAAAAATGAATTACCAATTCCATTTTTCATTATAGGTTATTGTCGTGAATGAGGATCCAATTCCAGGGAAAACATCAGGTTTTCTACCGTCAGTCAAGGTGTCGCCCTGATTATTGTCAATCAATGTATCGACATCTGACACGTGTCCGTTGCTCGGTATTGCCTTAAACCGTTGCTCTTTGTCGCCCTCAACCATTGCTCTGTATCGCCTTCAACCGCTTTTTTTTTGAAACTATTAACTTCTTCCAAAAATTTTAATTATTAAAATTTTAACTCTCCTTTCCCAATCCCCACCACCACCCACCATCTTCTTCCCCACCACCAACACCGCACACCACCACCAAAATCAATGCCGGAGCTTCCATGGCGGAAAGTTGATCAGTTTTTTTTTTTTTTTTTTTTTTTTTGAGCTTCCACCATGGAAGCTCTGGATCGGAGCTTCCATGGTGGAACTTCTTCCATCGGAGCTTCCATGGAGCTTTCGCCACCATGGTGGAAGCTCCAGATCGGAGCTTCCGTCAGTGGCGTGGCCGGAGCTTCCACGTCCATGGCGGAAGCTCCAGATTGGAGCTTCCGTGGCTGCTTCCGGTGAGTTGTGGTGGTGGGGAAGAAGATAGGTGATTTAATTTTAATTATTAGTTTTGATTTCAAAATTTTAAGTTTGATTTTTTAATAGAGGTAATTTTTTAATAGATCAAAAATATTTTTTTAAATATATTTAAATAATTTAAAGCGACGTAGGCGGTTAGAGCAACACGTAGCGCAACACCTTGTGCGATACGAACGACACCCCATGACAACACTTAGTGCAAAAGGTAACAGAATATTCGATCTCCACCGTTAAAATTTTAATCTAATGGATCAAAATAGATTACTGACGTTAGTCAGGGCGACCCCTTGACTGATCAAGATTCCAAAATAAAAGTAAAACCAATTAATTATACATATGAAAGTTCATAATCACTACACTACTCTTACAGTTCGTGACAAAATCAATGAAATATATGTAAAATTTTAAAGATGAAATTACGAACTCTTCGTAGTCATCCTGCAATTATGGCGAATTGGCGATGATTGTAAAGTTAGTCATTAATTTGTTGCTTGATTGGTCGATGGGTGGACTAGAAATTTGATTAGGGTTCTTCAGATCAATTTTATGATATATATGTAAAGTTAAATTGTATATATATGTATTATTATATTACAATCCCGTTTGTATAGTCAAATTTACAAAAACTGTTATTGTAAAATTTTCTAGTCGCATAAACGATTATGATTATTTACAACTTAAATATTATTTGTACAAACGATCTAAGGGTTATAGATGAATATAACTAGAGCTCTGTTCTCTTCGTCTGAGCATAACTGAACTGAATTATAGTATAAAAACAACTAAGACTCTGTTCTTTTCATCTGAAAACTCATTCGATTTAGATTCATTCGATTCGATTACGCTTAATTGTTTTTTATACTACAATTGATTCAGTTCCATTCGCCATTAAGATCGATTCGTTACATTACATTTAAGAGAACATAGGCTATGTTCTATTCGTCTGAACTGGACTGATTTGAACTGAATTGCAGTAAAAAAAACAATTAAGCGGAACTGAACCTAACATAACTGAACTGAATGATCTGAACTAAACTGAACTGAAATTAATGAGTTTTCATATGAAAAGAACAGTGCCTAAGCAGAACTGAACTGAATGAATCTCAACTGAACTGAAATTAATGAGTTTTCAGAAGAAAAGAACATAGCCTAAATTAGATGCATGTTAAGCCGTACAAATGCTGTCGGACCTTAGAATGCCCTTCTAAAAAATGATTGATTTGGGCTTTTGGCAATGTACTTATAAGTAGTCCTGTCAAAATTGACCCGAATCCGAAATTTGAATTTGATCCGAATTGGCGAAGGTCAACCATCCGAATTTTGATCCGAAATGATCTGAAATATATCCAATCCGAACTCATCCGATCCGAACACATCTGATCCGAAATAATCCGAATTAAATTTGATCTGAATTCATCCGATTCGAAAGGACCTAAATTATAAATATAATATATGAAATTAGTGATGAGTATTTCAATATCGTGTTCTTATATGGTTATATCATAATATGACCCATATCTTAGGATGTCTAACGTCCATATTGAATTGGACAGTGAGGCTTTTTTTTTTTTTTTTTTTTAAGAAGTAACATTGTATTACTAATAAAACTATGAAGCACAATACATGCCCCAAAGTTGAAAACCATTACAAGAAAAAAGTCCACACCATAACACTACAATTCTTTTTTAGTATATAGAATTGAAACTGGTCCGACCAAATATTCAAGCTACTGCATTGGACAGGGAGTAATCATGCTCTTTGGGGCATTCCTAGTCCTAGCAAGTAACAACACATAAATTCATTTTGTAATTTTGTTCTTATTAGATGGAAGTTATTATAATTTTTCAAATGGCCTATATTGTGAGAATGCAGCCCCTTCTAGTCCCATCATGGTTAGAAAATTTACAAATTCCTTCTTCAGTTATTTAAAAATGGGTGCAATGATTGGTAAGTATAAAAATTATCAATCTGTTGGTCCAGATAATGGCAAAGTAAAAGACTAGGGGGGGGGGGTGAATAGTCTTTTAAAACTTTTGTCGATAAAAACTATTTCTCAGATATCTGATACTTAGAATCAGAGCGCGGAAGACTTAATAAAGATAAGTGCAGAAACAGTTAATGTGTGTGTGTGTGTTGCTGAAATGTAAATACAGAAAGGTAAATAACACAGCAAGTATAGTGGTATCTGGAGGTGGCGTAAACCTCCAACTAATCCACTTCGGTCTTCCAGAGACCTAGAATTCACTAGAATAGATAATTGAGTTCTCCTTACAAAAATTCTATTCTAAGATTCCTTTAAACAAATGGTTCTCAACCAAATGTTCCCCCTGAGTTGTTCCCCGGCTTTCTCAGCCAAGTACTTCCTGTACTCAGAAACCTTTTGAGTTATTCCCTAGCTTCCCAAGCTAAGTACTTCCTATACTCAATAACCTTGGAGTTATTCCTTAGTTTCCCAAATCAAGTACTTCCTATACTCCGGTAACCTTGGAGTTATTCCCTGATTTTTCAAACTAAGTACTTCCTGTACTCCACGCCAGTTATGGTGTTGGTTTTGATTTGAGTTGTCAGATGAGCTTCCTTAATAACTTATTCAGTTATTCAGATAGCTCTGTGAATCAAGTATACTTAATACACTTTTCAATGTATGATATCTTGTTCTTTTTACTGACCCAAGTCTTAGATAAATGTTCAAGAGAATGAATCTCAGATACTTGATCTTTCGTTTCAACTCTTTCACAGATAGCCGTGCTTGTTTAGGATCAGGACACTTAGAACTTCAGTGTTACTCAAGATCAAAAGCTTTGGTCGCAACAGAAAGCTTTGAGGATAAGTAATTTGCTTTGAGAGAGTAAGATGTTCAGTAAGTTCTGTGTTTCAGCGTCTTTTGTGTGTCTCTTCAAGCAGTCTAAGTGTTGATATTTATAGATGAATTTGAGTGCCGTTTGAATAGTATCCGTTAGGCTCAAATTCAAACTATTGATATCTGTGTATAATCTTATGCGATTTTGTCTTCTTCTTGTCGCTGCGTTGCTTTTATTCAGACATCTCTGTCCGTGCATTAAATGCATTGTACTATACTTTTTGTCCTGTAGTGCCAACGGAACTGTGCTTTGTATCAGAGACTAGTGTTACTGATTCTTTGCACGTCCTTATCTTCAATCTTCAGATACCACTTTTTATTGAAACAACTTTGTTTGTAATATATATATATATTTCTTTTTCAGAAATGTGGTTAATGCTCAAGGTATCTGAGAATAGATATCTGTGGACACTTTCCTTGTTTTCAGATAGGCCTCTTATTTCTCAGATATCTCTTGTGACACAGTTTGTATAAAACTATTCGTGTCTTCAAGATATCTGGCTAAGATATCTGAAAAACAGTTTCAGTAATCTTGTGCAGTTTCTTCAAGTCTTCAATGTCGTTGGGCTTGTTCTGCTTGGATGTCTTCTTCTTGGTCTTCTCTCCATAAAATAAAAATTACATTTTGAGACCTAACATCCTATACAAGATTAGCTAGACTATCATACTTAGTGAGTTTCCTCTTTTACAATGTTCAAGTGAACCAAGAGTACTAATCACCTTTCTGAGACTAAGATAAGTCATCATGTTGTTGATAAAAAACTAAACAGATATTTCTAACAAAATATCTAACAAAATTTCCTAACAAATTTCCCAACAAATTTCCCCCTTTTTGATCAGTCAACGATGACTATCTTACCTATTACAAATCTGGATGAGTGAACAATCCAACACTTAATCTTTTCTTAAGATCTTCAAATTTATTTAATTAAGTGCAGAAAGTAAACATCAACCAAATCACAAGGTGTGATCTTTGCTGACAAGTTATCTTTTTATAGAATACTATCTGAGAGTAAGTTCTTCAGATAAGTTTTAAAGAGAGATTACAGATAACTTCAATACATAGAACAAGTTTGGCTCAGTCAGCAAAAATACAAAAACTACATAGTAAATTAGGACAACAGGAGTAACCAAGCTCCAAGTAAACATCCTAATAAACTAGTCTTCAAGTCTTCAATCTCTTCAAGTCTTCAACAGTATTTCTATGGATCAGTCTGCAAATTTCCTATCTCCAAACCTTTTGATGTCATCAGAATAATCATAGAGAAGTGTTCTGACGAGCATCTCAGTGTCTCTGGCAAATCCACAGACCTCTTTATAGGTTTTGGTAGGATTTTTCTTGACAAAATGTTTGACCCATAGGTACTTTCCCCACTTCCAGGCATGCTCTATTCTGATATCTGAAAGCTTGAAGTATTCGTAGATAATCCTCAGATATCTGATGTCACCCTTGTATTGATCTTCAGTTAGATAGAACGATTCATAGGGTTCTACAGCGAGTCTTGCTCTTGTGCCTGTTCCTGTGATATTCGTAATTACATGCACATCATCTGGCTTTCCATATGGACATTCATCAGAGAGGTCCTTTCTCATGGCTTCAGTTCTCTTGACAACTTCAAAATCCAACCATGCTTTAATGTGATTGGTGTTGATCAAGGTTGGATTATCTTTTCTCCATGCCATAAGTTGTTTATGGATTGGTTCTGGAAATCTTGAATTTACCAATAGATGCTTAAGTTCCAGAATCCAATAGCCATTTTTCTGATTGATGCACCTGTAGACAGAGGAATCATTGTCATACTTCACATACTCTATTTTGGCTTCTTCTGGCCTGAGTGGAAGTTGACTTTGTCTTTGTTCAGCTCTCAGTCTGTTCCTTCTTTGTCTTGAATTCTCTTTGGGGTTGTTGCTTGAAGAACCTCCCTGGATAGACTTGGTATTTCAGAGGGTGTTTTAGCTGCTAGGGGCTTTGCAGCTATGGGCTCAGTTAGGCTTTCAATTTTTCTTTTCTTGTGAAGAGGAGTTTCATCTTCATCAGTTTCCTCATCATCATCAAGATTAAATCTTGTGTGAGTTTTATAGCCTTCTTCATTGCCCAGGGACTTGATTTGACCTTCTTCTTCTTCTTCTTCTTCAGAAGATTCATCAATCCCTTTAACTTGTCTTCTCCTTGGAGGTTTCTGTGCCATGGCCCTTGTTATCATTTTAGTTCCTTCAGTAGGTTTCTGGGAAGCAGCTACTATTTGCAAAGCAGCTTGGCTTGAGGAGGGTTCATTGATTCTGAGTGGTGGCTGGGAAGTTTTCATGTTTCTTCTTCCTTCCGAGCCGCACTTGACTCAGATTTCTTCTTGTTTTCTCCTTCTTCCCATTCCCCGACTTTGAGGTCCAGATTTGTACATTCTTCCCCTTAGTCATTGTTGCAGACTCGGTCTCATAAAGGAATCAGAGAGAGTTAAAGTGCCCTTGTAAATAATTATAAGCGGACCAACTCAAGTTCGGCTTTGAGCTCCTGATTTTGCTTGATAAGTCCATTGTCCTTATCAGTGAGCTCGCCAATGGGCCTAGGATGGCATCTGCTTTTCCAGCAGTGTAGCTTGCCTCTTGGAAAGCTTTTTCAGCTAAAGACGCATCATCGTCCCTTATCATTCCCAGATCTTTTTGAGAAATGACTATGCTAGTTGTTCTCTGAGTGATGAGCTCAGTGAACTTTCTCATTTAAGAGGGGACGGAGGCAATTACTTCCTTGTTCTGTGAAGACATCTCCTTGTTCAGATGAGCCAGTACTTGGTACCTGCTCATGTATTCATTGGAGTGGACATTTGGCAGTTTGCTGAATATTGTAGGAGCAATCAGTTTCCTTTTCAAATGAGAAACCGCTAAATGTTCATGGTGATGCTCTGCCAAAGTCTTGTCTTCTTCATCATCTGAGTAATCAGCCCAGTGATCTTTATCCTCTTGGACATTTTCACCGATTGTATCGAGTCCAGCAACCATCTCAGAGATTGGTTTCTTCCCTTTCTGGGAGGAGGATGGTACTTCTTTTGAAGATGATGCAGCCTTAGCATCATGCTTGACTTCAGATACTTCTTCAGTATCGAGTTCTTTAGTGATATCATGCACAACATCCCGTAGCTCTTTAACCTCAGAGTAAGCAATCATTTCTTGTAAGTATTGATCTTGTAGTTGATCAAGCTTGTCTCTGGATTTAGCTATTTGATCTTCCAGTTGAAGATGGAGCTGTTGTTCTTCTTCCAACAGTTGTCTGAGTTGAGCAGATCTGGTTTGAGTGTTTAATATTTTCTGATTGGTTTCTTCAGAAAGCTCAACTACTTGTTCAGTAGTAACTGGGTGTTGGTTAGAAGATGGATGTGTAGATTTCTGAGGAGATGGAGACGGAGATTTCTGTGAAGTCTTCTCAGTGTGCTTTTCAGCAGCTGAGGCATCATTTCTTAGCGAAATTCCTCCGGTCCCTGGTGCATGGGCATCATCATCATCCTTTTTGTCTGTGTCATCCTTTTGGTGATGGTCAGTGGGAGGTTCATCGAAGTCATTTTCGTTTATCTCTTCCTCCTCATCATCTTCAGATACAAGATTGATCACTTCAAGAATAGTGATCTTCTGCCCATTAACCTCTTCTTGTTCAGAAGGTATAAATTGCAGAGTTTGGGGCAGGACTGGCTTAAATGCCATTTGTAATCTTGTCTGACCATCTACCTGTTCAAAGGCTTGTATCAAATCAGGCGCCACTTCTCCGAGAAATCCTTATGCAATAGAGTCGCAATCGTATTGCTCGATTGGGAACATTGCATGGATGTATGTCTCCAAGTCAAGAGCTCGTGCTCGTTTGGTTGATCTGTGATTCTCAATATTTCGAGAGATCGAGCACCTTAACCTTTGCCATTTCTTGAAGCATTTAATGTGCTTTGGCGGTGTGAGCTTTGAAGAAGGGAAGTAGTCCCTTGTCTCAACATTGGGAGCCCGCCGGCACTTGTTTGAGCTCGAAAGAAAGAGTTTTGAGTGAGCTTCAAAACTTTTATAGATATTTGAGTAGAAGTGTAGTTTAGTTACCTGAGTAAGTACTTCAGGCTCAGAGACTTGTTCTACTGAGACAATTGGTGTCTCAGATATCTTGTTGTGAGGCGGAGACTTGGAAGTCTGGTCCTCATCAACCTTTCTTTCTTGAACCTGAGAAATAACATTATCACAATACTTAGGAAATTTTATCAAGAAAAACTTTGAGTGACAAGTCAGATATCTGAGAGATCAATTACCTCCATGGAAGGCTCAGATACTTGTCTCTCAGAGACTTGTGCAGTCTATGGAATCTTTTCTTGTGATGAAGGCCTTGATGCCTCATCAATTTCCATAGGTGCAGGGGATGTCGCAACTCTGTCCCCTTGCACTTCTACTTCTGAGTGAGCCTGTGAGTAGAAAGCATTGAATAATTTAGAGAAGATTTTAGTTAACCCAAGGTGAAGAATATTTATCATTGATTGTCATATACCTTCATACTGGAAGGCTCAATGATCTGTTCTTCAGAAACCTTGTCGGTTTCTGGGTTTTCTTCTGGCATTTTTGCCTTATCTTCATCTTTCTCAGTTGGAGCCTGTTAGAAACATTTATTTTAATGATTAAGCACATAAACTTATAACTGAAGAAGTTTTATCTTAAGAATCCATTATTACCTGTGGCATGTGCTCGATATCTTAAGAGGCGAGGTTGAGGAACCTCCTTCGCTCGAGGTAAGCTTTTCAGCTTCCTCTTGTTTTTGTGTTTCTAACTCAGCCTGTAACAAAGAAATTTTATGAGTAACAAGATGTATAAGCATAAAAGTTTTCACAAGATAAGAGTTAAACCGGTCAGCTACGTGAGTAGTTTCAGGCTGATTGGTCTCTGGAACTTGTGACCTTTCTATACTTAGGTCTTCTTGTCCCAGTGCAGTTTCTTTGCTTGAAGTTTCTGGTACTTCAAACCTTTCCTGAGTATGCAACTCAGTTGCCTCCCCTGGTTGATCATTCTGAGTAGATGTCTCAGTTTGATCCCTCTCATTGAGTTGGGGAACCTGCTCTTTTGCATGATTTTCTTGATATCTTGTATTGCTGGTAATTCGAAATGGAGTTCATTTACCATTTCATCAACCACTTGTGGCTGTTGTGGTTGTTGTGGTTGTCTAGAAGCAGAGGATTGGTCAGTAGAATGTTCTTCCAGATTTTTAGATGTGGCATTTTCATCAGCATCTGCCAGTACTAAATTACCACTCATCAGGGCTTTTTGAAGTTGTGCATAAGAAACGTTCCCTGATGATGTGTTTGCACCAACAACCTTTGCTATAGGTTCATTAACCTGTGGTGTAGGTTCTTCTTCAGATACCTTATCACGATTCTTATAAAGAACCTTAGCCCTCTTTGTTCTTTCTAGGACTTGAGATGACTAGTTCATCATCTTCATCGTCGAGCTCTCATCAAGATTCTGGCGATTGGTCCATTACTCCTGTGGTTTCGCAGATAGGGCTTGGTGTTTTCACCACTTTTGACAAGATTCATGAGTTCATCGAAGGCTTTACGCATTAGTCGCAACATTTCAAAGCAATTTCTCACGAGTCTACTTGTTCAAGAGTTGATAACTCTTTGCGGCATTGATGATTTCATCCGCCTTTATCGCCCATCGGCAATGCCCGCAGATATCCGAGAATTGACAACCTCTTTGGGTGTGTCTTCCGATTTGCCGGACTTCTTTCTTGAAGTTCTGCTTCGTCGCAACCTTTTCTTCGATACCTTTTCGGACTTTCGCTTTAGAACCTTTCGAGACCCGAGAACCTTTTCATCAAGTTTGTATACTCATATTTGTAGAGTAGGTTATGTTGGCTATTTCATTGCCTCTCGAGCTCAATGCCAAGCTTCTCCAAAGAAGTAGCATATCTTCGCACCATATCCCATCGTGGCCTTTGGCTCAGCTAGTCCTTTGGCAATCTTAGGCTCGAAGCCTTGAATTTTCTTCATAAACTTCATGAAGGCATACTTTCCCCAGTTAAAAGGGTTTTCCAGCCTTTTGTCTTGTTGATTCAGCAAGAACATCATGATCCATCGTTCTTGGCTTATCTGGTCAGCACCTCCTTGTAGACCATCAAAGCATCTGTGAAGAATGCAAGCCAGTACATCCCAGTGAACCATCAGATGTCTGGTTCGGATGTCAGCAAGCTTGAACTCAGTGGTGTATCTGATTTTTCAAGATCACACACGTCACTGTACAGTTCTTTAACACCTTCAAGGAGTTCATAATCCTTGGTGTTTATTTCAAAATCCTTTCCAAGATTTTGAAACTCAAACAACTTACAGAAAGTTGTTAAGTCCAGAAGGATTTCCTTTCCTTGGACTGAGGTTTTGACAGACACTATTTCAGTGCCTTCAGAAACACAGGAAATAATCCTGGAGTTGTTGTAGAATTCCAACACATCGAGTGATGAAATTCCACTAGTGTTGGGAAATTTGTTGGGAAATTTCTTGGGAAATTTGTTAGATATTTTGTTAGAAATATCTGTTTATATTTTGATCAGCAACATGATGACTTATCTTAGTCTCAGAAAGGTGATTAGTACTCTTGGTTCACTTGAACATTGTAAAAGAGGAAACTCACTAAGTATGATAGTCTAGCTAATCTTGTATAGGATGTTAGGTCTCAAAATGTAATTTTTGTTTTATGAAGAGAAGACCAAGAAGAAGACATCCAAGCAGAACAAGCTGAACGACATTGAAGACTTGAAGAAACTGCACAAGATTATCGAATCGCTTTTTCGATATCTTAGCCAGATATCTTGAAGACACGAATAGTTTTATACAAACTGTGTCACAAGAGATATCTGAGAAATAAGAGGCCTATCTGAAAACAAGGAAAGTGTCCACAGATATCTATTCTCAGATACCTTGAGCATTAACCACATTTCTGAAAAAGAAATATATATATATATATATATATTGCAAACAAAGTTGTTTCAATAAATAGTGGTATCTGAAGATTGAAGATAAGGACGTGCAAAGAATCAGATAACACTAGTCTCTGATACAAAGCACGCCTTCGTTGGCACTCTAGGACAAAAGTATAGTAAAATGCATTACGGCACGGACAGAGATGTCTGAATAAAAGCAACGACAGCTTCTGAAGAAGAAGACAAAGCTCACATAAAGATTACACAGATATCAATAGTTTGAATTTGAGCCTAACGGATACTATTCAAACGACACTCAAATTCATCTATAAATATCAACACTTAGACTGCTTGGAGACACACCAAACACAGAACTTACTGAACATCTTACTCTCTCAAAGCAAATTACTTATCCTCAAAGCTTTCTGTTGCGACCAAAGCTTTTGATCTTGAGTAACACTGAAGTTCTAAGTGTCCTGATCCTAAACAAGCATAGCTATCTGTGAAAGAGTTGAAACGAAAGATCTAGTATCTAAGATTCATTCTCTTGAACATTTATCTAAGACTTGGGTCAGTAAAAAGAACAAGATACCATACACTGAAAAGTGTATTAAGTATACTTGATTCACAGAGCTATCTGAATAACTGAATAAGTTATTAAGGAAGCTCATCTGACAACTCAAACCAAAACCAACACCATAATCAAGTGGAGTATGAAGTACTTAGTTTGAAAAATCAAGGAATAACTCCAAGGTTACCGGAGTATAGGAAGTACTTGATTTGGGAAACTAAGGAATAACTCCAAGGTTATTGAGTATAGGAAGTACTTAGCTTGGGAAGCTAGGGAATAACTCCAAAGGTTTCTGAGTACAGGAAGTACTTGGCTGAGAAAGCCGGGGAACAACTCAGGGGGAACATTTGGTTGGGAACCATTTGTTTAAAGGAATATTAGAATAGGATTATTGTAAGGTGAACTCAATTATCTGATCTAGTGAATTCTAGGTCTCTGGTAGACCGAAGTGGATTAGTTGGAGGATTACGCCACCTCCAGATACCACTATACTTGCTATGTTATTTACCTTTCTGTATTTACATTTCAACAACACACACACACACACATTAACTGTTTCTGCACTTATCTTTATTAAGTCTTTCGCGCTCTGATTCTAAGTATCAGATATCTATTCAGATATCTGAGAAATAGTTTTTATCGACAAAAGTTTTAAAAGACTATTCAACCCCCCTCTAGTCCTTTACTTTGCCGTTATCTGGATCAACAACTAGGGCGAGCAGATAGAAATCCCTTAATTTGTGCCTTTTCAAGCATGTCAAGAATTAGCTTTCTGTCGGCTTGGTTCTCTATTCCAGCCGTGAGGTATTCCTCAACCATGGCACCACCCCAAATCATTCTGTGATTTGAAGTCCAATGGTCAGGATTAAAATCTCCTACCAGTCGGTTGTTCACAATAACCAACTCTGGTGCTTGCTTTTCAGCAGTACCAGTGGAGGATTGAGATTTCAGTGTGGTTGAACTTTTCGGGGCCATCTCTTTATATAGTGTAGGGATTTGAAATTGGTGTTTGAAAGAGATTTGATTCAGTAATTATTTGCAGAAAAACTTAATCTTGATTTGCAGAGATTGTAGAAGTTTTGCAGAGAATCAAGAGAAGGATTTGCTATTTTTGTGCAAGATGAGTTTTCGGATTAGGCAAAAGTGATTTCCTATGCCAAAATCCTATATATATAGCAGTTGAATCCCAACAGACAAATACATACAAATTGATTTCGTGTGTAAGTATCTGTGATTTGCGAGTAGGCGTGAGCAAAAGCTAGTTCGGCATTAAATGCTTAGTGGGCCATGTCTGAATTTCAACAGTCCACTATTTTCTGTGAATTAATTTCCACCGTACAGATCAATCGCTTAATTTCATCAAGGGTCACCATTGCTTCTTCAGCAATGATCACAATCAACAAATGTAATTGTGCCCATTTAATGAATTTTGGCTCATAGCTTTCTGAATCACGTTTTTGTATGACCAAGAACACTGTTTGCATCTGAATCATATATACTTAGGATTTTTCCAAGTTTTCATCAAGATAGAAATAATGCGAGTTTCAAGAGTAGTTGATGCAGATAGTTATACTATTCTCTTTTGTGTTCCCGTTTATAGAGTGATTCGATATCCGAGTTCCGTCTCGTAGATCTTAAGCTATCTTTTGCTCTTTAGCCTTTTGACTTACGGATACCCGTTCAGATTTCTCTTTCTCTTCTCTGGATACGTTCGGATACCTCTTCTCTGGATGCCCGTTCGGATACCTCTTCTCTGGATGCCCGTTCGGATACTGAACTCTTCGGTTCATTGGTAGTTCCATTAGTCCAAGACTATGTCTTAAGGCTAAGAATCTACTTTCTTGTAGTGGCTTAGTGAAGATATCGCAAGTTGGTCTTGATGCCAATCTTGAGTATCTCTATATTGCCCTTTTCAACATGGTCTCGATGAAGTGATGTCTAACATCAATGTGCTTTGTTCGGCATGAAATTTAGGATTACGTGTAATCGCAATAGCACTTGTGTTGTCACGAGAAAATGGGAGTTTTCTTCTCATCGAGTCCATAGTCTTTAAGTTGTTGTTGTATCCACGAATTTGTGTTGCACAACAACCGGTAATATATTCAGACCTCGTGGTAGAAGTTGCAATTGAGTTTTGCTTCTTGCTAAACCATGAGATAAGTCTAGTACCGGCCCACAAGTTCACGAGGTACTTTTCCTATCAAGCGTTGATCCGATAATCAACGTCCGAGTACCAGCTAAACTCAATCCGCTTTCTTTAGGATACCACAATCCTACATCTCATGCCCTTTACATACCTTAATATTTTCATAGCAATGTTGTAGTGTGTTTGCATTGGATTTGTCGAAATCTAGCACATACTCAACGGCATATTGAATATCGTGTCTACTTGCAGTGAGGTAAGGTGAACCTATCAATTTCCTATACTTATGTTCTTCAACACTCTTATACGATTCAAGATAGGTCATTTTGGTTCCAATGCTCATAGGTATCTTAGCATTCTTTTCAGAAGGCTTAAGATTGAATTTTGTGAGCATATCTTTTGCATACTTTGTTTGACTAATGAATATTCCATCATTGAGTTGCTTGACTTGAAATCCTAGAAAATAATTCATTTCTCCCATCATGCTCATCTCAAACTTGCTTTTCATGAGATTTGCAAAGTCATTACAAAGTTGCTTGTCCTTAGATCAAAATATGATGTCATCAACATATACTTGAACTAAGAGTAGTTTCCCGTCATGATTTAAGGTAAATAAAGTTTTATCAACTTCACCTTTCTTGAAACCACTTTCCAGAAGGTACTTGGCCAAAGTGTCATACCATGCTCTTGGAGCTGTTTGATCCATCTGAGCTTTACATGGTTTATAGACCATTCTACTTTCTGAGGAAACTTCAAAGCCAGGTGGTTGCTCAACATAAACTTTTTCTGCAAGTTCACCGTTTAAGAATGCACTTTTCACATCCATCTGATAAACTTTGAAATCTTTATGAGCTGCAAAGGCTAGAAAGAGTCTTATTGCATCCAATCTTGCAACTGGTGCATATGACTCATCAAAATCTAAGCCTTCAGTCTGGGTAAATCCCTTGGCAACCAATCTTGCTTTGTTTCTGGTTATTTCACCAGATTCATTCATCTTGTTTCTGAAAACCCATTTAGTTCCAATCACAGATATTCCTTCTATAAATGGAACTAGTTTCCAGACTTTGTTTCTCTCAAATTGATCCAACTCTTCTTGCATTGCAGAGATCCAGTCTTGGTCTCCTAATGCTTCTTCTATATTTTTAGGTTCAATATTCGAGATGAAACATCCAAAGAGAGAATTAGCATTTTCAGCTATTGCTCTCCTAGTCCTAACACCTTGATTAATTGGTCCAATTACATCCTTTGCAGGATGATCTTTGATCCATCTCATCATAGGTTTAGTGCTAGTAGGTTCAATATCCAAGTGATTTGAATGTGAATCACTAAGATTATGATTTGATACTTTTTCAGTATCTGAGACATCTGACATATGGGAAATGTCATGGATATCTGACACTTTTTCAGTGTTAGAGATATCTGGAACTTGCATTTTAGCAGTCTCAATATCAGATACCTCTTCATGATGAAGGTTCTCGATCTTTGTTCCATTTCTGGAAAACTCATAGGAAATTCCTCATCATGTCTGTGAGTCATCTTGTTGTTACTAGGCATATCAAGCTTTTCTACGTCAGAGTCATCCTCACTTTCCATAATGATGTTTCTCCTTTCTGAGGATTCTTCTTTAGAATCCCTCAGTAATAGTTCTTTGAACCTTTCTGAGAGTTCATCATTAGGAGGTGTTTTCTTATTTCCTTCATAGAATACAACATGGATTGATTCTTCAGTTTTCTTTGTTCTTTTGTTGTAAACTCTGTAGGCTTTGCTATTTGTGGAATATCCAAGAAATACACCTTCGTCTGCCTTTGGTTGAAATGTTCTCAGATAATCTTTCCCATTGTTTAGAACAAAACATTTACAACCAAATACTCTCAGATGTTTGATATTAGGGGGTCTACCAACCAAGATTTCATAGGGGGTCTTGTCATGGTGTTTGTTTATCAAACATACATTACGAGTGTAACAAAGTGTTTACGACTTCAACCCAATAAATTTCACTTATTTGATGTCATTAGCATTGTCCTTGCGGCTTCTTTAAGGGTTCTGTTTTCCTTTACGCAACACCATTTTGTTGAGGTGTTCTTACAGAGGAAAGTTGGTGTTGTATACCTTTGCGGATACAAAACTCCTTTATGTCTTGGTTGACAAACTTCGGTACCATGATGCGATACGATTGCGGATACCTTGTCATTTTCATGACTTCAAGCTTTTTCAAGTTTGGTATCTCCACCAGCATCGATTTGTGTTTTGAAAGACAACCCAAGTGAATCTTGAGAAGTCATCTACAACAACGAACATACTTCTTTCTGCATAACTAGTTCTGAGATGATTCAAAAGATCCATGTGTAATAGTTGCGATGGTCTAACACTTAGAGTGTCGATTTTGTACTTGAAAGAGATCTTAGATTGTTTCCCCCATCGGTGAGCAGATACCATCCTTTACGAAGATGTTCAGGAAGGCCAACCACTAACTCTTTCTTGGCAAGTCATTGTAGTTTTGAAGTTCAAGTGACTCATTCTTTTGTGCCATAACCGTGCTCTTACGTGATCGATTGACTCACCATGAGACATTCTTGATTGTGGCAGATGCCCAATTGGCAACATAAAGATCGCCTTTCCACGACCAACTAAGACTGCTTTGACTCATTGTCAATTAGTTTGCAATATTTAGCTTTGAATTTTATAGTAAAACCCTTATGCATAACCGTCTCATGCTAAATAGATTATATTTCAAATCCTTAACATATGTCGTCGGTGATTGTTAAAGTCCCCAATTTAGCGTTGCCAAATCCCAGAGAGGATTTAATTCTCCTCAAAAATCGATATCTGGTCCTGTGTTGCAAGCTTTGTAATCGACAGATTTGCTTTATCTCTGTCATGTGCTTTCGCATCCACTATCAAATAGCCATTGTGCTTTAGTCCAGGAGGCATTCTGCACACAACAGGAAACAAGAGATTAGGTTCTCATATCTTTGATGGAACTGTCAGAATTAAAAGATCTTCCAGTAGGAATCCATTTTTTGAATTTCTTTGAAATATTTTTTGTCCGACAGAACATAAGGAGGAATTCTATTTGAATGAGCGTTATCATTAGTAAAATTATTTTCTTCCTTGGTGTGTTCCTAGGTGCTCCATATGATGCTTTCGGATACTTGTCGTTTACGAGTTTGCTTTTGACAAACTTAGCTTTCCTTGCATTTCTTCTAGCCACAGCATTGATTTTCGGTGGCTTGATTTAACTTCCACTTCGATAATCGCTTTGAGCAATTCTAGCTTTGACCATCGTTCTTGCTCCTACTTGTACTCATGAGCAAGTTGTTTTCCGATGCCTTTGTAGCAATACCATTTGAGCACTTGAAGCTATCGAGATCTTTTCTCGTGACTTTGCTAGTCTCTGGTTGATCAATTTCTTTCGGAAAAAGTGACATGGGAGAATTTGCCTCTGCAATTCTACCTTTTTGAGAGACATAGCACTGTGGGTGTTTACACTTTTCAGTGTTGTGTTTCTTTTCAGAGACGTGCCTAACAGGTTTGTTTTTGACTTGTTTTTCCCACAAAGGTTTAGTCGCAACTGCCTTTCCTTTGTCAACAATCTTTGTCTTCTCACCGATACTATAGATTGCATGGGAACCGTCTTGCTGAGTACTTACAAATGTTCTTCTCTCCTTACTCTTATTCAGAGTGATAGAACAATCTGTCTGTGTATTCAGCCCAAGTCCTTTCTTTTTTGAAGGATCTCTTAAGTAAGATTGTACTTCAGTAAGAGTGTCACTAGCTTTGGCATAAGATTGAAAAGATAATTCTTTCTTCTTGAGTTCCTTGTTCTCAGAAAGAAGATCTTCATATTTCTTTTGTAATTCAGCCATTGCTTCTTTATGTGACTTTTCAGTCTCAGATATCTGAGCTTTGAGAGATGCATTTTCAGCATCCTTTCTCTCAGATACTTTAACTAATTGAGAATTTTCCTTTGCAAGAGAATTCTTTTCTTCTTCAAGGTTTTCGGCTCTAGCTCGGATCATTAGAAATTCTCTTTCATAGATGTCAAGTTCTTTCCTGAGATTTTCTAGATTTTTTATTTCCTCTTCATCACTTTCATAAGTATAACAAGAAGTATGTGTTACCTCATCAGCCATAAGACAGATTTCTATGTTGGAGATGTCTGGACCGTCAATTTCAGCAACTCCACACATTTCATTCTTCTTGAGGCCGAAGTCGATTATATCATGAGTAACTCCACATAATTCTGGTGATGGTAAGGTTGAGTCGTCTGAATTGTCATCTTCAGAATCTGTCTCAACGTCTAGAGCATCCAGTTGAATTTGGATTTTCTTTCTTTCTTCAGTTAACAAAGCTTTCTGGCTTCTTCTGAAGATTCTCCTATCTTTCTTGTCACCTGTCCTTAGTTTGTTGAGGGCAGGACAATCCTTCTTGAAGTGGCCAGGTTTCTGACAATAGAAACAGATATCGTTTCCAATTTCTGCTTCCTCAGTACATGATGCTTTAAAATGGCTTGTTCAATGACTTTGCATATTTTTGTACTGGTGATAGTTTGAGCCTAGATGCTTTTTCAGCTTCTCTTTGGCTTTCCTTCTTTCAATTTCTCGACTGATATATTTGCTCATTTGCTTTGCAGCAAGAGCATCCTCAGTTTCTTCCTTGCTTTTTGTTAGAACTTAGGATCCCGGATTGGTACTTGAAACAAGATCAATAGACAATGTTGCCAACAATGTTGTTCAACATTGTCTTCAACATAGCAAACAGATGGCAGCGGATGAATAAGAATGAAACTTCTATTACCAAGCCAATATATAGAAAAATATATTGGCAGCGCCGTAGGCAAAATATCTACTGACAGGAAAAGTAGATCTAATCAAGTGGGTTTAATACAATCACAGACGATTGATTAAACAACCAAAACTAGCCCTAGAAGAACCAACAGTAAAAGCTATTCTAGGTCGATGTTTGAAAGAGTTATTCCAACAATGAATACTCTTAGACAAACTCTAAAGCTAGCAGAAAACAAGAAGCCTAAACTCTTTTAATAAAATCTCGATTGATCATCAAGAAAGGCTCAATGATTGCTCGGCTGAATCCTTGTATATATACTTGAGATATCGACAGCTCCCATCCAAGTCGAAAGGCAATAGGATCTCAGCAAAGGTAATTTTCCATGTTCTTGTTTTCTTCAATAATCAGCTAGAAGGAAATTTCCATATTAGTGTCTTCTACAATATATTTCCTTCTTGCTTTCTTCAACAATCTTCTTGAAAGATTCTCTCTTTGATCTCAGCAGGAAGAAACTAACGTTGTTTCTCTCAGATATGGTCATTTGGAAAATCTTTCCAAGATTATCTCTAGAGAATCTTTTATTTCCTTCTTTCTTTCAAGGTGCCCATAACTTGTCAAACTCTTTCCTTCTTTTTAGATTGCATTCCTTATGTCCAAAGCAGCTCAAACTCTTTCCTTATTCCTGCAGAAATTCGAATTGATTGCTTCGTCAAGTCATCATCCAATTGGCTGCTTGTTTCTATGTTGTCTGTTGTCCGTAATGTTGTTCCAACATTGTATCGGCACTATTTCGCAATGTTGCACAACATTGAAATCCTGCGATTCAAACAACAACAACAAACACAAACATTGAACTGAATCATGAAAGATAAGATTAACTAATCAAGTGCAACTTGCATTTTCAATCTCCCCCTTAATCTTAGTCTTTCATCAAGCAATAGCATTCCTTTGGGCTCATTGATTCCTTTTGATCCATTAAGCATGTTTAAGCCCAACTTGATATATCATACAAAATATTCATAGAAAAACAACTACAAACAATGAACCGGTAATGGTACGAAGAAAGGTTGAATTACTAAACAAAGTGCACTAAATCGCACTTTCAATCTCCCCCTTAATTCTGATCTTTCTTCACATAACCTAAAACCAGTTTGTTAGTCAAATCGAACAAGTAGGATTTAAACAAGTTAAGAGGAATCCTTTGTTGGGAACTGAAAGATAAAGTGCAATCGATCAATGCTGATGGACAATGTTGAGTCAACACAGAACTCAACATTGCTGTAAATATGCACTTTCAAACTCCCTCTTATGTCTTTGTCTACTCATCTCCTTTGAACTCATCATGGGCATCATATCATACTTCTTTTGACAATTCCTGCACTCAGTAGTTAGTGAATAAAGATAAACTTGCGTAGAATCGCAGTATAAGTCACGATAAACAAAAGTCGTACGCAATGTTGACACAACATTGCGATCAACCTTCTCTATTCAATCTCCCCCTTTGTCTTTCTTCACAAAAACACACCTGAACAAACTTGTTAGACACAAACAAATATAACAGGCATGAAACTACAGAACTCCCCCTCAACATTAGACGAGAGCAATATAACAAAATAAAGTATGTTATCTTTTTGTTCAATCTCTTCTCTTCTCCCCCTTTTTTGAGAAGAAAAATATCTCTCAGAATATTCAACCAAGTTCACAGAAGGAGACAAGAAGACATGCAATGAGTTGTGGACTAGGACCTGCAATAAGAACTGTGCAATGTTGGAGAATGATGTTGTAAACATTGAGTTCAACACTGGCAGCCAAGGTGATAGCGAGCGGAAGAGAATTTGGATCGGTGGAGGCGTGTCGGGAATAGAGGTTGGATTAGCTGAAGAGCAGTGTTAGGATAAGAGTGGATGGTCATGATGGATGTTGTTGGGTTTGCCTTAAAAGTTCCTGCAAATATATGTCAATGCTGAGCGTACTGGCACGTTAATAAAAGATTAAAGTTGCAAGTAAAACAGTTATCTGTCAAGTCATAGTAATTAGATAAACAGATAAACCCTAGGGAGGTTGACACTAAAAATCTTGATCTTAAATAATGACTTGAAATGCAAGAACAGGAAAGCAAAAACCCCAAAACCCAATGAAACACCTTAGACCAAACACCTCGGACCTACTCCCCTCAAACCCAAAACACAGAAGGTCGATAGAAGCACATATAAAAAGAGCAAATATAAGTCGAAAGTACTCCAAGGACAGTAATGATGACCAAATGTTGACTCAACATTGATGACAACATCGGAAATCGGACCACTCTTAATGTAAGTCACCAGAAACCAAGTCTCAAAATGTGCGATTCGATTAACACCAATCTGCGGGCAAAGACAGAGAGAAAGGAATACCAAAGAAACACACTCAACATTGCCTCAAGAAGTAAATTGAACAATTAGCATAAGTTTGAGTGGGGTGACCATGAGACCGTGAACCGTGTCAAATAATTGGAACACGTATGAATCCGCTCCAAAAGCCGGGTATGCGGAGTTAGGCAAACACACGTCTCATGGCATAAAATCACTCATTTGACCACATTGGGTAATTTGGTACTCAGAAAGTGAACCAGCAGCATTACGAGAATCGGCACTTTTGTGCGTGTCGGTTTCCAGTACAGGCCATCAACCCTCACGACATATGACACATTGGCCACGTCGATATCTGGATAGTATTTGAAACCTGTCCAACACGATCCTCGACGGAAACACTTCGAGCCCTTTTTATCATAATTCATTAGATTTATTAAGCATAAAGGACAGGAGGCAACATCAAGAGTGAGTCAAGGTACGAGTAAAAATAGCCAAAAAGCAGCAAAAGTGGGTTTTACATAAAGCAAACACACAGGAGACTCGATCCCTTTCAACCTTGGTTTCAAATAGCCTTTCAAACCCTAAGCATCACCATTGTAAGCTACAAAGCAGGAACAGCCATAGACCAATACAGAAGCACATAAAGCACATAGACACACACAAAAAAATAAAGAAAATAAAGAAAATCAAAAGGCAACAAAAAACACATCACTTTTCTGCAGCCAGTGTTGACTGTGATGTTGAGTCAACACTGGTTTCAACATCGAAGATCACAAAGAGCACAAATCAAGAGATCTCCCAAGACTGAAGAATCTCTCACAATCTAATGGTTTGGTAAAAATATCTGCAAGTTGATTGGTTGTATCTAAGCGTTGTATGACTATTACTTGCAGATTGACCATATCCTTAAGAAAATTATGCCTAATGTCTATGTGTTTCGTGCGTGAGGGCAAAACAGGCTTCTTAAAATTATTTATGCCACTAAGGTGATCACAGAACATCAACAAGGTATCACATTGTCGACCAAAGTCATGCAGCATATTTTTCACCCATATCAATTGAGTAACACAACTCCCAGATGTTACATGTTCAGATTCAACATATGAGAGTGACACATTGTTCTGTTTCTTGAAATACCATGACATTAAATTAGAATCAAGATAAAAGCAACCTCCACTAGTGTATTTTCTATCATCTAGAACACCAGCCCAATCAGAATCACTAAATCCCACTAGATTAGTGTTTGTATCACATGCATACCATAATCTAAGATTAACAGTTCTTGATATATATATGAAAAATATTTTAAGAACAATCAGGTGTGGGATTTTAGGGTTAGACTGATACTTGGCACAAACACACACATAAAACATAATGTGAGGTATGCTGGTTGATAGATATAGAAGGCTGTGAGTCATTGTTCTGTACAATGTTAGGTCAACATCATCTCCAACATCGATTCTGCTGAGCATAAGACCATTAGCCATAGGAGTCTTTGGGTTCACCTATCATGCTCATCTCATGGGTACCGTCATGGAATTTCACTTGTGATGTTGAGCTCAATGTTGTGTCATCATCATTCTTGTCGGCATTGACAATTTCTCCTTGTACACCAAATGGAGTTCTTGGTTTAGACACCTTTCCGATCGATGTCGGTTTTCTCGGGGTAGTGTATGCGTAACTGCTCATTACACTGCAACAACTGTTTATTCTTGGAGTACAGTGCCTTTCGGGCGAGACATCGAAAAGACAGTTTGAGAATGTACAATGTTGATGTCAATGTTGACTCAACATTGTTTTCATTCATCAGTTTCAGCTCTTCCCAGTGATAATCTGCAGATAGATCAACTGAACCATGTAGACACAAAACATTAGTAGAAAATGATTCCTCAGGGTTAGTCCCGAAAAGTGTTTCACAGTTTTGAGAATCATCATAGTCGAAAAAGACTTCTTTTGTCAATGTTGGACCATCCATGTTGGACCAACATTGTTTCTCAACATTGTTCAGAACAAGATAGGGCTTTGGCATGAACTTCTGGATCATCGTCTTCCGTTAAGTCATCTGAAACATCACTGAGACAAGCAAGCATGTCTTTTTCTCCTTTCGAAGAGTGTTAGCACATTCATTCTGATAATGCCCCATCCTTGACATTCAAAACATCTAACTTTACTAAGTTTACTAAGACTAGGGCTAGAGTTAGACACACCAGTTTTCTTTTTGAAATTTCTAGTTCCTTTTGAGTTGCTCGAAGAGCCTCTATTAGAATTCTTCCTGAATCTAAGTTTCTCAATTTTCCTAACCAAGTCATTGTAGGCTTCTTCAGTCATGTCTTCAGAATCATCACTAATGCTTTCAAGCTCAGTAACTTTAGCTTTAGATTTAGAGTGAAGGGACATACTAAGGATTTTCGTACCTTTTCTTTCGTTATCAATTATCTCAAAATTTTTCAAATTGTTCATCAAGGTATGAAAATCCATAGTAGCCAGATTGTGAGTGTCTTCCAAAATAGTAACTTTAGTGTCAAATTTTGAAGAGAGAGAACGTATGGCTTTAGAAATCAGTTGCTTGTTGGAAATAGCATCACCAAGAAGTTGAACATCATTAGACAAAGTCAAAAGCTTTTCAAAATAAGAATCAATGGTTTCAGCTTCTTCCATTCTTAGATTTTCAAATTTTGACCAAAGCATTCGAAGTTTAGTTTGTTTGACACTATTATCACCTTCACAATGATTATGAAGTAAGTCCCAAGCTTGTTTAGGCGTCAGTGCAATTTTGAATGATTTTGAACATATGAGCATCAACATGTCCAAAATGGCATTTAAAGCTTTTTCATTGTAAGAGCTTAAAGAAAGTCACTGCGGTGAAGCGTTCTTGAGTATGGGAACAATATCTCCATCAAAGATCAGTCCTTGATGGGCGGACAAATCCTTCTAGAACAGATCTCCAAGCTCGACATTCAATGGACTTGATGTATGTCCTCATCCTGATTTTCCAGTAGTGGTAGTTCGATCCATCAAGCATAGGTGGCCTGTAGACACTTGAGTTTGCAACTTCCATTGTAGTAGTACCAAATCCAGACACCAGTAGTTAGGTGGCTGGCTCTGATGCCACTTGTTAGAACTTAGGATCCCGGATTGGTACTTGAAACAAGATCAATAGACAATGTTGCCAACAATGTTGTTCAACATTATCTTCAACATAGCAAACAGATGGCAGCGGATGAATAAGAATGAAACTTCTATTACCAAGCCAATATATAGAAAAATATATTGGCAGCGCCGTAGGCAAAATATCTACTGACAGGAAAAGTAGATCTAATCAAGTGGGTTTAATACAATCACAGACGATTGATTAAACAACCAAAACTAGCCCTAGAAGAACCAACAGTAAAAGCTATTCTAGGTCGATGTTTGAAAGAGTTATTCCAACAATGAATACTCTTAGACAAACTCTAAAGCTAGCAGAAAACAAGAAGCCTAAACTCTTTTAATAAAATCTCGATTGATCATCAAGAAAGGCTCAATGATTGCTCGGCTGAATCCTTGTATATATACTTGAGATATCGACAGCTCCCATCCAAGTCGAAAGGCAATAGGATCTCAGCAAAGGCAATTTTCCATGTTCTTGTTTTCTTCAATAATCAACTAGAAGGAAATTCCCATATTAGTGTCTTCTACAATATATTTCCTTCTTGCTTTCTTCAACAATCTTCTTGAAAGATTCTCTCTTTGATCTCAGCAGGAAGAAACTAACGTTGTTTCTCTGTATATGGCTGGCTGGAAAATCTTTCCAAGATTATCTCTAGAGAATCTTTTATTTCCTTCTTTCTTTCAAGGTGCCCATAACTTGTCAAACTCTTTCCTTCTTTTTAGATTGCATTCCTTATGTCCAAAGCAGCTCAAACTCTTTCCTTATTCCTGCAGAAATTCGAATTGATTGCTTCCAGTCCAAGTCATCAGTCCAATTGGCCTGCTTGTTTCTATGTTGTCTGCTGTTGTCCGTAATGTTGTTCCAACATTGTATCGGCACTATTTCGCAATGTTGCACAACATTGAAATCCTGCAGTTCACAAACAACAACAACAAACACAAACATTGAACTGAATCATGAAAGATAAGATTAACTAATCAAGTGCAACTTGCATTTTCACTTTTCTTCTTTTCAGAAGTTCCTTGAGTGACTAGAGCAACGTTTTGCAACTTTTCAGTTGTTTGTTCTCTTTGAGTTGTCTCATAATCAACAGTAGAAAGATGAGAGAAAAGTTCCACTGGAGTGATATTTGGCATTCCTTGGTTAAAATAAAAGAATTTGGTATGCTCCCAGTTGTGGTTAAGACTTCTGACAATAGTCTTAATCTTTTCGACCGAGTATCATTCTTTCCCAAGTCGCCATGTCACTCATGAGAGTGGTAAATCTGAAATCAAGTTCTTCCGAGTTTGGTGGGTCCTTGTTTGAAATTTTGAAATTTCAACTTGAGAACTTCGAACTTGTTTTCTTTGGTTTTCTCGGTTCAACAGATTTCTTCAATCGGTTGCGGGCAACTTCGCGTTTAGCACCCCTGATTTGTATGTGCTCAGTGTCGGTCGATGATGATATTACGAGCTTGACCATCCAGACGATTTCTCTTGGCATCTTCCGATGTCTAGAGTTCTCTGGGCTTTGGTTCGTAAATAACTTGACTAGTAGATCTCCCGCTTGTTGACGGATCGGTTTGTGAAGATCCTTCGCTTTGATCTTTGTCTCTACCATTAGAAACCTCCATGACTTGTTTGAGTTGTTGAATGACTATTGGGCCATTCTTTATCACTTCGATCATTTCGTCACTTATGGCTTCAAGGTGGAGCATCATGTTATTTTTCCATTTCTCGTAATTCTCTGGTTTGAGAATGGGTGCATCACTCAGAGACATACCGCACATAACACACAAATTAAATAGTCCTCGAAAATGGACAAAGTTCCTTCACCTATCTGGGATCTAGGTTCGATCTGAAGGCTTGTGAACCTCCTGCTCTGATACCACTTGTTGGTCCAGATAACGGCAAAGTAAAAGACTAGAGGGGGGGGGGGGTGAATAGTCTTTTAAAACTTTTGTCGATAAAAACTATTTCTCAGATATCTGAATAGATATCTGATACTTAGAATCAGAGCGCGGAAGACTTAATAAAGATAAGTGCAGAAACAGTTATTGTGTGTGTGTGTGTTGCTGAAATGTAAATACAGAAAGGTTAATAACACAGCAAGTATAGTGGTATCTGGAGGTGGCATAATCCTCCAACTAATCCACTTCGGTCTTCCAGAGACCTAGAATTCACTAGAATAGATAATTGAGTTCTCCTTACAAAAATCCTATTCTAAGATTCCTTTAAACAAATGGTTCTCAACCAAATGTTCCCCCTGAGTTGTTCCCCGACTTTCTCAGCCAAGTACTTCATGTACTCAGAAACCTTTTGAGTTATTCCCTAGCTTCCCAAGCTAAGTACTTCCTATACTCAATAACCTTGGAGTTATTCCTTAGTTTCCCAAATCAAGTACTTCCTATACTCCGGTAACCTTGGAGTTATTCCCTGATTTTTCAAACTAAGTACTTCCTGTACTTCACGCCAGTTATGGTGTTGGTTTTGGTTTGAGTTGTCAGATGAGCTTCCTTAATAACTTATTCAATTATTCAGATAGCTCTGTGAATCAAGTATACTTAATACACTTTTCAATGTATGGTATCTTGTTCTTTTTACTGACCCAAGTCTTAGATAAATGTTCAAGAGAATGAATCTCAGATACTTGATCTTTCGTTTCAACTCTTTCACAGATAGCTGTGCTTGTTTAGGATCAGGACACTTAGAACTTCAGTGTTACTCAAGATCAAAAGCTTTGGTCGCAACAGAAAGCTTTGAGGATAAGTAACTTGCTTTGAGAGAGTAAGATGTTCAGTAAGTTCTGTGTTTCAGCGTCTTTTGTGTGTCTCTTCAAGCAGTCTAAGTGTTGATATTTATAGATTAATTTGAGTGCCGTTTGAATAGTATCCGTTAGGCTCAAATTCAAACTATTGATATCTGTGTATAATCTTGTGATTTTGTCTTCTTCTTGAGCTGCCGTTGCTTTTATTCGCACATCTCCGTCGTGCATTAAATGCATTGTACTATACTTTTGTCCTGTAGTGCCAATGGTATGCTTTATGTCGAGACTAGTGTTATCTGATTCTTTGCACGTCCTTATCTTCAATCTTCAGATACCACTTTTTATTGAAACAACTTTGTTTGCAATATATATATTTCTTTTTCAGAAATGTGGTTAATGCTCAAGGTATCTGAGAATAGATATCTGTGGACACTTTCCTTGTTTTCAGATAGGCCTCTTATTTCTCAGATATCTCTTGTGACACAGTTTGTATAAAACTATTCGTGTCTTCAAGATATCTGGCTAAGATATCTGAAAAACAGTTTCAGTAATCTTGTGCAGTTTCTTCAAGTCTTCAATGTCGTTGGGCTTGTTCTGCTTGGATGTCTTCTTCTTGGTCTTCTCTCCATAAAATAAAAATTATATTTTGAGACCTAACATCCTATACATGATTAGCTAGACTATCATACTTAGTGAGTTTCCTCTTTTACAATGTTCAAGTGAACCAAGAGTACTAATCACCTTTCTGAGACTAAGATAAGTCATCATGTTGCTGATCAAAAACTAAACAGATATTTCTAACAAAATATCTAACAAAATTTCCTAACAAATTTCCCAAGAAATTTCCCAACAAATTTCCCAACATAATCCAATTTACCAATTATATGTAACTAGCAGCATGCATTTGATCAAGTACAAGTGCACTCTTGAACATGAACAGATTATGTCCATATTGCATTGGACGGTCATTTTGATGAGACGATAATTTAGAGTCTCATTTGGTCCTTTTTAGCGGTCTTTGTGAGTCTTCGTTTATAGTTTTCTAGTATTTTTTGTGCATTTTTATGCTTTGGTGTTGTTTTGTAGGAATCGATAGTTTTGAGCCAAAGATGAGAAGTTGAGGTTAACAAGGCTCGCCGCGGCGACATTTTATGAAGTGCAACAATCGTTTGGCTAAGGAGGCTCGTTAACGCAAGAAGATTTTGCTTTGGCCACAAAGATTTTCTAGCCCCAATATATCCATCGAGGAGCTTCGCATGTGCAAGAATTAACCCTTGTGAGATTTTGAGAATGAAGTCCCTGTTTTGAAGATTGAAGCTCGCCGCGGCAGAGTATTTTGCTCGCCGCGGCGAGATTATGCGGGGGATATATATATTTCGATAAAGAAGGCTCGCCGTGGCGAGCTATTCCTTCCGTCACGGCGAGAGGCGCATAACTTATTGTTTGTTTTTCCTTATTAGCTTAGAATTGGAGATTTTTCTCATACTTTCTTTTAGCCTAGTTTTTAGAAAAAAAACTCCATATTGATACTTTGACATTGAGACATAATTGGAGCTTGATTTTGATCATTGTTGAAGAATTGATATCGAATTCCTGGTAATATTTGATAAATCTCCATCGTTTATCTCTTCGATTCGTGTTGCTATTGTTTAGCGATTTGTCTGAGCTTGCGTGCGATTATCAATATGTCTATGTTTATCATATCCAATACTTTGAATTCTTTGATCTTTGTTTTACTATGCGTAGCTAAATCACTCCGAACACAGTAGTTATGTGACGGTTTTGCGTATTCGATTCTAGGATTCGTTCATATAGGTTCGTCTAGTTCAAAATCTTCGTAAAAACTATCAATCCAATTCGCTAGTTCAAGATTTTCTAAATCGTTTTCGGTTAAGGATCGTGGATTGACGACCCACGATTACTCTAGTTCAAAATACTCAAATGACGATTGGTTGAGGTTGGATTGATCGATTTATGTACACCGACCGTGTGGCAAATATGAACGATTTTCCTAAAGCGAATTAGCATTACCCGATCATGTACTGCTGTGTTCTCTTCTCTCATTGTTAAAAACCGTTTGTCTGCTTTTCTATTTTCTTGTTATTAGAAGTAATCAAAACCAAACAAATCAAACCGTTTTCACAAGTAACTGTTTGCTTTCAACTGCTTAGTAGCTTAATTGGTTCCTTAGCGAACGATTCTGTGGTTAGCAATGTCTGTCTACAACAACTGCTTTCTACTTGTTTTCTAAGTAGTAATTTGAGCACATCACATTTTATTATTAATCTGAATAAAATCAAAATCCGAAAACAATTGAATCCGAAATGATTTGATCTGAAGTTAATCCGATCCGAAATAACATGAAGGTTTTCCATCTGAACAACACCCGATCCGAACAACATCCGAAATATGATCCGATCCGAATTCATCCGAAATAAATTATATATCCGAATCTGATCCGAACCATCCGTTTGCCAGGACTGCTTAAAAGATGCAAGGAGAAATAAAGAATGGTTGATCATGATATTATCGATCACTTTAGTCCTTCTATGAAGGCGGACACATGAGACATACTCAAGAACTAAAAGTAAAATATCTTATATTTTGAAATACCACACATTTATTAACAATATATTTTTTCTATCTCAAATACTAGTTAATGACCCGTCGATACTCGACGGGGCATGGAGAAAAAACTTAAAATAAGAAATGAATAAATTTCTATAATAACATGGAAGTTGAGAAGCATATAAAAAACTGCAATGTGACAAAATGCATGATCTAATCGCTTCAACATTGCACCGGAAGTCACTCATACCTTTAGAAAAGTGCATAATGTAAATTAGTGAAATTGAGCACAACCATATATAAAATTTTGTGGGTGTTAAAAAAATCCTAAAATTTATATACATAAAAGATAAAATCAACTCATAACTTGTCAAAGACTTCTTTATAAATTACATTTGTTGTCGTGCCCTCTACGTCGCAAATTACTGCCTTCGATCCCTTCCCGATGGTAAATCTAGAAAGAACAACATTTAACTGACCATGGTTGGATACATATGAGGGGAGGTAGAGACCGACGTGTGAGAGAGAATGTCCCTAACTCTTATTTATGGCAATAAGAAGCAGATGGGTATGGGGAACTATTTTCAATCAAAATTGATAGGGAACTGCATCTCGTCAAGTGGCTCATCATCGTCATCCTCGGAATTAAAACCATTTGGCATGCGTTGATTCAAGATATCATTTTTGCCTCGATGATAAGCTTCCAAGATCAGTAACTATGAGCCTTGTTCCATTGCGCAACTCGAATGTTTGATCAATATTCCTCAGAAGCATTATCATACACCAGCATTCAGTATGATCCTATGGTTAGGCAATCTAGAATAATTAATGTTGTTGAAAAATTCTACAGTGAAAACATGTTTGAGACCGTTCTCAAAGTTATCTTCCCTATAAATTTTATATGCGCTCAAAATTCAAATATTCAACGCTAACTCTGGACATCTTCGACATGTCAAATTGATTTATATCATAAAATATTACATTTGTATGTGCAAGAACAGCTCGGTGATGAAATATCCAGGTTAAGTGATGGATCGCCTAAGTGATCCAACAACGAAGGATATGCACTATCTACAATAGTTGAAATCGAATGGCCTACTTATCAAATAAGTAAACCTTCGGGGATCTTGATGTCAACTTTACATTCATTAGGTTCATCAGCATTGCCATCACCGACATTTGTTATCCACTCAGCAAATTCATTTGTCTCTTGAATTCCGAAAGATGACGAACGAAACTTTATAGGATTAAATTGGACGTAAAATATGATAAGTTGAATATAATATAATTATATGTGGTTTATAGATATGACGTGCCATTTACGTGCAATCTCATGTTCTTTGTCAACCTAAGCACCACACAACATCTCATATCCTAGAGGAGCATATAGCGGCATTCACAATATTATAACTAATTCCTCCTGGCACAACACGCAAAATAAGTCAGAAAGTTATCGTCGAAGACAATCACCACTCCCACCAAATGGCTCATCTAAACGGCCCATCACATCCTTCAATCTCTTATCGAGCACTTTAATTAATGTCGATTTTTCATGGGAGCCCTATCCCAAATAATAAGTTGAGCCTGCTTGAGCAGTCCCGTGACCTCTGAATCATGAGCTTATTGCATGTTGAGTCCTTGTGATTTGCAATGGTATTCCGAACCTCGAATATGACGGACTGCTGTCCTATCTTTATAAAGAAGGGGTGATGCAATCCCACCAGACACAACTGGAAGTATCATATCTCCTCTAGCCCTCAAAATTAACTAGAGAACATTGTTCTCCATATAAAGGTTTTTGTGGTCCCTTCGTAGATGTATAAGAAGAATACTTAGCCATTTTGACCATCGACAATCGACATAATTTTCTCATATATGGCACGTTGTTCATCAGTCAATTCTATGTATAAACCATCGTGCTCTGCTCCATTGCAACTCTAACATAAAACATCTAATTCAAACTGAATGCATTTGTAGCATTTTATATAACAGGCACATGCGGCGCGGGCATACCATCAAATGAACTGAGACTGTTGCAGTTTTCCTTCAGTAACTTCTCTACTTCTATAATAGCAATGTTTTTTTATTTGTTCATCAATAAGTTTCAAACCTGGATGTAGAGTTCTCTTTCGTTACATGACAATTACATACAAAATTTAAACGGGTTGTCATTGGATGTGGGAATGGCTATATAGTCTGTAAATTTATTGTACAAGGATTGCTGAGTATCATTTGTTGATTGTATAGAATGTCTTTTGATAATAAATTTCATGTTTTGTTCCACACTTCCTTAGGCCTCGACATGTTGCGTGATGAACAACATTGTTATGAAAAGTTGTCATAAAAAATTCGCAAATCCCCATAGACATGCCCCTTTCAAACCACTAATATACCCTCCATCATTGAATAAGAGGCCCATATCTTCACATGCATTCTTGTGATACTCGTGCACAACACAGTCAACGCCATTCTACCGAAACCTCGTTTGTTTGTTTTCATACGGACCATATTTTATGTTCATGTTTCCAATGCCATTCCACGAAACCTTGTTTGTTTGTTTGTTTTTATACGGACCATATTTTATGTTGTGTGGAAATGTGTATCTATTTTTCATAATATAATAGTAATTACAATAATAGACATAAATAAAGGTTTTGAAATAATAAAACACATAAAATATAATTAACATACATAAACTAATATAATGAATCATAGTCCATGATAAGTGCTTGTTGTCAAGTGAAACACCACTTTTATTGACGGTGGCACCAGTGGCCCTCCTTCGACAGATGTGATATCGTTAAAGCTTTTAGGAAAACATTCATCTGTTGTTTTTCATGGATGAAGAAATAGTTTTTGCTGGGCCGCAAGGATCATGCGTCCTTGAGCGTCATGTTGTTTGCAGCAACCTCATACAACTCAAGTTTGGTGTCTTTGTCGGGTAGCTCAGCACATAGATAGTAGGGGGTGTACATATGGTACGAAATTCGAATTTTGAATTAGCATATTTGATATTTTCGGATTTAGGATTAGCATATTTGATATTTTCGGATTTCGGATCGGATCGGATTAAATATGTGGATGTTTTTGATTAATCCGAAATATTAAAAAAAAAGAACAAAGAAAATATAAAATTACATCCCAGCCTTAGCTAAAAACGTTTTTAGCTGAGCTCTGACAATTTATACCTAAATAAAAACCCCCAAAACCTAGCCCTACTTCACCATCACTCCATCGACTCACTCCACCATCGACCACCATCATCTCCAGTCCACCATCAACTCCACCATCACTCCACGCTGACCTATCCACCATCTTCCAGTCGGCATCACCTCCACGCCGACCACCATCATCTCCAGTCCACCATCACTCACTCCGCGCCGATTCACCAACATCTCATCTCCAGTCCACTCACCAATTGCCACCATCACCTCCACGCCAACCACTAGCCATCAATTGATCATCTCCAGTCCACAACTCACCTCCACGCCGACCACTAGCCTGCGAAGGAGTCTCGTCAAAGAAGTCGCGCAGCGGAGAGGATTCACCATCATCTCCGCCTCCACCATTACTCTGTTTCTGTTTTGTTCTCTTTATTAATTTGCAATTTGTTGGATGGAGTTTTTATGTCAGTGTTAGCATGTTAGTTTCATGTTTCTAAAGTTACTTATTTTTGAAATTTTATGATAAATGTTTTTTTTTTAAATTTTTCTTTAAAAATTTCGGATTATTCGGATCAAATCCGAAAAAATCCAATCCGAACGATTGGATCGGATTGACCTTTAGGCCGTCTGAAACTTCGGATTAATCCGAACTTCGGATCGGATTGGATCAGACTGATCCGAACGTGCACCCCTAATAGATAGTTATCAATGTGGTGTTAAATTATATACTCATCCTCTACTTTAAGAAATATTAATATATGGGCATGTGAGATACCTCCGGTGTATATAACTTAAAAAATAAGAGACATATAAGACTTATCACAAAGTTTAGATAGAAATAAACGGATTTAGAAAATTAGGAAATGCATATGTATCAACATTATTATAAATTATGTTGTGAAATTCTGTGGGAGCATATAATATAATAAAATGAAATGTACAATAAACAAAGGCATATAACTTACGCAAACATATTCCAGTCATTTGGGCCCCAATTAACTCATAAATTTAATCTGGAATACTCGACATATTATACATGGTATATCTTCAGCTCTTAAGCCAAGACCCTCAACATGTCTCGTGATCTTGGACCACTTTGGATTGCGCATACATGTAATAAATACGCATGCATAACCCACCTGTTTTCAAATGGCCATGGAATCTTGAAACATTTGCTAAAATAACCTCTTACCTCCCAATGAAAGTCGATGGCAATATTAAAGACCTATCAACCCAGGACGCTTGTGTCTTACCTTGGTTAACTGCGTTGGCCAATTTATTGTATGAATCACCATGAATTTTAGGCTGATTGTGACGAATTCACTGAAGACGCTGCGGTCCATCATCAAATAGGAATCAACACTAAATTGTAATAATGACATCCCGCCAAGTATGTGTTGATTCCATTCATTCTCCCTATCTTGTATCCGGAAAACTAAGAACTCCCTTCGAGTAAGATTTTGCCTCTTGCTCACAATACTTATCTGAATACGGGTATACCATCCGTCTTCTCCATGTATAAAGAGTAGTAGATATTGAATAAGAAGGCAGCATGGAAGACATTCCTCATCTCAACCATGTAAGACTTATGCGCTTGAAGTCTTCATTCCTCATTGAATAAGAAGGCAGCATGGATGACTTATGCGCTTCAAGTCATCATTCCTCATCTCAACCATAATATCCTTTTAGCATGTAAGGTTATCTACATTACCTTCCACTATAGAAGATACTTCTGATGCAGTAGGTAAATTGTAAGTTCGTTCACCCCCCTGCCGTCTTGCAATAAGCTGAAGGCCCACGTCATGGGCATTATCAAGGAAGATGCAATCTCAAGCCATTTGTATAATTTCACATATGGATTGTACTCTTCCACCATATTTTTTATAAATGTCGCGATAGCAGTTTTTACACCATCTCCATTGATATGGCTTTAAATAATAAACTAAATTATTTATCGTTGAGTATCTATAATGCTAATGGATACTAAATAATGTATAACGAATAATTTGTTTGAAACGAAATATATGAAAGATACATAAAACTGAGTGTAGAGGTTTGATGAACAGATTTGAGAGCATGGATCATGTTGACAATTTGATGTTGAGTGTTATATTTATAAAGTTGGGCGAATTTTGAAGTTTGTCCTTCATTGAGAAAAAGTAAATGAATGGCTCGTTAATACTCAGTGTCAGTGGAAATGTGAAAGAAAAAAATGAAGTATATGAAACGATCTAGAGTGTATAAATAACGTTTACAATCTTAGAAACGACGATAACATTACATTTATAATACATCGATAGGAAAACATAACATAAGATCAATTCATTATTTCAATTATACGGCAACATGTACCTGTAAAATATATAAAAATCAATATTAGTTTCATACTTATCAAAAACAGATAATCTATATACACTACAAAAAAAAAAGGCTTTTAGTGACGGATTTATCCGTCGCTAAAAGCCTCCCAATTCGTCGCTAAATCCGTAGCGACGGATAGGACGCCCATCTCTAAAACGGGCGTCACAAAGCTTTTAGAGACGGATAAACAATCCGTCTCTAATTCGCAACGGTTAATTTCATTGACTAAGCCGTGCACTTAGGATTTAGATTTTTTTTTTAAATCTGCAATTTAAAAATTAATTTTTTTTAAAATTTTTTTTATACAAATATTCAATACGGATAAACCGACAATTTTGTTCAATACGGATAAACTGACAATTTTATACGAATATTCAATACGGATAAACCGACAATTTTGTTCAATACAGATAAACCGACAATTTTATACGAATATTCAATACGGATAAACCGACAATTATATACAAATATACAATACGGATAAACCGACAATACAATAAATCGAAAATTTCACATAATATTCAATATTCATTATTCAATAATACAATTAGACAACATTTAATAATTAATACAAAGAAGAAATTACAAAATTAATAAGAAAATTTTTTTAAAAAAAACTAGATCTTGATCTTGTTGCATCTTGAACGTCGGATCTGGTCGGAGGAAGGAGTGAACGGTGGTGGTGGTGGACGGTGGGTGGTGGAGGCAGTGGTGGTGGTTGACGGGTAGTGGTGGAGGAGGAGATGTGTGCGGGTGGTGGTGGAGGACGGGTCGTGGTAGGCAGTGGTGGTGGAGGTGGAAGGCGGGCGGTGGTGGAGGAGAGGGAGGCAATGGTCGTGGAGGTGGAAGGCGGGTGGTGGTGGAGGAGAGGAAGGCGGGTGGTGGAGGAGAGGATGGCGGGTAGTGGTGGTGGAAGGAGAGGTGGTGGAGGAAGGGAGATGGTGGTGGAGGAGGAAGAGAGAGGAAGATGATGGTGGAAGAATGGAGGCAGATCTGGATCTGCTGGTGGGTATATTAGGGTTTTAGCGACGGATAAATCTATCCGTCGCTAATTAGCGACGAATAGATCTATCCGTCGCTGAATTTTCTTTCTTTTTTTTTTTTAAATTTTTTGGTCAACTTAATTAGAGACGGATAGTTAATCCGTCGCTAAAAGTAGCGATTCGTCGCTATTTAGCGACGGATTAAATTCCGTCTCTAAAACCGGAAATTCTTGTAGTGATAATAAAGATTATATTCACATATACAAACTATACTAATTTTTATATAAATCATAACTTGTCACGCACCTCTTTGTAAACCACATTTCTTGTGGCTCAGATGTATTAAGATCCTTGTTGCAAATCAATACCTTTAGGCCCTTCCTGGTCGTGACCATCGACAATGCGACATACAACTCGTCGTTGCTGAAAGGGAGAGACCGACATTCGAAAGAGACTAACCTTGACTTTGTTTATCGTCATAGAAAAGCACACGAAATAGGAAACAACCTCCTTTCGAAATTAGTTGGGAACTTAATATTATAAGACAGTTTCATCATCATTCTATGAATAAAACACTTTTTTTCCTGCATTTAGACCATAAATAATTTTTTCTTCTATAGCATGCTTATAACCAAGAGTAGTAACTATTAATCATGTGCCATTGCACAACTCCGAAGCCTACGCAGAATCATGATTATACATCCAACCTCTAAAACAATCATGTGATTTGACACCCAGATCAAAATGTCAATCCATCCTGATCATCCATCTTGCTTATGACATCAACACTCAAATATTTTCATGAATCACAAGGCATTAATGACATAGCATACTGATTGATATAATCTACTATATCATTTGTGGGTGTAAGAACAACATGTATGGAAATAATGTAGATCAAGATATGGATTAGATATATGCTCAAATCTAGACCTCGCCAAACAACTGCAGTATCTATCTAAAGTCTCCGCAAAATACAATAACCAAACCACCGAATGGTGTAGCTAGTCGATGCATGACATCCCTAAAACTCCTATCAAGCGCTTCAAAACAACGCATATTGGTCACTATAGCCTCGTCCTATATAATAAGCTTCATTTCATTAAGTAGACAGGTTACATCAGAATCAGGCATAATCTTATTGCCCAAATAACGGATATGTGCTTTCTACAATGGTAGGAATATGATCACTCACTTTTTGAAAAAGAATGTCTTCTGACATCTTGATATCAATCTCACCGTCATTATCACCAACCTGTAGTATCAACTTTACGAATTCTCCCATATCATGAATCTCAGTTGTTAACATACTGATGTGACAATGAAATGTGCGATATAGAATGCTTTTAGACCCTCGTTTTTACCCTTAGATTCAATATTTGTATCGTTTTATGGTCACTTACCAACTTCGTGTGTATTTTGTAGGTTATGATCGCGTTTTTGAGGAATTTCACGATTTCAGGCGTGAAAATGACATAATTATGCAAAATCGAGAAAGTTAAGCAAATACGACGGATTGACCATTGTACAGAGTTCGAGGAGTCAAAACATGTCATGTGACCAACCAATGCGAAGATAATTGAAAATGAAACAACATTGAAGAAGACCACTTTTCGAGGAAACGAAGTTACGAAGCCCGAAATTGAAGAACGAAGAAAACAGATTCGAATCTGCAGAAATCGAAGATGGAGGTCACCAGGTGACCGCAGAAGCCATAAGGGGTCTCTGCGGCCACCAAGCGACCGCAATCAAGCTTCTGTTTTGTCCCGGGCCATTTTCCTGGCCTGTCAGGCTAGAGCCCGCCTTCCTAAACCTTCCTTATTGATCAATGGCGGCTACAGCTTGGATTTTTCGGTATAAATAAGACCTCAGGGGTCTCATAATTCTACACCGCTCATTCAGCAAGCTCTCGAAAGAGAGGACCAGTCCTCGGGGAAGTGAAACCCCAAAACCGCTGGCCGTCAGGCACCCAGAAGGAGGAAACCCTAGAAGCAGCACGAAGACATCAAAGACTAAGCTTCCTTTTCTTCTTCTTTCTTCTTCCTAGTCGATTTCTGTCTGTGTTTATTGCCATGAGTAGCTAGCTTTATCTTGTAAAGGCGAACCGCCGAAACTCTGCTTTTGCTACTTCTTTATGTACTGTGATATATTAATCAATTAGTTTTAAAACGTAATTTTGTGCTTGTAATTTATTCGTCCGACTCTCTCCGTGAAAAATTCTTACTAACTGCAACTTGGTAACGGACTTTATATTATCTTATGTGGTTTGTCTGAAAACGTGACGAGATGGTGTGTTGAGTGACACAACACATTGTTGGTTTAAGTGAAGGTGTTTGGATTAACTACGGCTTGATCCTTTTGGCATGTTTCTTTGCTGCCTGTAGACGGCTAGTACGTTGTTTGATTCTAAGTAGTTGGGAGTAGCATAGCAGAGGGAGGTCGGGGATCCTTTACGCCTTCCCACCAGCGATTACACATCATCAATTTAGGGTTTACTGCGATTTAATTAATCTATCTGCGATCAATCTGTTTACTTTTCTGCATACAATTTACAAACGTTATTTGCTTGTTCATATGCTAAGTGTTCGTGGAGAACGACATTCTGAGTCAACTTTCCGCTATAAACTGTGGATTCGAGGACTTCCGACTTATAAATTTAATCTTAATTGTATTTAAGAATTACAAGTTCTACAACGAAAAACGAAATCTCTGAGTGCACATCACATACCAGCCTAAAAAAACACAAAACACACTTAACATAATATAAAGAAAGATACAAATTACAAAAATCAAAATTACCATAAATGAAACAAACATTTAGTTACCTGAAGTCGCATGTTCTTTGAAAGTCTGAGGACCACACACGAATCCAAAATTTTGGATGAGCATATTGTTGCATTAAGAATGTCAGATCTAGACCCTCCCGGAACCACTACCAATATCTGTTTAAAGTCTCTGCTAAATACAAAAACCAAATTGCCGAATGGTGTAGCTGATCTATACATAAAATCCTTCAAACTCCTATCAAGCGCTTCAAAACGATGCATATTTGTCACTTTATCCTCGTCCCATAAAATAAGCTTCGTTTCTTTGAGTAGACAGGTTGCATTAGAATCGGGCTTAATCTTACTGCATACCGAGTATAAATGGATATTCAATGGTATATTGAATTTTGAATGAGCAGTTCGGAGCCTCGGAAGCAGCAATGATATGATACTGATGGAAGCCACGAGAAGAACGTATATCTCTCCTACCTCTCAAAACGGAGCACAAAGTCCTCCAAATATAATATCTCCTCTAGAATCAACAATGAATTGTAATAATGACGTCTTGCTAAGAATGAGTTGATGACCTTCATTCTTCCTATGTTGTATCCGGAAAGTTAAGAACTCCCTTAGAATAAGATTTGACATCTTTCTCACAATACTTATCTGAATATTGGTATACCATCCGTCTTCTACATGGACGAAAAGTAGTGGATATTATAAAAGAAGGAAACATCGAAGAAACATACTTATGTGCTTCAAGACCCCATTCCACATCTCAACCATAATATGATTTTTTGCATGTAAGTTATCGTCATCACCCTCTACTATAGAAGTTACTTCTGATGCAGTAGGCAAATTGTAAGTTCGTCCATCGCCCGACGTCATGCAATAAGTCGAAGGCCTACCTCACGGGCATTATCTGGGGAGATTCGATCTCTGGCCATTTTGTATACTTTTGCATATGGATTGAACTCGTCCACCATGCATTTTGATCAATGTCGCAGAAACAGTTTTCGCACCAGCTCCATTGGTTTGGCTTTACCATAATAATAAAATAAATTATTTACCGTCGAGTATCTATAATTCTAATGGATACTAAATGATGTATACCGAATATTTTTTTTAAACGAAATATGTGAAAGATACATAAAATTGAGTGTAGAGGTTTAAAAAAATGCACCTGAGAGCTATGTTATTAAACCCGGCGGGTCGACCCGGGTCGACCCAGTTCAACCGCGACTCGGAGGGGGTCCGGGCCGAAAACCCCCCAAAACCGGAAAAAATCGGGTTTTTGGTAAAAACCCTGGTAAAAACCCGGCGGAACCGGTAAAAACCCGGTTAAAACCGGTTCCACCCGGATTTCTTAAAAAAAAAAAAAAAAAGAAAAAAAATCAAAAAACCCCAATCACAACAAAAGCCCTAATCGCTCAGTTCCTTTTCCTTTCCAGTCTTCTTCATTTTCCTTTTTTGCGGCTCATTCTTCTCCCGTGCTTTAATGTTATTTGTTATTTTGAACTCAATGTTATGGAGTTATAGTGACTTTGTGTTTGGAATTGAAGCATATGTCGTTTATGCAATGTTTTCTATCTTTTTTTTTAGGTAAAAAATGTATATGTTGAATTTTTAAGGCATACATTATGTTTTATTTTTAAAAATATTTTTTATAGGTTGACCCGAGTTGACCCGGTTGAACCTCCTACAGTAGGTAGGCCGGGTCAACGTCCGGGTCTGAGTTTCAAAACACAGCCTGCGAGCATTGATCATGTTGTCAATTCCGTGTTCAGCGTCGTATATGTAACGTTGGTAAAATTTTGGAGTTTGTACTTCGTTGGGCAACAGTGGTCCAATTTTGTGATCATTTTAGCCACTTATCTTAAAGCAATAAGTACCTTTACAGTTATTGATTTCCTTGTCTATTTTCAACCCATTGAAGTAAATGCGAAGATGTTGTTATATGCACTAATAATAGAACATTTATATAAACTGAGTACCTACTGGATAAACAACTAAGGCTCTGTTCTTTTCAACTTAAAACTCATTCAGTTCAGTTCCATTCAGTCCAGTTCAGTTCTGCTTAGTTTTATTTTATACTACAATTCAGTTCAGTTCAGTTCAATAAATTTCTGTTGAAAAGAACAGAGCCTAATACATGTAGAACATATTTCAAAATTAGTATAGTTCAAAACAATGATCATGAAAAAATCAAAAATAAAATTAGAGCATAGAGACTACTAATGGAAAATTCTACATCAAATTAAATGCCTCGATTTCTTCTATAATAATGTAGAGAAAAAAGATGCAAATCTATAATTTGCAGACTTAGGAGATTTAATCACCAAAGAGAAATCCCCTTTAATTAATTACTGCATGTTGCCACTAAGAATTTCAAACCAATTCAGTTGCTAATTTGTCAGTCAAACTTTCCACACCTTTTAAAAGTAACTATAAGACACAAATTTTGACACCCAGCAATAATTTTGGTCCTTGATCCCTAGCAACAACACCAATACCACCCTATGTTGACTCTACTCAACTGTAGCATCAAAATTAACTAAAAAGATACCAAGATCAGGAAATAACCAAGCTGCTGCCACTATTTTATGCAGCACATAAAGATCTTTTACGAACTATATCTATTTTATCCTTAAAATAGTGCATTAATAATCCAATAAAGTGAATTTTCAAAATCATAACAAACTCAATATATATAAAGTGAAATTTATATTCAAACTGTTCCATGTAGTAAATATATAAGATAGAAGGTAATATTTGAATAAATAATGAGTAAAAAGTAATGTGTTAGAATTCACATAAATGTTGATAAGATATTGGTTTTTATTTAATTCAATGCGTAACTTTATTAGCTGAGAGCGGAGACAACCGAGAGATTTGCAAAGAAAAGCTGTTGCTGCTTCGGCCAAACTCGGCCGTACGGACCACCCATCCAAATCGGAGAAGGCAGCAGCTTCAGATCACAAGGAAATCGGTATCAGCAATGGATGGCTCGAAAAGATGCTACCGATCCTCCCCGCCATGAGAAAAAACGCTAGAGGCGCTTCGCGGAGACATCGTTCCTCGGTAGCGAACTTGACCAAGAAACTATCGATGGGGTGGCCCGAATCCGCTTTGGATCCACGCAACCCCTCTGCTTCTCTCGATCGATCTTACAGACGATCCGGAACCACCGGATCCGGCAGCTCGTGCCCTAACTGACCAGATCGACAATCCATAGCTCCGACCTGACTCTGCTGCGCAATCGGACAACCCAATTGCTCAATTATCAGCCCCGATTGCCAACAACCCGGATTTACCTCAAGAAACCAGAATTTGGGTTGACGTGATTAAGGGTAACCTATTACCTCAACATGGAAAGGGAATTAAGTATGTGGCGCCTACAATCGTGGATGGAGATCTTGAAATCGTTATTGATGATGATGATGTAGCTTCAGAACTGAAATTCTGGGAGAACACATTGATTTTCTTCGTTGTTGGACGAGATTTATCCATGAACGCTGTTAAACAATTCATGATCAAAAACTGGCAATTTGTAAAACTTCCAGAGCTTTATTATAACGAAGAGGGCTACTTCCTAGTTCGCTTCCATTCAAAGGAGGACATGAATGAGGTTTTAAAACGAGAATCATACTCGATTTTTGGTATGCATATCTTTCTTTGTCAATGGACGCAGAATTTCTCCTTGAAGGATGATCTACTTCGAGTTATGCCGGTTTGGGTTAAATTCCCACAGCTTCCTTTACATCTGTGGGGAGATAAAAGTATTGGAAAAATAGCGAGCGCCATTGGAAAACCTCTGTTTACTGATGAATGCACAACCCGTAAACTTCGTGTAACCTATGCTCGTGTTATGATTGAGGTTAATGTTACCAAGGAACTCCGAAAGTCGATTCACATTACTGATAACAAAGGCAGGAAGATTGTTCAAACTGTCGAATACGAGTGGTCGTCGCATACGTGAAAAGTGTCAACAAATTGGACATGTTTGTGGTCAACCAGCAGAGAATCAAAACCGGGATATCCAAGCTACGATTACTCCTGTTGCGACAGCCAAAGACGTGAACCGCATACTCTTGGCGATGGTCGCCCGGCGATTGACCGAGGCATCACGCCGCATGCAGAACCGAGATCACCTTCAGGCGGCAACAAGCTCGCAGAGAGAGGAGCCATTACACCGCTGCCCTATCGACCCAGATGCGTCTACCTCTTCCTCTGGAGCGGTTCCTCCAGATAACAATTCGGAATCTCTTCCACATATCCAAACACAAAACGGGTTTGAGGCCTTATGTCAGTTAGCTGACCATGAATTGCCTCCGACCCGGAACCAATGTTAGTCTGGAATACAAGGGGGCTGAACAAAGTAGCCAAGCATCGTGAGGTTAGCTCCCGCCTCAATTCGCTTAATGTTTATATTGCTTCTTTGTTAGAGACTCGAGTCAAAGAACCTAATGCTATACGAATTAGGACCCGTTTTGGAAATAAATGGTGTTATTATGATAACTACTCTCATCACCCGAATGGACGTATTTGGATTCTTTGGAATAATCAGCGGATTAAGGTACAGGTTCACTCACAATCGGATCAGTTTATCCACTGTTGCATCTATGATCTCACAGATACTCTCATTCAGTGGACCACTTTTGTCTATGCGCATAACGCTTTGGAGAAGCGTCGTGCATTATGGTCTGACATTGAGAATCTTGCCTTGAGCGTTTCTGGACCATGGATGGTTATTGGTGATTATAATAATGTTCTTGGACCATTGGATAGAGTCGGTGGCAACCCTATCACAGATACAGAGTTTCAGGATCTCGAGGAGATGATGAGTTCGGCAAATCTTGTGGAAAAAGAGATGGAGGGAGATTATTTTACTTGGTCTAATAGACAACATCAGGCTATTATTTACTCACGTATTGACAGAGTGTTGTGTAACCCAGACTGGTTCTTAAAGTTCCCCTCCTGTAAGATTAAGGTCCTTGAACCTGGAATATCTGACCATTCTCCCTTACATGTGCTAGACACGAATACTGCCCCTCGCCTTAAGCCTCGACAGTTTCGCTTTATAAATAGCTTGACCTCGCATGAAGATTTCCTTTCTACCGTACAAGCTGTCTGGAATCAACCCGTTCACGGACAACCTATGTATATTTTATGGAGGAAACTACAATTGCTACAACAACATCTCAAGCCCCTCACACGGCTGATCCTTAGCACCGCCCGTAATCTTGAGACCTCTTGACTCGAACTCTCTCGAGCGCAACAATCACTTTCCCAAGATCGATTTAATGTGGGACTTATCCAACAAGTAAAGCAATGCACGGAGGATGTTACTAAATGGAATGACATGGATGAGATGATTACTGCACAAAAAGCTAAGGTCCATTGGCTTCGCACTGGAGATGGCAACAATGCATTTTTCCATGCTACTGTCCGAGAAAAGAACCGCAAAGTCGGCATATCGAAACTTGTAGCACCGGATGGGAAAATATTGACAGCTCCACGTGACCTAGAGCAGGAGATATTGCGTTTCTATGGGACCCTTGTCGGCACGGTTGCCCAGCAGCTCCCTAGCGTCAATATTGAGGCTCTCCGGTCCGGTCGGCAGATTTGTAGAGAGGATCGCCTTATGCTAATCTCCCCCATCTCTGAAAAAGAAATCTGGGATGCTCTTATTGACATAGGTGATACTAAAGCCCCGGGGATTGATGGATACAACGCAAAATTCTTCAAATCTGCTTGGAGTATAATCAGAGGTGATGTTATTAGCTCGGTCATGGACTTTTTCGACTCCCAACAGCTCTATGCCACGGCAAACTGCACGTTGGTCACCCTCATACCGAAATCAGCCACCGCATGCACCATGAAAGAGATGAGGCCGATCTCATGTTGTTCCACTATCTACAAAATCATCTCGAAAATCCTCACTCAAAGACTGAGTCGAGTAATCAACTCGGTAGTTGATGAAAGTCAATTTGCTTTCCTACCGGGCAAGGTCATTCATGATAATATCTTACTGGCTAGTGAACTGGTTCAAGGTTATGACAGAAAAGGTATTTCTCCGCGATGTATGATACATATGGATTTGCAGAAGGCTTTTGATACCGTAGAATGGGCTGCATTGCAATCGATTTTGGAGGAGTTGGGGTTCCCGAGGTGTTTTGTTGGTTGGATTATGCGATGTTTCACGACAGTCTCCTATCGCTATGCTATTAATGGCACCCCATCGCAGCTTCTTAAAGGTAAGTGAGGCCTCCGACAGGGAGATCCTATATCCCCACTGTTGTTTGTCATTATGATGGAGTACCTACATCATGTTCTTAGCTTGCTAAAGAGAGCTCCTGACTTCAACTTCCACCCTCGGTGTGAAGTCTTGGGCATAACGAACTTATGCTTTGCCGATGATCTTCTTCTTTTTGCTAGAGGTGATCCTCGTTCTATTGAGCTGCTCCTCGACCATTTTCACATCTTTTCGGCTTCAACAGGCCTTGCCGTAAATCCCAGCAAGTGTCAGCTATTTCTCGGTGGTGTTCCTAGATCCGTAAGGGAGGAAATTGTGCACTTGACGGGATTCCAGCTGGGTAAACTGCCTATTAAGTATCTTGGCGTTCCCCTCTCCACACGCAAGCTCTCTATCCGGGATTGCCAACCTTTGATTGATCGAATAACCTCCAGAATCCGGCATTGGACTTCTAAACTACTAAGCTATGCAGGTAAATTCCAACTTATCCGTAGTGTTCTCCATGCCATGACTAGCTACTGGTTGCAGATTTTCCCGATGCCCTCTGCTGTCCTTAAGCGTATTGAATCAATATGCCGCTCCTTCCTGTGGAGTGGCACAGATGCTATCACCAGAAAATCCCCTATCGCATCGGACAAAGTTTGTGACGAAAAGAACCAAGGAGGCTTAAATTTGACATCGCTTACTGATTGGAATAAGTGCACCATTGCTAAATTATTATGGAACCTGTGCACCAAGGCAGACAAACTGTGGGTGAAATGGATACACTGCTATTACATAAAAGACCGGGATGCCATGGATATAGTGCTCACCGCGAACTGTTCTTGGATAATGAAGGCAATCATAAAGGCGCGGGATTTGGTGCTCCCATCGCGCATCTGGTCGATGTCCTTGCTGGCCCCAAAGTTCCCCACTAGATTATTATATAAGGAGATACAAGGTGCTAAGCCAGAGGTAGGATGGAAAAAGTAAGCCAGAGCTGGGATGGAAAAAGTTTTGGTTTGGAAATAAAGCTCGACCACGAGCTATGTTCTGTACTTGGATGGCACTACATGAAAGATTGGCGACTCGGGACAAATTTCGAAGATGGAGCAGTGGCATCGACTCATCCTGCCTATTTTGTCCCCAAGTTGAAACTCAACAGCACCTCCTATTTGAATGCCCCTATACTAACCGCATTTGGATCCGGGTGATGGGATGGCTGCAAATAAATCGAACCCCTCAAGGATGGAATATGGAACTCAACATGATGTGTCGACGCTTTGGTGGGAAGCATTGGAAATCAAAGCTCCTCAAATGCGCATCTGCTGAAACTATCTATGCAATATGGATTGAACGGAACAATGTCCTCTTCCAACAGAAACCTGCAAACCCTCACCTAGAGGACAAGATTATTGATGTCGTAATTAATAGAGCTTGGATGGATACCCGTTTGAGGGAGCATTGTCCCCAGTTAATGTTAGCTTGATAGAATAGCAATTTTCTATTTGTTTCTACTAGTCACTTAGATTATACTGGATATTATTGCCTGGATCCTCGGATCAGCGTGTACGATTGGAAGGAAATAAAAGTTTAATGTTCGTTCCAAAAAAAAAAAAATGCGTAACTTTATTGCTAATTTTAAAGTGTCAATTCGTAACTGCATACATAAATAAATATTGACTGATTTGAAAACTAGAGAAAGTATTGAGTATTTAATAAATGATCTACTTTTAAATTTTCATTATTTCAATTTATGTTATTTAATAAAAATAATATTTTAATAAATAAATAATTTAATTAATTAATAAAATATTCAAGTTTTATGTCTATGGATTCGTCTTGTCGCGGTGAATCTATATATATATTCAAAATATTTTTCGGAGTTTTGTAAATAAATATATATGAGATTAAATAAAAATTATATATTTAGTCAACATACTAAAAATAAATAATGGAAGTTATATGGTACACTACATCTTAACAACTTAAAATGTTCCACATCCAACATATTGAATTTAAAATTGTAACAACTAATCAAATTCTTCATATTTCCACATAATTAAATGACTTGGCACATCTCAAAATGGTTGAAATGGTTTTCTTTTAAGGTATAGATAGATTTTTATGTTATTTAATAAAAAAAATATTTTAATGAATAAATAATTTAATTAATTAATAAAATATTTAAATTTGATATCTATGGATTCGTCTTGTCGCGGTGAATCTATATATATGTTCAAAATATTTTTCGGAGTTTTGTACTATCTCCCGTACCGCCGTTGCTACCGCGACACGTGGCCATACAAATAAAGGAGGCTAAATTCGTTAATTACAATCTCCCGGAAATCTACTCCTAAATTTTTTCATCCTAAAATTTAGGATAGATATATGGAAAATGCAATCTGAAATTTATTTTACTTAAAATTATCATTAATAAAAAAAATTATATAGCTTGATTCTACCCTCCCATTGTCGGCAGTCACTGCGAGAACCTGTAAAATTTCTTCAGCTATTTCTCTCTATTTTATGGGTAAATTTTCATGAATCACTGAACACTGAAGTTCGCATATTTCGGCCACTGCGAGAACCTATACTAATTCTTGCATAATTCTGAATACCATGCACATGAGGTAGTTGATTGAGTTAGAGTTTTAAAATAATTGTTAACATATTAATGATTTTATTTGGACATACCTTGATTTTGACTTGCAGGTCTAACTCTAGAATAATTGCTGGTGCTTAAGAACAGACTAACGAGTAATGAAAATTTTGTTGTGAAACTAACAAGTAATGAAAATTTTGATGTGAAATTCGTTAATGGTACAGTTTGATAATTGCATTTGTGTTAGTGCGGAAATGATCCTCCTAAATTTAAGGATGAATAATAGAGGAATAGATTATGTGGGAGAATTTTAAACAACAAAATTTAGCCTCCTTATTTCTATACCCACATGACGCGATCGCAACGGCGGTACGGGAGATGGTACATACTTCGGTATAGTAAATCCGGAACGGTATAGTGCACTGCATCTTAACAACTTAAAATGTTTCACATCCAACATTCCAAATTTAAAATTGTAACAACCAATCAAAATCTTTCATATTTCCATATAAATAAATGACTTGGTACATCTCAAAATGGTTGAAATAGGTTTCTTTTAATGTATAGATAAATTTAAACACAAAAACTTACAAAACATTATTTGTCATGCGTAACGTGTCACACATTCTAGTTTTATTAATTACCTGAACAAGGACCATGTAACAAGATTGCATACCATAGATGAATTCCAAGAAATCTTCAATTATATGGTAACTCCTTTAATAATAAAATAATCATAGACTTTGTTTGTTGAGAAAATATAATCATTGACTTGATTGCCTCAGTTCCTACTGCAATACAAAGTAATAAATACCATTATGCAATTGAAATTAAACTTACAAAACAATAAGCACCTTAATCTCAGAGTTATCAGCAATGATTAAGATGAAGAACTATCAGCTGAGATATTTGCTTCTCATTCTTCATCTATCGGTTTCAATTGCCAAGCCCCAGGTTTGTTCATCGTCAAATATGAATGCATGATACCTCTCTTCTCAAATTTATGAACATAACACGAATTTGACGAGGAAAATCCAATGAAAGTTTTGTAATTTATGCTATGATGTAAATGTAGGTATACATTGTTCAGGTGAGAAAAGACAATGCAGAAAAAACTCTAGCAGAGATCAAAGAGAACCATTTTTCATACTTGACAACAGTCAAGAATTCAGAAAAAGAAGCAAAATCTTCGCTTTTGTACAGCTATAAGCATACAATCAATGGCTTCTCTGCCCTGCTTACTCCAGATGAAGCTAACAAGTTATCTGGTAAGCTTTCGATGACAAAATGGCAGGGTTGTGCTCTAATTCTTATTAACCTTTTATTTTCTTTTTATCCAAATAGGAATGGACGGAGTGGTTTCAGTTGTGCAAACTGAGGGGAAAAACTACAGAACTCGAACAACGCGATCCTGGGATTTCACAAACTTACTTGGAGGAGAAAAATACAACTTCAGCTCTGGAGGAGATCATGGAAAAGATGTGGTTGTTGGAGTCCTTGATACAGGTAATTGAGCTCCTTGAGTGCTGCAAGCAAATTCAATCATGAAGCTTACGATGACTTGGATGTGTCGTACAAAATCTGGGAGAAATTCCCTCTTGTTTTCAAGAATCCTACACTAGATATTGTATTTTGCAAGATACATGAAACATGAGGGGTCTTTTTGCAATGCAAAACAACACTAAGATTTTGGGAGCATTTGTCAAAACAGAAGATTTTATGCTATTATATGAAAGACACCTTGTTAGTCCTGATGGTTGAGACCCTAGTTGAAAAACTTAAACATCAATCAACCTTCTTTTTCACTTAATTGGCTTACTTTATTGAATAGGTGTTTGGCCCGAGTCACAAAGTTTCAACGATGAAGGAATGGAAGCAGTGCCAAAATCATGGAAAGGTATCTGTCAATCAGGAGTAGCTTTCAACTCATCTCACTGTAACAGGTACATTTCTAGACAGAATTTAAGGTTCCTTCTAGGAACAAAACAAAATTTATGCAAGCTAAATATCATTCTTCTCCCAGAAAGTTGATAGGAGCTCGGTACTACCTCAAAGGTTTCGAGGCAGCATATGGCCCCTTGAACCAGACTACAGATTTTCGATCACCCCGAGACAGGGACGGGCATGGGACCCACACATCATCCACTGTGGCAGGTCGAGAAGTTCCTGGCACGACCCTTCTTGGAGGGTTTGCCAATGGCACGTCTAGAGGTGGTGCTCCTTTGGCGAGGCTTGCGATGTACAAAGTATGCTGGGCTACTCCTAACCAGACCGAAGAATTCAATAGTTGGTGTTCATTTGTAGACGTCCTTGCAGCCTTCGATGATGCAATAGAAGATGGAGTTCACATAATTAGTATCTCAATCGGTTCATCGAATTCGCCATATATTGAAGATGGGCTTGTTAGAGGTGCTTTGCATGCTGTAAGACAAGGTATTGTGGTAGTAGCAAGTGCTGGAAATGTTGGTCCATCACCTTCCACGGTTGAAAATGTGGCACCTTGGATCATGACTGTTGGTGCAAGTAGCATCGATCGGGTGTTTAGTTCACCTGTTGAGCTTGGAAATGGAATGCAAATTCAGGTAAAACATAATTTTATTCCCTATATTAAAAGATTTGTTTCTTTAAATGTTTTACATGAGCCAAACATATTTTCTTTCATTATGTACCAAGGATACTTACCAATTGATTGTTTATTCCTGAATAAATAGGGACAAACTGTAACACCTCAACAATTAAACAGTTCATACCCTCTGGTTTATGCTGGCGATGTAGAAAATCCAAACAGAAATACTACTACAACGGGGTAATTACTATTTACTATCATTTGATCAAGTTAAAAGCATAATTTACTATCTGGAAAAGAAAAACTGCCAATCCCTATTTGGAATAGACAATGAAGTTATTGATCTTCACCTTATGCTGTTTTTTCCTCAGCCAATGCCTGCCCGGAACACTTTCACCTAAGCTCGTTCAAGGGAAACTAGTTTTATGCCTCGGCAAGTACGGTAGAAGTGTGGTGAAAGGCTTGGAGGTCAAAAGAGCTGGTGGGATTGGCTTTATTTTGCAAAACCCAGCTGTAGGAATCTCTACATCAGTTAATGCTCACATTCTACCTGGAACGGTCATATTTTTCAATAACACATCCTCTATCCTCGACTACATCAAAACAACTCAGAAGCCAACAGCTAGAATTGTTCCCGTTCAGACTGTTTTAGGCAACACACCAGCTCCATTCATGGCCAGCTTCTCTTCCACAGGTCCTAGTAGTCTGGATCCTAACATTCTCAAGGTATGATCCCCTAACATTTCCAGCAATTCCAGCCACATTATACTCTATATACATCCCTGACACTAATGTCAATATCTAAGATGTCAAACTACTAATTTATGATTACCAAACTACATCAGACAAAATGCAGTCTATTACTGAAAGGCATGTGCCCTAACATTTTCGGCCACATTACACTATCATTAACTTAGATCGACTACTCATTCATCAGTATGTATATAGAAGACCAAACTAGTACTTATGTCACGCATAATTCAATTCTATATAGCTGAAATTCAAAAGCATTGGCATATATCTCCGAATATACCATATTATAGTGAATGAATTCAAATGCATTGGCATATATCTCCGCATACTATATTATAGTGAATGGAATTCAAATGCATTGACATATATCTCTGCATATACTATATTATCATCATCATCATCATCATCAAAGCAATAAAAACCATACTATGATGATATTTTGGCAGCCTGATATCACTGCACCAGGCCTGAACATCCTAGCAGCATGGAGCGAAGCAGAGTCCCCATCGAGGCTCTACAACGACAATCGCGTCGTAAAATACAACATACTATCCGGAACCTCCATGTCCTGCCCACACGTAGCTGCTGCTGCCGCACTAATCAAATCAGCTAATCCGAAATGGAGCAGCGCCGCCATAAGATCAGCCATAATGACCACTGCCACTCAAACTAACAACATCGGCCAGCCAATCACCGATGAAACCGGAAATACCACCGCTACGCCTTTCCATTACGGTTCGGGTCATTTCCAGCCATTGAAGGCAATGAATCCAGGCCTAATTTACGATGCGGAGTACAATGACTATCTACTATACCTCTGCAATTTCAATTACACATCGGAAAGCCTAGATCAGTCGTTCACATGCCCGGATAAGTTTCCTCCGCCGAGTGAATTGAACTATCCGTCGGTTGCAGTGTCGAAAGTTGGTGGCGCGGGTGTTAATGTGACGAGAACTGTTACTAGTGTTGGTGGTGCGGGGATGTACCGAGTTAGCGTGGAGTCGCCGGCGGGTTACACGGTGGCGATTTCGCCGGAGAATTTGAATTTTAGGGATGTAGGGCAGAAGGAGAGTTTTACGATTTTGATTACACCGGGTAAAACGTCGTCGTTGAAGAGTGGGCATGCGTTTGGTTGGTATAGTTGGAGTGATGGGATTCACATTGTCCGGAGTCCAATTGTGGTGTCATCCTCATGATTCATTTATTGGAATCTAGACTCATTTAGCTCCAGCTCGTTATCCACCAATACATTATTATCTGCATATATGAGTATATTAAAAATATATATTGAATTGATCCTAATCTAGTATTAACAAGTCGAGTCTTATTCGACTCAATAGTGAAACGATACTCAAATTCGACTCGAACACCTTATCAAACAAGTAGATCTTCATTTTTGGAATCCATATAAGCATACCATAATTTATTGAGGGTGTTATTAGAAACTCATAGATATAGAGAGTAATTTGTAAGAATATATTACTTATGAGTAGTAAAGAATTGACGATAACAGTATTTTGTAATTCGAAAAATTACAAAGTAGTTTATGTTTGAAATCTTTCTTTCAATATAGTTATGAAAAAAAAAAATTCTAAACAAAGTCTCAGGATAGACATGCATTAGAGAGGAGTCTAAGAGACGGGTAAATGTTGTTAAGTATAAGTGTAATGTTTTAAAAGATTTATAAGTAAACACTTTATATTATTTTTTTATGTGTATAAACTAGTGCTAAACAAAACCTATATATATTAGGATTGACATATAGTTTCGGGTAAAAATTGAAATAAACAATACTTAGTCCGCCATGCTCCAAGTTTCCCATTTTGGCATTTTTGTTGTCCCATTCAAAGTTTTCCCTTTTCATTTATGCCAATTAAACTTTATACTCCACTTAGTAATACCCTTCCAACATACTCCTATTTACAAATTTACCAAAACACTATCTCTTTCTATTCATTCGTTATTTTTTCTTCTTTTAAATAATACTCAACTTTCCACTTTATCAACACATATCATTTTATATTATTTTCTCATTCAAGTCTTTCATTTTTTATCATTTTATTGACCATGAATTCAAATGGAAAACATGGAACGGACGGAGGAAGTACATCATACAAATGTTGCAAAATGTGTACTTTTTGTGTAAAGTAACGTTTTTTATTATTTGTTATGTATTTAGCAGTTTCCATTTTTTTAATATATAAAGTTCAATGAACACCTAAAAATTAAAAATACATGAGGTCAGGGTGGGAGGGTATAGATTATCTCCAAATACTTTATTATGTAGTAAGGTACTCCTAATATTTTATTTTCTCCAAACATTTATCCAAAGTATGGTAAATATATTTAGGCTCTGTTCTTTTCAACTGAAAACTCGTTCGATTCGATTCGATTCATTTCGTCTTGATTCGGCTCCTTCAAATTTTCTTGATTCAAATCTCTTAAGTTCATTAAATTATTATTATTATTATTATTATTAATATTTTATCATTTATTTACACAACCCATCTTTTGTACGAGGAAAATAAGAAAATTTATCCAATTGAGATATTTTCAACCTTTTTCTTTCTTTCTTTTTAACACGACTTTTAGTAGATCAATGAAATAAAAAGTATAGTTACGATTCGAATTACCCTTCTTTTCTACCGTAAAAGTTAAGTTAAGAAACTACAGGAACCTGAGAGTACCATTCAAACTGGTTCACATACTTTGTACGTACATCTCTAACAAAAAATCGACATGTTCTTTTATTGGAAGATATTAGAACAATAGAAGTAAACTCAGAAGCATACGTTGAGTTTTTTCTCAAACTTAATAAATAAAAAACAAGTTATACCAAACTAAAGTCAAACCAAACTCTACAAATTACGCACAAAAAAGTATAAAACAAAGTTATGTTAGTCAAATATACTTAATTTATTTTTATAATATAATTTTATTATATTCTTTTGTCGTGTAATTTGCGATAATCTAATCAACGTCCGGAAAAAGTCTCCTTACGAATTTATTAATGGACGGATGTAGTATTCATTATTATTAAAAATGGGACAAATGTAATTTCTTGATTCGTTTTGATTTGATTTACTCGTTTGATTTGATTCGGATCGATTCATTCGATTCGATTCGAGAATTTCAAATTTGAAAAGAAGAAGCGTAATAAAAATCATTTTAAGATGATCCATATAACTTTTCAAATATTTCTCCTCTACAATTTGAAAATAACTTATGATAAACATTGATTTAAAATTATTAAAGAGTTATATGTAACATTTGGCAGTTAGATATATGGTGTGACATTTTAACATCACAAGTAGATACTAGTAGTATGAAAAGGCAAAAGGAAAAAACAGAAGGGATGAAATGAAAGGAATGCATGCATGGGAAGAAGGTAGTTTTGGGACCCATAGAGTGGAGTTGTTAGAAAAGGTGGAAAAGGCCAAGAAGAAAGACTAGTAAATCAAGCACAAACATGCAAAAATCTGATCTTTCCTTAATCCCTTCACATTTTTCCTATTTCAGAAAATCCCCATTTTACCACCATCACCACCAGCTTAATCAAGCAAGAAACCAAACGCCTATATAAAGTAAGAGAGAGAAACGTACACACAGGCAAGAGAGAGAGAGAGAGTCGGTCCAAAGATGGAAAGGAAGAGTGGAGCGAGGATTTGGGCGATAAACTAGATTTTGCAGACAGAGGTAAACCATGTTATTAGGGTGCTCTAGATTTGCTTCTTAAATTCTTTTCAATTTCGTATATTTCTTTCTCTTACTTGTGTGTTTTTTCTCCTTCCAATTTCTACACCACATGATATTATCTGATACTATGATATAGTAATTGATATCAAACAGCTGGGTTTCATTTCATTACACAAGTAAAGAAAGGAAAAAATCAAATCATATCTTTCTCAGTTTTCATTCACAATCTCTGTTTTTTGCAATTGTATAGTAGCTGAGTTATAGATTTTTGCTATTGCTTCCATATAAAGAGGCAGTCTTTGATTTGAGATTGCTGTAATCTATGTAACGGTGGATACCATCAAGATTTCCCAAGCCCATCTTCAGATTCTCTGCATTTTTGTATTTTTTCAGATTTTGTGTATCTCAAAAGTATGGTGGGGATATGGTGGATGGTTTGCCATTTATGATAGACCCTTTTGCTTCCCCTATAAATACCAGCTAAATTTTATATGGCTCAAAGAGCAAAAAATGGCCCAAGATGAAAATATTCTGAGGAGCAGTTATAGTGGTGGTGGTACTACTGGTAGCGGTGGTGGAGGAGACGGTGTAGCTGGTGGTGGGTTGAGTACCAGCAGTAGCTGTAGATCGAAAAAGGTTAAACAGAAAAAAGTTCCTCAGAGAGGCTTAGGTGTTGCTCAGCTTGAGAGGATTAGGATAGAGGAACAGCAGAGAAAAGAGGCATTACAAGCAGCCAATACTCTGGCTAACAATGTGATTGGTTCTCTTGGTGACTCTGTCCAGTGTCCCACTTTCCGGCCAACAATCGCTAATTCTGCAAATCTAATGCCTTCTCCAAATGTATTGCACAGACCTGCACCTTCGGTCCAAAATATTCCCAAGCAGTTAAATGCAGGTGCAGCGCAAACAACAGCTCTTGAGTCGATTTCAAGCCCCAGGCGTGCTAATTGTACTAAATTGTGGGGTGGTGAGTTCAATGTTGATGAGGAGAAGCGGATGATGGAGATTGGGTATTTTCCAAAGGTCAATTTACCATATGAAGACGCTTCCGTTTCAACACATCCTAATCTGACTCAGAGATCACATCAATTTCAGCATCCTCATGCGATGGTTGGTTTTATGTCCGCAATTTTGAATGATAAATGTTGTACTATAGTTTGGTCGATCATTGTACATATGATAACTGATGTGTGCACTTGCAGGTGAATGCATCTTCGGATTTTTCATCTTCGTCCTTACAACAACGTTCTCGGATGGAGCCCCCTTCAAACCAAAATGTTTATGTTAACAGTAACAGGAACTCAAGTCCAGAGGAGGAAAAGGTACCCTTAGCATTTCTTTCATTTTATATGCTAAGATACATGTAATGTAGATATTCAAATCGAGCTATTATGTGGCAACAACAAAGTCGATGAAATGAGGATGCTAATATAGTGTGAAATGAAGATACTCAAGAAATGTTAATGTTTAGATTTATCTTCCCCCGGCATTTTGCCTTTGCTTTTAGAGATTTCATGAAATGTGTTGGGTGAATATCACTGATTCACTGTAAATGATAGATGTCTCGAATTTTCAATTTTGACATGATTGAGGGGTGTGGTTGGTTTTGTTATGATGTTATGTAGATGACTGTTGGTGTGAAGAGATCGTACCCCTTCTCTTTGGACAGCCCACCAGCCTCATCCTTCCGCTGCAATATTGCTCCTTCGTGTGCTGCTTCGAGATCAAGAACAGATGAGTTAGTTTCATCCAGCAGTAGATTAACAGCTTACTTGGAACCACGGAATAAGCAGATTAGGTCAGTCTTTACCTGTATCTTTCTGTCTAAAAGTCTTGCTCACATTTAAAATAAGAGCCCCAGCTTATTGTAGTTGTTCGTCGATTATCCTCGTCTTAAAAAAAACATGAATCCACTACAAGTACTATTGCTATCATAATTGAAACTTTTACACTTCCATCCCCTATGAGTGATCTGTGTATTCAGTGTCATTTTTTCACAAAAGAAAAGATTCCAATGTTGATTAGTCCTATATGCAGGAGTGTAAGCATTGTATATACATTGAGAATGCTGATTAAGTTTCCCTTATACCTCCTCCAGAGAGAGCCCTTCACTCTCAGTTCCCGCATCTGAGCCAGAGTGGGATTCAACTGAAGTTATCAAAGACAATGAGAGGCTAAAAGGAGAATTTCTATCATTGGCTCCTCCATCATCGGCTGCCTCCCTATCCTCGAACTCAAAGCATGAGCAATTGATGCATTTTACAGAATCCTCAGATTTAAAATCTTCCCGTAGTCAGGTGAGCAACAAAAGTTTCTGTTTTTTCTATTAGTTCCTCCTTCAATGGTCTTAAGTAAATGTTCCACCTCCACTATGTTGATAGGAAAACAGAGGACAAATCCTACGGCCAGGACCAAGTGGATCAACAGAACATCCTTTCTGCTTCTTCCCGGTTAAGTATGATACTGACCAAACTGCCATTCGTTTGAGAATTGGCAATGATGAGCCTAGTGAAACAATTGATCTTAGTCTTAAGCTGTAGAAGCTTAGACATGTTATATATTGCTCAAGTCCTTTCTGATGTAACTGTTTGTTAATTGTAATGGCTGTATATGCCTCTTGGTTGTGCATCTCATACTGTGAATTTCTACAACCTTTTTGATGTATGTCTGTTATGCAATTGTTGTCTGAACAAACATGAGAATTTCAAGGTGAAAAATATAGAGTTATCTTACCAGCTACACTATCTTGTTAACTTTCTACTAGCTTAAACAGTTAGTTTTGGCCTTCAGCGTACGGGCTTTGTATTGCACTAATGCTTGCAGTTTGACGAAAATCTAATGAGAATCATGTTGAGCTTCACTTGTAGGTCAGGTGAGAGTAGCAACTATGTAACTTACTATATCTTGGATCTTGCACTGATGTTTTTAGACTGAATGATTTTGGTGTCTGTAAAGATATGGAATTTACACATCACATAGAGACTTTTTAGGAAACTATGATAGTATTGAGATCCAAAATTTAAGCTTCAGGTAAATCATACCCACAACCCCATACCCTATATGTATGGCTTCTTTACTCAAAAGGGCTGGTGGTTGCCAAGTCCATGTGCATGAAGTTCCCTTAACTTGAGGGGTATCTAAATTGGTAGACTAGTATCTAAATTGGACATTAAGCCTAACAGAATTCCACAAATTTCAATCATGCCATACTTGAAAAGGGTGAAAGAGTCTTCTAGGTATAATTGTTCTGCTTATTACTTTCTTGGCAATTCTCGTGTGGGAATATATGCATCCATCTAGCAATTTGCTTTTTTGCTAAACTCGAATAAAAGTTATTATAACAAGTATAGAACATTGATATTGTAGGAATTAGTTGGTAATTCCATCAAGGGTCATATATGTATCTGTATGGTAAAAGATAATACAAAATCACTTCAATAATTAACAAACTAGTTAATGGCCATCAAAACACGACGGGTATGGAAAAACTATACAATGTACGATTCGAAATACATTGTTATGAATTAAAAAAAATTTCCAAAAAAATGGTAATGCACTATGTTATTCGAATTTTTTCTAAATGTGTACAATAAAAAGTTCTTTTGATCTGTTGATGTAAGTAAATTAAATAAAGTTAATCTCTTATTCAAAAGTAATCATTTATTATAAATTTCATCAAAAAATATTTAAGTCTTCCAAAAGATACTCTATCCGTCCCGAACTCAACTTCTCATTTTTTGTTTGGTCTGTCCCTAACTCAACTTCCTTAAATGGAAAATCACTCTTATTATATTTCACTTTCTATCATACTTTTTAACTCTATTTCCTACTTTATTCACAAATTCTCTTACTTTATTAACGTTTGTCTTAAAACTTGTGCCCGGACCAACCAGAAGTTGAGTCCGGGACGGAGGGAGTACTAAATTTAAAATTACCTTAATTATAGTTTATGGAAACCTCTTTGTATGCAAAATTTGTAGAAGTATCATATGAGTTGCCTTCATCAACATATAAGTATCTTGAGACCCACCCTAGAGAATGCAACATGATAGAGCTTGTCGTGGCTAAAAACTTGTGTGGCTATGTATACCGTATAGTCCTATCTGAGTTAGAGATGACTCTAACTTTTGTTTATAATCATTGGAAAGTAAACATTTATATGGAGATGTCTCATATCAAAATTGATAGCGAATTTCGGTTTCGTCAGATGGGCACAATATCATTCTAGCCTTGAATACATTTTCGCTGCATTCATTCTAGTAACATCTTTATTCCAATGCTTCCCCAAATTTGTATAAGACTTGTTCCATTGTAGAGTTCAAAGACCTAATCAATAACATGATCATGCATTCAACTTTTAGAACGATTCTAGCTATGATTAGGAAGTCTTGAACAATTGATATTATATAAAAACTTAACCGAAAACAATTCTGATAGACCATCAAATTAGTAAGTAAATATTCGACAGGCTCACCGAGAATTTTAGACACTATTATTCATTAATATCATGAACAATGTCATTTGTAGGTGCCAAGATGGCTGGTTTTATGAAATAATCTGAATCTAACGAAGGATTGGCCAAATGCTCTAATAATAATAGGTATGTTATATAGATGAGAATGAGGACTACATAATATAAAACAGTTCAACGTTGGTAAAACTTTAAATTTTATTGTTCAAAATATGTAATGAAACGTCACAGTATTCATAATTAACTTATGTATATTATACATTTATATACACTACATGTAAAAGTACAATCGGTGAGGGTGCACAATTCAGTAGCATCAACAGTTCGTATAAAGACAACTTACACATGTAATATTGTATGATACTACTGTTAGTTAAACTGAACACGTTCGAAAAATGTAGAATGTACATGCTAAAAGTTATTTTTGACTGTCAGTTTGTTTCCGCTGCAATACATTCTGAACTGTTTACTACTGTTAGTCATTATTCACGACATTGTTGACTCATCATCACAGTCAACATTGTCTGAAATCGATTTAGAGTGGCAATTCCAGTCCGTAAGTTCTAACATTATCACATTGGTTTTGGAACCAACTCTATTGATCGGTTGCTAGACTAGGTTGTTAGATGAGTGTGAAAGAGGACCACGAAGCATCAGGTCGATCTTTGACGAAACAGTGACAAACTCTTACCAACTTCATATAAATTTTTACCGAAAGTCTTGAAATCGGCTCTTCACTTTCTCTCAACCAACTCGTCCTCAATTCAATCGATTAATCTCCATATTGCATCATTACTACTTATGTCAATAGCAACCGGATTTGTATCTTGGGAGCTCATTATCCATAAGCTTTACACGTATTTTTCATTAACTATTATCGGGACTCCAACCGTCAAACTACTAACCAGAATCCAGCATATCCATCCAATCATCAGTGTCTCTGCAGTGGCCATTCTGCACCCATGAAAAAGTCACAACTACAAGTGCAATTCACCTCCGACCTGAATAATAAGGGCAAAAGCTAGGCAGTTGATACTTATGTCCAAACTTTAGTGTCGTGTTGAATGTTGTAGAGCCCTACAGTAGCTTTCATGCACATGGTATTACTCTCATTTATCCATAAAAACAAACCCAGCAAAGGAGCAAGTGAGATAGGCAATATATGGTCCTAACCAGTGTTTTATACTTATGTACCCGAATACACCTCAAAAGGCAGACATTCATGGAATTATCAATCACCTAAAATGTTTCCATGTCTAGGGATTGCCAAAAGCAAAAGCTATTTAGTCTCTGTCTATCTTATTAGACGGATCCTTTTTTAAGTTTGGTTTTTAGCTACAAGTCTACAACAAACGATGTTATATGTTGGACTCATCATGACTAGATCTAATAATTAAGGAAGAGCATTAAGCTTAAATGCTTAATGATTTGGGAAATTCACACAAAACTCCCTACATATAGTTTTAGTTACCCATAAACCCGTACTTCATTAAAATCTAACATATATATCCCCTAACATCGAGTTTCAACGACTTGAAAATTATGGAAATGAACAAATGGCCCTAAATTTAACAAAATTGGGTGATCCGGACAAGATCTTCTACTCGGTCATCTCACAAAGAGTTGAGTATTTCCCAGCTTAATCTAGGCAAGATGGCCAAAGTACTAAACCCAGTCCGCTCCAGCATCTCTTGTACTCAAGTGCCGTATACATAAGCACATGGTGTAAATCTTAACAGATCATAATTTGTGTAATTAGAGCTACATACAGGGATGTTTGTGTAAATTTCCGTAATTATTCTTCTACTATTGGGGATCGAAGTAGTGCATACTCTTGCATAGTACTCTTTGTGCACTACTTGACTCATCATTAGTTTAGTTTAATTTGCTATGGGGTCGAATTCTCCAGGTTTTCAGATTCATAGTTGGCTTGACTAATTATTACTTCAGCATATCTATTTCTAAGTTAAACCCAAAATACGAAGATGGGTATTTGATTGAACTAAACCGCATACTCACTCCGTCTCAAAACAGTTATTATGAATAAACCCGGAAGGGTTAATGATGATGCACAACACGAAAGGTTGATAGTAACACCCAACATTGGGTCCCTGTTGAATAGAAAAGAGCCAACCTTGTTCCCTTTGTTTATATCCCAAATCCTTTACAAGATTCCCATAAATATGAGATTACAGCACTCCACTCTACATTCCATTTCACCTCCACACATTAATTACATTCCCATGGCCACCTCCCAGATCAAAACCGGTGACGATCAGTTCGAATTCGGTTGTGTGACGACAACGCCAGGCTCACCATGTTCCCCTGCCGATCACTTCTTTTCCAATGGAAAGCTCTTGCCTCATGTTTTCCCAACACACAAAAACATCTCCTACTCTCGTTCAACAAGCAGAACGAGCAGCATCAGCACCAGTAGCAGGGACTCCTTTATGTCCTCGCGGAGTAATAGCACGAATAGCAGGAACAGCACCTGCAGTAGTGCGAGGTCAAGCATAAGCGAGGTTATGAATGACAAGAACAGGTTTGCACCTGACAGGAATGCTCCCGGGCGAAAATCTGTCGACAAGGGGAGGAAATCAAACGCATGTCAGTATCAGTATGGAGCATCTCAGAAGTGGCAGTTTATTGCTGCTGCTCCAGTGTTGAGGCACCAAGGGTCTAGATCAAGGAAGGTGGAGACTACTCTCCACCGAAACGGGTCGAAGAAGACATCTACTGGAAGTAAAAAGCCGTGTTTTGGACGACGAATCTTGAAAGCGTTTGTGTCTGCATGTCAAGAATGTCATGCCATCAAGACATAAACAGTAGTACATGAATCAATCAATGTGGTTTGCCAATGAGTTTGGAGGTGTAATTAAGGTTAATTTACAGTGATGTTTTTTAACATATGGTTTTTTTTTTTTTTTTTGGTCAACAAGAGTGCATTATGCGAGTGTTTGATACCACATACAGTTGTTGATTAACTAACGAATAGAGTGAATTGGTGAAATTTTTGTAAAATTGATGTTTTACTGATTATGAGAAGAATCATATCTACTCCACCGATATATGATTTGGTCAATCCTATACTCCAAAATATTGAAGTAATTTTGCAGGACTTGTTCGTAGATCTTACATATCAACAAAAATTATGCATTAGGATATTGACAAGGAGACAAGTGTAGTACATTATAGTTGACATGAAAGTAACATATGTGCCAATAAATTGGAGCACATCGTAATCAGGCCACTCTAATAAATGGCTCCTTAGGGTAGTAGTGGAGGGCAGGTAGATGAATATTTCAGTGCCGAAGAAACGTCAAGTTACATACAAAGAATAGCGACCCAATACAATATTGGTTTATATAAACTCAAACCCACAAAACCCGTTAAAAGTTACTATTTCCATTTTTTTTTTCTTCCGCCAGATACCTTACGTAAAGATTTTATTACCCAGTGCACACCCGAAGGTAGCGGCTACGGGTTCCCAACGTTATCCAAAAAAAAAAAAAAAAAAAGATTTTAACACAAAGAAAACTATTCATCAGTTAATTAACTAATGCGCAAGTCTAATGTGTCACTATGACACCAAACTATCTGTTTTATTAAGAATATCGGACTTATACATACACATTTTTACTCATAAAATATTATTAATATTAACATTAGAAACATCAATCATCCACTTCGGGTTGGTGCCTTGAATGATATTAACATTAGGAACGCATTTAATCAATATGTTCTGTGGATGATTCCTGACCACAATGTCTATTAGATACGGTCTAGGTAGTAATTTTCCGTCCGTGCAGTTTATTATTGCTCGGTCAATCTTAATGGAAAATACAATCGGGCCGTTGAAGTGGTGGAATACTAAAGGTAACATTGTGACATGAAAAATGTTTCTTTCATATATGATCAAAGTCAAACTGATAATTTATTGGAAACTCAGTAAATTAGTTAGCTTAAAGACTGAAAGTATGACTTAGAAATTCTCATAATCCGCAACAAGGTAGCCACTATCACGTGTAAGTATATATCAGACGGTGTTTCCCAGCAAAGAATGAAAATTCTATCTTCACATTTGTACAAGTCCTTTTCCTCCTTTAGAAAATGCTCAAGTCCTGAACCGGAAACCAAATTTCTTTAAATAATGGGTCCGGTTTGATCCAGTTTTCCAGTCTGGACTGTTCTATGCTCACCCCCAGGTAAGTGTATGTCCCTAATTAACACCTATAGGGAAAAAATATAATCAACATACATAAACTACAACCTCAAGACATTCTGCCACTACAAAACCCTTTTATTACCACTACTTTTACCTTATGTATCAATATCCGCACCCAAATTTAATGGGACATTTCACGAGGGACGGATGGAGTACAAGATCTTTACAATTTCTTAACAGTGCTACAAAAAGAATATGGTTTCCGTCTATCTTCTACCAGCCTTTCTATGTCCCCCTCTCCCAGCATGTTGATTCACAGGGGTCAACTTCCTAAATGATGCGTGTAGAATCATGACTGCAAACATATGATGAACAGTTATCTCTAACCAGAAGCAGGGACATGCAAAAATGTAAATTGCCAAAGAACAAGCTGAGAACTCGTAGTACCTGCGTAACTTACGCCCAGGGCAAATAAAACTGCTAGCTGCACATTGGAGGTGAACAGAATCACGGCAGTCGCTGCAAACAGAAGGCTTTATCAGTTTCTTGAAGATGTTAGAACATTGTGGAAACTAAACAGGTACAACCGGAATTGCATGAAAAGCAAAACAAAGATAAATCATAGTGAGAAAGCTCCTCCAAACAAAATCAGACCTAGTCCTACATGTCAAGAAAAAAATGCAGTTGGACCGAATGTAAAATTTTAAATAGTACAAGAAGCAAGGGCAGAATTTTTCTTTTTTTTCCTGAAAAAGATCAAATACTACTCCCTCCATCCCAGTGAGTTCTTTATGACTGCTTTACGCATGGTATTTAGGCGCGTAGTAATATATGTTTGAGTTGTGGGCCCATAATGATGTAGTAAGAAAAGCCAATAATGGAAATGTAAAGAAATTAATGGGATGCAAAACAAAGAAAACGCAGGGAAATGAAGAGGACGAAGGGCGTAGAAGAAATTAGTGCATGGATTAAAGTAAACATGCACTTCACACCAGTGGTTTGTTCTACATTGTCATTCATGTAATCTCAGAGAGTTAGATTTGGTCCAAGTCTAATACATATAGTTATAGAAAAATGAGCTGGATTTAAATTTTCATCAACTAACAAGCTGCTTGTTCTGGGTTTCCGGAGAGTCGTTGAAATTATAAACCTTAGATGTATGATCATATATTTGATTCTACTTTCTTCCTCACGATAAAATAGTCTTGAAAGGAGAGCATGCTGGAATTTATTATTGAATTGTTTCTAATAGGATCTTGATCTCTAAAGAGTATTAATGAACTATTCAAAGCCAATCTTATAGAACCCTAGGATCTCATCACAAACAGAAATATTTGATAACTCTGACATGCCCCCAAGAGAAGGAAAAAAAAGATGTATAAAGAAGATAAGACCAAAGGTAACAAACCGTGAAATTTGAAAAAACAAAACCAAACATAACTCTTATTTCATACATCACAAACGATCAGATCAAGAACTGTGGTCCTAGTCTTACAAGTTACCAGCATCTCCATCATGAAAAGAACATGCATTGATGTTTCTTTCAGAGAAAATAAGCTATTAAAGAGTGGCAAGGGAGCTCTATGTTGCATGTTAATTAGGAATTTTCCAATACCTCAGCCCACTGTATACTTAACATAAACTAGTCTTGTTTGTAAGCCTCCTTCCAAACATTGTATCCTTCGTAACAAGGCAGAGAACATTTTTAACAAATGTTGTCACCACGAAAGATAACCGGCATCGCTTATGCAAGCACAGCACTAAATGAATAAAGCATTCACATCTCGCTTTCATCATAAAAATACCGGACAGCACATTACACTAGTTGAAAAGAGTTGAAGAAAATGAGAAACAACTCACCACATTGAGAAACACGGATCAAAATCTGCCTCATCAACGGGTACTTATCTAACCCCCAACGGTCACCTCCGAGCTTTAAGAATTCCCAAAGAGCCAGGCATGATACAAGACCAAAGAGAGCAACAGGTAACTGATACCTATTATCATAAAACGAGGTTCAAATCAACAACGGAATAAACTGTATAAAATCGTTAAATTGATACTGCTGGAATAATTTCAGAAGTAGAAATGATTGATTGATTGTGCAAACTAAATGCAGAGTGCAAGCAGACTACATAATAAGAAATTCAAATTCCATTTCCGAAAGCAGCGAATTATAAGAAGGTAGAAATTAGGTAATCCGAACATTTGCACCAAAATCGATTACGGAATTGACTTACAGAGAGCAAGCGAAGAAGAGGAGAACAAGAGAGGCGTAATTGCGGGCGAATCGTTTGAGATTCTCGTGAACACGAAGGCGAGCTTGAGAGGGGGAAGAGGGGAAGGAGTAGGAATCGAGTGAGGCGAAGAAAGAGAGAGTCCACGGCGGAGTAGAGGCGGAGAAGTCATCGACGGCTAGCTTGGAGAAAGGGTTGAAGGTGAAAAGGGAGAGGAGTGTGAGGAGCTGCGAGAATAGAGATGAGGCTATGAGAGGGGTTTGAGGAGGAGTAGTGGTGGTGGTGGTGGAATCAGAGGGTGGTTTTTGGGCGGAGGAGAGGCGGTGGAGGTCGGTGGTGCGTTGGTCGAGTGTTTCGAGGTAACCGGAGTCGCGGAGCCAGGATTCGAATGCGGGTTCGGGTACGCTTAGGGAGAGTGGGTTTGAAGCGAAAACCATGTCGGATGCCCTTCTTGGTTTTGAAGATGATGGTGTTGATGAGACCAGATAAGGGTCGAATTTTATTGTTTGTGGCATTTTATTGCTTTTCTATGCTAGTTGCTATGTCACTTTTTTTCTTGTTTCATTAGGCAATTCATTGGGTTTCACTATATTCGATTCGTTCATGATGATGATGTTTTTGTGAAACCATGAGTCATTGCTTGTGACATGGGATTGGATATCTGCTCCGGAGTTTTAAGTTGGTTGAGTGATAATGCATTTCAAATGTGTAATAAGAATAGGAGGATCAAGTCAGTCCGATAAGATTTTTACAGGCTCTTTGTCCCCAATTAAAAGTCGATTTTAATCGAGTTATTATTTTCATTTTGTTTGTTAGGCGGTTTTAATCGCGTTAAACAGTACCCGTTTTTAATCACCAACTATTCATAATTCAATTAAATTTACCTAATCTTTTTATCTCACTTTACCTTTTCATTTATTATAACAACTTTAAACCAATCAAATAACATTAAAATCAATCAAATAATCTTAAAAAACTCTTATACACATCACTTCACTTTTACACCCTATATAACAACCATATAAAACCTATAAAATTTTAATTTCATTCCAAACACAATTTTAATCGCTTCCATCCACTTAATAGTCAAGTGTTTGTTTCTCCTAATGGAATTCTTAATTAGCTTACCAATGATTACCTAATCATGTATTTCCTCCTTCCTAAAATAAGGTTCCATTTTATCATTTTGTATATTTAAAGGTTTCCGTTTTCATTTTTGACAAATCTTTCTTCGATTATAAAATTATAATATTCGAACTTTTATCAAAAGTTACGGTCATGATCAATATTAATTGAAAATTGACGGCCAATAACATTATTTTCTTGAAAAAGTAACTGGTCCTTATTAACTTGACTATAAAGAAAATGGAAACTTTGTTTCGAGACAAGAAAGTAATAGAATACTTAATTAACAAAAAGATTTGGAAAAAAAGTTCCATGTCGGTCTAAATTGTCCCTCAAGCCCTCAAAATTGGACCATGTGGCTCAAAATTCCAAGGCACACTAATCCACTTACACAACCAGTTACATTGCTTTAAAAAAATATTTTTTTCATATATATCAATATATTAATGTAATTAAATTAATATACACGTAATTATATGCAACAGGTCAACTTAAAGTTGCACATAGCTCCTATTACATATTTTTGCAGATTTTTTATTAAATGAAAATTTATTTCCTACACAACGGTAGCGTATGTTTTCAATCTGTATAAGTCTTCTTGAATTATATACGTTCATGTTGTTCATAAATTTTAGTTCATAACTTAATTAGCAGACCGTGTACTTAAACTAATTTAAATATTATATTAATTTATATCGATCTCTGTTTAACGCTCAAGACTAACCAAATTCGCCCAATTCTAACATTTAGTATATGATTCACATTAAATCAAATTAAATTGACTAAGCTCAAAAACTGATCTAATCCGATTTTTTCTTGGACCTAAATCTATTCTCGAAAATCTATAATTCACGTCAAAACACATCAATTCTTCTCACATTTGCCAGTAGTATCATTTTTCTAGTGGTGGATCCGAACTTGAGTTGAGTTTTACAAAACGCAACTGAAGTTCAAAGTTAAAGAAACAGATTTTTAATAAAAGTTGAGAAGAGGGCACCGGCCTGGCCGAGCCGATTGTTTCAACCGGCCAAACCGAACCGATTCTACAATTATAATCGGTTCCAATTTGGGTCTATAAAATAAAATTAGGTAAAATGGAGTTTCCAGTTTGGTCCTCGAGATGGCGCTAACTCTGTCTTCTCTAGTGAGTAATTTCATCAAACAGCTAAAGCCCAACAATTCCGCCACATTCTCCACCGCCTTCCGCCGCCACTTCACCGACCTCCACCAACATCACCGGACCACCGCCTATTCTACTAACAAATCACTCACTTCGCCTTATCTCTCTGTCCGCATTTGCTGCCCAACTGATTCCGCGGTAACATTTCTCACATTCTTCTTTCTCTATCCACTTCTATCTTATACAGTAATTTCCTTAATCATTAGTAATTCTTATTCTTACCAGCATGTGCTATCGGACTCTCTATTGTGCTTTGGAGCTACTTCCACCACCATTGATGAACAAGATGATGCCCATGAGGTTTCTACTTGCTACTTTCTCAAACTATTACTCAGAAATTTAGATGGGGCGAAATGCTAATATCTTTAAAATTTCGATAGTAAATTATGCGAATTTGAAAAATTTAGGGAGGGGCAGTGCCCATGTCCGCACCCAAGCAAACATCACATATTATCACATAACAAACATTTTTAACTACAAACAATCACATGTTTAGAAATGCAGGTAATGTAATTATAATGCATGTTTATTATACACGTTTGAAGTTAATGATATGATGTTTGTAATTCAAACATGTTGATCTGGTCTATTTGAAATACGGTCTCTCGCAAAAGTTTGTAATAACTATAAACTGTTTAGATAGATGTACAAGTATTCTCAATTTATGATGATACATGTATGCCAATGTCTCTATTGTTTTAAGCATGGTGTGTTGTAGCTTGTCATTGCAAGCTTTACTTGTAGTAACCTGTGGGAAGACGGATTTGCAGATATGGATAAGTTCAACGTTTGATGTAAGTCAGGATGTGAAGGACTGCATTTTCCGAGCTGCAGATTCTGTCGGCTTGAAAAACATACCCAGTTATGAAGTTGAAATGCATGACCATACTGATTGGATCAAACAATCTCAGGTAGTTCCCCTCCGATTCAGTCTAGACGTCTACTAATATTCTTTTGCAGGGTAAGTTTTGCTTTAGGACCTTATAGATTCAGTGATGTCTAAACTGGGTACCTTGTAAAGGTTGAAACAGATTCGCTCGTACAGATCAGCTGATGATCTTACAGCATCAAGATATTGTACTCAAAATATTATAAACTATATGTAGTCATGGATTTAGCTCATAGTAGTAACCGTTCTACGTACGTCAGGCTGGTGTTCATTTCTGCTAATTATCGTTGCTCCTCTGCTTCTTACTTTCATTGAAGGAATCATTTCAACCAGTGGAAATTACGGAGGGACTCTGGATCGTGCCTGAATGGCAAACCGTCCCAGTAAGCTTCCAACTTTCTCCATATAAAATTATAAGTTTCCATTGCTTTTGTTGGATTTCAAGGTAGTATATTTAAGGCAACTCACAGATTACAAGGATGTTGCTCATGTTGAATGAGCAGTAGCTTCTCCGAGTTGAGATACAAGGGGAAAACTCATGTGATTGCTTTGTACTTACAGGATCCTAAAGCAATAAACATAATTCTGAATCCTGGTCTGGCGTTTGGAACTGGAGAACATCCCACAACAAAATTATGTTTAATGCTGCTGCGTGGGTCAATAAAAGGAGGAGAACACTTCCTTGACTATGGCACTGGCTCAGGTGTTCTTGCAATTGCAGCTTTGAAGGTAACTTCTCCTTTGTCTCATTTTTTTTTTCCTGGAGAATCAGAAGATAACCCATTGTTTTCCATAATACTGTCAACACATTGTTTTGGTCCATAATTCTGGTGCTAATTCGCTGTCATACAATGTCGAGCAAAGTATTCTTGAATGTATAAGGTAAGTAGTATGCTGATTGCTGAGCCTTTATCCTTTTCCTTTTTACTAAATGTAGTTCGGGGCAGATCTTTCAGTTGGATTTGATATAGAACCACAAGCTATTACTTCATCCCGACATAATGCTGCTCTGAACAACATAACACCAGATAAGTTGCTGCTAAGCCTCGTTCCCAGCAAGAACAAAGAATTTTCAGAGAACATGAATCTTGCAGATTCATACAACTCTAAGATCATTACTGAGAAAGAGAAGTATGATGTGGTTATTGCGAATATTTTATTATATCCATTGCTGGATTTAGCTGACCGGATTGTATCATATGCAAAGCCTGGAGCTATCGTTGGACTCTCAGGAATAATAACTGAACAGGTATAGATTAGCATTAGTCAGAGCAATATAGCAACAACTATACTTGAAATAGCAAGTCTACACAAGAAAATATATAATTTTGGGGTTAAGAAAGTTAAGATAATGTCAATTTCTTACTATTTTGGCCTAATTCTTGCATTACTTTCCACTTATACAGGTTCCAATTGTAAAAAATCATTACTCCCAGTTCCTGGAGAGCATAAATGTGTCTATGATGGATGATTGGGCTTGCATAAGCGGTTTCAAGAAGACAAAATCGAGCACAAATTAGATCATGTTTTTCAGCATTTCTCGTAGAAGTGTGTTGTAAGGTTATGTAACAGAATTAGATGATTAGACCATGACACTGAGGATGTAGAGTAAGAAAAGGACAAGAAATCAAAGATATTTCTAATATGCTATGCGCCTGCCCTCTTGGTTGGATTAAAGGCTCAACCTATTTGATCGAATCAGAATTCGCCATAACAAGCAAGAAGAAAATACAACAGGTTGGGTGCTGAGAGACTGAAAGCTTGATTCACATCCTTAACAAAATTACAGAACTGTGGCACAACATGTACTTCATTATTGTAATTCTCACCAAAACGCGAAAGCACTAATCCCTTGAAAATCGAAGCAGAATAAGCAAGTTCTGCAACACCAGCTTCCTATTTTCCTATTTACAGACTCAGGAAATGTCTTACAAAAGCCTCAAACCTTTATTACCCACCTACAATTTACATACACAACAAAGTCTAAGCATCTTCAGCATCACTCATAGTAGGGCGCGTGTCAATATAAAACTCAGAGTCTACCCCATCCAATATCCTGCCTCTGTAACAAAAGAAAGGTTAAAAAGGAGCAAACAAACAAGTCATGAAGGATCAAGCCAATCAAAAACAAATCTCTCCAGATAGTAACGTTACCGTTCAAGAACAAATTTCCCTTCTTTGTATTTCTGGCTCTTTTCATGTGCAGACTCCTGAAAATGATTGAAAAGAAAATAAGGAAGATGAATCAAATTCAAGCCATACTGGTAGAATTCTAATTGAAAATGAATATAGATGGTTTGATAGGGTAACGTACATATTTCCAGCCGACTATTTGCCCACAACAGCAACAAAATATATCTGCTACGGTATGCATCCCGGAAAGCATCAACCTTTCTTCATGAGGTCCCATTGTAATATTCACCCTGAGAAACAAATCACAGGAAATTAAAGAACATAACTTACATGAAGAATGTAGTGGTTCTGTAAAAATCGACAGTAAAAACATTAAAATGAGTATACATCTCTATTATTCTAAAGATTGAGCTTAGCTAATTGCTGATAAGATTCAATTTAGTTCTCAAAACCTCAGTCCTCAGCTACAACACAAGCTGATAAGTCCATGTACTTTGGATAATCCAATTATTAAGCAACATTCGATGATTTTACAGCACAAATTCATTCAGATAAGCTTAAACCCTGATGAAAAACCGAAGAGAAACTTACGCACTATTGAACAGGTAAGCCTTTCCTCTGCGACAATGAAATGCCTGATCAATGAAAAAACACTAATTAAGTATCAAGAAAGCAGAATCTGAGAAAATGAGACAGCTAATTCAATTGGGGTATTATCTGGAATTTCAATAAGATCAAATAGAGAAGAAGGAAATCAATAGGATCAGAAATTGATGTATTATCGAACTCGATTAGTGGTGAAAATGCAATGAATTGAGCAGAAATGAAAGAGAAACAGGAAGAGAAAGAGACCCGAGAAACGAGTTCATCAGCAAGAGCAAGAGGGGTTTTGCAGAATTTGCATCTGTAAGTTTTGCCTTCCAGATCTACCACGAAAATTCTTCCCATCTTTCTTTCTTTCTTTCTTTCTCTCTCTTGTTTCTCTCACATGCAGAGTTGATAACAATTCCTGATTTCCAGACAAAAGAGAAATTCCATGGTGATGTGGTTCGTTAAAACAGAAGTGGACAAAATTTTCCTTCTGCCATGGGAACAAGGATAAACGAAAACCCACTTGGAAAGAAACGGTAAATTTTAGTTGCTGGGATCCCTATTAGGAATGTATCGATTGAGATTATCCCGAAAATTCCGATATAAATTGGGATATGTTTATCGAATTCTCTTCTCATACTATAATATAATTTTGAGGCGGAATTGAGACTGATTTTGCATCCCAATTAGAATTCTCAAATGGGATGATACATACACACATACATACATACATACATACATACATACGCGCGCACATAGAGACCAAATACGCTAAACAAGTTGGATTCTCGATGGCTTCTCAGTGTGTGCTTATAGAGGTGCAACTTGTTCCTAAAATCCATGCAAACGTAGGATTAAATAATTATGTTTAATGTAAAGTATGTTTTAAATAGTTGCACAATCCCAAAATCCCGCTCGAATCCCAAAGTCTCAATACCGAAAAATTTCGAATTTATTTGGGACGCAATACATAGGAATATGAAAAACAATTGTCCCGAGATCCCAAATTTCGAATATCCTGCCCGACCCCAGCCCTAGTAAATTTTCTCCAAAGGCTAATAAAATTGAGCAAGTAACTTTGAACGAAAGTTTTGTGGGAGATCATTTATTCTTAAATATTATAGAGCGACTTATATATGTCGTTAACAAACATGTAGATGTTTTAAACAAAACACCTAGGAGTATGTTGTTAACAAGTTGCATTTTGTTATCTAGGAGTGTTCTTAAACTGTTTGCAGAAACAAAGGAAGTACATTTGTTTTATTGTACTTATATATACGTATTCCATCAATATTTCTAACTCATGTTCTTTCAAAATTTGCATCAAAACAACTTTTACATGCTTACGATAATACTCATTTATCATGAAAGCTTGATTTTGTATTACAGTATATATATAAGTGGACAACTATCGGAGTTGTTCAATTGAGTACTTAATTTAAGTTAAATTGGACTCATTTGTAATATATATATATATATATATATATATATATATATATATATATATATATATATATATATATATATATATATATATATATATATATATATATATATATATATATATATATATATATATATATATATATATATATATGTAAATTAGACTTTAATTACAAAAAATAATTATGTTTTCATCAATATAATTTCAAGCCCTAATTCAACTCTAACAAAATCAATTCATTATAAAAAATCCAATATGTCTTCTTCAATTAAATTCCAAACTATAATTCAACCCCAACAAAAATCAATTCAGCATTAAAAAGCAGCGATAATCAATCTTTTTTCTCCAATTAAATTAAAATTACAGATCAATTCGTACTAACTCAAACCCTAATTCAACTTGAAAAATGCAAATTTATAATACTTATTTCGTTCTTTGTAACTAGGTGCCGCAATAACATGTGTAGCGTGTTCTCCCGTTCTAGTATATGTATATGTAATGATTTGATTTAATTTGTATGTCGACTGAAATGTGCACGAACTCGGTTGAGGTTTCTGAGTAGATAGGCATGGGTAATTGTGCCAGCCAAGTTATTCATAACCTACATTCGCCTATGCCCCCTTGACGCAAGGCACATTGATGTCTTGGAGCATCATAGGCTTTCAACCATGTACCATGTCAGAGTCATTCTTCGCCTAGAGCGATAAGAGCTTAGATTGGGGTTATAAGGGTGACTGCACCAATGAACAACTGATTGTACTGTTCATTATATGTTTTATTTGATATGATTGTATATTCAGATTTCATTGTAGATTTCCTATTGATATGTTAATATCATTATCACACACGAACATCACTGAAATTTTTGTCTCACACTCTTTTGTTTTCTATCCTTGTAAATTTCGAGAAAGTTGGAGTACTGGTTTTGAGTAGATATTCAACAATTTGAGTGAGAGTGGGGAAACTTACTTGAAATTTTGAACTTTTTAGCGTGGAAGAAGTTAAATTAATTTCACTTGAAATTTCAAATAATGTTCATCCGTAAGAATTATGTTAGATTTTAAGCTTGTTTGAGCTTTTGACTCTCTTTTCGAACTATTTGTCATTTTTACAAATTATGCTAAATTTCGGGTCGTTACAATTATTACCCCCACTCCGAGTTATAGACCCCTCTCAGAAACGGAATTGAGTAACCTTTTGATAGACCATTGTTATTGTTTCAATCTCTCTTTCAAGCAGAATGAGTAACCTTTCCTTTTGAGTTATAGACCATTACCACACTGTTCACACCCAAAACTCAATAACAACAAGAGTATAAAACATACGGAGTATTAATCATTAACTTTATACTACCCAACACCCATTTTTCTAAATCAAGTACTCCCTCAGTTTATGTAACAATTTTAAATTGCACAATTTTTAAGAAAAAATGTGATCCCCAAAAGGTATGTGGTTAAAAATGAGTTTGAGATATTAATTGAGTGGAAAAGTACACGTGAACCCAAAAATGTGTGATTAAAAAATAAATTGTACTCCCTCCATTTAAAAAAAAGTGTTACATTTTACTATTCTGCGGTCAACTGTCTCCGCGTTTAACCACAATTTACTCTTAAATGATATTAATAAATAAATTATTAAAATTATATAATGAAAATTTAGTAATTGAATTTTTATTATATGATTTTATTAAATTATTTAATATTATTGTTTATGAGTAATTTTTGGTCAAACTCGAAGACAGTTGAACGGTCAAAGTCAAAATGTAACAACTTCTCTTAAATGGATGGAGTATTATAGAAGTATTTTTTCATAAAAGGAAATATAACACTTTTAGTGAAACACAAAAAACATAAAATTGTTTCACTTTTACAGAAACGGAGGGAGTATAACACAACTACTTTTCATACTTTGCTATAATCCACATCTGACTCTATAGTCTATACCAAACAACTCTGTTCACAGGAACTTCCCTATAATTTGCTTCGTCATATTGCACAGAGATTTGACAGTTTTATTCAATTCAGCTATTCTCACATAGAACTGTAGGTTTGATTAGGAGCTAGCAAGTTGACCAGGAAATGAAGTGTTCAACATGAGGAACAGTATGAAACGTTGCATGTACTATTGAAGAGGAAAACTAAAGCGCCACAAACTCAGCCCATTATCAGCAAAATTAAAAATACAAATGAACTGAAGCTTGACACGATCACTATCAGGAGAGGTACTAAATCGCGCCAATTCTAACTAGTCTCTGCGAAGTATTTTGTAGCTCGGAAAATCTCACTACTACAATCCACATGAGCCAACAAATACTAGTATGAAATAAATCGGCGAATGGCCTATATGCACATTTGAAGAAAACATAATAGTCAGAACCTCGAACATACAGAATCAGTTCTCCATTTAAACCTGTATTTGAGTTTTCATTATATTTGCCATTTTGGTTCACTTTATCAGCTTCTCTCTTCCTAGCACAAAATTTATTTCCAGCGCATAGTTAGTCAGGTGGAACTCATGAGAAGGAGAAACCAGTGTCCAGAGCATTACAAACTTCCACCTTCCACTACGTCAACAAAGATAGTTAAAAAGGGAAAAACGGGAAACAAACACACATATTCAGCTCAGAAAGCGATCCACATAAGACAAGTTAAGGTCTGTTGTATTTGTAACTTCACATTGACGACACAATGCACTCCAGCTCAGGAATGATATTCTGCCATCGACTCACCATGTCACAACACGAACTATGCACATTAGTCCCAACTCCTAATGAGTTATAGCAAGACAATCAGAAACGCTCAGCCGTCACAACTATTGGTTGAGCTTCAGTGTGTTTCCTCACAAGGTAAGGCCCCCTCCTGATTGCTTCTTGTAGCTGTAAATATAAATTCATGTACAATAGTTATCTACAGAGGGAATGGATATGAATACCAAGAACATACAATATTTATAATCAAACTAAGTGACAAGAATATCTTGTCAGCTGCTGGAGACTTGGAAGCGCATGTTATCCTACAAACATCATGAATTGAAAAAACCACAAAGTCCCGCAAGAACTTTCACGTGATCACTTTTCATGTCAGTAATCATTAATGAGCAATTCTCATATTAACTAGAAAGTTGAAACACTTATACCAATTTGTGACTCTACTGTTCTCTTTCTATGTTTATGATCTTCCATTCCATTAGATATGCAGGCTAACAAGAATGAAGGTGTTGTTGAGATAGATAAAACTATACAAATGAGCGGACAAAAATAAGTTGAGGCTTGAACAAGCATTTTGTTCTTATATTCATCTAACAAACCAGGATATTGACATATAAGAAAGCTATAAAATAATGAGTACACAACCATGAAACATGTCTTCAGAATGGTAGAAATAAATTTTCTAGCTTCACAAATGTACGCGACGCTTGATTCTGAAACTCGGTGGTTTTTAAGAGCCACTGTGATGTAATTGGTTTTCTGTGATTATGAATAGTTACCTCTCTTCAGAAAAGAAATGCATATGGTTAAATACATATCAAAGCATGGTTTCAGAATCACATTTTACTTGCATCAAGTCGTTGTGCACATAAGTATAAAGATGCAGTATCACTTCACAGGTTTATGCCAATGCAGTGTGTATTACTTTGTTTAGGAAGGAACAGCATGAAGTACTGTAAGCAATAAAGCTGAGATATTTACCTTCGACGCAATGTCAGCGAAGGCAGGATCACTAGTAAGTTTACTAGATGATGTGAAGGCCTTGTAGATTGCTTCACAACATCTATGTCGAGCTTCCATTCCTGCAAGCATCATGCAGAGATGAAAGAAAAAGTTGCAGAATAACCATAGAAGATTATGTAAGTACTATTGAAATTGAACAAACAAACCTATCTTTTTGCTTTCTGTAGTTGTATCTGTCACGATATTAGTTATCTCAGATCTTGATATAATTTCCATCAGGCACCAAGGTCGAGCCACCAGTCCAGTGATCAATCTATACCCCTGGATAACAGTTATACAAAAAAAAATATATCAATATTATACTAGTATAAGATACACGTGCTTCAACACATGTCGTGCATTTCGTTTTTCAGCCAGCTAATCTCAATAACCTTCTTTTTGTGATAAAAAAAATAAATAAAAGAAATCGCCATGGCTTCCATAAACTTACCACTTCTTTAAAATATACGGATGCATTTCCAGCAATACTCGAGAGAAACAATCAAAATATCATATTATAAGGGAACCCACGACATCAATGCTCTACAGATCTTTTTCTCTGCATCCCTCTTGGCTATTAAATGCTCATAGCACAAACCTTCGTGCATTGCATCTCAGGCCATTTGAAATAATAGCGCACATGCATATAAAACGATCTATGTACTACCTATGCTAATAGATTATATGACATTAATTCATAAATGCCGAACTTTTAAGTACAAACAACAAATTTTCAAAGACAGCAAAAAAAATGAACTCAAGTACAAGTTCAAAATGAAAAACCTAGTAGCTATAAAACATTGCTGAAGTGCTGAATGTACTCAAATAATAAACATAACCCCCTCAAGCCTCATCTTCTAAATGAAGACCGAAATCATATTCATCTATGTGAATGTAATTTTCATAATTATTATATAGCTCTGCATTCATTGTCTTCCTCATCTTTAGTTGCTACATCAAAGTTGAACTCTGATTCCTCCTCATCATCATGAACATGTCAAACTGTCTTAAAAAGGCCTATTTAATGAACTAAAGGTGGGCCCATCTCAAGTGAAGTAAGATATTATAGTTTATCCTAAACATCGCCCAATCATGCATGTGCTATAAGCAACCCCGGAGCACAGCGCACCTAGGTGGCACAGATACAGTATTTTTCGGCATATTGCAGTACCCGATACAGGCCAATTATATAAGAGAGATTACTGCTCAAACTGTCCGAGTGCCATGAATTTCACAGCAAGAAGCGGATGCTACTGCTAATATAGCAGTCCAAACATAATAAACTAAATGCACAGTTATCAAGCAACAGATGCAACAAAACCTGTCAGAGAACTGAACTTAACAAATAATTAAACAAAGAGCGTGTGGGAGTGATTGAAGAAGGTTGAAAGCACATACCGCTATGCGAATCTCAGAATCCTGCTGAAGCACAGAGAGAAGAAGGCCCTGAACAATTATCAATGTTGTAGTCAGAAGAACAGTATTTGACAAGATATTTTGAAGCAGTGAGGCCAAGGTACATTGAAATGAGCCCAGCAAGAGGATATAAGCAGACCTACAAATGAATGAAAATAGCTGCCCAATATTTCATTACATATTCAAACATCGGAACTCAGTTAATCATTAGTTCAAACTAGATGGAGGACTGTACAAAATAGACCTTGAACATATTGACTAATATATCTGTAAATTCTTACTCATCCCAGGACAGATAGATATATACAATTAACTCAAGTACTAAAGAACTCAAAGAATTGGTTTACCGAAGGAGTCAGCTTAGAAGTGTTGGCTGCTTTTTCATATACTAAGCGCCTGAGGGTTTCTTCTGCGTTACTTTCTAGCACCATAGAGTTCTCCTTCCGTGTTTCACCAACAATGTTTGCAAGAGAATGCAAAGCCGCCTGTATGCCCATGGAGAGATCATTCTCAGTTAAAGTAGAAAACATTTTTGTAGGCCTTAAATGCTTCCAAAGGAGAGAGAAGAGATAGAGAAAACAAATAAATAGGAGTAGACGACGACAACAACCACAACAACAACAACAACAACGAGACCACCACCAATTATGGCTTGTAAACGGGTGCTCCCCGACCCAGTCGTGCACCCATTAGGTAACAAACGGGTAATATAACCCGCACCCGTTGTACTTTTTTGGGTCAGCTGTGGGTTGTCTATTCACTACAAATTAACAAGAAACAAAACCCATAAACAACCCGTTCAAAACCCAATACTCAACCCTACAGGCGCCAGTAAATTAGTCGAAACAAAACCATCTCTAGTCAATTGTCATGGGTGAGGCGCACTGCTCGCCGTCCTCCACTGGCTGGCTTGTCAATCTCCACCACCTGCTAACCGCCGTCCTAAGCCCATTCTCGTTCAATATTCAGTTCGAACCTCTTCTCATTTATTTTTTATTTCGGTGCAGAGTTTTGTGCTAGACAAATTTTTGTATAGCTTTAACTATTGAGTTTCTGAATTTGAGATTGAAGTGAGATCTCGATTTATCGGCTGGTATAAGGTGGCTGATAAAGAAAAGGAGGTTGATAACTATCTCAGCTATCAGCTTTCTGGGCTATGTTGCTTGCTGCAGGTAATGAATGATTTCACATTTCTAATTGGTTGCTATTTCTTGTTCTTGGTAATCATGAGAGGATGGATACCTTTTCGATATTATGTAGATTCATTCATTTGTACTTCCCTGTGTGACACCAAGTATGTACAGCAGAATATAAGGTTTAAAACTTCATCGAAAGATAAATTCGCATTCGACATATTACTTCAAGTTAATTATAACATCCATTAGCTCTGTGAATCATGAGCACTAAATCTGCAGCATTTTTTTTTTTTTTTTGGGTCAAAATTATGTCAGTTACAAAAGGACGAGCCAGGGTGTCAGCGGGTCGGATGTGGCAGTGTGGGTGCCTGTCGGGTATTAAGCAGGTACAGGCGCTTACCTGCACTTCATGTATGTCTCCAGGTACTAGCGGGTAGAAACACGTTTACAAGCCACTACTACTACTACAACAAACAATTTTGTAAGACAGTAGTAGTTAGACAAACCTTGGGAGAACCACACCCACCTACCCAAATGTAAGGCGCATTACCTTAACTTGCACATAAAGTTGATAAAATACCAAGTATTGCACGCGCGCGTGTGTGTGAAAGAACCACACCACCACCCACCTAAGTGTTAGGGAATTCCCTATGCACCCGTCTAGCATTTAGACCGTATAATAATTAATAACATAACAGATAATGTAAAATTCTATAGAATCAAAAGTATGCCTCCAGGTAACTTCAGATTTCAAAATACTGTATTACTCTGCACTTTCTCCCCTCCCAAAAACAGCATATAAAGTGTGTGGTTCAGGGTCATAATAGATATTATCAATTGGAAGAAAAAGAGAAAGACATGGAGCAATACCAACCAACTACTTCCACCAAGAAAGCTCTGATTACCCCCATCCCATCAATGTCTGATATCTATAGGCTATAGTTCACTCATGTGTCTTGCTCATGTCAACAATCTCTATGCATCAGATAGTGACAAATTTTCCACCAGCCAGATAAGCACAGGGAAGTTCAAAGAACCAAAATTTACATACTGCAAAATGCAGGTTTGTTGCACTCACCAATTGTTTTCCATGATGCTGCCGTTCAAAAGCAGCAGTAACAACATGTCTGGCAGTAAGAGGTGAACTTGACAGAAGTAGTACTGCTCCCCGGAATGCTGCCATATCATCATAATTTTATAAATAAGTTATAATAAACACAAGTTATAATGGCAAACAGAACCAATTAATTTATAATTGGAGAAGAGGAAGAAAATATTGATGAAAGGGAGGAAAATTTAGAAGAAAAGGGTAACAGCGTAAGTTTGTACTCAAACAACTGTGAAGAAGCAGCAAGAGCATTTGTGGAGCAAACAGCTCAAAAGAATATAAACCACTGATAGGTGGGAAGTAGCCAAAAATAAGCAAAGTAATAAAGTGCCAAAATGAACAAAAAACACCAGATACTCAGAGCCAGTTATAGATCAGAATTTCCAATGGTTACAACTTACAAATAAAAATTTATCGGTCATAATTTATTTTTATAATTGCAGCAATTTCTGATTCCCAACTTAAAAGAGTGTTTGGTGATTTTGGATCATTCTAGCCCCATATTACTATGTGTATATTAGGCTATTTCCGCACCTATGGATTATATATTTTATTAGCACTCAAATTATACACTCAAATAAATTCACACTACTAATCTATCGAAATTCAGAAGTATGGAGCTTAAACTTTTGTTTATGGTTAGCAACTAAAGCTAAACTAGTAAATAGAATTCAACTAGGAAAAGGTAACAAAACTGAACTAGAGATAAACTAACTTGGACTTAATTAAACAAGGAAAATACTGCTAGAATACTAGTAATTCCTAATTTTGAACATGATACTGCAATAGACTTCTTAGGGCTTATTTTCATCCAAGTTATCCATGGATGAACTTACAAATTCTAGGATCAAGTTATGGAGACAACCAGGAAAACTTCAATAGAAAACCAGAAGTTCTGAGAATGAAAATAACCGCTATTTATATCAAATAATCAAATACTACCTCCTTTTTAAATAGAGTACCTTTCCCAATCAATTCACAGACCAGTTCATCATTAAATTTGTCATTAATTAAGGCATTGAATTACTACTATAGCACTTTTAGTTTACCCCAACTAATTTGACAAATTTGACCAAATGTTGGGGCATAACTGGGAAAAAAAAAGGTGTACCTTTTCTATCCGTTCATACAAAACCAATTTCTCATTAATTAATGGATTGAATTACTACTATAGCACTTTTAGTTTACCCCAACTAATTTACCAAATCTGACCAAATTTAATTGGGGCATAACTGGAAAAAGAAAAGGTGAAAAGATTATTGATATATGCAAAAAGTACACTATTTAGGAACACAGTACAGACAAGGTATACTCTGCAGAGGAGGGGGTATAAAACAAATCAGAGTTTGTTTTAAGGAGCACACAGTTACCTATGAGTTGTAAGTTGCAACTATTACAGAAATAACAAGGGGAGTGCAATAGTTTATAATCCAAAAAGGTTACTACTCGGCAGTTCATTCGAAGCCATACACAGGACAAGGATAGCACAAAAAAGAAACAAGTTAACCAGTTTTTAAACAAAACTTTTGGTGTGCACACTCACAGGATCCAATTTGACCTAATGCTTCAAGTGCACATTCACATTCATCTCCCTCTTGATTATCAAGGGACTCAAACCTCCTATCAATAGCCGAAAGCAAGGTTACAACGCCTGTAGAAGAATAAACATTAGATGTTAGAACATTTCTCTGTTCACCTACAAACTAACAATGTTTTCTGCAACTGTTTAAGATGAAATAAGAAGTCCTCATGAAAAAATTTTAAAAATGAAGATGACATGAAACTTTATTATCTTTGCTGCTTGAATATTACATAGACAAACTTGGAGACCAATCATCTAAGATTGACAGGGAAACACCACGAAGAACTCTCCCCTTTTAGACCTTACTCTAATAAAATTGTTCTCAGGTGCTTCGTGGATGCCACTCGTCTCAAATATACCTTTATTTGCTGAAAAGAGAGTTTAATGAGCCCACAAGTTGTTTCTTGTCATTCTGTTTAGTTCAAGATTTATTGCTCAATAAAAAGTTAAGATACATCTTAAGCTAAAGAAGTCCGATGGGATATCAAAATTCAATTTGGACCCTATAAAATGGATATGGTAACACGTGCATATTACAATGTTTTGAAGTCAGTAACTTTATAGAATCGTACAATTATGCAGATGACAAATAGAAGAATCCTAGCTCGAAGAACTTTTGCATCTATTTATTTTTCTTTGAAGGGGGTGGAACGGGCTAGTACAGACCAACACCATCCATACGGTTATACTAGAGCTTTTACATATCAAGATAAAGCAGGGGCTCTGTCCTAATCAGTACGAGAATAAACAAAGTTCGGGTTATTGCAATTTCTAAACCAAAATGTTTTGTGATCGATAAGTGAGGTTTTCTGGCATGTAGATGATGTGTATGCATATTCTTGAAGAATCTACAAAGCCAAATCCTCCACAAACAATGTGCAGACATGCTTTCTCTCCTTCAACAATCAAGTAACAAAGGAGGAGCGGAAGTGCATTTCCGGGCTTACGTTTTATTATTTCTGCTTTTAGTAGTTCACATAATAGCTACAACGTCGGCACAGGTAATTAATTGGATGATGGCCAAGTGTCAATAGTCATTTCTTTTCATATCAGCCGTATAAGCCGCATAAGTCGGCGTAATTTGTAAATTGTAATAAAACAAATGCAATCTATTCTTTTTCATTTAACAACTTCTGGAATTATCTCATCACAAGCTATTAATCATAGTGCATTTCTATCGAGTGCCAGGTTCCGCTGCAGCAATAGTAACGCCAAACAACACCACATGGATCAAATCATTGGATAAAGCAATGAGTGGAGCTCCATTGGCGGAGGCGTGCAGCATAAAATTTTGACGAGCTCTGTGACATGATTATTGAGATCAGGTCTCAGCAGTAGGATAAAGGTAAGGAATAAGGATGGTTCTACCTCTGTTTTCATTGAAATGTGAGTCCGTATAAATTGGTGAATGTTGCTACTAGCAGATCGGACAATTGTAAAGATCCTTAGACCAACTTTCAATCAGGGTTAGAGGGGAAGTTATGCCATTCCTGAAACTATTACAATCTCGGTGTAATTTACTTCAAATACTTACTTTCAGCATAACCTGCTTATGTTCCTTATCAGGTATGTTTAATTACTCCATATAATCTGCCAATTTTCGTCCAGCAAGCTAAGTTTCACATATCACTTCACAGCAAAACAGATAACAGGTCTACCCAAGTTGTTTGTGAGTACGACTAATAACCTGGTAGCTCTATCTTTTAACCTTGTTGTCTAAGGAACCAACAAGACCACAAAACGGCTTCATGTTGTATATGTAATTGATAGTTTATTCAAGGAGAAAAGGCAACCTAACATCAAGTACTTCAAATAGACTGTGTATCATGTATGCCAAAAAAAAGATAGCTTACTAGATTCGCTAATGAAATCAAAAGCATTTTCCCTGGACAGAAGCCTTCCAGTTATCATTAATGCCCTTGATCTCAGTATTGATTCTGCGGCTCCATTGCTAAGAAAATATAAGATTGTTATAAAATACGGTGTGAATGAAATTACGATATAATACAAGGATATTATTGCGTCTTTTGTAATGTACCTGATTATAGAGCAGAGAAGTTGAAGTACAGTGGTTGCTGACAAAAATTCTGCACTGTGATGAACTTCTGCCAGCTTCACAATAAAATAAAGACCAGAAGGAAGTAAGGAACATTACCAATCAAGGGAAAAACACCATCATATACGACAATACAGTGGTATATAAAATAAATTCTATTACAATGTTGATTAATAACAACTCGAAGTCACAAACCACAATGGTGAAAATGAAACGAAACATGAATATCCTGTGTTGGAGATGGCTAAAGATTAAAACATAGGAAATTCAGAAAAAGCACGAATTGGGGAGCTTGAACGCAAATGATGAAAAAAGCTACAAAAGTAAAATATAACATTACAGAAAACACATCTCTTTGAATGAACAGGTAAAGGATGATTCATAATACAGCTTAGACTGCAATATGAAAATACCACCCACAAGTATGGTGGATCTTCATTAATTTTTACTTTGTCTGAACTTTGATGCTAAGTTGGTGTGCGGTACAACTCATACGAAATTTCTGAATTAGTCAACAATCCGACTCAGCTCAAATAGACTCTTTAAAATAATTGATTTTGTAAAAACTTGGAGTTAATATAAATACGATGGTTCTGAGTTACATGGTATTCCACGGCTTGAGACGGATGACTGTTCGACTCGGAGACGCCCAATATATTTTTAGAGCATCCTCTTAAACCAGACATCATTATACTCTCATTTATAGGCCCGTTCAATCGATGACTAAGTATTTAAAAGGATCTAAAACACACCTCATATAAAAGTTCCAGGGCGCTCAGAGTAACCAGTGTGTCATTTGTTATCCTGGCTTCTGCTTCCAATAAACTGAGAAGACCAGATTTGGAGATTTCTGATGCCATGGAGCTTGATATAGAGAAAAGCTTCACTATCAAGGCGAGGACTCGAATTCTTCCCTGCAAAAGTTTTCAAGTAAGAGACCAGTTACTAAAAATCAGTAATCAGGCAACCATGCAGAGAGATGTAATGCCTTTCTAATCAGGGACATTAATTTGCACCAAATAAAATTTGTAGATTTCAAAAAATAAAATAAAAACCTATAACAAGATATCTCTATTACGAGCTAATATTGCACAAGTTAAAGGCAAATTTTCATCTATCACCCTTTTAAGATGGTCACTGAACGTTTAAGTCTCTAATGTTTGAAATATTACATTCAAGGACAACTCTTTTGTTTTTGGTTGACTTTTATTTAAGAAGTTATATTTACCTTTTTTCTTGATTAAACCATTTATTTTACAATGCAAGTTTCACTTAGGCTCTGTTCTCTTCGTCTAAACAGAACTGAACAAAACATAACTGAACTGATCTGAATGGAACTGAAATGAATTTATTTGCAGTATAAAAAACAACTAAGCAAAACTGAACTGAATGAATCTAAACTGAAATTAATGAGTTTTCAGATGAAGAGAACAGAGCCTTAATTACACATTTAACTCGAAACTTTCAAAATATATTAATTAAACCCAACAACTTTTATCCTTCCTAATTCATATTTTTTTTTCTTCTTAATTTATTCTCGATTTTGATATAGTCCAAGGACTGACCGTCTTTCGTTACCAAATTAAATAAAATTTACTAACTAATAAATTTTTTTGAAAAAATAATAAGGAGCTTCCATGGAAGCCCAATTCCATAGAAGCTTCGGTTTTGGAGCTTCCATAGAAGTTCCAGCACTGAGCTTGGAATCTCCAGTTTTTCATTTTAATGAAAATTTTATTTTATTTTATTTTGGAGTTTAGTTAAGGAAGAAGAAAGTTTAGAAGTATGAAAAAGAAAATTTTGGGGGTTTATATACTAAAAATTTTTGGGGTTGATTGTAATAAAATGAATTATTGAATTGAAAACAAAAGGAGAAATGAAAGGGTAAAACACTAATATTAATGACAGGGTTGACTTTTGTCCTTCAGTGTAATTACTTTAAGTCACATTTTGTCCTTCTGTGTAATATTTCAAACAAAGGGACCTAAACAATTAGTGAGCATCTTTTAGAAGTGTGAAAAAGAAAATTTTGTCAGATGAAATCGCCCAAGTTAAAATTGAAAACTTGTCAAAAGAACATACCAGAGATGAACACCTTGCAGCCAAGTTCCCTAGGTGGGTAGTTTCATTTGCATTTTGTGGGAAAACAATACTCTACAGACAATGGAATAATTAGTACAGCGACAAATGATTCACTGAAAAAAAATTCAAGAAAGTTAATGATGAGGTAAATACCATGCCTCCTGGAGAGCCAGCCAAAATTATAATTGTCTCCGTTGATGCAGCAGCCACTTGTTCATCACTACAGAGAATAAGGTATTCAGCATGCTTCAAAAAACACGTGAGGTATTCAGCGGGGTAGGGGATGGATGGGACGCTTAAAACCCAAACCCAACTGAGGAATGATACAGTGCTACCGGTTTTCTCAAGTGCACACAACCTAATACTCCCTCCGTCCCAGGATACCATTCCCGTTTGCTATTTCACACAATAAGGTAGTAATAAAAGAATGAAGTAGTTGGGGGTACTTGAATACTTTTATAAGTGAAGTAGGGAAGTGGATTAGTTTTGAAGGTATTATTGAGTGGCATTTGGTGTAATTTAGAAGTTATAGTGAGGGTAATGTTTAGAAGTGTGAGGCTCTATTATAATGTCTAGCGACGCACAAAATGGGAATGGTTTCCTGGGACGGATGGCGTGCAATATTTTGTTCATATACGCATATGCAGTTTGTAATTCAATCATGGCTGTGAGAAAAGAAGGTTATTGGTTGTAATAAAGCAGATGTGATGTCACGAGGTTGAATTAATCTATTGCAATCACAGCTACTTAGCCTTTTTCCTGGATAGGGGAGTCAACGATTGGGAAAATGACCTTTACGCTGAGAGCTCGGGGTGTGTCACAAATTTGGTCACGTGTAATGAACATTAACGACACTCGATTGAATTAATGATGCAAGTGTAAAAGCTCAAAGACAAATATTACCCATCAATCAAGCAACTGAGAAGAAGTGGATATACACCATATTGAAGAACTAGCTGTATAGATATACTCTTATCAGCATTCTCTAACATGCAAGATATCTGAAATAGTAATAAGGATGTCAATATGTTAAATAAAGAAAATCCATCCAATACAAAAAGGAACCAAGATATTGAGTATTTGTGCAAAGTGCTTCTGTGGTCGTGAACTTGAGAGAAGGCAATGATATGCTTACAGCTACACATGCCAGGCGTTTCACCCTCTGAGAATCTGCCTCAAGACCAGCTAAAAGGAAAGGCTGAAACATTGAAAAATTTAATAAGAACAGATAACAAGACAAGATATAGTTTGCATGATTTAAACAGCTGTGGTGAACAACCTAGTACATGCAGAAACGGAAGTCTTTGTAGAAAAGACTCTCAAGAGACAACAATCTGTTACTCAGGAATGCTATGCTATTCAAGATTTGAGGCGTTCATTATCAGAAACTTTGGTATAAAAATTTTCATAGAAAAATAAATATGAATTAACTTCCGGATTCTGACCCTTTCTGTATATTATATCAAATCAAGCCCAAAGGTTTATATGGAAAAGCAGACAGATGCAGAAATTAACTCTCATATATCGTCCTGCAAATGTAAGCTTAATATATAATCGAAGAACTGAGGAATGCATAGATATCAGCCTTCGACAAAAATCACTTCATAAATAGATATATGCAGGGAAAAGAAAACTATAAGAAAAGGAAAACTGGCATCAGGATCAACTACCACGATACTCAATCAGGATGGAGTTACTATACTATGGTTTCAAGTAAATAGCAATATCTGGATGATTAACTTTACCATCCATATACCGGATTTCTAGCAATTAGTAAATAACACAGTCCATGGAAAGCTAGTTACACTATTTTCTAGATTAAAGAAAGGAAAGAGCTCAATCAACCTAAACTATAACTGCACATTTTGGGCATGTGCAGTTATTAGATAATTCCAGACCAGAATTGCACCTCAAATGCTAAGTAATCCAATTCCAATGAAGCAACAAGCTGAAGTTTTACTGTATTACAAACAGAGCTGAACTCTTCTTGTGATATTACATTGTGAAGATAAAGTATGTAAGGGCACATCAGCAGGATTGCTGACGTGTCTAGCAAGATGCAAGTTTTTTTATCGATCAATTTCACAACTTCACCATATGCTAAAATCAGTATACACACGACTTTTAGAGCCTGAAATCAACTTCAAGAAGGATATTAACTTCGTTCACGGGCAGAAAGTTATACAAAATGGATTTTAGTGATGCACATAAGATTCAATTCAAATTTCATCCCATCCGCTCGGAATCCACTTTTTGACATGAGATTACTTCGTCAGTACTTCTATATTTCATATTTTCGTAATGCTTACTTACTGGCTGATGGCAAGCTAGGCTTTGTTAAAGTCTGTTGAAATTATTAAACAAATAGTACAATAAAACAATCAGTAATCAAAGTAGCTAACTACCATATAATGCGGAATAAGCGATGCTCCATATTTAGTTTTGAATATCCTCTCCAAGCAATCAACCAAGGCATTCACAAGACCAGGGTAATCGGCGTCAGTTTGCAAGGCACTGCACCAAAATAAAACCACGTCCAATAAACGAAACACCATAAGTTTCAATCGATCACTCTAAAACACTTAACAGTGAGAAAAAGCATTCATAATCATTTTACTGCTCGAGCAAAATCGAGAAGGGTTTCGAAATAACTTGATAATAGCAGGCAGAGGAAAACGGGTAAGGAATTCCTGAGCCGAAGCATCCGAGGTAGCACCTGAAATGAATTCGTCAAGCTATAGATACAGTCTGTCTGTATGTATTGGATACAAAATTGACATAAACATACACAGTAACACGTAGAGTGAATTACCTGGTTGACGAGCATAGTCGGAAGCAGCTTCGAGTATCTGAGAAGGATCGATGGAGAATTCTTCGGCCATGGCAAAAGTTCAATTTGTGTAAAGCTAAGCGGTGGAGTCAGAGACTAGTGTGTATATTTTGAGACGATTAGTTGTAATTTAGCCTTTAATTTGGGGAAAAATCCAAAAGAAATACCTTAATTCCGATTTAGTTACATTTAGTTTATTTCGAGTCCAGATTGAATATTTCGTTAGTCAAATTAAACGAAACCGTTTTTTGACCGAATTAGAACTAACTAGTGTGGTTTAGTCGAAGTGTATAAAATCTGAACCTGAGGACTTATTTATAGTTTTGAAGAATTGAGTCTGTTGCCCTCTAAAAAAAAAAGAATTGAGTCTAACAGTAATGACTATTCACGAACAGGTCCCTAAAGATTTGCTTCTTTTCTAAAGGCAAATTAGTTTCAATCAGTCATAACCTAAGATAATGGACTACACTATTTTGCTCAAGCCCATTTCGAACAGAAACATCTATTGGGCTTTTCGTTTTGAACTTTCCTTTTGGGATTAACCATATATTGTAGGTTTTTTGCCCAAAAAAAATATAGTCAACTCAAGACCGTTGATATGGACATATAAGTCCCTCCAACGAATTAGACCTTTCTACAACATTCCCAATCTCGAGAAGTGCTCTTAGCTACCACCAGGGAAAAAGAGCCTGACACCCAGGAAGATGCAGACAAAGAGAACATTCTTATAAGGCGACACCCGTAAAGACGCTTGCACAAAGAGAACCTTACTGTCATAAGGCCCGACACCCAGGAAGACGCCCGGTACAAAGAGAACCTTACTATAAATCATGGAGGAGAAGACCCTAAAAAGTCCAGTATAAAAGTCCTGACGGACTTAGCCAACTAAAAAGGGCTCGTCTACAGAGAAGTCGCACTAACTAGCGTGTGATAAACGCGCCACCTACCTCCGAGACCACGTGCCACGCTATCACCAAACCGACAAGACTCCGGGAAGTCAGAGGACTTGTCCCCCGAGCTTTCCCTATAAATAGCCCGCATTTACTACTCATTAAGGTACGCAACTACTTCTACAAAATCTACTCTCTAAATTTCGGGTCCGAGATAACTCGATAAGCCCGTTATCCAAGTTGAGTCTTAGTCCGGACTGCCCAAGGCAGGCAGGCCCAAAAGGGTCTAACCCCTTCCTTTGTTCTCAGGAGACGCCTGAATCAAACTTTGCCGGCCACTTTAAGGAGACGGACCATTTTCGAGAAAACAACCTGGAAACTCCCCTCTCCGGACCCACACACTGGCGGACCTTACGGCCTACTCGACGACGGACCCTCTCCGGACCCATACTGTGGTGGACCTTACGGCCTACTTGACGACGGACCCTCAAACTTACTTGACGACGGACCCTCAAACTTAAACAATATGAACTGCACGATTTGACTATTAGCCCCTCCGCTCCACGCACTTGACCCAGGGTTTTGACTTATCCGGATTTACCCCACATCATATTGGCGCTGTCTGTGGGAATCCCTAAGTACAAAAAGCCATGGCACCTACTAAGAAACGGACAACGAAGACAACATCTACCCGCGCTAGATCAGCCGCCTCGAATGCTGGTATCTCCAGTCAACAACCACTAAACTCGGGAGAAAACCAAAGATCCTCCGGAAACAGGGTCATTCCCGAACATGATGAAGGAGATGGAATGGAAGCATCTGAATCTATCCCAACAAGGAATGAACCAACCCTCCCCGCACCACAGAATCTCCTACCTAGTCACAATCCGCAAACTACAGCGGATCAAATCTTGGCAGGGTGTAGTGAGGCGCAAATTCTACAACTGTAAGCCACCATACAAATGAGGACACTACCACAATATCCTTTGGGAATGCCCAAAGAAGAAGCCTCAATCCTCCCTATCCAGAATCAAGCCCCAAGACGGGTTACAAGCAATCACGCCAGGGAACCACCCACGTCTCACAACACAGGTCGCTCCATTTCCAACAGAACAGGCAATAGGAGACCCGCGGGGGACTTAAGAAACCTGTTGAATGAAAGAGCTCAACAAACCCAGGGTAGTCGGGGGGGGGGGGGGGGGGGGGTAAGAAGAATCGAGAATGAGAATTCTCATAACTCCGCTCCTTCCCAGGTATCTACAAGAGACCGTCGCCCTAGGAGTAACGATAGGAGGGACTTGCGTGACCAATATAGTGAGGAAGATACAGCCCAAGAATACCGAGGAGATACACCCCCTCGAAACCATAGGCAAATTGGCAGAGATAACAGGCCTGCCTCCAATATAAGAAGGGACGACGGGGATGATTATGGAAGGAGGAGGAGCCCAGAGAGACGTCAAGAAAGGAGCCGCTCTCTAACACCCAGAAGACAACACTGGCAGAGCCCCATAACTGAAGCTGAGAAAATCAAAGAACAAGTCTGAATCCATGAAGCAGCCTTAGACCTTGAAAGGGCAAAATTGGAATCTCTTACACAGGCCAGAGATATCATCAAGTATGGCCGAAATTTGAATCCTCTATGCCGTGAAGTCAGAATAGCAGAATTACCATTAGGACGAAACCCCCCTGCATCAAAAGAAACATATGACGGAAATTCATGTCCCGTCGATCATAGAATTCGATTTGAGGCCTCCTTAAGTGGACACGCTGTGTCAGACCATGTAAAAGCTCAATTATTCCCGAACACTCTCTATGGACCAGCAATGAGATGGTGGAAACAACTCCGCCCAGATTCCGTCATATCATGGCAACATCTCATCACTAAATTCACCATAAGATTTGAGAACTTCTTGGAATTCGCTCATCCAGTAAGTTACCTGGGAGAAATCATTCAAAAGGACCATGAAAGTCTGAGGTCGAAAAGCATCCCATCAAGGAACGAATCACGGACCTAGGGGAGAACACCAACAATGCTTCATTTCGTTACAAACTCATCGACGCCGATATAACAACGGAGCGTGAGCTAACTGAAACCATCAAAAAATTCTTAAACACCAATGAAACCCTCGATAAGATGGTAGTCAAAGCAGGTGCAAAGAAGGTAAAACCTACCCCGGATAATTCCAGACTAGGAGACCCATACCAAGGATCAAGGAGGACAAAAAATGACTGACGAGGAAGGGTTGAGGAAAGAGGAAGATCCCCTCGAAAGATTCATTACCACGATCTAAAGGCCCCCAAGGAACAAATCCTCACGATCATGCAAAGCGATGGAATCCCTTTCGAATGGCCCGAAAAGCATAGAGAAAGCAGGTCCACCAGAAACTTTAACGAATATTGCCATTTCCATAGGCAAGTAGGACACTCAACAGGAAAGTGCACCCACCTCAGACAAGAAATTCAACGGCTAATTGAGTTAGGATACTTACATGATTACATAATCAGAAAACCTGCTGAGAACGTCCAGCAAAACTAGAATTCAAACATGATCCGCAACCAATAAAACCGAATAGATTGGCGAGGCTCTTCCCCGAGAAAAGTAAGCCCCAGGCAAGAGAGAGACGATCTAAGAAGGGAAAAGAGAAGAAGAACCATAAGTCCAAGGAAAACTCCTCCTCCCCCACCAAGGCGGTACGGCCCTAGGAAAAGAAAAGATGACCAAAGATCTCAAAGCCCTAGGGGACAAGAGAACCGAATGACCCCCGCTCAAGACCGGGAAGCGGCTAGAATAGCGTATATGGACCACCGACCCAGGTATATCCAAGAGAATCCGGTCATTTATGGAAGAATATTGACTATTGTCGGAGGACCCTCAGGAGGAGATAGTCGGAATGCTAGGGAAGCAACCGCCAACTCTCTACGAAAATCGGACGAGAGATCCGTTAACACAATAGCGCCCGGAACAAATGTCATCACTTTTAACGAATCAGAAACCCCCCCCCCCCCCCCCGACGTGCCAGGGGGAAGGATTGATTCATGATCCCGATGTCCCTCTAGTGATCGAGATAGACATTGCTGGATACGAAATGACCAAGGTACTTGTAGATACGGGAGCATCTTCCAATCTTCTCTTCATGAGCACTGTGAGAAAGATGCAAATGAGCTTGCGGGGAATGGTGCCTGTAACCACGGATCTTATAGGGTTTGGCGGAAACAGAGTAAGGCCAAGAGGAATCCTTTATCTCTCCGTTTCAATAGGAAGGGAGCCATATCGAGTCACTAAACAAGTACCCTTTGTCATCACGGATGTCGACTGCAACTACAACATCATCATGGGAAGACCGGCGATAAATCGGTTCAAGGCAGTCGTCTCCACCTTCCATCAAAAAATGAAGTTCTAACCAAGGTGAATTGCATACCAATGGAGATCGAAGACAGGGTTGGGAATGCTACACCCTGTCCACCAGAATAGCTTCTCGCCCGTATCGAGAAGAGGAAGAAATTAGAAGGGAAGAGGCTGAAATACAGGGGAAGAGACAATGTATGTTCCTGCAGGAAAAAGCTCGAAGACCCAGAAAAGAACGACCCGTCGCACAAGGTATCAATTGGTTAAAAATGGGTGTGGACAAACAAAAACCTCCCATCACCATCCATAAGGGAAAAGACAAGATCGCCGAGTACAAAGTCATCCCAGACAAATCATCAAAAGACTCGCCCATGGAAAGTTTCCTCCATGAGAACAGAATGGCCCTGAACGAAGAAGTCAAAGAAGTCGCAATTAGGGAAGATTGCCCAGAAAAAGTTGTTAAGATAGGGGCAGAAATGGACGAAGAAACTACGCTCAAAATGGTGGCATTCCTGAGAAGAAACACCGATGTTTTCGCTTGGGGAACTGAGGACCTAACTGGGATAGATCCACGGATCATGGAACACAAACTCAACATAGACCCAAACGTGAGGCCCGTCCGCCAGAAGAAAAGGGATCACGGCCCTGTACAAAACAAAATCATCGCCGAGGAGATAGACCGGCTCCTAAGAGCTGGGCACATAGAAGAAGTCCAATATTCTGATTGGATATGTAATGTTGTCCTAGTGCAAAAGGCCCCGGTGAAATGGAGGATGTGTAATGATTTTACCAGTCTCAACCGCTTTTGCCCTAAGGATCCATATCCTCTCCCAAGGATTGATCAGTTAGTAGATTCTACCGTTGGATGTGCTCTACTAAGTTTTATGGATGCCTTCCAAGGATTCTACCAAATCAAGATGGCCGAGTAGGACATAGTAAAAACCGCCTTCATCACCGCAGGAGGAGTGTACTGCTTCAAGGTCATGCCCTTTGGCCTAAGAAATGCAGGAGCAACCTACCAGCGATTGATGAATCGCATGTTCAAAGAAGAACTGGGCAAGTCAATGGAGGTATATGTTGATGACATCCTGGTGAAAAGCAAGGAGGCATCAGAACACATTCCCCACCTAGAAAGATGCTTTGCCATCATCCGAAAATATGGCATGAAACTCAACCCTGAAAAGTGTACGTTCGGGGTGACAGGAGGAAAATTTTTGGGTTACATGGTCACACAACGAGGCATTGAAGCCAACCCAGAAAAAATCAAAGCAATCCTGGAACTCCCTCACCCAGAAAAACTCAGAGACGTCCAACGACTCATAGGGAAGGTCATATCCCTAAGTCGATTTATCTCCAGATCCGCCGAGAAGAATCTCCCTTTCTTCAAAATACTCAGGAAATTAGAAGACTTCGAATGGAACCAAGAATGCAAGGAGGCTTTTGAAAACCTAAAGCTCTACCTTTCTTCTCCACCGTTACTTTCCAAACCTGAAGATGGAGAAACCTTGTACATTTATCTGGCAATAACACTTGAGGTCGTAAGTTCGGTTCTCGTTCGAATCCAGAAAAACAAACACCTCCCAGTTTATTACCTAAGCAAAGTACTCGGAACCACTGAAAGGAACTACAAGAAAATCGAAAAATACGCTTACTGCCTGGTAAAAACCTCTCGGAAACTCAAGCCTTACTTCCGATCTCATAAAATGGTGGTTCTAACAAACCAACCCTTGAAGCATGTCCTGGGAGATGCATCCAAATCCGGGAGATTAGCCAAGTGGACGATAGAATTGGGAGACCACGCTATCGATTATCAGGCCCCTTCCGCAAGGAAAGCCCAAATTTTGGCTGATTTTCTAGCAGAATATCCAGGCAAGTCAGGAACCCCCGAGGAAAAGGAGAATGCCCCACTCGCCGAAGAGATCCTCAACCTAGAGCTCGAAAGGAACCAAGAAATCGATCCAATGGCCGATTGGATTCTCAACAAAAATCAGAATAGAAACTTAGTGTCCCCTCCTCTAGAATCAAGATCCGAGACCACTCCAGAACATAAACCTACCCAACAAGCTCAACATATAGCTAAAGAACTTGGTCCGGAAGAAGAGGACATATGGGAACTTTATGTGGATGGATCATCAGCCTCTCATGCAGGAGGGATGGGAATCTTACTTATTAGCCCAGAAAGAGCACAAATGGAGTATGCTATAAGATTGACCTTCAGAGTTACAAACAATGAAGCCGAATATGAGGCCATAATAGCCGGTATGAGAATGGCAAAGTCTGTTATGGTAAAGAAACTTCGTGCTTATTCAGATTCCCAACTCGTTACTGAACAATATTCAGGAAAATTCACAACCAAGAGCACATCCATGATAAAATACTTAAAGATATTGAAGGGATGGGAAAAGAAGTTCGATCTCTTCACACTATCCAAAATCAGTCGAACCGAGAATACAATAGCAGATGGGTTATCCAAATGGGCTACCGTGTCGGGGGCTATCGACACCAGGTCCGTTGTACTTATGAAGGCAAACGAATCAACAATTGCTGCCTCGGAAGAAGTTGCTTTCATTGGAGTGCTTGGCGGAGTTGGCACATGGATGGAGGACGTGATACGATATTTGCGTGACAACATACTACCAAGCAACCACGTAGAAGCAAGGCAAGTTCAAAGGAGAGCCCAACGCTACTTCTTATCCGGAAATGATTTGTACCGTAAATCCTATGATGGAACCCACCTAAGATGTCTGGGACCATCCGAAGCGGACATGGTAATGAAAGAAATTCATCTGGGAAGCTGTGATAATCATTCGGGAGGAAGAGCCCTAGCACAGAAGATTCTGAGAAATGGATATTACTGGACAAGAATGCAGAAGGAAGCTAGCAAATTCTCTAGGTCCTGTACCGAATGCCAAAAGTTCGCACGTATTCCACACTAGCCATCCATTCATATGATCCCCTCAACGATCCCGTGCCCCTTCGATCAGTGTGGCATCGACATAGTTGGACCTTTCCCCATGGGCATAGGAGGAAAGAAATTCCTAATTGTGGCAGTGGAATACTTCTCCAAATGGATAGAAGCCGAAGCCACCGCATCCATTTCAGAGAAGCGGATGATGGAATTCTTGTGGAAGATATCATGTCGGTTTGGCTTACCAAGAATCCTAGTTGCTGATAACGGACGTCAATTCTCCGGACACAAGTTAAAAGATTGGTGTAAAGAGATAGGAATCGAACAACGTTTCACCTCGGTTGGCTACCCGCAAGCCAATGGACAGACAGAGGTCACCAATCGCACCATAGTCGATAACCTTCAGAAACGACTTGGAGATGCGAGGGGAGATTGGGTCGATGAGTTAGAAGGAGTCCTCTGGGCATACCGGACCACCGCAAGGACAGCCACCCAGAAACCCCGTTCAGCATGGTGTATGGATCTGAGGCAGTAATCCCTGCAGAGATCGCCATCAACACTTACATAATCCAAGGGTACAAGCCATTCGATAATCATACCAAAAGAATCTACGACCTAGACGTGTTGGAAACCAAGAGAAGCACGGCTCTAGCCAGGACCTTGGGATATCAAGCCACTTTGGCAAGGGCATACAACAAACATGTCAAGAGCAGGGATTTGCAAATAGGAGATTTAGTATTGCGCAAAAAGGAGATTCTAAAGCCAATCGGTAAACTTGAACCAAATTGGGAAGGGCCGTACAAAGTAATTAGCTCCAGCATCAATGGAAGCAATGGTTTGGAAACCATGAGTGGAACTCCCCTCAAACGGACATGGAATGCGAGGAACCTTCAGAAGTGTTTTCCTTAAAAGCATCTCTGTAATAGGCCCGACATAGGCATAGGTCTTTTTGTAATAAACTCCTACCAGTTTATGAATTCGGTTTAAGTCATAAAAATCAAAGAAGAACCGAGACTCACAAAGTCCGGTACCACGTTGAAAGTGTCAAGGACTTGAAAAGTCCGACACTCCTTCACTACGAGCCACATCCTTGAGTGAAAGAAGAACCGAGACTCACAGAGTCCGGTACCACGTTGAAAGTGTCAAGGACTTGAAAAGTCCGACACTCCTTCACTACGAGCCACAGCCTTGAGTGAAAGAAGAACCGAGACTCACAGAGTCCGGTACCACGTTGAAAGTGTCAAGGACTTGAAAAGTCCGACACTCCTTCACTACAAGCCAAAGCCTTGAGTGAAAGAAGAACCGAGACTCACAGAGTCCGGTACCACGTTGAAAGTGTCAAGGACTTGAAAAGTCCGACACTCCTTCACTACAAGCCAAAGCCTTGAGTGAAAGAAGAACCGAGACTCACAGAGTCCGGTACCACGTTGAAAGTGTCAAGGACTTGAAAAGTCCGACACTCCTTCACTACAAGCCAAAGCCTTGAGTGAAAGAAGAACCGAGACTCACAGAGTCCGGTACCACATTGAAAGTGTCAAGGACTGGAAAATTCCGACACTCCTTCACTACAAGCCAAAGCCTTGAGTGAAAGAAGAACCAAGACTCACAGAGTCCGGTACCACGTTGAAAGTGTCAAGGACTTGAGAAGTCCGACACTCCTTCACTACAAGCCAAAGCCTTGAGTGAAAGAAGAACCGAGACTCACAGAGTCCAGCACCACGTTGAAAGTGTCAAGGACTTGAAAAGTCCGACACTCCTTCACTACAAGCCAAAGCCTTGAGTGAAAGAAGAACCGAGACTCACAGAGTCCGGTACCACGTTGAAAGTGTCGACTTGAAAAGTCCGACACTCCTTCACTACAAGCCACAGCCTTGAGTGAAAGAAGAACCGAGACTCACACAGTCCGGTACCACATTGAAAGTATCAAGGACTTGAAAAGTCCGACATTTCTTCACCTCGAACCAAAGCCTTGAGTAAAAGAAGTGTCGGACACAGTAAGTCCGGTACCTAGTTCGAAATGTCACCAAAATGGGAAATTTTACAAGAACTTGGCAAAAGAAATTATTCGGGAAAATTGATCGGGAAAGATTCATTTCATTTCATCAAATGGTCCGGTCATTCCAAGATCTACAAAAATACAATTCCTAACAAGGTAAGATCTAGGAATGACCGACATTACAACACTTGCAAAAGGTAGGCTAAAACCAAGAACCCTCCACAGGCCGGAGGAATAACCCAAAATAGAAAATATATAGCCTACAAGTGTTCGACAAAAATACTTAAACCTATTACCTAAGATCCCGGAGTGGGGGGATTTTCACGATCACCAGAATTCCCGACGGAAGGACCCCCTCGGCGAATTACCACCACCTTTGCCATGGGAGGGACCGGCTTCTCAACCCTTCTCCAAAACCTCTTGGTGATCATCTTTCCACCTTCGATCTCCGCCTCGGCCTCAACTTGCTTGTGATCCTTGATAGGACCGGGAAGATCAAGGAACCTGGCGTTATTTCCCCTAAAGTTCCTATGATCAAGGATCCCGGCCTCCATCACCTCTGGTAGCAGTAGGGTGAGCAGGAGTATTCTACATGTCCAAGTACGAAGCCACAACGGGCCAAAATTCATCCCCGCCCATCTCCTCAGGCGACCTAAGCTTGGGATCGTCCACGGAAATTCCGGCATGATTGGCCTGGATGTCCAACCTCTCGTCCGTGACTTCAAGATTCTCATCTACCAGACCCAAAGCTTGAAGCTGGCCGAGACAGTAAAAAAAGGCCTCCGTCCGGGTGGATCGGCATCCATCCGGCTCAGGAAGTAATAAGCATCCGACCTCAAGAAGTCCATGACAGCCTCCACCCTTGTAGTTTTGCACTTGGCCACCAAGGCTTCGGCCATTTTGCTTCGGGCCCGGGAATGAAGCTCGAGTCCTTTCTCGGCCCTCGTGGCGGCCAATTTCTCAGACTCAAGACTCCTCTCAAGTGCGGACTTCTCGGCCTTAAGCTTCTTCACCTCGGCCTCAGCCTCCTCAAGCAATTTTTTATATTTGACGGAGTTGCCGTCCTCCGCCTCCTTGAAAGCCACAGCATGGGCCGAAACCTGAAAAAGACTGGAGTCAGCTCTCGTGCTTGAAAAAAAAAAAAAAACTCACCGTGTCGAGATGAGCCCGAAGCACGGCCTCCAGACTCTCGGCCAACTCTGTGTGGGAAAGAGCATGACACGTTACGATCCACCGCACAAGGCCGAAGCACCGGTCTTTTGCCTCTTAGAAGGCTCCTTCCCCCTCCTCTTGCTGGCGGCCCTTGTACTTTCCGCCAGCAGCTTGGTACTTTGAGCCTGCACCTGACTACGTGTTAGAGGGACAGGGGAAGTTACATGGACCCTCGAACCACCAATGGTGGTCGAGTACCCGTGGCCACGAGACTTTACGTTCGAAAAAAACTTATGGCCGACACTGCTCAAATCCGACTCGGAGCCGGACCCACTTTGAGGATTGATGATGTTGGCATGGTTGACTTCGGGCAATTTCTGGAGCCCGGGCTTATATTGGGACTTCTTCGACGTCCCTTGCCTCAGCTTCTCGAGCTCGGCGGCCTTCTCCTTGTTCCTCAGTTCCAAAATCCTCTTGGCAGAAGACATTATCCAATACTCTGCATTAACAAAATGAAAAGATATCAGAAGTCCGAGATTCACAGACTTGGTAAAACATCAGAGAAAAATAAGTAAAGCAAAGCTTACTTAAATCCTCATTATTATTACAAAAAAAACGGGGTTGGGAGTTAATTTGGCAAGCCACATGTGTGGCTGAACCGCCAAACTATATGGGTAAAAAAGTGTCGGGTCCCCCCCCCCCCCCCCATCTACCCCTAGTACGGCGACCTCTTCGTATTGAAGACCCGGATCAGTGTCATGAAGGAGACTTGCTGAGCCCTGGGTCCCAATCAGAGGAACTACCTTCTCCGTCACAACCTCTTCTTCTCCAGTCGCAGTACGGATTACCTGCTCCTCGGTAAACTCCAACGGGCGCAAAGACTTCAACCATGCCGGGACCTTCTTCAGAGCCAGAGCTTGGAACTTATCTCTCCGGAAGTTCAGAGGAAGATTCCAGTCACCAGACGGATGCTTTACGTAGAAATATTTGGGCCACCATTTATACCCATGAGAGCTCTCGTAGCCATCCAAAAACTTATAACCCCTACGAGCGTTGAAGTAGTAAAAGGGGATCCCGGGACTAGCAGCAATAGTGAAGGCCTCCAACATCTTATCATACCGAAACTCTTCGCCCTTCAGAGCCAAAATAACGCCCATACACATAATGGTACCGAGGGCGTTGGGCAGGAGATGTGTCGGGCAAAGCTGAGTGAAACGGAAAAAATCCGCTATCGGTTCGATCATGGGAAGCCTCCATCCACACTTAAAAGCCCGTACATGAAAGGTCATGTAACCTTTGGGCGGGTTATGAAAAGTATCATTAGGTCCCGGGATCATTATCTCATAGTCATCAGGGATCTCATAAACCGCTCGGATTTTGGCAATGTCCCGAGGCTTCAAGCTAGAGGTACAAGTGGGGATTAACCCGTCGTCATTTTGTTCGGCCTCAGGCCTCAGTCCTCTAATGGTCCCGGTCCTATAAGACTTGGTCTCCTTGGCCGACATCTTCTTGCTTGGTTTACTTGGCAACTGAGTTTCACCTTCAGCCACCACCATTAATGCCCGGCACGCGTTAACATTTTGAGGCTCCTCCTCTTGCTCGGCCTCCTCGTTCTCTTCGGCCTCTTCTTCCTCGGAGTCCATGATGTTAACATCATCATCTTCATCCTCCCCAGCTCCACTTGCACTAGCCTGCCCACCAGACTCAAGCCTCTCGCCGGCCTCTCCCTCCTCGTCGGATTCCGATCCCCAAGAACTCTCATCAGACGAACTCCCATCTGATGAGCCCGAGGAAGACGAATCTCCACTTGACGGATCATTTTCAACACGAGCCGCCTCTGATTGAACCTCGGGATCTACATATGGGTCACTTGTGACGGTTTTTGTCCTTACCAGGGGATTCGAGTCAAAAGACAGTGGGGACTCACTACCTTCCCGAGAGAAAGCTTCCTCTATCAACGGAGCACGCGGTGTCTGAACAATTGCGGATGAACTCCCGGCTTCAAAATTGGGAATGGATCCGTCTGAGTAAGGGGCAGCTCTAAAATTGTACCCAAGACTGGCGAATGAAAATAGAGGATATGGATTCCTCGGATGAATGGGTTCCGGAGGAATAACGGCTGTCGGGCGAGGCTCGGGATCGACAAGCTCAATCCTTGTCCCCGAAGATCCCACCAAGTTTTGGGACTCCGAGCGCTTTGGAATAACTCCCACCAATTCAACCTCAAAAGACGATGGCGGGCCCTCTTCCACCTCAGACCCTTGGTCAGAATCCAGGTTAATTATGGGGGCCGACTGTATAACTTCTTCACCCTCATTTGCAAAGATATCGCCCAAATCACTAGCACGGTTCGACATAGCGAAATAAGGAAGAAAAGGACCGAGATGGGGAATCTACAGGAATAAGAAGAAACGAATTAAATAAACCTAAGCCCCAACCTCGGTCCTCTACCCTATTTTCTACAAACCTACGGACCGACAACATATACAAAGGCCACAAGAAGTAAGAAACTATAACCGACGAGTAAGAAAGAGAACTTACTTGAGGAAAGAAGACAACGGATCTCGGGCTAAAGGAAGAATCACGGGCACCAAGGAGTTCCGCTTGCAAACTGGATGACGGTCTCTTTCTCTCTCTAGGTAAATATTCGCAAAAGTAAAAGTGCTAAAATGACGGAGAACCGAAGGTATTTATAGAAGTTACTGGGCCGGTCGAACCAGGCCCATGGGCCTACGATTCAACCGTTGCATCGAACCACGAGAAACTGTAATGATGGCGAATTAAACCGGCCTAAATCGACCTAGGACGTGGAGATCGCAGCCCGGTTAGCATTACAACCGGACTATCTTCAATTTCTAATGACGGGTTCTTACAAATCACGACGGACCATTAATCTTGAAAAAAGAAAGTCCAACTTCAACAATTAAGGTCAGTTCAAATTTCATTACAAAATCATCCGAACATTCGAGGAATGGAAAGTACAACTTCTTCAAGACTGAGGCCCGTACAAACGAAATACAACTTTTCAAGGACAGTACAAAAACCCACGGGGCATACCCCACCTTCTCCTTTCAGTGAATTCCCGAGGTTGAGCCTTGAGCTTTCGCGCCACCAGCTTGAGTCCGACGAACTTGCTGCTGCATTCGGATCCGCTCTCTCCTCTCTTCGGCCAGTCTCCTAATGACCACCGGGCACAAAGGGGGAACACCTTCTGGGTTGAGAATAACGGGATCATCCATCGTGCCGGCACCAGAGTAAATTGGAGGGTGCATATTTCCGCAGGCACAATGTATCCAGTGCCAACAACAATTGTACTTAGGATCATCTGTGTCCCCAAAGATATTCTCCAAGGGAAATGGATTGACCCGGCTCGCAGCTTCCAGGGCCGCCTCCCGAGCAGCTTCCGACATCCTGAAAAGATCCGACATCACAGAAAAAGAAAGGCAAAAGAAAGCAAGGATGAAAAAGTAAGAAAGGAGGATTTACCTTACCCTTATTTATAGGAACGGAGAATCCCTACGATCACACCACGTGTCCACCATCCGACGGTTCGGAAGATGAAGGGACACAGTAATAATTCGCCCTAAGACGTGGAGATCGCAGTTCGATCAGTCATGCCGGACCTATAATTTTAAGGGAGAAAATCCGACTTTACAAATAAAGTCCCCACCTTGGTATTTCTTACCAAGCTCGGAACTTGGAGGGACTGGTATACCACCAACTGCTTGATCACGGTAGATACGCCTTTGCCGGTCCATATTTGAAACTCGCAGCTCCCTTTGGCATGCTTGTGTTTCTTCCAAAGATTAGGCGGACGATCTACGACAAGTCTACCTCTTCCACCACCACCATCTTCAAAGTAACGGGTAAACATAGAAAATGGTAAATGGTGGAAGAGGCAGACAAGACGGAGAAGCATAGCCCTCGAATAATTAAACGAATGACGGACTAAAACTCTACCGAGAAAGCTATTGACACATTAATTGCCTATCCTCCTGACAGCCGCTCGAGGAAAGAAGGCCCGCCTAACCGACTCGGCCACGAAAGGCCTCAGGAGGATAAAACAAACAATGGGTCACTAATCCCGGTTCTTCTACATCAGAAGACGGAAAAAAGGACTGACTGACTAAAAAATTGTCACGGGCCTTCTTCTGATGAAAGGAAGGGACGAAAGAAGCAAGAAAGCAGTTGAAGCCAGATTTTGAGCTGAGGGAGTATTTATAAAATAGAAGGTCCAATAAGATCTCGCCACGCCAGCCTTGTGACACCAACTTATTGGGCCTGGGATTGGGCCGTCCTTTGGGCCTTCGATTTGGGTCAAATACTGCAAGCCCAGAAGCCGGGCAGCGGGAAATTTTTTCACTCTCGACGGACTAAATTCAAAAAATTTCACAACTATCTTTTACTAAGATACTTGGAAACGGGGGGGGGGGGGGGGGGGACTTTTGATATGGACATATAAGTCCCTCCAACGAATTAGACCTTTCTACAACATTCCCAATCTCGAGAAGTGCTCTTAGCTACCACCAGGGAAAAAGAGCCTGACACCCAGGAAGATGCCCGGTACAAAGAGAACATTACTGTCATAAGGCCCGACACCCAGAAAGACGCCCGGTACAAAGAGAACCTTACTGTCATAAGGCCCGACACCCAGGAAGACGCCCGGTACAAAGAGAACGTTACTATAAATCATGGAGGAGAAGACCCTAAAAAGTCCGGTATAAAAGTCTGACGGACTTAGCCAACTAAAAAGGGCTCATCTACAGAGAAGTCGCACTAACTATCGTGTGATAAACGCGCCACCTACCTCCGAGACCACGTGCCACACTATCACCAAACCGACAAGACTCCGGGAAGTCAAACGACTTGTCCCCCGAGCTTTCCCTATAAATAGCCCGCATTTACTACTCATTAAGGTACGCAACTACTTCTACAAAATCTACTCTCTAAATTTCGGGTCCGAGATAACTCGATAAGCCCGTTATCCAAGTTGAGTCTTAGTCCGGACTGCCCAAGGCAGGCCGGCCCAAAAGGGTCTAACCCCTTCCTTTGTTCTCAGGAGACGCCCGAATCAAACTTTGCCGGCCACTTTAAGGAGACGGACCATTTCCGAGAAAACAACCTAGAAACTCCCCTCTCCGGACCCACACATTGGCGGACCTTACGGCCTACTCGACGACGGACCCTCTCCGGACCCATACTGTGGCGGACCTTACGGCCTACTTGACGACGGACCCTCAAACTTAAACAATATGAACTGCACTATTTGACTATTAGCCCCTCCGCTCCACGCACTTGACCCAGGGTTTTGACTTATCCGGATTTACCCCACATCAACCGTGATCTGCGAACCCATGGATTTCCCAAGATAGAACATCAGGTGAGTTAGTGTACCCAGCACTTGAATTCACTAACTCACGTGGGCCACTACAATATGGAAGATGTATGTGTTAGAGAGAAGTAGAGAAGAAGAAATAGATCTTCAGATCTCTTCCTTGCTAAATCGAATGGGAGACGGGCTTATTTATAGTCTTAAGTTGTTGGGTATATCATAAAATCACTGAGGTGTCCATCAGTATTGGAAGGATATGGTGATGCAAACTTAATATTTGATAGTGCAAGCACAAAGTCCACACGTGGACATTTATTTATCATTTGTGGTGGGGTTGTTTCATGAAGATCCTCTAAACAGACATGCATCGCCCGATACACGATGAAATCTTAATTTATAACTTTGGATAAAGTTGGCGAAGAAGCATAAAGGCTTGGAGAGATTTTAGAGGATATCCCTTGGGATAAGCATGTGTCTGCAATGACGATTCGTTGTGATGGCCAGTTGGAAAGAAAGGGCAAAGAATAGTATGTACATTGGCAAGTCCAGACACATACATCGTAGACATAAGACAATTAGCCAATTGATCTCTATGGGCGTTATCACTATTGATTATGTAAAATCAAAGTATAACATTGCGGTTCCGCTAACTAAAGCAATACCGCAAGATCAAGTAATGTGAATGTCTAGGAGAATGTGCCTAAGACCCAAGAATTAAAGGAAATTTATAGCGTAACCCAACCATGACTGGAGATCCTAGTAATTCGGTACAATGTGGAAAACGAAGTTAAAGGACCAGTTGAGCGCCTCGTAAAGATTTGTACTTCGAAGAAAGAGCACTTGGGAGTTATACTCCATAAGGTTGTTCCGTGATAGACAATAAGTGTTGCTTCCGTGTCGGGCGAAGGATGAGTCACCGAACTCTTTATGATCGTCTAATGTTTTCGAGCGGAGTATCCGTGGCGGGATGCTCTTAGATCACCTATTTAAGTGTATGAAGTTTGGCCGATTCAACTGAAACACTTAAGAATCCAAGGGTGTCAAAAGCCTTTAATAGATAGACAAACCTTGAACGGAACAATAAGGATAATTATTGTGTAGGTATCATTGCCTTGGTTTACACAAAATACCTACTGGTTCAAGACATCGTGTTCACCTATTAGTAAGTAAATCCGATGGTACTCTACTAGGGGAAGATTCAGAGCGAAAAGCTATCGTTCCAGATGCAATAAGTTTTTTGGAAAGTTGAGGCCGGAGCAATTCGATGTGTTGTGAGCATCATTTTTCTTTCATGTAGGGGATTGATGAAATTTTACTCACCAAAAAGGCTTGTCCATGACTTTGAACCTCAACCAAATGGGGGCCCACACGTTGGAAATGAAGCTTCCTGAACGTGTATAATCTACTATAGTAGTATATGACACTTGAGCAAGAATTACTAAATTCATTAAAGGTAAAAGAGTAATTGAATCTCAAAGTGTGTTGGCTGATACATTAATATTGGAATGACAGGAATTTGAATGGAAGAAGTCCCACGTGGTTAAAATTGGAAAAGAATAAACTAGATAAAAGTCCAAAACATGGTGTTATGGATTTGGGCCCAAGGGACACCCATGGTTTTGTAAGATGGGGGGGAGGAGCTAGATGGCTTCATCCCTTGACCCAAGCGTGCCTGCCTGGCCCCGCTAGGATTCGAGCCTTGGGTCACGGGTCGCGGTCTTGAGTTGGCTATAATTTTTCTGTGCTAGAAACCTACTACGTATGGTCAAACCAAAAACAGAAAGTTCGAAATGAAAAGCCCAACAAATTTGTCTGCTTGGAATGGGTTTGAGCGAAATGGTGCAGTCCATTCGCTTGGGTTATGACTAATCAGAGATGGTATGCCTATTAGAAAAGAAGCAACTCTTGATGGACCTGTTTTCGAATAGTCATGACTGTCGGACTCAACTCTTGAAAACTATAAATATTCCCCCCCCCCCCCCCAACCCTCCAAGGTTCAGATTTTACACACTTCGAAGAATCCTCTCCTTCTTTCTTCTCTTCTCTCAAGCTTCTCTTTTCATATTGTAGTAGTCCACTCAAATTTGCGATTTCAAGTGCCACTTCGCAAATTCACCTAATGTGTCATCTTGGAGACATTTTGCTATTTGCAAACTGTAGTCATCTAAGCAGGACAACTTAATCTTAAGCACCGCGAGCCAACTCTCAAAGCAACAGTCCTTATTTTTTGTTTAGTTATACTCCAGTTGCATACATCTGATAAACTATGTACCCCAGTTACATAAAATCCAACATGAGTTTTAGTACTTAGAGCCCATGAACATCTTATCACTATTGAGATATGAGGAGATGATTTTTCATGTACATTACTGAAGACTTTTCACCACAAACAAGGACCTTGTCATGCTACCTTGCACTGTTTACACCGTGAATTTTTTGTTTCGGTTGTTCCACACACGAAATAAATACTTAAACCCGCCGCTACAAAAAGATATGAGAGAATTTTATTTTACACTAAAACCTTTTGGGCCAATTTGAATTTACACCACAACCTTTTTTTTCTTTGAGTCGACACTAAAACCTTTGTCAAAATTTTGACCCAACACAAAGGTTAAACGGCTGTTAAGTCTCCGTTAGTCATATTTTCAAATTACACCAAAATCTTTGCAAAAATTTGCACTCACTACCAAAACCTTTAAAAAAACTTGCACTCGCTACCTAAACATTTTCCTATAATGAAAAGGTTTATAATTATGGTTAAGTTTGTATGATATTGCAAATGGTTATGTTTGCGGTAAAGATGGTGATCGTGGAGTATTTAATTGCAGTTTTGGTTTAAATGGGGTTTGAGATCAAGGATGTCATGGTTTTTTCTCTATTTGTGGATGTCACATTTTCTTTCTTGTTTGGTACATGCATGTATTAAGCATGTATAGTAAGATACTATCCCAGATTTTGTAAGATCACCTAGTCTTTCTTACTCGATGCATGTCTTGATCATGGATAATCTATTTATGCTAATCTATCTATCTGTGCTAATCTAACTTATATATTGTTTTACTTCTTCTCACTCCATTTGCATGGTGGATATATATTTTTGTGCAATTGTTAACAAATCTGATAGATTGATGATAATTGTTTGATTGTTATTTGGATTCTCCAATAGCTTACTTTGTATATGCAAAAGTTGTTGATAATTAGATTTGTGAGAAACGTTTTTTTTCTATGTTGTAGTAGTAGTCTTGAAAATGTTATGGCAGTTACTCTTGATGATATATATATGAAGCACAAAAAGTAAGACCATTATTTGTGACATGGTAGTTTTGATTAGTTATTGTACTTTGCTTTGGACTTTGAAGCACCAATTTGTTTTAGACCCTCTATTATTTGTCAAAAATTTTTTTTTTTTTACTTTTTAATAACAAAATGTCAGAAAATGTGTTTGAATTTTAATTTGAACTTGCTAACTACACCTTTGACTAGTCCATTTATGATAAACATGATCAAGGTATGTTACAATACATGCTTAATTACATGTATGTAACAAACGGAACATTTTTAAATGTCCAAATAGAAAGAAAAAAGACTCATCCATTACCTCAAACCCCTATACATGCTCACTTACATGTATGTAACAAACGAAAAAATTTAGATGCCAAAATAGAAAGGAAAAAGATTCATCCATTACCTCAAACCCCTCTTTGACCCTAAAGTGTAACTAACTCCACAAAGACCCTCGTTACCGTGAAAATAACCATTCGCAATATCATGCAAACTGAACCACAATTATGAACATTTTCATTATAGGAAAAGGTTTTGGTAGCGAGTGCAAGTTCTTGCAAAGCTTTCAGTAGCGAGTGAAATTTTTTGCAAAGGTTTTAGTGTAATTTGAAAATATGACTAACGGAGACTTAACAGCCGTTTAACCTTTGTGTTGGGTCAAAATTTTGACAAAGATTTTAGTGTCGACTCAAAGTAAAAAAAAGTTGTGGTGTAAATTCAAATTGGCCCAAAATATTTTAGTGTAAAATAAAATTTATCTCTCCCAAAATTGATTGTATTATCAATTTATATCCACCCTTCATTTAAACGACACCCACTTGCAACTCTTTATTTATTTACTTAATTAGTATAACCCCCTCTTTTCTCATAAATCTCTTGTTACTATTGTCACATAAAAAACTTATTGAATTTATAAAGTCCACACATATAGTATTATTTTTTAGAATATTTAAGTATTGGAAATGCCAAAGTCTTAGAAAATGTAAGATTTTCCTAAAAAATAGGAAAGTCAAGGTTTATTTGTGGTTTTTGGGTTTTAGCGGTCCGACCGGCCGAGTTTCTTAAAAAAACGCTGAGCCACACTTTTTTTCGTTATGCTTTTAATAGATTATGTTATGATTTTATGTTGTTAGCATTGAAAGTTTTAGTTACACACAACCGCTATTTGCTCTTTCTTCTTCAGTTCTGGATCGCTTTCTTTCTTCTTCAGTACTTCTGCTCGCGATTTGATGATGGAACTCTGTTGATCGACTTCGAAGTTGCAATTTCTGCTGTGTTCTGCACTTCTGCTGTGCTTCTTTGCTAGAATTTGAAGAAGTGAGCGAGGAGAGAGAGATCAGAGAGAGAAAGTTAGAAGAGCGATCAGAGAGAGAAAGCAAAAGGGTGGGTCTTCCTTTTCTTCAATTTTTGTGATTCAAGATATTCCCGATTTGCTGGAGAATCGATAGCAGGCAGCTACCAAATCAAGAACGCAGGCGAAGCTCTGAAAACCACCGAAGAATGGCTCCTAAAAAAACTCCAACTGCTACCCCCTTGTGGCGGAGAAAAAAAGGGCGTGAGGCGTCAGTGGAGAACTTAGCCCTACAATTTGGAGTCGATGAGATAGAGCTCTTGTTGACACGGAATCGAATCGGATCTGGATACCCATCGCCCATCGTCCTGCTGATCTCGACCCTTTGATCCGATCAATCTTGATGTGATTGAGTCATTGAAAACCCAAGACTATCGATCCTGCTACTCGATCATTAAAATCATTAGCGGAACCAACCCCCTGCGTCAGCGGAACCCGACCCCTAACTGCCGTCGAACACCCGAATCTGGGTGGATGTGATTAAGGGCAATAGACTGCCTCAATAGGGCCGTGGAATTAAATAAGTTGCGCCGACTATAGTTGATGGAAACCTGGAAATCGTGATTGACGACAATGATGTAGCTTCTGAATTAAAATTCTGGGAAAATACCTTGATTTTCTTTGTGCTTGGAGGGGAATTATCGATGAATGTCGTCAAGCAATTCATGCTAAAAACTGGCAATTTGTAAAACTGCCAGAACTTTATTATAATGAAGAAGGCTACTTTCTAGTTCGATTCCATTCTACTGCGGACATGAAGGAGGTTTTGCAACGTGAGTCATACTCGATCTTCGGTATGCATATCTTTCTCCGCCAATGGACGTAAAATTTCTCATTGAAGGATGACCTACTTCGAGTTATGCCAGTATGGGTTAAATTCCCACACTTGCCTCTTCATCTGTGGGGAGATAGAAGCATTGGAAAAATTGCCAGTGCAATTGGAAAGCCTTTGTTCTGACGGCAGTGTCTGACTCACAAACTTCGTGTTACCTATGCTCGTGTTCTGATTGAGGTTGATGTTACAAAGGAGCTCCGTAAATCGATACCTATTATTGATAACAAAGGAAAGAAGATTGTGCAAGTTGTCGAATATGAGTGGTCATCGGCTTTTTGTGAGAAGTGTCAGCAAATTGGACATATTTGCGAACCAGGATTAGAGAACCAACAAGCCGAGCCTCCTACTCCAGCTCCCCCTGCTAGGAATGCAGCGCCTAGACAAGCTCCGTGTCGTGAACAAGTGGTGTGGGGCGTTGGGTGGCCGGTCGAACAATAGAGCTCTGCTCGGACACCACCACTGCGCTCAAGAAAGGCAGCAAATTCGATCAGGTGATAGGCCACTGCCTGCTCGACCTGTGGATCCGGACGCGACAGCATCGACCTTCGGGACTGCTCCCCCTATTTGCGCAACTGTGAGTATACCACCAATCCAAACATGGAACGGGTTTGAGGCTTTACGTCAATTGGATGACCAAGAAACGCCTCCGACCCGAAATCAATGTTAGCCTGGAATACTCGGGGGCTGAACAAAGTAGCTAAGCATCGTGAGGTTAGCTCCCGCCTCAATTCGCTTAATGTTAATATTGCTGCTTTGCTAGAAACTCGGGTCAAAGAACCGAATGCTATACGAATCAGGACTCGCTTTGGTAATAAATGGTGCTACCAGGATAACTACACTCATCACCCGAATGAGCGTATTTGGATTCTTTGGAATGATCAGTGGGTTAAGCTTCGGGTTCATTCTAAATCTGATCAATTTATTCATTGCGTCGTTTATGATCTACAAGATACCCTCATACAGTGGACCACTTTTGTTTATGCACATAATACCTTGGAAAAGCGTAGAGAGCTTTGGTCTGCCATTGAGAGTTTATCCATGACTATTTCTGACCCTTGGATGGTTATTAGGGATTTTAATAATGTACTTGGTCCTTTAGATAGAGTGGGAGGCAACCCGGTCACATCTTCTGAGTTTCTGGATTTGGAAGAGACAATGGAGGTAGCATCTCTTGTGGAAAAGGATATGGAGGGTGATTACTTCACTTGGTCAAATAAACAACACCAGACTATTATTTACTCTCGTATTGACAGAGCGATATGTAACCCGGATTGGTTCATCAAATTTCCCTCCTGGAAGATTCATGTTCTGGCACCTGGAGTCTCGGACCACTCACCTTTGCATGTGGTGATTCGGACCACTCCACTCATAAACCAAGCAGTTTCGCTTCATGAATAGCCTAGCATTACACGACGCTTTTCTTACTACTGTGCAATCCGTATGGAACCATGATGTTCAAGGCCAGCCCATGTATATCTTATGGCGGAAATTGCAATTGTTACAGAGACACCTAAAACCTCTAACACGGCAACTCCTTGGCACGACTCGGAATCTCGAGGCCTAACGAATTGCTCTCTCTCGGGCACATCAAGAACTAATCCAGGACCGCTTTAATGTGGGTCTTATCCAGCAAGTTAAACAATATACAGAAGATGTGATCAAATGGAACGACATGGATGAGATGATTGCGGCGCAAAAAGCCAAAGTTCACTGGCTTCGTACTGGAGATGGAAACAATGCATTCTTTCACGCCACGGTCCGTGAAAAGAACTGAAAGTTGGGACTATCGAAACTGATTGCTCCGAATGGACAGATTCTGACCTCTCCGCAAGACTTGGAGCGGGAGGTTCTCCGTTTCTATGGTGAACTTGTTGGAAAGGATGCGCAGCAACTGCCGAGCGTCAATATTGATGCTCTAAGGTCCGGAAAACAGCTTAGTCATGACGAACGACTTGAGCTGCTAGCCCCCATCTCCGAAAAAGAAATCTGGGAAGCTCTAAGTGACATCGAGGATAATAAGGCTCCAGGGATAGATGGATACAATGCAAAAAAATTCAAATCTGCCTGGAGTATAATCAAGGGGGATGTCATTCGATCTGTCATGGATTTCTTCCACTCGAATCAGCTTTATGCCACAGCTAATTGTACTTTGGTTACACTCATCCCGAAATCCGCTAGCGCTTGCACCATGAAGGAGATGAGACCGATTTCCTGTTGCTCTACCGTCTACAAGATCATCTCCAAAATAATCACTAGGAGATTGAGTCGTGTAATTAACTCCAGAGTCGATTTAAAGTCAATCTGCATTTTTATCGGGAAAGGTCATCCATGATAATATCTTCCTGGCTAGTGAGCTTGTACGGGGTTATGAACGGAAAGGTATTTCTCCACGTTGTATGATTCAGATGGATTTGCAAAAGGCATTTGATACTGTGGAATGGAGGGCTTTGCAATCGATTTTGGAAGAGATGGGATTCCTGACTCTATTTGTGACTTGGATTATGAGATGTCGATCGCGATGTCATGGATGTAATGATAACTGCGAATTGTTCCTGGATTATGAAAGCCGTCATGAAGGCTCGTGCACTTGTGCAATCATCTAGCATATGGCTGATGGCTCTTATGGCTCCGCAATTTCCCACCAGGTTATTATACAAGGAGATTCGAGGGGATAAGCAAGACATCAAATGGAAGAAGTTTTAGTTCGGAAATAAAGCACGGCCACGGGCTATGTTTTGTGCTTGGATGGCTCTACATGAACGCTTGGCAACACGGGACAGAATCCGGCGATGGGATCCCGGTATAGACCCAACCTGCCTGTTCTGTCCGCAAGTAGAAACGCAGCAGCACTTATTCTTTGAATGTACCTATACTAATGGCATTTGGCTCCGGGTAATGAGATGGCTGCAAATTATTAGAACTCCCCAAGGCTGGAGCATGGAGATCGATGTGCTGTGTAGACGTTTTGGTGGTAAACATTGGAAAGCCAAGCTCCTCAAAAGCGCCTTCGCGGAGACAATTTATACCGTTTGGATGGAGAGGAACGCTATCTACTTTCAGAAAAAACCTGTAAACCCGCATCTTGAGGATAACATTATTGAAGTCTTAGTTACTAGAGCATGGCTTGATCCCCGATTGAGAGCACATTGTGCACGATTAATGTTAGCTTGATAGAGTAGCGTTTTTTCATCTTGTTTCTACTAGTCATTTAGAATATTTTGGATATTTTGCCTGGATCTTAGGATCGGCGTGTACTTAACAGATTGGAAGGAAATAAAAGTTTAATGTTCGTTCAAACAAAAAAAAGTTTTAGTTACAGTTTTAACGTATTATAGTAATGTTTTAAGAGATGATGTGATGGTTTTAATGGGTCAGTATTGTATGTTTCAATCATAATTTTAACCTCTTTTGTTAATTTTTAAGAGAGATGTGATGGTTTTAAGGAGCTCCATGATAGTTTTTAAGATGGTATGTTATAGTTTTAAGTGACAATCTAATATCATTAAGTAAAAGTTTCACGGATGCAATTAACACATCAATAAACAAGTTTAAAATAAGCTACTTGAGATATCTATCATTACAATTTTGAAACATTCAATCATTCAAAGGTTTTAAAACATCTATTCTCATAGGAAAAAGTACAGTATAAATGTTTTTTATACAGATGCAAACTGAGTTGTTAAAATAGTTTTTTTCCGATTAAACTTGTTGGTGAACTTCGGCTTCCTTCCTTTTGCTACTTGTGGTTGTTGCTTCAATAATGCTATGACACCTTTGAGAGACCTATCATCAAACTCGATGTCATCGTCATCAACTGCTTAAAACATTCACTAACTGGGTTAAAACCATAACAACTATCATTAAAACTATCACATATGTGCTAAAACAAAAAAGAAACATGCAAAACAAGCCAAAAATAGTAAAATTGATGCTTAAATAAAACCATATAAGTGTATCTTAAAACTATAACAATGCCTCTTAAAACTATAACAAAGTAGGAAGGGTTCCTCTACCGTCCCGCATGATGTAGTGCCTCATGATGCTTGGGTGTGTTGTACAGTGCAAAATATACTGCATACGGTACAATAAGGGTACAACATAAGCATCAGGAGGCACTACATCATGCGACAAGGTAGACAAAACTAGAAAAATGGAAAATATTAATTCAAAAGAAGAACTGTTTGATTCATTTCTAAATTTCCCCTTTATTTGAAAATTTTCATTTAACTACTACCTCGGCACAGATTTTTTTCTAGGAGTGAATGGAAACTATCAGGGGTATGGAAATCTACTATCTATTATATAGAAGAGTTTGTTTTATTTAGTAAATTTTATTTACTAAGGATATGGAAATTGATTTTATATATTATGTTTGAAGATTGGTTTAAAATCTATGATATTTTACTTTGTATTGTACGTGATATACAGTTTCTTTTAAATTTTGTTGTAGGTCATTCAAATTTGGATATTTCTACTTAAATTAGGTTAAGCACCCTAATTGACAAAATGATGAATGACTGCATAGAGCTAATTTTTCTATCCCTGGACCTAACATTTAAGAATATTAGTAGTAATAAAAAAAAATCTCATTCCCTTTAAAAAAATCCCTTGATAAGATTAGGGATATGAAAAGCAATTTACATATTTTTTTTTTTTACTTATCCTGTGTATCACAAGCCTATGTATTTTACAAATTATCCCAAATGCAAGTTAGTAGTTTGCATAAATTAAGACCTATTCTTCAATATCAAGGAATCTCTTTGTTTCTTAAGCCCGAAATAAAGGATTCTTTGGAAAAACAAGGAATGGTTCATTCAAAATTAAAATTAAATGATAAGAAACTTAGGAATTATGAACAAAATCAATGGAAAAAGTTTTATATACATACACACACACACACACACACACACACACACATATATATATATATATATATATATATATATATATATATATATATATATATATATATATATATATATATATATATATATATATATATATATAGTACAAAGATGTTTTTCTTACAAAGATTTATGAAAGAGATGATCCGAATAATTATTATTGGAAAGAAAAATTTATTTCAGGAAACTCTTCCCTGTTTAACCATTTGTCACCCTAATACTCTTAAAATTGTTCAAACAGATGCATTCGAATTAGGATATGGAGGCATTCTTAAGCAAATTATTGATAATAAAGAAACAATTATTAGATATCATTCTGGTACTTGGAAGTCAGGGGCACAACAAAATTATTCAACTATTAAGAAAGAAATACTTTCAATAGTCATATGCATTAACAAGTTCCAAGATGATTTGTTAAAAACCAAAAGTTTTTACTTAAAATTGATTGTAAAGCAGCAAAAGAAGTCTTGACAAAAGATGTACAAAATTTGGCATCAAAACAAATATTTGCTAGATGGCAAGCAATATTATCTATTTTTGATTTTGATATAGAATTCATAAAAGGTACTGACAATTGTATCCCAGATTATTTGACAAGAGAATTTCTCCAGGGATGGAAGAAAGAAGACTAGTACCACTGTCAGCAAGCACAAAGTCTGGAAAGAAACCAATGGTAGATTTAAGACAATATTCACAAAGTAATCCCGAAAGGTCTTTGGCACCAAAACCCTTACAAACTATCTCACCAGCAAAGCAGCAAACACCTTTAAAAATTGCCAACAAATTTCAACCACTTAGTAGTCAAAATATAGCATTAACACCATATCCAACCCCTGAACAATTTCCAGCTCTACACTCAAAATTGGCCAAATTACCTCTTACAAGCAGACTTTGACACAAACTGGATCCCAAAGTTTAAACAAAGAAGATCTACCAGATTGTCCCTACATGAGTACGGGTTATTTCTTAAAAGATTGTGTTATTGAAAATGAGTGGATTCCGGACAATCTACCAACACGGCTTGAAGAACAAGGTGTTATTATTTCACAGTTTATTTTAGATGACAAATTTTGTAGGATTTATGAGAATTACCAGAAACCCCAACAATATTACGAAGATATCCTGGTCCACACAAATTCTCTCCACATTCAAAACAAAGTTCCAAAAAATCACCCAGACACCTCAACAGCCATAGGTTATCGGAAATTTTTCATAAATCATGTGATTAGTTTAGTTGAATGGGAAAATCCTTATACATTAAAAGAGATAAGACCCCATCTCGCCTGTACCTACTTTGATTACATACAAGCTTGGACAAAATTCCTATTTAAACAAAATGCAGTAAACTCCATGTCATATTTCTTCCTGATTGGGAAAAGTCTACCACCACCAGAAGAACTCCCCAATTGGTTTTATGCTTGGTGGCATGATTTTGGACCATTACCAGAAATGTTCCCGCACAAAGTTCAAGAGTCATTTGAAAATTTCTCAGACAAATACAAAAGACAAAGTTGTATGCACAAATACCCTTTGATGCTCAAATTCTACAAAGAGTTCAGTTTGACCTGGATTTTAAGGATCCAACAAAAAATTTGGCTAGATGAAGATACAAATTTATATTGGTTAACAAAAGAAGCTGAAGTCAAATGGTGGAACAAAATGGACATCAAACAGCTTGAACAAAGAGCCATATCAGAATGGTTTAGGCAAAATCCCAAGTTTAACAAACTACTCTCAAAGGCCTCTCCACAAAAATTCCAACAAACTGATACCCAACAAACTGAAGAATTCTTAATGGTGAAGAATACAATCCAGACAAAGTTAGCACAAGCAAGTTCCTTGGAAGAAATGAAGGCAATTCTACAAACAGCCAGTGAAGAAGAATCAAGCTCTTCAGTAAATTTCGAACAAGACAATGAAGATGACTGTTATAGGTTATTTACTCCCATAGGACAAGGTAAAAATAAGAAGGTCGTGTACCTTGGAAGGATATCCGGATGTGAAGAGAAAGATTTCAAGTCCGCACAGTAGAAGATGGCACAAAGTTGGTCTATAAAAAGGGCACAAGGATGAAGAAAGGAATCATCAAGAAAAACAGAGAGAAAACACCCGAGTGAAAAATGTATTCTGAGTGTTTCATTTGTATTTCAAATTCAGTCTCAATTGTCTCAATTGTTAGTTTGATCAAGTTGCTGTAATACCAACAAAGTTAATCAAAGCTCAATTATCCTTATTCAGGTACTTTTTATCTGCATCCATCTCGTTTAAAAACTATGGTTGAACTAGCTTCCGTCCGTTATACTATCTGATACATTGGTATCATATATATATATATATATATATATATATATATATATATAGCAAGTTCCGTGGATGAGATGAAGGCAATTTTACAAACAACCAGTGAAGATGAAGGTTCAAGCTCCTCAGTAAATTTTGAACAAGATAATGAAGATGACTGTCATGGAATATTCACTCCCATAAGACGAGGTAAAAACAAAAAATGACAAGATTATAACTTGAAGATAATTAATTAAGTAATAAAACTAAATGGGTTAGGTTGCCGACAAGTTTTTCAATCAAGGAAAAGAAAGGTGCAAGATTAGTGGACAAGGTGGATCAATAATCAGAAGTGGACAAACTACTTTTCTCAAAGGACAAATTGCTTTTCTCAGAAGGATAGCTATCCGGTTGTGAAGAAGAAAATTTGAAGTCAGCACAGTACAAAATTTCCTCTATAAAAGGATTACAATCAGCCACAAAGAAGGGCACCCAAGAAAATTGTGAGAAGAAAACCTAAGAGAAAAATCATTGTTTAGATATGTATTCAGAGTGTTATAGTTGTATTTCAATTTCAGTTTCAATTACAAACATTGTATCGGTTATGATCAAGTTGCTGTAATCAATATAAAATTCATCAAAGTTGATCAATTCTTCTGATTCAGGTATTTTCTAGACCAATTTACATTCAGTCTTTTATAGTTATTATACCATCTGATATATATATATATATATATATATATATATATATATATATATATAGATATATATATATATATATATATAGATATATATATATATATATATCTGTGTGTGTGTGTGTGTGTGTGAGGCATCTCTTCCAACTGCGTACCTAGGTTATCCTACTAAAAAGTATATTACTACATGTCTTCTAGAAATTAATAGAAACTAGACTCACTTTATTTCAATACAAATCAATCAACTATAGATCTGAAAGGAAAGGAGAGAAAACAACATACAAAGCCAATCGCTTTGTAGAAATGCTTGCCCTGAGCCCAGAGTGTGAGGTTTGAACTGGAAGGAGACCAGCCTCTGCCGGCGACAGCATAACGCACCGACGACACGCCGTGCACCACCGCAAGGACTAGTAGTGCCACCACAATGCTCCACCTCATTTTCTGTAGCTTATTTTTTATTTTGGGTTCTGAGCTCTGAGTATGTAGAAGAGCTTACGGGGATAGGATGGTGAGACTTGTCGGAGTGACGACATTTTTCGGTGGTTTTGTTCAATAAGGATGTGGTTGGAGGAGAGATCTGGTGGTGGATTGTAGAGAGAGAGAAAGTGAGGTGTGGTGTAGAGAGAGAAAGATGGTTGAGTGGTATGGATTTTGTGAGAGAGTATTGTTTATTTGGGGTATTTATATAAAAATTACTGACCGGTTTGTATTGTGAAAACTGAATTTTTCTATTGTAAACGCTCAAAAATCTACAATCGAATTAGGTTAAGGAATTGGGGGCACCAGCGACCTGCAAGGCAACAAAAGCAAACCTAGAGACGTGAGGGTGATGGTGGATGAGATGGATGTCATGGTTGATGGTAAGTCCTCGGAGGTTGGTGGAGGACGGGTCAGAAGCTCACCGGAGTGAAGGAGTCTCCGATATCTTGCTTGAGAAGAAGGCATCATAGAGAGAGGAAGTATGTTCGTCCGTAGCTAGTTCTGAGTAGCTAGGGTTTGTTCAGTGAGTACTTCCTCCTCTCTCCCTTGCTCACATGCCTCCTATATAGCTCAACTAACCGTTGGAGTCCTTCCTCCAATATCGGTGAGGCAGTTGGAGTCTCCAAGTGGGTTGGACCACGTCTTGGTTAGTTGGAGGAGTTGTGGGTAGTTTGTCTTGTTAGCTAATTAACTAGCTTCCTCATGAGGCGGTCGATTTAGTAACTCTATTGACTGACTGGGCGAGGTGGGATGGTAGCCTACCCACCATTTGGTTGGTTCCATGAGGAAGGTCGTGTACCTTGGCTTTTCTAAGACCAAGCGCAAGAGCTAGCTCTCGTAGGTTGGTCAGGTCCAAGGATCAAATATGGACCTTAGATGATTATCAATCTCCATAGGTAGACCGCCTCGTGGCTAGTCTTCACCCCTCGGGTCCCCATGTCAAGTCGACGTTTGGCCAAATGTATTTGGACTGGACCTCAATTAGCAAGGTCATCGAGTGACTGAAATGCACTCGAATATTCTCGTGGACGAGGCCTGCTCACCTCTAAATGGGCTACAAACGATGCCTTATCACGTAGTATTTGGACTAAGTTCTGGATTGGACAAGATACGAATTTTTGCCAATGCACCTATAGATTAGGAAACTCTTCCCTCTTGCTATACTTACTTATTGGAAATTATTCGGCTATATATAATATATGTCATATTGTCATTTATAAAATCGGTTAATTTATATGTTTTTCGAAATCCGTAGGTTTAAAGTTGCATGATAGATGAAATAATTGTATCCAAAATGTTCAAACAAGAAATATACCAACATATTTTGTGTAAATTTTTTACTTGAAGTGTATCATGACAAAAGATTTTTTTACTTGAAGTGTTTCGGTTGTTCCACACACGAAATAAATACTTAAACCTGCCGCTACAAAAAGATATATAAATATCTCTCCCAAAATTGATTGTATTATCAATTTATATCCACACTTCATTTAAACAACACTCCACTTGCAACTCTTTATTTATTAATTACTTAATTAGTATAACCCCTCTTCTCTCATAACTCTCTTGTTACTATTGTCAGGTAAAAAACTTATCAAATTTATAAAGTCCACACATATAGTATTATTTTTTAGAATATTTAAGTATTGAAAATTATTCGGCTATATATGTCATATTGTCATTTATAAAATCGGTTAATTTATATGTTTTTCGAAATCCGTTGGTTTAAAGTTGCATGATAGACGAAAGAATTGTATCCAAAATGTTCAAACAAGAAATATACCTACAGATTTAGTGTATTTTTTTTTACTTGAAGTGTATCATGACAAAAGATTGATAAACTTTGCCATCTACTCCCCGGTAATCTTTTTTCACCGATCCATTAATTTTAGTTACCACATCCCCTTGTTTGTGAGATGATGTAAAACGACCTTGTAAAACTTAAGGGAGAGTTGAAGAAGGGTTTTAAGTTTTCTAGAATTTGTATTATTGGAGAAAGTCTAGTAAAAGGTCTGATTTTACTTTACAAAGGAAAGACTACATTACATTAGACTAGTGTAAGCTATATGGGGGAATTAATGTTGTATCTTTGAGTTTTTATAACTAGGGGAATTTATATTGTGATTGTAGGTTTTTGCATCTGGCGCGCTGTAAGTTCGGACTTATCTGGGAGATTTATCTGGTGTATGTGGGTTTTTGCATCAGTGAAATTTATTTTGTGTCTGTGAGTTTTTATAACTGAGGGAATTAATGTTTTGTCTGTGAGTTTTTATAACTGGGGAATTTATGTTGTGTCTGTGAGTTTTTATAACTGGAGAATTTATGTTGTGACTGTGAGTTTTTATAACTGGGGAATTAATGTTGTGTCTGTGAGTTTTTATAACTGGGGGAATTAATGCTGACCGCGAGCAACTTAAACAGGTGGATTTTCCTATCTATATATATGATAAAAGTGATGATGAAAATGGAAGGAGAGCTATGCCACGTATGCAAAAATCCTAGGTGGCAAAACGAAGCAAAAAATAATTCATTTATAATTCACTAATATTTGAGTCATCCGGTCAACATAAATTTGAATTTATTTTTCTTCTTCTATACATACGCCTAATTTGAAACAAATAAGTAGTTTTAAAGCTTTCCCTATTTTTATGGGTGAAGTAATCTAATCATTTTTTAATCTTCTTAGATTTGATGTAACTGGGTCAACATAAATTTGAAATTATTAGTTTTAAAGCTTCCCTATTTTTATGGGTTAAGTAATCTAATTATAGTTAAAATACATAAATTATAATTCATTGTTATTTGAACACGGATAATTATTTCTAACATAAGAAATCTGATATGTCCACCATCACCAATCCTATATTTAGGGATTTAATTTTAACCAAAAAATAGGTATTTACTAATAAAACAAATTGCTAAAGGAGTATTTTAACAACAAGACCTATTTTTTAGGAATACAATTGGAATTGCCCCGTTCCAACAACTCAAAATTTCAAAATATCTAATTAATTCCGATTTTCATGGTTTGTTATGTTTTCCTAATTGTATGGGTATTTAAATTCAAATATTCTCCAACTTCCCATAATTACTTACCAAGTCGTTAATGTTTGTTACATAAGATACGTCCACCTCTTCCGTTATCTATATATGTGCGTGCGTTTGTGTGTCTGTGTGTTGAAAATCCTGCGTGCACTAGCACATTCCACATTTTGCAAGCTAATAAACAACGAAGAGACAAAGGAAGATTTCATCCTGTTCATATTACCCATTATACTTGAAACTCAATATGGAGATGCTCATCAACATTATGGAAAGAGTTGCTATCGATTCACCCACTTCATGGGCAAATGCGAGCAATAGGTTTTCTATCCGTTTTTTTTATGTTGCCTACTTATATTTTAAAATTAGTTAGACTAACATGAAATTTTTGTCTACTTATATATGATCAAACGTGTTGCGGATTTTACCTCTCGACGCCTCATTTCAAATTCCAGAATCGATGTTCTATAGGCTTTCAAATGCAAAGAACCCCGAGGCAGTGTTTAGGAATTCATTGGTTAGTATTTTTTCTTTATTTGTTGATTTTTTTTATTGGCTCAGTATATGTTAAAATTTTTGTCGACTGTTCAACCCAGGTCCAATACTTCGAAAATGGTAAACAAGATGAGGCATATTGTCTGATGGAAATGGCCATGAAATTCAAGCACCCAGAAGCCCTATACTGTTTGAACTACATGAAAAATTTTAGTAGTAGTGTTAAGATTCGTGATGAAGGACTTAAAGTTTTATCCAAAATGAAGGAGGATAAAGAAGGTGTATCATTCGTGGCTGCATGTCATTGGTCTTTACAGTTAAGACTTTCAAAGCTTAATCTCAAGAATCCAGACTATCTGTTGGTTCCACCTTCCTGTAAGAAAAAGTTGTTAAATTACAACATGCACATGAAGGAGACGTGGATCCCATTCAAGTACAATCTTTGTCACGAATGCGTTGGTGACCTTGAAGTTGCTTATATGAGAGCATAACATGTTTATGATTTATTAAACTCTCAATTCCCTCATATATTCTAATGTATTTCATTTCGAATATGTTAAAATGAAACAGATAATTCATTCTGCAATGTCCAGCACTAGAGATCGTAAAGTTGTCGCCTTCTATAAAGAAACGGTTTCGGTCATTCTCACCATATTAGAATTCCTTTTATCCAACTCAATATATCAACAGCAAACACGAAACAACACTATGGCAGAATAAACTTTTGTTATCATTTAAGGTTGCAAATAGAAAAATTAACAATTAAGTAACAATAATCTGTAAATTCTGGACGAAAACAGTTGAGTACCATTGTAACAATAATATTAACTTCTACAACTAAATGCTAATTAATCCATGTTCAAACAGTTTAGTACCTCAAGATCGGACCTTGCTTATGTATAATATTTTATTGTACTTTTGAATTATAACTTAAAATAGAAACAATCTATAAATCAAGTTGACGTCCATTAATCACATTAGTTTAGATTCAAATTATATCAACTCCTCAATTCTTTGTAATTAGTCTACTAATTTTGGAATTATATTGTAACTGTTTGTATCGAAGTATATGGATTTGTTACGCAGAATCACCTACCAAGACTTGATAAATATAGGACTGATCGTTAGTTGTTAGTGTTGGTCCAGATAACGGCAAAGTAAAAGAATAGAGGGGGGGGGGGGTGAATAGTCTTTTACTTTTGTCGATAAACACATTTCTCGAAGCGGGGTTTCGATACTTAAATCAGAGCCGGAAGACTTTAAGATAGGTAAGTGCGAAACAATAAGTAAGTGTGTGTGCTTTCTTTGAAAGATAAATCTGAAGGTAAATAACACAGCAAGTATAGTGGTATCTGGAGGTGGCGTAATCCTCCAACTAATCCACTTCGGTCTTTCTGAGACCTAGAATTCACTAGAACAGATAATTGAGTTCACCTTACAATAATCCTATTCTAAGATTCCTAAACAAATGGTTCCCAACCAAATGTTCCCCCTGAGTTATTCTCCAGCTTCTAGAGCTAAGTACTTCATCTACTCAGATAACCTTGGAGTGATCTTTGCTGATAAGTTGTCATCTATTATAATGTTTCTGAGAGTATGATCTTCAGAAAGGTACAGTTTACAGAGTGCGATGCAACTTTTACAGATAGAGAAATTCAGAAACAATCAGCAAAATTACAAAAAGTAACAAAACATACTAAGTAAATTAGAACAACAGGAGAGTCCAAGCTCGAAGTAAACATTCTACGACACTAGTCTTCAAGTCTTCAAAAATAACTTAGGTTCAGAAACCTCAAGTTCTTCAGCACCCTTTCTGGATCAGTTGACATAATCATCCACTTTTCTGCATTCTTGGACATAGTCATAAAGATTCCTTCTGACAGAGAGTTCTGTCTTTCTGGACAAATCACATATTTCTTGGTAACTCTTGCCAAGTTTATGATTTTTCCTCAGAAAATGTTTGACCCAAAAGTATTTTCCCCAGACCCAGGCATGGTCTACTTGCAGCTGAGATAGGTTGAAATATTTGTATATTTCTTCCAGATAGTGTATATCATCTATGTATTCATCCAATGTCATATAGAATGACTCATAGGTTGAAACTCCTAGTTTGTTCTTCTTGCTGTAGCTACCATCCATTTTTCGTACTTTGTGTACATCATCGGGCTTTGGGTAAGGACAGGCAAAGGAGAGGTCCATCTTTCTGGCATCGTTTCTCTTCTCTACTTCAAAGTTTAGCCAGGCATGAAGGTGCTCAGATTTTAGCAATTAAAGTCACCTTCTCTCCATTTCAGTATCTGGTTGAGGATGGGAGTTGGAAACTTATCATTGACAAGTAAATGTTGTAGTTCCAGAATCCAATACCCTCTCTTGTTCAGAATGCACCTATATGAAGACTCTTCATTACTCGTCTTCACATATTCAATGTGGACATCAGTTGGCTTTTCTTGAACAATTTCTCTGTTTGTTCTGCCAAACTGGGAATCCCTTCTTGCTTTTCTGTTGGGTGGCCTTCTGTCAGGAGATCCTCTAACCCTTTCTTCCTGCCTTGGGGCTGTGCTGGTGGAAGTTCCTTGTATTGACTTGGTATTTCCAGAAGGAGTTACAGCCAAAGGCATTCTTTGCCGAGGAGGTTGTGAGGTGCTTGCCTTCTTCTCTTGTGAAGTGGATGTTCATCTGTATCAGATTCATCCTCATCATCATCATTGAAGTTCAACAATGGAGGCTTGCAGCTTTCTTGGTCTCTCACTTCTCCTTCTTCTTGGTCTTCTCCTTTTTCAGGTATTCTGGTTGTTCCCTTCTGAGATCTTAAGGGACTTGGTTCCCCTAGTGACCATACTTCTCAGCCTTCTGGCTGGTTGATCTGGAACAACTTCTTCAACAGGGGCATCTCCGGTGTTCTTGATGACTAGTTGACTTGAGGAGGGAGGCATAGATTGTTTTCTCTTTCTTCCTCTGCCTTTCTGAGGCATCTCTTCTTCTTCCCCCTTAGTCATGAATGACTGACTCATAATGGCATAAGCTTCAGAGAGTGAGTCAAAGTTTTTCTAGAGATTATTGTGCACCCTGACCAGTTCTTGGATTTCTTTCTTCAGCTAGTGGTTCTGCTTAACTAGTTCCTGCTCCTTTCTGTTGAGCTCTTCAAGTGGCCTAAGAATGGCGTTGGCTTACAGAACAGCATGGCTGGCTTCATTGAGTGTTGCATTAGCATTGTTACAATCCTCATCCCTGACCAACCCTAGGTCTTTCTGAGAGAGCTATCTTTGGTTGCTCTGTTGAAACGCATGACCCAATGACTTCATCTCTTCCGGGATGATTTTAGCACTACGTGTCTTGAGCAATTAGTGTCTTCGAGTTCCAAAAGATACTATTTCGCACGGCAGTGCTCTTCACTTCTTGAACTACTTGGTGCGAGAGAATATATGAGGAGCAAGTAGAGCTCTCTTGTGTTGGTGACAAGTCTCTCATCTTCTGCGTCGAGAATCAAGTTTTGGTTGTTTTCAGCATCACTCTTATTATCTTTTTCTTGAATAGTTTGCAGATTGACAACCTTTTTCTGCTTTCCATCAAGTGTGCTGGCCTTCTGAGAAGATGTAGAAGGTCTTTCTGATGCAGTCTCAGCATCATCTTCTTCATCATCATTGTCATCCATGGCATCTATTTCAGCAGCTGTGACAAAAATGACATCTTTTAGATTTCTTTGCTCATCTAGGAGCGCCAATTCCTGGGTGTTAGCTTCTTTGAGCTTTTGAATTTTGGCTTCCTTTTCATCAACAAGAGCTTGACACTCTAAGTTGATTCTCTTTTCTTCTTCCAACACCTTTCTGAGTTGTTCAATCCTGAACTCAGCGGCAGATATCTCTTCAAGTATATCGTTCTGTTCTACCTGTTGGGTTTTCTGATGAGACTTTGAAGGTGATGATGATGATGGGTCTTTCTGAGCATTGGAAGGAGTGGCCTTTTCTGCACTTCCTTTGCTAACTTTCTGAATCCCGCCGTTTCCAGGTTGGGGATCATCATTCTGATCATCATCATCATCATCCTTGTTTTCTTGACTTGGATGCTCAGAAGGGGGTACTTGATAATCATTCTCGTCCATTTCTTCTTCATCTTCTGAAATCAAGTTGATCACATTTGGGAATGTAATCATTCTCCCATTCACTTCTTCTTGCTCAGCTGGGTAAGTAGTGAGCTTACTAGGCAATGCAGGATGGGTTACCATCTGCTCTTGGGTTTGAGCATCCGTAGTTTTGAAATCTGCTAGAAGTTTTTGTGCTACTTCATGAGTGAAGTCTTCATGCATCAGATTGGCAAAAGAATAAGACTCTGTTGGGAACAATGCATGAATGAAGGGGGTACTTGATAATCATTCTCGTCCATTTCTTCTTCATCTTCTGAAATCAAGTTGATCACATTTGGGAATGTAATCATTCTCCCATTCACTTCTTCTTGCTCAGCTGGGTAAGTAGTGAGCTTACTAGGCAATGCAGGATGGGTTACCATCTGCTCTTGGGTTTGAGCATCCGCAGTTTTGAAATCTGCTAGAAGTTTTTGTGCTACTTCATGAGTGAAGTCTTCATGCATCAGATTGGCAAAAGAATAAGACTCTGTTGGGAACAATGCATGGATGTAGTCTTCGGTTAGAATTGTGCTCTCTTTTCTGGGACGTCGATTACTCGTGCTATTTCAGAAAGGTCAGCCTTTCTGAGTTTCTGCCATTGTCTGAAGCACTTTAGATGTTTCTTGAGAGTGTGCTTCTGGAAAGCCTTGAGTAAATCAACTGGCACAAAACTTTGAGCCTGAAAGAGAGGGATCAAGTTAGTTTTGTTCAAACCACTTGAGTTGGTATCTGTGTGCAAAAGTAAGCTTTCTGAGCATACCTGTGTAGAAACACTAGGCTCATTTGCTTGGACTTTAGCTTGTTTGGGCACAGAGGCCTCAGATACCTTGTTGTGAGGAGAAGTCTGATCCTCAACATCCTTTCTTTCTGATTGAACCTGAGAAATAGAATCAAATATGTTTAGAAACTTGTTATCAGAAAAGATAAATAGAGAGATGCTTTCTGAGACTTCACTTACTTCCAAGTGAGGAAGCTCAGTTGCATCTTTCTCAGAAACCTTGGGGGTTTCTGACACCTTTTCTTCAGATACTGCTTGTTCAGCAGTTTCAGTTTCTATTGGAGAAGTTTTCAAGAATTTTTCTCCTTCCAATTGTTCTTCTGACTGAGCCTGTAAGAACAAACATAAGAGATTTAGTAGTGGGATTTCCAGAGCATTCTTGAAGGAGATTATTACTGAGTGCTTACCTTCTCATCAGAAGGCTCGAAGAATGCTTCTTCGAGCTTTTCACTCTGGATTTTCTTGGTTTGGTGTTGATCCCTCCACCTACTAGTCGATTAGAGCCTAAAGTAAGACAAAAAGAAATTTAGAACACAAGATATTAATTTTTCAAGCAAGCTATTTCTTATTCAGAGATAACTTAGCTACCGTAGAAACAGCTTTTCTTGTTACGAGGTTGAGAAACCTCTTCTTCATTCGGAAGGGTGATGATTAACTTCCCCCTGAAAGTTTGTCTCCAATATGGCCTGAAAAGAGTCAAGCTGATCATTGATCTTTTGGACTTGTGGTGAATCCACAGTCTCTCTGTGCTCATTGTCATTCTCCTCTGTAGTATCATTCTGAGTCTCCATCTCAGTTTGATCCCTTTCTAAGAGTTGAGCTCTCTCAGAAGGTTGAGGAACCTGTTCAAGAATGGGTTTTCTTGACAATATTGAGTCTTTGGTATTGTGAATGTGGAAGCAATGTCAGTATCTTCCATCATTCTATCTTCCTCACCCAGGCCTTCTTCTTCCTGCTGGGCAGAGGGGCTCTTATCTTTCTGAAGAGCTAAGTTTGATGCTCCTCCTTGGGTCTCAAGCTTATATCTTTTGAGCATTGTTGCAATTACTTCATCGTCCTCAGAATCACTGTTCTGTGTTGGCGCAGACCCATCTATGATATTTCTATCATCTCGGGAGAGTTCTGGAGCAGTCTGTTTCAGGATTCTTGGGGCTTTCTGGAACTGCCTTTCTGGGCGAACAACATCTTCTGAGACCTTGTCTCCAGAAGGTTGTGCCTCTTGAATGTTTATGGACTTGGAGGTCCTTTTGCCTTGAGCCCTTTTTCTTTTGGCGGTATGGAGGTTTAGCTTGAGCTTGCTCGAAACCTCCTCACCTTCTTTGTAGTTTCTTGACCTTTCCGAGTACTTGCTCGTGACAATTCTCCTTTTCTTCAAAGGCGTGTCGAAAAGGGAGTTGGTGACTGGATTTCTTGTTTCTCTCTAAGAGTAATCCCCATGGTTTCCAGAATGTAACATATCCTGAGACCAAAGTGCATATTGGCTTTTGGCTCAGCAAGGGCATTGATGATTTTGGGCTCAAATTCCTCAATATGTCCAAGGAATTTGTTGAAGGCGTACTTCCCCCAATTGAAGTGGGTTTCCTGCCCTTCATTCTTCTGGTTCAGAAGATGCATCATCATCCATCTCTCCATACTTATCTGGTCTACTCCACCTTTGTTGCCATCAAAGCAGATGCTGTGATGGGAGCAAAGTACTCGGTGTTTACAAGATGACATTACGATAGCTTTGAATAAAGTCTCTGGCAACCTTTTGCATTTTCCAACCGGATTGCCTCAAAAGTTCTTTGGCCTTGAATCATTGAGGCGTCCTTGATGTTGATATCTTCAATAGTTCCTCGATTTTCAATCGAACAATTTGCGAAAGCCTTGCGATCGAGAACAATTTCTTGTCCTTGGACTTGATGCGCATGTACTTTTCTTCTTTATCATTCACAACCTTTGTGAAGATTTTGGAGTTGTAGAACTCCGACATCCGATGTGGATAGGCCATGGGTGCAAGCAGATAAAACACATAGATATGGGAATTCTTCAACATCCCCAATATCAGTTTCCTTTCTGGTTTTGAAGGTATAACTGCTGGTACATATTTCTTCACTAAGAATGCTCCCCAATTCATTTTATGACTAGGGTTCCAGTCCGAAGGGGTGAATTCTCCCAGAAGGTGTTTATTCAACACCTTAAGTTCTTTTCCTCCTTGCTTTTCAGCAGGAGTAGATGATCCGGCCTTAGGGTTCTTGGTGGTCATCTTCTTGGGTGCCATCTCTTTATATAAAGTTTTGAATAAGTGGTTTTGTAGAAGGATTTTGCATAAGTAATTGAGATTAGTTTATCTTTTCAGAAGACTAAGCACAAAAAGTTGAGTTTGCAGAAGGGGGTTTGCATAAATCTTGAGAGATTTTGCTATTTTGATGCAAGTTTGAAATTTCGGATTTGGTAAAAGTGTTTGTCTTTTGCCCAATTCCTATATATATAGCAGATAAAACGTACATAGATACAACATACATATAGCTGAATATGAATGCGTGTCTTTGCATCTGCATAGGCGTGGTACGTCCTTTGTACTTCATTAAATGCGTAGTGGGCCATGTCTGCATTTCTCAACAGACATTACTTGCTTTGTTTTAATCTCATCCGTTGAGATCAAACGTTTATTCATCAAGGGCTTATATTGAATATCTTGTAATGATATCAATCAACAAATGGTAATATGCCGACTTGATGGATTTTTAATATGCTACATTCATTGTGTCACTAAGTAAAGAGTGAGAACACTTTGATCGTTTGAGCTTATCATTCTGAATGTCAAGTCCTTATCTATATATTGTTTATCATGAAAATGGTAAAAATACATGACATTGGACATGTTTGACTTTCAGAACTTATACCTTTTGGGCTTTGTGTGTCTTTTCTCTTTATGTCTAAATAGTTTCCTGAATTCAAGAATCAGAAACTTCAGTTGTTTGAACGTATTTGACCCCTCTTAGTAAGTAAGTTCTAGTCTTATTTACTCATTGAGTGTGTACCAACCTTTGCCTTTCTGGATACCCGTTCCAGAAATGTTTTGCCTTTCTGAGTGTTGCTACCGAACTTTGCAACACTTTGCAACTTCTGAAAACGTGTTCTCAGAGGCCTACTTCTTTTCTCCCTTACTAATTCTGACTTTAGAGATTCAGGACATTTTTCAGTCCTTAGGCAACTCCATCAATCCAAGATTATGTCTTAAGGTCAAGAACCGGCTTTCTTGTAGGGGCTTGGTGAAGATATCTGCAAGTTGGTCTTCTGTGCCAATCTTGAGTATCTTTATATTGCCTTTTTCAACATGGTCTCTGATGAAGTGGTGTCTAACATCAATGTGCTTTGTTCTGGCATGGAACTTGGGATTCTGTGTGATTGCAATAGCACTTGTGTTGTCACAGAAAATAGGAGTTTTCTCTTCATTGAGTCCATAGTCTCTGAGTTGTTGTTGAATCCACAGAATTTGTGTTGCACAACAACTGACAATATATTCAGCCTCTGTGGTAGAAGTTGCAATTGAGTTTTGCTTCTTGCTAAACCATGAGATAAGTCTTGTTCCCAGAAACTAACAAGTTCCTGAGGTACTTTTTCTATCAAGCATTAATCCAGCATAGTCAGCATCTGAGTAACCAGCCAAACTCAATCCACCTTCTTTAGGATACCACAAACCTACATTTACTGTAACTTTCACATACCTTAATACTTTCATAGCAATGTTGTAGTGTGATTGCATTGGATTTGTTTGAAATCTAACACACTCATTTGCATATTGAATATCTGATGCCTTGCGATAAGGTAAAGTAGTGAACCTATTAATTTCATATACTTGTGTTCTTCAACACTCTTATCGATTCAAGATAGGTCATTTTGGTTCCTATGCTCATAGGTATCTTAGCATTCTTTTCAGAGGGCTTAAGATTGAACTTTGTGAGCATGTCTTTTGCATACTTTGTCTGACTAATGAATATTCCATCATTGAGTTGCTTGACTTGCAATCCTAGGAAATAGTTCAATTCTCCCATCATGCTCATCTCAAACTTATTTTTCATGAGATTTGCAAAGTCATCACAAAGTTGCTTGTCCTTAGATCCAAATATAATGTCATCAACATATACTTGAACTAAGAGCGCTTCCCATCATGATTTAAGGTAAATAAAATTTTATCAACTTCACCTTTCTTGAAACCACTTTCCGTAAGGTATTTGGCCAAAGTATCATACCATGCTCTTGGAGCTGTTTGATCCATATAGAGCTTTCTGTAGTTTATAGACCATTCTACTTTCTGAGGAAACTTCAAAACCAGGTGGTTGTTCAACATAGACTTCCTCAGCAAGTTCACCATTCAAGAATGCACTTTTGACATCCATCTGATAAATTTAAAGTCTTTATGAGCTGCAAAGGCCAGAAAGAGTCTTATTGCATCCAATCCGCAATGGTGCATATGACTCATCAAAATCTAAACCTTGATGCAGGTGAATCCTTGGCAACCAACCTTGCTTTGTTTACGGTTATTTCACCGATTCATTCATCTTGTTTCGAAAACCCACTTGGTTCCAATCACGGATATTCCTTCTACAAATGGAACTAGTTTCGGACTTTATTTCTTTCAAATGATCGACTCTTCTTGCATTGCAGAGATCCAGTCTTGGTCTCTTAATGCTTCTTCAATAGTTTTAGGTTCAATGTTTGAGATGAAACATCCAAAGAGAGAATTGGAATTTTCGGCTATTGCTCTCCTAGTCCTAACACCTTGATTGATTGGTCCAATCACATCCTTTGCAGGATGATCCTTGATCCATCTCATCATGGGTTTGGGGCTAGTAGGGTCAACATCTATGTGATCTGAATGTGAATCACTATGATTATGACTTGATACTTCTTCAGTATCTATGACATTTTGTACCACAGGAGGGCGTTGAATGTCTGACACTTGCTCAGTGTGAGGGCTTTCTGGGACATGCCTGTCAGAGAGGTCATTTCCAGAATTAGCTCTTTGATGAACATCTTCAGTTTCCATTTCTGGAATTTTCATAGGAAATTCTTCATCATGTCTGAGAATCATCTGGTTGTTACTAGGCATTTCATGCTTTTCTTCGTCAGAGTCATCCTCTCTTTCCATAATGATGTTTTCCTTTACGAGGGTTCTTCTTGAGAATCCTTTAACATTAGTTCCTTGAACCTTTACGAGAGTTCATCATCAAGGGTGATTTCTTGCTTTCTTCATAGAATCTGACATGACCGATTCTTCAATCTTCTTTGTTCTTTTGTTGTAAACTCTGTAAGCTTTGCTATTCATAGAATAACCAAGAAACACTCCTTCATCTGCCTTTGGTTGAAATGTTCTTAGATACTCTTTTCCATTGTTAAGAACAAAACATCTACAACGAAACACTTTCAGATGTTTAATATTAGGGGGTCTACCAACCAAGAGCTCATAAGGGGTCTTGTCATGGTGTTTGTTCATCAAACATCTGTTCTGAGTGTAGCATCTTTGTGTTCTGACTTCAACCCAATAAACTTCACTTATTTTAGTGTCGTTGACATTGTCCTTGCTGCTTCTTTAAGGGTTCTATTTTTCGTTTCTGCAACACCATTTTGTTGTGGTGTTCTTACAAAGGAAAGTTGATGTTGTATACCTTTGCTGGTACAAACCTCCTTTATGTACTGGTTGACAAATTCAGTACCATGGTCATTACGATTGCATACCTTGTCATTTTCATGACTTCAAGCTTATTTAGCAAGTTTGGTATCTCCACCTAGCATCATTTATGCTTGGAAAAAGACAAGTGAATCTTGAGAAGTCATCTACAACAACAAGACCATACTTCTTTCCCGCATAACTAGTTCTGAGATGATTCAAAAAGATCCATGTGTAATAGTTGCAGTGGTCTAACACTAGAGTGTCTGATTTTGGACTTGAAAGAGATCTTAGATTGTTTCCCCATCTGACAGGCAGAACAGATACCATCTTTCTGAAAGATGTTTTGGGAAGGCCAACTACTAACTCTTTCTTGGCAAGTTTGTTCAGAGTTTTGAAATTCAAGTGACTCATTCTTTTGTGCCATAACGGTGCTCTTACGTGACCTGATTGACTCACCATGAGACATTCTTCAGTTGTGGCAGATGCTCAATCGGCAACATAAAGACTGCCTTTCCGCCTAGCAACCAAGACTGTCTACTTTGACTCATTGTCAATAAGTTTGCAATATTTTGCTTTAAATTTCACAGTAAATCCCTTGTCTGCAAACTGGCTCATGCTAAATAGATTGTATTTCAAACCCTTAACATGTAATACGTCAGTAATTGTTAAGGATCCCAATTTGACGCGTTGCCAAATCGGAGAGGATTTAATTCTCCTCCAAATCGATGTCCGGTCCATTGTTGCAAGCTTTGTAGTTGACAGATTTGCTTTGTCTCTGTCATGTGCTTTCGCATCCACTATCAAATAGCCATTGAGCCTTAGTCCAAGAGGCGTTACGCAAAACAGAAGCGAGTTAGGTTCTTGCCTCGGAGATAGAACCACTTAGACTAAACATTCTTCCAGAGGAATCCACATTTTAGTGAATTTCTTAGGAGTTTGTTTTGTCTAACTTTATCGAAGGAAACAATAGAATCGGTAATTTTGATCTCAATCTTCCTTCTTGAGGTGTTTCTAGGTGTTCCTTTTGGTGTTTCTGGACCACAGGTTTCGGGATTGCTTTTGACAAACTTAGCCTTTCGGAGTTCCTTCTAGCTTTGGCATTCAGTTTTTCGTGGTTTGAGATTTCTTCCACTTACATTTTGCTACGTGCAATATCGACTTTGCGCCATTGTTCTTGTCCTTCCTTATATTGTTGTAAAGGACTTTTCCAATATACGATAGCCAATGCCATTTCGAACACCTTTGGCTTTCTGAATGCGGTCTTCAGAAGCCTTACTAGTTTCTGTACTGTCTTTATTTTCATAAAATGGTACAGTAGAGAATTTGCCTATTCCAGCAATTCTTCCTTTCCTAGTAATATGGCAATGTGGATGGCTACATGTCTGAGGGTTGTATTTCTTTTCAGAAGTTTCACCCACAAGTTTCTTGTGAACTTGTTGTTCTTTCAAAGGTTGGGTTGCTACTCCTTTTCCTTTGTCAACTACCTTAGCTTTCTGACCAATGCTATAGGTGGTTGAAGAACCATTCTGTTGACTTTTTACAAAGGTCAACCTTTCATCACTCTTCTTCAGAGGAGATGAATTACTCGATTGTTCATCAAGTCCAAGTCCACCTTTCTCAGAGGGATCTCTCAGATATGATTGAATCTCAGTGAGAGTGTCACTAGACTTTGCATAAGATTGGAAGGATAGCTCTTTCTTTCGAAGTTCCTCATTCTCAGAAAGCAGCTTTATCATTTTATTATTAAGTTCATCCAAGGCTAGTTTGTGAAAATTTTCATTTTCAAATATCTGATTTTTCAGAAGGGATATTTCAGCGCTCTTGTTCTCAGATACCCTGGTTAGCTCAGAAACCTCTTTTTCAAGAGTTTCTTTGCTTTCCTCTAGAATTCTGGTTTTGGATTGTGCTTCCAGAAATTCTTTCTCATAACGATCCAATTCACTCCTGATTAACTCCAGATCCTCAATTCCATCATCACTCTCATAGTACAGAAATTGTGAAATGTTTGTTACCTCATCAGCCATAAGACACATTTCAATGTTGGAGATGTCTGGACCAGCAATCTCAGCTACTCCACACATTTCATTCTTCTTAAGGCCGAAGTCGATTACGTCGTGGGTGATTCCACACAATTCTGGTGATGGTAGGTTTGAGTTATCTGAATCTCCATCTTCAGAATCTGTCTCAATATCTAGAGCATCAAGTTGGATTTGAATCTTCTTCCATTTCTCGTAGTTTTCGGGATTCAGAACGGGTGCATCACTCAGAGACATTCCTGCGCACTTAACACAAAAATTATATAGTCCTCAGAAAGGGACAAAGTTTCTTCACCTATCTGGGGATCTAGGTTCAGTGCAGAAGGCTTGGGAACCTCCTGCTCTGATACCACTTGTTGGTCCAGATAACGGCAAAGTAAAAAGACCTGGGGGTGAATAGTCTTTTAAACTTTTGTCGATAAACACAGTTTCTCAGAAACCGGGGGGTTTCTGATACTTAAATTCAGAGCGCGGAAGACTTTAAGATAGGTAAGTGCAGAAACAATAAGTAAGTGTGTGTGCTTTCTTTGAAAGATAAATCTGAAGGTAAATAACATGCGTAAGTATAGTGGTATCTGGAGGTGGCGTAATCCTCCAACTAATCCACTTCGGTCTTTCTGAGACCTAGAATTCACTAGAACAGATAATTGAGTTCACCTTACAATAATCCTATTCTAAGATTCCTAAACAAATGGTTCCCAACCAAATGTTCCCCCTGAGTTATTCTCCAGCTCCTAGAGCTAAGTACTTCATCTACTCAGATAACCTTGGAGTTATTCCCTGATTTTCCAAATCAAGTACTTCCTCTACTCCACGCCTTGATGGTGTTGGTTATAAGGTTTGTCAGAGAGGCTTCTTGTATAACTTTTCAGTTATGTTTCCAGAGAGCCTAATAGAACAAGACTACTTAATACACTTGTTCAAAGGTGTGGCAATCGCTCTTCTTGACCCAAGTAATTGATGTCCGTTCTGGAGAATGAGCTTCAGAAAGGTTATCTGATAGTTCAACTCTTTCACGAATAACAATCTCTTGTTAAGGTTCAGGACAACTTAGAACTACTAGTGATTCTTCAAGCAACATAAAGCTTTCAGAAAGGGTAGTAGAGTGCTTGAGAGAATACTTTGCTTGATGGTAAGTTTGCAAGATAGAGCGTTCTAAGGTATGTTCTTCAAGCATCTAAGTGTGTGATATATATATAGATAAATTTGAGAGGCGTTTGAATTGTATCCGTTGTGCTCTCTATCAAATTATATCCGTTTATATCTTGAACTATGTACTCAGAAGTCACTATCTCATTTTTCAGAGAGATCGCTTTTTAAAGATTTACGATGCATTTAATGCATAGTACTGTTCATTGTCCTTTAGTCTTCAACGGATACATTAGCCTTTCTGATGGCTTGCATGCTCCATACTCATGATGTCATATGTTCCAGAATCATGTTTCAAAAGTAACTAAATGCACTTAAGAAAGGATTAAGGACATAGTCTTTCCGAGTGAGACTAAACCTTGGTGTCTTCATAAATCTTGTGCAATCTCCAGTCTTGTAATCTTCAGAAAAGCTCAATTGCTAGGATTGATCTTCATGGTCTTCTTGAAATAAAAATTACATTCAGAGACCTATAATCCTAATACAAGATTTACTAGACTAATCATACTCAGTGATTTCCTCTTTTACAATGTTCAAGTGAACTAAGAGTACTTAATTACCTTTCTGGCAAAGATAAGAACATGTGATGAATGATCAAAATACTAACAGATATTCCAAACAGTTAGGAATCCTTAGATGCCATATCAATTGGTTTGTGCGTTACTAAGACTCTGTTCTCTTCAACTGCAATTTTCTGAACTAAACTGAATGGAACTGAACTAAACTGAACTGTAGTATAAAATATAACTAAGCAGAACTGAACTGAACTGAACTGAATGAGTTTTCAGTTGAAGATAACAGAGCCTAACCCGTGTGCTCCAAATCTTATCATTCTTATCATTATCCAGTTATATATATCCTTATATTATCCATCCATCCATCCATCCATATATTTATTTATATGTAAAGCACAAGGGGCTAAACCTCACCAAATTAATTCAATCCTACGTGGAATTTTGTGAAATTAGTTGTATTTTAGCCAGTATATATTTCATTGTTATTTTTGGTATGTTGTCTACATATATAGTTTTTATTAAATCTCATATAAGTTTATCTACAAAAATCCGAAAAATATTTTGAACATATATTTGAATTCGTCATGACAAGACGAATCCATAGACACCAATCTTGAGTAGTATTATTTAAAGAAATCATTTTATTCATTAAAATAAAATATAAATTTATTAAATAAGATAAAATGAATTAATGGAAATTTAAAAATAGAGTATTTATTAAATAAATTCAATATACGTGGATTTTTTTGGAATTAGTTGCATTTTCAACCAGTATATCTTCCACTATTTATTTTTTGTATGTTTCCTGCATATATAGTTTTTATTAAATTTAATATAAATTTATTCTACAAAACTCCGAAAAATATTGTGAACATATATTTGAATTTACCGTGACAAGACGAATCTATAGACACCAATCTAGATGATTATTATTAATTAAATAAATTATTTTATTCACTAAAATAAAATATATATTTATTAAATAAAATAAAATAAAATAATGGAATTTAAAAAATAGTGCATTTATTAAATATTTAATATTCTACCCATCTATTTAACAAGAAATTAATAGATATTTAGATTTTCAATTATAAATTTTGATTCTACGGTTGAGCAAAGTACGAATAGGGGGGCGAGAATTTTGTACCATGATGTTTTGCCAGGTTAAACGTGAGGCTAATATTTTAGTGCTCAGATTATCAGTTGGGTGTTCTTATATAATATAACGTGAGCGTGTCATTGTGGTATCTAATTACAAATAATAATAAAAGTATATGAAGGTAAGTGCAATCGTTGTTTCTGATAACGAATTGTCTTTTTTAGTTGAATTAAGATTTTGGATAGTGCGAATTGATCTGTTCCAATTTGATTAAAGAAGATGGAGAAGAAATATTGATTATCGTTGTTTTTTTTCTTCAATGATGAATTGATTTTGTTGGAGTTCGATTAGGTTTTGAATTTATTGGAGATGACATATTGAGATTTTTTAATGATGAATTGATTCTGTTGGGGTTGATTTAGGGCTTGAAATTTAATTAGAGAAGACAAATTGAGTTTTTGTAATGATGAATTGATTTTGTTGGAGTTGTGTTAGGGCTTAGAATTAGAATGAATAAAACATATTGGTTTTTTGTAATTAAAGTCTAATTTACATGTGTATCACAAATCGGTTCAATTTAACTTAAATTAAGTACTCAATTGCACAACTCTAATAGTGTGTACTTATATATATAAATAAATACTAGCATTTACGTAAAACACTACGTGTGTTAAGGGTTTTTATATAAACCAATGAATCTGTGATTGAAAAAAAAAGAGAAAATATTGAAAAATAATAAATAAAAGGGAGAAACTTACGCCAATGGGACTCGAACCCTGCACCTTCTACTGAAACAATGACACATGTACGTACCAGATTCAAATTGAATTAGTAAGATTTTAAATTGAATTACAAATTTAGTGAAACTTTTTGAATTATTATATTACTTTGAATATATTGTAATATATAAAGTTGATGGGCTAAATCCACCAGATTCATTCAAATTCTATCCATCCTACGTGAAATGTTGATACGGTTGAGCAGAGTCCGAATAGGGGGACGTATTAGTGTTGTTGCTAGGGATCATGAGGGCAATGTTATTGCTTGGTGATTTTTTTTTTTTTTTAATGTCTTATGGTTGCTGAAAATGCGGAAGGTTGGCCAGCCAAATTAAGAACAAAATTTGTTCGAGATTTTGAGTGGCAACATGTAGTAATTGATAGGGATTGTTCTTTGGTGATTAGATCTCTTAAATCGACAAATTTTAGCTTTGCCCCTTTATTTCACTTTTCAAAGAAATTCAGGTATTTGATGGAGAATTAAGCTTTGCCAAGTTAAACGTGAGGGTAACGTTTTAGCACATATATTATCGGTGTTATTATGATGATGTTGGTTTTGGTATATTTGTATTATCCACACCAAGATCATTTTAGCATATATTGTTATAGTGGTATATATGTTACTAGACATGCTTTTTTAGTTCTAGGATATAGAAGAGATACACATGAGCTAATTGGTGGTGTGTTGATCTCTACATGTCTATCAACAACATTTTACACGTGAAGACTTTCAAGTTTCTTTTCTTTATGTATAAGATTTGATCGGTAGGATGAGGTATAAGGGTTCTCTTCTCTCTCGGTCTCTCAGGAAGGTGGTTCTATCGACCAATTCAAGTCTTGAAATAATGATGTTCAGGTCCGGTCTAGCATATACTCGAACCCGTTCCACACCTTTGTTATATGACTCGAGCGCATTAAGTTAGTAAAAAGTACATTTTTCTCCCGGGGGGGGGGGGGGGGGCATAGAAACTCCCTTCGATTTTCTCTCTACTTTCTTGATCCATAACGGGCCTAGGGATCTAATACTCTCTAGGTGGGGAAACTCAATTCGATCTCCTCTCTACTTTCTTGATTTCAGTTTTTTAGATAGTAAAATTATTTTCATGTTAATGCGTATAAGGTTGAACTTATTTTTGATGCCAAGTTAATGCGTATCAAGGTTGTGTTACCTGCGCATGAATCCAGATAGGAGGACCTTTGGATCTATGCATGACATAGTCCCTTCAACTGATCCTATTTCAGTTCCAGAAGATAGAAGAGACACACGTGAGCTAATTGGTGGTGTGTTGATCTTTGCATGTCTATCAACAACATTTTATATGTGAAGACTTTCAATTTCATTTTCTTTATGTATAAGATTCTATCGGTAGGATGAGGTATAAGGTTTCTTTTCTCTACGATCGAAATATGTTCAGGTCTGGTCTGGTATATACTCGAACCCGTTCCATACCTTTGTTACAAGACTCGACCGCAACATTTTATGATTAAGTTAGTAAAAACTATATTTTTTCCGGCGGAGGGGGGTGGGGGAGTCTGCATATACTCTCTGGACGGGGAAACTCTCTTCGATCTTCTCTCTACTTTCTTGATACATAACGGGACTGGGGATCTGATACTTTCTAGGTGGGGAAACTCTCTTAGATCTTCTCTCTACTTTCCTGATCTCAATAATGAGCCGAGGGGGGGGGGGGGGGGGGAGAGAGTTACTCTCTAGGTGTGGAAACTTTTTTCTATCTTCTCTTTACTTTCTTCATCCATAACGGGTAATTTTTGTGTCTTTGGTGGGGTGACGCATACCACCGCGGGGTTGCTGGAAACCGGTGGGTTGGAAAAAACAACCGTAACATGTGAAATTATGTCTGTATAATATTTGTGTGTGTGCGTGGTGGGGTGACCACATATCACCGCAAGATTGTTGGGAACAACCCTATTGATTGTGTTGTATACTTTTGTATTTTATTTTGATTCTGTTTGAGGGATATATTTTTTTGTAGAAAAAATATGTACCTGTTACTAATTAACAATGCAGTGGTAGGACCCTATTTTACATTCTCTATAGTTAACATAAATAAACACTCAATGATATAATATTGGATGAAAAATGACTACCAAATGCACCAACGTCGTTCTGAGGAATTTTGACTATCGTATTTTCTCAATTAATTTATTTAGTCGTCACATATTTATTTCTTACTAAAAGTAAACTATATCGTGGTATCGCCACGGGTTAGTACTAGTTCTAATAGAAAGTCAGACATTTTTCTAGAATTTGTATTATTATAATTAGCAGTTAGCCACGTGTCAAATTTTCATTTGGTCAAATAGTATCAGTACCACCAAGATTAGCACTAGGGCGGAAATGAGTGGGGAAATCTTGATCCAATTGAAGGCCATATGAAATTGATGTTTGTTAATTATCCATGTATACATGTATATATCTTCTTTAGTAAAAGAAATTAAAATAAATCATTCCAAAGACGTATAATTTTGTCCGAACATGAGGAAAACTACAAAAAAGCTCATCGATCGTTTTTATCTGTTTGAGTTCACTAGGAGTGAAATAACTTGTCCGAAGGAGATTGCAAAAGAAATGAACGAGTGGTAGAGAATTTAAGTTTGTCAGCTGGTTAGCTTGGTGTCCATATCTGTACTAGTACGTGGTACTTGTATAATGCAAGTAAGCAAGCAAAATAAGAGTAAAAAGTGAGTTGCCATTTGTGCCAAACTGGAAGATGAAGGCCATTTTGATGATTATCAAATTCCAGAATAGTTGCATCGATTCGGTACCTGGCGTGCCATGCCTTGCAAGTACTGCTACTCATTGCTTTTTGTCCATCCAACTCCCTCATCAATCTCCCAATCCAATTTTCCAGATCTAAATTAATAATCATCTAACTAAAGAAATCGATTTTAAAATGAATGTGTGAAACACTTGGGTTTAATTGTGCAGGCTAGTGATCTAAGATTGCACACGGTATTATAACTTTGGTCTGGTATTATAACTTTGGTCTCACTGTTTCGAAACCATACCGACATCTTGCCAATTATACCAAATAAAATTCAAATACTAGTAATGTTATAAGCAAAAAGATATATCAAAGTGTTTAGCCAAAAATTGAGATTTGCTGTTATATGAGGCATTTTTTAATTTGAGCCTTGATCAATAGCTTATGTTGACGAACCTTCCGAAACTCGACACCTTGAGAAATTGAAATGTGTCTACGTAAGTGAGAGTTCAATGCAGAAGAGCTCTAGATGGAGAAGCACGAGCTGCCAATTAATGGAGTTGAAGAAGAATGTTCAAAGTGGTGATTATAGCATGTTCAGACGAAAATAACGTAGTTTCACGAAGAATGAAGTTATTCAAGCCCATATTAATCTTGGTGAGCATGAATTGGGATCCCAATTGTGACCCAAATCAATGCCCAGTGCTCATTTAGACCTTTTGGGCATTTTGACTGCAGATCAAGAAACAAAAATGCACATACAATACAATAAAAAGAAAGAGACAAAGACGAGAAACAAACAAAGAAAACACATGACATTAATTTAATTAATTAAGATAAGAAGCTACAACCATGTGTAATCATGATTCCACAGGTCTAGCGCAAAGCGTTGACAGTTAACAACATTAAATGACATCCTAAAACAGCAACACAGTGCTTAAAACGACGATGACGACATTAATAAAATAAAAACACACACAAATGACAAATCCTTGGTGAAAAAGCCAACATCTGAAAGTAATGACCCAAATTAAGCTAGATAGATAGGTAGGTAGTAATAGAACAGTTGCAGCTAGGCTAGCTATCTAGTACCCCCACATGCAATCGAGCTCAGTGGGTCCACCAATCTCCGAGACACCCCACTGGCCGTAACCGGCGTGCATGGGCGGCGGTGCAGGGAAAAAGTAATTACCACCACCCTCCTGCTGGTTCTGGTTCAACCATAGGTTTGGAAATACCGACGACGTCGACCCTCCAATGCCCCTCTGGAACCGAGAGGAGGACGACGACGACGATCCAGACGGGTCGTAATTCAGAACCGGAATGGGAGGCAGAGGAAGCTGCTGCTGCTGATTCTGGTGGTGATTGGTGAAAGTAGGCATTGGTGGTGCAGCCATGGAGAAACAGGACACGTGCTCCTTTAGTTTGTTGCTTGGAGGAGTAATGCAGTCTTCAAACAGCGGTGGCATCGACACGGAGACGGACGACGGCGAGCTGATTTCCGGGATTGAGATGGCCGACGGGCGCTTCTTTACAACGGAGGAGGTGCTTCCGCCGGCATTCTTTTGGAACACCCGTGAGATCACCCATTCATCCTGCACCATCAGTATTTCTATAATTAGATGAAGTAACTAATAATAAAAGGCAAAATAAACATTTGTGAAATATCTTCGTGTTTGTGAAATGTGAATTGTTATACAAATCACATGTTTAGTTATAAACATTACTCACTCAGTCATATCACTAACTTACTAGGATACTTTATCTAGTATTACGGAAAAATTATTAAAATATTAATTTATTATTATTATATTGATAGAGTTTTAGGTGATTGATAAATTAAGAGAAAATTAATACTGTGAAGATCAAGTAGTAATGATAAATAATAACGAATCAACATACAATATAAGATAAAAATTTTATATTTATTATTTTAAAAGTTTCTAATGAAATATAAAAAAGTAATATTAGAAAGTTTAATGAGACTGGATGGAGTATGAGTTTAGCAATGACGGGTAATAAAAGTGTATTTACAAAGTTAAAAGTGACTCATTTGATACATTTTGAATTTTTTTTTAATAAGTATTAGGGTATAATCAATGATATACTAGAATGTGTGGGGTCCGAATGTACTAGTTCATGTGTAATGTGTGAATTTATATCGGTAATTACGAGTTGCGAGCTAATATAGAATAAACCTAAATAAGATGTGTAGTATAGTTTGTAATGAAATAAAAAAAATCTTAAAGCAAAAATTACAATTAAAATTGGAAGTGACAATGAGAAATTAAAGGCAGAAAATCATTTGACTTTTGCGATGTCAATTAGAACAGAATTTCAAGGGAAAACATTGAAATGATATGATATGATATGTCAATCGTAATTCCTATCAGTCCAGTCTGAGTACACTATTCCTTTAAAAAAATTAGATTAGATTGCCCCATGAATTGTCATATCATGAATCAACCCAACAAATTAATTACCAATCAATCTTCTCCATTTCCACTAGTTCTTTTTCATTCCCCAACACATATTCTTGAATTTCCATCTTCCGCTCCACAGACAAAATTACTTAACAATTGAGTCCTTTCTTTAAAACAAAATGTAATAATACTCCTACAAAATAAATGCAGTAGCAGTATAGTAGTAGTTGTATAAGAAAATGGATAGCTTAAATAAGAACAAAAAGCAAGAAATATGTCTGGTTGATCTTTCGTTATCATAATGTGATACTCTGAGATTAAGATACATGCAGGTGAAGTATAACAGCAGATGCAGCAGCAGACAATGATAGTATTATTTCTCGCTGCTGCTTTTAAAGCTTCTGCCAAATTCCAGATTCCTCATCAAAATTATTGAAATCATATCTCTGCACCCAATTTTACTCATCATAACACAACAATTAAGCCCACATAAATTAACATCACACCATAACAAACTCGACCTTCTTTCCCCAACCAAAATAATTGTTTCTTGTAATCAGCCGTGGTCCAATCTTTAAAATTCAGTCACCAGGCGGTAGTCTTATATGTCGTTTATTATTGCAAGATCAATAAGTGTATGTTTGGCCAGCAGTTAAAATCAATAAAACCTGGTTAAAAACATGTTTTTATTGATTTTAATCGTTAGACGTGTATTACTAACTAGCAATGGAAAGGAAAATAGAAAGTTAGAGAGATGAGATTAGAAGAAGATACATACCTTAGAGGTTTGGGACAAGTAGTGATAAGCAAACTTGCCTTCAAGGCGATACTCATGCATAACCCAGTTACTCTTCTCACCTTTAGGGGCTCGACCCCTGTAGAAAACTAGGGTTTTCTTCATCCCAACAAGGGAACAAGTCTTGGAGCTGTAAATCTCCCTGTCCTTACCAGTGGCCTTCCAGTAACCAGCCTCAGTAGCCCGGTTGGTGCGTAAGCCAGTCGGGTACTTGCGGTCACGGAGGCTGAAAAAGTACCACTCTTTTTCACCCATCTTGGCCTTGTCTGGCAAATGCCATGGCTCACACTTGTTGAGATCCACGTCTGCGATTGCTCGGGTTGCGAAAGTGGAGTCGACGACCTTTTTGAGGAGGTAGTAAGTGATGAGCTCTTCGTCTGTCGGGTGGAATCGGAAACCTGGTGGTAAGTTGGGTTCTTGTTTCTCGATGAAACGAAGGTAACTCTCCATGGCTAGAGATCAGTTTGAGTATGGGAAGCAATGGGGTTTGGTAATTTGGGAAGTGTGGTGTTTAAAAAGAAAGGAAATGATCAGAGGAAAGGTGAAATTGAAAAGGGAAATGTGATATTTGGAGTCTGAGATGAGTTATGATGATGTGCATATGGGGAGTAGGGGTAGTAGGGTAGCTAGGTGTGATGTAATGTGTATGTATATCAGTATATGTATGTGTATGATGAAATTTGAGGAGTATGTATGGATGATGGATGGATGTATGTGTGTACGTACGAATTATGCGTGCGTGCGTGAAGAAGTTTTCTAGTTGTATGTCAGTGAAGAAAATGAAAGGCAGGGAAGGAACAGATAGTAAGTTTTAAAGATGAACGTACCCACCTGCTGGTTTTTTTCCATTTATTTCTTCCATTAATATTGATCAACTTTTGTAAGATACCAACTCTCGTATTGTCCAGATCAAATATTACATATTTTATTACAAACATCGTATTTTTTAGCTACGATTACAATCATCACATGTTTAGAAATGCAGATAATACAATTATGATGCATGTTTATTATGCACAATATGTTTGAAGTTAATGATATGATATTTGTAGTTAAATATGTGATAATAATCTACTCTCTCGTAAAAATTTGTATTTGGAGTTAGTTCGATTACCAGATAAATCAATTTTATGATTAGTTGACTTTGTGAAAATCAACCCGATCCTCGACAAGTTGGACCAAGGACCATCGCTGGTACAAGAACTAGCTGGGGTGATCCTTGAAGAACCGATCAAATTTATGAGTTCAATCAACTATCCCATCTAATTCAAGGACAAGTACACGATGCCGCCCTTGGGAGGCGTAAATGTTGGTGTCCATCAAGTTCTTGAACGAGTTTGATATCATTCTTAGCAAAGTTCGGCGTTCAATATATGATCAAGTGTGAGCTAGCCTCTACATTGATTGATGCCATTTGAGTTGGAGTCTGAGATGAAAATGTGAAGCGCTCGAATCGACTATGTCTCTCTCAAGTCTTTTAGTCAAATTCATCATCAACATGCATCGAGATCATGAAGATGTGAAAGCCCTCGAGTCGACCCACTTAAACCATTAAAGTTAAGTTCTCCATCAAAATCAAGATCGAGCCCATGAAAAATAAGAAGATACACAATTCCAATAAGGTAAAAAACATATGTCCCCAACCTTAAACAAAGTCAAAGCTTTATCACAGTACAAGCTGTGAACGCCCTTAAGTTAATAAATTTTAGAAGTTAAAGGAATGTTCACCGTCAACTTAATTATGCTAAGTCAGATATTTTATTTGAAAATAAATTCCGAAGGCCATCGAGTAAGATGATTTTGGACTTCAAACTGGATCAATTTCTCACCAGTCTGAGTTTAGAAATTGATTGAGAGATCCAGTAAGAAAATTAGCTGAGGTTGTTAATCAGAATAGTCACAATTCAGTTATGGTGTTTGTACTTTATTACAGTATGGATCTATTTAACAAAATTAAGGTTAGTAGATTGGATAGCTGATAAGTTAGTTGGTTTTCATAAAAGTGTTTAGTAAATTAATTAGTTGATAAACTAGTTGATTTGCTAAATATAGTATGTAAAAACAAATCATGTAATTAATTTTTTTTATAAGCTTTATCGACAAGTTTATCAAATCAGCTAGCTTATCAACTGTTGAAATTTTAATGAATGATTGAGCTTTCAATTCATTCGATGAATTGTTCAATAGGGTCCAACACGTCGGAAACAAGCATTCCGTGTAAGCGTGTATCTCGTTGATAAAACGAATTGCACTTTGTGTATTAAGTCACTAAAATAGCCAAGTGGTGAGAGGGTGATTAATGCTTTAAGTGTGTATTTAGGCTTCTTTTTTTGTAATTTTATCAAAGCAACTATGAGAGATGGAATGTTAAGAGTTCGAACACTTAGTTTTATAGATAGAAAAAAAACATATGCCAAATAATGTACTAATAAATTTTGTCATGCATTATCCGTGTACTCTGGAATTTGACATTCACCAGATAATTATGCAGTATCTTATTGTTATATTTATCATAAAAGAAAATTATTGTTATATTTAGCAAACAAAGGAAGAAACTGTGTTTAGTAGACAACATACACTAGCTTATCAGTTTATGGAGTGAGTGATAAGAGTTGATCATTCTCTTTTAAGTTTGATAGATGTTCGTTAATATTGTCTCAAGTGATATTTATTTTGGAATTAAGTTCAATGCATAACAATAATAATAACAATAACAAGTATAATAACAATAACGACGACGACGACAACAACAACAACAATATTATATGGGATAGGAGGTTTGTTGTTTAGCTTATGTGGTTGTAAAGTAAAGTGCCATTGTTTGTATGTGACTCGCATTGTAATTCTTGTTTTCCTGAACACTTCTGGTGTTCTTTTGGTTGGAATAAAATTTTAAAAATTTCAAAAAAAAAAAATAATTATTATTATTATATAGAAAGGTTCTGGTGGCGAGTACAAGTTATTTCAAAGATTTTGGTGTAATTTAAAAATAAGTTAACGGTAATTTAACGGCCATCCAACCTTTGAGTAAAGTCAAATTTTTTATAAACTTTTTAGTGTAAAATGCAAAAAATAAAAGGTTATAATGTAAACTCAAATTAGCCCAAAAGATTTTAGTGTAAAAAAAAAATTGCTCTTAAATAAATAAAAACTAGGAAATATCTCACCTTAAGACGAGCTGCAACGCAGCTCTTGGCGCATGATAGATATAGGATCTATGAGGCAATTACTTAGAAGTACATTTTGTGCTACAGCCCTTCCTATCTGATAGAAAAGGATCCCATGATCCTGACTTTTTTCTGTGTGAGTTTCGGGAACCCCATTCATAGGTCCGAGATCGATCTATATGGGTGGAAAGGTCCGTATGATCAACTCGGCAATCAGTTGTTAGAATTGGCTGCTGCCACTTGTCAGCCTGTGGGTTTGTTCTTTTTTTTTAATTTTCAAAATCCGTTTAATTTTTAAACGGCTATAACTTTCAAAAATAAAAATGCAAAAAATAAATAAAAATCACCAACGACTTTATTTTTCCGAGATCTATAAAATGAGACCAGTCTTGACTATGTTTGGATCATCCCATCTCCAACTCCTCTTTCTTTTTTAATTAAACTTAAAACACTCTCTTCACTCCAAAACACCATATCCACTTCGATTTTCCGACGACATGGACGGAAACTTGTTTTCTCCGGAGACTCTCAAGTGGATGCAAGAAAACACACCCGGATCCTACCAAGAGTTGATGCAAAAGCTCAACGAAAACACTTCTCAACAACCCCAACCGAGCTTCGTCCGCCCTTTGTTTCAAAGCTCGTACCAAGACCCCTACACTCAAAATTACCATTCTCCAACCTCCCAAACACCAATATTTTCGCAAGCACCGGAAATTGTTCCTGAAACGCAGCCGGAAAGTCAACCGAACCGGAGGCAAAGGGAAAACCAAAGACACGGAAGGAGGGACGGCCAATAAAGGGGAAGGACGGAGCTCACTCTACAACACGAATGAGGACTTGGTTCTCATCTCTTGTTACATGGCTGTTAGCGCAAATCCGATCATTGGCACGAATCAGAGGTACGCAAGTTTGTTCAAGAAAGTCGAAGAGAAGTTCGAGGACGTGCGGAGGGATGGGAGGATGTCCGGTTTGAAAAAAGGCGGAGTCATGATTCACTTCGTCTCCGATTTAAGCGGATGAGAGATGACATTAATTGGTGGTTGATTTGTGTGGATCGTGCTACTAGGGTTGTCGGCGATCGGAGTGGCTACAATGAAGCCAATGTAACTGAAACCGCCCAGGAATTCTACAAAGAGAAGTCAGGTTGTAATGTCGGGTTCGCATTGTTCAAGCAGTGGGATTCCATGAAACAGTACCCAGAGTGGGAAACGAGGATGAATTTGGAGGAACAATACAAGAAGGTCGCAACAACTCCGAGGATTGAGGTTCCGGATGATGAAGATCAACCAATGAAATCAGCAGGTGCTAGTAGTGGGAGCAAGCGCCACAGTGAGGACAGTGTCACGACTAACAAACGGCCTATGGGTCGTGACAAGGCAAAGAAGATGGCTATAGGTGGTAGTTCTGGCAACTCCTCAATGGATGCAATGAGCGAGGGATGGGTTAACTTTAATGAAAGTTATCCCCCAATACCTTGAGTTGGAAAGACAGAAGCTAAAGTTTGCCCGCCAAAAGGAGGAACGTAGGATGAAGGAGAAGAAGATGGACATGTGGATGACACTTATGGGGAACTATGCAAACTTGACCCCAGAACATAAGGGAGTTTGTGATGCACTGCAGAAGGAATTATTTCCGTCCGAGTAATGGCTGAAGTTGGGAGCTTATTTTAGTTTGCTTGTTTTTCAAATTATGTGAGGTGTGGCTTGTTTGTTTTTTACTTTTTGAAGTGTGGCTTGTTTTTTACTTCCCGAAGTGTGTGGCTTGTTTGTATTTTACTCTTCCAAGTGTTCGTTGTAATAAAATCAGTGTGCTTTAAATTTGAATTTGAATTTGAGTTTGAATTATTTGAATTACGAAAAGTAAGTCTTGTGATTTATCCTTACTTTGTCAGGCATCTTATCTTTGCTTTGTCAGGCATCTTGTCTTCAATTTCTCAGACATCTTATCTTCAATTAATGAGGCATCCAATGCATTGTGACTCAGCTATGACTAAGAAATGAGTCACACATCTCCCACAACTTGTCTATATAATGCAACCATAGAACACATTTTCAGACACAACAAACTACTTGCATTCATCCCTTCTTCCATTATCTTAACTAAACAGAAAACACTCTATCTACTTCAATTTTTCAAATATAATCATGTCCAATTCATCATCTAATGATGAAAGCTTGCTTGGTTCTTCTTCATCCAATCCTTTCGCACAAATCCAAATCATGATAATGCAAAATGTACCAAATATGATCCAACAATTCCTGCAACAGCAACAACCGGACGAGCCACGACGGCCTAAGAAGAAGCGTGCTTACATTAACAGAAGTCGAGAAGAGCGTGGCAAACAATTGGAGGAAGACTACTTCGGGGTTAACCCACCATATGCAGATAAATTTCGATGGAGATTCAGAATGGAGAGGCCGTTGTTCGAACGGTTGATTGCTGGTGTGGTGCGTCAAGATGATTTCTTTGTGTGCAAGCCAGATGTTCTTGGCCGGCTGGGGTTAACCACACTACAAAAATGTACCGTAGCCATTCGCATGCTAGCTTATGGGGCTTGTGCTGACTCGGTTGACGAGTACTGCCGGCTTGGTGAAAGCACGGCTCTCATGTGTCTTTTGCGTTTTTGTGATGCTGTGGTGGCTGAGTTTGGTCCAACATACATGCGGAGGGCCAATGAAGCCGATGTTCGAAGGATTCTGGTAATCAACGCTGCAAGAGGATTTGTGGGCATGCTTGGGAGTATCGACTTTATGCACTAGACATGGAAGAACTGTCCTAAGGCGTGGCACGGTCAATTTCAAGGCAGAAGCAAAAAGCCCATCCTTGTTTTAGAAGCAGTAGCATCCCAAGATACTTGGATATGACATTTATTCTTCGGGATTTCCGGAAAATACAATGACTTGTCGATCGTGCAATGTTCACCGATGTTCGACGATCTCCTGAACGGCACGGCACCTCAGGTCAACTTTGAGGTCAATGGCCATCAGTACAACATGCCTTACTACCTAACCGATGGCATCTATCCAGCTTGGGCTACATTTGTTCCTGCCATCCCGAATCCGGTAACGCACAAAGAAGCCAAGTTCTCTGAGCGTCAGGAGTCTTGCCGGAAAGATGTGGAACGTGCTTTCGGAGTACTGCAAGCACGATTTGCAATTATACGAAATCCGGCCCTTGCACACGACAGGGCCACACTAAAAAAGATTATGGATTGCTGCATCACACTCCACAACATGATAGTTGAGGATGAGCGCCACAAATACCTAAACTATGACAAGGAAATCGAAGAGTTCGAACAAGATACCCGTGAGAATGTACCCCATGTGATTGACGGAGTTCGTATCCGACGAGCGCAATCAACAATAAATTCTATCCCGGAATACATGAACTTTTCACGGTAAATACATAGTACGTGCACGCATGAAGAACTCCAAAGGGACTTGATGGAACATATTTGGAGGATGCGTTGACTGTGGAGCTTGCCCAATCGTGTAGTGTGTGCTTGTTAGTTTAATGCATTTGTGTGTTGTGTGTTTGTTGCATTTCAATTTGGTTTTTAAATTATCTACAGTTTGTTGTAATATATTCTTGCTCAATAAATTATAAAATGAGTTCTAAAAATGCAATTTTATTAATTTCAACTTCTAAACACTTTTATAATATGTTAAATATGTTTTAAAAAATAGTTTGGTAATGTACGATGTCACCAACGCAGTCTGAAAAAATTCGTCGCGAATAAAATCATTGATTGGGTGATATATCACGGAGCCGTCACCATTGCAGGTAGTCTAACCGGATGTCAATAAGGGATAACTATGAACTTTAGTAGGTTCTATGTATTACTAGCAAATAGTAATAAAATAAGGATTAGAGGAGAGAGTACGCTCTGTCTTCTTCAAGCTTCCTCTGAATAAAATTACAGTAATAAACCCACCATGATTTGTACTTTTTGTTCAAATTTTTGAGCATCTCTTTTCTATTCCATACACCCATTCATTGCGAGTTCTTCAAATATGGGAGATTAGAAGTATTCCTCTTCTTTTTTGTTTCACGCAGTGTACTGATTGCTAATTGCCCTTTTTGTCCTTGCCTGGAATGCTCTCTCTGAATATTGTGAATCTTTAGAATTTAGAAAAATCTGATTCCGAAATCAGTTTTTAGACCTTCACTATCTTCTCAGAGGCATACTTACATTGACAGAACTCAGGACTCCGAGATGAATATCGATATACATGAGATCTCGGTGATTTCGGACGAAATATCGATAAATACATTTTTTCCGCCGGCACCATGGAATCCCGAGATTCCATTGAGATTTTGTGCCGGTGCTTTCCAAATCCGGAAAATTTCGGTTGTATTGACCGAAACGGTTCGATATTTAGAACCATGGCTCGATAACAAAATAAAGAGCTCGACTCAAACACCTTATCGAATGAGTCTTAACGAGCCGAGTAGAATTGAGCCCTCAACATGGTTCGACCCGTGTAACATACATATCTATTAGTTTATTATTTGTTAATGGTTTTATAAGACTCACATGGAACTAAGTCTGCATTCTTTCAACCTTCATTCGATTCATTCGATTCAATTCGATTCGATTCATTCTCTTGATTCGACTTTCTTCAGTTTAGCTCTCTTAAGTTCATTAAATTCATATTATTATTATTATTATTATTATTATTATTATTATTATTATTATTATTTTATCATTTATTTACACAATGAAATAAAAAGTATAGTTACGATTCGAATTATCCTTCTTTTCTACCGTAAAAGTTGAGTTAAGATAAGAAACTACAGAACCTGAGAGTACCATTCAAACTGGTTCACATATTTTGTACGTACACCTCTAACAAAAAATCGACATGTTCTTTTATTGGAAGATATTAGAACAATAGAAGTAAACTCAGAAGCATACGTTGATTTTTTTCTCAAACTTAATAAATAAAAAACAAGTTATACCAAACTAAAGTCAAACCAAACTCTACAAATTACGCAAAAAAATGTATAAAACAAAGTTATGTTAGTCAAATATACTTAATTTATTTTTATAATATAATTTTATTATATTCTTTTGTCGTATAATTTGCGAGTAATTACAGTCAACGTCCAGAAAAAAGTCTCCTTACGAATTTATTAATGGACCGGATGTAGTATTCATTATTATTAAAAAATGGGACAAATGTAATTTCTTCAGTTCGTTTGATTTATTTCGTTTGATTTGATTCGATTCATTCGATAAATTTATTTGAAAAACGAGCCTAAGTGTTTGTTAACGTAATGTGAATGCAGCCCGGCCTGTGCAGCCGCGTAGGTCCCCAAAATTTGGGGCCCCAACCCATATATATATTTATAGAAAAAAAATTAATAGAAACGCTAAATTTTGTCTGGTTGAAACAAAGGAAATACCAAAATTTATAGTGTTTGAGTGGTAGGGTTTGTTTAGTTTTATCAATTAGGCCAAGGTTCAAGCCTCATGGACTATCCATTTTGTTCAACATTTTTACCATTTCCCCATACTTTAATTCCTTTAATGCTTCTCCCTATATTTTTAATTCTCATTCTTATCTCACATGCTAGTTTTGTAGAATTTCAAAAAATTTCCTATATTTATTATATTATTTTATATAAATGTTGTTTATTGTACAAAATCATACTCTGTTATGTACTACTTCCTCCGTCCCGAAACAAGTTTCCCACTTTGACTTTTTACGGTTAAACTTTTTCAACTTTGACTACGAATTAATCTTAAACCGCAAATGTAAAATGTTCAATTTTTTTATATAATGAAAATTTACCCCTAAAGTTGCATTATATAAAAAAATTGAACATTTTATATTTGCGGTTTAAGATTAATTCGTAGTCAAAGTTGGGAAAGTTTAATCGCAAAAAGTCAAAGTGCAAAACTTGTTCCGGGACGGAGGAAGTAATATTTTTCGTAAAAAAAATATTTCGCACACAATTGGACTTCGACCCCCCCTAAAATACGGTTCTGGATTCCCCACTATCTGCTTCATCTTTCCAAAGTCAGCACGTTAAACTGCCGAGATTCAGGCAATATGCACTGCAGTGAAGATCTATTTTCATCTTTGATTCTTAGCTCAATTTTTCCCGTTAGTTTGTGACTATAACTCCTGTTATTTCCTCCAGTCATATACATTTTTTATTATATATGAAATTTATCTTTTTTGTTTTTGGTTTATTATTGCTCGGGGCCCATTTTAAAAAATTCGCATGGGACCTTAATATTTAACAACACTGTCCTGTGTGAATGATAAATACTGAAAAATATGATAAATAACTAATAAACTAATTTTGATAATATAATGGTTGTTGGAGTTTACCGTTTTCCTAATTTTGCTCTGATAAATTATTGTGAAAGTTAAGATTTTTTTAAATAATATAAAATCATATCCCTTTTTCTAAACATAATGTATCATAAGAGACGGTCTCTAGATAACTTATCTAGAGACAGCCTATGTTATCAATAAAATCATTCATATTATTAATCAAGACGTCCGTGTTGTTAACGAAATAAGTCTTTGTATAATATAAAAGAACACCAATGTTGATAACATATGTATTTTGATTAATAACATCGGCGATTTTTTTGACAATATAGATTCGTCTGTAGATAAATTATATAATGTATGTTTGGGAGGACACTAAAACCAACAAAATCTGGTTAAAAACACCTATTTTAAACTGATTTTCTTGATTTTAATCGTTTGTCAAACAGCTTCATAGAGACCGTCTCTCAGAAGATTTACTTTTTCCTAAATAATTTTGTGTTTCCAAATGTACAATACTCTTTGATAAAAAAAAGAATGAACGATACTGTCTTTTTTTTATATTAGCTGCGATATAATTTTATGTAATTTTCATATTGCATGAATAGCAAAATCAAAAAAAAAAAAAACCAGAATTTCTCAGTTTGGTAGGTTTATTCATTAAACATACATCAGTAAATTGAATGTGTCTGAAAAATTAATCAAACAGAATGAGTACCTGATGTTTGAAATTTAACATGAACTTTCATAATTAAACTTATGATTTACATCGAAACCGTTTATATGACAAAAGTTTGTAAATGAATAATGCAATTTGATCATGCGATGGAGAGAGAGATATTTTGTGTGTGTGTGTGTGTGTGTGTGTGTTTGAGTGTGTGATTGATGAATAGTTTTAGCATGTATCGATAAAGCTGAATCAATATCTCTTGGCCCTGACAACACAGTATTGTACAACAAGATTAAATTATTAGCTTATCGTGTGGACAGAGACAAGGGTAAAATCTAAAATTCGAATTAAATTATCATTCAGATTTCCATCATTAATTCGCCGACTCACAAGCTTGCTGCTAGACAACTACTGGGATCAGTATCCAATACTAAGACTATCCGCATTGGGTGACGTCCGTGGCCACGTCACATTGACGGGATCCGTGGCGAGATTTCTGCGTTGGTGACGTCGCTATCATTTAAAATTCAAATTTTTTTATTTTTACACATTTAACATATTGTAAGAGTGTTTAGAAGTTGAAATTAATAAAATTGCATTTTTAAAACTCGTTTTATAATTTAGTGAGCAAGAATATATTACAACAAACCACAGAGAATTTAAAAACTAATTGGAAATGCAACAAACACACAACATACAAATGCATTAAACTAACAAACACACACTACACGATTGGTGAAGCTCCACAGTCAACGCATCCTCCAAATATGATCCATCAAGTCCCTTTGGAGTTCTTCATGCGTGCACCTACTGTGCATTTGCCGTGAAAAGTTCATGCATTCCGGGATAGAATTTATTGTTGATTGTGCTCGTCGGATACGAACTCCGTCAATCACATATTCTCACGGGTATCTTGTTCGAACTCTTCGATTTCCTTGTCATAATTTAGGTATTTGTGGCTCTCATCCTCAACTATCATGTTGTGGAGTGTGATGCAGCAATCCATAATCTTTTTTAGTGTGACCCTGTTGTGTGCAAGGGCGGGATTTCGTACAATTGCAAATCGTCGTGCTTGCGATTCAAAGCACGTTCCACATCTTTCCGGAAGACTCGACGCCTTTCGAGAATTTGGCTTCTTTGTGCGTTACCGGATTCGGGATGGCAGGAACAAATGTAGCCCAAGCTGGGTAGATGCCATCGGTTAGGTAGTAAGGCATGTTGTACTGATGGCCATTGACCTCAAAGTTAATCTGAGGTGCCGTGCCGTTCAGGAGATCGTCGAACACCGGTGAACGTTGCACGATCGACAAGTCATGGTATTTTCCGGAAATCCCGAAAAATGAATGCCATATCCAAGTATCTTGGGATGCTACAGCCATGTAACAAGAGATGAGAACCAAGTCCTCATTCGTGTTGTAGGGTGAGCCCCGTCCTTCCCCTTTATTGGTCGTCCCTCCTTCCGTGTCTTTGGCTTTCCTTTTCCCACGCCTCCGGTTCGGTTGAATTTCAGGCTGCGTTTCAGGAACAACTTCCGGTGCCTGCGAAAATATTGGTGTTTGGGAGATTGGAGAATGGTAATTTTGAGTGTAGGGGTCTTCGTAGGAGCTTTCGAACAAAGGGCGAACGAAGCTCGGTTGGGGTTGTTGAGAGGTGTTTTTTGTTAAGCTTTTGCATGCACGCTTTGTAGGCTTCGGGTGTGTTTTCTTGCATCCACCTCAGAGTTTCCGAAGTAAACAAGTTTCCGTCCATGTTGCCGGAAAATTGAAGTGGAGATGGTGTTTTGGAGTGAAGAGAGTGTTTTAAGTTTAATTAAGAGAGAAAGAGGAGTTGGAGATGGGATGATCCAAACATAGTCAAGACTGGTCTCATTTTATAGATCTCGAAAAAATAAAGCCGTTGGTGATTTTTATTTATTTTTTGCATTTTTATTTTGAAAGTTATAGCCGTTTTAAACTAAAAAGGAATTTGAAAAAAAAACCAATCGGAAGACGACAAGTGGCAGCAGCCAACTTGCCTCCCCCGTCACCCACTACGGGGGAGGCGCCTGACGCGCCACTGGCGCGTCAGGCGCCACTGACGGCTTGCAATGCAGGCCGTCTAATAAGCGGGTGTTTGGGAATCAATTAAAACATAAATGGATTTTAACCGTGAATAGTAATTGAATTATCATTGGATTTTAAAAAAATGCGTTTTTGATGAAATTAAAGTTTTATAGGTTTTATAGAGTTGTTATATAGGATGTGTAAGAGTGAAGTGAAATGATGTGTGTAAGAGTTTTTTAAGATTGTTTGATTGATTTAACGTTTTTTATAATAAATGAAAAGGTAAAGTGAAAGAAAAAAGGTAGATAGGAAGACAAAATTTAATTGAATTACTACGAATAGTTGGTGGATTAAAACATATATTGTTCAACGCGATTAAAATCGCATGACAAACAGAATGAGAAAGATAACTGGATTAAAATCGGGTTTTAACCGCGAGACAAATAATCTCTAAGTCACTAACCATAAATGGAAGAGTAAGTCTCCTGAAAGACGATAAATTATCAATATACCGTCTCTCATGAGACTTTGTGTAAATGGGACTATTTGGTGATTAATAAAGTGTTTACCTCACAACTTAACTATAAAATACTTTTAACAATTAAATAGTAACTCAACTTTAATTTAGTTGTGAAAACTTGTGTTATTCATAAAGTTAAAACTTTTATATGTTTTACAAGGTTGTTAATATAGGGCGTGTAACAGTTAAGTGAAGTGTATAAGAGTTTTTAAGATTATTTGATTGATTTTAAGGTTAATTGATTGGTTTAATGTTGTTATAATAAACGAAAAAGTAAAGTATGAGAAGAAACATAGGTAGAGATAGAATTTAATTGACTTGTGAATTGTAGGTGGCTTAAAAACGGGTATTATACAACTCAATTAAAGTGTAGTGCCAAACACGAAACTAAGTGAAGCTCGATTAGAATTGAGCTAGAATGGCAAGCTGGATAACCTATAATTAATCGAAACCACACAAATAATACCGTTATCATACTGTCCTCTTTAAATATGAGGTCAAGATGCGTCAAATCAAGTCTTTAATTTGTTTATAGTCAAAGGCACAAATCAAGATCACTAGAAAACCGTAGTGAAGTGATGAGTTGCCCCGAGTGTCGGTCTCGAAAGACTTGACTAAGCTTTATTTGCAAATGCAAGTTTAGTTAATCGACTGGAAAACAAGTAAATAAAGTAACAAAGATTTGTGATAAGTTTGTGTTTCAAAATAAATGTAACTCAAGGTTTGTTATGAAAAACTCAATCAATCAACTCTACTCAATCCCCCTAGAAACAATCATACAAAGAACACTTCGCTTTATCTCTATAAAGAAACACAGGTCGGTGGTAAGTAAATAGTTCATGCTAGCAAGTAAGGTCTGCAATGAAGGTTATGACTTTTAAAAGTGAAATCATTTTTTGAACGTAGTAGAGTTGTCAATTCTACTAGTCAGCGTTTGTAGTCGAATATGTGGGGCTTAAATCGTAAGTAACCTTGAGGGTGCGAATCCTCTTGTGGATTTTAGGTATCAGAAAACGATTGCTAAAGCATTGAACTACAAACGATTCGCAAGATTCATCAAACAGTGGAGCTATGTAATTTCATCCAAAAGATCCTATACTAGTTGCAATTCCTAAATTCTTACCACCGACCCATTGAATGACTAGCTACGCGATCCACTCATGTTCCACACATCCAACATGCAATATGCGTATACACAAATCCAATGAAAAATGAACATCTACCTATTAAGCAAAAGAAGTTCATCCAATTACCAAATTGTCACGGATTTGATTCTATGGATGAAAAGTTTCGATTGAATTCGCATAGAAATCAAGATTCAAACCCTTCGTTGGTTCTCCAATGTGATTCAATAATCATCCAAAAGGTTTATTACAATTGTTGATGTAAATCTAGGGTTCTTAGAAGAGAGAAAAGTAAAAGGGGAATTTCAAATGGGGAGATTACAATCTGGAATGAAGTCTGATGCAAAATGAAAAGTAGAATCAGAATATAAAGAAAACGTCAGATTTGGCGTTACAAAAGGCGATCGCCCGGTCCTTGGGGCGATCGGCCCACTGAGTAGCGATCGCCTTCTGGCGCGCATCCTCTGGATCGCATCGAGCTTAGGCGATCGCCCCGCTTTGGGGCTCGATTCGCAACTTTTTGTCCATCCTTGATCCGTTTTGTATCCCGGGCACCTTCGTGGCACCTATTTGGAGTCTTGGAGCTTGTGATCTCCGACATAGTGCAATATAAATGTCATGTTTTGATTCCTTTTCTTCATGAAAAGTACCTAAAACCTGGAATCAAGGTGGAAACACACAAAACACAAGAAACAACACAAAATATATACAAAACATAATTAAACAACTAATAAAAAGAGGGTAAAAAGGGTTAAATGAGGTGTCAAAAAACGCCTCATCAGATCACACGACGACACGAACTTGTTTTTATAATGATTTAAAATAAACCATACCAGTTGAAATTGTGTGACTTCTTATATACCATTGTACCAATATATTCCCTTAATCGATATGGTATGTGGGATACATTCTACCTTGTTAATTTGCTCGACATCATCGCCGGATTGGTGTGGTGATGTCGTGGGTCCAACCATCTTCACCCTTAGTGGGATTTGGAGACGTTCACGTTCTGATACAATATATGACCTTCACTATAGCGTGATTACTCATGACATGGACCACACATGTAATGGTGTTATGATGTTGTCATTTGTGGACCAGGCTCCACACATATTTGTTTTGAAAATTGCCCAAGACGTCTTTATACCATTTGAAAGTGTGTTGTCTTATATACATATAACTATAAGGCACATGTACCATAACCTCGGAGGTCACGGGTTCGATTCCCGTCAAGTGCGGATTGTGTTATGGTGTATTCTAGCTTTGGTAGATTGAGTGATAAGTTAATTTGTAACGATTGAATGATGTATTAGTTGAATTGATATAATATGATTGTAATATTGATATTCTGGTGTCAAGTGGTTGGCCTGTATTGGTCCCGTCTATTTATTTTTCATTTTTCATAATTAAAACTATTTTTGAAAAATATAAAATTATAACAAATGTAATTTTTTTATATCATGTACGAATAGATATCACTCTTGGCTATATTTCAAACACTTCAAATTTCACCAATTTATGACATTTAGTTCCAAATAAAATTAAAAAATTATTGTTATCCTAATAATAAATTATTCTTATATTATATTTCAACACTTCAATTATTATCATACATTAAACTTTAAAAAAAATCCTATGACCAAAATCACTTCCTCAGTGGATGATTGGCCACGGGACTGGCCCATGACATGATCACAAAGAAATTGGTCATGCACAAAGGATAATCTTAGAAGGGATAGAATTTAAGCCTAAGAGGTAAAATAAATGGGTGGAAATTTTTTCAAAAAAAAAAAAATGCTTATCAAATTCGAGCATAATAGGATAAATGGACAAATTAAATCGAGATGTTAAATAACTGGGTGAAAAAATTAACAAACTAAAAGGACATAGAAGTAGTGATGTTAAAAGAGCCGAGCCGGGTCGAGTATTGTGATACTCAGCTTGAGCTCGTCTCGTTAATAAAAACGAGTAAACAATGGGCCTTGTAACGAACTCGAGTTCGGCTCGAACTTGAAAAAAATAATGAACCTCAACGATTCTTATCCATTAAAAGGAAGTATAAACAATATAAATTTATTAAAATAATGAACTTTAACGAGCTTTATCGAACCGAATCGGACTCGGCTCGTTAGATAAATGAGCACTAAATGATGCTCAAGCTCGCCTTGTTTACCTTATCAAGCGAGTCGAACTCGAGACTTAACGAGCCGACCACTTGTAAAGGCTCGACGTGTAATTAGAAGGGATCGTGATGTGGTATAAAAACGGTTAAGTACTTTTGGCCTCGGAATATGAGACTCCTCGGATTAGGTAGGGTGAATAATTGTAGTAGAATCTTCGCGTGTGATCCACCTGCAAAATGAGGTAGGGTGTTAAACCCTTTTTGACCGGTTTACCTTGGACAAACCGGGCTTTAGATTCAACTCGTCTTGTCGGTCCAATTGGTGGCCGAGTAGGTTAAAGAGAAGAATATTGCAAGTGAATTACTTACTTGAAGTGGAGTGGATGCGCCCTTGTATTTATAGGCGATGCTCCAGGAGACAAAGCTCAGACTTGCCCGGAGGTTGGTCGGACGAATCACCTTGTGACACGTGTGGTCGTAATAAGGTGGCGCGTTTAGATCACGCGGTGGCGTAGGACCTTAGGAGGTCGGCTCCCCCAAGAGGTCGGTCACCTGTACGTTTGTTTCTCCTAAAGAGTAATTCCTCCTTAGTGGGGAAGAGCGTCGTCGGACCTGTTTGGGTAGGGTCGGTCCGACTACAATGCTGATAAGTACCTTGTGAGGGTTAAGATTAATCTTTCTACTTCAACTATAGGAGTTCGGTCTCCTAGTGTTGTTTAGAGAAAAGATCTCCTCGGCTTGGGATGATCTCCGCGGCTTTGGTTGAGTTCAATCCTTCTACTTTAACTATAGGAGGTCGGTCTCCTAGTGTTGTTTAGAGATAAGATCTCCTCGGCTTGCGATGATCTCCACGGCTTTGGTTGAGGTCAATCATTCTACTTCAATTATAGGAGGTTGGTCTCCTAGTGTTGTTTAGAGATAAGATCTCCTCGACTTTGGATGAGTTCAATCCTTCTACTTCAACAATAAGAGGTCGGTCTCCTAGTGTTGTATAGAGATAAGATCTCATCGGCTTGGGATGATCTCCTCGGCTTTGGATGAGTTCAATCCTTCTACTTCAACAATAAGAGGTCGGTCTCCTAGTGTTGTATAGAGATCAGATCTCCTCGGCTTGGGATGATCTCCGCGGCTTTGGTTAAGTTCAGTCCTTCTACTTCAACTATAGGAGGTCGGTCTTCTAGTGTTGTTTAGAGATAAGATCTCCTCGGCTTGGGATGATCTCCTCGGCTCTGGATGAGTTCAATCCTTCTACTTCAACAATAGGAGGTCGGTCTCCTATTGTTGTTTAGAGATAAGATCTCCTCGGCTTGGGATGATCTCCTCGACTTTGGATGAGTTCAATCCTTGTACTTCAACAATAGGTGGTTGGTCTCCTATTGTTGTTTAGAGATAAGATCTCCTCGACTTTGGATGATCTCCGCGGCTTTGGTTGGGGTCAATCCTTCTACTTCAATTATAGGAGGTTGGTCTCCTAGTGTTGTTTAGAGATAAGATCTCCTCGGTTTGCGATGATCTCCTCGACTTTGGATGATCTCCGCGGCTCTTGTAAGAAAGAGGAAGGTAAATTTGTTTTAGGCCTTCTTGGAAAGCGGGTTCCTATGGAGGGACTCATTTGTATATATCAGATCGAATTGACCGCTCATGGTTTATAGTAGTAATAGTAATGTACTTCTACGGCACACTACACTATAAGAGATTTATATGTTCCGAATTCAAGTCTTGTTGCCTAAATGTGCCTCCGCTACTTCCTTTAGTCGGACATGGCCAAAGTCTACATTGGTCCAAATCCAGAATCATAATGGACAAACAACCAATCATCATCTTATTGGTCCGACATGATACCACATTCGGCCCGTTACATCATCCCCTAACATTCATTGTTAAATGAACAAGTTTAATAACCTATAGTATTATATTCCATGATCATTATTCCACAAATCAGGTGGGAAAGAAGTGTTTTAACTTCTAACATGTGTGATTAGGGATTCATTTTATAAAAAAGTTTCGACTTTTAAAAAAAGAAATACAAATTTCCTGCTGAAATGATGTGAAGAAAAAAATACAAACAAGAGAATTGATTTCATGTGTTGTCCATCAAGGGCAGCTGCAAATGAAGTTACTTGAAGTTGACTTTTCACTTCACAAAGCAATACTATGTAGTCGAATAGATTATAGATAGGTTTCCTCAAGTGAAAAAAAAAAGATTTGATCCGATTGATTTTTAATGACCGTTCTAAATGTGGAGTCTCTCGTCACAAATCAACACATCAAAGTATAAAACATTACACACTGTACATTACAGTGATTACACATACTACATGTATGTAGATCATTATATCCAAGAGAAAAACGGATGATACAATGGTATTCCATATTTTATTTTTTGTGTCCTAATAGTTGTCATCTTGAAATATTTAAAGCACTACCAGTAGAGTGATGTGTGTAGAAACTGTAGAATCAGACAGATTTACACTAAAATGGTCATATTGCATTTTTCTCCAGCATATAAAGCCACTGCTAGGTGTTACAGAATCAAATCTCATATAAATACTTATAATATTATCTCAAAAATAAATTCCATTTGATTTTAAACAAGTATGATTGGTTCATGTAATTATTTGGAGTACTATAGAATATCGGGTGAAACATTACAATATAATGGCAAATATCGACTGATCAAATGGCAGAGGAATTACTTCTTTTTCCTCGCCTAGAGCCCATAACCATTTGTAATTGTACTACGTTTCTAGTTTTGTGGATTGGATTTCTTGTGATCAGATTCATATTGTCAGCGAATAGTAAGTTGCAGTAAAAAACTTAAAATTGAACTACCAACAAACTAAACATTAACCTCTTGTTATGATTTTCTAACTAAACTATGAAAATTTACCCGCTTGTTTGTCTTACATTTAAAACGGAATATTCATACGTTAAAATGTTTCAGGGTATTTGTTTTGTATCTTCTATAGTAAAAAATTTAACTCAATTTTTTCTCCATTAAACAATCATCATTATCTTTCTACCCTGCTCTTACCTCATCTTTACTTTTTATACTTCCTCCGTCCCGGGAATAACTTTCTGTTTACTTATTGGGTGGAAAAAATAAGTTATATATTACTTTTGGATAAAATAGTACTAGTGAGTGCCTCAAATTGATTTTTAAAGTTGGAAGTGAGATAAAATAATGTGAATGGGTTTAATTTTGAGTATATTTAATGTTAAAGTTGGATGAATTATTGCCAAAAATAGAAATGAGAAGTTTTGGTTGGGACACCCAAAATGGCAAAATGGGAAGCTAATCCCGGGAAGGAGTAAGTATCAAACTAACAATCACAACCCAATCAAACAACATTTAAACCAATCTAATAACCTTAAAAAAACAAACACATCACTTCCTTCTTACATACACCACTTTATTCTTATACACCCTATAGGTTTCTAACTTTATTCCAAACACTATATTTTATAACTCATCATTAACTTAGTTACTATTCATCCAATGGTGGAGCCAAAAATTCAAGTCAGGTAGGGCACAAATAAAAATAAAATATATACACGTAAAATTTATAAGATTTAAATCACATAAAATTATATATATATGTAGTTTAACGGTCCATATTTTTGTATTAAAAAATCAAATACAGATATACTCACTCTGTTCTATCTGAAATTGCATGTTTCTTATGCTATTAGTTTTTCTTTTTAAATGATGAAGGAAAAACGTTCGTGAACCGACAATTGAAAATCTATCATCGTTATTCACGTAAGCAACACTAACTACACATTTTTTAGTATTACTATTATTTTATCTTTATCTAATCATTCTTTAAAAAAGTATTGATATTAGTAAATAAAATGTTCAGTTTCGGGGGAAACGGAAGAATATATAATTAAATACATGTCGTGTAACAATGAAAATAATTTTGAAGGAACGATATAAACTATATTAAAGAAATAAAAGTAATGTTTAATAAGTTAATGAGTAGAAAAAAATGAAATAGATATGACATGGATCGAAAATGAATAGAAAAGGTGGAAAACCAAGCAACAAGTAAAATGGAAGTAAATTAGTAGAAAATATAAATAGATAAGGTAGAAAAATGTGGAAAACAAGAAAGGGACTGCGGTGAGAATCGAAGCTGAGTCTCTACAAAGGAATCTGCATTGCCTTACCACAAGGAGACATGGCATTTGGAAATATTTTTCGATGAAATAATATATCACCAACTGTTCAAAACCTCGAAGCTATAATACTAACTTCGTACTGAAAATTCAGGTGAGGCAAGTACATTGGCTCCGCCCCCTTTATTCATCAACTAAAATTTTTCCTTAACTCACTTTTTTAACTCTATACCAAACAGTCTGTACATCTAGGGCCCCCGAAAATTTTGGGGCCCCAAATTTTGCAGGATCTTGAAATTGTATGGATCGGAACTTAGTACCAAATACAGATATTGTAAACACATATTGTAGCAATACTCAAAACCAATATCTATAAACTATCTTAGAGTCTAAACAGCGGAATGTAAAGAACACAAGACACAAATAATTTCTAGCAGATTATAAATAATCTGCCGAGCCACAAGTGAAATATCTACTATACTATAACGGATTTACAAAAAGATATTTAGACAATATTCCTATGATCTAGAATATCAAACAACTAAGCACTTGAATCGGGCCACCAATTCTACGCTAGATCTCTCACAAACACAGAGAGAGATGACTAACTAAAAGCTTAGTAAAAGAGATGCAAAACAAGCTGCTAGAAAATATATATCTTACGCGTAAAAGATTGTTCTGAATCTATGAACCTATCGACTAGTATATATAGTTGTGAATATTAATCCAACTAGTACAATAGTTCTATCTTGATTGAAAGTCTTGATTAGATCGAATCACCATGTTCTTCTCAGTCTTCCATGCATCGAGAATCCTTGTAGGAATACAAGTAGAATCCTTCTTCTATTTACAAGTAGAAACCTTCTTCGATTAGGATTCTTATTCCTATCCTTCTTCAATATCTACTAGTATCCAAACTCCAAGAGATCTTCTCCATAAGACCTCTGAACCTGTTAAACCTGCTAAGACTAAACTAAAATCGTGGAACTATATCAGAGTGAAGTAATGCAAAATCCATAAATAGAAAGTCCAGTGAACAGACAGCTAGTATTGTGACAATACTAAGCCAAGTCAGTATTGCACCAATACTTAGCAAAAGTGTGCACTTTCATTCTCCCCCTTTTTGTATTCCTTCACAATACCTAACCTGCAGAAAAATCAGAACACTCTATACAAACATACTAAGTAATTACTCCCCCTAAATAAGAAAACCAAGAGAATAATATACCAAGCAGTTATAGTCATAACATAACAAAAGTTAGACAAAAGCAAGAGTATTAGGATAATACATGCCAGAACTAATATCTTACTGGGAACAAGCTCCCAGGCAAATAAAACATATTAGAATACATAATATATTGTCCAGAAAAAAAAGTTTAGTAAGCAGCAGGCAGGCAGGTTCACACATCTCCCCCCTTATTGTGAGGAAAGCAAAAGCTCAGCATCCCCCTTCATCCTGCGAAGAATCACAAGTTCAGCAGCAACTTCTACCATATCCCTCTCCCTTTATGCAATCCTCTAAGTCAAGTGCAGCAATCTGGTCTTCACAGCAACAGGGTCTTCATCTTGTGCAGGATAAGATGTTCCCACAATACCTCCTCCAAAGCGATCCTCAGCAGGAATCACCCAAGGCAAATCACAAACTCTATGAGCATAGAGAAAGTTCTTTGCAACCTAAAGCACCTTCACATCCCCAACCAACTCTTCAGAATCTTTCTTGACAAAACCTTGATGAACTAGAAGTTGGTAGATGAGACAATGGAATGGAAGAATGTTGGAGGAACCCGCTTTGTTAGCATACTCAATAATACCCTCAAATATCCTCTCCTCCATATTCACAGTCAAACATTTAAAAATCTTGAACAACAAGATTGCCATATCAATAGTTAGGCAGGAGGGATTGGAAGATAGTTTCCAATTATACTGTGCTATCTTGTGCAAGACAGCAGAAAGAGAGCTTAGAGAAACAAGGCTGGGACGACGAACCTACTTAGAAACCAGACCACCAGAAAGCTCAGTGATAACATCATCCATGTTCCAATCAACAACTACTTCTGGCTCATTAGGCATGCACCAGATTTCATTAATGAGAGCAGGACTGAATTCATATATCTTACCACGAACAAAAGCTTTGCAAAATTTTGGGGATTGGGGATTCTCACAGTACTTAGACAAATTACAGTAGAATTCTTTCACAACCTCGACCACATACTCAGAAGGTTTAAGCATAGATTGAAGTAAACCACGATTCTCCAGAAATTCAAACACATGATATTTCTTGAAATCCTCATGACACAATCTTTTCGGGCCAAATTTTGCGTTTACAGAGCTGTGCCACCTAGCTTTGACTACCCTAGATTCAAATTTCTCACTCAAAGGAGGAGTTTGGAAATCGACAAGTACCTTAGGGTCGATGGGCTTAGCAGCTTCTTCTTCTTCAGCTTCCTCAACACCTTTCTCCTCAACAGCTTCTTCTTCCTCCTCCACCATGGTATCATCGTCTTCCTCGACAACAGATGTTGTTTCAGTATGAAGAGGAGACTGGGGTTCCTTAGAAATATCTTCAAGAACTGGATTCTCCAGTTGAGCAGCAACAGACACAAGGTTCTCCAATGGAGTAGCTTCCTTTGTCGAACGGCGGTGAACAATCTTCCAATCATTCTTGGCCTTCTTGCGAGCAAATCGATTAAGTTTCTTCTTCGATTGAGCCGAAAGAAACTTATCCAATGGCCGGAATCGAAGAGCTTTACCTGTTTTCTTGCTTGCATGTCGAAATTTAGAAGAAGAGGAGCCATGGATGCAGTATTGAGAGAGGATGTACTGTATTTGGCAAGAATTTGATTTTTGCTCAAGAGTGGATGTAGTCAATAATGGGAAGAATCTACTGGAAAGCGACCTAAATAGCAGAGAGGAGACATTTGTATCCAATTAGGAGACGTAAGGTCAAAGGTCTCTCAAGGAATTGGGCCAGTTCGTAATGGGCCAGATGTTGGGCCTGATCCAATATCCTTGTCAAATAAGGCTGTTGTCTATATACCTGAAGTTAAACATCAAAACAATCTTGGCACAGGATGAGTATATCAATACACACATTAAGAGAGGAAAGTTAGAAAATATTTAATCAAATAGGATGGAATAACTCTAATTTAGAAAATAATTCCGTGTCATGGTACAATAAGATACAAAAACACGTATTTCTCCCAAAAAAATCGAACAATCTGACTAAATAACACCCCCCCCCCCCCCCAATTAAAGTGCCAAAACATAAAAAGAATTTTTTTTTTTTTTTTACAATATAATGCATGATGACACAACCCTATATGAAATGCACAATTATCAACTGAAGTATGGTATTGTTAGAACATGCAGGTCAAAAACTCAACAACTACTTAACTTCTCCGGAAGATTTTATTAAATTCTAAAAGAGACACTTAGTGCAAACAATAACAAACAGGCTTAAAGTAGAACTGAGTGCAAATTGAATGTAGGCAACTAAAGTTCCATACACCCCAACCACATAATAGAGCATATTGTGGCAACATAGATAAGTACAAAGAATCTGGATGTAGGCAGCCTGAACTCTAGTCACCCCAGTTACTAAGGTACCCATTGCTATGAGACATAAGTAAAGACAACCTCAAACTAATGCTATCAATGGATGAAGGCAGCCGGAACTCCAAACACCCCAAATCTAACAAGAGCTATTTTTGGTCATAAAATGTCTACCAAAATAAAACATAGTGAACATTACTGAATGAGGCAGCCTAGACTCCACACACCCCAGATTAATACTAGTTAAAGAAGCCAACAAAGAAAATGCACTTGATCCAACAAGAAGAGTTTTTTTATTACTTCCATAAAGCATTTTGTAGTGAGAGCCCCCTGACATAATTAATAAACCCACAACAAACAATCAACAATTAAAGAAAGAGAGAAGAAACAGAAGACAAGAAACAGTTAACAACCTAATACAGACCTATATACCACATGCAATCTTCAGTGTTTACCAATGGTATTATGGCAACACCTGTTTCTGATCTATTTAGACAATGCACATAAGGAGAAACTTTCCAAGGTTAGAAAGTCTCTCACAATTAACTGAGTCAGTATCCATGTTAGCAGATTGATGCACATAATCAATTTGCTCTATACCTATATCACCTAAGTCAGCTAACTCTCTTAAGAAGTGATACCAAATGTCTATATGCATAACACTAGAATGTTGGACATAATACATATAAGAGTTTATGCCACTTGTATTGGCACAATTCATGAGATGAGAATTGTTAGTCAGATCATAATACCACTCACTTGTGGTGCACATAAAATCAGTTGTGACAAGAGAAACACACATCTGGATCTGACTGTAACATGACACTAGATTATTACTCAAATATAAACATACATCACTAGTCAATTGTCTATAGTCCAAAGTACCTGTCCAATGAGTAACATTTAAAAATACCCAATTAGTATAGGTATTGGAAGTATACCCTATACCAAGATAAGATGTACTAACTGCAGATATTGGAACAACATGTCAACATCCTGATAGTTAGCAAGAGTGTATATCATGTGATCGACATATTCGTACTAGATGGTTGACTCGTTTACATTCATATGGAAAGCAACCTGGTCATGTAACTGGTAACAATCTTCTTTAGATCTAACACCTGTCATAATACAAGTGTTTGTACTATCAAGCACTTCACATGATATATTGTCAAAACTTACTCTCATGTTATTATCACAGAGCTGACTTATGCTGATGAGGTTAGCCATGAGTCCCTCTACCAAGAGAACACATTCCAGAGAAGGAAGTCCTTTGACAGCTAAAGTTCCTTTTCCAACGATTCTGCTTCTCTCCACTACCATAGGTAACTGTCACTTTGGTTAGTGTGATAACATCTTTGAGATGGGTTGGAGATCCAGTCATATGACGAGAACAACCACTACCAAAGAGCCATGTTCCTGCAGAGTCAGTTTTAACAGCAGAGAAAACCATATGACAAACCTCACTAGACTTGGGTGTCCAAACTCTTTTAGTTTTCTGTTTAGTACCAGATTTCCTCAAGTTAGTTCCAGGTGTAGTGACAATATCAGTTTTGAGAGATTTTTCAGAGTTTTTACCTGATATTGGCACAATATTGCAAGGAACACTCGATTTTTGTTTATCCAATGAGTTTTTCTTCTTTCTTTTTGGAGGCTTACTTTGCACACTTAAAACCTTCTTTTCATTACTCTGGACAAGAGTACTTGTTGATTCAGTGTTTTCATCTAGTGTTGTAGTAACATCAGAGATGTCCACACTATCATTATCAACATTAGTCGCATTGTCCTGAGTTTTTAGAAACTTGAAACAAAAAGGTTTTTTATGACCAGCTTTTAAACAAAATTGACAAGCAAAAGTCATTTTCTTATTTGATTCAGGGTCATTTACTTCTTTCACGAAAATAGTTTCCGAAGATTTTTTGGATTGAGGTACTAAACCATCTATAAAAGTTTGGAAACCCAAGCCAGTTGTACCTTCATTACCTAAACCTAGCATCTCATCAAGTTTAGATGTACCTGTATTCAATTTGACAAGAGTAAGCTCATGAAGTTTCAGTTTAGATGATACATTTTCAAGCTCTAAATCCTTCTTGGTGAGACTTACTTCAAGTTTCACAATGGTCTCCTTTAGTTCTCCATTCTCCTTGGCCAGTGCCTTCTCAGATTTCATCGTTTTTCTCAGTTCTTGGAAGACCTCATTGTATATGATCTTTAGTTCTTCAGCAAATTCTTTGTGACTCAATTCGCCTTCGAACGAATAATCAGTTTCAAGATCAACAGATCCATGCATACAACAAGTAATATCTATGGCTACCTAATTAGTAATATCAATGCTGATATTGTCAAGACATTCCAACTCATCCATAAAGAACAGATCCTTCATAGAATGATTAGTGATAGTGTTTTGATAATACTCCTGATATTCTAACAATATCCCTTGTTCAGATAATATACACCCTGTATTGACACAATATTCATCATCAGATGGATATTCAGACCAATTAACTCGTGAATGTAGGGCAACTGTGTGTATATCTTCATCAAGAAATATCCCTTCATCGTCTGTACCTGTCTCATTATCACTAAGACACACCCAATAAGAATTACCCTTCTTACGAAGAGTATTAGCACACTCATAGGCATAATGTCCAGAACCTTCACATGCATGACATTGTATCTTTATAAGATTATCAGTATCCTCATCAAATGGTTTTTGGTATGAATACTTAGCAAGTTTCTTAGAAGGAGATTTCATACTAGGAGAGATCATATTATTGGTTCCAGGTTTAAACTTATTCTTGAGATTGTTCTTTTGAAAACGTTTAGCCATAAAATTAAAGAAAGCATTAAAATCAATTTCATCTTCTTCATCAAGTGACTCAGAAGATTTAGATTGAAGCATAAGACCTTTTTCACTAGAGTTACCAGGAGGATTTTCCATGTTTAACTCATAGTTTTTCAGAATATTCATCAAGGTCTGTAAATCCATAGTTGCCAAATTAAGAGAAGTTTCAATAGCAATCTTCTTGGTTTCAAAGCATTTGGACAAACTCCTAATTGCTTTATAAACTAAGGTTTTGTTTGACAAGGGATCACCTAAAAGAGAGCTTTCATTAGAAATATCCAGCAATTTCTCAAAGAAAGAAGATATTGTTTCATCATCTTCCATTCTAAGGTTTTCACATTTGCTAAGTACCATCTGAAGCTCAGTTTCTCTCACACTTGGATCTCCTTCACAATGCCTTTGGAGAATCTCCCAGGCTTGCTTAGCAGTCGAGCATGTTTGAATAAGCTTAAACATATGAAGATTGACATAACTAAAAATAACATTCAAAGCCTTTTCGTTATTGTTAGTATCAATTACCTCTTTTGGAGTGTAGTCTTCTTTAGGTTTGGGCACACAGTCTTTGTCTTGATCTGGAGGTAGCATAGGCACCTTGTATCCTTCAAGTACAGTCTTCCACACCTTGACATCAATGGCCTTGAGATGAGAACGGATGCGGATTGACCATATTTGATAGTTGGATCCATCCAGAAAAGGCAACCTGTTGATATTTTGATCAATTGAATCAATCCTAATGGTACCAAATCCAAACACCTATTGATTAGATGTCTGGCTCTGATGCTAATTGAAATTGTATGGATCGGAACTTAGTACCAAATACAGATATTGTAAACATGTATTGTAGCAATACTCAAAACCAATATCTATAAACTATCTTAGAGTCTAAACAACGGAATGTAAAGAACACAAGACAAAAATAATTTCTAGCAGATTATAAATAATCTGCCGAGCCACAGGCGAAATATCCACAATAAACTATAACGGATTTAAAAAAAGATATCTAGACAATATTCCTATGATCTAGAATATCAAACAACTAATCACTTGAATCGGGCCACCAATTCTACGTTAGATCTCTCACAAACAAAGAGAGAGATGACTAACTAAAAGCTTAGTAAAAGAGATGCAAAACAAGCTGCTAGAAAATATCTATCTTACGCGTAAAAGCTTGTTATGAATCTATGAACCTATCGACTAGTATATATAGTTGTGGATATTAATCCAACTAGTACAATAGTTCTATTTTGATTGAAAGACTTTATTAGATCGAATCACCATGTTCTTCTCCTAGTTCTTCTCAGTCTTCCATGCATCGAGATTCCTTGTAGGAATACAAGTAGAATCTTTCTTTGATTTACAAGTAGAAACCTTCTTCGATTAGGATTCTTACGAAGTTAGTTGTTATACCAATAAATTGGATTTTAATTAATTCAATTAATTGTGACCCAGAAGAAGAAGATTCAATAAATTATCCCACTTCATATTTCATGATCACACCTCAATTCTTATTTTGCATTTTCCTCTTCAGGTACATTGTAGACGCACATAAATCTACAATCAAAATTAGGGTTAGAATTGGGAGGCACCAGCGACCTGCAAGGCAACAGTAGCAAACCTAGAAGTGTGAGGTTCCAAGGTGACACCGGTGTGGTGTCGACCAAAGGAACTCCGACGCTCAAGTCAGTGAATATGTTGGAAAGATAGTAAGGAAAAGAGAAAGCGTAGAGGAGCAGGAGTAACTTATCCTTTCGATTGTATATGGTCGGTGAGTTCATTGGAAGGTTTGCCTTAGTAGCTTGACCAATCGTAGTGAATTCGCATTTGGATTGGACCTCGATTGGGTTAAAGTCAAACGATCAATGTAAGTATGGACACATTTTAATTGATTGGGCCAGCATTAACTTATTTGACCCATAATTTTGGGCTTACCGAATAACGACTGAATTGATTTCTCAAGTAGCATAATGCTGAAATTTGCCAATGCAACATTTGTTTTTAAAAATATAATAATAATCATATATATATATATATATATATATATATATATATATATATATATATATATATTTTTTTTTTTTTTTTTTTTTTTTTTTGACATACTGGTTTAGTTTTGAAACGTGTAAATTGCACAAATATAATTGTGGAGTAGTTTGATTGATGGGTATAGGTTGTCCGTTGTTGAAGGCATAAATGGTACGGTTCCTAAATGTGAAAGGGGTTGGCCAAATGGATGTTGTGGTCATCCCTTGAGCTTGTGGGCTTCCCTAATTTGGTCCTGTATATTGGGACTTAATTTTCAGTAAGATTGTGTTGTGGCAGAAGTAGGCCCGCTAAAGGAAAAATAGTTTTAGTTGAACTACGAAATAATCACCCATTTCGGGGATCGAACCCGTAACCTTTTGGGTATGGGGTGTCTTAGCTTGCCACTCGGCTACAAACGCTTTGACGCATCATATGTATTGAAATCGTAGTATTCTTAAAAAAAAAACAAAAAAAATGGAGGTACGAATAATTATCAATCTTTAATTATTTATAGTTGGATAAAATTAACCGACAAATATCATGAATATAATAAAAAAATATAATGACTTTATTAAAATTTCAGAGATTTACATAACGTAAAATATATCTTCTATTAGATACTCTCCAGCCCCGAATAATTTCATGCATTAGAGCTGACACGTAGTTTCAAGTGATGAATTAAAAAAATGTAAAACATAAATATGTTGTAAAAAGCTTAATTTTCGTGGTAAAATTTGTAATTTGTGTGCAAATGTAAGATTTTGTTATTTGGTATGTGCGGTAGTTTTATTTTTTAGTAATTTATGAAATTCTATAAGACGATTGAAAAAGACAAACATCTGCAGTTTAGTGGGATGTAGAGAGTAATAGTTTATGTTTTATGTTAAAATATATGATGATACAAAATGTAGTAACACTCAACGATAACACATAAAATGTTTACTAATACAAATTAGTATGTTTATTGAAATGATTGCAGTTTTACTTAAAACATCGATCAATTCCTTATTACTTTATTATGTTGTATAATATACTTTCATATAATGCATAGTATGGAGTAATATTTAAAACAACACGTATATGTACAACTTTAGGGTAGATGAAACTGAGGAGGGTATATGGCTATATGCATTACCAATTCTTGGAGGTGCGTGACATGCTTTCCCCCTCCCTTGAAGAGTAAAATTCCTCTTTCTCCCTCCATCCAAATGAGATTGTCGGTCGAAGTCTGTCATGTAAAAGTTGTCAAGAAGTGTTGCACAATATACATGGTGTGTTGCATGACATGTCACTGTTGGAAAATATGCAATAGTAATCCTAAATTAATGCAGCGGAATTCAAAAATTTTATCGCATATTGATCTCGATCTAATGACTATATAACGTAAAACAAGCAAATCAATACTTACTTGTCGCACTATCTTTCCAGACAACAGCTTTAAAACCTTAAAGCTCTTCTTTGAATCTGTTCGTCAAGTACTTCGAATCTGTTCGTCACGTATGAGATGTTGAATCCAGTACGTCATGGTTGGCTTTCCTCAACCTTGGTATCCATGGGCAATCGTTCTACTGAAGAACGCTAGGATGTTCTTGTCGAAACTAAACTAAACTATTTAGTGAGTAGGGTTATGGAGAATGGAATCATGAAGAAAGCTGATTCAAGCATGAAGAGAACAGAAACGTATGTTCTATTATATGATCACGCCAATCATATATGTAGTGATATAACCGGACTAGTGTCCAACTTCAATAGGACTCCTAGCCTAGTTGGTTGGGTTTTAATTCATCAAGCATCAAGTCATGGGTTCAAAACCTACCAAGTTCAGCTTATTTTTCTTTATCTCTTTTGGACTTTTATATTTGAACTTTATTCAAATTTAGTCCAAATAAACTTTCTTGCTTTAGTTAATCAAATCCAATTTAATATAATTAATCTTTCTATAAATATTAATTAAATCCAATTTAACTAATTTACTTTCCAAAAGTATAACAATTAATTAAATCCGATAAATTTACTTTAACTTAATTAATTATTTCTATCACATAGATCAATTCTCAATATAGTAAATTAAATAGTTATTAATCCTATTAATATTTAATTCATTCTAATACTCATTTGGTAGAACAATCACCTTGTTGTGTGACCCATAGGGCCTTATGTATAGTAAGCACTAATCGAATTAAGGTTTGGTGAAACTTCTAGATAATTTACCAAACAATCTTAATACATAAGGAACGTTTGCGAGGATTGCAAACCACCTGTAATGTAGAGCTCATGATGATACGGTCCTTTCATTCGCGAACACTCGATTAAGTCTAGAAATTGATTTAGTGTCTGTTCTAATAACTTAATCCTTTTATCTCATTCTACTAATTGATCCATAATATTTGAAACACCATTCCAAATATATCTTGCGTTGGCCAACGACTTTGATCAAACTAGTACTGAGAAGTTAAGTGTTCTCTCCAAGTCTATTATGAGGAATGAATCCTATCTTGGTTCAACTACTACTAACATATGTTTCGTGATGTGCCCAACACATGCCGTATCTACCCCTACAAGGAGTGCAAGCTTTGGTCATGGTCAAAGCACACGAGTCCACACATGTAGTACGTATTGACCTCAAGTCAAAGGACTATTACACCACCTCACAAATCGTTACTTCCGTAGACACGTAAATAGAGTACATCGAACAATTTCTCGGCTGGGTATACCAACACTCTCTAAAGTGCCCATGTGTCCATCACGGATTACCAAGTAATTCGTAGTCGTGAGAACTACTACACCCTCAAAGGATATGATGCAGACCACATGCCAATCTCTAATGCATCATCAATATCCCATTCTCGATGATCATTGATTGGGGCTATTTTAGAGCTATGTTATGTCACTCAATATCTCACATTCTTAGTGATAACATAAAGCTCATGGGAACACATATGTAAACAATTACAGACAAACAAATAATAATATTTACATACTGTAAATCCTATTTATAAATGAACAGTAATCATAAATAAATACTGAATCAAATATGTATATTTGTCCTCAATTCGATTGTCTCTAGGACATATATACTTTCAATCTCCCACTTGGACTAGAGTCATGCACGTGATTCTTTAAATGGCAAAATTGTCTTTCTAAAGACAAGGTTTGGTGAAAGAATCAGCCAATGTATCCTCGAGGATAAATCACTTAATTTCTATGTTATTATCTAGCAATGGTCTCTAATCCTTTGATAGATTCTCAGTACGTTCTTGCTAATTTCGTAAGATCTTGGTTCCTTAGCATATGCAATCGCACTAGTAATCGCAATCTCTAAATTCGATTACCAACACTTGGAACTACCCATGTTCTTCTAAGAACTTATATCAGCTTTGTACCGGACTAAAGTTGTTGAACCTTTAATAATCTAATTATTAAATCTAATCTAATTACTAAATACGATCCAATCTAATATTGTTATTAGGATGAATAAATTTCATAGTATGTGATGACTTCAATCATCACATCTTTACGAAAGTTTACCATGCATAAACCAAGTTTATGCTAGCTCCTACTGTTCACATGAAGTGTTATTTTCACGAGTCATGTCTAATCACATAATAAATATACGGTGTACATAGTCATTCTATACGACAATCCTCATATGTACTTGATGTATATTTCAATAATACAATCCAATATTGACAGTATACATACGTAACTCAGCATTATATTATCTATAGAATATTTAATAAGCAACGCAACATATTCCTATACTAGTGAACATGTGAGTTATAATATCATATTAGATTCATCCAGTGAAACCGTAATATCGAGATACTATATAACTCATAGTCAAGTCCTTCACAATGAAAGTCTTAATTAACCAATATTCTTATTTTAATGTTGATGTAAAACTATCTTTAATGATTTATATGTGTCAAACATATATACAACCATTTAAATAGTCACCATTGATAATCCTTCAAAAAATGTATGAATTTCGTTTACTTTTGAACAAGTCGAACTATTTGGCTTATTCCTTCAAGTAATATTTGCAACTCCTAAAGGCTTACATGAGTCCACAATGGACTTACTATATTTTCATACGTACGAATGATTTCATTTTGAAGCATTAAAGTCTACAAATGTGTCAAACACATTTTATGTAAAGTTTCTACATATAGAAATCTATCAGACCATCATCAAATGAATCATGCGATTATCGTATGTATATAGTGCAAGTAAAATTTTAATGGACTTTATCTACAATACTAGTAAATAATTCTATAGTTTATGTTCCAAACATAACCACAAAGTTTAGTCACTAGTTTGTATATGTAGATATCTAATTTCAAGTTTTTACATATGCATCAAATGCAATAATATATTCAAGTTCTAAAACTTGGATAATCCATTTAGTCCATCTTTAAGATTTTATGGCTTTAGGCCACCTTTCCAAGTCCATATCAAATATCGTCTTGGGATAGATTTGCAGTTTCATTCTTCTAGGAATGTCACAAAAATCATGATCCTCCAAGAAGAATCCATACAATTCAAATTATCATGATTATTTTGCACAACCTATGGAGTTTATGAATTTTGCGTTTGTATTAAGATATACATTCTAAATGTCATGAGGTTCTCAATAATTGTCTTAAACAATCAATGAAAATATCCAAGGGTTGCAATCAAATGCTTTCCTTGAGCGAGAGATTGTGCAATCTCTAAATTGCATGCATTCCTGATGTGAGGGTGTCCTATTCAAAAGAGGTATCCTCAGAATGCTCCCACTAGCTAATAGATTATTCAACTCTCCCACTGATTCTATGTCATGACTATTCGACAAGTGATTAACCTCAAATTTGTGGCATTAAAACTATTTCAGGTTCCATCTCCTTTGTCATTCCAAGAATACGTTTGTTATGGTTACAAGTAACCATATGTTCCAAGAGATTAGAAATCTCATCCACAAATTCATCCATTCTTAATCCATAACCCTACTTGTCAATCGTGTATTCAATTACAGTTGTAGGGCAACCCTATTTCAAAATATGTAATATGAAGACAACTTAAACCATAACTATTATGGTTTCTCTAAGACTGATCAAGTAGGGTTTACACTGATAATTAATTGAGTTTTATTTTCACGTATTTTCAAATAAATAAAATATGCAACAAAGTCTTATGGGTTATTTCCATGTCAAACATAGTCATTCCAATCTAATGGAACCCATCATAGGACTACCATAGTCCAAATAGGTTCAGGTTCGTTCAACAAATAGAACTCATGCCTCTTATAACAATCCACAAATCAAATTCAAGTATTACTCTCATTGATCAAGTCTAGGAGGGTAATACCTTCTCAAATTATTCTATGGTTCATATCATTTCTAAAAAGGATATACATTGATCATCTTTCCAGTGATGAGATCCACAATCCATATGTTTTAAAACATATGTTGTCAAGTAATCCAATTTTACTTAACTATATAGTTCTTTGTCTCACGGATTTAACCAAATTAATAAAACCATAGAAGTTGGAAATTTGATTTGTTATATGAGGTCTTCTAATTGTGTGTTTCAGAAAGTTATGTCCAATGTCAGGAACTTTTAATCCACAATCTTGAAGGCGTCTACCTCTATGCTATTAGCCCAACTAATAGTAGGTAAGTCCATTACTGTCTTAACAAGTTTGGAAATGATGCTCCTTTACAATTGAATTAATGTCTAACATTCAATTTAGTATTAATTTCTTATATTGAACTAACTTTCTTGAGGTGGATATCATATATCCAATACACAATTAGTACTTTCATAGAAATACAAGTACTTGCTTTATTTCGAGGAATTTAAAACCTTGCATTATAAATCTATCGTGTTACTATAATCACGTTAAATCTAATAATCTCTTGGACGTGCTCTTCCTTATATCAATCCACATTTTAAGATAAGATTATATTTAGAACCATTCTTGGTGTACTCAAATTTGTTTCCCTTGCCTCTTGGCTTGATGGAACAGACGTGCTCACTATGAACACACTTTTATCGTTACAGTGGCCTTGGTAAAACATTCGAGTTAAGTAGCATTACAAGTGTCACTTCACCGGACATCAAATTCACTATGAATTTAATATTAACAATGAAGAGACAAAAGCATGAGTATTGTCAAACAACATTCTCTAAGAAACTAACTCCCTTAAATAATAACCTAGTTATTACTTATCACATGAGAACTTGTAAAGAAGGAAATCAAATTCCTATGAACAAATAAAACTCGTCTTGACCATCATATGAGCCTATGCTCCCACTGGTTTTGTCAACTTCACGAAGGAAGTTGATCATTACCAGAAGTCCTAACACATACTCATTAGCGTGTTTTATAATTAATGACTTTCACATTCTCATGTTTTAATGCATGCTACCTATGTATATTATACTTCACATATCAAATATGTTACTTCGTCCAAGATTACTTCCTTTCTATTTCATATGAGTGTTTGTGTCAAAATAAAAACACTCAAAGCTTTCATAAAGCATACGCGTATATATGCTAGTCCAAGACTTGCTCACTCAACATATACTAAACGCAAATTATGGTGTCAACATTAAAGTATTTGAAACATTATAATATTCATCTTATAACAGATTGCCACTTCACAACAACTATATAAAACATAACATAAATAAAGCGGGAATTAATATATCTCTAAATAAATCATTCACAACATTCACATTCAGCGACTAAATAATCAAGGTCTTCTGATTTATTTAGTTCCATTAATTTTAACATATTCAACGACCCCGTCGGAAGAATACGGATTCATATCTAATCATGAATCTTAATGACCAAGATCCACATTCACACTACTACAGCCCCAGCTAGGGCTGATCACTGCAGAAGCTAAACTGGTAGGTCACCATACCAATTGTACAACGCAACTCTTGGTTGACCAGAACTAATCTGATCGACGTCCCTAGACTACTCTAACGCTAGGGCGACAAGAGCAGAATAAGTAAGCTAAAACCATCACACGGTAGCATGGACCTATGAATGAGTTCTCGCCTCATAGACCAGAGCAAACACTAGGGTGTAAATACTACATGGACGAAAAGGTCCGATACACCATTCAATTATGAGGAAGACGTCATTCATCCAAGATGATGCTCATATTAAATGTTGGGGAACATTTATGCCGGGGTATTAATCGCTTAAACAAGATCTATACTAGTTCATGTATAATAATCAAATATTGGGCGGCGCCTACCTAAACATGCTATATGCGGTCTTAACAATTAACGAGCATTGCATACATGCACAAATACAGTACGATAAATAATAGGTGCCGTCTACCCATACATAATGCAAACATAATTTATTACGTGAATTTAAAATGATACACAGAAATAAACATGTAACAAATTCACATAACAAAATACTCCAAGCATAAGCAAAGATGAATTCTAAATTCATACTCAACATAAAGTTGCTCCAAGCAAATAATGTGATACAATCGTGGATTAAAACTATGTTATATATTTTAAATCTAATTTAAAATAAGTTATAAATCTAATGTATAACAATTCCTAAATTTTACTATTTCTAACATGTCTCCAAACATGTCATTAACTTTCTAAAAGACAAAAAAATAGCCCTTAGATATAATTTATAAACCATTTATAAATTAAATCATAGTTTCTAAAACTCTAGGGGCTATTTCGAAATTTCCAGGAGGGTCAAAACATAACCTCAAAACATTCGGGTCCCTTTGCAATTTTCTAAAATCAAATCGAAGAATATTTCGAACTATGGGGTAAATTCGGAATTTCCAGAAGGTTTTGAACTCAATCAAACAAGGCAGAAACTATTTGTGCCTAATTGAACAAGTCAGAAACAATTCGGACTCAATTGAACAAGGTAGAAACCTTTTGGGGCCCAGATTGCAATTTCAAAAATTGGCAATTTTCCACAAGTGCCCAGAAGTCATCTCTAATTCTCAAAAGCAGGCCCTCAAAGTTTTCTAAAACCTTTATTAAGTCCCTGTAACAAAAGCGAATTTCCTAAAATCGATTTCTACGGCCCTAGATCGAATCTAGACGGTACAGTATGATGAACAAATCAAACTCTGTTTACATTATCATCCAAGATAAACAATCGAGAATCCAATCTCGAATATAGTTCGCGAATCAAATCGCTAATTCAGCCATACTTGCTTCGAATCTTGATAGCCTACCCTTCCAGGGGTCTGTCGATTTCGATTCGTTCTGGGTTAGCAAGAATACAGCTCGCGAAGCCAACAGCCTCCATTAATGGCGACCGGAGTTTCCAAGCTATAAACTCACATCATGAATTGGGTCAGGAGTGAAAGTATTAATGTACTATAGACAACTATTTATGAGGATGATGTGTATTTTGATTAAATTCAGTTTATTATTGTTTATAATATTGTTATTTGGCATTACATTTATTGAGTTATTATTTGGTTGTTTGAATAATTCGATAAGATGTTTCCATGGACTGCACGTTATCACCAAGTGTATGAGAACTTGGATGACAGAACGTAAGTCTTAAAATGGCCCCAATCGAGAGTCATTGAAATTTGGGATATCAATAACGCACGTTAAAGATTGACATGTGATCTGCATCATATTCTTGAAAAATATAGTAGCTCTCACCTATGTTTTGAAACCCGGTGGGTCGACCTGGTTCAACCGCGGGCGGTCTACCAGTTGGCCCAATATGAAACAAATTGTAACTCTTAAACAACGCCTGCAAGAATGTTTACCTGTCAGTGCAAATTTTCAATTGAAGTTACTATAATGCCCTTGAATGGGTGAATGTTCATGTCACGTGACCCCTACTAGCTAGTTTGTAGGCAATCAAAGGGAAGGAAGAAAAATGTGCAAACCACGCCCAACCTACTTTTGTCTCTCTCGCCAAAGATTTCACTCACTACAACTCACTTTCAAACTTCTTTCTCTCTTTCCAATGAAGTTCTAAAATCTATTTTCTTTTAACATTTATTTCAAACTTAATTAGTCATTTCATTTTCTTTTCTCATTTCCTTTTAAACTTTATTCTTGACTTTATTTTAAATGTAGTTAATTAATTATAACAAAATCACATTAATTTTTTTAAAATACATTACTTGAAAATAAAAATTACATTACTTAAAAAAACTATAATACTTAAAATTGAAAATTACAATAATTAAAAATGAAAATTATAACAATTAAAATACTACATTCTACAAGTGTAATTTTAAATTCAAATAATATGTATTTCAAATTTGAGAAGTAATGTATAACTATATTTCTATTGCTACATATAATTATTATCATATGGAAATATTCAAGAAAAATGAAAAATAATAAAAAAGATAAAAGTAGAAAAGATGAAAGAAAACAATAAACAGGAAAGAAATAAAAGAAAACAAGAAAAGAAATGAAAAAAAAAAAAAAAAAAAAAGTATTTGGCTGAGAAACATCAAATTTTGGGGCGAGTCCCAGCACCCCAGCACTGGGCCTCGATTTGGAACTCTGCTGGAGTCCCAAATTGAGGTCCAGCAGTGGTCCAGCAGTGTTGCAACACTGCTGGAGAAGGTCTTACCTGGCACCCCATCGATAGTGCCTATGTGCGGAGGTAGTGTTTTTGAAGTTTCTGTAATGACAAATTCATTTTATTTAATTATCAATCTCATTTTAGTTTCTTTTATTGTGTTAATTAATAGGAAACCAGTGAAGGCTGGAGCTATTTAGTTCTAAAACAAACTACTCGGAGGGTAATTTCACACATATATTGTGTATACTTGCATGATTTCATAAAATTTATCCCATATATATTTAACGTGTAATCTAATTAGATGAAATTCTACTAGTGTTGTTTATGAAATCTGTGTCCACGCTGCCCACAATGTTGGTCTGGAGCCCAATTTTACACTTGGGTTTATTACTCAGTGCCCGACTCCAATAAAAACAATGTTTTTCCCGGGTATATAGTGCCCGACTTTAATAATACAATGTTTTCCCCGGGCATATAATGCCCGACTCCATTAAAAAGAATGTTTTCCCTGGGCATATAATGCCCGACTCCATTGCTTTTCCCGGGCATATAGTGCCCAACTCCATTGTTTTTTCCCGGGCATATAGTGCCCGACTCCAAATAAAAACGAAGTCCGGACTAATGATGCCCGTCTACTTACACAACCATGCCTCGTCATATAATTCCCCGAGCATATAATGCCCAACTCCTTATAAAAGGATGCCATGTAATATAATTCTTCGGGCAAGTAATGCCCGACTACAAATAAAAACAAAGTCCGGAGTTTATAATGCCCAACTTTATGCAAAAAAATGTATGACTCCGTGTAAAGACAAAGCTCGGAGATTATAATGTACGACTTCATACAAAAATAATGTCCGACTATGTGCAAAAACGAAATTAAAATGCATGACTTTATACAAAAAAATTGGCCCTGACATACAACGCCACGTGCATATAATGCCCGACTCCATGTAAAAACAAGCTCAAGGGCGCGTATGATGGCCGAAGAAATTCCATCCTCTTCTGCCAAATCAAAAAAATAAAACCCAATCAATTCACAAAACACCAATTCAAAAACAAAACTCAAAACCAAAAGGCAGAAACCATTGATGGATTACCTTACCTCGTAACTCATGAGTCTCTAAAACCAGCTCGTCCTCTCTGAGAAACACTTAAGCCAGCTCTCCTGAAATCATCTAGTATAGTAGATGGGGTTACGAAGCTGTAATTGGGGGAAAATATTTTGAATCATTCCTGGAACTAAGCGATGAAGTAGTTTTTGCATAACAAAGAGCAATGTGAAAAGAATTAACATAAGATAGAAGATCTAGCAGAGGATTTTGAAATTGGGGAACTAACATTGAATGATTGGCTAAACTAGATCTGATGGAAGACGCTCGCCACGCCGGAGATCGAGAAGAGATGAAATAGGCTTTCAGAGTTAGATGTGAGAGACATCTTATTCCAGAGAGCTAGAAGACGAACAAAACTTATGAAATGACCAAGCTTGGATACTAATTTAGGCCATGCTCCGTCCAAGAACTAGAAGAATATAAATGGGATTCTGAGATGTAAAGAAAAGAGTGAAGGGCAGCTGCTTTGTGAGAGAGAAGACGAGAGAGAAATTGTCCAGAAGAATTTGGGGCAACTAGGTTTTACAAATGAAAATAGGTCATACTTATCTCTCAATTCTATTCATTTGGGTGACTTATTAAAAAAGGAAATAAAAATCTTATTTTAAAAGACTGTCATCGTTATATGTTACATACTCCTTGTATTATACTTAAGATTATTATTAATCTATAACTGTCAATTGTTTCCTGAAAAATGGATATGTTACATTTTTTAAATATATATTAGTAATATATTTTATTTTTAAAAAAATATATTGACCCGGGTTAAACCGAGTTGACTCGGTTGAACCTCCCTCGATAGGTAGGTTGGATCGATTGCTGGGTCCGAGTTTCAAAACATAGGCTCTCACGACTACGAATGACTTGGTCATTCATGATGGATGCATGGACACTTTGGAGGGTGTTGCTAGACCCACCGAGAAACCATTTGGTTAATTCTATTTATATGTCTATTGAAGTATCGGTGTGTAGGGTGATGTATTAGTCCTTTGACTTGAGATCAATACTGACTAAATGTGCTAAGTGATGTACTTTGACCATGACGAATGTTTGCACTTAAAATGGGGGTAGATACGACATGCGTTAGCACATCACGAAGCACATGGGAGTAGTAGTTGAGCTAAGATATGATTTATTCCTCGCAATATACATTGGAGAGAATACTTTACATCTCATAGTTAAGTTGATTGTCAGTCAGTGGCCAATGCATTACGACATATTCGAAATGGTGTTTGAATATGATCGAGGATCAACTAACAAGATTGAGAAAGAAATGAATAAGTTATTGGAACAGACATAATATCAAGTTCTAGACTTATTCGAGTATTCGTGAATAAAAGGATCTTACCATCATTAGAGCCTTACATTACAAGTGGTTTGTATATCCTCACAAACGTCCTTATATATTAATATTGTCCGGTAAATTGTCTAGGAGTTTCACCGTGAACCTAATTGGATTAGTGATTAATATATAAAGCCCTACGGATCACACTATATGGAGAATACTCTACCAAACAGGGGATGTTAATATAATTTATTTATAATAAATAATAAGAGAATAATTTTAATTGATTTAAATTGGACTTGAACAATTAAAATGAAGTGTTGATACCTGAATTAATTTAGAATTAAAGTCCAATAATTAAAGCTGGGCTGAAATAGAAAAATTGGACCAAAACGAATAAAAGGGAAAGAAGAAAGCTGGGCCAAAAGGCCCAGCAAAGGAAACAACCGGGCTCCAGGAAGTTGATTTTGCGCGTGTGTTACACGCGCCATGTGGTTGGTTATGGGGACGTGCAACACTTTCATTTTTTCCTTCAGTTGGTTTTACTTTTTTTTGCTGACTTCTTTTTCTCCTTTCTCACGTTTGTTTTGTTTTGTTTTTTTGGCTTCATATACCTTTTGTCTTATGTGTGTTGTTTTATTGATTAAGTCATTCAAGACGCATAGAACAAAGGCAAAACATAAGAAGACAAAATCAGATTTTGTCTTGTAAACACTTAATATTCATTACATTCGGAAAGAAAAATCTCCTAGCATTTTTATTGGTAGAGTAACTCATGTGGATACTAAGGTTCGAGGTGACAACCTGGCTGAATTCTTGAGGATTGGAATTTGCTTGGAGAGCTAGAGGATCTCAAGGGCTTGAATATCTGAGGAATCGAATTAATTAGAATTTCTTGGCAGAATTGGAAGCTGCTAGTCAGGACTCAAAATTGCTATCAGAGTAAGCTTTCTGTTATTTATACACAAACACGTTAAATTATTGTTATCATGTTGGTCTATAAAATTTTTGAAACTTCCGCTGCGTATACTTAGAGTATAATCTGACCTCATTTACCAACAAGGAGGTGGAGGATATGCAGTCGAGATATGCGAGGATCGTCCAAGCTGGTGCTTAACGGTGTACGGTGGTGGTAGTCAGACTCAAAGTCTCTGTTTGTCTTGGACAATGAACACCCAGCTAACAATGTTCATCAAATAGTTTACAAACTGGATATTCATCGAATAACAGGAATGTTAAACGCAGAACACTTTTTACTAAACGCATAACACTTTTTAACATATTGTGAAAAGTACCTCAAGTAGTATAAATATGAAAATTGGTCCCATATTTATATTATATTCCACAAAACCCCACATTTTCACAATTATATAATCGTAAACACATAACAACACAATACGATAACAAAAACTCATGTCTTCCAAGTATTGGCCGGACTTTGGCAACTATGACGGATCTGAAGAGGTATTAATTTGTTCATTATCTTAATTTAATATTTTATAGGTGTTTATTATTAGTTTATTGCGTTCGTATTTTTAAATTAATTAAGATTTCATTAGAATTTCGAAAAAAAACACAAAAAAAAACGAAGACACGGTCAGCCACAACCATGTGACCTTGAAATTTCCAATTCACTGGCGACCCCAGTGGCGATTAGAATGCCATGACGCCTCCGTTTTAATTCGTTTTTTTATTTTTTTTTCTTTTTAAGTGCCCTTTAAGTAATTAGACTATATTTTGGATAGTTTTTTACTAATACTTTTTTAAAAAGTGATTAGTTATATTGTTTTAGCGTATATGATTTGATTAAATTTGTTTTTATTTGTTTCTGACATTGATCTTATGTTTGAATTTGTCAGAGTAATCCATATATTGATCCGGATAGATATCCAACGGATTCAGACGAAAAGCCTCCCTTAAATGATGACGAACCAAGATATTTTATACCTTCACCGGAGTATGATGATGGTGAAGAAGCCATTTTTGGGCCGGGTTATGATGGGTCGAGGAGGACGACAATAAGCATGAAGATCATAACCACTTGTTTCAAAGTATGGGTACATTCGGTTGTAGAAAAGATGCTGAAGATCAAGTAACACGCATCGGTCGGGAAAACAACATGTTTTTTACGGTGATAACCTAAAACAAGAACCGTGTCTACATTGGTTGTGAATGCGATTAGAACCGTACTCTGACCATCGATAGAGTTGATGTTGTTCCCCGAACATCAAGTGGGACGAAGAAGAATGGTTGCCCATTTCAATTGAAGCTTAAAAGAAGGGGTGAGGGTCAATGGGTTGTACAAACGAGCGACGGTAGAGGCAAGCACAACCATGCACTTGGTAATCACGCAAATTGGCATACATCGGCGTCGAAGTTACAGGAAGGCGAGCAGAAACTTGTGGGTGAGTTGTACAAGACTCATTTGAGACCTATGAGTATCCTACAAATGGTGAAAGACAAGTTTCAGGATAATGTTAGTAATGTACGGCATATCTACAATGCCATACAGAAAAATAAGAAGGTGGATATGGATGGGTTGAGCACGATGCAATACTTCCTGAAGTTGTTGAATGATCATCGATACTACCACTGGGAGAGGCTTGAGGATGGAACAAATAATCTTGGTGATGTATTCTTTGATCATCCTCATAGTGTTAATTTGCTTCGATTGTATCCTTATGTGTTGGAGTTGGATGCCACATATTCCACTAACCGGTACGACATGCCTATGGTGGAGGTTATTGGGTTTTTGCCAACGGGGAAAAATTTTCATGTTGCATTTGCATTCATTAAGAACGAAAAAGAGGATAGCTACCTTTGGATCATGCGCTCATTGTCTCATTTTTTCGAAGGTATTAAACCACCTGGAGTTATTGTTACAGATAGAGAGTTGGCCCTCACTAACAGCATTCACAAAGTTTTCCCAAATGCCACCACTTTACTTTGTAGACGACACATTGGTGTAGACGTACAACAGAAACATGTGAAGTTGGTCGGTAACAAGGAGTTTTAGTTTGCAGTTAAGTCAAGGTGGAATAATGTGGTGAATGCAAAAACAGAGGAGGAGTACGATGTTTACGTGAAGGAGATATTGCATGCTTGGAGATATTTACCAGGATTCGGAGACTATCTGAAGAAGACTTGGTTAGTTCCGTTTCATACTCACTTCATTGGCTTATCGACGAACCAATATCGACATTTTGGAGCTCTAACAACTAACAGGTACATATTATTGTTCATTTTTAGTACACTACTATTATGCAATATATCATAAATATCATATAATTACTTGTAGGGTTGAAAGTGCACACAGTCAAGTCAAGTCAAGTCATGGAACAGGAGTTCGAGAGCTAATTTCCCTACAATTTTTGAAAAGATTCATGAGATACATAAACTTGATTTGAATGCCATCAGATCACAATTTGAATTGAACAGAACGAAGCATCTTCTTCCTTGTAGGCGTTTCATGTTGTTTCGGAGACTTTCAGGTGTTGTTTTAGCATGACATTAAGCTCTTAGTCGAAGAGATGAAAAAGACACCCCATCCGAGCAACTGCACTCATGAGTTACGTACTACGCATGGATTGCCATGTGCATGCGAGATGACCACTTTAATCGGGAATAACATGCCCATTGATCCAATCGACATTCATCCCTTTTGGAAGAGTCTTGATGTAGATGCAGAACGTGACTGGAGTGAATCGTGAAGAGTAAGTGCTGATGATCTATGTGACGATGCATTCAAGAATTTCAAGGAGTTTGCAACCGATGCCCAAAAGAGGATGCTAGCTGAATATATCCACAAACAAAAGTTCCCAGATGCTATCAATATTGATGAACCACTCCATCACAAGCACAAAGGTCGTCCACCTAAAGCTCAAGGTCAACGGTACAAAAGTGATTACGAGAAGAGTCAAAAGAAGAAGCCCAGTAAGAAGAAGAATCAAACGCAGACTAAGGATCAGTCTCAGGATCATGCTCGATTCGATCCAAGATCACGGTGAGTATCGACTCGGGATCATAGTCGATGTCGATCTGTGATCATGCTCATTATCGCACCGTGATCATAGTGATTATCAGTCTTAGGATCATGCTCGATTCGATCCACAGATCACAGTGAGTATCAGACTCAGGATCATAGTCGATGTCGATCTGTGATCATAATCGGTTTGATTTGAGGATCATGCTCGATGCTCGGTCTCGTGATCATCTCGGGATCATAGTCACGATCAGAGAAAGACACAGGATCGATGCGGACCACGTGATCGATGCGTGACACGACTCGGGATTCGCAATAGATTGTCGAGGACATAGAAGGTTTCATGTAGAGGATTATCATGCCACCAGAAAGAAGTGGAACTCAGGAAAATTTAACAAGTTCAGGCCCATGTCGAAGGTCATAAAGCCATACATAGAAGGGTGGTTAAATGTAGATGCAGATGGACATTGTGAATTTCGGTGTCTATCTTTCTATCAGTATCATACAGAGTGGAATTGGCCGGGAGTTATACAGGATATCATATAAGAGTTGACCACTCACCGAGATCTATACATACGACTATGTCGTCGTGGTAAGTGGTCCTATTTTCATTATTCGTACGTACTTCATAAAATTATCGGTCTTTACTTCATAAAAATTATTTTTTTTCTATTGGTCATTTTGTAGGTGGTGAAGAAGATTACATGAAATGACTCGACAGTTTGGATTGTTTCTTACCAATTGCTCCACGAGCCAAATGGTTAGATCTTACAAATGTCGGTTTGGCCATTGCGACTAAATATCAGGTTGTCATTACATGCTATTGGAAATCTCTTAGTTGTGTCTACTATCCATTGGAAAGGAGAGGGTTTGATGATCATCTACCGAGTCCACCTACACAAGAATGGGCTCTTGGGCTAGTTGGAGAACACTTCTTCGTTTTACACATGAAAGATGATGCACCAATTGGATATGCACCAAGGGAATGGGCCGAGTTCAGATATTCGGCCCTTGAATGCTGGGAAGCACATTATGAGAATAGACATGCTCAGTTTGTACGAGGTTGATTTGTTGATCTACTTGTATCATATTGTCATTTTCGCAGTCTTGATGCCTCATCCACAAAAATACAAACAAAATAACCCAAACTCATAACCTCCAACCTCAAACATCCATAATCAAACTCCATCATCAGCCATCCATAATACACTACTACATGAAGTTACAAACTCCAACTTCAAACATTCAGAATCAATAAACTCCATCATTATACATCCATAATACATACACTACTACATGACAATCCAACAAACTCCAACCTCAATACGATCATATCAAATTAAAATACAAACAAACAGTTGAGATAAAATCCACCATCAAACTACAATGCTTCAGTCAAGACTTCCTAAAAGTTAAAAGATCAGAAATCATGCAAACCTAAGCACGTCGACTCCTGTTGGGCTTTTTCACGAAAATCTTGGCCAATTTTTGTAAGACTCCGAACATGTCTTCATCACTGTAGACTCCATCACAAACATCTGGATGGTATGGAGTTAACAAATCTGTGATTGTCTCAACACATGTAAAACCCTGTTCACATATAAACATAATTAGACTACAATAAAATAGAAAATTCCATGGAATACTAAGATAATTGACAACTCACTTCATAACTAGCATCCTCATCGCCGCATGCAGATCTGTTCGAATCACTAATCAACTTAGGACGTGTCCTTTGAAGGTACCAAGCTAAGTAATCCTCTGATGCTTTACTAGCATTGCCTGGGTCCACTCTAAGTGACCTATTTGTGAGTAAGCAAACAAACTCACGCCAACCCTGAAATTGGGTACTCTCAACAACGTGATGCACCACGTAGCTACGAGGATTCGCTAATCTGCTATGCTTGATCGGTTTTCTTGGGTGTAGCGGTATTGTCTGTCCATACCCAAACTGGCGCATAGCACGATCTGGCATATATGCCTCGCAGATGTCCCGACAATGTATAATGCCCTGATACAGTGATATGGGACGCTCACGATCCGGTGTTCTCCCAAATGGTGTCCAGCAAACCTGAGTAGTGCAATGAATTTGTCAATAATAAATAACATCATTTAGTACCATTCTATATACGTAAATGTTAACAAGAAAACCTACATCGTTCACAGTTAGACAATCCAACAGTTGTCTGTTTCTCTTAAGTAAGTGGTCATGATGCGACTGATGCACCCGAGTCGGCATCCATCCACTTGCATATGGAGAAGACTTCCCATGGTCCATCCGCTTCTTTCCCCGGAAGGTAGGAAAGTATTCATAAATCCATGCCTACAATTCATGAACTTTAAAACTATTATTTAACGGTTGACATAAAAATTACTACCAGATTGCCATGTGCATCTCCAAGCTATCTAAAAACAAGGAAACATATAAATTAAACAAACCTGAAGCAACGTCAAACATCCAGCTATCTCCTTGCAACCAGATCGTGTTGCCTCTCCAAGCTGTCTATACATGTTAGCTAGCGCAGCAGCACCCCATGCATATGACGAGACAGTTTAAGGATCATGCAAAAATCCACAAAACTAGTATGGAGGTGAGTGGTTGTTTTTTCAACAAACAATGTCGTACCCAACAGCCAAAGCAGACTTGCCGTATACAAAGGAATACCACTCAATCGAGCAACACGCTCCTCTATTGCTTCAAACTTACACCGACCACTCTTCCAACCAATCTTACGCTCCAGTCCTGAATCATTTGCTAGACCCAACAGAAGTGCCATTTCCCCCAAACAACTTTGTGATCTCTGAGTGCTGATAACCGGTTTACCCTCTACAGGTATCTTGAACAGATAATAAACATCATGAAGAGTGATAGTCATCTCACTAAATGGTAGGTGAAAGCTGTTGGTCTAAGGCTGCCATCTCTCCACAAAAGCCGATATCAAAGAAGAGTCCATCGACTCGAACATGCAACTGTCCAGGTGGGATATCCGACTATCACTCAACCATCTAAGAACCTCAACATCATTTACCTGTAAATAGCCACGTCTTCCATATCTGGAATGGCAGGTCAACGGTCCTCGAAATGACTGCATGAAAGGAATATGTTAGATGATACATTACTACTTGATTAGGTACTTTAAAAAACTAAATAAAACCATGTTAAACATCAACATGTAGATCTTAACCACCAACTTACCTCGTTTCCATTCCATATGTGATAAGAAATATGGTTTCCAAATGTGGTAATCAAGTCCTTCAGCTTAGGCACTCCATCATCTACCATACTAGTCGTACTATCATACCCAGAATCATCATTTTCCCTACTCGTCCCTTGTAGATTGATCGCTGATACATGCTCCCCATACGATTGCTCATCATTAGTAGCATATGAGTATAGTGGTGGAACCATCGGGCCTTTTCCTTTCCCTCTCCCAGGCACCCATCGTGGTGGTAATCCTCCCCTTCGAGCGTGGTACTGCTCCTCTGCTCGTCTCTCGGCGTATGCAAGTGCTTCTGGAGATAACTGCTCATCATCATCATCATCATCATCATCATCATCATCATCATCATCCTCATCATCATCATAATCATCAGAGTTGAAGCCTGGAGAAGTCATATTCACAAAATACACAAAATAAATCAACGAAGGTTTCGAGCACTAAAACTTGCTACAATTATTACAATACATATTCACAACAATTCGACAAAAATGCATAAACATTAAGTTTTATTAGGCAAAATTTAGACTAAATAATATTAGAAATATTAATACCTGAAGAAGTTATCAAAGTTCGAATAGGAGTCGCAGTATGAGTGTGGGATGCCGAGTTCCCACCATGATGAAGCGTATTCATGTTATCAGCATCCCTAGCAGCCACTCATCATCTCGCTCGCTTAGGCGTGATCCGGTAACAATTCGACCATGGAGACGTCCAGAATTATCAACTACTACTCTCTGTTTTCCAGATCGACCCTTATCCATCTACATTAAACAATAAACAAAAGAAATCAACAAAGAATCTGTACCAACCAAAACGACATGCAAAATATGAGAAGAAATACACATAATTACATAACAACAATTATTATACATGTATAACATAAAATTAGGTCACAGATATAATAAAACTTGCTAGAATAATTTACAATAATTATAACATGCATAATAAATAGAATAATTACAACATGTTCATGAAACATTAGGCAAAATTTAGACCATATAATCGAGAACAATTAGTAGAAAAAGCAAGAAAAAAAAGTGTTAAACCGGACCGGTTCTCGTCATAACCGGACCAAAGAAAAAAAACGATTGGAATGAACGGTTCTAACGAACGGTTCTGGTGAGAACCGGTTTGACGAGCTGGTTCTCGTCGAGCCGGATCGACGAGAACACAGTTCTCGTCGGATCTGGATCGATGAGCCAGCTCGATCGAGCTTGCGCTCGATCTAGAGCTTCACAAAGCTCGATCGGGAGCCAAAGCTCTGATCGAGGCGTAATCACAAGCTCCGATCGGACTTTGCGGATTCCATGACTTCCGGGCTGCTGCGAATCTGACCAATTTGCCCATTTTGCGGAGCTCCGTGACTTTCGAAAAATGACGGAAATGTAAAAGAACTAACCTTGATGATTCTTCAAATGCTCCTTCGTGTTCATCGATTGTGTTCGTTCGAATATTAAAGGAGGAAGTGTATGTAAGGTAGTTCAAATGTAAAATTTAAAATGTTTTTGGATAAAATTGTATTATTTTGAAGTTAGTGGGTTGTTTTATAATTTACTATAATTTTAATGACAATTGCAAAATGTTAGAAATGTGTTCTGCGTTTAGTAAAAACGGTTCTGCGTTTAACACGCCTCTCGAATAAATTAGTTTGTTGGTTTCTTAACAAACCCAGTTCGTGAAAGAATATAATTATCACAACTAATTATTCATTAACCAAGTTACTAATCAGGTTGGAAATTATATAGATGTAATCCACGATAATATATACACAATATACGTGTATATAGTAATTAAAATCAGCCTAGCTCTGATACCACTGTTGAAAAATACACAATAGTACCCCTAGGTTAACGTAGTGGAATTCAAAAATTTTATCGCATATTAATCTCGATCTAATGACTATATAACGTAAAACAAGCAAATCAATACTTACTTGTCGCACTAGCTTTCCAGACAACAGCTTTAAAACTTTAAAGCTGTTCTTTGAATCTGTTCGTCAAGTACTTCGAATATGTTCGTCATGTATGAGATATTGAATCCAGTTCGTCATGATTGGCTTTCCTCAACCTTGGTATCCACGGGCAATTGTTCTATTAAAGAACGCTAGGATGTTCTTTTTTCGAAACTAAACTAAACTATTTAGTGAGTAGGGTTATGGAGAATGGAATCATCAAGAAAGCTGATTCAAGCAAGAAGAAAACAGAAACGTATGTTCTATTATATGATCACGCCAATCATATATTCTCTGATATAACCGGACTAGTGAACAAGGTAAATAGGACTCCTAGCCTAGTTGGTTGGGCTTGAATCCATCAAGCATCAAGTTATGTGTTCGAAACCAACCAAGCTTAGCTTATTTTTCTTTATCTCTTTCAGTCTTTTATATATGGACTTTATTCAAATTTGGTCCAAATAAACTAGCTTATTTTTCTTTATCTCTTTTGGGCTTTTATATTTGGACTTTATTCAAATTTTAATCCAAATAAACTTTCTTGCTTTAATTAATCAAATCCAATTTAATATAATTAATATTTCTTTAAATATTAATTAAATCCAATTTAACAAATTTACTTTCCAAAAGTATAACAATTAATTAAGTCCGATAAATCTAATTTAACTTAATTAATTATTTCTATCACATAGATTAATTCTCAATATAGTAAATTAAATACTTATTAATCCAATTAATATTTAGTTCACTCTAATACTCATTTGGTAGAACAATCACCTTATTGTGTGATCTATAGGGCCTTATGTATAGTAAGCACTAATCGAATTAAGGTTTGGTGAAACTCCTAGACAATTTACCAAACAATCTTAATACATAAGGAACGTTTCCGAGGATTGCAAACCACATGTAATGTAGAGCTCATGATGATACGGTACTTTCATTCGCGAACACTCGATTAAGTCTAAAACTTGATTTAGCGTCTGTTCTAATAACTTAATCCTTTTATCTCATTCTACTAATTGATCCATAATATTTGAAACACCATTCCAAATATATCTTGCGTTGGCCAACGACTTTGATCAAACTAATAATGAGAAGTTAAGTGTTCTCTCCAAGTCTATTATGAGGAATGAATCCTATCTTGGTTCAACTACTACTAAATATGTTTCGTGATGTGCCCAACACATGCCGTATCTACCCCTACAAGGAGTGCAAGCATTGGTCATGGTCAAATCACTTGAGTCCACACATGTAAAACGTATGACCTCAAGTCAAAGGGACTATTATACCACCCTACAAACCGTTACTTCCGTAGACACGTAATAGAGTACATCAAATGGTTTCTCAGCTGGGTATACCAACACTCTCTGAAGCGTCCATGTGTCCATCACGGATTACCAAGTAATTCGTAGTCGTGAGAACTACTACACCCTCAAAGGATATGATGCAGACCACATGCCAATCTCTAATGCATCATCGATATCCCATTCTCGATGATCATTGATTGGGGCTATTTTAGAGGTATGTTATGTCACTCAAGATTTCACATTATTAGTGATAACATAAAGCTCATGGAAACACATATGTAAACAATTACAGACAAACAGATAATAACATTTACATACTGTAACGTCTATTTATAAATGAACAGTAATCATAAATAAATACTGAATCAAATATGTATATTTGTTTTCAATTCGATTGTCTCTAAGACATATATACTTTCAGTACCCATGTGTTGCACGACAATACCTCGCAACATTATTTACATGCACTTTGATATTTCCATATTTTAATTCATATTTTATCGTTATTCACAATTTAATTAGTTAAACATTTTTAGTTTATTTTGTGTAGGTTTATATTTTACCTTGTGCACAAGATTGAGTTCAAGACGGATTCAGACATGATCAGAAGTTGAATATTGGATGAAGTATCTTCATGGATTAGGACAATTCATGATTTGTAAAATATATAGATCGAAGACATCAAAGAACTAGAGAAGAAACACGCGCGTATTTATGTATCTGAGCATTCTTTTTATGGTTACTCTACGTTCCATTAATAACTTTCTACATTATTTTTTTTGGCTTCATTCGATTCATTTCGATTCGATTCCATTCGATTCAGTTGATTCGATTCGATTCGATTCATTCGATTCGATTCAATTTCGTCTTGATTCGATTCGATTCATTAAATTCATATTATTATTATTATTGTTGTTGTTGTTGTTGTTAATAATAATATGTAATAATAATAATAATAATAATATTATTATTATTATTATTAATATTATTTTATCATTTATTTACACCGATCTTTTATGCGAAAAATAAGAAAATTTATCCAATTGAGTTATTTTCAACTTTTTTCTTTCTTTCTTTTTAATACGACTTTTAGTAGATCAATGAAATAAAGAGTATAGTTACAATTTGAACTAACAAAAATCTACATGTTCAAAAACTCCAAAACAAGTTAAACCAAACAAAAATCGGACCAAACTTTATAAAATAATATTATATATCACAAATATTGAAAAATGGCATTTATTCCTCTATATTATCTTCCTCGCTCTATATTGCCGGAATAGGCGAAATTCTCAATGTCATCTCCTTGCTACTCATCGCTTTCTTTCCTTGTCGGGTTCAATAAATCATTATCCACTCCACTTGGACATTGATATCATGTTGCAAAACTAGTATTTCAAGTTTACATGCGCATAAAATTATGCAGTGAAAGCAACAATCACGTATATTTGATATGTGTCTTCCATTTGAGGCGTATAAAGTACCTTCCACGCGTTGGTTTTAAAGTTTGTTATACAATAATAAATAAAATGTAAAATACGGAAAAAAGAGTAGGAAGAATGTGAAAGATGACAAAATAATATATTTTTTAATTGTGATTATATATATATACCATCATATAATTATTATTATTACAATAATTTCTTGATTCGATTCGATTAGTTTGATTTGATTCAGTTGATTCGATTCGATTCAGTTCCATTCGATTCGATTCGATTGATTCGATTCCATTGATTGATTCGATTCGATTCGATTCGGTAAATTTGATTGAAAAGAACTGGTATGTTCTCTTCATTTAATTCATTCGATTAAGTTGATTCGATTCCATTCGATTCGATTCGATTATCGTCTTGATTCGATTCGATTCACTTCATTAAATTCATATTATTATTATTATTATTATTGTTATTGTTATTGTTATTCTTATTGTTGTTGTTGTTGTTGTTGTTGGTATTATTCTTATTATTATCATTTATTTACACACCCGATCTTTTGTACGAGGAAAATAAGAAAATTTATCAAATTGAGTTATTTTCAACTTTTTTTTCTTTCTTTCTTTTTAATATGACTTTTAGTAGATCAATGAAATAAAGAGTATAGTTACAATTTGAATTACCCTTATTTTCTACCGTAAAATGTGAGTTAAGATAAGAAACTACGGGAACCTGAAAGTACCATACAATCTGGTTCACATACTCTGTACGTACATCTCTAACAAATATACTTAATTTCTTTTCATAAAAGTTGAAATATGAGTATTGGGACAAGCAGTTTGAAAAATGGAACAAGGCTGGAGGTTCTGGACAAGAAAGAGTGTTGATGTAAAGTTGTTGGCATGAGCTTGTGCATGGTTTATGGACTAGTGATTTTGGTTAAGCTTTTAATTATTTTATTTGCCGAACATTGTCCATGTTCTTGTAAATGTTTTCAAGTTGTAATAAATTTCACCGATTCAAAAAAAAATAAAATAGATAAAGACAGTTTGTACGACGATTAAAATTCGGTTTTAATCGAGTTATCATTCTCATATTGTTTTCCACGCGGTTGGTTTTAAAGTTTATTATACAATAATAAATAAAAAGGTAAAGTGACAGAAAAAGAGTAGGAAGAGTGTGAGAAAGATGACAAAAATAATATGTTTTTTTGTTTAATTGTGATTATATATATATATATATATGTGTGTGTGTGTGTGTGTGTGTGTGTGTGTGTGTGTGTGTGTGTGTGTGTGTGTGTGTATGTATATATAATTGTTATTATTACAAAATTACGATTCGATTCGATTGATTCGTTTGATTTTAGTTCGATTCGATTCATTCGATTCGAAAAATTACAGTTGAAGAGAACATAGTCTAACTTTTCTTATTTGGGATTTCGTTAGAAACTTCATAACTCATAAAATGAAAGTTTTTACCCCACTAACTAATTCTTTATTATTTCTCTTTCCTACTTTATCATCACTTTATTCATTCTCTTTCTTGGGGTTGGCTAATTTCAGTACTACATCGCACTGTACTAATGTTAGTACACAATTCAAAAATTGAAAAATGGCACAATCAAACCATTAAAAATTAATTTATAAAGTAATTTAACAATTTTGACAATTTTAACAATATAAATTACATAAATTACAAAACTCATCCTTCTAAATGTTATCTTTACATTTTAAATCCTAAATTTCTACTTCTTCACAAAAATCACCACCACCTTCTCTTCACCTTCTTCAATTATCACCACCACCAAATCACCGCCACGGCGACTGGAACTCCGACGAACCAATTTCTTCTCCTTCTTCATTGAAATTTTCGAGCTTCGGGAGCTCGAAGCTGCCATGGAAGGAGCTTGAAGCTTCCATGGAAGCGGAAGCATGGAAGCTTCGAGTGGCTGGCCATGGAAGCTCGAGCTTCCAGGGGTTCCATGGCTACCGACCGGAGCTCCGGTAAAAAAAAGTTAATTTTTTTTTTAAAATTAGAATTAATTTTTTTTGGGTAAATTGCATATGGACCCCCTGTTAGATTTCGTAATTACAGATAGGTACCCGTTAGTGTAACAATAGCATGTGAGTCCAGTTAGATAAAAATCAATTACATATAAGTCCACGAATTTGACTTTTGGCGATTTAAAAGCTGGAAAGTCCATTTTTGCCCCTGTTCAATTATCAGCTTTTAGAAATTGCCAAACAATCTTAACTTATCGCTGTCACGGGCATGGCACATGTGGACTTATATTTAATTAAACCTGAACTTCTATATGCTTACATGTAATTGAATTATGACCGTTATTTTTTTTTAAAAAAACTGGTCGTTTGGAAGTTAATTGGAGGCTATTTATACACCAAAACTTGCCATTTTATCATTTTATTTCAAAAATTTTCACTATAAGTATATACATGTTAATATATATTACGTTGGTAGTGTAGACTATGTAGTACATTTTATATATAAGTATTGTTTCTAAAAATCATTTTGTACAATAGCTTTTTCATGTATTTTGTTAAACAAATGTACCTATTAGCATTTGAAAATCCTATTAATATAGTATGTACTTAATTAAATAACAATAATAAAATAAATATTCTTTTATTGATCAGAGCTTCCGCCATGGACTGCTAGAGCTCCGGCCACGCCACTGCCGGAGCTCCGGTGGAAGCTCCGATCCCTTTTTTTTTTTTTTTTTATTATTGAGCTTCCGCCATGGAAGCTCCGGATCAGAGCTTCAAGCTCCAGATTTGGAGCTGGAGCTTCCATGGCGTGGAAGCTCCAAATCGGAGCTTCCATGGCGGAAGCTCAATTAAAAAAAAAAAGAAAAGATCGGAGTTTCCACCGGAGCTCCGGCAGTGATTTTGGTGGTGGTGTGCGGTGTTAGTGGTGGGGAAGAAGGTGGGTGGTGGTGTTGGTGCGGTGGTGGTGGGGATTGGGGAAGTAGAGTTAAAATTTTAATAATTAAATTTTTTTGAAGAAGTTAATAGTTTAATAGTTTAACATAACTAAGGCATGTTTGGTTTATTTATAATCTTAAGTTAAACCAAAAACAACTTTTGGGGCCTTATATGTAATTGTTAATTAATGAAGATTCGGATGAAATGGTAGCTAAGAGGGTATCCCATGTAATTTTTCCATTTTTTTTTTTTAAATCTTACTTAATACAAACTTTCTCTCTCTAGGAGAAAACGCTGAACATCGAGAAAGAAGAAGCTGATATGCTTGCTGATTGCGAGTTCTTCGTTCTTTCACCGTCTTTTTCGATCTGTTCTGGGTCTTCTTCAATTGGCTCTGGGTTTGCTTCGATCTTCTTGCTGACTGTTCCTTCTTCCTCTCCAGCGGATCGCCGCCATCAAACACCTCCTTTAATCGGCGAGTAATGGGTTTTGTGTTGGCCTCGCTCTTTTGAAGGCTGGAACTCATCAGATCTGGTGGGCAAACACGCGATGTCTCGGAAACGCCATCAGCCGCGCAAAGCGAGGCGATCTCCGACGACGGCGGCTGTTAGGCAGACGATCGATTGTTACTCCTGAGATTGGATCTAGTCGATTGGGGGGGGGGGGGGGGGGGGAGAGATGTGCCTTTGAGTGATGTAAGGATTCAGTTTACCCAAAGTGAGGCGCCGGTTTCATCGGATGAGGTTACGGTTACTCCGGCCCATCTCGATCCGGCGGTTGCTCAGCCATTATTGACGATGATTCCTCCGGTCATTAATGGAGAGGCGAATAGGTTAGTTATTGACACACAGGTCCAGCAGCAAGCAGCTCGTCGGCTTGTGTGGTCTGGGGATCAGCCGTCTTACTTGCTGGAGCATAGGGAGGAGCAGGAGGATTCTTTTGCTCAAGTTCTTCAGGGTAACAGGTTTGCCTTTAATGGGTTGTCTCTGGACTATGTTGTGCCTGAGGTGGATGATTCTGGTTCTTGCCTCTCTTTTTTCTGATGATGATTTGGATGATGAAACAAAGAAATGGCAACATTCTTTGGTGATTTTTGTGGTGGGTGCAGTCCATACTTTATCTTACATGGAGCAATTTGTTAAGAAGGCTTGGGGAGCCATTGCTACTCCTGTGCTGCATCAATATATATGATGAAGGGTTTTTTCTTGCTCAATTTGAGAATGCCCATGACTGTTTGGCTGTGCTTGATAGTGGTCCGTATACTATTAAGAATCAACCAGTGGTGTTAAAACAATGGACTGCTGATTTAAAGTTTTCTCCGGAACAAATGACGGTGTTGCCGATTTGGGTAAAGTTGCCGCTGCAGTTTTGGGGTCAAAAGAGCTTGAGTAGAATAGCTAATGTTGCGGGGAAGCCTTTGCACACTGATGAGTGCACTGAGAAGCAGACTGAGATTTTGGTTTTGCGAGGGTGCTTGTTGAGGTGAATGTTTCTCAACCGTTGGTGATTTCTACTAAACTGAAAACTTCTTCTAATGTGATTACTGAGCAAAAACTTGAGTTCGAATGGGTGCCTATATTTTGCCAGAGATGTCAATTGGTGGGACATAAGTGTACTGATAGGAATGCGCCGGTTCCTCCACAGCGTCAACCTCGACGGCGGTCTCAAAATAGGGTCCAGACTGATTGGGTTCAAGTTGGGAATCGGAATAGGCCGGCTGCTCCTGTGCCGGTGGAGCCACCTGCTCCTATTCAACAAAATCAATTTGCAGTTTTGAATTATATAGATCATGGTGCGGCTGTTAAGAACAATATCAGATTTGGTTCAGTTAATGTTGGTCAGCATGATCCTGGCCCTTCTCTTATTGTTCCATGATAGTGTCAAGCTGGAATGTGAGGGGTCTTAATAAGTCTTCCAGACAATTAGAGGTTGGTAAGTTTTTGAAGGATAATAAGGTTGTTTTGGCTGGCATTATTGAAACCAGGGTTAAACTTCCAAAGGCTGAGAAAATAAGGAGTCTTGGTTATAGTTGGACATTTTCTGATAACTATACCATGGCTGAAAATGGTCGAATATGGGTGGGTTAGGATTCTACCTAAGTCCATTTCCATACTTTAGCTGTTTCGGCTCAAACTGTTCATGGAGTTGTTTCAAATTTGGTTGCTACTGAGAAAATTTTGGTTACTTTTGTTTATGGCTTTAATACTATAGAGGAGCGGATGACCTTGTGGGATGATTTAAAAAATCTGGTTGTTGGTGTCTCTGATCCTTGGGTGGTGTTAGGCGATTTCAATAGTTTGCTAAGTACTGCGGATAGGTTGGGAGGATTACCTGTTACAGCTGCTGAATGTGCTGATTTCCAGGCTGCTCTGGATGTCACTCAATTGCAAGAGTTACAGTATTGTGGTTGGGAGTATTCTTGGTGTAACAAGCAGCATGCCAACTTGATCTATACTAAAATTGATAGGGTTTTTGGGAATTTGGCATGGTTTCAACATTATGGTACTGACATAGTTGAGGTTCTTAATCCTCAAAGTTCTGATCATTCTCCCCTACTTCTGTCATGTGGTAGTAGGAGGTATAAAGAGCAGCGGAGGTTTAAATTCCTTAATTGTGTAGTGGAGCATCCTGAGTATCTGTCTGCTGTGCGTAGAGCATGGGATACTGAGGTTCGGGGTGTAAAAATGTTTCAGGTTTGGGTTAAAATGAAGCAAGTTAGAGAAAACTTAAGGGGACTGCATAAGGTGTATCATCATGCATCTCTAAAAGTGCTTTCTGCAAGAACAGATAGAGATAGACTTCAGTCAGCCTTGCAGCTTTCTCCTTTAGATACTCGGTTGTTTTCTGAGCTGAATCTGGCTCAGAAGGATCTGGATAAGTGGTATGGGGTTGAAGAGCATATTTTGAAGCACAAATAAAAAATTCATTGGCTTCAATGTGGTGATGGAAATAATAATTTCTTCCATGCTAGCTTGAAGTACAGGAGGAATTCTTCCCCGTCTATTTTGTATGATCAGTTGGGTAATAAACTTGTAGAAGAGGATGACATCAAGGCGGAGTTGGTCAGTTTCTACAAGGGCTTATTGGGGACTGCAGCTCATACTTCTTTGGCTGTGGAAGTGTTAGTAGTCAGACAAGGTGCTGTATTAAATGCTACACAAAGAGCTGAATTGGTAAAACCTGTGTCTGTTAAAGAAGTCTATGATTCACTGTGTTCTATGGGAGAGAATAAGGCTCCTGGTGTGGGTTTTCCTCCAGATTCTTCAAATCTACTTGGCACTTGATAGGGGATGATGTAGTTAAGGCCATTCAGGAGTTCTTTATCTCTGGTAAACTTCTGAAGAGTCTCAATACTACACTTATCACTCTCATTCCCAAGACTTCGACTGCCAATACTATTAGAGACTTTCGACCTATTGCTTGCTGCAGTGTTTTATATAAAATTGATGTGCACTCAGAGATTTCGTTTTTCGTTGTAGAACCTGTAAACTCTAAATACAATCAAGATTAAATTTATAAGTCCGAAGTCAAATCCACAGTTTATAGCGGAAAGTTGACTTGGGATGTTGTTCTCCACGGACACCTAGCATAGGAACAAACAAATAATGTTTGTAATTGAATGCAGAAAAGTAAACAGTTTGATCACAGACAGAATAATTGAATTGCAGTAAACCCTAAATTGCTTTGCTGTAAATCAATAATGAACAGACGTAAATGATCTCGACCTTCCTCTGCTATGCTACTCCGAACTACTTAGAATCAAACAACGTACTAGACGTCTACAGTCAGCAAAGAAACATGTCAAAAGGATTAAGTCGTAGTTAATCCAGACACCTTCACTTACCAACAATGTGTTGTGTCACTCAACACACTATCTCGTCACGTTTTCAGACAAATCACACATGATAATGTATAATCCATTACCAAGTCGTAGTTAGTAAAGATTTCCCACATAAAGAGTCGGACGAATAAAGAACAAGCGCGAATTACGTTTTAAAACTAATTCATTAATATATCATGGTATATAAAGAAGTAGCAAAAGCAGGGTTACAGCGGTTCACCTTTACAAAAGAAAGTTAGCTACTCATAGTAATCTAAGAATATAAATCGAAAAATTAGAGAAGAAAGGAAGAAGAAGTTTAGTCTCTGATGTCTTCGTGCTGCTGCTTCTAGGGTTTTCTCCTTCTGGGTGCCTGACGGCCATCGGTTTTGGGGTTTCACTTCATCGAGGACTGGTTCTCTCTCAGGAGAGCTGCTTTGTGAGCTGTGTAGAATTATGAGACCCCTGAGGTCTTATTTATAGGTGCAATCTCGAGCTCAAACCGCCATTCTTCAATAAGGAAGGTTTAGGAAGGCGGTCTCTAGCCTGACAGGCCAACAAAAATAGCCCAGCAACTTTCAACACCTCCACTGCGGTCGCTGTGGACCCATGATGTCTTCTGCGGTCCCACAGGACCGCATCTTCGATTCCTTGACGAATCATTTCTCCTTTCTCAATTTCGGGCTTCGTAACTTCGTTTCCTCGAAAAGTGGTCTTCTACAAAGTTGTTGCATCTTCAATTATCTTCGCATCGGTTGGTCGCATGACATATTTTGACTCCTCGAACTCTGTGCAACGATCAATCCGACGTATTCGCTTCCTTATCCCGATTTGGGACAATTATGCTGTTTTGGTGCCTAAAATCGTGCAAATCCTCAAAACGCGATCATGACATACAGAAAACACGCAAAGTTGGGAATTGACCATAAAACGATACAAATTTTGCATCTAGGGCAAAAAATGATGGTCTAAAAGTATGCTATATCGCACATTTCATTGTCACATCAAAAATCATTTCTAAAGTGATTACTAATAGGATGAGTACGGTCATGAGTTATCTAGTTGGAGAGGAACAGGCAGCCTTTGTGCATGGTCGGTATATACATGATAATACTCTGTTGGCACAGGAGATTGTTAGAGGCTATGGTAGGAGGAATATTTCTGCCCGTTGTACGGTCAAAATGGATCTGCAGAAGGCTTATGATTCCATACAATGGAGTTTTGTTGCTCAGTTACTTAGGATGTTGGGCTTTCCTACTCAGTTTGTTCAGTGGATTATGGTGTGTTTAACAACTGTCTCTTACCAGATATGCTTGAATGGTAGTCTAACCGAACCTTTTTGTTGGTCCAGATAACGGCAAAGTAAAAGACTCGAGGGGGGGGGGGGTGAATAGTCTTTTAAAACTTTTGTCGATAAAAACTATTTCTCATATATCTGTGTAGATATCTGATACTTAGATTCAGAGCGCGGAAGACTTAAGATAGATAAGTGCAGAAACAGTTAACGTGTGTGTGTGTTGCTGAAATGTAAGTACAGAAAAGTAAATAACACAGCAAGTATAGTGGTATCTGGAGGTGGCGTAATCCTCCAACTAATCCACTTCGGTCTTCCAAAGACCTAGAATTCACTAGAATAGATAATTGAGGTCACCTTACAAAAATCCTATTAAAAGATTCCTTAAACAAATGGTTCCCAACCAAATGTTCCCCCTGAGTTGTTCCCCGGCTTTCCGTACCAAGTACTTCTGTGTCGAAACCTTTTGAGCTATTCCCTAGCTTCCCAAGCTAAGTACTTCCTGTGCTCAATAACCTTGGAGTTATTCCTTAGTTTCTCAAACTAAGTACTTCATGTACTCCACGCCAGTGATGGTGTTGGTTTTGGTTTGAGTTGTCAGATGAGCTTCTTTAATAACTTTTCAGTTACTCAGATAGCTCTGTGAATCAAGTATACTTAATACACTTTGCAATGTATGGTATCTTGTTCTTTTTACTGACCCAAGTCTTAGATAAATGTTCTAGAGAATGAATCTCAGATACTTGATCTTTCAATTCAACTCTTTCACAGATAGCTGTGCTTGTTTAGGATCAGGACACTTAGAACTTTAGTACTACTTAAGATCAAGAGCTTTGGTCGCAACAGAAAGCTTGAGAGTAAGTAGTTTGCTTGATAGATTAAGATAAGTGTTCAATTTGTCTAAGGTGTTCAGTGTGTCTTCTCAAGCAGTCTAAGTGTTGATATTTATAGATGAATTTGAGTGCCGTTTGAATAGTATCCGTTAGGCTTAAATCAAATTCAAACTATTGATATCTGTGTATAATCTTATGTGAGTTTGTCTTCTTCTTTAGAAGCTACCGTTGCTTTTGTTCAGACATCTCTGTCCGTGCATTTAATGCATTGTACTATACTTTTGTCCTGTAGTGCCAACGGGGAACTATGCTTTGTATCAGAGACAACCTTGATCAGATTTTTCTGATTCTTTGCACGTTCTTATCTTTAACTTCAGATACCACTTTTATTGAAACAACTTTGTTTGCAATATATATATTTCTTTTTCAGAAATGTGGTTAAAGCTCAAGGTATCTGAGAATAGATAATTGTGGACACTTTCCTTGTTTTCAGATAGACCTTTTATTTCTCAGATATCTCTTGTGACACAGTTTGTTTAAAACTATTCGTGTCTTCAAGATATCTAGCCAAGGTATCTGTAAAACTGTTTCAGTAATCTTGTGCAGTCTTCAAATCTTCAATGTCGTTGAACTTGTTCTGCTTGGATGTCTTCTTCTTGGTCTTCTCTTCATAAAATAAAAAATTACATTTTGAGACCTAACATCCTATACAAGATTAGCTAGACTATCATACTTAGTGGGTTTCCTCTTTTACAATGTTCAAGTGAACCAAGAGTACTAATCACCTTTCTGAGACTAAGATAAGTCATCATGTTGCTGATCAAAACCTAAACAGATATTTCTAACAAAATATCTAACAAATTTCCTAACAAATTTCCTAATTTTTGATCAGTCAACGATGACTATCTGACCTATTACAAATCTGGATGAGTGAACAATCCAACACTTAATCATTTCTTAAGATTTTTCAAAACATTCAATTAAGTGCAGAAAGTAAACATCAACCAAATCACAAGGTGTGATCTTTGCTGACAAGTTATCTTTTATAGAATACTATCTGAGAGTAAGTTCTTCAGATAAGTTACGAAGAAAGATTACAGATAACTTCAATACATAAAACAAGTTTTAGCTCAGTCAACAAAAATACAAAAAAAAAAAAAAAAAAAGTAAATTAGGACAACAGGAGTAGCCAAGCTCCAAGTAAACATCCTAAAAGACTAGTCTTCAAGTCTTCAACTCTTCAAGTCTTCAACAGTAGTTCTATGGATCAGTCTGCAAATTTCCTATCTCCAAACCTTTTGATGTCATCAGAATAATCATAGAGAAGTGTTCTGACGAGCATCTCAGTGTCTCTGGCAAATCCACAGACCTCTTTGTAGGTTTTGGTAGGATTTTTCTTGACAAAATGTTTGACCCACAGATACTTTCCCCACTTCGGGCATGCTCTATTCGATATGAAATCTTGAAGTATTCGTAGATAATCCTCGGATATCGATGTCACCCTTGTATTGATCTTGATTAGATAGAGCGACTCATAGGGTTCCACAATGAGTCTTGCTCTTGTACTGTTCTGTGATATTGATTGCATGCACATCATCGGCTTTCCATATGGACATTCATCATAGAGGTCCTTTCTCATGGCTTCATTCTCTTGACAACTTCAAAATCAACCGAGCTTTAATGTGATTGGTGTTGATCAAGGTTGGCTTATCTTTTCTCCTTGCCATAAGTTGTTTATGGATTGGTTGAAATCTTGAATTTACCGGTAGATGCTTAAGTTCGAATCCAATAGCCATTTTTCGATTGATGCACACAGTAGACGGAGGAATCATTGTCATTCTTCACATACTCTATTTTAGCTTCTTCGGCACAGTGGAAGTTGACTTTGTCTTTGCTCAGCTCTCAGTCTGTTCCTTCTCTGTCTTGAATTCTCTTTGGGGTTGTTGCTTGAAGAACCACCCTGGATAGACTTGGTATTTCCAGAGGGTGTTTTAGCTGGTAGGGGCTTTGCAGCTATAGGCTCAGTTAGGCTTTCATTTTTCCTTTTTTCTGTGAAGAGGAGCTTCATCTTCATCAGTTTCCTCATCATCATCAAGATTAAATCTTGTGAGTGTTTTACAGCCTTCTTCATTGCCCAGGGACTTGATTTGGCCTTCTTTTTCTTCAGAAGGTTCATCAATCCCTTTAACCTGTCTTCTCCTTGGAGCCTTGGTACTCCTTGGAGGTTTCTGTGCCATGGCCCTTGTTATCATTGTAGTTCCTTCAGTAGGTTTCTGGGAGGGTTCATTGATTCTGAGTGTTCATTGATTCTGAGTGGTGGCTGGGAAGTTTTCATGTTTCTTCTTCCTCTCTGAGCCGCACCAGCTCCAGATTTCTTCTTGTTTTCTTCTCCTTCTTCCCATTCCCCCTGACTTTGAGGTCCAGATTTGTACACTCTTTCCCCCTTAGTCATTGTTGGCTGACTCAGTCTCATAAAAGAATCTGAGAGAGAGTCAAAATGCCCTTGTAAATAATTGTAGGCAGTGACCAACTTCTGAAGTTCGGCTTTGAGCTCCTGATTTTGCTTGATAAGTCCATTGTCCTTATCAGTGAGCTCTGCCAATGGGCCTAGGATGGCATCTGCTTTTCCAGCAGTGTAACTTGCCTCTTGGAAAGCTTTTTCAGCTAAAGACGCACCATCGTCCCTTATCATTCCCAGATCTTTCTGAGCAATGACTATGCTAGTTGTTCTCTGAGTAATGAGCTCAGTGAACTTTTTCATTTCAGAGGGGGACGGAGGCAATTACTTGTTCTGTGAAGACATCTCCTTTTTCAGATGCAGTACTTGGTATCTGTTCATGTATTCATGGGAGTGGACATTTGGCAGTTTGCTGAAAGTTTCAGGAGCAATCAGTTTCCTTTTCAAGTGTGAAACCGCTAGATGTTCATTGCGGTGCTCTGCCAAAGTCTTGTCTTCTTCATCATCTGAGTAATCAGCCCAGTGATCTTCATCCTCTTGGACATTCTCATCGATTGTGTCGAGTCCAGCAACCATCTCAGAGATTGGTTTCTTCCCTTTTTGGGAGGAGGATGGTACTTCTTTTGAAGATGATGCAGCCTTAGCATCATGCTTAATTTCAGATACTTCTTGATGTCGAGTTCTTTGGTGATGGCATTTCTGACATCCTAGCTCTTTAACATCAGAGTAAGCAATCATCTCTTGCAGATATTGATCTTGTAGTTGGTCAAGCTTGTCTCTGGATTTAGCTATCTGGTCTTCCAGTTGAAGATGGAGCTGTTGTTCTTCTTCCAACAGTTGTCTGAGTTGAGCAGTTCTGGATTGAGTATTCAACAATTTCTGAGCGATTTCCTCAGAATCCTCAACTACTTGTTCAGTAATAACCTTTTGTTGGGAAGATGGATGAGTTGACTTTTGAGGAGATGGAGACGGAGATTTCTGTGCTTTCCTCTCAGTTTGCTTTTCAGCAGTTGAGGCATGATTTCTTTGTGAAATTCCTCCGGTCCCTGGTGCAGGGGCATCATCATCATCCTTTTTGTCCGTGTCATCCTTTTGGTGATGGTCAGTGGGAGGTTCATCGAAGTCGTTTTCGTTTATTTCTTCCTCCTCATCATCTTCAGATACAAGATTGATCACTTCAGGAATAGTGATCTTCTGCCCATTAACCTCTTCTTGTTCAGAAGGTATAAATTGCAGATTCTGGGGCAGAACTGGTTTGAATGCCATATGTAATCTTGTCTGACCATCTGCCTGTTCAAAGGCTTGTATCAAACTGTTCGCCACTTCTCTGGAGAAATCCTTATACAATAGAGTCATGGCGTATGTCTTTGTTGAAGGAACATTGCATGGATATACGTCTCCAAGTCAAGAGCTCGTGCTCGTCTGGTTGGTTGATCTGTGATTCTCAATATTTCAGAGAGATCAGAGCACCTTAACCTTTGCCATTTCTTGAAGCATTGAATATCCTTTGGCAGGGTTTGAGCTTTGAAGAAGGGAAGTAGGTCCCTTTTCTCATCATTGGGAGCCTGCTTTGCACTTGTTTGAGCCTGAAAGAAAGAGTTTTGAGTGAGCTTCAAAACTTTTGTAGATATCTGAGTAGAAGTGTAGTTTAGTTTCTGAGTTACCTGAGTAAGTACTTCAGGCTCAGAGACTTGTGCTACTGAGACAATTGGTGTCTCATATATCTTGTTGTGAGGTGGAGACTTGGAAGTCTGGTCCTCATCAACCTTTCTTTCTTGAACCTGAGAATTAAGATTAATACAATACTTAGGAAATTATTTGAAAGAATTTGTGCAAAAATGCTTTAATGAGTTCTGAGTTTTGGACTTACTTCCTCAATAGGAAGTTCAGAGTCATTTTTCTCAGAAACTTTCTCAGTTTCTGGCATTCTTTCATGTGATGTTGCCTTGGGAGCTTCATCAATTTCCATTGATGCAGGGGATGTCGCAACATTTTCCCTTTGCATTTCTACTTCTGAATGAGCCTGTAAGTAGAAAGTATTGAATATTTTAAAAGAAGTTTAAGATAACCCATGATGAAGAATACTTATCACTGATTTTTCATGTACCTTCATGCTAGAAGGCTCAATGATGTGTTCTTCAGAAACCTTGTCGGTCTCTGGGTTCGTCTCTGGCATTTCTGCCTTATCTTCCTCTTTCTCAGTTGGAGCCTGTGGTACAGGCTCAGATTTCTTAAGAGGCGAGGTTGGGGTAACCTCCTTCTCAGTTTCTGAGGCAAGCTTTCCAGCTTCCTCTTGTTTCTGTGTTTCTAACTCAGCCTGTAACAAAGAATTTTTATATAAGTAACAAGATATACAAGCATAAAATTTTTCACAAGGTAGGAGTTAAACCATTCAGCTACCTGAGCATTGTCAGGCTGATTGGTCTCTGGAACTTGTGACCCTTTTATACTTTGGTCTTCTTGTTCCAGTACAGCTTCTTTGTTTGAAGTTTTAGGTACTTCACACCTTTCCTGAGTGTGCAACTCAGTTGCCTCCCCTGGTTGATCATACTGAGTGGATGTCTCAGTTTGATCCCTCTTGTCGAGTTGGGGAACCTGCTCTTTTGCAGGATTTTCTTCAGCGTGTTGTAATGCTGGTAATTCGAAATGGATTTCATTTACCATTTCATCAACCACTTGTGGCTGTTGTGGTTGTTGTGTTTGTCTGGAAGCAGAAGATCGGTCAGTAGAGTGTTCTTCCAGATTTTTAGATGTGGCATTTTCATCAGCATCTGCCAGCACTAAATTACCACTCATCAGGGCTTTGTGAAGTTGTGCGTAAGAAACGTTCCCTGATGATGTGTTTGCACCAACAACCTTTGCTATAGGTGCTTGTTCAGCAACCTGAGGTGTAGGTTCTTCTTCAGAAACCTTATCACCAGTTAATTACTGTTACAGTAACCTTAGCCCTCTTTGTTCTTTCTAGGACTTGAGAGATGACTAGTTCATCATCTTCATCGTCAGAGCTCTCATCAGCATTGGGAACTGATTGGTCCATTACTCCTGCGATTTCTGCAGATGGGGCTTGGTGCTTTTCACCTGTTTTGGCAGCATTAATAAGTTCATCAGCAAGGCATTCTGCATTAGTCGCAACATTTCTGAACGCACTTTCTCTTGCTGAGTCTACTTGTTCAGTAGTTGATGACTCTTTTGCAGCATTGATGAGTTGATCTGCCTTTATCAGTTCATCGGCAAGGCCTGCAGATATCTGAGAATCGACAACCTCAATGGGTGTGTCTACTGATTTGCCAGCAGACTTCTTTCTTGAAGTTCTAGGCTTCTTGGTCGCAACCTTTTCTTCAGATACCTTTTCAGACTTTCGCTTCTTAGAACCTTTCTGAGACCCAGTAACATTTTTCATCAAGTTTGTATACTCATATTTGTAGAGTAGGTTACTGTTGGCTATGTCATCCGTCTCTCTGAGCTCAATGCCAAGCTTCTCCAGCAAGTAGCATATCTTCAGACCATAGCCTACTGTGGCCTTTGGCTCAGCTAGTCCTTTGGCGATCTTAGGCTCGAAGCCTTGAATCTTCTTCACAAACTTCATGAAGGCGTACTTTCCCCAGTTAAAAGGGTTTTCCAGCCTTTTGTCTTGTTGATTCAGCAAGAACATCATGATCCATCGTTCTTGGCTTATCTGGTCAGAACCTCCTTGTAGACCATCAAAGCATCTATGAAGAATGCAAGCCAATACATCCCAGTGAACCATCAGATGTCTGGTTCGGATGTCAGCAAGCTTGAACTCAGTGGGTGTATCTGATTTTTCAAGATCACACACGTCACAGTACAATTGTTTAACACCTTCAAGGAGATCATCATCCTTGGTGTTTATTTCAAAATCCTTTCCAAGATTTTGAAACTCAAACAACTTACAGAAAGTTGTTAAGTCTAGAAGGATTTCCTTTCCTTGGACTGAGGTTTTGACAGACACTATTGCAGTGCCTTGAAACCACGAAATTATCACAGGTTGTTTTAGAATTCCAACACATCGAGTGATGAAATTCCACTTGGCGGCGGATAGAAAACCCTTGATTTGTGCCTTTTCAAGCATGTCAAGAATCAGCTTTCTGTCGGCTTGGTTCTCTATTGCAGCCATGAGGTATTCCTCAACCATGGCACCACCCCAAATCATTCTGTGATTTGAAGTCCAATGGTCAGGATTAAAATCTCCTACCAGTCGGTTGTTCACAATAACTCTGGTGCTTGCTTTTCAATATACCGGTGGAGGATTGAGATTTCTGTGGAAGAATTCTTTGGGGCCATCTCTTTATATAGTGTAGGAATTTTGATTGGTGTTTGAAAGAGATTTGATTCGATTATTCTTTGCGAAAAACTTAATCTTGATTTGCGAGATTGTAGAAGGTTTGCGAGAAAATCAAGAGAAGGTTTTGCTATTTTTGTGTAAGTCGAATTTTGGATTAAGCGAAAGTGATTTCTTTTGCCAAAATCCTATATATATAGCAATAGAATCTCAGCAGACAAATACATACAAATTGATTTTGTGTACGTATATGTGATTTGCAAGCGTGAGCAAAAGCTAGTTCGGCATTAAATGCAAAGTGGGCTTTGTCGAATTTTCTGATCCACTATTCTTGTGAATTAATTTCCACCGTATAGATCAAACGCTTAATTTCATCAAGGGTCACCATTGCTTCTTGACAATGATCACAATCAACAAGTGTAATTGTGCCCATTTAATGAATTTTGGCTATTAGCTATCTGAATCACGTTTTGTATGACCAAGAACCTTTGTTTGCATCTGAATCATCTTATACTTAGGATTTTCCAAGTTTTTCATCAAGATAGAAATAATGCAATTTCAAGAGAGTAGTTATTGCAGATAGTTGTACTATTCTCTTTTGTGTTCCCTGTTTATAGAGTGATTCGATATCCTGAGTTCCGTCTCGTAGATCTTAAGTCATCTTTGCTCTTTAGCCTTTTTGACTTCTGGATACCCGTTCCAGATTTCTCTTTTCTCTTCTCTGGATGCCCGTTCCAGATACCTCTTCTCTGGGTGTCCGTTCCAGATTCCTGAACTTTTTCAGTTCATTGGTAGTTCCATTAGTCCAAGACTATGTCTTAAGGCTAAGAATCTACTTTCTTGTAGTGGCTTGGTGAAGATATCTGCAAGTTGGTCTTCAGTGCCAATCTTGAGTATCTCTATATTGCCTTTTTCAACATGGTCTCTGATGAAGTGATGTCTAACATCAATATGCTTTGTTCTGGCATGAAATTTAGGATTCTGTGTAATCGCAATATCACTTGTGTTGTCACAGAAAATGGGAGTTTTATTTCCATCGAGTCCATAGTCTTTAAGTTGTTGTTGTTGTATCCACAGAATTTGTGTTGCACAACAACCAGCAGCAATATATTCAGCCTCTGTGGTAGAAGTTGCAATTGAGTTTTGCTTCTTGCTAAACCACGAGATAAGTCTAGTACCCGACCCAAGTTCTGAGGTGCTTTTCCTATCAAGCGATGATCCAAGATAATCGACATCGAGTACCCACTAAACTCAATCCGCTTTCTTTAGGATACCACAATCCTACATCTCGTACCTTTTACATACCTTAATATTTTCATAGCAATGTTGTAGTGTGTTTGCATCGGATTGTCTATAAATCTAGCACACACTCCAACGGCGTATTGAATATCAGGTCTACTTGCAGTGAGGTAAAGTAGTGAACCTATCAATTTCCTATACTTATGTTCTTCAACACTCTTATCTGATTCAGTATAGGTTATTTTGGTTCCAATGCTCATAGGTATCTTAGCATTCTTTTCAGAAGGCTTAAGATTGAATTTTGTGAGCATATCTTTTGCATACTTTGTTTGACTAATGAATATTCCATCATTGAGTTGCTTGACTTGCAATCCTAGAAAATAATTCATTTCTCCCATCATGCTCATTTCAAACTTACTTTTCATGAGATTTGCAAAGTCATTACAAAGTTGCTTGTCCTTAGATCCAAATATGATGTCATCAACATATACTTGAACTAAGAGTAGTTTCCCATCATGATTTAAGGTAAATAAAGTTTTATCAACTTCACCTTTCTTGAAACCACTTTCCAGAAGGTATTTGGCCAAAGTGTCATACCATGCTCTTGGAGCCTGTTTATCCATCTGAGCTTTTACGTAGTTTATAGACCATTCTACTTTCTGAGGAAACTTCAAAGCCAGGTGGTTGCTCAACATAAACTTCTTCTGCAAGTTCACCGTTCAAGAATGCACTTTTGACATCCATCTGATAAACTTTAAAATCTTTATGAGTTTGAAAGGCTAGAAAGAGTCTTATTGCATCCAATCTGGCAACTGGTGCATATGACTCATCAAAATCTAAGCCTTCAGTCTGGGTAAATCCCTTGGCAACCAATCTTGCTTAGTTTCTGGTTATTTCACCAGATTCATTCATTTTATTTCTGAAAACCCATTTAGTTCCAATCACAGATATTCCTTCCACAAATGGAACTAGTTTCCAGACTTTGTTTCTCTCAAATTGATCCAACTCTTCTTGCATTGCGAGATCCATCTTGGTCTCCTAATGCTTCTTCTATATTTTTAGGTTCAATATTTGAGATGAAACATCCAAAGAGAGAATTAGCATTTTCAGCTATTGCTCTCCTAGTCCTAACACCTTGATTAATTGGTCCAATCACATCTTTTGCAGGATGATCCTTGATCCATCTCATCATAGGTTTAGTGCTAGTAGGATCAATATCCAAATGATTTGAATGTGAATCACTGGGATTTTGATTTGATACTTTTTCAGTATCTAAGACATTTTGCTCCTCAGAAGGGCAATTAATGTCTGACACTTGTTCAGTGTTTGAGCTATCTGGAACATGTCTTTCAGAGAGATTATTTCCAGAGATAGCTTCATGATGAATATCTTCAGTTTCCATTTCTGGAAGTTTCATAGGAAATTCTTCATCATGTTTGTGAGTCATCTTGTTGTTACTAGGCATATCAAGTTTTTCTACGTCAGAGTCATCCTCACTTTCCATAATGATGTTTCTCCTTTCTGAGGATTCTTCTTCAGAATCCCTCAACATTAGTTCTTTGAACCTTTCTGAGAGTTCATCATTAGGAGGTATTTTCTTATTTCCTTCATAGAATACAACATGAACTGATTCTTCAATTTTCTTTGTTCTTTTGTTGTAAATTCTGTAGACTTTGCTATTCGTGGAATAACCAAGAAATACACCTTCATCTGCCTTTGGTTGAAAAGTTCTCAGATAATCTTTTCCATTGTTTAGAACAAAACATTTACAACCAAATACTCTCAGATGTTTGATATTAGGGGGTCTACCAACCAAGATTTCATAAGGGGTCTTGTCATGGTGTTTGTTTATCAAACATACATTACGAGTGTAGCAGTCGTGTTTACGACTTCAACCCAATAAACTTCACTTATTTCAGATCGCCTAGCATCGTCCTTGCGGCTTCTTTAAGGGTTCTGTTTTCCTTTACGCAACACCATTTTGTTGAGGTGTTCTTACAGAGAAAGTTGGTGTTGTATACCTTTGCGGTCAAAACTCCTTTATGTCTTGGTTGACAAACTCGGTACCATGGTGCATTACGATTGCAGATACCTTGTCATTTTCATGATTTCAAGCTTTTTCAGCAAGTTTGGTATCTCCACCCTGGCATCAGATTTGTGTTTCGGAAAGACAACCCAAGTGAATCTTGAGAAGTCATCTACAACAACCAGACCATATTTCTTTCCTGCATAACTAGTTACAGATGATTCAAAAAGATCCATATGTAGTAGTTGCATTGGTCTAACACTAGAGTGTCTAGTTTTGGACTTGAAAGAGATCTTAGATTGTTTCCCCATCTGACATGCAGAAGAGATACCATCCTTTCTGAAAGATGTTTTGGGAAGGCCAACCACTAACTCTTTCTTGGCAAGTTTGTTCAGAGTTTTGAAGTTCAAGTGACTCATTCTTTTGTGCCATAACCAGTGCTCTTCTGTGTGACCAGATTGACTCACCATGAGACATTCTTGATTGTGGCGAGATGCCCAATCGGCAACATAAAGATCGCCTTTCGCCGAGCAACCAAAGGTATGCGCTTTGACTCATTGTCAATTAGTTTGCAGTATTTTGCTTTGAATTTTACAGTAAAACCTTTGTTTGCAAACTGGCTCATGCTAAATAGATTATATTTCAAATCCTTAACATGTAATACGTCAGTGATTGTTAATGTTCCCAATTTGACGTTGCCAAATCCCAGAGAGGGATTTAATTCTCCTCCAGCAAATATGATATATGGTCCTGTGTTGCAAGCTTTGTAAACGACCAGATTTGCTTTGTCTCCTGTCATGTGCTTTCCGCATCCACTATCAAATAGCCATTGTGCTTTAGTCCAGGAAGCATTCTGCACACAACAGGGAACAGGAGATTAGGTTCTCAATTTATAGTTGGAACCATCAGGACTAAACAATCTTCCAGTAGGAATCCATTTTTGAATGAATTTCCTTGGAACATTCTTTTGTCTGATAGGAACATAAGGAGGAATTCTAATTGAATGATTGTCAATATTAAGAATTATTTTCTTCCTTGGTGTGTTCCTAGGTGCTCCATGTGGAGCTTTCAGATACCTGTTAGGTTTCTGAGTTTGCTTTTCAGCAAACTTAGCTTTCCTTGCCAGATTTCTTCTAGCCCTGGCATTCAGATTTTCAGTGGCTTGATTCAACTTCCACTTCTGATAATTGCTTTGAGCAATTCTAGCTTTTAGCCATCGTTCTTGCTCCTGTTTGTATTCATGAGCAAGTTGTTTCCCGATGCCTTTATAGCCAATACCGTTTCGAGCACTTGAAGCTATCTGAGATCTTTTCTCAGCAGCTTTGCTAGTCTCTGGTTGGTCCAATTTCTTTCCAGAAAAAGTGACATGGGAGAATTTTCCAGCTCCTGCAATTCTACCCTTTTGAGAGACATAGCACTGTGGGTGTTTACACTTTTCAGTGTTGTGTTTCTTTTCAGAGACGTGCCCAACAGTTTTATTTTTGACTTGTTTTTCCCACAAAGGTTTAGTCATATCGCCTTTCCTTTGTCAACAATCTTCATCTTCGCCGATACTATAGATTGCATGGAACCATCTTGTGAGTACTTACAAATGTTCTTCTTTCCTCACTCTTATTCGAGTGATAGAACAATCTGTCTGTATTCATTGAGTCCTTTCTTTTCAAGGATCTCTTAAGTAAGATTGTACTTGAGAAGAGTGTCACTAGCTTTGGCATAAGATTGAAAAGATAATTCTTTCTTTTCGAGTTCCTTGTTCTCGAAAGAAGATCTTCATATTTCTTTCGTAATTCACCATTGCTTCTTTATGTGACTTTTAGGTCTCGGATATCGAGCTTTGAGAAATGCATTTCCAGATCCTTTTCTCGATATCTTAACTAATTGAGAATTTTCCTTTGCAAGAGAATTCTTTTCTTCTTCAAGATTTTCGGCTCTAGCTCGGATCATTAGAAATTCTCTTTCATAGATGTCAAGTTCTTTCTGAGATTTTCTAGATCTTTTATTTCTTCTTCATCACTTTCATAAGTATAACAAGAAGTATGTGTTACCTCATCACCATAAGATGATTTCTATGTTAGAGATGTCTGGACCGTCAATTTCAGCAACTCCACACATTTCATTCTTCTTGAGGCCGAAGTCGATTATATCATGAGTAACTCCACATAATTCTGGTGATGGTAAAGTTGAGTCATCTGAATTGTCATCTTGAATCATCTCAACGCGTTTAGAGCATCCGATTGAGTTTGGATTTTCTTTCTTTCTTCAGTTAATAAAGCTTTCTGGCTTCTTCTGAAGATTCTTCTATCTTTCTTGTCAACTGTCCTTAGTTTGTTGAAGGCAGGACAATCCTTCTTGAAGTGACCATGTTTCTGACAATAGAAACAGATATCGCGTTTCAATTTCGCTTCCTCAAGATACATGATGCTTTACGAAATGGGCTTGTTCAATGAGCTTTGCATATTTTGTCTTGGTGATAGTTTGAGCCTAGATGCTTTTCAGACTTCTCTTTGGCTTTTCTTCTCTCAATTTCTCGTGACATATTTGCTCATTTGCATGCGGCAAGAGCATCCTCATCTTCCTTGCTTTTCTTCTTTTCGAAGTTCCTTGAGCAACTAGAGCAATATTCGCAACTTTTCGGTTGTTTGTTCTCTTTGTGTTGTCTCATAATCAACCGTAGCAAGATGTGAGAAGAGTTCCTTTGGAGTGATATTTGGCATTCTTTGGTTAAAATAAAAGAATTTAGTATGCTCCGTTGTGGTTAAGACTTCCGACAATATTCTTAATCTTTTACATTGGGAGTATCATTGCTTTCCCCAAGTCTTGCCATATCACTCATGAGAGTGGTAAATCTGAAATCAAGTTCTTCCGAGTTTCATGGGTCCTTGTTTGAAATTTTGAAATTTCAACTTGAGAACTTCAAACTTGTTTTCTTTGGTTTTCGGTTAAACGCAGATTTCTTCAATCGGTTGCGAGCAACTTTCGCCGTTTTAGCACCCATTTACGCTTGTATGTGCTCAGTGTCGATCGATGATGATATTACGAGCTTGACCATCAGACGATTTCTCTTGGCATCTTCCGATGTCCGAGTTCTCTTAGCTTTGGTTAGTAAATAACTTCACTAGTAGATCTCCCACTTGTTGGCGATCGGTTTGTGAAGATCCTTCGCTTTGATCTCTCTCTACCATTAGAAACCTCCATGACTTGTTTAAGTTGTTGAATGACTATTGGGCCGTTCTTTATCACTTGATCATTTCGTCACTTATGGCTTCAAGGTGGAGCATCATGTTATTTTTCCATTTCTCGTAGTTCTCCGGTTTGAGAACGTGCATCATTCGAGACATTCTGCACACTTAACACACAAATTAAATAGTCCTCGAAAATGGACAAAGTTCCTTCACCAACTGGGATCTAGGTTCGATCTTGAAGGCTTGTGAACCTCTGCTCGACCACTTGTTGGTCCAGATAACAAAAGTAAAAGACTAGAGGGGGGGGGGGGGGGTGAATATTCGTTTAAAACTTTTGTCGATAAAACTATTTCTCGAGATATACGTGTAGATATCTGATACTTAGATTCAGAGCGCGGAAAACTTAAGATAGATAAGTGCAGAAACAGTTAAAGTGTGTGTGTGTTGCTGAAATGTAAGTACAGAAAAGTAAATAACACAGCAAGTATAATGGTATCTGGAGGTGGCGTAATCCTCCAACTAATCCACTTCGGTCTTCCAAAGACCTCGAATTCACTAGAATAGATAATTGAGGTCACCTTACAAAAATCCTATTCTAAGATTCCTTAAACAAATGGTTCCCAACCAAATGTTCCCCCTGAGTTGTTCCCAAACCTTTTTGAGCTATTCCCTAGCTTCCCAAGCTAAGTACTTCCTGTGCTCAATAACCTTGGAGTTATTCCTTAGTTTCTCAAACTAAGTACTTCCTGTACTCCACGCCAGTGATGGTGTTGGTTTTGGTTTGAGTTGTCAGATGAGCTTCTTTAATAACTTTTCAGTTAATCAGATAGCTCTGTGAATCAAGTATACTTAATACACTTTGCAATGTATGGTATCTTGTTCTTTTTACTGACCCAAGTCTTAGATAAATGTTCTAGAGAATGAATCTCAGATACTTGATCTTTCAATTCAACTCTTTCACAGATAGCAGTGCTTGTTTAGGATCAGGACACTTAGAACTTTAGTACTACTTAAGATCAAGAGCTTTGGTCGCAACAGAAAGCTTGAGAGTAAGTAGTTTGCTTGAGAGATTAAGATAAGTGTTCAATTTGTCTAAGGTGTTCAGTGTGTCTTCTCAAGCAGTCTAAGTGTTGATATTTATAGATGAATTTGAGTGCCGTTTGAATAGTATCCGTTAGGCTTAAATCAAATTCAAACTATTGATATCTGTGTATAGTACTGTAGCAGGTTTGTCTTCTTCTTCAGAAGCTACCGTTGCTTTTGTTCGAACATCTCGTCCGTGCATTTAATGCATTGTACTATACTTTTGTCTCAGTAGTGCCAACGGAACTATGCTTTATGTCGAGACAACCTTGATCGATTTTTACGATTCTTTGCGTTCTTATCTTTAACTTGATACCACTTTTATTGAAACAACTTTGTTTGCAATATATATATTTCTTTTTCAGAAATGTGGTTAAAGCTCAAGGTATCTGAGAATAGATATCTGTGGACACTTTCCTTGTTTTCAGATAGACCTTTTATTTCTCAGATATCTCTTGTGACACAGTTTGTTTAAAACTATTCGTGTCTTCAAGATATCTAGCCAAGGTATCTGTAAAAGCTTTTGATAATCTTGCGATCTTCAAATCTTCAATGTCGTTGAACTTGTTCTGCTTGGATGTCTTCTTCTTGGTCTTCTCTTCATAAAATAAAAAATTACATTTTGAGACCTAACATCCTATACAAGATTAGCTAGACTATCATACTTAGTGGGTTTCCTCTTTTACAATGTTCAAGTGAACCAAGAGTACTAATCACCTTTCTGAGACTAAGATAAGTCATCATGTTGCTGATCAAAACCTAAACAGATATTTCTAACAAAATATCTAACAAATTTCCTGGAGGAAAGGGCTTGCGGCAGGGTGACCCCATTCCCCCCATTCTTTTTGTGTTGTGCATGGAATATCTCTCCAGGTTACTTAAAAGGTTGCATACAGATAAAACTTTTAGGTATCATCCTAATTGTGGGAATTCGGGGATCACGCATCTTGTGTTTGCAGATGACTTGTTATTTTTTTGCAAAGGGAATTTGAGTTCGGTCACTGCTTTGTTAGCTAAGTTTGAGATTTTTAGTCAAACATCTGGTTTGATTTCTAATAGGAGGAAGAGTGAGGTGTATTTTGCTAGTGTCAAGCAGGATGTCAGGAATTGGATTCTTGCTGTTATTCAGTTGCAGGAGGGTCGATTACCTTTTTACGTATCTTGGGATACCTCTCACTGCTAAGAGGCTTTCCATTGATCAATACCAGCCAGATAAAATGATTGCAAAAATCACACATTGGTCTGCTAGGCTGCTCAGTTATGGTGGAAGGCTCCAGCTCATCCAAAGTGTGCTATATGCTGTCTAGAATTATTGGTGTCAGATCTTCTTCTTCCCCAGAAAAGTCATGAAGGCAATGGAGGCTATATGTAGGAAATTTCTGTGGACTGGATTGGCTAGGGACAGTAGGAAATCGTTTGTGTCATGGGATTCAATTTGTCGGACTAGGGCTGAATGCACTTACCTAGCTGGAATAAGCTCTCTATCTTGAAGCTTTTATGGGCACTACAGAACAAAGTTGTGAAACTTTGGGTTAAGTGGTTGCATGAATTTTATGTGAAAGGGCATGTGCTCTCTCTGTTGGTAGCTCCTATACAGTCTTATGTTCAATACAAGAAATTGGTTAAGTGTAAAGATTTGCTGCTTGGAACTAGAGAATGGGACCTCATTATGAATGCTACTACTTTTGATCGGCGGAAAACATATGGCCTTATCAGACCTGTTGTACCATCTGTATAATGGAAGGAATTGGTGCTTAATAATAAAGCCACTCCCCGGGCTAAATTTTGCCTTTGGCTAGCTCTATGGTCAAGACTAGCTACTAAGGATAGGCTTCAGAAGTTCCATATTCAGGTGGATGAGCTTTGCGTTTTCTGTCAGACTGCCAATGAGAATCATGATCACCTTTTCTTCAGTTGTCCTGTTATTTGGAGAGTTTGGACCTCCTTGTTGCGATGGTATGGTTTACCTTCTTTCACTGGCTCTTGGAATGATATCATGCTGCAGCTTTGTGTGAAAGTAAAGGGAAATCTCCTCGGAACAGGTTCTTCAAGGTCTTAGTTACTGAGCTGATCTATGTTATTTGGTTGGAGAGGAATGCGCGCATTTTTCAGGACACTTCTAAAACTGCGAATCAAATTTTTCGTAGTGTGATACAGAGAGTTGTTGTTCGTTGTTCAAGTGACGAGAAGCTACTCGTTGTTTGCCGTTCTCTCCCTTTGCTGCCTACTGTGTAGGTTTTGTCTGTTAGTTTAGTTTTGTTTGCGTTTTGTTACTTGGCTTTTAAAGCTGGTTGTATCTAGAGTTGAGACGATGTACTTATTTTGCCCACTGGAATGAAAATTGTCTTTGTTCCAAAAAAAAAAAAATGATGTTTGTTGTGAACTTTTGATAAAAAGAGGCTTGATTTGAGATAATTTTTGGGTACATTTTGTTAAGTTCAAAATGTAAGGGATGTGCAAGTAATTCAACCTAATAACATTTTTAAATAATATGCGACATAGTGCAACCTCATTATGCGATAGTGCGACGCCTAGTCGCATTGATAAAAAATGAAGGGCTGAGATCGAATCTTTGAAGTGATCTAGTGGTTTAGTAACCTTAGTACAATGCAACAATACTAAAGTTAGCCACCCCCTCTTTCTTACTTTATCATCCACTTACAACTTTACCAATATAATACCACTCACAAACTAATATTTTATTATAATTTTTCTTAATCCAAGAGAAAGTAACTACTTAGGAAGTTACTAATGGACCGGAGGGAGTATTTATACAAACTAATATTTTATTATAATTTTTCTTAATCCAAGAGAAAGTAACTACTTAGGAAGTTACTAATGGACCGGATGGAGTATTTCTTTTGTGTTTGATTCTTTGCTTATTGAAGATTTGTCTAACCAATCATATTACACTAATACACGGATAAACACAACACTCTTCGGAGAAATCATACTGCATTTCGAAGAAAATGACGTAAAAGGGACTCGATCCCAATATCTCCGGCTTGTACCTCTAACTTCCTTACCGCTCGACCAACTTAATATAGAATGGAATTACCTGACTACTTTTTTACTTTTTTTCGGTCAACATGTCTTCAACTTTGACTCAGTATTAATTTTAAACCGCAAATGTTAAAGTTCAATTTTATTATATAATGAAATTTTGGGAATTAAAAATTCATTATATCAATTAATTAAAATTTTTACATTTGTAGTTTTTTGTGGTTAAAGTTGGAGACTGTTGACCGAAAAGTCAAAGTGGAAAGTTTGTGTCGGAACGGAGTAAATAATAAGTATCGAATTGTGAGAAAATATCCAGCAGTTTCCTCTAATATGTTCCTCCTATTTCTGTAAATGGAAAAAAAATTAGGGGTTGATGATAATCCAAGTGGACTTTGAGTTAGAGCTGAAGAAGAAAAATGAGTCTTGAGCTCGTGTGTTGATATTTATTTCTTGTCATTTTTGCTTCCCTCTTTTTTAGCGTCACGTAAATTCTCACCGGCTTTCCATCTGGCGCCTGGATAACTGTTAGCCACGTAAGGTCCGACCTTTTTTTCCTTCTCTTGGCCTTAAATCGTGCCCACTCCGTCCTTTGGCAGTTGTCCGATTTTGACTTTTTACAATTAACAAAATTCAACATTAACAAAGAATTAATTTCAAATTGTAATGGTAAATTCTTCAAGTGAACTATATTCTAAATTAAATTTATTAACTTTAAAAAGTTAAAACTGGATAACTTCTAAATGACGGTATACAAGTAATTTTTAGACTAACGATAAATTATTAAAGACTCCATTCTAAATCCTTATCCGTAATCTATATAGATTAGGTGTTGTAACAAAATACGGATAGTGTAGTTACCTTATGTAACAAAACCACCTAGTTACCAGGTGAGATGCCTATATATATGCAGGGCAACATAAGTTGAGAGAGTATAAAGAATTGTAGTAAATTAGTAATTCTTCGATCTACTGAATTCATTCATAAATTTAAATTTGGGTATTTATAAGAATAAAAACACGGAGCCACATTTAGAGATTGAGTTTGAGAAAATGTGTGTGGCCCTATAAATTACAACGCACCAAGCAAGCAAGCAAGCACAAAAACGCATGCGCATACAGTGATCAAGCCAAGCAAGAAGTAGTAAATAGTAATCACTCATCAATGCCAACGACAATGGCAAAAGCTCGTGAAGAGGCAATGGAGTCCCCTGTAAATATCACGATCAAAGGGATGCTGGGCTTGTTGATGGAGACCTGCTGTGATGGCAATGGCAATGGTAGGAGCGTGATTTCACTTGGGATTGGTGACCCGACTGCTTATTCCTGCTTTTCTGCAACAGCTTCTTCCGAACAAGCTCTTGTTGATGCTCTTCGTTCTGCCAAATTCAATGGCTATGCTCCCACTGTTGGTCTCCCTCAAACCAGAAAGTAGTAACTCTTTTTCTTACTTCTTACTTTCTTTATTCAATTCAACATTATATTACTCCATTCAATTCTTGATTTAATCAAATGCTTCTTCTGTTATTTACCCCAAAAACAAATAATGTCTCTTCACGTGTTTTTTATCTTATTCATTTACTAAACGATTTACAGAGTCGTATTGTGGTTTTCAATCCAAACTGCTTTGTTTATTACTACTAGTGTTTATCGAGGAGCTGCTTCCAAATTCAGTTTCGACCTATTTGGAAGCACAGCCGAGTAGAAATTTAATATGGGGTGTAGTTTGTCGTGGACGTGCAACAATAATATGGAAGTCCCAGGCTGCTTATGCTTCTGTTTTTGCTTATATTTTTCCTTAAGTTGTGCGAACAGAGGTCTTCTTTCACTTTTGATTACTTGGCTGCAGTTTTCGAATTCGATGTGTATTTGAGACGTACAAACTTTTACGAGAGACCGTCTCGGAGAGATCAATTTAATGTCACATATTTATGTACAAACATCATATGATTTACTTCAAACATCGTGTGTATAATAAATCTGCATAATACTTGCAGTTTCTGCATATTCTAACATGTGATGTTTGTAGCTAAATATGCGATGTTTGTAGCTAAATATGTGATGTTTGATCTGGTTTCTCCGAATGACGGTCTCTAACAAAAGTTGCTCTTTGAAACGTGGCCGAGGGGTAGCTAAATGCATATCTGCAGCCCAAGCTATGTTTTTTAAGTTGTCAGCTGTTTTTTACCGATAAATACACTGATTGGTAGCTAAATGCAAACTCCTATGTATTTCGAGGAGGAGAAGTAGCATTACTGTTAATGTATTTGAGCTAAGGTGTTACTTGTCAATCTTGTCTTGTCCATAAAGATTTATACATAAGAATGAGTTAAAGGCTTGTATAGAATAATGAGAAGTTCTTGTATTGAACATTGAACAAAACTGGAACTCAACAATCAGTCAAAATGTTTATGGGTGGAAGAAAACTGGTAGCTTTCTGGTTTTGCCATTTTGATTTAAGATTGCTGATGTAAGTATTTCCAACAAAAAATGCTTTTCAGGGCTGTTGCAGAATATCTATCGCGTGATTTGCCATACAAGTTGTCCTCTGAGGATGTTTATATAACCTCTGGTTGTACACAAGCTATTGAAATATCACTAGCTATGTTGGCACGGCCTGGTGCTAACATCTTGCTGCCAAGGCCGTGCTTTCCGTTATATGGACTATGTGCTGCCTTTAGAAATGTCGAAACAAGATATTTCGATCTTCTTCCAGATATAGGCTGGGAGGTCGACCTGAGTGCGGTGGAAAAGTTGGCTGATCATAACACTGTTGCAATGGTGATCATAAATCCCGGGAATCCTTGTGGGAATGTGTATTCATACCAGCATCTACAGAAGATTGCTGAAACAGCAAAGAAGCTTGGAATCGTTGTAATTGCTGATGAAGTTTATGGGCATCTTGCTTTTGGTACTAATCCCTTTGTTCCTATGGGAGTTTTCGGATCCATTGCACCAGTGCTTACTCTAGGGTCCTTGTCAAAAAGATGGTTAGTACCTGGTTGGCGTGTCGGTTGGTTGGTCACAACTGATCCTGATGGCATGTTAAAAACCCCCAAGGTATTTTCGCCTCTTCAACATCATTTTTGGGTTGAAGTTCTCATGTTTGGAGCAACTCATATGACATTCTGTATGGATATGCTTGCAGAATTGTTGTTAATATGTTACTTGTTTGTTTCTATTGTCTTCTGATCAGTTTGTTGAGCGACTTAAGAAGTACTGCGACACTTGTGGTGGTCCTGCAACTTTCATTCAGGTGCTACACATTATTCGAGTACTGTAACATAGTATTATGCTTATGTTCCTGTATCTCTTGGTTTATGGAAAACCTGCTTTCTTATTAGTCGTTGGATTTGATGTTTCAGGCAGCTGTACCAACCATTATCGAGCAAACACAAGATGCTTTCTTCAGGAAAACCATTAATATTCTGAAGCAAACTTCTGAGATGTGTTGCACCAAGATTAAAGAGATACCTCCGCTTAGTTGTGCTCATAAACCAGAAGGATCAATGGCTTTCATGGTAAATATGTCAAGAGTTCTGCAAATCTGACAAGAAAATTTCACTTATTTGCAACCACTCTTTTCATTAATTGTTTCTGTCACATGTTTGCCAATGTAGGTTAAACTGGATGTCTCCCAGCTAAAAGATATTAGTGATGATATCGACTTCTGTTTCAAGTTGGCCAAAGAGGAATCTGTTATTATTCTTCCAGGTAAAATAAAACCCGAAGTGATCCTCTAATTAAAATGATTGACAGCCTAAGAGAGTATAGTACCATTTCCTTGCGAGAATCCAAAAAATGACTTGCAGTTGAGAACCATGTCCTAACTGGTAGGCTGCAAAGCAGCCAAATTGATCAATATCATGAATCGAAAATAAAACTAAAAATATGGTGCTACTTGTATGGTTTGCAGGACTTGCTGTTGGTCTAAAAAATTGGCTCAGGATCACATTTGCAGTTGAACCATCTGCCCTGGACGAAGCGTTGGAGAGGGTGAAGTCTTTTTGTCGAAGGCATTCCTGTTGAGGATGGATCAAAGTGGTCATCCTCAATGCTGCATGGATTATCTATACATTCTATTACAGTTAAAAAGATCAATGATCATTGATGAAAAGACAAAGATGATAATGTAAGTATTACATGTGAACTTGAAAAGACTATGATGGGACTCGGTCCATCACAATCCCGACTTAACGAGTAATAGTGCAGGCCAAGCGCACATGGAGCCCAATTGTCTTTAATTAATATTAATTTATTATTTAGTTTAAGAGTCTTGTTTTGGACATAGATCTAGAAGAACAAGTCAATTGCTAGATTCTCTCTAGATGATAAGGTGAGTAGATTTATTAGGATCTTTTATTTATTTCAGCATATCTTTTAAAGTTTTTGACTACCTAAATTATCTTGTCAGGTAGCAAGTATAAATAGGACCATTAGGGCTTAACCCTAATCAGTTGAATATTTATGAAATCAATTTTCAATCGAAATACGTGCTAACATCAATAGGTGTGCTTACCTTGCTAGAATTCTCATTTCTTGTAAGTGTTCTTCCTCTATTCTTCTAAACCGTGCCAAGGATTCACTTGAAGGTCGCTCTCATTGACGAATCGCTACCTAATTCGTGCTCCGGATTACCAGTTGGGACTACACTTGGTATTAGAGCAGGAATTCACGCTTCCACAACGAAGCAATCCACCAAACGGAGGAGCCGCCGAGTTGAGGAATCAATGAGCCATATCCGACGCCTGCTACGGGGATGGGTGGAGTTCGATCCAGGAGGCAACGAATCCGAGCTGATGGGGACGAACAAGGAAGAAGAAGGAAAGAGACCCAAATCTTCGAATTCAATTGAAGGGATTTTGGAAGAATTGGGTGAAGCTTTGGAGGAGGAGAGGGGCGAAGCGGTGCAAGGGAGGAAGGAGAGGAGCCGATTTGGCGAGAAGAAGGAAGGAGAAGAAGAAATCGAGCTCGAATTTGGCTCCAATGGCTGCCAAATCGCCATTAACAAGCTGGGGAAGGAGATCCAACTAGTTGGACCAGAACTGGAGTCGGTCGAACCAAGCAAAACGGTTCAACCATGCAAATTAACTGAACCGGGCGAACTAGGAGGGAAGCAGAGCGCGAGCGACGACCAGAGCGTGGTAGCGCGTGGAAGCGCTTGAGGATGCTGCAGAGAGCGTGGCGGCGCGTGGCACAGTTCTGGGAGGAACGTGGAGGCTGCTGGAGGGATGTGGAGGCGTGTGGGTCATACCTGGTGGCTGTTAGATGGGTTTATGACCCTGGAATTCACGTTCAAGTGTTATATAAGGTTCTGGGAAGTAGAAAGCTCAACCTAGCTGCTGGAATTCATGCTGGTTAGGATGAAGAGGCGCCTTGCAAAGGTAGAACAACCCCGGCCAAGGTTGGTGCTAGTGTTTGATCCGGGAGGAGCTGATTCAAGAGACAATTGTGCGGGGCGGATATGGCCGTGCCAAACCCAGGGTACAAACTTATTCAAAACCAAAATTAGGTGCGTAGAGGGGCGGGAGGGGCTATTCGCGCTGGAATGGCAAGGATGTGCCTAGCAAGGGAGAAGAGTCTGAAGAGAATTGGGGACAAGTCTCGTCTTTAGGAGGCGGTAGTGATGGGACTCGGTCCATCACGATCCCGATGATAATAGTCTTGGCCAAGCATGGGCAATTGTCTTTAATTGGTATTAATTTATTATTTAGGTTAAGAGTCTTGTTTTTGCCAGAGATCTAGAAGAAGAAAGCAACTGCTAGATTCTCTCTAGATGATAAGGTGAATAGATTTATTACGATCTTTTATTTATTTCAACATATCTTTTAGAGATTTTAACTACCTAAATTATCTTGTCAGGTAGCAAGTATAAATAGGACCATTAGGTTTAACCCTAATCAGTTGAATATTTATAAAATCACTTTTCAGTCGAAAGGCGTGCATACCTTGCTAGAATTCTCGTTTCTTGTCAGTGTTCTTCCTCTATTCTTCTAAATCGTGCCAATGATTCAATTAGAGGTTACTCTCATGGGCGAATCTGAAAGTATGTATGTCCTAGAGACAACTATTTATGAGGATGATATGTACTTCGATCACATTCAGTTTATTATTGTTTATAATATTGTTATTTGGCATTGCATCTATTGAGTTATTATTTAGTTGTTTGAATAATTCGATAAGATGTTCCCACGTACCGACGTTATCACCAAGTGTGTGAGAACTTGGGTGACAGAACGCAAGTCTTAAAATAGCCCCAATCGAGTGTCATTGAGATTTGGGATATCAATGACGCACGTTAGAGATTGGCATGTGATCTGCATCATATTCTTGGAGAATGTAGTAGCTCTCACGACTACGAATGACTTGGTCATTCATGATGGATACATGGACACCTTAGAGGGTGTTGGTAGACCCACCGAGAAACCATTTGGTTGATTCTATTTATATGTCTATGGAAGTATCGGTGTAGGTGATGTATTAGTCGCTTTGAGGTCAATCGACTACATGTGAAATGGTGTGCTTTGACCATGACCAATGCTTGCACTCTAATGGGGTAGAATCTGGCGTCGTTGGGCACATCAGAAGACATGGGGTAGTAGTTAGTAGAATAGGATTAGATTCACCATGATAGACATTGGAGAGAATACTTTACATCTCATAGTTAGGTTGATCGTTAGTCATTGGCCAATGCATTACGATATATTCAAAATAGTGTTTGAATATGATCGAGGATCAACTAACAAGATTGAGAAAGAAATGAATAAATTATTGGAACGGACATATTACCAAGTTCTAGATTTATTCGAGTATTCGTGAATGAAAGGACCTTACCATCATTTGAGCCTTACATTAAAGGTGGTTTGTATATCCTCACAAACGTCCTTATATATTAATATTGTCCGGTAAATTGTCTAGGAGTTTCACCGTGAACCTAATTGGATTAGTGATTAATATATAAGCGCATGGGTTACTATATGGAAATCTCTACCAAACCGTAGATGTTAATAAATAAATATTATTTATTGTAAATAATATGAGAATAATTTTAATTGGTTGAATTGAACTGACAATTAAAATGAGGTGTTATCTTGGGTAATTAGAGTCCAATAATTAAAGCTGGACTGAAATGGAAAATTGGGCCAAAGGGGAAGAAGAAAGCTGGGCCAAAGGCCCAGCAAGAAGAAAAAAAAAAAAAAACGTCGGGCGCGTGTAACACACGCGCCAGAGATTAATTTCTGGCGCGTGTATTACACGCGCCAGGAGTGTGAATATGGGGACGTGTTGCACGTCCCCATTATCACTCCCCTTTTCTTCTCCCTTTTCGGTTGTTTTTTTTGACTTCTTCCTTTTTAGTCCTTCTCTCATGTTTTGTTAGTTGTGATAAGATTTCTCAGAGAAATACACAGAAACAAAGAGAAAACAGAAGAAGACAAAATCAGATTTTGTCTTGTAAACACTTCACATTATTTTCATCCTAAAAAGAAGAATCTCCTAGCATTCTTTGGTAGAGGAACTCCTGTGAATCAGGTTTGAGGATTCTGACCAAGACCTGGATTTGTGAAGATTGGGATTTGCTTGGAGGAGTTAGAGAATCTCGAAGAAGCATACAGATCGAGCAGATTTCGGAATTCTTGACGAATTGCTAACTTCCGGTCAAAAATCGGATTCGCTATCACCGTAAAACACATTCGTTTACGTATTAACACGTTAAATTCTTTATCGTGTTGATACATAAAATTTTGAAATTTCATTGCATATCTTAGAGTATATTATGACCCAAAATACCAAATCAGATGGTATCGATTGACTGATTTATGATAATTTACGTGTTATTCCTATGTTTGATTTGTTTGGAGATAAAGAATACATATACAATAATTATATTTCCAGAATAATAAAATTCCAACTGTTCTTGGAAGAACAGAAGAAGAACAGAAGATTAACAAACCTGCCTTGTTTCTGTTTTTCGGTCCCTGGCATCATCAACCACCACTATCCCTCCTTCTACCACCTCTTCGTTAACGGACTCGAAATGTGGCTAAGGAAGAGAGCCCAAGAAGCTCCGGAATCCGCCATTAATGGCGGTTGAAGGAGCTTCGCGAGCTCTCCTCGTTCCACAACCCCACGACTCGTATCCCGGACCTTGTTGGTGAATTGAAGGACCTCTAGATTTGATCTAGTATGAAGGATGGGTTTGAATAATGAGAAAGTACACTTCATCAATTTTTCGATTCAAATTAAATCCTGTTAGATTCGATCTATTGTTGTTTATATGATCAATTGATGATGATAATAACTCAGATTTGATCTTGGTTTGGCTTGAAAGGTGTTAGAAATCGATTTTTGGAATTTGGAATTCGTTTTCAAAGTACAGGGACTTGTTTGAGGTTTTTGAAAACTCAAGCCCTTGTGTTTGAGAAGATGATGGGGTTATTCGTAATTTTAGAAAATTACAGGGACTGAAATTAACATTTGAAAGGTTTTGGGCAGTTGGTAAGAAACTGGAAAGTCCCAGGGACTTGGAATGAAATTTGACAAATTTGATAATTTACTGAAAGATACATTCACTTCAGTTTCTTACATATGGGTACAAAAGATTCTGTTTATATCAATTGAATGCAGTACTTGCTGAATTTTTCAACTAGGTACAAAATTCTCCTGTTATTGCAATTGAGCGCAGAATTTTATAAAATTTAGAATTTGCCCCAGAAACTTTTAGAAAATTTATTTTAAAATTCTGGAAATTATAAAAAGGCCCCAAAAGTTTTAGAAACTTTAAAATAGCTCATAAATTGTTTATGAAAATTTTAAAAGGGGATTAATTAATCTTTTGAAGATTGATTAATTGTTTAGAGACACCTTAAGGTTTTAGAAACTTAACAATGCATTCTTTATCTGACATTTGATTATGTTATTGTACGTTTGATTGTCTACGTGAATTGCTTTACTTTAAAGTAGCAATAGAGTCCGCGTTTTGAATTCTTGGGTAGGCGGCGCCCATTATGTGTCGGACCGCGTTAATGCATGTATGAGTAGGCGGCGCTCATTACTTGGTAGTCCGCGTGTTGCATGACTGGGTAGGCGGCGCCCATTACATGTTGTATAATTCTGGATCTTGGTCATACGAATAATTTAAATGTTCCCCAATTAAATTTAAGTCTCGGACTAGGTCTGAACGACGTCACCCATCATAATTGAATGGTGTATTGACCCTTTTCGTTCGAGAGTATTTACACCCTAGTGTTTGCTCCGTTCTACGAGGCGAAGTCCCATTCATAGATGCATGGCTTGCATCGCGTGATGGTTATGACTTACTTGGCTATGTCTTGTCGCCCTAGCGTCGGAATAGTTTAAGGACGTCGGTCAAACTTGGTTTGATCAACCAATAGTTGCTTTGAGCAATTGGTTTGGAGACCTACCGGTTCAACTATTACAACGGTTCAGCCCTAGCTGGGGTTGTAATAGTGGGAATGCGGATCTTGGCCACTATGACTGTATTTGATATAAGTCCGTGCTCTTCATATGGGGTCGTTGAGTATGTGAAAATAGTGGGAGCTAAATATTACTGAAGTCCATGTATATTTAGTTATTGTTTGTGATCAAGGAATTTTATCCTAGTATTAATTCCAGTTTATATTTACTTCTCTATGTCCAGAAAAATGTCTAATTTGTCCATCAAAAGCATCTTGGAGAAGCACATTCTGACTGGGCCAAACTTCCTGGATTGGATCCGGAATGTGCGTTTGGTTCTCAGACAAGAAAAGGTTGAATATGTGTTGGACACGCCTATCCCGGTTAGACCGATGTCTTTGAACTTGCTAACTATGATGAGGCTCCTCGTCAAAAGCATGTTGATGATGCTGGTAATGTCCAGTCTGTGATGCTCGCTTCCATGAGCATGGAGCTGCAAAGGCAACATGAAAAGATGATGCCTTATGAGATGTTGGATCATCTCAAGAGCCTCTTTGACTCTCAATCTAAGAGTCTCGAGTTTGACTTGCTTAGAGAGCTCTTGCGATGCAGGCTGCAGGAAGGTGGAAATGTGTCAGACCATGTTCTCAAAATGATTGGAATCATTGAAAAGTCGGCAAATCGGCATCAAATTTGAGAACCATGTGTCTGCCATTTTCATTCTCCAGTCACTCCCGGATTCATACTCCACGTTCATTGTGAACTATAACATGAATGCCAAGGAGGTGACATTACCTGAGCTCCACAACATGCTGAAAACTTATGGTCAGACCATAAGTAAAGGAAAGAGTATTCTCATAGTGGGATCTTCTTCGAACACTAGTGCTAAAAGGAATGGTTCCAACAACAAGTTCAATAAGAAGAAGAAGGCTAAGGTTGGACCAAAGCCTCAAACTCTTAAGTCTAAGGGTGGAGTTCGAAAGCAGCCTAAGTTACCAAAGGATGCATGCCTCTACTGTAAGCAGAAGGGGCATTGGAAAAGGGATTGCGAGAAGGCAAAGGCCGATGGAGCTTTGATGCATGGTGCATCCGACTCCAACAAAGGTATGTTTGTCATTGAGATAAATATGTCTATAAGTAATTCTAACTGTTGGGTATTAGATACAGCATGTGGCTCACACATTTGTAATAATGTGCAGGGCCTAAGTGACAGCAGACCGGTTAGACCAGGGGAAGTCGACCTACGCGTGGGAAATGGAGCAAGAGTTGCTGCTGAACGTGTAGGAACTTATAGATTAGACTTACCCTCGGGATTTACTTTAGAACTCAGTAATTGTTACTTTGTTCCTTCAATCATTAGAAATATTATTTCCATTCCTGTGTTAGACAATCTTATGGGTTTTTCCTTCCGTATTGCAAATAGTAATTGTTACGTTTTGCATAATGAAATTTCTCATGGAATTGCCCCTCTTGTGAATGGTTTATATTTGCTTGATTGTAGACATAATATATTTCATATGCAAAACAAAAGGCCAAAATTAAGTAATGCTAAGAATCCTACCTACTTATGGCATTGTAGACTTGGTCACATTAATGAGACACGAATTGCACGATTAAATAAGTTAGACTATTTAACTTCATTTGATTTTGAATCATATGGAGACTGTGAATCATGTCTCAAAGGAAAGATGACCAATAAATCCCTTCTAGGAAAGGGAGTAAGAGCAGAAGGTACTTGAGTTAGTCCATCTTGATGTATGTGGACCTTTTTAACTCGAAGCTAGGGAGGTTTTCATACTTCATAACTTTTATCGCGACTTCTCTAGATTTGGGCATGTATATCTTATGAAGCATAAATCAAGCCTTTGAGAAGTTTAAGGAGTATAAGAATGAAGTAGAAAACAACTCAAGCAAGTATCAAAACTACGATCGGATCGAGGAGGAGAATACTTGAGCAAAGAGTTCTGATTACTTAAAAGAAAATGGGATTCGATCTCAATGGACACCTCCTGGAACACCACAAATGAATGGAGTTTCGGAAAGGAGGAATCGAACTTTGTTAGACATGGTAAGGTCCATGATGAGCTTCTCGACTCTTCCAACATTCTTATGGGGATATGCATTACAAAATTCAATTTACATTCAATCGTGTTCCATCAAAGTCGAAACAACACCATATGAGTTATGGCATGGTAAGAGGCTGCTCTTTCACACACATGCGGACCTGGGGTTGTCCGGCATATGTAAAGAAAATGCTCACTGGCAAGTTGGAATCGAAAAGTGAAAAGTGTTATTTCGTTGGTTATCCCAGGGAAACCAGAGGTTACTATTTCTATTCTCGCGATGAACACAAGATCATCGTTTCTAGGAATGCGACTTTTCTGGAAGACGACTATGTCTTCAAGGAACAAAATCGCAATAGAATAGAACTTGAAGAAATTCAAGAACCACAAAATAACATTGAGGTTGAAGAGTTGTCAAATGGAATTGACAACGATTCAGTGGGAGCGATAGGAATGCATCTTTGGAAGCATGTCACGGTGGACATCTTACGGCCGGTGGGCGCGACGAAAATGCTCGCGACCACAAGTTCCTCTTGCATCACGGCGAGATCGGTTGTGAAACGACTTGCCGCCATCTCAAGAGCCGATCTTGGACAACGCCACGAGATAGCTCCAGTGTAGGACAGCGACACTCAAGAACCTCAACACGATCAGAATGAAGAACGAGAACAAACGCTAGTAGTTGTGCCACAGAGAAAAAGAAGGGGGCGGGTTATACCCGAACAAGTAGTCGCAGTTCGTAGGTCAGAAAGGGAAAGAGTTGGACCGAAGGATAGGTTAAATCTACTCTTGGAGAATCATGAGGATGATGTCGTAGATTCACCTGATCTAAATGACCCTAAGACCTACACCGAGGCAATGTTGGACACCGACTCGGAGAGGTGGCAAGCCATGAAATCAAATAGACTCAATGTATCATAATCAAGTTTGGAACTTGGTTGAATTGCCAAACGGGTTAGACCCATTGGATGCAAATGGGTTTTCAAGAGGAAAACCGATGCCGACGGCAAGATACAAACCTCTGAGGCTAGGTTAGTGGCAAAAGGCTATAATCAAAGACAAGGTATTGATTATGATGAAACCTTTTCGCCATTGCTAAAATCAAGTCTATCTGGATTTTACTTGCTATAGTCGCATATCATGATTATGAGATTTGGCAAATGGATGTGAAAACCGCTTTCCTAAATGGAAACCTAGATGAGGAGGTGTATATGATACAACTGAGGGTTTCATATCAAGTCAAATCCAAGTCGATATCTGACTTCAAAGGTCCATATATGGACTAAAGCAAGCCTCTAGGAGCTGGAATATCCGTTTTGTGAAGTCAAATCGTTTGACTTCGTCGAGTATGGAAGATCCATGCGTTTATATAAAAACGATGTGAAGGAATTGTTTTCATGGTTATATATGTGGATGACATTCTAATCATGGGAAACAATATTCCCTCTTCTGATCGATAAAAGATTGGTTGTCAAACCTTCTTAATGAAGGATTTGGGTGAAGCTGTTACATACTTGGCATCAAGATCCATAGGATAGGGCTGACGGGATGTTGAAACATCACCATCCCTATATTGACAAGATGATGAGGCGTTATAGAATGGAAGAATCGAAGGATTCTTGCACGCAAGTCATGGCGTAGTTACATCGAGAAAGGATAGTCCTTCAATCAAGAAGAAATTGAAAACATGAAGAAGATTCCATATGCATACGCAATTGGATCTATCATGTATGCCATGAATTACTAGGCGGATGTGGCTTTCATTAGTATCACTTGTCGTCACCGTAAGAATCCGGGTTTTAAACATTTGATCGTGTTAAGACGATCTTAAGTATCTTAGGCGAACTAAGGATCACTTTACGGTGTATGGTGGGCAATGGGCGATGGCATCTGGGTATGTCGATGCGGTTTCAATCGATCCGGATGATTACAAATCACAAACCGGGTATGTGTTTGTACTCGATGGTGGAGCTGTCATTTGGAAGAGTTGCAAGGTGCAACTATTGCCGATTCTGACCGAGTCCGAAAGTACATTCTTTGCATCGAAGCCGCAAAGGAGGTCATGCGGATGTCGAGTTCCTCAAGGAACTAGGAGTAGTACCTAATGTTGGACCGATAAAAGCTCTTGTGACAACATCTTGAACATTGCACAGCAAAGGAACCAAGATCCACCAACAGAACAAGCATGTACCTAGGAAATACCATGTCATTAGAGAATTGGTAGCTAGAGGAGAAGTATCTATAGAGCGTGTCCCAACCGAGGATAATGTGGTGACCCTTTCACCAAAGCTTTGAGCTCGGTGAAACATGTTAGACATTACGAAAACATAGGTGTTAGACATATGGGTGGTCTCTGGCCAAGTGGGAGATTGAAAGTATGTATGTCCTAGACAACTATTTATGAGGATGATATGTACTTGATCACATTCGGTTTATTATTGTTTATAATATTGTTATTTGGCATTGCATCTATCGAGTTATTATTTAGTTGTTTGAATAATTCGATAAGATGTTCCATACCGCATCGTTATCACCAAGTGTGTGAGAACTTGGGTAACGCAAGTCTTAAAATAGCCAATCGAGTGTCATTGAGATTTGGGATATCAATGACGACGTTAGAGATTGGCATGTGATCCGATCATATTCTTGGAGAATGTAGTAGCTCTCGACTACGAATGACTTGGTCATTCATGATGGATACATGGACACCTTAGAGGGTGGTAGACCCACCGAGAAACCATTTGGTTGATTCTATTTATATGTCTATGGAAGTATCGTGTGTAAGGTGATGTATTAGTCCTTTGACTTGGGTCAATCGACTACATGTGTGAAATGGTGTGCTGACCATGACCAATGCTTGCACTCTAATGGGGTAGATACATTACGCAAGACATCACGAAGACATGGGAGTAGTAGCCCAAGATAGGATTCATTCGCCATGATAGACATTGGAGAGAATACTTTACATCTCATAGTTAGGTTGATCGTTAGTCATTGGCGATGCATTACGATACATTCAAAATAGTGTTTGAATATGATCGAGGATCAACTAACAAGATTGAGAAAGAAATGAATAAATTATTGGAGCGGACATATTACCAAGTTCTAGATTTATTCGAGATTCGTGAATGAAAGGACCTTACCATCATTTGAGCCTTACATTAAAGGTGGTTTGTATATCCTCACAAACGCCCTTATATATTAATATTGTCCAGAAATTGTCTAGGAGTTTCACCGTGAACCTAATTGGATTAGTGATTAATATATAAGCCTATGGCCACACTATATTTATAGACTCTACCAAACCGTAGATGTTAATAAATAAATATTATTTATTGTAAATAATATGAGAATAATTTTAATTGGTTGAATTGACTTGAACAATTAAAATGAGGTGTTATCTTTGACTAATTTAGAATTGTAATTCAATAATTAAAGTTTGACCGAAATGGAAAATTGGGCCAAAGGAAGAAAGTGGGCCAAAGGCCCAAGAAGCGTGTAACACACGCGCAGAGATTATTCTGGCGTGTATTACACGCCAGAGTGAATATGGGGACGTGTTGCACGTCCCCATTATCACTCCCCTTTCTTCTCCTTTTCGGTTGTTTTTTTGACTTCTTCCTTTTAGTCCTTCTCTCATGTTTTGTTAGTTGTGATAAGATTTCAGAGAAATACACGAAACAAAGAGAAAGAAGACAAAATCGATTTTGTCTTGTAAACACTTCACATTATTTTCATCCTAAAAGAAGAATCTCCTAAAGATTCTTTGGTAGAGGAACTCCCGCGATACCAAGGTTTGAGGTTACAACCTAACCCTGATTTGTCACGAAGATTGGGATTTGCTTGGAGAGGAGTTAGAGAATCTCAAGAAGCATACGCATTTAACAGATCGACAATTCTTTGGAATTTGTCGACGAATTGCTAACTTCCAAAAAAATCGGATTCGCTATCACCGTAAGCTTCGTTCGTTATACGTTAAACACGTTAAATTATCATATCACGCTTGGCCATAAAATTTTGAAATTTCCGTGCCAGATACTTAGAGTATATTATGACCCAAAATACCAACAGATCGTAGCCTGATTTGATTTAACAAGAATTTACGCATATTCCTATGTTTGATTTGTTTGGAGATAAAGAATACATATACAATAATTATATTTCCAGAATAATAAAATTCCAACTGTTCTTGGAAGAACAGAAGAAGAACAGAAGATTAACAAACCTGCCTTGTTTCTGTTTTTCGGTCCCTGGCATCATCAACCACCACTATCCCTCCTTCTACCACCTCTTCGTTAACGGACTCGAAATGTGGCTAAGGAAGTAGAGAGCCCAAGAAGCTCCGGAATCCGCCATTAATGGCGGTTGAAGGAGCTCATGAGCTCTCCTCGTTCCACAACCCCACGACTCGTATCCCGGACCTTGTTGGTGAATTGAAGGACCTCTAGATTTGATCTAGTATGAAGGATGGGTTTGAATAATGAGAAAGTACACTTCATCAATTTTTCGATTCAAATTAAATCCTGTTAGATTCGATCTATTGTTGTTTATATGATCAATTGATGATGATAATAACTCAGATTTGATCTTGGTTTGGCTTGAAAGGTGTTAGAAATCGATTTTTGGAATTTGGAATTCGTTTTCAAAGTACAGGGACTTGTTTGAGGTTTTTGAAAACTCGAAGCCCTTGTGTTTGAGAAGATGATGGGGTTATTCGTAATTTTTAGAAAATTACAGGGACTGAAATTAACATTTGAAAGGTTTTGGGCAGTTGGTAAGAAACTGGAAAGTCCCAGGGACTTGGAATGAAATTTGACAAATTTGATAATTTACTGAAAGATACATTCACTTCAGTTTCTTACATATGGGTACAAAAGATTCTGTTTATATCAATTGAATGCAGTACTTGCTGAATTTTTCAACTAGGTACAAAATTCTCCTGTTATTGCAATTGAGCGCAGAATTTTATAAAATTTAGAATTTGCCCCAGAAACTTTTAGAAAATTTATTTTAAAATTCTGGAAATTATAAAAGGCCCCAAAAGTTTTAGAAACTTTAAAATAGCTCATAAATTGTTTATGAAAATTTTAAAAGGGGATTAATTAATCTTTTGAAGATTGATTAATTGTTTAGAGACACCTTAAGGTTTTAGAAACTTAACAATGCATTCTTTATCTCGCATTTAATTATGTTATTGCACGTTTGATTGTCTACGTGAAATGCTTTACTTTAAAGTAGCAATAGAGTCCGCGTTTTGAATTCTTGGGTAGGCGGCGCCCATTATGTGTCGGACCGCGTTAATGCATGTATGAGTAGGCGGCGCTCATTACTTGGTAGTCCGCGTGTTGCATGACTGGGTAGGCGGCGCCCATTACATGTTGTATAATTCTGGATCTTGGTCATACGAATAATTTAAATGTTCCCCAATTAAATTTAAGTCTCGGACTAGGTCTGAACGACGTCACCCATCATAATTGAATGGTGTATTGACCCTTTTCGTTCGAGAGTATTTACACCCTAGTGTTTGCTCCGTTCTACGAGGCGAAGTCCCATTCATAGATGCATGGCTTGCATCGCGTGATGGTTATGACTTACTTGGCTATGTCTTGTCGCCCTAGCGTCGGAATAGTTTAAGGACGTCGGTCCATCACGATCCCGACTTAGCGAGTAATAGTGCTGGCCAAGCGCACATGGAGCCCAATTGTCTTTAATTGGTATTAATTTATTATTTAGGTTAAGAGTCTTGTTTTTGCCAGAGATCTAGAAGAAGAAAGCAACTGCTAGATTCTCTCTAGATGATAAGGTGAATAGATTTATTACGATCTTTTATTTATTTCAACATATCTTTTAGAGATTTTAACTACCTAAATTATCTTGTCAGGTAGCAAGTATAAATAGGACCATTAGGTTTAACCCTAATCAGTTGAATATTTATAAAATCACTTTTCAGTCGAAAGGCGTGCATACCTTGCTAGAATTCTCGTTTCTTGTCAGTGTTCTTCCTCTATTCTTCTAAATCGTGCCAATGATTCAATTAGAGGTTACTCTCATGGGCGAATCGCTATCTAATTCGTGCTCCGGATAGCCAGTTGGAACAACGTCCCAACTGACTATTACTTAGTTTACTCAATTTCTTGATCTGCTTCTTTGTAAGCATAATTTTTTTTGGGCCCTATTTCTGTACATTTGAACTTATAGGAATATATATTTCATTTGGAGTTTGCAAATTCTTGACCGAATAATACTAGCATAAGTCAGTCCAATGCAAAATGCTAAAGCACTAGTATTGAACAAGAAAACAGAACAAAGGACAAAAAGTGAGGCACCAGCAATAACAATTCAAAACAATGTCAAGTGTAACAAAATTAGAACTATTGTTTAAATCAGAAAAGGACATAAATTTCTCCCATAAAAGTGACCTACTCCTCTCAGAAGCTCTACACACATTTGTAACCTTTTCTTCTCTAAATCCCAAAGCATTTCTGTGAGATATGGCGACACCCATCATTTGTTCTGATGGTAATCCTCTTTCTCTCATCAACTTCTTGGATTTGTACAATTTAGTTGTTGATGAATGATGATCTTTTCTGTTTGTTATTTTCTGGGATATACAGTTATTGCTCCAGAGGTGGAAAATGGAGGTGATTTGAAGGTTCATGTGTTTTCATCATCAGAAGAGGTGAATCTAACAAACCCCATGTTTTTCTGTTCATCTTTTACCTGAATCTATAAATCTTACATGCATAAATAAAGCTATGAAAAAATGGAAGTTACTATAATGATTGGTATGTATCATGATAGGCTTACTGAGTTACTGGTATTAACCATTACAGACAGTTACATATTGATGCCTGTACTGATACTTGTAATGAAAGGTTGGATTTTTATTGTTGTATGCATAACATATGCATGTTAACTATCAAAAAAAGAGGTAAAGAATAATCTGACTTGTTCATTGCACAAGTAGAACAAAGGAGTTTTCACAGTTTTACAAATGATACTCGATGTAAATGAACGTATAGTATAGATGGGGTAATAGATAATGACTAAGTGAGTTTAACATGAGGATGGAATTGAACCAGTGTTTATGAATATCTCGACTTGTTTTTTGGATCATCTATCGTATTGGGTCTAGGAATTAGATTTAAAGCATCTCAATATGATGATAGTTCTCCTCATCTAACATGAAATTGCCTGAATTTGTTGCAATTGTATAGCTGCTCTCCAAGTTGCAAGAGAAGTGGTCAGGGATGAAAAAGCCATACCCAGCAATGTATTCCAGTGTATACGGTGGGATCATTCTTGATCCAGCAATGATGGTCATCCCGATAGATGACCACATGGTTCATCGTGGCCATGGTGTCTTTGACACTGCAATAATTCTTGATGGGTATGTTTCTTCCAACGAAGCTTATTGATTCATCTGTAAATGATCAAATTGGAATTGCTTTACCTTGAATATTTCTTGCATTCTGATCAGATTATACGAATAGTTTACCAATGGAACAAATATTTTGAACTTTAATCATCTTTGGCTTGAGTATTACCTCAAGCCAATTCAAATATCAGGCTTCAAGATAGAATAGATATATAGAATACATGGAGTAAGTTGGATAAAAGATTCCTATAGAGCCTCAAGTTTATTAAGAATGTAGCATTAGGGACTGGAGAACGCTTGTTGGTGTAATCACATTGAATATTTCACACATGTTATACTTTTTTCATGATGTTAGATACTGATTTGCTGGTTGTTACTTAACAGGCATCTCTATGAGTTGGATGTGCATCTTTCCCGTTTTCTTAGATCAGCAGCGAAAGCAAGAATCACTTCTCCGTTCCCTCAATCTACTCTTAGGAGCATACTGATTCAGCTTACAACAGCATCACAGGTCCGAAAAGGAACTCTTAGATACTGGTTAAGTGCGGGACCAGGTGATTTCCTGCTCTCTCCTGCAGGATGCCCAACATCAGCTTTCTATGCAGTAGTAATAGACGAAGATTTCTCCCAATGCAAAGAGGGTGTCAAAGTAGTCACTTCAAAGATACCTATGAAACAACCGCTCTTTGCCACGATGAAGAATGTAAACTACCTTCCCAACGTCCTTTCAAAAATGGAAGCAGAGGACGTGGGAGCATTTGCATCCATATGGGTGGATGAAGAAGGTTATATAGCTGAGGGTCCAAACGTGAATGTTGCTTTTATTACTAAAGACGGAGAGCTTGTCTTGCCGTTCTTTGATAAGATCCTCAGTGGGTGCACTGCAGTGAGACTTCTTGAACTTGCTCCGAAGCTGGTTGAGCAAGGACGACTGAAGGGCGTGAGAACTGGCCATCTTACGGTCGAAGAGGGTAAAGCAGCAGCTGAAATGATGTATGTTGGAAGCACTCTTCCAATATTGCCAGTTATTATGTGGGATGAGAAGCCTATAGGAGATGGTAAGTTGATTTTTCACTTGATTTTAGTCTCATTGCATGTTTTAACAATTCTAAGCATCCTTAGATTATTTACAACTTGTTTTGCATTTGCTTGAAACTATTTGCTCAAGGTTGTTATTTGAATTCTTGATGTAGGTAATGTGGGAGAGTTGACAATGGCACTCTCAGATTTGCTGTGGGAGGATATGGTTGCTGGGCCTGAAACACAAAGGTTTCAAGTTCCTTATCTATAGGAGTTCAAAGTAACTTCTTCTGGTAGTTGGATACTTGGATTCTTGTGTTCCTTGCTTGTCGATGCAATGAGAGATTAATGTTCGGTCCATAAATTGCTAGTGTTGGTGAAGTTATGCCCGTGGATAATTTCATTGTAATAAACCTGTTTGGTTGGCCGAAATAAAAAAGTTTATTAGCAAATCTCGTTGCCTGAATTTATTTGCATCAAGTCGAATGAACAATCATGTAACTTTCACTTTACTATACATTGAAATGTATAGACTTCACATAAAAATTTTACCAACGTTCTAAAGACCAAAGAGTCGGGCGGAAAGGGGGGACTGGAACTCAACAATCAGTCAAAATGTTTAGGGATATAAGAAAAATTGTACTTTCTGCTTTTGGCATTTGATTCAAGATTGCTGATAGCCTGGTACAAGTATTTCCAACAAAAAAAGTTTGCAGGGCTATTGCAGAATATCTATCGCGTGATCTGCCCATACAAGTTATCTTCTGAGGATATTTATGTAACCGTGATTTGCCCTTAGTTGTACACAAGCTATTGAAATATCACTAGCGATGTTGGCACGGCCTGGTGCTAACATCCTGCTGCCAAGGCCGTGCCTTCTATTACATGGACTATGGGCTGCCTTTAGAAATGTCGAAACACGATACTTCGATCTTCTTCCAGTTACAGGCTGGGCGGTCGATCTGACTGTAGAAAAGTTGGCTGATCATAACAGTGTTGCAATGATAATCATAACTCCCGGGAATCCTTGCGGAAATGTGTATTCATACCAGCATCTGCAGAAGATTGCTGAAACAGCAAAGAGGCTTGGAATAGTTGTAATTACTGATGAAGTTTTTTGGGCATCTTGCTTTTGGTACTAATCCCTTTGATCCTATGGGAGTTTTGGATCCATTGCACCAGTGCTTACTCTCGGGTCTTTGACATGGTTACTACCTGGTTGGATGTCGGTTGGTTAGTAACAATGAAGAGGCCTGCAAATTCATACAAAGTGAGACTGGATACTCCAAAAGCTCCTGTCACTGGCCATCTGTAGCATCCTTCAGATGCACCTAAAGGCCAATTGTAAATATACCAGTGCATTTCTATCCATACTTACTAGGAAGTCAAAGAAGGATGAACAAATTCACCGAGAAATCCAGTATATAAGTGCAGCATGGCATTAAGTATTGACTACGCTTCAAGTAATTGAGGAGTAAGCGATGCAGGGTCTAATTCCCAACAATCTTTAGGGAGGCCTGAAGCTTCTTCACCAGAAAGCTTTTTTGCAGGAATTTGGTGTGAAAAGAACTTTATATCATCTCTTCCCAGCAACTGCACTGCATGAGCACCAACTTCTTTTCTTTTAAAAACTGCCTTGAACCCATCAACCTTTTCAAGAAAACCAATACTCAACCCATATACATCACTGTAACTGCTCAAAGAGACCACAACATCGTGGCATCGCTTGTCCTTGATCCTTCCATTACTTCCTTCACCATTGGAATTGTTATTGGAGTACCGCGCCCAAACTGAACCTTTCTTGGGATAAATCCTATACACCTCCCTTGCTGCCCTCTCACAATCCACAACATGAGAGAACAAATTCAGATATTTAACTGAAACAGTCCTTGTGACGATAAACGTTCCACATGAGGCATGAAATCTCGATGAATACCTGCTCATTAATTCATCATCTCCATTACTTTTAAACTCTACCCAACTCAACAACACCTCGAACGGATTCACAGACACGACTTTATCAACAAGTGCGTAGTGCCTCGGCATACCGTCCTGGTCATCATATACAGCCCAAACTTGTCCTTTCTTAAAACTCTTCTCCCTTTTATCCTTATCGAAGTCATGGAAGTCCGAGTCCCCCACAGACATAATCTCCAAATTTCCCTTCTTTAACTCTCTAAGCCTCTCGGTCACTAAATCTGAATCATTATCTGCTGTGCAGTCCTCCACGAACTCCAAGCTACTGTATTTTGAATTCGGCCGCCTTTCCCTTTTTTCTCTTGTTTTCACCATTGTCTTCTCTATCTCTTCCTCCAGAGGCACTAAGTCCAAATTACCCTTTTTAGATGCTCTACGATCCCTTTTCTTCTGCACATTTACCATATCTATCTCCTCATTCTCCTCCAATCTTTTCATTCCCATCTCTCTGTCCTCAAGCAGCACAATATCCAAATCATCCTTTTCGCATTCTTTAGGCTTCTCAGTAACCAAATCCACTACATTCTTCAACTTCCTTTTTCCAACTTTCGAACTCCTATTCTTCGAAATGCTGAGCTGATTTTTCGTCATATATACAATCAACACTTCATCTTCCTCTACTTTCTCCTCGCCCTCCATCTCCCTTTCCATATCGTCTGTTTCCTCCATGACATTCGCTATTTCAATGCCCATTACTCTCTCGTCCTCAATCTCCTCCAATCTTTCAAGTTCCATCTCTTTGTCCTCCTCGACCAACACAACATCCAAACCGTCCTTTCCAGACAATTTAGGCCTCTCGGTGTCCAAATCCATAACACTCCTCAACTTCCGTTTTGCAACTTTTGAACTCCTATTCTTTGAAACTCTGAGATTATTCTTTTTCATATTTACAATCAACAATTCATCTTCTTCCCCTTTCTCCACCTCACCCTCTATCTCCCTCTCCATATCGTCCGTTCTCTCCTTTGCAATCTGAATCTCCTCTGCGCAATTGTCAGCTTCCTCACCCTCCTTCCTGACCTCATCCTTCTCTTCCGAATTCTCTTCCACCAATCTTGCCGGCTCCATTTCTCTGTCCCCAACCAGCACAACACTGTCGGATGCTTTAGGCCTCTCGGTATCGAAATCCACGACATTCCTCAACTTCCTTTTTGCAACTTTGGAACTCCTATTCTTCGAAACTCTGAGCTGATTCTTTTTCATATTTACAATCAACAATTCATCTTCCTCACCCTCTAGCTCCCTCTCCACATTGTCCATTTTATCCTTTCCATTCTGAATCTCCTCTGCACCATCCCCAGCGTCTTCATCCTTCTCTTCGGAATTCTTATAAAATTCCTTCTCTTTTACCATGCACTTGCCATCATCCAACTTCCTTTTCTTCACCAAGAGCTGCATTTGAGCCAGCGTCATAGTTTCCTCTCCCAACCTTTCATCTTCAAAGTTGTTCATCTCCTAAACCCTGTGTCCTGATTAAATATAAGTCTACTCTGTAAAGCTAACATATAGAAACCAGATGAGAAACTAAAACCAATTTCTGCATACGTAGAAACGAAAATTAAGCCAGTGATGTACAAATTAGGTAGAATATCAGCAAAGCAGAATAATGTAACTTCCAGAACATCAACAAACAGAGGTACTATACTAGTTACTTTAACACGCAATTGAGGTCGGTCAGTCAGTAAAAGCAAATGCAGAATTGTTACACATGACCACACAAAAGAAGTTCAAATTCCGAGTGTGAATAGCAAGAGATGCCTCAAAAGGGGTATGAGCCCTAAAGTGTAGAAGACCAGTTCCGGAAATTTCATGGTGTACCTGGAGTGCGGTGGTGGAGGGCGGTGAGGTGAGTGATGGACGGCCAAAAGAGGTCTTCTCTTTCAAATCAAAGCTCTCCGATGCGCAAGAGGTAGAGGTGTCTGAGCAAGGGGAATGACTGACCGCCGATTTAGGGTGCCGTTTGGGGAAGGAGTGAAACTGAAATCTATGTTTCTGATTTGCAATTAAGAAATAGTACTACCTCCGTTTTTTATAAAACTTTTCATTTTGACTTTGACCACAAATTACTCTTAAACGATAATAGTAAATAATTTAATAAAATCATATAATGAAAATTTAGTAATTAAATTTTTATTATATGATTTTATTAAATTATTTATTATTATAGTTTGGGAGTAATTAATTGAAAGTTTTATAAATAATGCAGAATAGTAAAATGGAAAGTTTTATAAAAAACGGAGGGAACAGTAATTTTCTTTTTTTTTCTTCAGGAATTTAAAATTTTATTCAAAATACTTTCAGTGCAAAAGGATGCGACTGAGTTTCAAGACCATATACAGTACACCATCACATACAAACAAGGTCCACTGTCACCACCAATCAAAACCGAATCCAAAGTAAAAAACTACTACAACACCACCTTTCTACTAATCACCAGCAGCAAAGAAAGAGTACTCCCAACCGAGCTCCCACAAAGTTCCAAGACGGATGAACATCTAGCCAGCTCCGTCGTCTAGTATGTCAATAATCAGTAAGGACGTGAGCCCTTAAAACCTCAAAAAAGAACTCAAAAAGCACAGCAATTCTCTGAGTCAGAAAAATCGTAAAAGCTAGTCACCTTCCAATCTGATCTGCACCTGCCGACTTCTACAGTGCTTCACTGTTCTCTCTAATCTTCCAACACTTTATAAATTTAAATTCAACACACCTTTAGGACATAATTCCCAGCTCGTTAGATCGTAAGCCGAGAGCATTGCATTTTTATTCTTCACCCACTGCCAAACATTAAACTTGATGCGATCCACTAGCTCCGACACCGACACACTTCCACCTTTTCTTTTTTTTTTTTGAGAAAGAAGATTTCATTAGAAAATCAGGAAAAGGAGCCATAGCTCAATACAAAAGGTACCGTAGTACTGTAGCAAGTTACTCATAAGAACATATTACATGAATTCATGAAACTCAAAAGGCAAAGATAAGTAGCCATGTGAATCCGTAGCAAAGTGGTGACAAAGTTGATGAGCGAGACGATTTGCTTCACGCCGTATATGAGACACACGAACTTCAGCAAAGTCGTTGAGCATCTGAACAACAACAGCATAAACATGTCCATTGGTAGCTCGAGGCCCAGCAGAAGATTGTAGATTATTTATAACTAGCAAAGCATCACCTTCCAGAATAATTTTATTGAAACCCATGTCCTTTGCTAATGAAACAGCAAGGTGAGCTGCTGAAAGTTCAGCAACCTCAACATCAAAATGCCCTTGAAGTTTTTTACGACTACAAGCTAAAACCAATCCAGTACGTACTATCTCTAGCAACAACAGATATACCACCCAGGCCATTTTGTGGTACAACAACATCAAAATTAATTTTTATCCACCCATCAGGCGGTGCAGACTATGGCCCATGAACAGTAGGTTGTTGCCCATTGATTTGTCCAACCGGCTTGAACATATTTGACTTATAGAAGCTGGAGAAACTCACAACAAAATTGAAAGTATCCAAGAGAGTGTACCTTTTTTGTTCATGAATGAGCTTGTTTCTATTGTATCAAAGGCTCCAGCAAGAGTATACAAAAAAAATGAAATTCATTAGAATCCATTCTGATTCTAAGGCCAGAAATCCAGCACCAAATATTATCTGCTTCAAAGTAAAAATCGAGAGATGGGCAGAGGGAGATGCCCATAAATATGTCTCAAAAAAATATGTAGAATAGATTCATTATCATGACCACACATTGCATGTCGAACAAGTACTAATAATATGACATCTCGATTTTTTGACCCTTGCACAAAGAATTATGTAGCTTTTAAAAAATGTTTCACCTTGATTGGGACTTTGAGTTGCCAAAGAAAATTCCAGTTATGTTGAAGAGGACGAGAAGAAGATCCATGTTGATTATCCAAAGTGCACTAAATCAAAGTCATAGCTAAATGATAGCCCGACTTTACCGTATAGCAGCCATGTCTAGTATAATGCCAAACTTGAACATCAGCAGTTGATGTACCAGCTAAAGGAATCTTTAAAATTTCCTGAATGTCAACATTCCAAAACAAATAATGGAGAATTGGAAAATCCCAATCAGAAAGCGTAGGGTGGATTAGAAAAGAAACTTTTAGAGGGCCTTCACTATAAAGATCCGGGGTTTTTGGTTTAAAATAAAGATTCCCCGGGATCCATTTATCTTTCCAAATGTCAATGTTTTCCCCATTTTCTACCCTCCATCTGATCCCTTCATTGACCAATTCAAGAACAACGCAAAAACTTTTCCAAGTAAAAGAAGAATCAGCGTTGGGGACAGCATTGATGATATGGGAGTTGGGGAAATATTTTGCTTTAAAAACTCGACTAAAAAAAGAATTAGGAAATTCAATAATGCGCCAAATTTGTTTGCCAAGTAAAGCCAAATTAAAAGCATGCAAGTTTCTAAAGCCTAAACCACCATCACGCTTACTCTTTGTCATGGTTTGCCAATTCACCCAATGCAACTTGTTTTTTTCCTTCGTCATTCCACCAAAAGTTAACAATTAAAGATTCAAGATCACGAATGAGATAATCAGGCAATTTAAAACAACTCATATATAACATAGCTAGAAATTGCTTGTAAAACAGATTTAATAAGAATCTCCTTGCCAGCTTTAGATAAAAAATTTCCATCAAAAGAATTGGCTTTTTTCCAAAGTTTATCGCGTAGCCACCCAAAAACTTGTTTTTTATTTTTACCCATGGTGGTAGGCAGACCCAAATACTTCTCATGTTTCTCCACAATATGGACATTAAGAATGTGTTACATATCATGCTTCATGCTTTCACTTCCACCTTTGAAAAAAACCTCGTTCCGTGCTTTCCATAGAAACCGTCAATTTTCTACTTTTCTTTTTATTAAACTTGCACCAAAATCTTTATAATCCGTCGATTTTGGACGGGTATATTAATTTTTTTTCCAATTCTAATTTTGTGAACAAATTAACGATAAGATTTGTATTTTTTTTCCAATCAAAGTAGACAATTTCCATTATCATGAAACACCAAGTTACATCATAACTAGTACTAACCCGTGGCAACACATGTTTAACTTTTAATTAGAATTAAGTTTAGAAAAACATATCAGATGATCGAAAATTCATGTAACAATATTTAAAGGTTGAATACATTGAATTATTTGAAAGAGAATGCATAAACAATGTGTAACAAATCGCAGGAGGTATATCAATAATCGCTAGCTGGAAAAAAAAAAATGGTTAGAATTGAAATTAAAATAACATAATTTTGATAATTTGAAGCTAAATTTATTTAATATAATAAAACATAACTCAAAGCTTTCTAAATACCTCTTTGTACACGACGTTAGTCGTCGTATCTGTTGGATTGGCTTCCTCATCCAGTGCTAAAACCTTGAGACCTCTCCTGCTTGTGACTCTAGAAAAAGCCACATAGAGCTGGCCATGGCTGAAAACAACTTTGGGAGATATAGTCCAACATTAGATAACGATTGTCCCTGACTCTTGTTGATAGTCATCGCACAACAAACTGATATGGAAAATTGCCTTCGCTGAAATCTAATAGGAAACTTCATAAAGTCAGAAGGTGTGAGTACCATCCTAGGTATAAAAACCTTCACTCCAGCGTTCTTCCCATGTATTGTCTTCGCCTCAATAACGTGATTGCCAAATGCAGTAACAATCAACCGAGTTCCATTACGAAGCTCCGAGTATTGATCAATGTTCCTAAGAAGCATTATTGGACAACCCACCTTAATTCGGATTGTATGATTTGGTATTCCAGAAGTCCTAATGGTGTTTAGGAACTCGACATGATACACATCTTCTCTATTGGAAATATCATCTTCATTAGGGCATATGCTATGCAACTCATGAACTCGGTGGCATCACCAAGTAAAAGAGACATGATATAGTCCTTGACTTCCTGGACTATCTCATTGGTCGGAGCAAGAATAGCTCTATCCTGGAAGTACCGACCATCGCCAACATGGTCCAATATGCTAGGATATGGGCTCTAAACTATTGCAACAATTAGTTCACCAGTAGAACGAATCAAGATATCATTAGGCAATTTAAATTTACCTTACCATCATTATCAACACCAACTTCACCATCTCCAACCTTCAACAACCAATCAGCAAACTCTTTAATACTTTCAAACTCAGCATGTGAGCGGCCAGACTGTAATTGAACAAAATACAATAAACATAATTAATATTAAAAAAATAATTTAAATGCATTTCAAATATATAAATTGTATATGACACTTTTTAATTGATATAAAATGTTATGAAAATACCTGTAGGCGCATGTTCTTAGTAAGCTTCAACACACTACACGAACTCCAAAGCTTCTTCAATGACCAGAGAGATGCATGGATTATGTCCTACTTGCTACCTTTAGGTATGACTGGTAGTATCTGTCTGAAATCCTCACAAAAAACGACAACCAATCCACCAAATGGCTTGTTCGATTCTCTACCATGTGACCTCTCATTATGTTCCTTAAACTGCGATCAAGAGCCTCAAAACAAAACTTATTAGTCATGGGCACCTCATCCCAAATTATTAACTTTGTATTCTTCAAGAGTCCTGTAAGATCGCTGCCAGGGGTTATCCTACTGCACGTAGTATTTTCATCGACTTGCAAAGGAATACTATATCTGGAGTGTGCAGTACGACCACCATGAAGAAGTAGAGAAGCTATACCACTCGATGCCACTGGGAGAATAATATCACGTATGCCATGTAATGCAGAACACAATGTATTCCAAAAAAATGTCTTTCTAGTGCCACCATAACCATAGAGAAAGAAAACTTCACCACTTCCAGAATCGACTACATCCATAATAGGATGGTACATAGTCCTTTTCTCATCAGTGAGAGACGGATACAAACGGTTGTGCTGCTCAATCATATCATCAACATCGTAGGACATTTCTTCAAGTATCAAATTATTCATACCATTATTTATGACTACACTATCGGGAATGGGCATACCTTCAATCTGACTCAAGCTAAACTCATTCCGAGAAAGGAACTCTTCAATCTCAGCAAGAGCAAAATTCTTCAATTGTTCTTCATTTAATTCGAGCCCTAAATTGAAATTTTGAGAAACAAAGTGAGCATATTAAAGTATATAAACTTTATCGTAAAAAATTTAATTCAAATACAATATTGAAATTTATACCAGGATTATTCAACTTCCTTCGCATGATGTACTGGATGTCGTCAGATAGATACTCCCATGTATTTTTCCAAACATGAATATGCTTGGACATACTATCAGACTGTAAGAGTATGGGGAATAAATGTCGAAGGAAGCGTCTGGAACCCCAAAAACTTGCTTAGTTAATAGCATGGATGTATTCTTTGTCCTCATCGAGCAACTCCAAAGCGTAGCATGCATCGAGGTATGTTGGATGAACAACACCATCCACAGTCCGCAAATCCTCATAGCAAGTGGTACCCCTTATGTGATTCAACATTATTCGCATGAAATATAGGGGTCCGGTCTTAATTGGAACATGGTAAATTCTTCCAATTGTTAAAATTCTTCCTATCTCTCCATGTTTTCCCTGAAGGATACCATACGTAAGGAACTCATAATATAGATACTTACGTGCCACGGGATGATGTCTGTTGAATTTCGTCCATTTAAGGAACTTTGTCTCCGCAACGGTATGCTTCTCCAATAAGTCAGTAATCAGATCACCATCTTTGAATGTGACTGACTGTTCACCCTCCACATGAAATGATAAACTCTCTACAGGTGGATCTCTATAATGGATATCATATCCAATTATTTGTCATACTGCCTCACATGCAGATACTTACCGGCAGTCAACATAATCATTCACCTCATCATCCACAGTTAATTTTGCACCTATCATATCCACACCCTTATTAACGTACTTGAACAAATACTTGATTGAATTGGTCTTATTGCAACAGTCAACATTTACGTGCGCTTGGTACTTCATAAAAATGAACGGATTGTTCGGAACAATAAACCTATAAATGAAGAGTGAAACAACTTATTATTTTTTAATACACGTGACAATCAATTTCTTTAAATATAGATGGAATATAATTTAATACTTCAAGATTGATAGGTAAATATAAATTGCATCTGTTGTCAATGATATTGTCATTCTCCTCAATAGTGGCACCAGTATCACGACTCCTATACGCAGGATAGCCACTACCATCGAATATAGTCCGCTCATTAAACGACATTGGAAATTTTTTAGAGCATTTCTTGCCATCATGCATGCAAGGTGAAGTCGAATTCTATGGTCCGCACGGTCCATGAACCATATACTCAGAGACAGCTTTGTATAGCTCCGTATTAAGTTCCTTATCAAGTATCTAAGCGCTAATGAAATCATCTATAGAACTTGGATGGTAACTTGGATGCAATTCCGAAATTCTGTGGAAATCACCGTTTCTTTGCTCTAGGACAATATCACGGGGATCCATGTCGTACTCATCGTATCCTGATAATTTATAAATGAGACAATGTTAAATTCATTAAAAGTACTTAAAATATATAATATCTCTTGATACAAATTAGTCATATTCAAACATACCAACAATTAATGCAGCTACTTCATAACATGTTGGTAGATTGTACATGCGTCCATCACGTGATCTCCTTCCAATGAGACACAACTTAACATTCATATCGTGATTTTCCTTGAAGCGTTCAGCAGCCATATGAAAATTCTTTGCAATTGGATTATCTTCATCTATCATATTATTTAGATCATCTACAATCAGGGGCGGAGCCAGAATAATATATCGACTAGTGCGCGCATCTTAAAAATTGAACTATATACAAAATAAAACATATATAATGAAAAAAAACACACAAATATTGACATTCTTATTGGAAAATCAACTAAACATGTATCTTATAAGAAAGAAAAACATAATTTCACACTAAAAAGGTAGGGCGAAATGCCGAAATAGCACGAAAAAATACACTAATTTTTTTTTTTAAGGATAAAGGGTAGGGCAATTGCCCTACCCAATGGAAACACAGCTCCGCCCCTGTCTACAATAGTGGATCAATCGCAGGAGCAGTTTTTGAGCTATGAAAAATAAATTAAAAATCTCATTATATAGAATAAAACATGTATATATTATAATTAGCGAAAAAAAAAGATGGTTAGTACTACTTCCTCCGTTCTTTTTAAAGATTTACTTTTTGCCATTTTGGGAGTTTTTTTTAAAGTTTAAAGGAAACCCACTATCTCTATTAATTTATTTAACACTCTCTTTCATACTTTATATATTCTCTCACTTACTTTTCTTATTCTTCATCTTACTTTTTACCATTTACTTAATATTTTATCCCATTTCTTAAAATTTACACAAAATCAAAAGGTAAATCTTGTAAAAGAACGGAGGGAGTAATATAAATTCAAACCCAAAATACCTGACAACACCAATCCGATCTTGAGTTTCATCCTCGCCGCAATACATATCCAATTGTGAAAACTTAGGAGATTCACCTACTTTATGTAACAAACTACCCATCAGATGATAGTTATTTCCACGAAGCCTATACGAATACGGACCACGTCCATTGTTGACTTAATGCTCTTGGATTCACCCATCGAAGTAAAGGCGTACATCATATTATAAGCACGTATGTGCTCAATATAATTACGACTTTTAATGTGCCTATTTTGTAGAAGATCACGTAACAAACGTGGAGGTTGCTAAAGGAGAGGAAGTTGTATTTTACCATGACTACAACACAAACCAAACTTCAGATTGCTCAGTGGAGTACTTTTAATCATCTCATCAAACCACATAAGTGCACCGCAAAATTCAGACGGGTATGTTGGATCACCCATATCCTGGTAAGCTAATCAATGAAAAATAACAATGCCAATTTTTTCTAATTTTGGGTTAATATAAACGATCATATGTGGGTTTTATTATATAATTAAATTTACCTACTACCGATATGCCATTATTTCTTCGCACAACCATGTCCTTCTTATCATAGATTTTTTTTCACAGCTATCTTTTGTGGTTCCTTAAGTACCTAAAGATGTGATGGTTCTCCAATGATGTTTCTTCGCTGTCTGAGAGTATATTTATCCAGTAACTGCTTTATTCGCTTTTTTGCAAGAAGCATACGCCCTTCAACATAAGGAGGAACTGTTATTCCTGCATACACGAAATAAATATACACAAATGTCACGGGCATTTAATTGTAGGTTTTATAATAATTTATAAGGAGTATATAACTTGTAAAGAGTTTTGGAATAGTAAAAAAATTTTGTTTCATTAATTTACTCACTGTAGCCTCTAGGATCTTTGTGATACATAAAATAATCAAACGGATGAGTCTCGAGATGTCTTCTCATTGATATAGTAAATCTCATGTTCATTTTGTTGAACCTTGTCACTGCTTTGTAATCTTCATCATATTCCCTAAATATGTATTTTTAAAATGTCAATTCTATATATTTGATGTAAAAAATAAATATATTCAAATATTTGTATTTGAAAGATGTGAAAATCTTAATTGAGCAATTATCCTTATTTAGAATCTGTGGCATTAACGGAAATATCCCTCCTAACTTGAAGTAGAACATCTGGCCCAATAGATAATTGTTTGCCGGGTCTAACTGATGTAGAGCGCTCAGGAATATCATAGGTATTAGGTTGAGTCAGAAGAGCATTGCCATGAACTATAATACATACATGAATATAATATTAGACTAAATAACACAAAATGTGGTATTATATAAGCATAATATGAAATATATGAAAAATATTACCATATGTAACACAACTAAACGGAGAGTAGCTTGGAGTCAGGATATTGCTTTGCGGTTTCAGATTTTTAATTTTGACCTCATTCGGTGTTATTGTATCCATAGGAGTGTTGAATTGGTAACAACACTAATCACAAATAACATAAGATAAAAATTTATAGTGAATTAAAAATACAAAAAACTATGGAAATTATAAATTCTAAATTTACCATTATAGTGATGTCACTCAAAGGTGATACTTCATCATGACGTCCTTGAATGTTTCTTTTCACATTGTTAGTTGGAGATCCAGGTATATTTTCTAGAAATTAAAATCAATACAACATTCATTATAGCTAATATTCTAAGTAATAGACATAAGTATATCAAGAATTAGACATAAAAAAAATATATTACCATTAGTAACATCATTCAAAGGCAAAGATACACTCGTATGGTTGAAAAATCTAATCCTTTTTTCATTAGAGTATTTCCATCTTTAAACGATGGAGGACGATTCCTCGATTCCATAAAATTGCCACATCCCTTTTCCATCGTATATCTACTACAGAAATGATAAAATAATCATTATATTTTAGCAGGTGTAGAGATGTCTATATATAGATAAAGGCATAAAAAAAAAGAAGTAATTAAAAAATGTACTCAATAATAATCAAAATTAAGTACAAACTTCTAATATAAGCAAATAAACTTGTCACGCCCCAAAACCAAAACTTTGGCGCGACCGACCGTCTATCGTGAGATGGGCTCACGCCAAGACGAAGCCTTCCTTTAATCCTCAAATACATCAATTATCTAGAGTGGTATAAACAGAGCATCTAAAATCCCATAAACTAATTACAACAATTACAAATCCTCAAAAGATAACAACAATCTCAATAATACAAATCATCTTATACAATAGAAATCTCAGAGTCCCAGCAACTACTAAACAGCCTTCACATATCCATCATCTTACTACCGTCCCAACTCCAAAGTATCTTCGTCCAATCACTTACTAAATATCTGAAGGGAGTGTAAAGGTGAGCTCCTGGCACTTTTACGCGGATCAAGTACATATGAAAAGTTTACATATATATACACACCATTTTATATCAAACATAGTCGAAAATCATTTGCATGGAACACATGTCACAATTTTCACAATTCACATTTAAAGCTTGAATCAAATATATACTACGGCCACACAAACCGTGGTGGCACACAGGCCGGCTTTCACATAACATATCCCCAAACACAATAGGGGTCACACACATAACACTGGGAGTACTCCAAAGCACGACAATCCCCCGAAATGGCCCACACACTTCATAGTCATATCGATGAGTTTAAATGTACACATAATCCATGCTTTATCAAATCACTTTCACAATTCGCATACACAAAAAAAAAAAATTTGGGATACACATACTTGATCCTTTTTAAAATAGACTATTACATCAAGTCCCATTACTTGATATAATAACCATAAGTTATTTGTCAAACTTTAAAACAATACATATATATATTATAACAATAAAATAAAGTAAAAGTGTCAAGAGTTCCCCTTACCTTAAAGTCGACTCGAATCAAGCTTAACCTAGCTAACCCAAACGCTTCTCTAACTTGCACCTCGAAACCTCCAAAAACAACACTATAATGTAAGAACCCAAATCAGAACAATACGGAATTGTAAATATACCAAAATAGAATACGAGATGTGTTGGGATGACATATGCATGTTGTCATGGTGACAAGGACTAAAATTTCAAGGATGAAATAGGTTTGGTGATAATGATATCACGCAACACAAAATTGAAGAGATTGGTTTTGTTTTTCTTTGTGCATGGAAACATGCAGACTAGACTGACAATAAGGAATTAGTCGGTGTACATGAAACTCATGTAAAGGAAGCTGAACGATAAATTGTAGAAACCAGACGGGCAGGGAAAAAGACAATACGATTGATTTTTCTGCTGAGTAAGGGTTTTGGAAATTATTTATATAGTAATATATATATATATGGGCTCGGGCCTAAAAATCTGAAAAAAGGATTTAAAAAAATATTATCAGGCCCAATCCACTATAAAAATAAAATAAAACTATAAAATCGAATTAAAATAAAAAGTACGGGTTCTTACAAAACTAACTAAAGACCCAGGATAAAGTAAACTGAAAGTCGCAGTCCTCAATAAACTAACTAAAAAAATTCATATTATGTGTCGAAAATAAAATCGAATTGATGAATATTACATGCAGCTTGCGTTTGCCCATGCATTTGGCGACTGACATGCAAGCTTCTCCATGATGGTAATGAGTATATCGTGTGGCAGATTGCCCTGGTGCCAAAATCGATCATCTTCATTCTGAACGCGCTAGCCATTGCATACCGTAGCTTAATAAAGTAATAAAGTGATATGAAGTAGTGCTACGCTTCATTGTGACTCGTGTATGAATCTATATATATTTTTTGATTTGTAACAAACTAAAAGTAGATTAGAGATGTTTAGTTTTGATTTGATTTGATTAATAATGTTTTGTAACTTACTATTGCTTAGCTGATAAAATGAAACAAATTTGGCCACAAAAGGAGATAAAATCTGGCGAGAATTCGTTGAGGCTGGAATTCAATATCGCTTAGCCGATTAAAGTAAAAAATGTGGCCAAAAAATTAGGAGATAGAATCTGGCGATAATTACTTAAAAATGGATGAGTGTAAATATTAGAATTCAAATTTCCATGTAAATAAGATGAATTTATAAATCAATTGTTTTGTGAAAGAATTTTCCACATAGGATTTTGTCCTATGTGGCATGCTTCTCCTTTAAATATCATCACCACTTTTAAAATATATATGGATATAAAAAAGAAAGGGTAATTCCTCCATCAACTAACGAATGTGCCAAAGAATTACCAAGTCTTGGAACAAAATTAGAACTAAACAATAAAAAACGGATATTAGTATCTAAATTTCCTCTACAATCACCCCTATCGTTTAGAAAAAACCGTGAAATAGATTGGAGATGAATCAAGTTGATGTAGTCGCCCTCGATTACTACTCGCTGCAACTGTAAATGGACAACCAACTCGACTGCTGCTGGAACTTCCGCTAATTCCGATTCCTGAAAATGTAAATGGACAGCCAACTCGATTAGTTTCTCAATTTTGTTAGTGTAGTGTAATTAGTTTATAATGGTTGCTTGTATTGTAGTTAGCTGAGATCATCCAAAACTGATTAAGTAGGTTATTTTTGTTGTAATTTGTATTCATGGCTTTTTATTGTTCATTTGTTTCAGACACCATTGGAAAATGACATTGAGATCATTTCGCAAGTTGAGTTAACTCCAAACACTCCTCCTGAATGTCTTGCGGCTCATGATCCAACTCTGACACCGAATGAGTTAACTAAAGAGGTAATTGATTTTGAATCTCGTAATGTTGTTGACTTAGACGGTGATAAGAATGATGATGATGTTAAGAAAAGGAAATATGTGGAGCCTAGATCAGGTTGTTGGAGTTACTTTGATAAGTTTGAATGTCCTAAAGAAAATATTTAAAAAGGTAGATGTAAGAATTGCAGTGCTGAAATTAAGGCTGATTCAAGGAAACATGGAACAAATGGTCTTAAAAACCATTTTATATCATGTAAGAAGATGCCTAGGGACGTAGGAAGAAATCAAATGCAACTTACCATGCAAAAATCTTTGTTTAGTGATGGTGAATCTTGTTCTCCATTGTGGAAATTTGATGAGTTGAAAGCTTGGAGAGCTTTCTCTATATGGTAGTTGTTGATGAATTGCCGTTTAGAATTGTTGAGCATGAAGGATTCAAACATTTTGTGTCGACTATTTGTCCTCAGTTTACCATCCCATCGAGAAACACATTATCAAGTGACATTTTTCAACTCTATATATTTAGAGGAGAAAACCAAACATAAGTCTTTGTTGAAGAAGTCAGTCCAAACAGTTTGTATTGCAACAAACTCATGGACATCTGTTCAAAAACTAAACTACATGAGTCTCACTGTCCACTTTATCGATAATGAGTGGAAGTTGCATAAACGGATTTTGAAATTTTGCCCCATCACTAGCCATAAAGGGGATGACATTGGAAAAATTGTCGAGAAATGTATTTGTGAGTTGGGAATTGGGAATTTATTTACCGTTACTATTGACAATTCCTCTACTAATGATGTTGTTGTCTGTTTTCTAAAGAGAAAGATGGATGTATGGAAGACACGCATACAAGGTAACCGATTCGTGCACATGAGATGCATTACACATGTTATGAACTTAGTTGTGCAGGATGGTCTGAGGAATAAAGAGGAACATGATGCTATTAATCGCATCAGAGGAGCGGTAAGGAATATTCGAAATTCTCCAGCTAGATACCAAGCATTTTCTAGATGTGTTGAAATGGAAGGTTTGGAAACTAAAAAGTGGGTGTGCCTAGACGTTCCTACACGATGGGACTCAACATATTTAATGCTAGATGCTGATTTAACTTTGAAACAGGCATTTGTTTCATCTGAAATTCAAGATGATAACTTTAGAAAAGATCTAGAAAAGGAGCCTTTTGCAGGTGCTCCATCTGATTATGATTGGGAAAGAGCTGCATTGTTGACGAAGTTTTTGAGCAGTTTTTATGAACTTACTTTGAAAGTTTCTGGTTCTTTATATTTCACTTCTAACTCAGTGTTACATGAAGTAAGTAATGTTGAGTTTGCTCTTTAATGAGAGGCTGGAGAGGGATGATTTCGAATTGTGCAAAATGGCCATAAGAATGAAAGCAAAACTTGATAAGTACTGGGGATCAATCGACAAGATGCACAAGTTACTTTATTTTGTTGTGGTGCTTGATCCTTGTCACAAGTTAGAATACTTAGAGTACTGCTTTGATAAAATGTATGATAGTGCAAAGAGTTGGAAAATGAAGCAAGAGGTTAAAGATGGCATAACCAGCATGTTTATTGAATACAAGAGAATCTATGGTGATGGTTCATCTTCCTCGAATATCGCATCAAGTATGTTTGTTAGCTCTCCAGATGCTATGAAACCTCCCATTACTGATTTCGGAAAGAAACATAGACTGCTGGTCAATAGGGAGCTCAAGAAACTAAAGTGTGGAGGCTCAGGTGAACTTGTGAAGTCAGAATTGGAGTGATATTTGTCTGAAGAAATAGAGGATGAGATAGAAGATGATGAAAACTTTGATATTTTGCAGTGGTGGAAAGTTAATTAATGCTCATAGGTTTCCTGTTCTGTCCAAATTAGCTTGAGATGTGTTGTATGTTCCAGTTTCTACAGTAGCTTTTGAGGCTGCGTTTAGCACCGAAGGTCGAGTTCTTGATGTTCTAAGAAGCTCACTATTGCCTAAGACTGTTCAAGCTCTAATTTTTTGTCAAGATTGGATTCAAGGATCAACATTGCCATCAATTGAGGAAGAAATACATGGTGTATACAAACTTGGGCAAGGTAATTTTTTAATTTATGAAATCATTTTACTTGTTGTTAAGTTTTAACTGTCTAAATAGATATGAAGTTATTTTTACATGTTGTAATTCTTTGTGTTTATTTCCTATAGATTATTCAAGGCTTAATATTGGTTGCAATGCTATGGAGGAGATAGACTGATTGACGAGAATTGTAACTTTAAAGGTATATCGTAATTCAAAATTCTTTCACAGTGTACGCAAGTTGTTTTCCTGTATAAATGTTATGATATTTGAAAGCCTAATCATTATCCATCTTTCAGGCTTCATATATCTCTTGGATGACGCAACATAAATGATTTGGACAGGAGCATTCCTTAGTATCTCAGCTTGCAGTGGGAGATTAAAGACTAAAGTTATTTTGTTTTATTGAACTCTAAATTTAGTTTGGTTATAGACTACGGGTACCGTTTACTCTACACATTTGAGGATTATGATTTTATCTTTAAGCTGCTGAAAATTATATTTATTTTTGTTGAACTATTATTCTTTTTATTTTTTGTTGAATTGGTTTCTTGTTGGGACTTGGGAGCTTAACATTAGTTTTTCATACTTGTTTTTGTCTCTATTACATTAGTTTCTCATACTTCCATTATATTTTGTCATGTGCCTTTATCTGTAATGGTACTAGCTGAATTTGTTTGAGTATAAACCTTCTGTGCAGCTTGGTCAATCTGTTTACTTAGAATAATTCTACTTTGTTCTTGTTTCTTAATTCTTACCACCAATGTCAATGGAGATGATTAGTATATAATGTTAATATTGTAGTAGAATATTGGCGCCCAGAGATGGAGCCATGGACTCATGGAGTTGCCTACTTGCAAGGAAATTATATGCTAATGAGTACTGTTTAGTTGGCTAGCTTATTAGAAGATGATTTGAGTACTATTTAGTTAGTTAATTTGATGTGTGGTTTGTATTTTACTCCATATTAATCCAATGACAATATTTTTTTTTCCAGTTCAACTGTCAATTTCTCTAAATTGTTTGATTGTTTAATTATATGACAAAATAGACACTCGATAGGGTAACCCTATCCCGATCCGATCTATTGCGGGTACCCGCAAAGATAGGGTCGGGATTGCGATGAATAACTTCAAACCCGAATTATCGGGTACCCGTCCTGAACCCGTCCCGCGCCCAGCCCTACTATAAATGATAAACGTAAAATACTTCTACTAAAAGACCCTTATGGAAATCGAAACAAAGGCAAAGGAAAGAACACTGGAAAGTGTATTCATCCACAGTGCCATGTTTAGAATGTTGATGAAAGACATGACTGGTCACATACTAAGGAGTTTGTTGAAAGATGCAAATCAATCATTGACAAAGCAGAATCGAGTAAGGGTGGTGAAGGACGCGCTCAACAAGCATATACTCAGAAAAAAGGACTTGGTTACAAAGACATCAAAAGGCACGTGTTTCATGAGTATGAACTTCAACAACAACTTCATTTGAAGGCCCAAATTGAAAGAAGTGACCAAATCAAAAAATGCAAGAAAAAGGCTCAACATAATGCACGAGCAGGGAGGAACACGTGAGAAGATAGATCTTGTTAATACTAAATAAGGATCTTTCTAAACAATACCTCCTTATGCCTTAGCAAGAAAAAAGATAATTCCTTTGAAAATTACTAAAGTTTGGGTTCCTACTGGTCGGAAGTTTAAACTTGATGGATCCATTGTTACAGTTGAGACCTAATAAATTCTCCTTGTTTTGTGCATAGCCCAACCATGGAAAGAAGAAATCCCTAATGGCATTTTGATAGTGGTTGTGGAAAAGCACATGACATGAAATATGGCAAACTTGGTTAATTACAAGCCCTGCAATAATGAGCCCTTCATAAGGTTTGCTGGATGAGAATTGAATCCAACTTTGGGAATTGGAGATATGAGGATAGGATGCGTCACTATGAAAAGTGTACCCTAAGTAAGAAGGCTCCAATACAACCTTTACAGCATGAGCCAGTTTGCTGACAGATGATACAAAATAAAGATCAAATCTCAGTAGTGCAGATTGGTTGACAATGAATCAAATGAGGTTATTCTTATTGCAAGGCGGAAAGGAATATATATGTTGTGGATTTGACTATTACCATAATAGAAGCATGCCTTATGACAAGTCAACCAGGTCAAACTAAGAATGGATGGCTATGGCACAAAAAAATGAGTCACGTCAACTTCAAGACACCGAACAACCGAACAAGTTGTGTAAGAAGAATTTAGTTATGTCTTCCAAGTATGGCATATTGAAAAGAAAGGAATTTGCCCTACATATTTGTACAAAGCACTGCAAAATAATAAGACCATTGTTAATGGGTGAGGTCCAGATACTAATATAGGCCAGCCTTTGAAAAATCGTGTCCAGTGGGTCGCTGGTCACCTAATATTTTTTATCTTTCTTTTAAAAGTGTTTAGAAGTTGAAATTAATGAAAGTTGGAGATGAAGTAATATTCTTGGTTGGGGCCATTTATGTAGTCATTGAGTCCGTCCCTTGATCGCGTCGCCGCTATTCCCAGCCCCGATATGGGGCACCGGTCGCCGGCCAGCTGAGTTGATGTTTTGGGGCTGGCCCCAATAAACACCTATGTCATATCACCAATATCCATTTAGATAGTAACACTTGTCCAGTTGCTCCGGACATTTTTGTTTCCTTTCTTTTGTTTTTTTTTTTTTGAATTTTAGAAAAACATATAAAGATTATAATGCCGTTTATATTTTTTTATCCTCTACAAAAAGATACCAATATTTACTATTTCTGGGACACTTTAAATTTCACCATTTTCATATATTACGAGTATACGATGTAGTATTATAATTTTTTGATTTTATTATATGAATTTTCTTAACGTATTATTTCAATACTCTTACTATTATAAACATTATTTTTTTTTTAAATTAAAAATCTCCACGACTAAATCCCAAGATCACTACCACAGTGACATTTTGGTCACGCGGGACTCTCCGTGATATATATGACCACCAATTTTCCATGATCGTGGATACTGGATAGGGAGTGTTGTGAATATCAGTGGATACTGGATAGGGAGTGTTGTGAATATCAGCTAGCTAGCAAGATACAAACTTAGAATTAAGAAAGCCATCAGGAGACGAGACCTTTTGACTTGAACTTCAAAGTTGCTGGTAGCAACTTGCTACGTTCCAAATTGAATTCTCTCAAATATTGAATGAGTTGATGGATGCACATGCATGGTCTTTTGATAAGTCAATGATAACGAATAACAACTATAGAACTTGTACAGTTGTACCACCTACTAATTTAAACTAAACAATTGAACTTTTAAGTTATATATATATATATATATATATATATATATATATATATATATATATATATATATATATATATATATATATACACATTACGGTTCGTGTATGTATATTTCTATTCGATTAGTAGATGTCATGTAACTAACACGTTAACTATCAAAATTCGTTGTGAACGTTTGTGAGGTGATTAATATTGCACTGCACATATATACATGCATGTATTCAGGGGTATTGATGTTGTTAGAATATCCCACATCACTTGTGAGAGAATCGGGAAATTCTTCCATGGACCGGATCTATGAGCAAGTTCTACACCTTATGGTTGAAAATAAACCACATCCCTTGGAGAATGGGATTGAATGAATTTTAAATTATTCTCTAAGTCATGTGGATTGTTTTCAGCCACAAGGTTTACCAACTTACTCATAGACCCGGTCTATGTTAGAATTTTCCGAGAGAATCATGCAAACAACATATAAGTTGGATAACCTTCTCCCCTTAATAAGTCCTTTTAAGGGGATGATGGTCCAACTTGATATGGTATGGGTGCCCCAGCCGATGATAATTCCGGCTTGCCCAAAGAGGCTATTATGATTCCACGCGTAGAGCCGACTAACCGCGGCCTACTCGTGAGGGGGCGTGTTAGAACTGTGGAGTAGATTGAATTATGATGATGGATTGAGAAGGAAGAAAGAACACAGTTTATAATTTGTTATTGTTCTGGTATTTGAAGAAGGAAGATTAAAAACGTAATAATCTTGTGAAGAGTCGCGTTTCTACTTAATCGGGTGTGCTGGCGGATTCCTATTGGTTGGTGTCTCGTGATGTGACGTCACAAGGCGGAATGAATTGAGTATAAATAGTATTGCGTTTTATACTAGTCATATTACGTTTTCTCCTTGTAACAGAATTAACTGCCACTTTCTTCTTCATTCGTTCTTCATCTTCTTCGAGTTTTCTTCTCTGCAAATTCTTCGATTGTAGATTATTGTAATCCGTTCTTATGTTGATCAATAAAGATTCTCTGGTTTCTCCCGTAGATGTAGGCATTTGCGGAACCACGTAAACACTTGTGTTTTTTTACAGTTTTATGCAAATTGTGTTTGATTGGAGTTTTGAAGTTATTGATCGGAATCAGAGTATTGTTTGTTATCGATTGTAATTGTGCTCAACAATTGGCGCCGTCTGTGGGAAAATTGAATCAATAACTATAAACAATGGCTTCAATGGCGAAGTTTGATATTGAGAAGCTCACAGAGAAAGTCGATTTCACTTTATGGAAAGTGAAAATGGAGGCCCTTCTTGAACAACAAGGTTTGAATCACGCATTGCTAGGAGATGCTGGATTCTCAAAGGAGTGTGATGATGATGAAAAGAAACACATCATTGGTACATCTCGGAGCACTATGATTCTTTCGCTGGGAGATAATGCCTTGAGAGAAGTGATTAAAGAGAAAACTGCAAAAGGAGTATGGGACAAGCTTGAATCACTGTATCATGTAAAAACATCTGCAAGCAAGATGCGCCTGAAACAAAAATTATTCTCATACAAGATGAGATATGATAGATCAATTATTGAACAACTTGATGAGTTCAATAAGTTGTGTATGGAGCTTGAAGCATTGGATGTTAAGGTGCAAGATGATGATAAGGCAGTTATTCTGTTGAGCTCACTACCTAGGAGATATGAGCATTTTATTGATGCAATTGTGATGACAAAACCAGATGATATGAAAGCTTCTGATGTGGAGAAAGCATTGAGGAACAAGCTTGATCAGAAGAACACTAGAAGTCAATCAGATTCAGTTGCTGAGAGTCTAGCTATCATGAATGCCTGGAATAGGAATCAAGCTATGAAGAACAAAAAATTCAAAGCTCAGAGGGATTCCATGAATGGAACTGGTGACAACACTGAGAAGAGAAAGTGTTTTCACTGTAAGAAACCTGGACATTTAAAGAAGAATTGTTTCCTACTAAAGAGAGAAAAGAGAAATGCGGGATCACAAGTTCAAGGTGGAGCACCTACAGCAGATCTTGCAGAATCTTCTAATGTCTATGATGAGGCTGAGGTACTTTCTATTACTAATTCCAGCTCTGGTTTAAATTAGATCTTAGACTCAGGATGCTCCTTTCACATGTGTCATATTAAAGATTGGTTTGAGATTTTTTAATATGAGCACAGTGGTAGTGTTTTGCTTGGAGATGATCATGCATGTGCCATTATGGGAATTGGTAATGTCAGGATTAAAATGCATGATGGAGTTGTTAGAATCCTAACAGGTGTGAGGTTTATACCTGATTTAAGGAGGAATCTTATATCTCTTGGTACTTTAGATAAGATGGGATATAAGTATGGATCAGAAAATGGTGTCATGAAAGTGTTTAAAGGTGATATACCAGTGATCAAAGCTGATCTCAGGAATGGTTTGTATTATCTTCAAGGTGAAGTTGTGAATGGTCTGTCAGGTGTTGTCTCTATTGTGCCAGTGAATGACAAAACACAATTATGGCATAATAGACTAGCACATATAAGTGAGAAAGGTCTCAGGGAGCTAGCTAAACAGAATATGCTATGTGGAGATCAAATCTCAAAGCTCAAATTATGTGAAAACTGTGTACTAGGAAAAGCACACAAGTCAAGCTATGATACAGGCAAACACACCACTAAAGCTATTCTTGATTATGTGCATTCAGACCTATGGGGACCTGCTAGGGTTGAAACTCTAAATGGTGGAAGGTACTACATGTCCATTATTGATGATTTCTCTAGGAAAGCTTGGGTTATAATATTAAAATCCAAAGATGAAGCATTCACTAAGTTCAGAGATTGGTTAAGTGAAGTTGAGAATCGAACTGGGAGAAAACTGAGATATCTCAGGAAAAATAATGGTTTAGAGTATTTGTCAACTTAATTCAATGATTACTGCAAATCTAAGGGGATCATCAGGCATAGAACAATACCTGGTACACCACAACAGAATGGAGTTGCTGAGAGGTATAACAGGATAATACTTGAAAGAATAAGGTGTATGTTGATCAGCTCAGGGCTTAGTAAAAGATTTTGGGGAGAAGCAGCTAATATTGCATGCTATCTTATAAATAGAAGTCCTACATCTACTCTGATGTTTAAAACACCTGAAGAGATGTGGTCTGGTCATGCATCTAAATATGATCACTTAAAGATATTTGGTTGTCTTGGTCCGGTACATGTTAAACAAAACAAGCTTGATGCTAGGGCTCTGAGATATGTATTTCTTAGGTATCCTACTGGTGTTAAAGGGTACAAACTATGGAGTATAGATCGAAAGAAATGCATACTGAGCAGAAATGTAATTTTCAATGAAGAAATCATGCCACTCAAACCTACAGATGGAGCTAACAATGAGTTGCTTGTGTCTCCCATTGATGAGGCATCTGATGGAGTAATTTCTGATGAAGTTCATGATGATATCTTGAGGTGGAGCCTATTAATGACACACAAGATTCTGACACTCAATTTTATAATGAAGATGACATATCTACAGGTGATATTAATCATTCAAATCATCAGATCACTAAGAGAGCAAGAAGATCAACTAGACATGCACCTGATATGTTTGGTTTTGGTAGAGTTGGTAAATCTTACATGATTTCTTATGCTCTGAGCATAGCTGAAGATATGTGTTACCCTGAACCAAATAGTTACACAGAAGCTGTATCAGGAAAAGAGAAACACCACTGGTTAAATGCAATTAACGAAGAGCTTGAGTCTTTACATAAGAACAATACATGGAGTATTGTCTCAGCACCTAAAAATTCAAAGTTAGTGGGATGCAAATGGATATTCAAGAAGAAAGAAGAGTCTACAATTGGTGGATCTGTGAGATTTAAAGCTAGACTGGTAGCTAAAGGATTTACTCAAAGAGAATGGATAGATTATAATGAAATATTCTCTCCACTTGTGAAACATACTTCAATCAGGATTTTGTTGTCATTAGTTACTCAATTTGGTTTATATCTACAACAAATGGATGTGAAGACAACATTTCTTCATGGAAATCTTGAAGAATATATATATATATATATATATATATATATATATATATATATATATATATATATATATATATATATATATATATATATATATATATATATATATATATATATATATGAAGATACCAGATGGAGTTAAAGTAAATAATGCAATCACTAAGGCTTGTTTACTCAAGAAATCTCTGTACGGTCTCAAGCAATCACCAAGGCAATGTTATAAGAGATTTGATGAGTTTGTTACTTCTGTGGGATTTATGAGGAGCTGTTATGACAGTTGTATCTATCAGAAAGGTGATCAGAACACAGGTTTTCTATATTTGTTACTGTATGTTGATGATATATTGATTGCTGGCAAATGCAAGTCCATGATTGATCAAGTAAAAACAGATCTCAATAAAGAATTTGAGATGAAGGATCTTGGATATGCTAAGAGAATATTAGGTATGGATATTTGCAGGAGCATTGATCAAAGAGTTACTACACTTGCTCATATGAGTTATTTGACTAAAGTGTTGCACAAATTCAAGATGCATGAGTCTAAGCCAGCATCAGTTCCTATTAGTCAAAGTGTTTAAATGTAGCTATCTACATAATGTCCAACCACTGGAGAGGAAATTCAGAGAATGGAAACAATACCATATGCTAGTGCAATTGGAAGCATCATGTACACAATGGTGTGTTGCAGGTCTGATATGGCTTATGCTATGAGTGTTATCAGTAGGTTCATGAGCAATCCTGGATATACTCAATGGGAAGTAGTTAAAGGTGTTTTGAGATTCTTAAGGGGAACTGCAGATCATGGTTTATCTTTCAAAGTTGCAGGGAAGACTGGTCAACCATTAGTAGGTTATGTGGATGCATATTTTGCTGCTAATCCAGACACAAGAAAGTCTAACACATGTTATGTTTTCACTCTTTATGGAACATCAATCAGCTGGAAAAGTTCTCAACAGCCTGTGGTGGCCTTATCTACTACTGAGGCAGAGTTCATTGCACTTACAGAAGAAATCAAGGAGGCTTTATGGCTTAAAGGCTTATTAAAGGAGCTTGGTTATAATCAAGATTGTGTTACTATTTTCTGTGACAATCAGAGTGCTGAATAGCATCAAGTGTATCATGAGAGGACTAAACACATTGATGTGAGGTTATATTACATCAGAGATGTCATTGCTGAAGGAAGTATTAAAGTGGAGAAGATTCACACTTTTGTGAACATGTCAGATAGCTTGACAAAAGCTGTGCCAATAGCTAAGTTCCAGTTGTGTTCTTCCTTGATGAAAGTGCAGAAAGGTTTGCTCCAACCTTAAGGAGTGTCTTGGAGCTAATCATAGAGGAATTCAATCTAAGGTGGAGATTTGTGGAGTAGATTGAATTATGATGATGGATAGAGAAGGAAGAAAGAACACAGTTTTGTTCTTGTTCTGGTATTTGAAGAAGGAAGATTAAAAACGTATAGTAATCCTGTGAAGAGTCGTGTTTCTACTTAATCGGGTGTGCTGGCGGATTCCTATTGGTTGGTGTCTCGTGGTGTGACGTCACAAGGCAGAAGGAATTGAGCATAAATAGTATTGCGTTTTATACTAGTTAGATTACGTTTTCTCCTTGTAACAGAATTAACTGTCACTTTCTTCTTCATCCGTTCTTCATCTTCTTCGAGTTTTCTTCTCTGCAAATTCTTCGATTGAAGATTATTGTAAACCGTTCTTGTGTTGATCAATAAAGATTCTCTGGTTGCTTCCGTGGATGTAGGCATTTGCCGAACCACGTACACACTTGTGTTTTTTTTTACAGTTTTATGCAATTTGTGTTTGATCGGAATTTTGAAGTTATTGATCGGAATCGGAGTATTGTTTGTTATCGATTGTAATTGTGCTCAACAAAAACATCCCGCGTCACTTGTGAGATGATGGTCCAACTTGATAGATGTGTTGAGGAACTGAAGCATGATGATTTAATTAAATTCCACTAGACTAAAATTCATGAGAAAGTGATAAAGTTAGGAAAAAAACACAACCGAAATGTATCATATACAACAAGGTACCCGTCACGGCGGGAAGTGTAGTGGCCTAGCTAGAGACCACCACGAGGCTCGCCACAACGAGCCTTAATTAAGTGGGAGTGTGGGACTAGTCATTCCAGGACCTAAGTAGTTTGCGATTGTTGTTATTTTGGTCACCTACTCAGCTGTGTTGATGTTTGGTTACTTAATGTATTAATTTTTCACGTTTAAATAGTTTTTAAATAACATTAACAAATTTTATTATTTTGAATGTTTAATTATATTACACATGTGGCATTATTTGTGAAAAATTAAATTGTATCATGTGACATAGTATATTGGTTCTATATGAAATTGTTGTTAAATGAATTATATTGATATTACGTGAGTTCCGCCTTGCTACAATATTTGACGATTTGATATGGACTGTTAATCATGGATATAATGGTGTATAATGAATTGTCTGTTGTCAGACAGGGTGAAACCTGTCTGATCATAGAAGAGTCGATCAAACAATTTTAAAATCAATCAAATAACATTTAAAAAAAATCAAATCCATCACCTCTTTCCTGCAGACATCAATTTACTCATATACGTCATACATAACTAACTCTACAATACCTATAAATACAAAACTTTATACCAAACACTATTTTCCAAAACTCAACTATAATTCATTTACTATTCATCTACAACTATTCATCTACAAAACTCGGCAACAATCAGTTTCATGAATCTTAAACCAAATAGACAGTTACTTATATTCGGCATATGATGAATCTGATACTTTCCCATGTACTCCCATTACGTCTTATAATTCATGATACAAATTTTAACGTCTTCTCTTCGTCAGAACAAAACTAAATGAATCGGAACTGAACTGAAATTAATAAGTTTTCAGATGAAGAGAACAGAGCCTAAATACTACTAAGATTTAATATATATGGGTTTATATTATATCAATATATAGTTATATATATCCACGTACTAAGATTGAAGTCATGCTAATAAAAGTATGGATTATGTAAATTATGTAATGCTGAATATATGTTAAAAAAAAATTAAATAAATAAATAAATAAATAAAAGGAGAGAGAGATCTGAATGGGTCGTTTAGTGATAGATTACACCAACGCCACCAAATGTAACAGCTATATTTTGTCAATGGCCTTATCCAAGATTACTCAAGTTCATGCTCCAAACTTGGAACTGGGGATGCCCTGCTTATTTTAAGGCAATTATTGAAGTTAATCCAGAAGCAGATAAACTATTTAAATCAAGAAATTATTAATAAAACTCTTTTGCCACAAAGGGAAATTAACTAATTACTTAATTAATCAATAAAAATCAAATAAAAGCTTGTTCTGATTCCTCACCAGCCTATTTGTATATAATGTGTAGGTAGGGCCAAGGCCACGTGAACGTAGTTGTGATGGGAGCATGAGTAGCCACATCCAGTCACCCTACAAACCCTACTTGATTACATCTCTCAACTTCAAATTTCTGTATCCATTTTCAAACCCCACTTAAATGTCCCATTAATTTAATCCACAACAAATATCGACCTAGTTATTAGACTCCATGAATAAACATACAACCTAATTAATCGACTCAGTAACCCATAGTCACAAGTTATATAATTTGGATTTATCATTTTAGTCTTCTAGCTACTATATTGAGCCTTATATATTGACCAGGTCTGCTAATTTCTCCAAATATTAATGTAACCCTACAAAGTGTCTTAATCTGTTCAAAAGTCGGAAGGTTATAACTTATCATCAGTAGATAAATCTGAGCAGCCCTACAAAATGTCTTAGTCTTTATAAATCTCCTAGAAATAATTATGACAAAATTCAGTCAGGTATATATCCCTCCCGCACCACTAATAATGTATGTTACATGTGTCTCTAGTTGGTGAGTTCATCGTTCAAAGAGTCACTTGAACGGAACAATCTTCCGTACATGATTGAGCTCGTGTGCTCTTAAAATATACTCAAATTACTGCATGTGAGAGTATAAGGTGGAGCAGTAATGAAGTTGAAGGTACAAATAGAAGGTGATGGGATCGAAAGTCTCCCAATGGAATTCCATTTGGAGAGTCACAAGATTCAATTCTAAAAAATAACACCAATTCAAAGAAAATCATGTACGGAGACTCAATCTCATCACCCCATGCTTGTATTTTCAACTATCTTACGACTCGACCATTATATAACTCCATATATTCAAAGTACTTACAGATAAGTTTTAAACAAAAGCGAAGACTCGGTTCATGTGTAAAAACTAAATTCAACTAAAATTAACTTATGCATTGAAACTTAATTTAATGGGTAAAGAGTAAAGACTTGGACATAAAAAGTTAATGAATAAATACTTGAAGATATAAAAACAAGGCCTTAATAATTATAGCATGCATGCGAGCATACGTACGTGATAAATTGACCATACTTGAAACATTTGGCGAGCATGAACTTGAGTTAACCGCAATGCCGCTCTGCCATGCTCATACCCCACTAGTCGTAGGCTAGCATCATTTGCACCAAAATGTTCCTAAAGTTCCCCGAGAATGTATTTTACAACACTTTTTAAACTTGATTAAATGTTAATATTGAAGGGACCTAATGAAAAGTTAATGTTTATTTTAATGATATAACTATTTGTAACTATTTATTTTTTTTTTGTAATTCATTCAAATGACATCTCACCACAAAACAGTCTATTGGGACGTTGGTCCCAACTGGTACGAACTACTGAACAATTTGCCGGATTTGGGCGCTTCCAAGCGGACTTAGCACAGTTTCACCTATTTTTAGAGTAGGGTCACAGTTAAACGGTTGTCTAACCAGTGCACGCAAAGCGGCAAAATTCGGTGGAAATATTCTTTGTCATTGATAAATGCGTAATTAGGGTTAAACCCTGAGATCCTATTTATACTGGCTGCCTGACAGAGTATTTTAGACAGTCCAGGGTTCTAATGGAAATAAAATAAAGGAAAATATATGCATAAATAATTAAAAGATTCTAACTAATCTACTTGTATCTCTTAGAGAAAATTTAGCAATTGCCTGATTCTTCTAGATTTCTGGCTTCTAAGGATTACAATAAAGATATTATACCTACATAATAAATATACTAATATTCCACCGGACTGGGCTTGTTTGGCGAACTCTAGCCACTTCGAATAGTTCGTGATGGGTCGGCAAAGCCCAGAGTCCCATCACTACCGCCCCCTAAAGACGAGACTTGTCCCCAAGTCTCATTAGCCCCTTCTTCCTTCTTAGATGCGGCATTGCCATCCGATGGCCCATCTCCTTCTTCGGCTCGTTCCTGGAAGTTGGCAGCAAGCCACTGTGCCACTTCAGTCGACCTCATCGTCTTCCTTTTCTTACCCAGGCCTGTCAAATCCAAGATAGGTGGAGTATAATCAGCCGGAGGCATCTGCCTCTTTCCTGAGCAAACCCCTTCAGGCGAACAACAATCCTCATTGATATAGTACCAATTTGCCGCATCTTCAGCCATGACCACTACTGCCTCCCAGATCTCGTGCTCCTTATCTTGAAAAGTTGCTTCCCAATCGGAGTCATCGATCATGATACTCTTCCTTGACGATCCTGGTGAATATCTCTCGACTGGTATCGCACTTCATGTAGTTGAGCGCAATTTGTTCCATAAAGGAATCCAGCTCTTCTACTTCCTCAGGTTCCCCATTCGACTGGTACCCACAACATTCCCCAACGCACAGATGCATCTTTAATTGGGTCATTGGTTCTTGCGTTTCTTCCGGAATGTCCTAATAACACTCTGCCTTCAATCGGACCCTCCCATTCTCGAGATTAACCATAAGGTATCTCCCGAACCCATCAAAGATGATTGGACCAACCGCCGCGAACCAAGGCATTCCCAGAACCACATCTTCCACTAGTTCTACCCCATTTACTACCAGGAATGTTGCGAAGAAGGCTAGACCTTGAATGCAAATCGAAACATCCTCACATTTAGACACAGTAGTCAGTTGATGTTCCTGAAGCGTTGTCTGGTATAGCACCTGGCACAACCCTTGTCGTCTAGCAAACTACCCACTCATGTAGTTTCGCGTTGACCTGCTATCTATTAGTATAGTGGTTAAGTGACCACTAACTCTTCCCTTAAACATTAGTGCTTGCCGGGACTCACCTTCGGATTGCACATCCATCATGTAGCCTAAGGTTCTTCTCCGATCTCCTAGTTCCCCAGCACACATCCTCGCCTATTCTCCCAGTCGCGTCGCCCTATGAGCAATGCTTCCTCTTCAGACTCCTCTCCGTCTGTATTCCCCCATTGGTTCTTCTTCACTCCTCCTTGAGCTCGACTTCACCGATGGTTGCTTATGAACTGGGTACTCAAACTTCCCCGAAATTTCCCTTGAGCCTCCTCTCGACCTATTATTCCTCACCAATTCCCAAGAAGGTCCTGGAGTAGTGCAATTATGGGAATATGAACTTACTTCGATTGCCGATGGCCGTTCTTCATAGTTCGCATAGGACTTCTTGGTCCATAAATCCTCATGCTGCTCCGCATCATCGTCCTTGGGGTCCAGCTTGACTCCAATTACCTCCAGCTGTCACGCACTGATCTGGTGCGTCACTCATGCTGTTATGTTGGCGTGTGTAGGTCACGCACCCTGGCGTTCCACGCTTGCCGTTCTGTTCGTCGCCCGCGCTCTCCTCGTCCGCTAATTCGCCCCGTTCACTGAACACGCTTGGTTCGACCGGATCGGGTTCTGGTCCACTCGACCGAATCTTCTTCCCCAACCCTCCATTAGGGTTTTGTCCACCATTGTTGGAGATTTGGAGCTTGAAATCTGGTTTCTTTGCCTCCAACTCGCCAAATTCTTCTTCCCCTACTCCTCCATTCTTCTTCTCGGCCACCCTCTCCACGTTACCCCCATGTCCTGCTTCTCTTCTCCTCCCTATCCTTCCACGCTCGAAATTCACTATGGGTGGAATTTTCGAGCCTGCTTCCTCCCTTAATGGCGGATTTCGGCTCGACTCCTCCTCCTGCTCCAGTTCGACCTCGCACGCGCCATTCCTTTCCTTTGCCCCCAATCAACTTCCAATCATGGAGAAAAACATCTCCTTGATTATCTTCATCTCCCCTTCCAGCGTAGCTATTCGTTCCTTGCTGGAGCTTGACAGCGGCTTGCCCTTTCCCATGAGATCGGCCGGCTCTGATGCCAAGTGTTGGGACGTTGGTCCCACTGGTAGTTCGTGGTGCGAACTATTGAGCAATTCGCCCGGATTTGGGCGCCTCCAAGCGGACTTGGCACAGTTTCACCTACTTCTAGGGTAGGGTCACAGTTAAATGGTTGTCTAACCGGTGCACGCAAAGTGGTAAATTCGGTGAAAATATTATTTGTCATTGATAAAAGCGTAATTACGGTTAAGCCCTGAGATCCTGTTTATACTGGCTACCTGACATAGTATTTCAGGCAGTCCAGAGTTCTAATGGAAATAAAATAACGGAAAAGATATGCAGAAATAATTAAAAGATCCTAACTAATTTACTTGCCTTTAGAGAAAATCTAGCAATTGTCTGATTCTTCTAGATTTCTGGCTTATAAAGATTATCCTAAATATATTATACCTAAATAATAAATATACTAATTTTCCATCGGACTGGGCTTGTTTGGCGAACTCTAGCCACTTTGAATAATTCGTGATGAATATAATAGAATACATGTATTTGGATCACCATCTAAAGCATTGTTCATGGATTAAGTATATCCAAGTTTACAATATTTATCTCAAAGTCATGTTCAATATTCTAATTGTATTAACTTCGTTACTAAATACATGTAATGTTCATATATAATAATGTGGTGTTTGATTTTGCATATCCGATATACGGATTTTTGTAAAATCTAACTAAATGAATAATTAATATTCATTCCATCCCGAATTCGACTTTCCAAATTTCATTTTGGTACGTCTCATTTCAACTTTTCACCTCTTAAATGAAAAATCTATTTTCTACCTTATTCAATATTTCACACATATTTTATTCAATGTTGTTTAAACTTTTGTCGATGCTCCAAAAAGTTGAATTGGAGAGAGTAGTATGTCCATTCTCTTTCTTTCGCAATATTAAAAGAATATTTAAAAAAAAAGAGTAGTCCATATCGGGTTGAATTTTATGCACTGGCATTGAACCGTACATATTCTGGGAAAGTCGCCTCTGAGTTTTAAAGACAGAAGCCACTTGCTCCTCCTACATTGTGTTTGTGTCTGTCACCCTTTATATAAACACACCCACCCGTACACACACTTCTCATTCCTAATCAATTCATCATCATCAAATTCACTATTTATTTACCCGCTGCAAATCAAAACCCGAAAAAAGATCGAAATGGATCATCATCCATATCCCGAAAGCCACATCAAACACAACCAATCATCATCCAAGAACCAAAAAAAGAGACTCAGCCAGGAGCAAGTCCAGCTCCTAGAGTCCAGCTTCGACGCCACCAAGAAGCTCGAACCCGAACTCAAGTTCCAGCTGGCCCGCGAGCTCTGCGTACCCCCGCGACAAATCGCGATATGGTACCAGAACAAGCGGGCACGCTGGAAGAACCAGAGCCTCGAGCTCGACTACGGCGCACTCCAGCTCCGCCTCGAGGCCGCCCTGGCCGAGAACCGGGACCTGGAGAAAGAAGTTTTTCATCTGCGCGCCGAGCTTAAACGGGCTCAGGATATGTTGTGTGGGTTCAGAGCGGCCCAAGGACAGGCCCAGTCTAGTTGCTATGAGGAAGGGGGTGGAACTGGAAGCTCTAGCTTGAACGATGATGTGGTGGAGTGCACGGGGAATTGGGTGGACGGCCAATTGGATGAGATGTACGCATGTTTCATGATGGCTAAGGATTCCAGCCCGGCCCAAACAACTGCAGTACTCAATAATCAACGAGATTTTTGGTTATAGTTGTTAAAGTCAAAGTAAGTTAAGGCATTTGGGAACTGGAGATGAAAACTTGATGTAATTTCTGTGGAGTTATAAAAAAGGGTTAATAATAAGAAGACCAATAAAGTTCGCAATTTACTTTTTTTTCCTGAAATTATCGATATTACATTTTACTTTATGATACATTAATTACAATTGTGATAAATATATCTAATTTAGTGATTTGTAGGTTACGTAATTACAATTTACCGTCCGTCCAAGCTCATTTTTTTAGGCTAGTTGTGAGTTATATTTTGACAAAAAACACGCCGCTTGGTAGCTAAAACAATTTAGAGTAGATAAATACAGTTCAGAAATATGCATGGTTGATTGTTACAGTATATTTGAGTTACTGGTCTTCATTTAAAGTTGTATTAAAATGTAAGTTACCCATTTAATTTACCCTGATATTCATACACTTGACATGAGCACTACAAGAATGTTCAATTTTAGAGACGGATTTGGCGACGAATAATATCCGTCGTCAAATAGCAACGAATCGCTTCCTAATTCGCGACGGATTGAGCGATTTGCTCAATCCGTCGCTACTCCGTCTCGAATTAGAGACGGATTAATAATCCGTCCCTAATTCGCGACTGATTAAGGACGGATAGACTAATCCGTCGCGAATTAGGTTTAACTAACAATTAAACTGAAAAGGAAAAATTTTAAAAAAATAAAAATTGGATTTAACGACGGATTGGCTTATCCGTCGCAATTTGCGACGGATAAGCCAATCCGTCGCTAAACCGGAATAAGGCGAGCAGAACAACTTCTTCTTCCCCATTTCTGTTCTGCTCGCTTCTTTCTCCCATTTTCGCCCAAATTCAAAGTCCGACCAAAACTCAACCATTCCGGCCAATCTTGGTCTCTTTTCGAAGCTCGTGGGACAAGGAACTCGGGTGGTCCATCAATTTCATCTTTGTTCGGCTAATTTCTCCGTAATCGAAGGTATTTTGGCTAAAACCCTTACTTTTTAGAATTTGAGAATTTTGTTAATTTCGACTAGTTTGAGCAATTGTATGTTATAAAAAAAAGTATGTAGTAGCTAGTTTAGCTTATATTACGTATTGTGTTAACTTTGAGATGTGCAATTGATATATTTATTGTGAAATTGGATTGTTAGTATAATGTTACGATGATTGTAAGTATGTAGGGTATTTAGTTTGATATTTTCGTATATGTAGTAGGATTAGGAAGATTTAATTGTGTGTTTGGAGACAATTTGGTGATTTTGGTGATTTTAATATAATTTTTTCGTATTAACATAAAAATAATTACTACTATTTTCATCTACAATTTGTAATGTTAATAGTTAAATTGAAATTTAAAATTTATAAAAATTAATTTTAATCGTAAAATGCATGTAATTCATAAAATTCTTAACGTATATAATTAAGAATGCAATTGTAATGAAACTAAATACGTAATGCTATACATGTAATTATAAATCTAATAAATTTAGACGTGTCAGGCTAATTATCCAACCGTCGCACTGTTAATGGCAGTATTCAGTCTAGTTTTGTTGAAGGGGTTGAAGCGTTCATCGCTTTTGCACTTACACAGACTACTTGTTTGAGTGGGGGATGATGAAGTGCCCTTGCAGTCACAACAAATGTAGGAACAAGCAATTTTTTACTCCTACAACGGTAGTCGAGCACTTGAAACGTAAGGGGTTCGTGCCTGAGTATGAGGTATGGAGTTATCATGGTGAGACACCAATACCGTTCATGTCATATGAGCATATCCGGAAGCGTAAAAGAAAGCAGCAAAATGTGATCGGAAGTACTCAAAATACGGCTACATCTGATGCTAATTATGATCATGAACAGTTGGAAGAAATGTTGTTTAATGTTGCTGGCCCTCAGTTCATGGACACCGAGGGGGATGTGGAGGAGCCACCGAATCCCGAGGATCAGGTGTTCTTTGACTTGTTGGAATCAGCAAAGAAGAGGATCAGGTGTTCTTTGACTTGTTGGAATTAGCAAAGAAGCCGATTTGGCCGGGGTGTAAGAAGCACACCGAGTTGTCTTTGTTGGCTCGGCTAATTAGTTGTAAGGCCGAGGGTAAGCAATCTGAAGCAAGCTACAATAATTACCTACAACTAATATCGGAGTGTTGTCCTGAAGAAAACCTAGTTCCCACCAACTTTTACCAAGCGAAGAAAAAGATGCGGGGATGGGGTTGCCTATGGAAACCATATACTGTTGTCCGAATATGTGCATGATCTATTGGGGCGAGGATGTAGATCTACTGGTATGCAAGTTCTGTGGGGAGGACCGCTACAAGTGTTACAAGGAGGGGACTGCAAAGAAACGCCAGAAGAAAAATCTCCCACATAAGAAAATGTGGTACTTCCCTCTAGCAACTCGTTGAAGAGGTTGTACGCTTCAAGTGCTTGTGCCGATAAAATGCGGTGGCACAAGGACAGAGTAATCTCGGCGGATGCAGGGGGTAAAATGGAGCACCCATCAGACCCACCGGCATGGAAAGAGTTCGACAAGACATATCCGGAGTTTGCAGCCGAGTCTAGAAATGACGTTTGGGGCTTTGTACGGATGGTTTTAACCCGTTTGGAAGTGACCGTAAGTACTCTTGTTGGCCAGTTATGCTGACACCGTACAACCTGCCCCCTGGTGAGTGCATGAAGGAACCGTTCATGTTCTTGACTGTGTTGGTGCGGGCGTAAGATCCAAAGACCTTTGGATGTGTTTTTGCAGCCCCTAATCAAGGAGCTGATTGAGTTGTGGGAAAATGGTACCTCAGCATATGATGTGTCAACCAAGACGAACTTCACCTTGAGAGCAGCACTACTATGGACCGTGAGCGATTTTCCGGCGTACTCCATGCTATCTAGAAGGAAAATCGTGGACTTTCATGCTTGTCCACATTGTTTGGAGGACACTGATGCATTTAGACTGAAGGAGAGCGGGCACTTTCAGACACCATTATGGGTCGCGAGCTGTTGTTACGGATCACCAGATGGCGGTTAGTGTATATATTAATTACTTACTACTTGTGTTTTTTGCTTTCATTATCCGTTGTGGAAGATGATATGATTTATATGTTTTCTGCTTTCATTTCTACCAACTAACTACTTGTTTGCATGTATGTTCTTTAGATCCAGGCTGGGGACCCCAAGACCGCGCTATACCACTTCAAGAAGGCTAAGCTGAAGGACGTCATTTGGGTGGACGAGAAGTCCGAGCGTATTGCGGTACGTTTCTTTGTTAAAGTTCACATTTGTATTTGTGTATTATAAGAGATTCCTAAAACTGTATCTCATTTCGTATGCACTTTGCGATTGCAGAGTGAGATTGAGAGGAGGATCGATGGTCGGGAGCTGTCGATTAAAGAGTAAAACTAGATCTTCTTTGCCGTCAACCCAATGGACAACAAGGGTCGAGTGTATGGAATTCGAAGTTTGGGCCCTACATTGACGGGTCCTAGCTTCTCAGTGTCCCAGGCATCCACACGAGCTGATCTTTTCACACACGACCAGGTCCAGGAGATGATGACTCCTCTCCAAGAGGAAAACAAGAAAGAGATTGAGCAAACTAAGGCAGCTTACCAGCAAGTGCTTGAGAACCAGGCTCGTATGGCTCAGCAGGTGGATGCTTTAACCCAAATGATCTTGACGACCCAACAACGATCGCCTCCTCCGGCCGATTCTTGGACTTATGCTTATGTTGTTTATGCTACATATACACTATTTCATCTTCTGTACGGATATTTAGTCTTCGATTTGGATAATTTATATTCGTCGAATCTCTATTGTTAATTAATACAATTTAATTATTTCGGGTATATTATCTACGATTATATTGTGTGAAAAACAGGTAAAATGTGAAATATGAATTGAAATAAAAAAAATTAAAAATACAACAGATTTAGCGACAGATAGGTATCCATCGCTAAATCTGCCGAAATTGGACGAATTAGGGCTGGAACTTTTAGCGACGGATTAGGAATCCGTCTCTAACAGTCCCAGCCAGTTAGGGACGGATAGTAATCCGTCCCTAAATCGCGACAAAAGGTCAACGGATTTATCCGTCGCGAATTAGGGATGGATTCCTTATCCGTCCCTAATTCGTTTGCGATGCCCGTTTTTAAGACGGGCGTCTCATCCGTCGCCCGATCCGTCGCTAAGGGATTAGCGACGAATCAGGTGGGCTTTAGCGACGGATAAATCCGTCCCTAAAGCCCGATTTTTTTTTGTAGTGGAGTTTGAACTTATCAATATTATAAGGATCAATTACATATACTCCCTGTTAGATGCCCTTCTCACAGATGGGTACCCGTTAGTCAAACAATTACATCTAGGTCCTTTAAGCTGAAAATCCGTTGACCAAATAAGCTGCTACAGTAAATTTTTCCAAAACCAAACATGCCCTTATCCAATTTTCAGAAAATTGATCAAAGTCCCATTCGTTTCTTCTTTTCTATCTCTTCTTCTCCGTTCTTCTTCTCCGATCTTTTGATCTGTTCTTCTTCTCCGATCTGTCTCTTCTTCTTCTCCGATCTGTCTCTTCATCTTCGATCTTCTCCGATTTGTCTCTTCTTCTCCGATCTGTCTATTCTTCTTCGATCCTCTTCTCCGTCTTCTTCTGATCATCGTATTCAGATTGTTGGCCTTTTTGAGAAGTAATTTGAAATTGGAAGTCGAACCACCGCAATGGCACTGCATCATATCGATGAAAAGCTTGGCCTCTGCTTTCCGAAGAGATTATGCATCGAACGGATCACCAGGCACCATGGTTGAATGGAGTTTCATACTTTGATCTTTGAACTAAACTCTATCTTGTGTTTGTTTGTTAATGCTGTAGAAATGAAGGATCTCTAGTTTCATTAATATATTAATATATGGATCTTCTCCGTTCTTCTTCTCCGTCTTCTTCTTCGATATGTCTCCTCTTCTCCGAGCTTCCATTGCTAGACTTTTGAACATAAAATTCAGATTTATGTTGAATTCGTTTGGCTAGGAACCTAGATTTCTGTCAAATTCGTCTGATTGGATCTTGGTTAAGTTTCCGGTGGTTCATTGTTACAGGGACTCAAATGAAAGTTATGGAAACTAGAAACCCTTACAATTGAGAATTTGACAGACCTAATTGCATAATTGAAAACGTTATAGGGACTGAATTGAACTTTTAGAAAGTTGAAGGGTGATATTCTGAAAACCAGAAAATTGAAGGGTTTGCCTTTTGAAAATTCTGTTTTGTTCAAGGACTTAAGTTGTAAACACATTGTTTGGCTATTTGCAAACGCTGATAATTGAACAAGGGCAAAAAAGGTTTTTCCTGGATTTAATTCGCCAAAAGTCAAATCCGTTAGGGCTGCGCACAGACGGATATGGATCGATCCGCATCCGTTTGACCGGATATCCGGTCAAACGGATGAAGAAAAGGTCCATCCGTTCAAAACGGATCAGATACGAATTTACCGACTCTTCATCAGTAAGCTTCATCTGAGACAACTCTGAACAAATATAAACAACAAACAAGAAATACATTAAACATATAACAATATAAATGGCCAAATTCAATAAGTTTAAAACATACAAAAGTAGTAAGTTACCATTATCGATCTCTTGAATGATTTCAAACTCCTCCTCATCCGTCAAGATACGTCCACTGCGAATCCAATCTTGTGTGCATATCAAAGCCTCTGCGGTTGAAGGGGCCATTGAAGCTCTAAAGTCATCAATCACACGAACACCAGTGGAAAATGCCGACTCAGATGCAACAGTAGATACAGGGATAGCATACACATCCTGAGCCAATCTTGCTAAAACAGGATAATCTCTTTTATGATCCTTCCACCACTCAAGAATTTGAAACTCACAAAAATCATCTTCATCTTATGTATGTAAATCAGCAGCTAGGTATTTCTCAAGCTCGGTTTGTGATGCAGTATTACCCATAGTTACTTGCAAATTGTCATAGAATGATCTATTCGGCTTCACCAATTTAGAAGGTTTCTTACCCAACCCACCAAAGCCGGAAGAAGATGAACTCTCAGAATTCCTAGCTGTTGATTTTGGAATGGGAGTAGTTTTCTTGTAGTCTTCAAACAACTCTTTCAAACAATCCAATGCCAAATGAGCCAAAAGGTTTCCCAACACCTCGTCAAACATATGAATCAAACCTGCCTTCACCAAGTGAAATTATATCGTGGATCAAGGATACTAGCAACATAAAATATCAAGTTAGCCTTCTCATTTTCCACTCCCCAATACTTGTCGAACTTGTCTTTCATTTTCTTAGCAAGATTCTGCAAATACTCAAGATCACTTCCTAGCCAATCCTTCAAAAGGGTATAAATAGTTCCAATTTCATCCATAAAAATATTAGAGGTGACATAAGAAGTACCGGATACACGAATGGTAATATCATGAAATGGTTCTAGAACTTTCTCCATAAAAGCTCCAACAACCCAATCAAACTCTTCCGGAAAAGCATCTTCACCGGTAAGTGGAAAATCCCCACGCATTGAAGCATCTTCATCCCTGTATCTCTCAAAAACATTCTTGTACAGATTAGCCCTATGCAACATCAAATAAGTAGAGTTCCATCTTGTTGAAACATCACCCGCTAGAGACTTTTTTGTTTCGACACCTTCTTTTGCAGCAAACTCATTGAACTTAATCAATCTAGCAGGAGAACCTCTTACATACTTGACTAAGTGGCGTATCCGCTCAATTGACTCATTATATTCTTTCAAGCCACTTCTCACATTCAGATTTATTATATGAGCAACACATCTAACATGAAGATATTTCCCACTAGCCACAGCAGTCCCCTTATTCACAAATTTCTTTTTCAAGTAAGCAACCGTTTTGTCATTTGCAATTGTATTATCAACAGTTAATGCGAAAACATTATCAACCCCCTAATCATTCAAAAGTTCCTCTATCAACAGACCAACTTCCTCCCCCTTATGACTAGGACATGCCATGAAGTTTATTATTCTCTTTTGAAGCTTCCAATCATCATCAATAAAGTGAGCAGTCAAGAACATGAAAGAAAGGTTCTGATTTGATGTCCATAAATCAGTGGTGATCGGAATTCTTTGTTTGGATTTTCTGAAAAAGGTTTTCAAAGCTTCTTTTTCAATCTTGTACAATGCTAGACAATCTCTTCCAACCTTACTTCTAGATGGCAAACAGAATAAAGGACAAGCAACAGAGACGAAATACTTAAACCCTTCATTTTCAACAAATCGAAAAGGCAACTCATCTATGACAATCATCCTGATTAAGGCATCCAATACAAGTTTCTGATCAAATTTAGCCAAACCAAACATCTTTCTTTTTTCAATTCCCCCCTCATTATCCTCTGCTGCTCGACAAAAACCCTCAATCTGATGAGAGTTCTTACGATTATTAGGATTACCTTTGCACTTATTCATATGAGCTATCAAGTTTGTAGTACCCATACTGGACCATACACATAATTTGCAAGACAATAATTACATCTACTTCTCTGCTTACCATCTTCTTCATAAACATGAAAGTGATCCCAAACTACTGACCTCTTTCTCTTCTTTGGGGAACCACCAGCTGCTGCTGGATTCTCCGATGTAGTATTGCTTCCATCGTTATTAGCAACACTCTCCGAAGGTGTGGGTGTCAACATTGGTCTGTAAATTCCAATCACAAAGATAAAATCGAATTAGAGACAAAACAAATCAAATAGAATCTTATAAAATAGAATCTTATCAGACAAATCAAATCGTATCGAATTACCGTTTTGAGTAAGAAAGCAGAGATGGAGATGAGCGATGCGAAGATGAGCAAGAAAGCAGAAGGTGTGGGTGACTGGGTGTCGACTGGAGATGAGCAAGAAAGCAGGTGTGGGTGTCGACTGTCGACTGGAGCTGAGAACGGAGAGGAGATGGCGATGTGGTGGCTGCCGTTGAGCTGAGACGGAGAGGAGAGGAACAGAGATGGAGATGGCGATTGATCAGATCTAGATCTGGTTAATGGTGAATGAAATGAAAAAGAAAGGCTGAAAGGGTATATGACTATATAAGTAATAACCTAATAAAAAAAATTAAAAAACAAATGGATAAAACGGATATCTGCGAATATCCGGCGGATTTATCCATTTTTCACGGATAGAAAAAAATCGTATCCGTTAGCTAACGGATTGGATTGATCCGATCCGTAAAAGCGGATAAACGGACCGGATCTACGGATCCGGATCATATGAGCAGCCCTAAAATCCGTGGACTTACATGTAATTGATTTTTATTGATCTGGACTTACATGTTATTCTTTGACTAACGGGTATCCATCTGTAATAAGAAAATCTAAGAGGGGGTGTGGATGTAATTTGCCCATATTATAATCATGTTTATAGGTCGAGTCCGAGCTTTGTCGAGTTTCAAATGTTAGCTCGAATTCAAACTAATAAGTGGTTAAATTAGATTAATTACTCCAGATATAGTCATTATTTTTTGAGTGTTTATTGAAGTTAATGTTCATATTCAATACATGATCAAGATACAATATTTCCAGATATAGTCATGTCATTTCATTTCTACAAATAATATATATAAACATAAAATAGGTATAATATATAGTATATGATTTTAAATATAATTGTAAATTTACTTATGTGCTCACAAGCATTCGAGTATCTTATTATAGTGTTTGATACTTGGTAAAAAAAAAAAAAGGGAGCTTGCTTCGTGACGGACTGAGCTGGGGACGATTGGAATTTATTATCATACTAAAGTACTTATCTTAGGGATATATGGAGAGATAGGCCATCCTTACTATCACAATCATTAATTCAATTTGTATCAAATCGAACCGGTGAAGGAGGAGGCGGTAGCAGCGACGGTAGCAACATCAACGAAAATTAGAGACAATCTTCGGTTTTTAGCTCTTGGAGACTTGAACATATTTATGAGGAATTTTACCAAACATGTTGGGTTAAAGAATGAAAGATAATTAATTGAATCAAAATTGAACTGGAATTTTATTGAGAGGATAGTAACACATGTCCCAAGAGGTGAGACACGCTCAGAGGCGAAGTTTGTTGCAAACTGATGGAATCCAGAAACTCTCATATCATTAGGATTGCTAAGAAGCCTTCAAGATCCATATATCCTACACATATCCACAATAACCAATACAATCACAGCAGGAAAAAAAAAACACAAATCACCACTAAGGCCTACTAGATCACTATTCACTAGTACTAACCTGGCGTGGTAAGTTAATCGACTAGATAACTAGCCATCGATTACTTAGGCAATCTTACGTACTCATAAATACAACTAACCTTCTATGCACTGTTGTGGCATATTTATGATACTCTTTGAGGCTTCTGACAGAGCATAAGGCCGCCTCTAGCCTTACAAATATCCTGGGTTTCCTTACGGGCACTCTCTAACGTTTATACATCTTTACTCAATAAAATCTCAACATATATAAAATGAAAGTCTTACAATGCTTATATAGAAACAACTGGCCCCGTACACAACAAGGTTAAAGACCAGTAACATATGAAGAGGAAGATAGTAAACTAACAAGTAACAACTAAACAAGACGAACTCACCAGAGAAAAAGCATGTGGCCCCGAGTAGAGTGGCAGAGGTGAACTCACCGAAGAGTCGAATTCACCCGAGCATCGGAGTAGTAGGAGCGGAGATGAGAAGAAAATTGGGGCGCTAGGCAAGTGGATTTTTTAAAATTAAAAGCGGTTTAACCCGGTTTTTTACCAGCCAGTGGGTTTTTCAGTCCGTTTTTACCTCCAAGTCACGGTTGGTTTCCGGTTCGAAGTGCCGGGTTTCGAATCGTTATAATTATAGTTTCAGTAATAATCCAACATGTTATAGGAATACAAAATGCCTAATTTTGTTTTGTTTAAAAGTGTCCACGCTGCCAAAGAAAAACCATTTTGCGGATAGCAACACGGCCACGTCATTTGCCTCTGCAAATGCTATAAATGGAGCTAAATTGCCACTGTACTTGCTTGATCGTATTTTGTACAATTGCATTGAACAAGTAGCAGCATGCAGTGCCTTTTCCGGAGCGGTTGCAACAAAGGAGCGGCGATTGGAAATGGATCTGATAGCCTGGTTGCTCTAGGTAAGCTAGGGTTTAGCGACCTACGTCGGTTCACGGTGGCAACCTGTAGAGCGGTATTGTTACCGCGATTCGGAGGACCCGAGGTTCTGGAGCTTCGTGACAATGTCACCGTGCCTGATCTCAAGCCTAATGAGGTTCTCGTTCGTGCTCGAGCAGTATCAGTGAATCCACTCGATTGCAGAGTGAGTTTTCCAATTCTCCTATTTTTGCTTCACTTGATGATATTATTTCTGTGTGATTCGGATTTTTTTTATTGCGAATGATTCAGTGTTCTGGCTTTGTATCCGAATTTTTGCTCCTGTTGCATTTACAGAACCATTAGACACTGTAGTTAGTTGATTGATGTTTATTTAGCTAGGTATTTGATCAATTTTGTGGAATTATATGGATTGGGTGAATAATCTTAGGAATAAAGTAACAGAGTCGCCGTCCTGTAGCTTAGACGGTTATCACGATGTTTAGATAAACTGAAATGAGCTGCGGACAATTATATGTCAATCCTAAATTCTTACCATTTGGATGTGGACTGTGATCAAGTTCTGAGTCTTGTGTTTATTGTTTGCGAGAGAATTGAAAGTAGTTCCTGGAGTATATATATTGCATCTTGAAGCAAATGCAACCTACACTATGGTGACTTCATCTAAAAACGCTCTTTGATTCTCCCCATCGATATAGCCATTGTACCATACTCACTTCAACTTTTGCAAAATATTTATTGCGTCCGAATTGAGGCTCCAGAAGTACTTTTGACCTTAACCTGATCTTCCTGCTGATGCAAATTTCATGAATCCTGTTAACCATGCCTTTGTTGGTATAAACGTGAGTGTGTAATATAATAACATAACATAACAACTACAAACACTGGAGGTAACTATTCCACTTAGAAATTGTGAGAGTAAAAGTTGCCAGTGAAATGAATGCTTATTGCCTTGACGTGTATGCATATATTAATGGAATTGTGATTATCATTTAGTTTCTCTATTGCAGAAGATAGGCACTCTAATTGGCTTTGTTCTGGTTCTTTTCCTCGAGTTATAAAGTGAAGTAACAATGTTTCTACAGATGCGCGATGGCTATGGTCGATCGGTGTTTGAGAAACATCTTCCGTTGATATTAGGCCGTGATATTAGTGGTGAGGTTGCTGCTGTTGGAGATACTGTTCGATCGCTCAGAGTTGGACAGGAAGTGTTTGGTGCTCTTCATCCTACGGCAGTGAGGGGTACTTATACTGACTATGCTATTCTTGCAGAAGATGAACTTATCCAAAAGCCAGAATCGATTTCGCATGTGGTACGTTTTCTAGCATCCAACTATGCATTAATTGTGGCCTGGAATACGATTGTAAATGTTCTCACACTTAATTTGATACCTTTAGTTGAACCTTGCTTACTAGCTATTCAAAATTAATAATCCAACTCAAACAGTATGCCTTCTATCTTTTATCTGCGGTGCTTGGGTTGTTGTCTTTTTCTTTTTTTGTTTTTTCTTGTTTTTTGTATTTTTTGTTTTGTTTTTATGTTTTTTTTGGGATCTAATATTGCATTCTCCTTTGGTAAAATTATTTACTGGAGCATAACACTATGTGTATTTTTGCTGTCAACAGGATGCGAGCGCCATTCCTTTTGCTGCCTTGACTGCTTGGCGTGCCCTAAAAAGTACAGCAAGAATTAAAGAGGGGTATGTTCATACAATGTATAATATTCTCTACAAAGTATGCAGCAAACTTTTGGTTGGCTGTAGGCACAAATAGATACTCCTGTTTTCCTAGACCAAATGTCACATATTCCATTTTATATGTTCCAATATAAATGTCCTATTTCCAGTTTTGGCACATTCTACACTCATGTGCACTTTACTCTCACTACTTTTTTGCACTATACCTTAATCTCCACGCCCAAAACCAAATGTTACATTTGGCCTGGGGGCGGAGGGAGTAGAATAATTAATAAGTGATACAAAGTAGAAACGGGGAAGAGAAAATTGCATATCAACAAGTCTGAACGATGCTGTGAGTACTTTTCTTAAGCTCCAGGTGCCAAGATTTAGTTTATCACTTTATCATGCTGCTGGTAGTATCACGGCCTGTCCTTTGCTTTCTAAATTAAAGTTTAGAAGTGGCAATTAGTGCTTTTCTTAAGCTCCAGTTTTCATTGGCAAGACGTAGTTTATCACTTTATCATGCTGTGGGTAGTGTCACGGTCGATCCTTTCCTTTCTATATTGAACTTTAGAAGTGGCAATTTGGAAGTAGATGGATTGAATTGTCTTTCCTGGCTTATTCAAAATTTGAATGTGAGGCCATTGCCACTTTTCCTGTTAATTTTAGTGAAATATTCAACCATGGATATGCATTGTGTCAGTTTTGGGGTCCCGCATTTTTCTAGATAAAAAAGAACGACATACAATCATCCGGGTTCCAAACGAAAAACATCGGTGTTTTACAGAGCAAAAATGTGTAATGTTAAAAAATAATTAACGTTTCGTGTGGAGTCACTGCTGTTCATATCTAAAATAGTTGATGATGCAACTATAACATTATGCTCAAACATCAGGGATTTTAATTTTAAAACAGCGGGGTTTTTATTCTATAACATCGGTCCTCTTTTCCTTTTTTTTTTTTTTTTTTTTTTTTTTTTTTTTTTTTTTTTTTTGTAAAGCTAGACAAAAGACTATATCTTTCACAAGTTTTTGTGATAAAATTTTAATGGATGAAGCATCGATTATCTTAATTTTCTCTTTGATCCTGTTCTATGGTTATCGCCTGAACTAATACAGAAGCATCACATAGTAGTTACTTTCAAGCAATTGATATTCCTATCTTGACAAGAGTTCCTGATCAATAAAATGGAGGATAAGACATGACAGTCTAAGAGTATATTGTTTGTGCTTGATAAGATCTATAGTTTTTAACTCCATTTCTTAAAATTGTCACCTGGATTTCCTTCAAAATAGACAAAGAGTGTTAGTGGTGGGTGGTGGAGGTGCTGTTGGCTTCTGTGCAATTCAGCTCGCTGCGGCTGTTGGATGCCATGTCTGTACCACATGTGAGGCTGAAAGTATAGATCGTGTTTTGGCTGCTGGAGCTGAGCAGGCTGTTGACTATGCCACAGCGGTACTTAAGCTACATCCTGGGTCTTCAATGTTTAATTCGGTCACTCATATTTCCCACTAATTATGATACTAGAATATTCTGCTTTATTTGTTTGTCACATGCTTCATATTTGCAGGATCATGAACTTCAGTTGAAGGGTTATTTTGATGCTGTCTTAGACACTGTGGGGATACCTGAGACTGAGAAGATGGGTATCAATCTTTTGAAGAGAGGTGGGCATTACATGACACTGCAGGTATAATGGGAAGCAAGACAAAATGTTCCTTTGGTTTTGTTCAGTTCTACATGATCTACAGTTTTTTTTTTTTTTTTTTGCCAGGGAGAGTCTGCAACCTTAACTGATAGGTATGGACTTTTAATTGGGCTTCCTCTGTCAACAGCAACTTTATTGAAGAAGCAAGTGCAATACCAGCTATCACATGGAATAGGTCAGTGTAGAATCTTAATGATTTACAGTTCTTTGTGCTGTTGAATCAGCTTGAATCCAAAATTTAATATTCTCCAGTTGATATGCCAAGGCCAACCTAAGTATGCATTGAACCTTTTCTTGTAGCCAGAGATGTTAAGCTTCAATAATATGATATCTGATAGTCCTGTACTTGGATTTTTCCCATCTAATTGGTCAGATTAACGGCTGAGATTCTGTAACTGTACTGCTGTACATCATTTATCTTTTGATATCATAATAGGGTATCATCTGATGTTGTTGCTCGTCCTTTTCAATGCGTTTTGCAATACTGTGAATGTGCATGAACAGGCTTGGAGGCTAATGAAAAAATTGGTTAGTTTCATTGATAGATGAACTCAAGATCAACTTTAAATTTAGTTTTAGTTTCTGAACATGGTTTATGCCTTCTAGCATTATTTTGGTCTGCGTGCCATATCATAAAAGTTAAAAGTATCAATTTCCTTGTCTTTCAGAAATCAGAAATCAATTCTCTATAATAAACTAGTAGTTTTTTGTTATTACAAAGAAACATCAATTCGTTTGCCCCAAACTCTCTATAATGGCATTGGCACCTATTATACATGCACTCATTCTTAGCTTGATAAATTGATCCATCATCCACCTGAAATACAAAGTTTAGCACTGAACATAATTTTACTAACATGCTGTTATTTTGTACAGCATACTGGTGGAATTACATGAGGGCTGATCCAGAAGGTTTACATGAAATCAGGCGGCTAACAGAGGCTGGGAAACTAGGAGTACCTGTGATGAAGTCATTTCCTATCACTGAGGTGAGAGAAGCCCATGAGGCGAAGGAAAAGAGGCTTATTCCTGGTAAACTGGTTCTACAGTTTGATTAGGTTGCAGACTAGCTACGCGTTACAGGCTGCTCACGGATAAATCTACCTGGTATAAACCAATAGATGAACTTTCGCAGAGGATTACGTGAATCCTTTTGTCCACATATGTTGAAACACCCGTGGTGGCACCCATATATGGTAATCTGTAAATGCTTAGAAAATTTTCAGTTTTGTAGCTCTGAATTAGCATAAAAATAATGTGCACAAGTGCACGGAGTTGAGTTGCTCATTATAAGTCATAACAATGCAATCTGTTCAGTTTAGATATGTCCTTGATACACAAGAACCATCTCATTGTTCGCCTATGCCTATTTTGATTCTTGATTAAGCGCATCTGGCAACATGTCAATCACCACTTCATTATATCAACATTGCCATGTTTCAGCATCACAATCACATTTCTTATGTTCTGATTGACCAGTCATTTGTGTTAGTTGTAGCTTTGTAGGGGACCTCATGCCTTCCCGAAGTTCCCCACACCTCTGCAGTTAATTCAGATTCAAAAGTATTTGGGTTGGATACATATGTTTCAAGTTTGTCTATCAAGCATGAATTTCTTTGTTTATTCTGAGTTCTACATTGGTTAAAAAAGTGCAATGCAATCTGAACTACTCATCCCAATTTAGGGGTAACTTTACTGTGACCGGTATAAACATTCTTGTCACCATGATCTTTTATTTAACAGCACTATGAAGGTAACTTTTCGAAGGGGAGGTTTGAACTGCTTTAAGTATTTGCCTTTGCACCCCTTGGTTCAAAGTGATCATTTCCGTCGCTAAAGAACTACGACTGTGGCCTTTTTTTCTTTTTTCTGTTATTAGGGTAATTTTCATCCGAGCCAAGGCAAGGATGGATTATAATTTTCAGAAGATGCAGTAGTTTTTTGGGATGGAATGAAAGTGGCGAGTGAGTGTACAAAATTGGGAATGAGCGTTGAATGCACTCACATGGTGATACATCTTTTTCCTGAATTGACAGTATATATCCAACACATGCACACAAACCAGATCGATCCAGCCTGTCATCTCTCTCTAAACACATACATACAAACACATGATAATCTGCAATGTCTTCCGGTCTTTAGCTTCTAGTGGAGATTATTTTTCTAATTCAAATTTGCTTGGGATTCTCTAGCAGAAGGAATGTGTTTGTATCCTATTGGTGCCAGCAACAATCTTGCTTACACTCTAATGGAGGCTATTTTCCTATTTAATACATGTTCCGAATAGCTTCATACATTAAAAATGTGGCAAAAATTGTAGTTTTAGTGTCAAATGTATAATCTATGTGCATGTGAGATTCGATGTCATTTGTTAGGTGCAGTAACTTATTGTATTCAGTAATCGATGAAAGACGGTTAAAAATAATAAATATATGAAGTTTTACTGAACACATAATTTAGTAAAATTATGCTAGATATAGTCAACAACTAGTTTATCATCTTTTCGGAGAAAAAAAACCGGCGCCCTACCGTATCAAATTTTCATCTAATAAAATCAACCGAATCTTCCAACCAATACTCCAAAATGTACTCGTTAAGATTGGACTCTAAATTGTACGTCCTGGTAAAAAAATCTGAAACCAAAACTAGTTTATCATCTCTAATCCAACTTATTCTCTAGTTTTACTAAAGAAGAGGTTTGTTTTGGTGAAGAGTCCTGATTTATGTGAGCTTGTTTTAGTCCATATTCTAGTCAAGTTGAAACTCGAAAACACATCCACAAAATTCGTGAATGTGTTGACAGCGCAAATGCAAAGGTCCCATGTGATATGGGGTCAAATAAAAAATAACCAAAGCTACGCTACATTTAAGGACGATTATTGAACAAAACAGATGGACTAACAGTAATATCCACAATCCAAGCAAATAGTACAGATCCCCTTTTTCATGAATTATCATGACCAGTTCCAATTCATCAGCAAAAATAACCAAACCTTAGGTACAATACACTGCAAACAACTGATGCTCGGACAAAATTCTAGTACACAAATTACCTACCATCTGCTATAATACACCACATTTAAAAAGAAAAAACAGAAAATAAAAAATATCCTAGATTTAAAGGGAAAAAAATCAAAAATTTACAGACAAAAATATGCCTTCGAAGAAAAAGTAGTACTCCTACTAGTACTGTGCACTAAACCCTAAAGATTCCCTCACACCCTTCATTATTATTTTACTATTACCATTATTATTATTAATTAACAGCAATAATAATAATAATAAAAGATAGATGGAGCCAAGCAAGCCAGCTAGCTCGGCTTAGCAGCTTGGCTTGAGAGTGGGTCTCCTGTGCGGCTCGTCAAGCTTCCTGATGGCATTCTTCCAGTAAAACGAGTCAGGCATCAGCTTAGAAGCAGCCGTTCTCATCGGCTCAGACTTGCACCTGGTCAGAACCAACGGTTCGTAATTAGCCGCCGAGTTAACCAGCTTCTGCTCGATTTGAACCGCCATCGACGGTCCCTTAGGCGGTAACGAACACGATGATCTTCGCGGCTGAACCGGTGGTGGTAATGCTGGTGGAGCTGCATTAATATCAATCTTTTGCTGCTTGGGTTTATTAGACTCGCCCTTCTTGTGGGTGCACGCTGAGCCGGTTTTGCCCGATTTCTTGGCAGGCCGGTCCGGTAGCCACCTGATGAAATCGGTGCTGCAAACCCATGTTTCTTTTGACACTTCCATAGATAGCTTTGGCTCACACATCATCAACAGCAAGCAGTCTGGCAATACTGCTTCCTTACTTTCCTTTACTGGATTCACAAATTGTTCAACTGAGTTCACTTTCTCATCAAAGATTGCATCTTTTTCCAACTTATCAGCAGACTCCAATGCTGCTAGTTCACTGCATTCGCTGTCGTCCTTGTCTTCTTGTTCCGAGTCTGATTCGGTGGAGGAAGATGAAATGTCAATGGGGCTGCTGCTTTCTGCTGCTTGTTGCTCAACTTCTTCTTCCTCATGATCTGCTGCTGCTGCTGAATTTTCTTGATCCAAAAGAGCTTCAAATGAGGACATGTTAGACTCAACCTCTTCTGCTTCACCAATTTCCTTTGCCATCTCATCATCTTCCACCATTTCTTCTTCTTCTTCTTCTTCTTCTTCTTCTTCTTCTTGTCCATTAATATCTCCCAATCCCATTTCAACACTTCCAGCTTCTGCTTCAAGTGGTACTATCATCTCACTAGCCCCCTCAACCAAACTAGCTTCTGCCTCAGTTGGTACTATCATCTCATTAGCCTCCTCAACCAAACAAGCTTCTGTTCCAATTGGCATGATGATCTCATTACCTTCAACCAAACTAGCTTCTTGTTCAATTGGCATCATCACTTCATTAGCCTCAACCAAACTATCCATCCCCATAAAAATCTCATCTTTACCCTGCACCTGCTGAAACTCTCTAACAAATCCATCAACCGAATACCTTGCTGCTTCTCCCCTCTTATCTAATCCATCATCATCATCATCATCATCATCATCATCATCATCAAGATTAACAGCGTTAGCATCCCAGCTAAACCGACTCGCAAGAGCAGCAACCTTCATAGGATCAGATCTACACCTCATTAACAGAAGAGCATTCTTAGGAGGAACACAAATGCTCACCCTTCCTTTCTCCTCCTCCTCATCATCATCCTCTAGTCCATCGTCTACAAAACAACTAGTACTCCTACCATTGTTGTTCTTGTTGTTAATCTCAACAACTCCATCATCCTTAACTTGAATATCCTCAAACACATGCCTCCTGGAACTCCTCATACTCATCCTCCTCTCATCATCCTGCTCATGATGTTCTTCTACATCATCTCCACCACCCACCACAAGCTCAATCTCCCTCCTCTTATCCCCATCGTTAACCGAAACCAACCACCTGGTAAACACCGCTCCACACCCATTCTCATCCACACAGCTATCCCTCTTCTCCTCACCACTTCTCCCCCTACTCGAAAAGCAAGAAGATGAACTCTTACCACAAGGAAACAAGCAGCTAAAACCCTCACAAATCGAAGGGAAATAAGCCCATTTCTGACCATTCCCATGACTACTACTACTAGTACTACTAGTCCTATTTGGAAAACACTCCTGCTTGTGATTCTGATAATTAGACCTAGAGCTAGAATGGATCGAAGATGGTAAATCTGATTCAGTAGTCTTCCGAAAGCTGGCAACTTCTTTAGATTTCCTTCTGGATAAGCTTCTGGTTTGCTGCCTGACCTTCTTCTTGGTCTTGACCCTGACCTGGCCAATGCAGGTGACTTTGGGAGAAGAGGGCTCTGGGTTGTCGAAAGCGGCACCGGAGCAGCCGCGTTTCTTGGTGGTGAAGAAGGGGGAGGCGCCGCCTTTGAGGCTGCCGTTGCGGCGGGAGAGGGAGGAGGAGAGGTGGCAAGGGTCACGGGCAGCCCGGGCAGGGCTGAGGATGGATTTGGTCAGTTTCATTGAAGAAGAGGATGAGAGGCGAGAGCTACTGAAGCAGATGAAAACCTGCTGTTCAGTACTACTATTATTATTTGTGGTGGTACTAGTACCGAAATGGGGTCTATCTCTATCCAAGTCCATTTTCTTTCTTTTTTTTAATTGTGAATTTGGTGGTTTAATTTGTTTGTTGGGTTGGATTGGATTGGATTTGGTTTGACTGGGTTATGGAGATTTTACTGTGAATGGTGATAAGAATAGGAATGGAGAATGAGAGATTAGTAAGAAACAGTGAAAGGATGATTGGAGAAGAAAGAGGGAGTTAGTTTGGTTTGGTTTTGGGAAAGAAAGAAAGAAAGAAATGGGAATGTGAGTGTGGACTGGAGTTGAGTGAATAGAAAGCTGGCTGGCTGTAAATAAAAATGCAGTCAAAGTGTGTGAGTGAGTTATTGGAGATGGTGATATGCTGATTTGTCTTTTTGCGTCTCCACAACGACTTACTTTTCAGTATAACCAGCACTTTATTGCTACATTTATTTTTTACTTGGAAAAGCTTTTTATCATGTGATTCTATCCTGTCTCATGTGCTTTTCAGCTTTATGCATTGCATGAACAAAAGAATAGTAGCTATTTATATAAGTCACATCTCCACTAATTTTTTTCATTTATATTTTCTTCCACTAACTATTTACACATTTAACTCTTTATTCACTAACTTGTACATTAACCTCATATTCACTAACTCTCATCCATTAACTCAATGTGCATTTATCCGTAACATCTATAGCATTTTGGAGTTTATAAAATTAAATTTGCTAGATTATTTATGTCACATGTCTAATTGGTAAATAGGGAACAAACTAAATCAAAATCATGCATTTGAAGAAAGTATGAGGATTGATACTTGTTTTATACTACTCATATATGAATGATTGAGATTTTATTCAAACTTAATCAAAATCATCTTCTATTTCTAAAAGCAAACTATCTAAAGGTGCAATTTTTACCCATTATCAAGATGGAAAAAAGAAGACATTTATTCAATTATCATAGTTTATATTCCATACTATGTCAATGTTTTTTATTTTATTATTTTCACTTACGCTTCAAATACATTTTGCTTTCTAAAATATGATTGATTAATTTTTTTGACATATTGATTTTATTTTTTGTACGTATTGTGACACCATATCAATTGAATTTTGTCTAATCCAATTGATTTTGACTCATCATGAAAAAGGAAAAAGAAATACATTATTCAATTATCTCACTTCACATTCCATGACATTTCAATTTTCTTATTTTGTAATTTTTGCATGTACTTTTTTTTTTATCAAACATCAGATATCATTTATAAATCATCAAAATAGTCAAGTACATCAAATATCGAAAGGGAGAACAGACCCTCCATTCGAATCAAAGCTAAAATTACGCGCTAAAGAATGTGTTAAAGCATTACCAAGTCGAGGAACAAAGACAAAAGAAATATCATCAAAAACAGGAAGCAAAGTATGAATTAGCTGAATACAGTTTCCAGCAGTAGATAAGCATGGACCATCACTTTGTATGTTGAGGATGATGGTGACACAGTCGCCTTCAATTGTTACTTTCTTCAACTGTAATGCAGCAGCCACCTGAATTGCTAGTAAGGCAGCAAACGCCTCAGCCAACTCTGATCCTGTAAAAAATGAAGACGTCAACGGCTCCAATTAAGTATTTCTCCATTATGATTACGGACCACCACTCCAAGGCCAATTGACGGAGGAGAGCAAGTAACGGAAGCATCAAAATTAATTTTAAACGTTCCAACAGCCGGTGGTTTCCACACCAATTCACACTCCGATGGGCGAGGATGAGCAAAGAAAGGTTGCGCAGCTTGATACTCCTGGATGTAAGCTGGAGCAGAATATCCAGAACTGGAAGTGCTTGCTTCAGAAGACGCCATAAGAAAATTTTAATCTTATTAGGTAATTTAAGTTTCTAGATAAACTCCCAATTACCCAACATTCTAGTACTGTTGTTGCCCCCGTACCAAGGAAATAGATTGCTGACGGATATGACGGGCTAAATAGTAAGCTGATCAAACAGAATAAAAACCATGAGAAGTATAATGCCAAACTCGCAAATCAGGACAAGACATATTAATCAAAGGAATGCGCAAAATAACCTCAACATCATCTTCCCAAAATAAATTCTGAAGTAAATCTCTATCCCAAGTAAAAGAAGACTCATCAATCAGCTCAGAGACACGCAAATCAGCCAACTCATAAATACAGTAAAACCTCTATAAATTAATAATGTTGGGTCCGGAATATTTTATTAATTTAGCGAGATATTATTATATCGATAAATTAATAATTTATTAATTTAAAGAGGTTTCACGTATGACCTTTAAATTTAAAGTCCAATATACTAGTTACAATGTATAATAGTTAGAGATGAAAAATAAATTAGAAAAATAAGTTCCAATTAACATTCTCGTACTGCAACAAGAGGCCATAGCAAATTGCTTTCGACACTAGAAAATTCGTTTGGCGAATCAAACCGGCTCAAGTGATTTAAACGGTGCAAATTCTGGAGAAGACATTCGTGAGCTTGAAAACTTGATTACGGGTATGCATTATCGGCACAAAATGGATGTTAATCACTTGCTAGATTATCCTGGTGAAAATAATGAATGTTACGAAGTTCAAAGCATTTAAGAAATTGTGGCGGATACCATTTAAAATCCAGTCGATGATGAAGCTGAGGATGATTCAATAGCTTACGAGCAGGTCACTAAATAAAAAGCGGCAACAACTCTTCACAACTTTTTGTTGCGAGAAGACAATGCCTGACTCTTTAGTCGATGGGAGATTTATAGATGAACTTGATATAGATTTTAAGTTCAACAAAAAACAAGTCACTATAGATTCACTTTTTACTAAACAATCTTAGAATTTTGAAGTGTATGTGTGTGTGGAATTTTTTAGTAATTATTAATTTATAGTTTTGTTGGGACCAATATATATACACTAGGATTTCAAAAAAATTATTATCTTATTATTTTATTAATTGGGGTCCAAATTTGTACTGGTCCCAACTTGGGACTGGACAAATTATTAATTTATCGAGTACTAATTTATAGAGGTTCTACTGTATTAGGAGTAACAATGCCCAGCTCATGATCTCGTGGAATCCAAATTAGTATTCCAAATACAAATTCTACTGTATTAGGAGTAACATATCAAGATTAAAAGAGCGGATATCTATAAAACCCAACCCCCCATCTCTTTTACTTTCGCACAAAGAGTCCCACTTCACCCAATGAATTTTATCTTTTTGACCATCACCCCACCAAAACTTCGCAATAATATACTCAATCTCAGTAAACAGATAATCAGGAAGTTTAAAGCAACTCATGACATACGTAGGAATAAACTGAAGCACTGCTTTAATAAAAATTTCTTTACCCCCCTTTAGACAACAATTTTTCGCCAAACCCTTGAGATTTTGCCCAGACCCTCTCCCTCAACCACCCAAACACCTCTCTCTTAGACCGACCCATATCAGTAGGAAGACCCAAATATTTCTCATGTTTCTCCACCACTCTCACCCCCTACACATCCCTCACCTCCTGCACCCTTTCAGGTGAAGTATTCCGACCAAAGACAACATTACTCTTATCCAAATTTATTTCTTATCCAGAGACGCTAAACTATAACGCAACAGAACACTCCTAATTTCAGTAGCCGCCTCAACAGTAGCATGGCAAAATAATAAAGTATCATCAACAAATAATAAATGAGAGATCCTTGGTGCTAAAGAAGATACAACTACCCCCCTTTAACACCTCATGCTCATCAGCATCATGAAACAGAGCAGAAAAAATCCTCAATGACAAACAAGAACAAATAAGGAGAAAGGGGATCCCCTTGTCTAATCCCCCTCTCTGGCTGGATCGGATCAATAATATTTCCATTCAGAGACACAGAATATGTCACTGACCGGACACAGAGCATAATCAACTGGATAAAAGAATGCGCAAAACCTAGTCTATACATAACACTCTCCAGGAAAGGCCACTCAACTCTATCATAAGCTTTACTCATGTCAAGTTTTAAAGTCATAAAACAGTCTTTACCCTTGATTTTTACATGTACTTCAAGTATGTGAATTAACAAAAACATGTTTAATTTTTTTTACATAACATTCTCGAAACATTGATTTTGTTTTTGCACACATATAGTATATTAAATGAGCCAATATGAATTTATCCTTCCACCTCTTTATTATGTAAATGATTATCTCCTACTATTATAAATAGGGTACCCTATTAATTCATTTCCACACACAACACAAATTGAAGTGCAAGAGCCCATAATTCTCTCATCCTCTCAAGATCAGCCTTAGAAGTTCGAAGAAGCATTTAAAAAGTTAATCCAAAAATTGAAGCGAAGCCGACGTTTAATCCAAGAAGAAGTCCTTGGACCTTGGAGAAACGTTACTAGAAGATCAATCTCCACAAAGAAATATCAAGTTCCAAAAGCCCTAAAAGTTCAAGCTAAGTCCTTGAAGTTCTTCATCAAATTCAAGCCCAAATCGACGTATGATTCGAGATCAAGCTCGGAAGCCCTTCAAGAAATGTTTTCCCAAGGACACAACTCCACTAAGGAGGATCAAGTTCATAAATCCAGCTTGTTCAAATGCAAGCACCTTTTGTACCCTATGTCCCTATCATGTCTCGTTTTAGCTACTTGACGCCTACTTCATTAACTATTGATTGTGGCATAGTCCAGCGTTAGGAGTTGGGCTCAGAGACTAAAACTATACAGTCCAGTCCACCGTCCTTGACACATGGAACTAAATTTTAGCCGAACACATCCTAAACCAAACTGCATACTCGCATATACGATATCTCTGATTTTTTCTTCCCTACCGCATGCTGTAATGACTCCCGGTGCTTTAATGTGTTTTAAAGTGCAACATATATTGCACGTGGTACAACAATAGTAGAACATTTAAAGGTACTACCGGCTACCACATACTGTAGGGAAGAGGAAACCGTTATCTCCTGGGATGATGTGTTGCCAATTAATGCATGCATCAAACAAAATCGAACAGTAATGTAAGCAAAGAAAAGAAGTTGATCCTCAAATTGCACAAATCTTTTAGATGTTCCCTCCCCGTCCAATGTATCATCTATTTTTTGTTTACAACAATGAGACTTTTGCCTTCTTCGCTTTATATTTATGTAATTAAAGACAAGTCTCTTTTTACGACCAGACTAATACATAGTACATGACAATATGGGCTAAAAGCACTTCAAGCAAGTGGAGTGATAAAGTTAAATTAGCAAAACATTCTTGAGTCATGCAATTCTCCGCTTCTAGTGAAACAGTAACCAATACAATGCCACCTCTATCCCCTACACATTTGTCAATATCAAAATGTGTCCAATTCCGAATCCACTTTCAAACTCAAAAATATGTTTTTAGATGCATGGTATATGTATGCCAAGTTTTTTGAAGATAGCAGTAGAGCACAGAACAGAGGATCCAAGTTTCTACTTTCTATGCAAAAAATGACATGCAATGAGTAACTTTAACTCTACCTGTTTTCTTCAGTGTAATGAAAGATTTATTCATATTCTAGGAATGAGAAAGCACCTTATAGTCAAGGAAACATGACGATTAATCAACAAAAAATTTCAAAGGTGATCATAGACATGATTAAGGTTAGTAAACAACAGGACTTAATAGTTATTAGTTGCGCATGTAAAGCCCAATAGCACATAGCGCACCAAGGTGCAGGCTCTTTGCCTTGCTGCCTAACCTTATCCCTCTGGTTGGAAAAAGGCTCACTACACGCGCACCTTCGTGTCTCATTTTTCCAAAGAGGAGACACATTAATAACCATGCAGTGAGAATAACTTATGCTAGACAGACTAACACTTGGGTGGGGAGTGGCTTGGTTATTCCTAATATTTAAGATGTGTGTGAATTAGGGGTAATTGCTCGTCACTTAGATTGGGTGGTGGTGTGGTTGCATCTGACTGTTCTACCTCAAAGTAAAGCCTAGATAACTTTTTTGAACAAAACCAAGAAAGTGCAAAAGAAGGTGCATGCATTTGAACAAGTGGATTTACATTATGCTGCATAACACATTCAGAAGAGACATTTTCTTTCTTATCTCAATCACTATTATATGGATTACAACACGAAAAATTATATTTGGATCTCCAACTTCTAAAAGATAGTCAATAGGAGTGCACCTGTTCCTCCGTCATTTGCCCTCCTTCATCGTTGTGTGTCATCTGAACTTGTATCCTCTGTGCTACTGGGTACTTCTGAGCCATCCACATCACCTAAGTTTGAATTCAATGACCCAGACGGTGCATTGTCATTACTCCCAGATTCGTCCGTGAACGAGTTCATAGCAAGCTGGCCCGAATAAACAAGCAAACCTAGCGCGTTGAACCCAAAAACAAATGTAGCAAGGTAACACAATCCATTGATTATAGTCCTGCATGCAGTTGATGAGAAAACAAAATCATTCTAATGAATCACCAATGAAATCATAGAAATGCGCATACCAGTTATAAAATATGTTACCTTATGGTTATGGTGATCTGGCGGACCTGGAAAACGATAAACACAAAACCTTCAATCCATTGAGGAAATAATGTATGAAAAAATCATTGTGGCCACGTTTTATCATCAGGGAGAACAAAAAGGCTCAGAATTTAGGTGATGCAATAGCTTTATATTGCACTATTGTAAAAAGGAAAAAATATCATGTTAGCTCTATTGTAAATAGGAATAAAATCATGTTATAGCTCTATTGGAAAAAGGAAGTATAATACAGTGAAGCACATGCACCAAGCATTAACTATAAAACTAGAGTTGCCACAAAACTTAAGTTACTTGTACCTGACAGTTAGCATTACATTGTTTTGTGGATCAAATTGAATGTATTCAACATTGACGGCATCTGACCATGATTTATACCATCAACTATCAATAATCAATTCAATAACTAAGCTATAGAAATTCCCGGACCCTGGTACGGGCAAACAAACTCATGGCTTCATTGGCTAGACTCCAGAGCATGCGAATTTAACACGAACATCCATAACTGCGTCATAACATGATAAACTGATAGTTAACACTTAAACCAAAGAATTGGAACATACCGAGAAGTTATCTGACAATGTTTGTTTGTTGAGAGAAAACTCGATAGTCGTCGTAAACTTGTAAAGAATCGCCGCGATAACTCCCGCTGTGATCGCACCCAAAAATGCCTGAACAGGTGAAGGTGGAGCCTTGGCATTGACTGGTGAAAGAGACACTGCTTTCAAGGTCTGCAGAGCTTCATCCTTCAATGACTTCTTTGCCCCGGATGACCTAAATGTCTATTGAAAAGAAGAAGTTATAAAAGAGAAAATCACCAATGCTTAGAAACTACAAACACAATTGTGAAATTCTTAGGAAAAACAATTTTTTCCAAACATTAGGAAAAACCATACAACCACTATCATGCATTTGGTGTGAACTGGTGTTTCCTAATGTTTAGGAATAACTATTTAATTTTTCCTAAAATTTATTTGAACATGACATAAACTCCATATAATTGTACTTCCTATGGAATATCTAAGTTGGCTTATGAAGATATTGCAAGCCATTCCTGATTTTAATTATCATCCACATCGTGAGAAATTGCGTACCGCACATCTCAGTTTCGTGAATGATTTATTTTCATATGACCGAGGGGACTATGGGTCTGTGGAACTGCTTATGAAGGTGTTTATGAATTTCAGCAATAGTTCATGTCTTGTAGCAAATGTAAGCAAGAGTGGAGTATTTTTTTTGGGGGAGTGGATCAGGATATGTGTGCTGAAATACTTGCAGCTGTTCAGTTTAAGGAGGGACATCATCCTATTTCATTATATGGGGGTGACACCTCCAAAAAACTATATATTATGCAGTACCAGCCGTAATTGGGCCATATATTGTAAAGGATTTGTCATTGGACTATAAAATAGCTATGCTCCAGGGGAAGGGTCCAATTGACTCAGGGAGTGACATTTACAATACAAATTTTTTTGAGCCAAGAAGGATGGTAACCTCAATCGTTCACTTTCTTTCATGTAACAGAGCTTTTATGTTTAAGTCATTATGGGCTTTGGTTTTCAAGAAAGACCATATATGACTATCACTTGTCCTACCAATGCATCAGTTCTGCTTAGGAAGCGTATGAAGTGCAGGGAGCTGACTTTACAATGTCAGAGCTGGCCCAAGGTATTGCAGCTGAGCAAGTATAACACATCCAAAATATATAGTCATGTAGAAAGCTCAGAGGTAATTATCAGGCTCTACCCTGGAAGGAGTTGGTATGTGTTAAAACTTGCTACCCCAGGGAAAGGCCTATCTTGTGAGTGGCTCGTTGGAGAAGATAAGCAACGAAAGATTACCCAAGTTTAAGTTTGTGGTGGATGTCTGGATGATACATGCGTGAGGTGTGGAAGTGAAGAAGAGAGCATTGATCACTTGATGTTTCAGTAGTCTTATACAGATGCAATATGGCAAGCTATACCCCAATGGTATGCAATCCAGAGTACACCAGTAGCTTTGGTTAATAAAGTGGATTTCCTACGCAAGGAGACCAAAAGGAAAGAGCCCCACGGCTGCTTAACGTCATCATCACAGAACTGGTTTACTGTATTAGGATTCGGTTGCAGAATAGCATGGTTAGAAATGTTATACGAGTTTAGTAAGCTCTATCTCTGAGCGAAAAATGGTTCCTTTTTGTTACTCCATTCATTTTTCTTCTTTGATTTCTCACTAGTATACACTAAATGCGACTCCATGCATTGCTATCCTACTTTCAATGCTTATAGCCTGTTTGGCTAACGATTAAAACCTGGTTAAAAACACTTAAATTTTCCCTCAACTCAAGGTTTTAATCGTTAGCCAAACATACACTGTTCATTGATCATTGAACTGAAAAACTTATTTCTGTTCCAACAAAAACAAAAAATCTCCAGATAATCATAAAGAATGGCATAAGCAAACTACAAGTGAAACTCAAGTGCTACTATAATAATAAGCCCAATGCAAATTATCCACAAAATGAAATTGTAAAAACCGAAAGCATAAAAATAGAATGGAATGGAAGAAAAAGCGTACGTACGGTGTCTTTGGCGCGTTTGGCACGGCGGGTGAGGGAGCGGAAAAGGAAGACGGTGATGGAACCGGTGAGGAGGAGACTGGTGGCGGTCTGGAGGAAAGTGGGGTCATCTGTGGTGGCGAAAATGGAGCTCATTGACGACTCTGGTGGGAGTTCAATTGGCCCTTCTTCCACAATGGAAGTTATTTGTTCGGATAAATCGACAATCCATTGCGAATTGAAACTGGAGCACTGTGATAGAGAACGACGGTGGTGGTGATTGATTGGAGGTCTCAAAATGGAATGTGAGAAAGATAAAGATTGAATCTTACGGCAAGGAAGGAGAACAAAATGGGGGTTTATGGCCATTCTTCCTTTCGTTTCAACTTCACTTCACTTCACTGGCTCTCATCATCAATCATCAACACAAGATTACGCGGATTTTTTCATCTTCAGGAAAATGTACAATCTTCCATGCGTACTGTACCTGTATACTTGATATCTTCTTGTATTTCCCTTCCTTTTTCTTTTTTTTAATATACAAAATCAATTTATGCAATTAGATTAAGCAATATAATATTAAGCAACACAAAATATTTATAAATTAATAAAATCTTTATTTCAACAATGACATATATTGACAAAATTTGAATTTTTTAACAATTTTGAAAATGAACAAAAACAATTCTTCTTTATCTTTTTTCTTCTTTAATTTTTTTTCCGTTATAAACCTGGAAAATCCGGAGTTTATTAGAAACGGATTTTTCCCAGCCTTCAATACCATTTATAAGGCTCGGGAAAAATCCGGCGTTTAATAATTAAGGATTTTTCCATTTATAACCCTTCGAAAAAAATTAAAGAAGAAAAAAAAAAAGATAAAGAAGGAATTCGCTTGTATAAACGAGATATTTTCCGAAATTTACTTCTATATTTTTTGAAGAAAGAAGAATTGTTTAAACGAAATTTTTTCCGAATTTTTTTTTTTATCGATTTATGTTTAGTGTTGTTAATTTGTGTTCAATTGCATGTTAATGTTTTTGTATTTGTATAAATGAAAAAAATTCGGAATTTTTTTTTCTCCGATTTATATTTGGTGTTGTTATATGTGTTAGATTGTGTGTGTTAATGTTTTTTCGTTTTCATAAAAGTGCGTTTTCGAATTTTTGTTGAATATATAAGTTTTTTTGGAGTTGGGGGCATTTTAGTCAATTTACAAATATTTTGTGTTGCGTTTAACATAGGTGCAATTTATCATTAAAAAAAATTTAATTTTTCTTTCCAAATTAAATTTTAAATCCTAATTCAACTCAACAATATCAATTCATAATTAAAAAACAATAATAACCAGTCTTTCTGCTCCATTTTCTTCAATTAAATTAAAACATATCAACTGAAACACTAATTTAACTTAAAAAATAGAAATCCATTACCCGAAACAATAATATTACTTGCCTTCGTATACGTCTTCTATAACTGTAACTATGTGCCACAATAACATGCGTAACGTGTTCTCATGTTCTAGTATATCTATACTGTTATAAAAAGGAAGATGCACAGCGTAGTTAGGGGACCAAAACTAAATTTAATTTTCTTTAATTCTTTCTTTTCTAGCAAAGTGGTGGTTTTCGGCCAAAGTACAATTCAATCCACTTAGTTCACTTTGCAAATTAATTTTTAACCGCCATCTCTCCTCTTTTAGTTAGTTTTGTAAATTGAAGTTTATTCAGTAATTTATCTAACTACATGCTCCCATACAAAAACAATTATAAACCTTCAATATCCATATTCCTATACTACTAGTACTAACTCGTGGCAATACATGTTTAACTTTTTATAAGCAATACAAGTAAAAAATATCATTCAAATGATGAGCGAAATTAAAATAATTAAAAGGTTCAATACGTCGAACAATTTCAAAGAGAATGCAAAGTCAATTTATACAATCTTCGTAGTCATATGAATAATCGTCAACTGGAAATTAACATTTTTAAAAAGTAGTTAAAAAAAAATATAAATGCTTGTATTTTGGTAATTTAAATACCACGTGTATTAATATAAAAAACATACCTCAAAGATTGTTAAACACCTCATTGTAAACAGTATTGATCGTCGCTTCAGTGGGATTGCCCTCCTCATCTAATATTAAACCTTGAACATTTCTTAATTGTGACTCTGGACAATGTAACGTAGATTTGATCATGACTGAAAACGGGCTTTGGGAGGTTGAGTCTGACATGAGCTAATGATTGTCCCCAACTCTTGTTGATAATCATCGCATAGCAAATACATTTAGGAAATTGCCTTTTTTGGAATCTAACATGAAACTTTGTAAGATCAGAAGGTGTGAGTACAATCTGATTATAAAATCCTTCACTCCACATTCTTTCCATGTATCGTATTCACCTCTTTAACATGTTTGTCAATTGCAATAACAATCAACCTAGTTCCATTACAAAGCTCGACATATTGGTCAATGTTCCTAATAAGCATAATGGGATAAGCAATTTTCAGTCGAATGATGTGATTTGGTATTCTGGTGCCTTAATAGTGTTTAGGAACTTGACATAATAGACATCTTCTCTATTGACTATATCATGTTCTCCCGGAAAAATATTATCTAAAGTCATGCATGAATGCAATCTCCAGGTAAAAGTGACCTCACATAATCATTGACCTCCTGGACTATCTCATTAGTTGGAGTGCGAATAACTATGTCCTGAAAGTATCGACTATCACCGACATGGTCTGATTTGCTCGAATGTGTACTCTTAACTAATGCATCAATAAGTTTAAAGTAGAACAAATAAAAATATCCTCAGACAATTTGAATTCTACAACACCATCATTATTACCACCGACATTACATACAGTTTCCAACTTTTAACAACCACTTAGCAAACTCCCTAATATTGTCAACCTCAGTTGATGAGTCGCCAGATTGCAGTTAAATAAACTCCTTAATTCTTTGTATATGAACTTCAAAGTTTCTTAGAAGAGTAAAGGGAGGCTGAATTATGTCATCCCTACTACTCTTTGGTATATTGGGCAAGATCTGTCTGAAATATCCAGGAAAAAAATGATAAAGCCTAATGGCTTTTCCAATTCTCTAACACCATGACCTCTCATTATGTCCTTGAGACTGCGACCAAGAGCCTCAAGGCAAAATCTATTAGTCATGGGTGTCTCATTCTAAATGATTAAATTTGTATGCTTCAATAGTCAGATGTTAGATCGTTGTCGAGGGTTATTCTGCTACACGTGATAGTTTTATCAACCTACAATGAAATATTGAATCTCGACCGAGCAGTGCGGCCCCAGGTAGAAGTTGAGAAGCTATACGACTCGATGCAATCGGCAGAACAATATCACGTCTACCACGAAAAACAGAATAGAGTATCTACCATAAAAATGTCTTTTTAGCGCTACCGTAACCATAAGAAAGAAAACTCCACCAGTATCAGAATTTTCGACATCCATAATGGTATGGTACACACTTCTTCACTCATTAGTGGGGTATGGATAGAAATGTTTGTGCTTCTCAAGAATCCCATCAAAATCATATGCCATTTCTTCAGTAATCATATTATTTAAACCATTTTATATGGCTATGTCGTCGGGCATGGGCATACCTTCAATCTGACTCAAACTACATCCATCTCGAGAAAGCAACATTTCGATCATAGCAAGAGTAAAACTTCTCAATTGTTCTTTATTAATCTCTCGTCCTACATTGAAATATTGAGAAACAAAGTTAGTAATAAAGTAATAAATAACATATAATTACATCTGGTACCTCTACAACTGACCCCGTTACGACCCCCCACTCCACATCCCAGCTATTAAAACAATAACAAAAAAACCATGTCGTTGACGAACTCACCAAATCATCTTCGTCTCACTTCATCATGGATTTTTTTTATGTTGGTAAATAAAAGAAAAGCAAAAATAAAACTAAAATTAATTTATTATTAAAGAAAAGGTAAAATAAAAACTCCATCTTATTATCTTCTTTTCTTCTTCCCCTTCATTTCTTTTTTACTTCTCCGAGCAATGGCTCCTTACAGCTCGAGTCAAAGCCTTTTAATCCAATTGGAACTGTAAAACTCCGAACCCCTATTGCCGGTAATGATTGAATCTGATCTTGATGTTCGGTTCATGTCTGAATTCCATCCAAAATTCATACACCGGGATTGTTTAATTTTCGACGCATCATGCACATGATGTCATCTGGTAGATACACCCATGTACTTTTACATACATGCAAGGACCTAGACATGTTATTGGATTGAAGAAGCATGGAGAAAAAATGTCGAAGGTAATGTCCATATCCCCCAAAACTAGCTTCCTTTATTGCATCAATATACTCTTTGTCGTTATAGAGCAACCCTAAAGCGTAGCATGCATCTCGGTAAGTTAGGTGAAAAACACCATCAACTGCAAGTCCTCAAAGCAAGTAGCACCTCTTTTGTGATTCGACATCGTCCTAAGGTAATATAGAGGACCCATCTTAATTGGGACGTTGTAAATTCTTCCAATTTTGTTGATGAACTACTTCCTATCTCTCCTTTCTTTCCCTCTAGGATCTCATACGTTATATCTAGGAAACTCAACATATAGATACTTACGTGCCTCAATATGATTTTTGTTGAATTCCATCCGTTTAAGAATCTATGTCTTTGCAACGATATGCTTCTCCAATAAGTTTGTAATCGAATCCCCATCCTTCAATTGTGACAAATTGTTCAACCTCCATATGAAATGATAAGCGGTCAGCGGTGGATCTTTGTAATGAATAGCATATCCCAAGCTATACAACCTCACATGCAGATATGTACCAACAGTCAACATAATCATTCACCTTCTTCACGGTTTTTTTTTCCACCCATATAGACTGTGTTATCTTAGATACCACCCATCGAAGTAAAAATGTACATCATATTATAAGCACAAATGTGCTCAACATAATTTTGACTCTTAATATGCCTAAATTGCAAAAGATCACGTAGTAGGCGTGGAGGTTGTTTGAGAATAGGTAGTTGTATTTTAAATGACAGGTTTAGACCATATCACGCCTAGCTACTGGGTAAAGTTGAACCTGATGTCATCAACATGGAAGTCTTAATTTCCCGTCCCACCATAACCATATAGGAAGAAAACACCAACACTACCTGATGACACCACCTCCATAAACCTGTGGTAAACATTTCTCTGGTTTTTAGTAAAAAGCGAATACAAACAGTTGTGTCATCTCGCATTTGAACCGAGTCATAAAAAAACTCCTCATCTATTTGTTCTGACTGTTTTGTATCACAGAGTTGTCTTGCAAGGATATACCTATGGATTGACACAGACTGCTACTTTGTGTTTTCTTACAAAAAGACTTCCTTAATGTCCATTTTTAGCGTTCGATAAGAAACTTTCTTACACATAAAAAGGAATTTTTTTATCCCACATATCAATTCTTTTTTATTTTGCTTCTTACTTTATCACTACATTATCCCCCCCCCCCCCCCTACACACACAACATAGTTTAACACACACTTACGGAGGTGCTTGTCATAACAATAACTAAGTAAAAAAATTCAAACATTTGACATCAAGTTAAAAAATCAAACATTTTAACTCAATTTTTACTCTACTTAACAATTATTATTCTCATTCTACCTTACTCTTTATTTATCTTTACTTTTTCAATCATACTAACAAACTTAAACTAATCAAACAACATTAAAATCAATCAAATAACACTAAAAAAATGAAATATATCACTTCATTCTTACACACATCAATTCTATCTTACACACGTTATATAACAACATTATAAGCATATAAAATTTTAACTCTATTCCAAACAAACTTAGAAATAGAAAGGGCAGGACATAATAAATTAATTGAAAAAATAAGATAGTCAAATTTTGAATTTACACTTTGGTCGTAGTTTGGTTGGTAGTCCTTCTTCATCGATACTAAATCATTAAGTTTTTTATGGTAACTATATATAATGTAAATCGACTCATCATGGTGATATGCTTTTAAAGGGTAGGGTCCAACCGAACCGTCTGAGACGAACGGGTGATCACCCGACCCGATTAATTGTGTTTTGCACTTTTTATTTAATTTTGGTTCGGGTTAGACGGGTTCTTTTTTTGTAAACCTGTACCCATTAAGAATTAATGTGTACACGTCAGGACAAGGTATGTATCAGGTTTCAACACGCCGGATTTTAAACATGTTCGGATTGGTTTGGACGAGAGTAAAACAAATTATACAACAACCAATGTGGTGTATAAAAGTGATTGGTAAATTATGAATTAATGTTATGCATTATACATGTTATTACGAAAAATTATACGTACATATTATTACTTCAAACAGTGTTCACTAATAATACTTCTTTTAATTTTCAGGTATGTATGAAATGTTGAATTTGAATCCTACACATTGTAAACTTGATTAATTAGAACGTTTGGCATGACTTTAATTGACCGGATTTTAACAGAGTTTGAACATATGAAAAGTAACTAAATTTTAATTGAATTGGGAAAAAAATTGTATATGGGATTGAGTTAAAATTTCATAAGGTTGATATACAAGGCGTGTAAAAATGAAGTGATATGTGTAAAATGTTTTAAGATACATGATTGGTTAAGGTTATTATAATAAATGAAAAAATAAAGAGAGATAAAAAGAGTAGGTATAAAGAAAAATTTTAATTGAGTTGTAAATAGTAGTAGGTGGATTAAAAACGGGTATTGTTCCAACTCGATTAAAATTACTAGAAAAACATAATACAAAGGCTAATTCAATTAAAACCGAATTAGAATTATATCTCAAACATTTCTGGCTATCTTTGTAAAATATCAACATGGGGGGGGGGGGGGGGGGGGTTATGTTACACTGAAATATGTTATTAAGTTTGTGAATTAATAATTTTTCTTGGGGGTTATGGGAAGAGGGTGGTGTACCTAAAAAAAAATACATATGTACATGTGATTAATTATGTTTGTAATATCATTTTGGGGATTTGGGGATCACTCGACCTAATTAATTGCGTATTATAATTTTTTGTATCAATTTGGTTCGGGTTAGATGGGTTCATTTTTCTATACCCGTAACCGTTAAACGGGTTAGGGCCTGGTTGGACCCTAGCCGTTTTAAAAGCATGCCCTTATTCGTCCATAATCAGTTAATGTTGTTCTCTAAGTTGCCAGAAGGAAGAGACTTGAAATATTGATTTATGATAATGAGAAAAAATAGTGGTGTATAAATAGACGATAGTGTTCAACAAATTGTGAGATAATATTATGTGTTATACATGTTATAAAAAAGAAATTATAGGTACATTTCATTTTTCATAATAGTATTTTTTTTCAACTTTTTCCGGTAAGTATCAAATGTTGAATCATGAATCCCTACATATTGTAAATTGTATTGTAAGACGTGACCGTTATTGAAAGAGTTATAGACGACATATGCGACAGTTTATTTTTACTCTCCGTCGAGTATCGACGGGCCATTTACTAGTTTGATTTAGGGAAGAATACACACATAGTGATAACATGTTTAGTATTTGTGCCATAAGCTTCTACATCATCTATAGGAAAGAATTTAAGTTCACCTACTAAATATCGAACAATCAAGACGAACCTAAACTGATAATAAATGCTTCTTATTGAAGGGGCCATGTGTACGGATACCCAAGGGTTCATTTTATCCGAACTATAGTTGTATTACTATACGACCGTCAAGAAATGTTTCCTGCAGGGATGGAAGTACACTGATTTTGTGAAACGGGGATGGAAAACGGGTGAATGTGATATCCCCTGTAAACTACACATTTTGACACTGAAATACACGAAAAGGTGTATACGAACTAAAATTTTGCTGCTATTGAAATACACTCAATTTAAAATTTTAATTAATGGAAAGTTATGGTCATTTACATGTATGGTTTAATGTTTGAGTTTTAACGATCGATTGATTCGATTCTATATGTAACAAACTTGCGTAAACAATAAGCAGCAAAATCAAAGCAATAAACACAGAGATTTTACGTGGTTCGAATGGTAAAACCAATCTACATCCACGGGAGAAACAATTGCTTTATTACGCCTTTCGATCCAACAATTACAACCTCACACGATAACGAATTGAACGATTTACAGACTAATCTCTCTCAATTCCTCTCGAACACGGGCTTTCTTCTCACTCACAGAGAAAAAGTATGATGGATTAGTGATGATGATTTAGTCGAAGACATCGATTCTGTTTATATAAGAAGCCTTCACACGCCAGATTGCACAGGAGCCATCGATCTCTAACAGAAACCGACTTAATCTGACGGCTGAGATCATCTCACGCTTCTTAACCAACTAACTACTAAAACAGCTCTGAACCAAATTGCAAATTAATCCCTGAACTTCTGAGATGATTCGCAAACACCACAAAACTTCACAATCTCCACCTTGTTAAGAATCATCCAGCTAATCAAGCTATCATCCACTTCTCTACTGTCATAAACAACATAACAGTAGATCACAACACTTGCACATAAGTTTAGGCTCCAGTAAGCTGAACTGAATAAGCTCATAGAGATGAAGGATCAGATTAGAGTTCAACAGTCCAGAAATAATTGGATTAAGAATGGTGATACAAACTCAAACTTCTTTCATAAGTGTGTGGAGAGTAAGGCTAGAAACAAGGGGATTAAAGGAATCCGAGTTAAACGGAAGTGGCTGGAAGGAGTATCGGAAGTGAAAGAGGGCGTTCGTTCGCATTTTGCTGAACAATTCGCAGAGACTGCTAGTAGCAGGGTGAAGTTCCTCCAGTGTTGGCAGGGTCTGTGTTAAGTGAGCTAGACAATTCAGTTTTGGAACAAAGATTTTCGTTGGAGGAGATCAAGAAAGCTGTTTGGGACTGTGGTACCGATAAATGCCCAGGTCCGGACGGGTTCAATTTCCATTTCTATCGGACTTACTGGGATTTATTTGAGGCAGAGTTTGTGGAATTTTTTGAGGATTTTTATGAGAAATCGAGACTTGTCAAAGGTTTAAACACTTCCTATATTACCCTAATACCGAAGAAGACAAATCCACAAGCTGTTGGTGACTATCGGCCTATTTCTCTTATCAGTGGTATATACAAAGTGCTGGCTAAGGTTCTGTCAAATCGGTTAGCTAGGGTGGTTCATAAGGTAATTGCTCCAAATCTGTCGGCTTTTCTTAAGGGTAGGAATATTCTCGATGGAGTAGTGGTGGCAAATGAGTTGGTGGACGAGGCGAAGAAGAAGAAAAAGAGTCTCTTAATGTTTAAGATCGACTTTGAAAAGGCCTACGACTCGGTGAGGTGGGCTTTTCTCGATGAAATGATGAAACTTCTTGGGTTTGGCGAGAGATGGCGCAGGTGGATAATGGAGTGTGTCTCTTCTGCGGAGGCATCTATTCTCTTAAATGGAAGCCCCGCTTCGCCTTTCAAATTTGGCAGAGGCTTGCGGCAAGGGGATCCTCTATCCCCGTTTCTTTATCTTCTTGTTGCGGAGTGTTTGAGCCGCATGATGAATAGAATTTGCCGTTGGGTATTTTCTCTCATTTCGTGTTGGAAGTCGAGGAGTCAGTGTCACATCTCCAATCGCCGACGACTCAATTTTTTTCGGGGAAGCAAAGGCTGAAAACTTAGTTGTCCTGAAAGGAGTGCTCAGGTGTTTCGAATGGTTTTCTGAGCTTAAATAAATTTTCGAAAGAGCAGTCTAATTTGCCTTGGTGTAGAAGAGTCCATCAGCTCTAGTTGGGCCGCGTTTCTTAACTGTGAAGTGGGGAGCTTACCTTTTGTCTATCTCGGTCTTCTGGTTGGAGCTCGTCCAAGTGACAAGAAGATTTGGGTGCCGGTGCTAGATAATATTACTGCGAGATTGGAAAAATGGGAGAACCGATACCTTTCTTTCAGTGGCAGGATTACGTTGGTCAAATTAGTTCTCACAGCTATCCCTATCTATAACCTTTCATTCTTCAAAGTTCATATTGTTGGGGGTTAAACCGCTCAACACCAACACTACCACTGCAAGCAACCTAATCCAAGCTCCGCCTCCAACCTGAAGTCCGACAAGAGGGCTGTCCGAGAAAGAGCACCTGAAAGGACTAAAGGGGGGGGGGGGGTTAGAATGGGTTACCCGGATTGCCAAGGTCAATCCGGTAAGAGGCTTTACTCGAAGGAGAGGTGGTAGCTCTTAATGCAATAGTAATGGGTAAGGTTATTATGCTCAAGAACACTTTATGACTTGTTGCTTCTCTCTTTTTTCACTTCCCCTAGGTCCTGAACCTTGAGCTGTATTTATAGTTATCATATACTCATGAGGTGGCTCATAAGATGATGCCAAGTGTACGATCCAGATTTGGACACCAATCTTTTTTTGCGGCCCATTAATGAACGATGGTCAATACCGATAAGTGGGCTGGAGGGTAGTTTGGACCTTTTCCTCCGAAATCTTATTCACTTTGTTGGGTCCGTGTTAGTCCCTCGGACAGATCTGTCTGCTTGGTTGATCTGCCCTTGGGTGACTCTGGATGTCCGAGCCAAGAGTCTCACGGAAGTATCTCAGTGGTCCTGTTACATACGTTTGGTCTTATAGTAATGGTGGCGTCCGAGGTTCTCTCGTACGGTCCGTTAGGCATCTCTATACTGACACAGTCAGTTTAAGTCCTTTCCTTAGCCATTTCCGGACTAGGCGTGGGGATGTAGTGACTTGATCTTGGTCGATTCACTTTGGGCGGACCATGTGAGGTCGGACGATCTTGAATTAGCTAGTTAAGCCGTGATGCGCTTTAGGACACGCTCTATGGCGCCTTAGCGGATTGGACATATTTCAGTATCAACATATGTCCCCAGTTTCCAAGTATCTTAGTAGAAGATAGTTGGTAACTATGAGGATCGATGCGTATACGTGGGCGTGTCGAATCGTTAAAAAGGAAAAAATCCTTTTGTCGTGATCCGTCGTCCGTGTCCTCAAGGATTGATATATCTCTTTCCCCCTTTTAGTCTCTGATCAGAGTTATCGCATAGCGGGATTTGAGAAAAAAATATTATATCAAGATATATGTGTCCGAATGCAGTTAGGATCACGCATGTTGTCTGGAAGGCATCCGTTGGGCGATTGTTGATTTTGTCCTCTTCGTAAGCCAAGAGGCCCGATAGGTTGTCTGTTCCCACGGAGAAAGATCCCGAGTAAAGAGCCGCGCCGTTGGATCGGGGCGACATCAGCGGTTGGGGCGCCATCCGATTGATGTGGCGCATCATCGACATTAAATCGACGTTAGCGACCATCCATTCGCGGAGCGGTACAACCCTTGGATTGGAGAGGATCAACGACTGGGATTCAAATCCAAGGGACGTGACTCTTGGCTATCCCATATTGCCCTTATAAATAGTCAGGCCATCAGTCATTTTCACACTTCTAGCAATCTCGACACTCAGAGCAATCCTTAAGCAATTCAAACAACGCAAGGTCGATCCGAGCAACTGGGACTTGTAAGACTTTTGGGCCATCAAGCTGAGATCTGTAACCTCGGTGCAATACCCAAGTTCGATCATCCGTGGAACTTCCCTGTTTGGATATTCAGTAAGTAAGTATTCTTCTTTGGCCTCGTTTAAGTTGCCTGTATTCGCTATACACCTATTGCATGTCTAGTGTAGCTTCCCTTGCTGCTTCCGTCATTGTGCCTGTCTTCAGTATTTGACTCTTGCGATACCTTTGGTTTAGACAATAATTGATGTGTTTCTGCTGCATGCTCATAATATGCCAATTTTCCTCGTTGATGTCTTGTACTTCTCATTTGATAAGTCCCGTCTGACACAACCTGTCTTGACCATGCATGTTTACATTTGCCCATAAATTTTTTCTTTTGTCATCGTGCCACGAGGGGCCGATCGCGGTGCCGATTACCAAGCGTGTCTTAGGTGTCTTGGGGTCCCTGTCATTCTGTGTATAGAAGACCTTAGGGTTTAAACTTTTTCGCGGACCTCTGGACTTAATAAGACATATAAATGAACTCTCGGACAATAACCATCATCGTTTCTGATCCGTTTCCTTCTGCCCTAGGATGTCCGGGGGCGATAGTCAAAACGTTCGTGAGGTGCGGGATTACCAGGATGGAGTAGGTTTGGGCGATGAATCCGTGGACCTGAGCGTGTCCGTAGGAGACTTTCTTGTGGATGTCCTTTCTTCCAGAGATTCCGCTAAACACGGAACCCGTAAACGATTAACCCTCAAGCAGACGGGCCAGTGGTTGAAGGCGGCGTTGATGAGGCGAGAACATTGGTCCAATCTCGGACTATAGGCGGTGTGGGAGGGTCTATAGATCCGAATGCGCTCCAACTTGAACGGGCAGGTGACAGCGGGCATGAGGCTGATGACGTGGAGATGTTCGAGGCCGGAGTGGAGGACCGTGTTCGTAGAAGCGAGTCCGTCAAGCCAATCGTCCGGAAGACCGAAGGTGTCCTCGAGGGCGAAGAAGATGGTGAGGAAGAGGCGAGGCGAGGAGGAAGAAGAAGAAGGATCTCTGTCACTCGTCCGCTAGGCGATCCGATCGGCGGATTGCATTACATCCCGCCTGCCTTCGATCCAATCTTCAAGTAATCGAGGCCGTGGTGCAAAAGCGCCAGTAAAGTTCCCGTCTGCGTCATTGTTACTATAGTGGATCAATTTGGAGAATTAAATGCGGACAGGCTTCTTCCTACGTGTCCGTCCAGGGTTAGGGCGGAGGACATCCCTGAGTGGAGGCGGAAGTGGGAGATTCCTTATTCCATAGAAATCATGATTCCCGAGCCTGGTCACGCCTTTTACAATCCGCCCTTGGTATATGTGCGCATGGTGGCCTTCTCCTGGATGGAAGATCCCCATTGCTACAGAGTTGAAAAACATCCTGAACCATATTGGTATAGGTCCGAGTCAGGTTATCCCCAAGTCCCTGGGTAACCTTATTTGCTTTGTAGTCTTTTGCAAGAAGAAAGGGCAGCCTGTAAACTTGAGAATTTTAGGCTCTTCCATGTCTCGTTCGGTCAAGGAATCCACTATTCTATACTTTCATGAATAGGAAACCTTACAACTTTATCTCGGACTCCATCTAAATCGTTGGGGTGAAGTGGTGGGACAAGTACATTTTAAACGCATGGCCCTGAAACCGAAGTCAGAGCGGCGAAGAGTGGGGACGCCACAAAGTTTCGAGGAGAGCATCCGGATGGCGTCCTCTTCCAAAGAATGTGGCTCACGTGGGTGGCCATCCACAAGAAGCATGACCGCCTACTTATCCGTTTCACGGATTGATCACGACCACTTCCCTACCTTTGCGGACTAGCAGGTGAAGTAGAAGTGGGAGGGAAGGCGGACTTGATGAGATTAGATTGTTGGAGACTTTGGCATTTTCTCTTCTTCATTATACTTTATTTTGATCACAAGTGTCCGTAATTCGATAATCCTCCTTTAACCGCTTTTGTAACGCCTTGGTTTATTATGCATCATTTGGTTCGACTACATCATGTCGACTCTCGGAGAAAAGAAGAGGTTGCAGAGGGAGCAACAAGCTCTGGAAGTCGCAGCTGGTCAAAGGACCAAGATCATCAACACTTCCGCGGGTCTGCCCATGTTGGATCCGAAAAATGCTGCTGTGTTCGCCGCCGAAGAAGAAAGGCGGAGCAAGGCTGGTGAAGACTCGAGCCTGGCGGTGCTGATAAGGTAAGGCTCACCTCGTGGGCGCCACTGCAGCCTTCGAGCTCGCCCGAGGCGTGCTTATTATCGGGGCGCCATCGTCTCGGGACACAAAGAGGCGGCAAGCTCGGAGGCTCTAACTGCTGAAGAAGCGCGATTGTCCGTATCTTCCTGTGGACCAAGTGCTCTGGACAAAATCTGGCGTGCTTGCGGACTCCCAGAAATGGAGCGGGTCGGAGGGTTGGATGCTCTATACCAGCGGGTAAGTAATCTGTCCTTGGTTTACCTGTTTTGTTCTTAATGTGATATAAATATAACTTGTATCCACTCGGGTGTTTCCCCAGCTTGGGTGTTTCATCAAGGCCATGCAGTGGAAGGCCAGCAAACGGGCCACCATCGAAGAGGACCTTCACAAGGCTGTGGCCACATTCGCAGATGAGGCGGAAAAAGTAAAGCAGCTGGAAATGAAGCTGAAGGAGAAAGAGGTGAACTTCCATAAGCTGAAGACCAGTTGGGAGAAAGTCAAGGCGGAACTCGACCACCAGGAGAGGTTCGTCGACAAGGCGATGCAGGCTTTCCTGGATTTTAAGAACTTCCTGGTCGGAGGCCTCCGATATGTCCGTCTTTACGCCGTCCGTGACTTCTTGCGGTCTCCCTCTTTTAAGTTCCTGACGTCGGACAAGTCGGATGCCGCCCGACTGGATGGGTTTGTGTCCGATTGGGCTACTGATCGAGGACTTCTTCCACCGGACTTATTTGGAAGGCGGAGGGATTAATCCCCTCTGCGGATGCGAACGGTGTCGAAGTGCCCGTCGAAAGTGTCCCGGACGAGCAGTTGGCTGCATGTGAGTTCGTGGAACTGGTCACCGATGAAGGCAAAATTGAGATCCAGAACGGCGGGCCTTTCCTTCCTAGGTTCGTCCCGGAAGCGCTTCTGAAAGTGGGCCTTGTACCCTTTGATGATTACCGGGCTTTCTGAAGTGGTTTGCCTACACTTGCGTTCTCGATCTTCCCGCTGACTTGACTTGTTGCACGCTCAAGCTCTTCTTGCGGAAGCCACCAATCGGCTGGTAGGAAGCTGGTCCAAGCCAGACTGGGGCCTAATGAGACGTCCGGGGTATGCCCCGTTAGAAATTCTGTATTTACTGACTTTTTCTGTTGTATTTGCATCTTTTGATAACTCGGAATATCCTTCCATATTAAGACAATGTTCCGTGGTTTATCCGAGGAGATGAACTTTTTATGCTTCCGAACGTTTTCTTGCTCTCTTCTTCGTTCCTTTCTTTATATGTTGCTCATAAGCTGAGTTATTATAAATTACCCATCTCTTAAGAGCACGGACCGCTGGAGATGGTATCTGATGTAGAAGTCAAACCATCGTCTTTCCCATACCCGGACGGTTCGTCCCTTGGGATGCGAAATTCTTCTAGAAGGAGGAAGGTGAAACAGTGAAATAGTCATTATGACTACGTCTTTTCATCTTCTTAGTCGTCGGATGATTGACAGATGTCGAGATCTGAAAGGCTTATTGCCACTATAAATAAGGGTGTGGTAATTCTCCTTTTTCACTGTTGTACCTTCCCTCCTTCTTTCTTGTCTTGATAATGTCGGAATCGAGCGATGATGAATATAGTCCTTTGGGTAAAGCGTACTGCGGGAACATCATCCGCCCATCTATCCGGTAGAGGCAAAAAAGACCTATTGTCTTGGATTTGGCGATCCCCTCGATGTCGAGGATAGCTAGGAGGTTGGTGAGGAGGCGGGAGGCGACACAGGCTGATCCGAATGAGGATCGTCTTGTGGCCAAACACGTCGGTCCGAGGTGAAGGCTCGGAATCCCAGGGCTCGACTTAGGTGCAGTGAGGGAGCAATGAGGTATGCCCCTTGAATGCATGTACTGCTCTTCAGGCCTTTTCATATTGTCTTTCTATTATGTAAATGTTCGGATAATTTTGTTTATAAAATTCGAACTATCTTTCCTTGGATGGAATCTCCGTCTTTTCCTTCTTGCAGACCTCGTCGGATTAAACTGATGCATATTTTCTGTGAAAACTTGGCTAAGAAACTCGGACGTAGTTGATGGGCTTGCTTGGGCTTGATTGGGTAAACCCGTCAGGCCCAACACTGTTCAACCCAAATGGATAGTTTAAGCCCATTGTCGACGTCGAAGTTCTGACGTGTCGGACGCACATTGGTTCGCCACTTCTATAAATACTGCGGATCTCTCTTGGCCTCAGTCGTGCAAATCCAACTTCCACTTTCCAAATCCACTCAATAGCAAAAAGACGGTTTCTTGAATAGTTTCCCCCTCTTGACTCCCGTCCACTCTCAAATCGGCATTTATCCTGAGTTTGAGAGTGGAGTGGGTCTAGAGGAAAATCGTGAAGATCACCACCAAAAGCATAGATCTCGGTTTGAATGTATATCTGCTCGTCTCCTCTATTTTCTTCCACCCCTACTTTAATGGCTCAAATCTCTCTTATGTTGGAAACAGTTTCCGAATTTCAAGAGAGGTTGAGTCTTTAAAATCGATCTTGGAAATCTCTTCTGTCGCACTTTGTTTTCCCCGGATACGGACTTGCCTTCCATGTTTTGGTGGTATCTGATAGATTCGGCATGCTTAACCGTTTTCTTGTATGCGGTAGATTGAGTTCTGGTCTCATGAAGCAGACCTCTCGCTTTGACACGGAGGAGGCTTTTTCTGTGAGGAGCGATCTTTCTTGGGAGATGGCGTATCTCCGAGACCTTTTACGCTTTTCTCGTAGTGTTGGATCCGATCCGTGATTGCAAATTGTACAGACAATATTAAGTGTAATTCGTCTATGTATGAACGAATTCTCTTGCTTTCTTTGTAGTTAATCGAACATTAGATCTCAGACACAAAGGTCGAAAAATCATAAATCGAAAGATAGAAGTTGTATTGATTTGTCGGAAATTCAATTACAACTTGCGGGCTCGTGGCCAACAAAGGATCGAGAAAAGAAAGCAGGCGGAGTTACGTGTCACAAATAGTTGATATTGAAATGATCAATCGACATGATGGATTTCGCGCAATTTTCTTCAAGCATAGAACTTACGGAGGTTTCTAGCATTCCACGACGCTGAGGGATGTCGTTCTCATCTTCTAATACATAGCGCCATTTACTTTGGCCCCGACAATCTTGTAGGGTCCTTCCCACTTGAGCTTGAGTTTTCCCACATTTCGAGATGTCGGCCGTCGGACACTAGGTCCCCGACTTGCAAGTTCGCGCATATGCGTTCTGTTGTAGGCTCGGTGGCGGTTGCACGATACCTAAGGATGTTAGCGATGCATCGGACCTTTTACATTCAAACATGTCTAGCTCGAATATCCGAGCTTCTCGGTTCGCCTTGTCTTCAAACTCTTGGATTCTCAAAGTCTCTACAGCAATCTCAGATGGTATGACTGCCTCTGAACCATACACTAAAGGAGAAAGGAGTTTCTTTGGTGCGATCCGTGCGGTGGTGCGATCGCCCATAGCACGCCTTCCGAATCGTCCTTGACTTTCTTGCGAAGTTCTCAATCGCTTCTCGAGGATCTTGACTATTGTTTTGTTTGTGGACTCGGCTGTCCATTGGCTTGCGGGTATCCAGCGGATGTAAATCGTTGCTTTCGATTTTGAAGGGCCTTGACCATTCCTTGACTATGTCACGAGCTGGGCACCATTGTCGAGGCGAGAATCTGGGCGAGCAAGCGGCAGATGATATTCTTCCGGATAAAGGTCCGCTTTCGACTCTACTGTAATGGTGCAATAGCCTCGGCTTCTACCCATTTAGTAAAAGTACTCCACGGCCACAATGAGAAACTTCTTCTTTGGTACCCCAGGAAGCGGTCAAACAATGCCGATACAGCGATCGAGCGGACCGCTATGATTGGCGGAATCATAGGGTTAAATCGAGGCGATGTGGGATGTTTGCGTAATATTGGCAATCGACATCTCGAGGCGTGGTCGGAATCTTCTGCGATGGTGGGCGATAATAGCCTTGTCGTATGATTTTTACGGGCAAGGGTCCTCCCGGAATGACTACCCGACTTAGTTGTATCTCTTCAAACGATAGTGCATGCTTCTTGTGGGTTCAAGCATCTCAGGTGGGTCCCGGAAAAAGATATTTTGTATAGATCATCGCCCATTATAAAATATCTGTTTGCTCGGCACTGCACACTCCTTGATTCCTTCGGATCGGCCGGCAAAGATCCGTCCTTGAGATAGTTAAAAATGTCGGTCATCCAGTTTCTCCCCATGTCGAGTATCATGACCGCCGAACTGGAACTCAGGACGGATGAGTCAGTGATGGTGAGTAGGATTACTCTCCTTGTGTCCAAGGCCGCTGTAGCAGATGCGTATTTTGCCAAGGCATCGGCTCTTTCGTTCCAAACTCTGTCAAACTTTTCCAGGGTGAATTCCTCGAAGTGGCTAGCCTCATTCTTGAGTAGCTCAAGATACTTGATCATTGAAGGACCCTTCGTGGCAAAATTTCCTGAAAATTGGGCTTGGACAAGCTGTGAGTCCGTGTAAGCTTTGACCTTCCGGGATTGGAGAGAATTGGCCAGTCGCAGCCCCATTAAGAGTGCTTCATACTCTGCCTCATTATTTGTAACTTTGAAATCCAAGGAAACCGCATAGTCGAGTTCCGCGCCCTGCGGGCTCTTAAGGTAGATTCCAATTCCTCCCACTCTTCCAGTGGAAGAACCATCGACTTCCAATGTCCAAATATCGGAAGGATGTTTTTGATTTGGAGATCTCTGCGGTGCTGCTTGCAGTTCGCTATTGATTCATTCCCTCCGGTGATTTTCGTTACGATGCGATCCAGGCGGGGTCTCTGGGATCATCGATGGTAGAAACATTTGGTTGACCGAGTTTCTCCCTCGACCAAGGAGGGTCGATTGAGGCAGGCTTCCTCGAGGTTTCTGGTTGAACTTTGGAGGCTGGATTTGGACTATATGTTTGGTGATTAAGCACTCGAACAACGGCTTGTCGGGGACTTTCTCTGAATCTTTCTGGGTAATCCGCCGGAAGTCGGCGAGGACTGAGCCTTTTTGGTGATGAACTGGTAGCAAATGTCGTATTGAGCTCGATCGCCACTTAGAGTCGTCCAGTTGGTCGGGCTTTCCTAGGACTGTTTGGAGGTTCGTAGTTAGTACCACTATTTTGTGAGATTTGAAGTAAGGTTTTAACCGTCAGGCTGTATAAACTAAAGCGTGTCACGAGTTTCTCGATCTTCACGTATCTTGTCTCCGCCCCAAAAGTACACTAAGATATAGATCGGCAAATGCTCGTTAGCTTGAATCCGTATTAGGACGGAACTCATTGCCTCTTCCGTAATTGCTAGGTAGAGGTAGAGTGGTTCTCCCTCGATGGGCTTGGAGAGCAGTGGAGGGGAATGGAGGTATTCTTTCAACTTTTCGAAAGCCTCAGAACATTCCGCGGTCCACACAAAGTTCTCTCCTTTCCGGAGGGTTTTGAAGAACGAAAGATTTTTCTCGGCTAACCGGGAAATAAAACGACTTAAGGACATGAGGCTTCCTACGAGCCGCTGTACCTCATTGAGGGTTTTCGGGTGTGGCAGATCTAGGATCGCCTTGATTTTCTCGGGATTGGTGCTGATTCCCCTTTCCGTGACCATGTATCCGAGGAATTTTCCTCCTTTTACTCCGAAAGTGCATTTTTCCGGATTCAGTTTCATCCCATACTTCCGCAGGATGGAAAAGCAATTGTTGAGATGCTCGATATGCTCTTCCTCAGTCTTACTTTTAACGAGCATGTCGTCTACGTAGACTTCCATTGTCTTTCCAATCTCGTCTTTGAACATTTGATTTACCAGTCGCTGGTATGTGGCTCCCGCGTTCTTCAGTCCGAATGGCATCACCTTGAAGCAGTATACTCCTCACGCTTGTGAAGAGCCGTTTCTTAACGTCCTCTGGGCCATCCAATTTGGTAGAAGCCTTGGTATCGTCCATGAAGCTCGATGGCGCTTTGGGAGGTAAGTCGACGGTTGATCTATCAAGTGGCAATGAATCTGGATCCTTGGGACAAAACTTGTTCAACCTTGTGAAGTCATTACACATTCGCCACTTGCCTGGCGACTTTTCGACCAGAACGACGTTGCAAACCCAGTCAGAGTAGCGGACTTCCTCGATGTGTCCTGCCTTTAGGAGTCGGTCGACCTCGGCGGATATGATGGCATCCTTGATGGGGCCAAAGTCTTTCCTTTTCTGTCGGATGTATTTGACCGAAGGATCCATGTTCAGACGGTGAATTGTAACCCGCGGGTCGATCCCTTCGGTCGTCGATACTCGGCGAACATTCTTTGTTTTTCGAGAAATGACGACGAGCTTCATTTCTACTTCCACATTCATTTCGGTCCCGATCTTTGTTTTCTTTTCAGGATCGCCAGCAATAATTTCGATCTCTTTAAGGGTCTCATGGGGCTCGATTCGCGTTGTTCTAGGAAATTTTTCCTTCTGGCTTCCTATGCCGACTTGTGAGTCCTCCTTTCTGGGTGGGAGAATAGTAGGCGCGTCGGGAGTCACTGTGACTGTTAACACGGGCGCAGACGCCCTTCTTGTGGACATGATATAGCATTCCCACGCTTCTCTGACATTTCCGAGCTCTTGTCCGACTCCGAAGGCCGTTGGGAACTTCATCCTGTTGTGGAAGTAGATGAAACGGCTCAGCTGGTTGAGACACAGGCGTCCGAAGATGGCTTTGTAGTCGAAAGTTTGTTCGACCACCACAAGCGGACCTCTTGTGTCACCACTTGGGAAAAGGTGCAAGAGAAACATGTAACATGATACTTAGAAGTGTCTGAACCTCCTCCGAATCCTAATATGGAGGTGTGCACTCTGCCATATCGGACTCCACGATGCCATCGATCCGGTGTCCTTTTAGAGATGATGTTGAGGAGCTTAGGTGTCGACCAAGATCTTCTTCACTCGGTGAGTTGCAATGGTCAAGGAGACCACCGATGGGACATCTGGGTTTCGATGTCTTCTCCCCTACGTGGGAGGAGGAATTTCCTTGTCATCGAGCGATATGGCGTTAGTGCACGGAATGCCGGACTAGCATATGCTCGATGCGTTGTTTGGAGGTTTCTTGGTGCGCTCCCTTGCGTTCTGCTATCTCCCCGTTGGTCCTCCATGATAGTGTTGATCACCCATTGTATGGGGCATTTTCCATTTCGATATCGTCGGTATCGGTAAGAGCGTTGGTCCAGATGGGGTGGATAGTTGGTTGGCGGAGGTGGCAAAGGCAATGAGTGGGGCGGTGGTTCCGTCATCCTCTCCTCTCTCCTTTGCTCTGTTCTATCTTGTCGTGCATGTTCGTCCTTATAGATATGCTCCTTCAGTTTTCCATCCCTTATCAGGTGTTCCACTTTTGTCTTGGTGAATCGATCGTCCGTTTAGTGTCGCGACACATGAAACTTCTGATAGCCTTTTGCGTTCTTATTCTTACGGCCCGTGAGAAACTGGCCGATGGACGTCCGGCTTCTTCTCGACAATAGTTGCCAAGATGTCGGATCTTGATGCATTGGCGGGTATAGTCCGCATATCGTCTTGGCGGACTTCTCTCCCTGTGAAAACCTCTGTCTCTTTGATCCCTTCTTGAATCGAACTTTGTCGGGCGTTGGTCTTGCTTCGTCGGATCCTTCGCTTTCTTGGAGCTAGCCCTCACTGGAACATTCCTTCTGTAATCTTCTCCGTACATCACTTCCTCACAGATGTCTTCCAAGTATTTTTCGCTTCTTACTTCTTGACTTGAGAGTTTTCTTCAGAGTTCCGAGTTGAGAGTATTAGCATACAGGTGTCGGACCGTTCTTTATCTTGTGTGGCTCAAGAAGAACCTCCGTGTGAAATCGATCTAAGAAAGTCCTTAGATCCTCGTGTTCTCCACATATAGCTTTGCTAGATGCTCCAGTCGTTTTCTCCTCTTGGATTTGCGAATCGAGCGAAATTTAGAAAACGAGATCCAGCGTCTGTTGTATCGATTTATTGGCAAAGAGGTGTACCGATCCATGGCGACTCGAAGAGAGTGGGCGAAAGTGAGGGCTTTGGTGTTGTCACTCATTCCTTTGGAATCCATCTTCTTTGTTGAGGCGTGTCGGTGACCAGGACAAGCGTCCCATAGTAGTATTCAAGTTTGGAATAACTTGGTCAATTCTGTTCTCTCCTTCTCTCTCATGATCTTTGTCGCGGAGGGATTTGGCCTTGTTGGTAGTTATCTGCTTTCGTGATCTTTTCTGAGGCGTCCGAGGCTTTGAATCGAGCTTCTAAAGCCTTTCTTTGGGCATAGATCTCGTCTTAGTCATGATCTCCCTGTCCTCGGATGCATGGCCACATCCATTGGAAGTCCGTTCATGCGGACTCTTGGAATTATTTCGCTTCTTGATCCACATCCCTCGGAGGCCTTTGGGAGTGGAACTTCTGGGTGTCTATTGTTCACGTCTTGGTGCTCTCTCCTCACTTGACGGCTTCCTTCCCCTCGAATCTGTGAGGCTGATGCCCGCCTGTCCAACAGATCTCGCAAATCCTCCACAGGGTTCTTGATCTCTAATCTACCTTTCGATCGGACGTTGTCCGTTCCTAGACATTGCTGGCTCTGCATGAGGAGGTGTAACCACTGGCGGAGTGGTCTGTTGTGGAGGAGCATTGTTGGATCCTAGGCACCCTTGGATGATCGTTAGTAACTTTGTGCACCTCGCTCGATCCAATTCGTTAGTGCGGACAATGCGTCCGTCAGGCATCGTGAATTGTTGGGGTGCGGGTGGGCCTTGAGCTCCTGTCGGAGAAGCTCGGGCCGCACCTTCTTCCGAGGAAGGACTGGCTATGCGTCCCTCGCTCGGATATCTTCCTCTTACTATTGCAGCCCTGCGTCCCCGGGTGGACGGGCGTCCCCGCGGGCGCGGTGGTGGAGTTCTTACTTCTGTAGTACCAACTCTCGTTGTTCGTCTTGTTCTTGCCATTGGTTCACTCGAAACACAGATGCTTTTTGTAAGCTTCCCACAGACGGCGCCAAAATGTTGGGGGTTAAGCACTCAACACCACACTACTGCCAAGCAACCTAATCAGCTCCGCCTCGACTGAAGTCCGACAAGAGGGTTGTCAGAAAGAGCACTGAAAGGACTAAAAGGGGGGTTAGAATGGTTACCGGATTGCGAGTCAATCCGGTGAAGGCTACTCGAAGGAGGTGGTAGCTCTTAATCTGATAGTAATGGGTAAGGTTATTATGCTCAAGAACACTTTATGACTTGTTGCTTCTCTCTTTTTTCACTTCCCCTAGGTCCTGAACCTTGAGCTGTATTTATAGTTATCATATACTCATGAGGTGGCTCATAAGATGATGCCAAGTGTACGATCCAGATTTGGACACCAATGCCTTTATTTGACCCGTTAATGAGCAGTAGTCAATCTGGAGATAAGTGGGCTGGGCGGGTAGTTTGGACCTTTTCCTCAGGAAATCTTATTCACTTTGTTGGGTCGTGTTAGTCCCTCGGACGGATCATGCCTTGGTTGATCGCCTTGGGTGACTCTGGATGTCCGAGCGAGAGTCTCACGGAAGTATCTCGATGGTCTGTTACATCGTTTGGTCTTATAGTAATGGTGGCGTCAGGGTTCTCTCGTCTGCAGTCCGTTAAACATCTCTGTCTTGACACAGTCGGTTTACAAGTCCTTTCCTTAGCCATCTCGGACTAGCTGTGGGGATGTAGTGGCTTCGGCGTACTGGTCGATTCACTTTGGGCGGACCATGTGAGGTCGGACCCGATCTTGAATTAGCTAGTTAAGTAGTGATCGCTTTAGGACACGCTCTATAGGCGCCTTTAACGGATTGGACATATTTCCGTATCAACACATATCCACGTACTTAACCAAATAAACCGCATACTTTGTCATTTCATTTGGGGGGTGGGGGGGGGGGGGGTGGGGGAAGAAGGGTGGCTTGGATTAAATGGGAAAAGGTTTGTTTGCCAATTGAGAATGGGGGGCTTGGGGTAAAGAATATCAATCTTTTTAATTTGTCGCTTTTAGGTAAATGGGTTTGGAGGTTTCTTGAAGGTGGAGAGGCTGTGTGGGTGAGAGTTCTTGAATCTAAGTATGGGAATTGGTCGAGTTTGATGGGCAGTATATCTAGTGAGAATCCGTGGGACAAGAGTTGGTCGTCTTGGTGGAGGGATTTGATTAAATTTGTAGGTCAAAGGATTGGTTTAAGAAAGGGGTAAGTAGATCAATTGGAGATGGTAGGAACACATTTTTTTGGAAGGAACAGTGGTGTGGGGGAGAGGGGATTTTGGCTGATAGATACCCTAAGCTATATAGCTTGTAGGTAGATAAGATGTGTGTAGTGGTTGATCGTTTAAAGGTGTTAAACTCGGAGGTTGGGGTTGAGTGGGTTTGGAGAAGGAACTTATTTGAATGGGAATCTGACAATGCTAATGAGTTGGCCTCTATTTTGAACAGGTGCAATTTAATTCAAGATGTGTAAGATCGGTGGAATTGGAGTTTCAACCAGTCGAGGCAATACTCCACAAATTCTGGCTACCAGCAACTGTTGCTTCAGGTTCATAATGAGGAGATTCTGGCTCCGGAGTGGATAAAGTATGTTTGGTCCAGCTGGGTGCCGTACAAGATCAGTTCTTTTATCTGGAAAGTGTGGCAGGACAGAATTCCGGTGTACTTAAATCTTCGTGATCGGGGTTTGTGGCATTTGGACATTTCCACAAGATGTAGGCTTTGTGATAACAACCAGGACGAAACTGTTGAACATATTTTTCTCCGCTGCCCGCTGGCTATTCAGGTTTGGAAAGGGATCTGTAGGTGGCTTGATGTCGAAATTCAGATTTGGGAGGAAGTCTTTGCGGATTTTTCAAGTCTTGCCCAGTGGTTTCATGCGCAACTTAAAGATTTCGGACAAAGCTGCTGGCAAGGTGTGATTTGGTTTCTGTGGAAGTCCAGAAACGGTACAATTTTTCGTAACGAAGCTAAAACCTGGAAAGACATTGTGGAACAGGTTAAGTATAATGTTTGGTATTGGGTTCGGAGCAAGTCTTTAGTCCGGGGGACTTACAACTTCACGGATTGGGTGCTCTGCCCCAGAGAGTGGTCTCGAATATCTGCAACTGAGTAATACCTTCCGGAGGAAGATGAGGTTTGGACTAATTGGAATGATTGAAAGGCGTGGTTTGAATTGAGCTGCGTGAGGTGTAGATAGTTCTGTCGACTTTCTTGCTTTGGAGTCTTAGGATCTTGAGGTTGTATCCTCTCTATTTACATGCACTTAGATCATGGTTGCCTTAATAGAGAATCATCTCTCTCTCTTTCTTTCTTGCTAGAGAGGTATCGCTCTTTTTTGGGCACGTTTTTCTCCTCCACACTCTCGGTTCCTTACCTCGGTTCGGAAACATACTAGACGAGGGGGAGGATGTGTGTATTCTTGTGGTCTGGGTGTATTTAAGTGGGTGCTCTGGGTGTGGCTTCGTGATCTCATAGCTTGCTGGTTTGTAGTTTTTTTTTTTTTTTTTTTTTGTCCTTCGTTTGGTTATAGGCGGGTTCTGATGTTGCCTACTGTTTTGGTAGTAGTTCATTTTGGTTGTTTTAGTAACTTGGTCCATCTTGTAATTGTGTTGGTCTGGATCTAGTACTCTCGAACACTACTGCTGTTCTGGTTATCCTGCAATAAAATTTTTAATTCTTCTAAAAAAAAAAAAAACTCCAACTAAATCCAAACAATGAGTGAATTTAGATGGAATTAATGGCTTTGTTAACATATCAACTGCATTCTCAAGTGTACTGACTTTCATAATCTTAACAATGCCTTTCTCCACAACATCTCTCACAAATTGCAACCTCACATCAATGTGCGTTGACCTTTCATGAAACATCTCATGCTTAGGCATTAAATAGCACTCATTTGTCATAAGATAATATGATCTCTGAGGAATCCCAAATTCATTTATAATTCCTTTAAGCCAAATTGCCACCTTGACTGCTTCAGTAATAGACATATACTCAGATTCAGTTGTTGGTAGAGCTACAACACTTTGGAGATTTGATTTCCAGCTCACAACATATCCAAATAGAGTAAATATGTGACCTGGCTATGATCTTCTATTTTCAAGATTTGCAGCACAGTCTGCATCAACATACCCCATGATTGGATCACCAGACTAGTTATCATTCTTCCAGAACTTAATTCCAATATTAGTAGTTCCCTTTAAGTATCTCAAGATGCACTTTACAGCTTCCCAATGCATCTCACCTGGATTGAACATGTATCCGCTGGTGACACTAATTGCATAGGCAACATCTGGTCTACTGCAGACCATAGCATACATAATACTACCTATTGCATTAGCATAAGGTACTTTGGTCATGTGCTCCACCTACTTTTGAGTTACAGGACTTTAATCTGAAGATAATTTGAAATGCTGAGCAATAGGAATACTACTTGCTTTAGATTCATACATATGAAACCTGAGAAGTACTTTTCTCAGATAGTCTCCTTGATTTAACATCAGAACACCAGAATTCCTGTCTCTGAAGATATCCATTCCCAAAATCCTTCTGGCATTACCTAAATCCTTCATTTCAAACCTCTCACTAAGTTGATTCTTCACATGAACAAGTTCCTTCTTGTTGCAGCTTGCAAGTAACATGTCATCCACATACAGGAGCAAATAAATGCTCACTTGATCTTGAACTTTCTTCAGATATACACAACTATCAAATTGAGATTTCTCAAAGCCAGTTTCAGACATATACTCACTGAATTTCTTATACCACTGCCTGGGGCTTTGTTTGAGACCATAGAGTGATTTCTTGAGTAAACACACTTTGTTCTTGTTCTCAGGTAGCACAAACCCTTCTGGTTGAGACATATAAATTGTTTCTTCAAGATCTCCATGTAGAAAAGATGTTTTGACATCTAAATATTGCAGTTCCATGTCAAATTGAGTAACTAGAGCTAATAGTAACCTGATAGAAGTGTGTTTGACCACTGGAGAGAAAATGTCATTATAATCCACACCTTCTTTTTGAGTGAATCCTCTAGCTACCAGTCTAGCTTTATATTTGATCTGTTCAGTTGCAGATACTTCAATCTTCATCTTGTAAATCCATTTACAGTTGACAATTCTTTGATTATGTGGTTTGGGAACAAGTATCCATGCCCCATTCTTTTCTAGTGACAGGATTTCTTCCTGCATTGCTACTAGCCATTGTTGTTTGTGAGCACAAGTACTGGCTTCAGTGTTGAAAATGTATGGACCGGGATTTGGTATAGAATAGACAAGTGTATACAATACACCAAAGAATACTATAGAGTAGTATCTTTGATATACCGTATTAAACAGTGTATATAACAAGTCAAACACTCTTTAACACTTATACTAATCAAAATACCCAAGGAGCACTATTACTTAGTGTCTTTGATACAGAAAGAAACAGTGTATTTAAACTACAGAATTTAAACACACAAGCAGAATAGCAACAACGAAAAAGTAAAAGTAACTTTGTGTATTCAGTACACCCAAGAACACTATCACAAAGTGTCTTCAATATACTAAATTGAGTAGAGTAATAACTAGAACAGTAAATTACTCTAACACACTACTAATCTACTGAACAAGATAAGTACACATCAGATGGTAAAGACACCAAGTTTAGATTTTCTAGAAGGTTAATATATTATAACCTTCCGAGCCTTAAAGGCAAATGTAACTCACTACAATAATGAATTACAAGGACACTCCACAACTTAATTACAGAAATCCAAGCTATGGATGAATAATCTACTGAATTGACACACAATTCTACTCTAGCACCAACTAGATTGAAGCTTAGGCGAATATCAAGGCTGTGTTGTGAATACACTCAGAACAGCTGTATGAACTCGTCATTTGGGTGAACTACGTCTAGCTTCTTATATAGGTTTACAACCCTAGACGCTAGATGGTAAGCTCCTTTTGTTTTGCGAGAAGATCTTGACTTGTATCTTGAATTCTTCTCTTATGAATATTTCCTTTGCTCTCTTCTTGATAAGGAAAGTCTGATTTGCTTTCCTTATTGTTTCTTCTTATGCTTGCTTTACGCTTTCCTTCATCTTTGATTTCTTTCCTTCTTGTTTGACCGCCGGTCGTATACTTGGAATATTCATATTTCCTAAGCATATATCCTCGATAACTGCGAAATTCTCTTGGTCTCCAATAAGGAAATAATTCTTCTTTGATCAGATTTGCTTTCCCACTTAGCTTTGAACACTTTCTAGGTTTCAATTTCGAATCCCTTGACTTCTTTGAACCTGCACAATTAACCTAAAATCGTGGAACTAGGTTAAGGTTAATTTAGGAACATATCGAACAAGTACTAAAGCTGTAGTTCGAATAGGTGTTGTGAAAACACCGTCGTAACACCTGTATTTTCTAACCTGTTTAATGTCCTAAATCAGATAACTCAACTTGGAAACTAGTGAAGTTGAATAAAGGCAAAATATAGTAACTCAAGTGCAATTACAAAGTGTAGTCTTAGTGTTGTGAAAACACTGACTCAAGTCTTGATCTTAGTGTTGTGAAAACCACTCAAACACTTGCACTTTCATTCTCCCCCTTTTTTCCTTTCTTCACAAAACTTCACTTTCACTTATTGTTACTCCCCCTTAATATCAGACCTGGAATAACATTAGTAGAACAGATTCACAAAATGATTGTGCACAAGTCAGAGTAATTAAGCATAAGTCAGAGTAACCATTTCTCCCCCTTTTTGCGAGGAAAGTAAAAACACAGTGACCGAAGAAAAAAAATGACTTTTCCAAGGTCTCTGAAGGACCTGAACCAGATGTACAAGTATATGTGATGGGAAAAAAAAGACGAGATAAGATGAGGATAGAGAGAAAGAGAGATCTTTAGAAGAAAGGGTAGGTTAAATTATGGGCTTGAGAGAGTTTAGCATGGCTTGTGAGCTTTTGTGGTGGAGGATCTGAGGGAATGAGTCTAAGACGGATCTATCAGTCCACTCGATCCGAGCGACAACTGAAACACAAGTCGATTACCGGGATATTTGCACTACGGAGAGTTAGAAAACACAAAATCTTCAAGAGTGAGATAATTTAAATTTAAGAAATAATCCGGTTTCTTGAAGCAGAAAGATTAACGACATATTTCTTAAATAAAGTTGTCGAAGATAGTTTTCACTCCCCCTGAAGACTTACCAGACTCCCAAGACATTAACATATATGAGATGTAAATGCAAAGTGACTTATATGATGCAAAGAAATCAGTGTTGCAAATACACAGAGTGATCAATGGTGTTATCAGAACACCCAGGTGAACAGATTCAAGTAGACTCATCAGAAAACTTTTATAGTACAACTCAACAACCTTTTTAGTGCCAAACAGGGTGGTACTCTTATTTGATATGATTACACACTGAATGTAAGCGACTGAACCCCATACATCCAATGATAAAATAAAATCTTAATGACAGGTGAGCACATAGGATTGAATGCAGGCAGCCTGAACTCCATACAACCTAGTATCCCAATGCGTACTCATTTACTGTGTCACTTTTATAGAGATAACCTCAAGTCAGTACCAAGCACTGAATGCAGGCAATCGGAGCCCCATACACCCCAGTGTTAGTCCAGACTATATCTAGCTATCCCATCCAATAAAAACATTGGCATATTTATTTAGTCGAGGAGAGACCTTTTATTATTTCTTTCGGAGTAAACCACTATCAGCTGCACAAGGATTATCGAACCCACATAAAATCCGGGTAATGCAACATACACACATAGAGAGAGAGAGAGAGAACAAGAAAACAAGTTAGGACATAATGCAGACTTATACACCACAATCAGTCTACAGTGTTAGCCAGTGGTGTTATGGCAACACTTGAAAATCCTAACCTCAGACAACACACATACCGAGAGACTTCCTCAGACTGAAGAATCTCTCACTATATAAAGGTTTAGTAAATATATCAGCAAGTTGATGTGTGGTTTCTATATGTTCTATGTGAATAGTCTTAGCATCTACCAAATCTCTCAAGAAATGATGTCTAATATCAATGTGTTTGGTTCTAGAATGATGTCTTTGGATTTCTAGATATGTTTATGGCACTCACATTATCATAGAACATAAGGAGGTATCACTCTTAAAGCCGTAGTCATCTGACATATGCTTAAGCCAAACTAAGCTGGTTACACAACTTCCTGCTGCAACATATTCAGATTCAGCAGTGGAAAGAGATACACAATTTTGTTTCTTACTGTACCAGGAGACCAAGTTATTACCTAAATAAAAACACCCACCACTTGTTGATTTTCTGTCGGCTAAGTCTCGGCCGATCGGAATCACTATAACCAACCAAGTTGGTGTTAGTATCTCTTGAGTACCATATGCCCAAGTTGGTTGTCCCAGAGATGTACTTCAAGATCTTCTTTAGGATATCCAATGAAGATGCATTTGAGCTCTAGGCTCTAATTTATCATGTCTTATGTAATAGTAAGCGAGCATCCAAAGATTTCATATGTGAGTAATCTTTGACCCACCATACCATAATTCATCGGTGTCTTCATTTTAATAGGCGAGGATGGGCTCTTGTTGATGAGATAACACCACATGAACCACGACTTAAGCCCATAATATTTTTGTACACCCGATTGAAAAATAATGCATCTTGTTCTCTCAAGTAAAGTCATGTTCATTCTCTCAGCAAGTCCATTTTCCTGAGGAGTTCCTGGCACAGTTTTGTGCCTGACTATACCTTTTTCTCTGCAAAATTTGTTAAATTCTTCTGACAAGAATTCAAGGCCATTATTAGTTCTTAGTACTTTCACTTTCTTTTCTTTCTCATTTTCAACTTTGATTACACGGACCTTAAACTTGGTAAGCTTCACTCTCATTCTTGAGTATATAGATCCATACTCTCTGGTGTAATCATCGATAAGTGACATGAAGTACCTCCCTCCTCCATGGGATTGAACTTTGAGGTCCCCATAAGTGCGAATGTATGTAGTCAGTGGAGCCTCACTTGTATGTATGCAGATTGGAAGGAATTCCTCTTAGCCTTACCGTTATACAATGCTCAAACACACTCGACTTGTCAATCTTGCTAGATCCGAACACATTTCTTATCTAGCTCAATGAGACCTTTCTCATGATATGAGCCATCCTCTTATGCCATAACTCGGTGTCATTCACTGCGACAACATGAACTTCACCAATAGCAGAATGCGGGATATATAATAGAGATTGTTTCTTCTCACACCTCTCATGAGCACGATAGATTTCATAAAACACAGTTAATATGCCATTTTAGACCAAACTTGTACCTTTTTTACCTAAGCAACGAGAAATTAAATTTCTTCTCAAATCGAGAATATACCCTACTCCAGTGAGTAGCTTGATAGAATTATCCAACATCTTTAATTTGATCTCACCAATTCCATATAATGCTACATACCAGATCATTCCCTAGTAGCTCCATAATTGGTGTTTAGCTTAGAGAACCATTCTTTATTTGGGCACATATGATATTAGCAACCTGAGTCAAGTATCCATTCTTCAATGGTTGTGGCATCTAACAGATTCAGAACATCCTGTATATTTAAGACCTCAGCATCTTGCTCAATATTGCCTGTAAATTCTTGAGATGTGCCTGCTCTATTTCTATTCTCCTTTTGTCTCTTATAAGTGAAGCAATTCTTCTTAATATGTCCTGGCCTGTGACAATGATGACAAGTTCTAGTCTCTCTATTTGTATTACCAGCAACAGCAGGAGCCTTTCCTTTCACATCTTTATTGAACTTATTTTTCTGTTGTTGTTGTTGAAATTTAGGCTTGTAATTGTTGCTTTGATATTGAGTCCTTCACCAGAGACATCACCATTATTCCCTGAAGATTTCTGCAGCTCCTTTTGCCTGATCAAACATTGTACCTCCTCTAGAGTGATCTTCTTTTGACCAGTAAAAGCAGTAGCATCCTTGATGCTTTCATATGATTTAGGAAGAACATTGAGTAATATTATAGCCTTATCTTCATCAGGCAACTTGGTTTCTTCAATACTGTCCAAATCATCCAAGGTTTTATTGAATACTACAAGTTGTTCCAGAATATTTCTCTCTTCATTCATCCTATATGAATATAATTGTTGTTTCATGTATAATCTTTTTGCCAGTGATTTAGTCTGGTATAAAGACTCAAGTTTCTTCCATACATCTGCAACAGTCTTCTCTCTGGCAACTTCTCGTAGTGGTTGATCTCCCAAGCTCAGAATAATAGTGCTACGTGCCTTGACTGGGAGAGTCTTCATCTCCAAGTCAGTAACTGTAGCCAGAACTTCAATACTTGGAGCTAATGCCAGCTCTACACCTTGTTGTATCAAGATTGCTTCCATCTTGATCTTCCAGAGAGAGAGAGAGAAATCATTCGATCCATTGAATTTATCAATGTCGAATCTTGTTGAACTTATCGTGACCTTGAATCAAATTTCAATTGATCGAAATCAACTTCCTCTTCCCACAGACGGCGCCACTTGTTGAGTTTTAACGATCGATTGATTCGATTCTATGTAACAAACTTGCGTAAACAATAAGCAACAAAATCAAAGCAATAAACACAGAGATTTTACATGGTTCGAATGGAAAAACCAATCTACATCCACGGGAGAAACAATAGCTTTATTACGCCTTTCGATCCAACAATTACAAGCTCACACGATAACGAATTGAACGATTTACAGACTAATCTCTCTCAATTCCTACCAAACACGAGCTTTCTTCTCACTCATAGAGACAAAGTATGATAGATTATTGATGATGATTTAGTCGAAGACATCGACTCTGTTTATATAAGAAGCCTTCACCAGTTACTGAGCCATCGATCTCTATGAAACCGACTTAATTTAACGACTGAGATCATCTCGCGCTTCTTAACTGACTAACTGCTAAAACAACTCTGAACCAAATTGCAAATTAGTCCCTGAACTTCTGAGATGATTCGCAAACACCACAAAACTTCCCATTTATAAAACAACTGTTCTGGAGAACAATAAAAGATATGTTGAAGAAGATTTTAATGGAGCAAGAGTGTGACTATAATTTTGAACAATGTTGTGTTTGAAACCGAGCTTCACAATGTAGCTTTTCAGTTTTGGTTAACCCTTTGTTGGATGCCCTTCAAGTAGATGGAAAGCGTGATTAATGTTTTAGAATTTACTTTTAATACTCTTTTTCCTTTGATTTGCAAACATTATCCCATTTCACCAAGCCATCTTCTTTCCTCCTCTCCCACAAGAAATTCCTTTGTATCTTCATAAGTTCTTTTAGGATTAAAACTAAAACCAGTTCTCACAAGAAAGAAAAGGCGGTGGCGAGGACAAAACCGCATTTGATAGTACCATCCGACCTCCAAAGGACAAATACCTATTTTCCCATTGATTCAACCTACTCTTCATTTTCTCCACCATAATTTTCCATGTTTTGAAAAAGAGATCAAGTTTCCCACCATCTTCAAATGGTACGGGGTTTATCAACATGGTATTTCCTTCTTTAAAAAAGAAATCAAGTTTCCTACCACAGTTATATACAACTTATACAAAATCTGAGACCTTAGTTTCGGTGAAACGATTTTATATGGTACAAATCTCTTCGAGAATATTTCAAATGTATTCAATTCAATGATCATTGCATGTCCAAGTGTCCAACCAATAACAGCAAAAAGAATCTAATTAGCGCACTAAATCATTAATCCACCCTGTACATACCTAAATGAGTGTTTGCAACAACTCAGTTTCGACCATTTATAAAAAACCCAGCTGGGAAAATTAATTTCGAATAAGCCGTTAATCACAAGCTTATTCCAACATGTTTAAAAAATAAATTGTAAAAAAACTGAAGTTATTGCAAACAGAAGCCAAGTATATAGCGTGGATGAACCAACCATATCTTTTCATCTTTATTAATTAATGTAACGTAGTATATACTCACTCCATCCCATACCAATTGACCAATTAATCATCTCTGTGTGCCAATTGTACTAGCACTCTTGGCGCACATTTGACGCCACTGCCCTTGCCCAAAACTTGATCTGCGCCTTCACATCATCTTCCTTTGATCTCTTCCCACCCCATTTCGGAACTGGCGGGGATGCGCTTTTAGTCAGCCACGAGTCCGGAGTATACAAGTCGTTTTCGTCAATTCTAAGCTTGTCTTGGAAGCTTGACATTGTTCTGCTCAATGTTAGTTTATTATGTTCCTTGATACCTTGCAGCTGTTTGGACTCAATGTAACTCAAACTTTTTTGTGACTTCAATGGATGCGTAGGTCGTTGAGTTCTTGTAGTAGTAGTAGGCGGAGACGTCTCTGGTAAGGATTCGAGTTTAGCAGTGCCCTGTGGCTCTGGTGTCTTTTTTGATCGAGGCCTAGATAGTGTTGGACTTGGTGCCATGCCCTGTAAATCAACCAAGCTAATTAGACATGTAACCACAGTACTAATGCTATATGTATGGAAAAACTAGCCATCTAAGTAGCTCATAATATAAATATCCAAAGTCGGGTGATACAATATAGACATTCACATATCATCTTTAATGTGGTCGCTGAATCAAACAAGTTCATTTATATGATAGTCGAACATTAAAAATGTTCTACGACTGCATCTGAATCAAATTTGCTCGGAGATCGGGAATGGTGGAGGAGGACCGTCCCATCAAACTCCGAGCTAGCAATCTTGAGTACGTAGTGTATTTGGTCTAGAAAATTGTTTTACATAGACATTCACAACCCGAAAAAGAACTATATACATATAATCGCGCATAATATACTTCAATTGAAGCATTTTAAATAATTATCAAAATAAGTGGACATGATCTACCCCTAGCTAGAAGTATGTTATATTGAACAAGTCAACACAAGTGGACATGAAACTTTTTCAAGAATTAACACGGGTAATCTGCAGAAAATCACTTTATGTTTATAAAAATACCACCAAATCTACTACTACTAGACTAAAAAAGTGCACGAAAACCTCCATTGTTTCATCCTATTGCTAGTACTCTTAAACTAAGGCACGGAATGTATCATGTTTGTTGGGCAGGTGAAAACTTTTAGATATACGAGTGTACAAATTACAACCGAGTTGCAAAACATGTAGTTGTAATTGATTAACTCAATTGTTGATTAGATCAATTTTTCCATAATAATGCAATTGACAAGCGAATGAATCAGTTAAACAAATCCACTGTTCTACAATTCAGCTCGTAAACTAGGCCTAGTTAGAAAATTTCCGTTCCGATTATGGGTCATATAGTTTGATAATGTTAAATATGGCAAAGTTAATTGATGGAAAACAGCTCAATGCTCTAATGAGTTCGTATGGACAAAAATAATTGATTAACATTTAGCAATGAGATTAATGAATTACCTTAGGAGCAAGCAGAGTAGTTCTAGGAGGCAAGGTGCTTGATGATCTGGTATTGAGTGAAGCTTGTCTGATCAATTTTCCCATGGAAAAATCACTTTCTTCTTCTTCTTCTTCCTCTTCATGATCGACCTTTTCATGATTTCCCAGCTTATTCGGCAACGAAGGAGCACGATGTAAGCTGCTACTCTTAGTTAAAGATGATGTTACCTTCTTGGTCCTTGCTGGATCATTCAAACTCGCTTTGCTAGCTCGATCTTTCCTCTCCATACGAGGCGGCAAAGACGGCGTTTTCAGCAGATTCGACCTCCCGAAATCGCCATTCGACAGTTTCTTGATCGACTCGTACGTTTCCTCGTACGATTTTCCAGTTTGGTTGTTGAAGTTTGATGAGGTAGTAGTGCAAGGATCAGAGAAACTACGAGACATCTTCTTTGTTTTGGTGTCGAGTAAATTGCCAAAGAACCACTTGTCTTCTAACAGTTCTCCAGGCTCAAGTTTCTGGTTATGGTGATATTGATCTGAGAAAGAAGAAGAAGAAGAAGCATCATAGTATATATTGAGATCCATAAAGTTTTTGTTTCCGTGAGAGAAAATAAAGTGTGTGGTTCTTGAAATTTATGTGTTTGTCTGTCTGTCTGTCTTTTTATATATATGGTCGAGCTAATAGATTTGATTGGTAATTTGATTGGTTATTGACATCAAGTGCAAAAGGAGGAAAATAGTTAATTAGTTATGGTTATCTGCAAAAGCTGTCAATTTGATGATTGGGATATCGATGTCATGTGCTCTCAGATTATAACACATTTATGTTTACTCGGGTCGACCTGAGACTATGATGTATTGTCATTTATTGGCATTCATTAAGCCACTGTTTTGTTTATGATTGGCAAATTCTCATCGGTTTGATAACAATTAATTTACTATGTCACGTATGTTACAAAGACATGTAGTCATAATACTGTTTTACCTTGTCCTTATTGTGGAAAATTCCTACTTAGTTGCTAAGGTTTGTTGGCAAATTAGTATTAATTCAGTTTGACTAGCTATTAGCTTGGAATGACTTCCTCTCTTATACTAGAATAAATATAATGGGTACGTGTTCATATCACAATATTATGCGATATCGCCTCAAACATCGAAATCGAAAGGAATGCCTTTAAGAACCTTGGAACTTCGTTCCGATGGATCCCACGAATTGGAAATGTAGTACATAGCAAATATAATAGCTAATAACTGCACGAGTTACAATGGCAAGGATGGATTTCTAGACTTGATTCCGTCTAATTAAGGGCATTGTTGGACTCCAATGTAATTTAATCGCGTTATTTCTTTACTTTATTAAAGAGAAACAAAAGAATCATTGGTAATTTCATTAATTAGACCATTACCTAAGCGATACAAATATTGACGGTGATGGAAGAAGACATGGTACATGGTATTGATAGTCCATAGATTTAGAGTACACGAATCCATAATTTACATCTTTAGACAACACATATATGTCATGACTCATATGCCATGTCTTCTCAAAATTGTCTCCATCAGTACTAGAAATCTCTTAAACCTTCACTCATGAATCCAATTCTGGCCTTGGCCCTGTCTAGTGTAGTAGTGTGCAATGAGTTAAGAGTTATGGGGCAGTACATATATGTTAAATGCTAGTATTAAATTGATCGCTTTGTGTTCTACTAGAATATAATCCTCACAACTTCGCTTTTGATACATTTTGTTACGATTTTGATTAAACCTTGATTAAGCGCATAGTATCATAAGATGAATTTATCTCCTCTAAAATGATCATGGGTAACACGGATAAAGAGATCATGGTTTAAAATTTCATGAAACGTAACAAATACTTAATTGATTTTTCAGTTCATTGAAAATATGAAACATTTCGTCAAACCAATTCTTATCCATCAAAGAGACAACAGGGATCCATGGGAATGTTTTGGGCGTAATAATGAACAACCGAGGCTTGTTTTGTGTGAAATAATTGTTTCACGAGCATTATTTATGCTCATGTACTTGATTTGGGTTTTTAATTAATAATACAATTTATTTTCGGTTTCAAATAAAAAAAAATCTACTATATGAGAGTTTTGGGCGAAACGCCCTTTGCAATTCTTTTTAAGTTGAGTAATGATCACTTCTATTTTGTAGAAGATGTAACGCATGCATGCATATCCTATGTTCAGTCTTTCATTAAAAAAATATTTCCTGTGAACTTTCATTTGATGAGAATCTATAGACGGAATTGAGAAAATACATGGTATGATGTTATTGTAATTTGTTTGTATAGAAATATACAGAGCATAAACAAGGAACCCGCATAAACAATACTATTTGTAAAGAAATGTAAGATATCTATATACATCATACATCATTCATTTGTTTAATGTATTACTCCAGAGTTACTTATTTATTAGTATTAGTAGATGATGCAGATTGTGTGGTTACTGCAGATATTTATAGGTCCACAAAATATCACGAATTTGATATCAATATTTGTGTGTTTTACATAAATGCCGAAGATTAGCATATATGAGGAAAACATTTTTTTATCAATATCAATACTGTGTAACAAAAACGGCTAATAAGTGTTTAAAGAAAACAATAAAAAGTTCCCCGAAATTAAAGAAAACATAAGAAAAGTTTTGAAAAAGATGCGGTCTGATTTGACCCTTAGGATGAAGGAATTAAATCAAATAAAGGCCATACCACCTTGACAAGCGATGAGTTCTTCTCAGAAGGCTATTTTGATCCAAAACCTAGTCTTTCATCAAAATCTGACACTTTGTACGAAAACATTAAAATCTCCATAAACATTTTAGATAGTCCAACTTTTAAAAAGAAGTTAACGCCATTCATCCCGCATCAGTATATCCATATAAACATGATTTGTCAAACTTGTGGGAAGAGGTTTTTACACTTAATAGTTGACCCAGGTTGGTTTAAAATGGGGGGAATGGTAGAATATAATTAGTGAGACAAATGTTATTATACTCTCCCTCTATTTTGGATTAACTTCCCGATTCCAGATACTTTTTAAGAAAGATTGAATAAAGAAGAAAAATTGATGAATAAAATATGAAAAATAGTGAATAGAATAGGATAAAGAATTTTCATTAAGTGGAGGAATTTGATATGAGACGTATCAAAATGAAATGTGATATGATAAGATTATAGTCGGAAAAAGTTAGAGAATATGGCAAGTGTTGAGTGATTATAAATGAAGTTAGCCAGGGGTGATGAACAAGCAAGGCTGGCCAGCAGAGCCATGTGCAAATCCTCGATTCATGGTTTGCTGAACCAAGAAACCGAATTCTGACCAAATTATAATTCACATTATTTTGTTCACGTTAGGTGACAGCTGACAGATTATTAGAATATGTTAATGATATCTTAAGGCCAAAATTAGGTGTGTTAATTTGCTGGAACAGTCTCCCAGGTCCTAGGTTAAGTGACTTTTTACCTGGGATTATTGCATACAATAATAAACTGTACTGTCAACATTTCTTTTCCCTTTTCTAATATACCAAGATAGGAGTTTGGTTATTCAACTTCAAACTCAACTTAACATGAATTTTGATGCTGAGAAATAGTAACTAAACTAAAGTAGAGTTTTGTAGCTTTATATTTAATATTAAATTATGATATTAATAGAGTTTAGTAAGATATTTGAGTTTTGGAGTCGATTAATAGTAGCTGTTCAAGTAAACATAGGGTAGCATAATGGAGAAACAAACACAAAAAATTGCAAAACTCAACTCGAGTTGAGAAAAATCGACTCAAGTCGAGAGCCAATTAAACATTTAGTATATTCTTGAGAGACCAAATGAATATCGCGTATTTAATTCTGAATATCACATATGTTTAGTTTTAAATATCATGTGACTTCATTAACTATGATGCTAAATATGGAATTTTCGTAGAATGGTAGTTTTAAATATCATATGACTTCATTAACATGTGATGTTCGTACAGAAAAATGTGATGTTGATCCGGCGGTATCTCCTTTTAGACCGTCTCCAACGGTCGTTTGATGGGGTTTTATCAAACCCCATCAAGCATATGGAGATAGTCCATCCAACGTTGATAGCATTTCAAGCGGGTATGATATTTTCATACCCGTTTGATAGCAATCAAACGCCTCTTTTATATTTATTTTTTAACTTTTTTGTTTCATTTTGATTTTCTTGTTTCTGTTTTATTTGTTTTGATTTATTTGTTTTCTTTTTTCTTTTTCATTCTATTTTACATTTTATTTTCGTTTTCGTTTGTAATATTTATTTTTTTCCTTTTCATATATTTTAATATTGATAAATTATATATAGAATACAAATTATAAAATTTAATATATTCAAATTCACTAAGAAACAAACTTATTACATAAAATAAAAGTACTTCAAGAAAATAAAAAGGTTACAAATTATAAAAATTGAAAACACAAACGATAATTAAAAATATTAAAAATACAAGGATGACCTAGCAAAGACGGCCGAGGAGGATGAGGAGTAGTATTTCAATTTCATCTAGTGTTTTAAGTTTATGTAATGTAATCTTTTATCTCAAGTATTGTCATATTTTTATTAAGTATTGTATCGTTTATTCTCGAATATTGTAATTTTTTAATTTTAATTTTATATTATTTTAATTAATTAACGAAATTAAAAATAAATAAGAAGTTTGAATTATGAAGTTTTAAAAGAAAAGAAAAAGAATAGTATAGTTTAAAAAGAAATGAGAAAAGAAAATGAAAAAGTGAGTATGATAGGGTTTGAGGGTTGGAGATGAAGTGTTTGATTGAGTTTGTTGTTAGTGGAATGGTGACGTGGCAGTTTGATAGAGTTTGAGGGTTGGATATAGTATTTTATATTTAAGCGTCGCAAAGAGCAGCCTTGTGGATTCTGACATACTCTTCCTGCAACGGTCCAAGTACTGAGAATTTGAGAAATGTCAAATTGTGTGCTATGTTTTGATAATAAGCAACATTATCAAACACTAAGAAGTGGCTCATACTCCATTTTGCCCACATATCAGTTACTCCATTTTCTATGTTTGGGAAACTGCACTCAACATGACACTTCCAACTTGAGCTTTGGACCAACAAGATTAGCATGAATACTCTTATTTATACTTCTAGTATGTAAATATAATGACATAAAAACCAGCCCATCTACCCCCAAAATGTTTTGATTTCTCTTCATTCAAGCGTACACTTTCCCAATTCATTAGTCATTCTAAAGTTTATTTCAGACAATCACATTCACTTTTTAAGTACTTGCAGATTGATTATCAAAATGAAAGATAACCAAGGAAGATCACTTTTAAGTATGTGTGTGCGCGTTGATAAGAATGTTGTACCTAATGAGTGTTTGTCTTTTGTGTGGGATTAAATACACTCTTAGCTAGAAGAATGTGTTGTATTTAGCGACATGATAAATTCCACCTGCGTATGGTACCGATTAGTAGAATCAACTGTAATTTCTTAACTCTACTTTTAGTAATGTTATGTTTATGTTTCCAAAAAATAGAAAAAAGTGTAATAGCAGCTCTAGAAAATGTGACAAGTTGAGAGCTACTATTAAATACAACTAGATCGAATAGATGAGAAATTGATGGTCCATGAAGATTAATAAATTGGGGTATTCATGAGGTGAAACAGACATAACAATGTAAAGCAATAGATCGATGTACAGTGGCATTACATAGCCCATATGTACAGACACAAGATAAGGCCAAAACCAAACCAGACCAGACCAGACCACAAAAAGTGTAACATGTGAGTTTATGTGAGTGACATTCATTGGTTATTTATTATTACGTGATAGTATGTAATAAGATAAGAGGCCTATATATCTTTTGTCTTGGTTATCACATATTGCCAATCTCTTCACATGCGCTGCACTTAACTTACTCTACTCCTGCTATAATCTGTGGGCATAAGAAGCCAATCAACCATCACAGCAAGAGATTGTGACTTGTTACCAAATATGAATGGTTTGCATGTTTTCTAATGGCTTACTTCTCTTCTCTTCTTTTGGTTCTAGTAATTTGCTTTCATCACTTCAATTTCAGGGTCCCAATCATGTGGACGAAACTTGATTACATGTCACAACATATTCATGCGACACTAACTACTGTTTATATCTTTCTAATTCACTAATTATATATGTGGTGGACGAAAGTTGATAACGTACCACAACATTAATGGAGCTTCACTGGTCAAAGTAATGTGATTAGCGTTGGTATCTTTCTAATCTTAGAGCTCCCAATTATGTGGATGAAAGTCGATTAGAAATTATAATGATACTTACTAGCTCAACTAACACGATTTGCGATTACATGTCCGGTTCGTATTGCTCCATTAAATACTTTTAATTTTTTGAAAATGAGATGCTACGTGTTCGTTGATTTTAGTTTGATTGAAGAATTGAGGCACCACGTAATCAATATATTGTATATTCAATTATTTGCATTGGGTGATTATCCCTACAAAAAAGAAGTTAACAGTACGTAACATCTTAACTTAGAAGGAAAACTTATAAAAATTACAGGGACCAAAAATTAAAGGAAGGATGAACTGCATAGAGGGGTTATGTCCGGAAACAATTATCGTAATCCATTCATCTTTTTGTACTACTGCATATTAAATCATGTTGTCCATTCTACTCCATCAAGCTCAACTCAATTCTATACCTATTTTATTTTCATCCTTCTCGATCAATTTTACTCTATAACTCTATAACAGTGTATAAGAATTCAGGGGAAATGGTATAGTTTCATCTTTCCATTCTTATGTTGATAACTCTGTGTTGTACAATATTGCTTTGGTGCCTTGACACTCTATCGAAAGCAAATGGCAAGAGAATAAACATGCTCCCTTTCCTCCTTCAAGCTGAAACTACTCAGTATACCTCATTTGGTTATTACAAATTAATCCAACTTTTTTTTTAAATCGGCAAAAAAATATACTATTAAAAAACGGAATGATAATGTTTACACGAGCATAAGGAATGATTCAAATAAATAACAGACTACTAAAACCTCCACCATTTTCCTTCCACTATAGTGACTAATCAGAATCTTCCAAAGTCTTGTTTTCAAAACAAATAACAATGCTTACAAAACCTTGTAACAGCGCCAAAAAACCACACTTCACCACATACATCTTCCATCCAACAAAAAACTTGAGTCCACAAAAAGGTACAAAACCGTCAATTCCAAAAAGGACTCAAAAAGTGGCAGTTAAACAACTGCAAAGTGACACCCACCCTTGAGGAATGCTAGCAATAACATCAAACTTCTGGACTATATGCACAATCTCTAGACAGGGCTCACAGGCAAAAGGCTACTACTAAATACGGTTTTGGAATAGAAATTTAACATTGTTGGGAGAAGTTCTTCTTGCTGTTATTTGCAAAATAGCACCATCACTGAGCAACCGTTGCAATACCCTCGCGATATTCTTCGAGTCATCGATGCCCAGATGGTGGCTTCCTAATGCTTGTATCCACGTTGGTTTAACATTGAGCGCATTCCTGGCCTGCATCATATGAAACCCATTTGAAAATTTTAATTGACAAAGTAATAGATACATTACATGACATTCTACAACTACATTGCACTAATATACATATCATTACTCCCTTCAAGGGGCGTAGAGTTAAATTAGAATGTATTAGCAGAGAAAGAAACACCGGGGAAGACAACTGTTACAGTTTTATGAGGCAGGTTAGACGAGGCCACTTGTTGCATTTCCAGAACAAAGTATCATGATCATGAGTGTGTATGTATGTGTATTTCTGTTAGTCAAATAATGATATTTGTCTATGACCTTACAGATAATTTCCAGAATTCTGGTAACACAGTAAAATATAGACTTCCTCAGATGATTTGCACCAGCCAAGGACTACTGCTAAAAGTGGAGCAGTTCCACAAATTACTTTTACAATAATCTTTACCAATTATTATATCATGCCTGTGAATGAGCGATAAGAAATTCAAGGTAATTTGGGTGCACCAAACAGTGCATCAAGTGAACACATTAAAACACCAGCTTCCCACTATATATACGTACGAGATAATTGAGGCTGTGTGTGCAACTGATAGCCACTATAGCAGAATTCCAATAGCATACTTAAACCTCATTGCACACAATTGAAAGTTCAAGAAAGTGGAAATCTTGTAGACTTGAGATACTTACAGTTTGGTTATAGAAGTTCAGATAGATATCCTTTAGATTGATCCACTCCATGAAATACTGCGGATGCGGCAAGCCTGATACTTCACATTGCTGAGGAATTTTTGTCTTCACATCCCAATTCCCACTAGTACATAATAAGTAAAAGGAAGCTAGTCAAGGTGTAAAAGGGTGCTGCCCATGTGAACGAGAGATGTTTCTATCAAGAAAAAAATAAAAAAAAGAAGAAAGAAGAAGAAACCACTACCAGAAGTCCAGAACAAACCATTGATATCATAAAAAGCAAGGAAAAGGTTGGTCATTTCTCAACGATGATGCAGTTATCATAAAACACTACACACAAGTACACTGCTATTCAATATAGGAGCTTACCAAGTTACAAATGCAGCTCTATGTAGATGTCCATCTCCATTCTTCCATAACTTGTGTTCAGAGAGCCAACCTTCAAACTGTTCGATAACATCGACAAACTCTATAGCCGTATCATGCCAAACACTGCATTTATAAGCATAATGACTTAGCTTCTATTAACATATGTGGATGCCAAATTCAGAGTTACATTCCTAAGACCATCTCCAGTGATGTATTACCACTGGAGTTCATCCCAGGTGAAACCCCCAGTGGCGTTTCACCCGGCATGATAGTTCATAACTGTATGAACTCCTTTTTTTCCTTCTTCTTCTACTCTTTTCTTTTATTCTTTTCTTTGTTTTAATGTTTGTTTCTTTTTTATTTTTTTTATATTCTTTCTTCATTTTAGATATAATAATAATACTTGAAACAAGCATAACAACTTGTACATAAACATGACTTGTACAATTTAAAATGAAAATTACTAGAAATTAAAAGCACGTGCAAAATTAAAAAAAAAAAAAAAATTACAAATCATTAAGAAAAGTAAAATGCACTTGGAAACTGAAAATTATTTGAACATACTTATCATCCACCCTACGATTTTGTCATATGCGTGTCTGATTAATAGGAATAGGATTTGTACGTGACCTTTTCATTTATCGTATACACATGAGTTTTAAATTGTAGAATCTGTTTTAATTTTTACAAACAAGTATTGTAATTTTTATTATCAAGTATTGTATATTTTTAAGATTAATCTGATGTTATTATAATTAATTAACAAGAATGAAGTTTAAAAATTGATATAAAAGTGCAGTTTTAAAAAGAAAAGAAATTTTGCAGTATTTTTTGGTTTTTGGGGAGTCAGTGGAATGTTATTCTTGAGCATCTTCAACCAGTAAAAACCATTGGAAAGACAACTAAGCTAAGACGAATTAGATTCTGAATTCAGACATGAGATTTCAAATGATCAGATAATTCCAAATTCCTCGAACAACTATAAACCTGACACAACCATCATCCACCCATGACCCCATAATAAGCTTAGGAATTCAGGAAAGAGTTATTGTAATGAAGTAAAGGGAAAATAAGAGATGGTGCAAATTTTAGAATCCCTTGGTCACTTAATCTAGTGGCGCTTAGCCTCATGTAAGCCTGAGCAGGATCTCTACCAAATACTCAGGCATAGATAACAGACCTCGTCTGTTCTAAACTTACCACGAAGAGAAATAACATTTAGTTGAGTGAGTGAACAAAAAGTAAGTACGCCCGGACAATGGCGCAGCTCAGTTGGTAGCCCAAGCCCCACCCCACCCCAAAAAAAAAAAGGAAGGAAAAACTAATAGGTTACAGTTGGAAAAATTCTAAAATACAGAAAAACAGGTTGAAACAAAAACTTATAACATGATAGTCTTCGACAGATCACGACTCACGGGCTAGAAAACCTTACAGTCTATGAAAAAACATGAAAAGATCGAAATAGTTAAGAAGGGCCTGAGACAATACCGATCAACACCAAACTTCCCATATTTTCCTTCAATATACTGGTTAATTCTTTGCTCACTCATCCTCGTTGGCCTCACAAACCTACGAGCATACAAGGGGAAACAAAAGAGGATGTTATACAATTAGTGATATAAAACCAGTGTTGTACTTTGCATGTTTATTAAAACTAAGAAAGGATGTTGTGGTCAAACTAAAACTAATATGTATCACATAGTAGTTTAGTAGGCTCATTACACTAGGCTAGATAAATAAGAATCATAACAACGTTCTACCGTAATCCATTACACATTAATGACATGAATCATGTACGTGGAGAATCTCTAAAGTAATATAGACCGCAGAATTATCCAGAGTTCTTGACATTCCTACTGACTTACATAGTTATTGTTCCCGGATAGCGGCGCGGAGCGGCCGACCCCCTATAGCGGGTAGCGGATGACCGCTATTCGAAGTATCTCACATACTTGTAATAAAAATTATATAGTACTCATAATGTTCATAAGTATGCAAACAAATACCCAAAATCCAAGAAATTACTAATAATCACCAAAATGACTCATCATTTTTCATCACCAAAATCATCCAACAATTCCTCCTCCTCAAGATGACCTCTTCCATTTCTTAATTCACCTGAAGCAGCATCTTAATTCGCCCTAAACCCTCTTAATTCGACCCAAAACCCTCTTAATTCACCTGCATTTGAATAGCGGCCGCTCCGTGTAGCAGAGCGTTGCGGCCCTTCTGGCAGCTATTTGATCTGATGCGCTCCGTGGCAGGGCGGCCAAAGCTCCTGGCGTTGAGCGGCGCGCTATTCTTGACAAGTGGCGCAATCGATAACTATGCTGACTTACATAGCGGGGAACCTTAGCTAGAAAAGTTGTCTTTTTGTGTAATTTGAGATGAAACTGTATGATCACCTAAAAGAAGTATATACATAGAGCAGCAATTGCAAAACGATAACAAAAAAAACTTGTCTTATTGTTGAGGGGAAAATCCAAAGAAGGTACCTTAAGTTGTTACATTTCGTGTTTTGGTACCTTATTTTGTCATAATCCGATTTTGATACCTTAAAATGCATTATTGTCCAATTTAAGTACCCCATGACACGTGGCGGCTTATTTACGACCGTGTCACTTTAAAAATACATAAATACGTAGGACTAAAATGTAATATGGTAGATCTTTGTTAATTTCACATCGATCCTATTTTTATTGAAAATTTTCAAAATTACCCCATAACCTTTGAAATAAAAAAAATTAAATAAATTAAAAAAAAAAAAAGAAAGAAAAATCCTACAGACTTCTTCCATGGCAGTCCACTTCTGCCATGGAGTTTCCATAATCGATCCACAAGAAGCTCAATCTCGATTCTGTCACTCAACATATAGTAATGGGATGCAAAATTTTGCTGCAAAAAGTTGGAAAACCCAAGAACTATGCACCAGAGAATACTATAGCTAATTTAGCTTTTCCCCCTACTAAATTGGGTTCCAGAATGCTGGTTAAGTGTTGCAATCTAATGGGATTATTATGTAAAGGGAAAGCAAGGGAGTTCTGATTGAGGACTTTAGTCGAACAGTTGGTGGGCATTTTGGGTGAAGTAAAGATTGCAAAAGCAATGGATTATTTTGAACTGGAATTAATTGACTACACGAAATTTAGCTGAATCCACTCTACTGTAACGAGAAGAAAAGGAAGAAAATTATCATACCTGCATCAAGCTCCGATTCCATGATGATCCGCCATGGAAACTCCATAACCCGATCTGCCGTGGAACTCCATGCAATCGACCATGGAAACTCCATCAGAACTTCCATGGCAGAAAATGCCAATTTTTTTTTTTTTTAACTTTTTAAATTTTTTTTTTGGTTTTAAAATTTTCATTTTATCAAATGGGGCTAATTCATAATTATTCAAATCAATGCGGTCTTATTGGAGTTAACATAAATTATTTTATTTGTAATTTCACCCATTAAAATTTTAAAATTGCAATGTGATACGTGTCGCTTAATTAAGCTGCCACGTGTCAAATTGGTACCGTATTTGTGACAAAAGTCAATTAAAGGTACCAAAATCGGATTGTGACAAAATAAGGTACCAAAAGGCGAAATGTAACAACTTAAGGTACCTTTTATGGATTTTTCCCTATTGTTGAGCAAGGAAAAGTGATGATAAATTCCATCAAATACTACTTATAATCTACATGAATGTTTTGTATTGATGCAAATGTAGGAGTTGCCATTTTTAAAAAATTTAACATTAAGTTGTCTTGAAACGCAACAAACAAAGTAGTGCAAGCAACTCAATTGATCATACAACTTAATATAACTTACACCTTATGAGCATTAATCTGATGAAACCTCAACACGAAACAAAGAAGCAAATTCCCGTAAGTTGTAAACATCAAGATTTTACTAATATAAAGTAAAACCATATACCTCCCACCCCTTCCACAAGTGTATGGCACACTCACCCTAGTGGTGTGATTTTACTACAGTATTATTTACTAAAAAAATGAAGTTACAAGACTTGCTCAACAATGAAAGGAACAAATTTAATTATGATTTATGCAAGTAGAGCTACCTGTGAAAGAAATCGACGACCTCCATAGTTTTGGCATCAAATAACAAAACAGGAAACTCTAAAATCTCGACTTTCCCCTCCAAATCCAAAACAAGAAAGTAATCAAATTGTTGAGGTTGCAAGCGGTTAATCAAGCCAAAGGAGTTTTCGACAGCACAGCTATGACTGAACTTGTCCATATGCAATGCATCATCCATCTACAAATGAGGGAGGAGTCGGTTAACAAAAAACAAGAGTGAGTGAGTGTATTGAAAAAAAAATTGAATCTTTGTAACATAACTGAATCTTTACCATAGTACACCTGCCTTGAGTGTAGTAAAGGCAAATGGGTTTCCAGGTGAAAGCCGTGGCTGTTCTGGGCAGTTGGGAATTGGAAGAGGTTGATTCTTGTTCGTCCATGGCGATGGAAGCACTTGTTCTGAATGTTGGCCTCCGATGAAAAGGATGATTGTTATTGATATGGGAGGAGAAAGGTAATGGTGGCAGAGGTGAAGAAGAAGAAGGCGGCGGCCAAGGGAGAGGATTACGGCGAAGCAAAGGGCGGCCCCAAGTTGTCATCTCTTGGTTCACTTGGAAAAAACAAAGAAAGAAGCAGTTTTACCCGAGTAGTAGTGTTCAGGATGATGAATTGCGGAGCTCTTTTGCTGGGATTTGAAGCACTGCGTTTGGTAGTTGGTACAGTTGTTGTTTGGTTAATAAACAAAACAATTCTTTTTGGGCTCTCCGGACTAAAATTGTGGGGCAACTTCCTGATTGCTCGACTGGGCCGACGTGGCGGTTATTGAGCCAAAATGTATGGACCATTTTTCGGTTGTTTACTAATGCCCAATTCATATGCCTACTGTGAACCAAAATCACTATTGATTCACACAAATCACGAGCTGGGTTTGAGACAATCAATTGAAGACCTCATTGAGCCGACAACCTTTCGACGTCTAATAATTCACAATAGACATCTCACGTATATTGAAAAATATACAATTAATTAGTGACATTATAGAAATAGTCACCCCTCTTAAAGTGACACTTCATAGGAAATGTTATTAAAGTTTAATATGTAACCTAAAATAACAATCAATAACACTTTCTATGGTCATTAAATCCCATGTTTGTAGTAGTGTAACTAAATCACAATTCACATAACAAAATGCTTAAACAATTTATTAGCACTCACACATCAATAATTTGGTTCGGGTGTCGGTTTTTTAGTTTGTTTTGCTCTTTGATTAAGTAGTAATGTGTGTTGTATCGTGTATGTTTCTTGACTTAATGGCATGCCTTGTGCCATTGAGTCTTTTGGTGGAATATACTACTTTAATCTTTTTAAAAAAGATAAAACACACACACATGTAAATGTAGTATATCTTGGTAGTCAGGCGGTTGGCATCAAATCCACCGCCACCCATTAGTGGCGGGTTGCCAAAACATTAATGGCGGTTTGTACCAAATGATTAACTTGGCGTGAGTCGGTTGAGCAATGGCGGGCGGTTATTTTTTTTGTACACCCCTACCGTCACTCTTCACTAAGTCTTTGCTTAGGAACATGGCCCGACTCTGGCCCAGTCATTAGAGCACTACCAATGAAGGGTTTCAAGGCTTCAAACTATTGAAAGCCTTAAAAAGTATTTCAACGAGACTTTTAATGAGTTACTAACTAGTAACCCATGAGTTTTGGATACTAATTAGTAGTCCTCCAAAATTCTCATGACTACCGTGAGGTATCAAATATGATGTCCATGTATAATGTGGTACCTATTTTTTTGGTTTCTAAGTTCTAGCATTGTGAGTATCAAATTAGCGGGGCTTCTATTGAAAATCTTCACATTAAAAAAAAAAGGTTAGAATCCCCTAAAAAAGAAATCCCAACCATTGCTAGTGGCATATGTTACTTTGGGCCCTTTTAGTTTTGGTGAAACTGGCTCGGAGATTAATGAAGGTGAGATGCGGCCAAGTACTTGTGTGACTTTGGCCAGTCAACCAGGCTCGGTCCTTTACATTCAACCTTCCCATTGGGACTTGGGAGAGCCGGTTCAGATTAAGAAGCCAGTAGCCCTGGTAAGTTCTCAGTCTCGTCCATACTTAGGTGGCTCTAGGCTCTAGCTAGCTGTACTTAATTCTACTCATCACCATTGCTTGAGATAATTTTTCATAGCTGCTTGCAACAAATTCTCTTAATCTGGCATTCTCTCAACTCTGGCTATAAAAGGATTCTTTGATCAACACGCAAAAATTGTTAAAGAAGTTTTTGTTTTCCATTTAATGCATCTCATAGTATTAAGTATTAACGTTCATAAACATGGGCAAAAATTAGAATTCTTCATACAAATTCGATCTTAATTCTGTGTATCTGTACTTTGCAAAACAGATATCGAAACAAGTTTTTCGGGTTCAGAAAACACAGGCCATTTGGAGGGTCAAAGCATTCCTCCTCAGTTTAGTTCGCTATTGATCCCTGTTGCGACGCTTGTTCTTCCATTGATTTCTTGCGAGCGACCATTGTTCTTGTGGTGTTGTTTCTGTACCTGAGTTGAGTTGCTACACCCGCCAATAATTTCGACTCCTCAAATTTGTTGCCACTTATCATCATCATCATCCTTGTACCCTGCATTATTCCCATCGATCTCGACTTACTAACCGTAGGCATTATCCTCGTCATACTCCTGCCTAAACCCATTCTACTACTATCCTCCACATCCGGTGCCGAAAACTTGATCTCCCTCTCCCTTGTCACACTCGCACCAACAGATTTCGATCTCACCACACGACGATTCCCACTAAACCTACCCCGAACCCTCACATTCGACTCCTCCAACGGCTCATACTCCGCAACAACCCGCCCTATCTCAATACAACCACCCTATAAACCCCATTCTCTTCATCCTCCTACACCCCTTCAAACCTCCACCACCTCCCTCATCTCCGGCCGTTTCTCCGCCTTCGAACTCCACACCTTCCCGCCAAAATTGCAACTCTCCTCAAAACCTCTTCATCCTCCAGCACCGGAATCCTCGGATCACAAATCCCCAAATAATCACCGGACCTAATCGCCGGAACCGCCCAATCCACCACGGAAGGCGGACTATACTCGACATCAATCGCTTTTCGACCGGTTACGATCTCCATCATCAGTATACCGAAGCTGAATACATCCAATTTGGAGCTCAGATCGGCTGGCAAAAGGTAGCTCGGGTCTAGGTACCCTAGCGTCCCAGCCGGTGGGGTACACTTGACACGAACATCCTCCACGTGCCCTCTCAAAGCCAAGCCGAAATCACTGAGCCGGCAATTGAACCGGCTGTCAATCAACACGTTCGACGATTTGATATCCCGGTGGATTATCGGCGGGTCGGATTCGTGTAGAAACAGAACCGCCCGAGCGATCTGGAGCATGAACCGGGTTCGCTTCGCCCAGCTAAGCGGCAGTTTGTCTGGACCGTGAAGCAAGTCGTGTAGAGAACCGTTTTTCATATACTCGACAAGGATTAATTTCCGGTTCAGCTCAGTTGAGAATCCGAGTAAATTGACGATTCGAGGGTGGTAGATTGTTGATAAAATCTCGATTTCGTTTTCTGCGGCCGAATTGGGCTGCGTTTGGCGATAGAGCTTCACAGCGGCGGTGGCGGTGAGTTTGGGGGTTTTGAGATGGGTTAAGTAGACGGATCCGAAGCTGCCTTTTCCGAGGAGGTTTTCGGAGGAGATGGAAGATTGGAGAAGAGAGTAGTCGAATTGGTGGATGGTGTAAGGCCTTGTATTGGATGATTTGGAGAGTTTGGTTTTGGGTAGGAGATCGTCCCAATTGGATGAATCGCAGGTGGAGATTGCAGAGTGGGCATTGCAAGAAAGGTAACCCATGGTTGTTGGAAGGTGGTGGAGAAGTGTGGAATTTGAAGGCCATGGCGGAATGGGAAGACTGGAGTGGGGTAGAAACAAGTAAAGATGAATAAAGAAAGGAATTTAAAGTTTGGTTTGGTATTCTGTTTTACAGCTTTTGCATGTTTTCTTGTTTTTCTTGAGATTAGAGCGGTGAGTAATGTGAAAGGAGGAATTGTGGGGTTGCTATTTTTGAAAATTGAATCCAGTGGGTGCTAATTTAGTTGATGTTATTATCGAGATAGTACTTCCTAAGTTCAGAGAACTTATCTTTCCGTCATCGATTTAAATGCTTTATGCGGAATCTAGCACAAAATTTAATAAAATAAATAAATAAAGTATGAGATACGGTGATAAAGTAGAAAAAAGAATAAATGAAATAGGACAAATATAATTTTTTCTACTACTGACGTCTTCTTATTACAGTCTTTATAATGTGTTGTTGTCTGCGTCTGACATTTAATGCGTATAATACAATGGTACAACTGTTTTAAAAGCAAAGGTAGTGCGGCGTCTGGTAGAAAGCGAATAAATTAGAAGATATAGTGCATAAATTAAAAAAGTGATTTTTCATTTAAAGAATGAGAATATAAAGTTGAGATGGACAAAAATGGAATGCGGGGAGATAAAACTGGGACATAGGGAGTACATTAGTGTTAGTGTGCAGTTTTATGCGAAAAGTTAATGTAATGACATACTGCATATGTTTCACTAAAAGTGTTACACTACAAAAATACCTTTGTTTGCCGATCAAATGTGACTCTGGCGACGGATCGAGCGACAATAACAATTAATTAACGCCCACGAGCTAATGGCGACGGATAGATAATTAAATCGTCAATTCGCGATGGATTGGACGACGGATTATATTGTTTGACTTTTTTTTTAAAATCGATTATTGGTGACGGATAGATTCTATCCGTCGCCAAATATAACGACAGATAGAATCTATCCGTCGCTATATTTGGCGACGGATAGAAGCGATCCGTCATAATATTCGAATTAGTAGCGGAATCTCAAATTAGTCACTAATTCCGTCTAATTTTTTAATTTTTTAGATATTAATCCCTGTTTTTCGTATTTCACATATTTAATCAATATAATGCTCGATAAATAATACGGAAAATATTTCAATAAATGATAAATAAAAAATGTAATATCCGAATAAGTCTAAATTATCCGAACAAATCTAGATAAAATAAATCCGAATGTACATAGTACATATACATATATCTAGCTACCATCCGGGAGAAATTTGGTGAGCAAGGACATGGCTGCTCCATCTGTAGAAGAAAGGCGCTCGGTCTCCTCCCTTTGTTCTCTGGCGTGCCGCTCCATCTCTTGAGTTAGGCTGACTTTGTTCCGGACTGCGCTTTGCACAATTCAAGAGACACAGTCTGTTTATGGCAGACGTCTAGGCTATTTGGGATGATGATGAGGAGCACCGGACTATGACTCAAGCCAAGGCTCCAGTCCATATATTAATCCTTTGTTGTCGGTTTGTTGACCTCTAGGAAGATGTTGTCAACTTGCTCGATTGACAACATCACCGTCTCGTCCTCTGCCTGCATACACGAGAATCAACCTCGACTGAAATCGTAAATAGCGAGATATCATGATCGATTCTTGTTTTTACAAAATAACTTGTAATAGTGTACAAATATGAAATTTAAGCAACATAAACATACGGAATAGGCGAGGCCGATCGGTCCATACCCCATACCTTGGCCTTCTTGAAGATGTCATACTTGGATGTCACCTCCCGTGCGTCTGAACAACATATATAGTCGACAATTTATCATCTCACAATTAAGTACTCGGACACCGATACATACGTAATGCTAGATTGAAAAAAAACATATATATACATATATACCGATTGGTAATAATCGGTGTGATGAATCGCCTCCCGAGGTGGTGAACGACCCTTCTGCCGCATCGGTGAGGCGTCGGTTACATGCATTGGTGTAAGCGATATCTGGACATCGATTCGGCGCGATGAAGCATCCCAAAGGCCCACTCCTGCATCGACTTTGTAGAGGCATTGGGCCACCCCGATCCCGAATGGCCTTCCACGAACAGACCATATCCCTGTACAGTTTAGATCCCACAGTCTCGTAAACACGCCAAATCTGTGGAATCAACCTGCTGGGAATGAAGTACTCCTTCTACATTCCCAATTTCACACAACATCCAAAGTTAATGCATATATAACGTCACAGATATGGTGACTAACAACATCACCCAAACAAAGTGGCTAACATACCACCCACATTGTCCTAAATTTTACTAACACAATGGTGACTAACATATCACCCAAACAAAATGGCTAACATACCACTCACATATAGTGGCTAACATACCACTCACATTGTCCTAAATTCTACTGCAACAATGGTGACTAACATATCACCCAAATAGAGTGGCTAACATACCACTCACATATAGTGGCTAACATACCACTCACATTGTCCTAAATTTTACTAACACAAAGGTGACTAACATATCACCCAAATAAAGTGGCTAACATACCACTCACATACAGTGTCTAACATACCACTCATATTAAAACGATTATAATTACAAACAAACGAATGTCATATTTTAACTTACCCTCAGCTCATCAAAGTACTCGGCCCTCATGCGGTCCGAGATGTGAGACCAACACTCACCACCCTGCCCCGGTGGCTCTCTCCTGCTCCAGAAGATGTCACCTAGTTTGTTGTGGACCTCCCGAGGCCATAAACTGTTGTCAACGTATAAGATACATGAAACAAATATATATTACTTTAGTACAACAATTTATACTTGTCAACTATCATAAGTTATGTTTTACATATTTAAGAAGAATGTATATATACTTACTTGGCAGGACCAACAAGAAAAATCACAGGCAAGCCGTTCCACGTGACGGTGGGATGATGTGGATCGAACATGAGGTAGGGGCAATCGTCATGGTCGCCCTCCTGTATGTCTCTGTGCTGGCTGGTAGAGCCCCGGCTGCTCTCTCCTGCTGGGGGGGGGGGGGTCTCAGGAATCCGAGACCTGCTGCCCTGACTACCAGAGCCCTCCCCCCTCCCCCTCTGAACCTGTCCCCGACCCAGCACTATCATGTGTGTGGGGGGGGGGGGGGGCGATAGGTGCGTGGTCTCTGTCGCGGCATCAACAAAAACATGTAACAAATACAATAAAATGTGTTAGAAGCAGTTACAATACAGAACAAATTATAATAACACATATAATTACTCAAGTGCTATCAACTACTAACTAGTTATAATACACATATATAATATACCATTATCGCCGTCATCTAAGTCTACATATTGGTCCTCGTTCATTGTATACTTTTTTAACCTGTTCCATTTGATTAGATCGTAATTAATTTATTAGATCGATTCCAATTCGGATAAGAAGATTGTAGAGATTAATTGTTAACTATTATACGTTCCTTATAAATTAATTATTAAGTATTCGATATGTTACAAAATTTATTAAGTGTTTTACTACTACGAGTTATAAATTATAAATTACACGTTAATATAATCAACATATTATCCGTCGCTCAAAACACTTAACTAAATCCTCGTTATCTAGTACATATACGAATTTATCAAATCAACCAAAACTACTACATACATACATACATATCAAATTAACTAAACTAACTACATACATATCAAATTACACATACATATCGAATTAACTAAACTAACTACATACATAATTAATTAACATACATACTTATCAAATTAACATACATACATTCATATCAAATTAACTAAACTAACTATCAAATTACATATACAAATCAAATTAATCAAATTACATATACATATCAAATTACATATAATTGATCAAATTAACTAATCAAGCTACTACATACTTCATATAAACATACAATTGATAATAAGTAGTCAAAAATCAAAAAAATCCCAAATTTCAAAAAGTTAGGGTTTAGCCAAAGAAAGGAAGAAGAGAAGAGCGAAAATGAAGCTTACGCTTCTTCTCCGTCTAAAACCCACATGGGCGACGGATCGTGTCAAAATCGGCCGAGCGAGCCGTCGCTGCAGGAGCGCCGGATAGTTATCTGTTGCCCCCGAGCGATGGATACTTTATCCGTCGGATACGTTTTATTTTTTTAAATTTTAAATAGAAATATTAACGACGGATAAATTATCCGTCGTTAATATTTAATTTATTTTTTTTTAAAGTCAAAGTATGGGCGACGGATTAATAAAATCCATCGCCCATATAGCGACGGATAATGTTATCCGTAAGCGACGGATAACTAGTATCCGTCGCTAGGTTTGGCGACGGATAAAATCCGTCGCCAAACTTAGTGATCCGTCGTTATGGGGTGACGGATAAAATCCATCGCCCCATAACGTCGTTTTTTAATGATTTTCTTGTAGTGTTACATTTCATTTTATGGAAATTAATTTCATAATAAAACTCATTTTTAACCACACAATTTTGGGACCACGTGTACTTTTACACTCGATTAATATCTTATACTCATTCCTAACCACATAATTTTGGAGACCACATATACTTTTATACATGTGTCTTAAAAATTGTGTCCAACACAATTGTTACACTTTTAGTGAAACTGAGGGAGTAATATAAAAAAATGGAAAAAAAAGTACTTTTAATGGTAAAATATATAATATGATTGTAAAGTTGAGATTGTTTATTAATATTTGTTGAGTGTAGGGTAGCTTCCTTTTTTGGTAATGTATGAAATTCTGTTGGACGGCCAAAATGAAAAAATGTATAAAGTTTTGCGGGACAGGTGAAGGGAGTAATATTTAATGAGAGGAGTATCCATTTTTTAAGTCAGACTCAAACACCAATAGGGATATAATTTGGTCTGACCCGTTAATCAAATTAACTGGTTCCAAACTTGAACACATATTAAGTTCGAACTCAACGTAATTATATAAGTTTTTCGAGTTCGTTACTAGAACATACATATAAATATAAAAAATATACATTACATCGATCCTATTGAATATAGTCGAGCATTAACGAGACGAATCCTACTCCGATAACAAAACGAGGATCAAGTTAAGCTCTAGTGTCGTACCAAATGAGTCAAGTCGAGCCCTCAATAAAGCTCCACTCTCTTGACAAACTATAATCACTCAATCAACAAACAAGGTCAATTTTGGCGACAATAAATCATACTTCCTCCGTCTCGGAGAACTTCATACATTAGCGTTGTCGCGTAGTTTTATGTAAAGTTAAAGTAATAATAAAACATGAAAAAGGGTGGGGAAAAAAGTGTAATTTTAATGTCAAAATATGTAATTTGTGTGGAAAAATAAGATTGTTTGTTTAAGTATTTTTTTGATGTGGTGTAGGTTCATGTTTTAGTAATATATGAAGTTATGTGGACGATTAAAAATTGAAATATACTGTATAAAGTTATGACGGGAAGTATATTGCATCACGAAGTATTTTTTGAAGTTATATCAGTATGGAAGTATATTAATATTATTTTGTAAGTGTAATATCTTTAAATAATTATTTTGATCAAATTAAAATAATTTTTTTGGGAATGATAAACGCTCGAAAGGTGAATCTCTCTATAATGAATATCATATCCCATAATACGCCAGACAGCTTCAGATGCGGATACATAGCGACAGTCGACATAATCCTTCACCTCGTTATCCACAGTTATTTTTGCGCCTATCCTGTCAACACCTTTGTTGACGTACTTGAATATATATTTTATTGAATTGGTCTTATTGCACCATTCAACATTATTGTGTGCTTGGTACTTCATTGATAGAAAGGGATTGTGCGGAACAATGAACCTGTGTAAGTGTATTAAATGATTCTAGTTATTAAGACATAAGTGCAAATAAGTTACTAATAAATAAGATATTTTGAATATAGTAAATTGACTGTTAAAGTACTATAATTGATGTTTAAATGTACCTATTATTCCGTTCTTTTCAATAGTTGCACCTATATCACGTATCCTGTAGACCGGGTATCCATTGCCATAAAAAAATACTCCCTCCATTTAAGAGAAAGTGTTACATTTTGACTTTGATCGGTCAACTGTCTTCGAGTTTGACCACAAATTACTCATAAACGATAATAGTATATAATTTAATAAAATCATATAATAAAAATTTAATTACTAAATTTTCATTATATAATTTTAATAATTTATTTATTAATATCGTTTAAGAGTAAATTGTGGTCAAACGTGAAACGATTGACCTAAAATAATAAAATGTAACACTTTTCTGAAAATGGAGAATGTCGCTCATTAAAAAACTTTGGGAATTTCTTAGAGCATTTTCTCCCATCATGCATACACGGTGAAGTTGTATTCAATGGTCCGCACGGACCATGGACCATGTACTCATATACGACCTTGTACAACTCCGAATTGAGTTCCTTATCTGGTATCTCGGTGGATATGAATTCATCTATATCACCTGCATACATGTTTATGTCACCTCGATCTACCTAGAGCAGAAGTCCACGTTTCTGAAACTCAATAGTGTACACAACTACAAAATAAAAATTTTGAAATTACGATAATGACTAAAATTTAACTAAATAATAAAATGCTTGTAAATTAAACACTATACACGGCTGATATGAGTAGTTACCTCCTATTGCCTTTCCAAAAACATTTTTTTGACTTCAAGTCTCTGATAAGCTGGTCCAACTTCATCTTGAAGACGCGACTCAAAATGTCAGGTCTATCCTTGGGTCGTAGACCCTTAGACTCCACGAAGCGTGTGATCTCAGGCCATTTTTTATTGCATGTAAATGTAATGAACATCTCCAAGTATCCTATACTCTTGCATATGGACATAGTGTCCTGGAAATTTTGAACCATGTACCTTGGACCTCCAACAAATGAAGATGGAAGAACAAAGCGTTTGCCAACGTTTCCTATCGGATCGTTAGGATCTATATCACATGTTCTAATGGCATCATCGAGTGAATTATAGTTATCAGATCTTAATAATGGTTGATTCCTCATAATGAATGAAAGCCTTTGTGATTCCATCATCATATAACCATCTACTATAAACTGCTGGAACAATTTCCTACTCAGGCTCTGTTCTTTTCAACTGAAATTCTTGGTGAGGCTGAATGGCCAAGCGAAACTAAGCGATGAGGCGAATGAAGAAATTATTGTGTAATAATAATAACAATTATATGATGGTATATATAATCACAATTAAAAAAATATATTATTTTTGTCATCTTTCACATTCTTCCTACTTTTTACGTCACTTTACATTTTTATTTATTATTGTATAACAAACTTTAAAACCAACCGCGTGGAAAATAATATGAGACTGATAACTCGATTAAAACCGAATTTTAATCGTCGTATAAACTGTCTTTGTCTATTTTTTTTTTGAATCGGTGAAATTTATTACAACTTGAAAACATTTACAAGAGTATGGACAATGTTCGGCAAATAAAATAATTAAAAGCTTAACCAAAATCACTTGTCCATAAACCATGCACAAGCTCGTGTTAACAACTTTACATCAACACTCTTTTTTCCCCATCCATGAATTATGTAAAATAGTACTCGTATTACCAATGACCAAAATTTTGTTATATACAAGGCGGAGGGTATGTTACAATTGTTGTCTTATTATGTGCTTATGATTTTGGTGGAAAATACTACTTGGTGGACTCTGGATATCCTAATACCATGGTTATCTCCCCGATTAAGGACCCGATGTAAGATATCATATTCGGACTTTAAGAAGAAAAGCGTTCTTAAAGGGATGTCGAGCATTTTAACTATCGACACTCTTCATTACGAACTACTATTGAAAGAGCCTTGGTGACTTGAAAATGAGATGGAAGGTCCTTTATCGATGCCTCAAATGGAAGACACATATCAAATATACGTGATTGTTGCTACCTTCACTCTTCATAATTTTATGCATGTGTAAACTTGAAATACCAATTTTGCAACATGATATCAATGTCCAAGATGGAGTGGATAATGATTTATTGAACGACAAGGAAAGAAAGCGATGAGCAAGTGTGTGAGGAGATAACATTGAGAATTTGGCGCTCTATTCCGAGCGATATAGAGCAGGAAGATAATATAAGTCAGGAAGATAATATGGAGGAATAAATGCCATTTTTCAATATTTGTGATATATAATATTATTTTTATAAAGTTTGGTCCGACTTTTGGTTTGGTTTAACTTGTTTTGGAGTTTTTGAACATGTAGATTTTTTGTTAGTTCAAATTGTAACTATACTCTTTATTTCATTGATCTACTAAAAGTCGTATTAAAAAGAAAGAAAGAAAAAAAGTTGAAAATAACTCAATTGGATAAATTTTCTTATTTTCCCCGTACAAAATATCGGGTGTGTAAATAAATGATAAAATAATAATAATAATAATAATAATATTATTATTATTATTATTATTATTATTATTATTATTATTAACAACAACAACAACAACAACAGCAACAACAACGACAATAATAATAATAATATGAATTTAATGGTAATGGCGAATGGGTAAGCTGAGCGAAAAGAGTTTTCGGTTGAAGAGCCTCCGATGGTATGGTCGGTGCCTCATTATATCCTTTAGATCGTCAACAATAGATGGGTCAATCGCAACAGTACTTTTTGTTCTGCAAGATAAAGTGTTATTATTAACATAATAAGATACAATATCAACAAATAATCAAGCGATATATGTAAATCGTTTAAAACTAATTTTATACCTACTACTTTGATAATGCGGTTTAGACTTTAGATTATTCAGTTTATTAGGCTTTATCTGCAAGAGATCGATGAAGCCGTAACAGGAAATCGTTGATTTAAAATTAGTTTGTTAAATCAGAGATTTAAAAATAGTTTGTTGATGACTTCGTCAGTCATTATAGTGATGGAAGTTGAAGTTTAATGTTTTCAGTTTGAAACTTGATATTATCCTTTATTTATTTTCACATCCATTTATAAATTTATATCGATATTTGTTCGTTTTACGATAGGTGTCCTAACTACATTTTGGCAATATGGAATCTTATGTTCACGGATTAGATGATCGGGTATAACGAATTATTAATCATTTGCCAGCAAGTGAATAAAAAATCAAGTGTAAAGTTAAATGAACCTCGTAACTCATAAGTGATTAGATTATCATAAGTAAAGATTTCTGGTGTTAAGAGTGGGGTTTTCTATTCTCAGGTGTGTTTTGTACCGATTTGAACATAGTTATCCGTTATATGATCGCCACGTGGCACTTAATTGAATCTCAACCATCAGTTTTGGTTCGAAGTCATTCTATCTATAATTTTAAGTACGACAGGTTATAAAATAATTTTATAATACTCACAAAATATAAATTGATCATATTGCCCTTATAAAAAATTATATTTTTAAAGAAAAAATATATAATAAATTATATCAATATTGTAAAATAATACATATAACCTTAATTAACAAACACAATAGTTGATACAAATCCCAGTTTCGTCAAAATGTTAAACCTAATCACATCTTTCGCCTTCTTCGAGAATTTCTTTTCCTTTCTTACAGACATGGAAGACTACCATGTCAAATCCAAGGAAACTTCTGTGTCTATAGTATTTTAGTCCCAATCTTGATTCCGTAACATTATTGAAAGTGTGATTGATTACTAGTAATAACTACTCAATTAATTAATCTATTGTTTTGTGTTTATAATTCAACTCTCTTGAACACGATTTGAACGGACGACGGAGGGAGAATTGCCGTTCTGGTTGACGGTTGACGGACGGACAGACAATTGCCGTTCTGGGTTCTGATTGAAGACGATGATGAGCATTATTGATTCTTTTTATGTTAATGTAAAGGTAGGGTTCTGATTGTATATAATAAAATTTATTTATTAAATTTAATTAATATTGAATAAGGGTATAATAGTACATCTATTTTTAACTATTAAAATATAATTAATATTACATAATTTGCAAGATCGTACCTGGCGATCATCTAACGGAGACCTGTATTCAGGTCGGTACGAAGCCAACCTGAAAATAGAAAAGCCCAGAAGAGTTTTACATAGATGAGGATAGTTTTAAGTTTATTTAATATGTCGTTAATGTTTTAAAATTAAAACATTTTTCTAATTTTCATTTTCATTTTCATTTTATGTTGATGTAAAACAGTTTGAACATAAATTTATATTTTCGTATAAAAATATTATTAGTAAAAAACGACTCTGTGTTATGGCAATGACACGCTCTTGAAATGTACTCTATTAGACCATCTCCAATGATTCTTGACTTAGCCACTTTCTCTCTATACGTCGACGTTCCACCATTACTCGACTTTGCAACTCTTCACAATTCTCTTTCAACGGTGAAGTAAAATCTATTTTCTTTTAACATTTCTTTCAAACTTAATTATTCATTTCATTTTCTTTTCTCATTTCCTTTTAAACTTTATTCTTGACTTTATTTTAAATGTAGTTAATTAATTATAACAAAATTACATTAATTTTTTTAAAATACATTACTTGAAAATAAAAATTACATTACTTAAAAAACTACAATACTTAAAATTGAAAATTACAACACTTGAAATTGAAAATTAAAATAATTAAAAATGAAAATTACAACAATTAAAATTCTACATTTTACAAGTGTGATTTTAATATGTATTTTAAATTTTAGAAGTAATGTATAAGTATATTTCTATTGCTACATATAATTATTATCATATAGAAATATTCAAGAAAAATGAAAAATAATAAAAAAAGATAAAAGTAGAAAAGGAATAGAAATAAAAAAACAAAAAGAGAAAATAAAAATAAATTATAAATAAAGAAACTAGAAAAGAAAAGAAAAAACAAAAAAAATAAAAAAAAAAGGGGATTGCCAAATTTGGAACTTGCTTTGGGACTCTGTTGGAGTCCCAAAGCCCACAATCTGAAGCAAGCCATCGATTATTCACTTCATTTGCAACTTTGTCAGCATTTGAAACTAAACCAATTCACACTAATCAAAACCCAATAGGCCCACCACAAACCGGTTTTAAAGACAATTAAAACAGGAAATAATAAATTCAAAAATTCTGGAATAGGTACTAACAAAAAAAAAAAAAAATCGACAATAACCCTAAATGCTGAATTTGAAATTGGCACACGCGCAATATGGAAGAGAAGTAAAACAATTAATCCTTAATAGATCTTCGTAGAATTTTTATAAATCCTGCCCGCGGAAGTGACACCTCATGAAGAGCACCTCAGTATTAGACTACCTGCAATGGTGGCTCAAGTGGCGTCATCGGTAGGTGAGGATCCGTGATTGATTTTGCATTGGTGACGCGTCATCGTGCCGTCATGAAATTCAATTTTTTTTATTATTTTTTATTTTTTAAAAACATATTTAACATATTATAAGAGTGTTTAGAAGTTGAAATTTGTTGAGAAATAACTGTAGTGTTATTCTGTATCTGTATCTGTATATTCAACTTATAGTACATGTGGTATATATACAAGTATGAGAAGCTTCTAGAGCTTATCTACAAGGTATTTGACTACATCTAGAAGAGTATCCACAACATATAATACTTCATCTAGTACAAGTCTAATTAACTAGATACAAACTCTTGTACATTTATCTCTAATACTCCCCTTAAATGAACATGAGTTTACGATCTTTGATACTTGATACGCTGTGGGAATACTGCCTCATTAAAAACCTTGCTAAGAAAAACCCATTGGGATAAAAATATAGTCAAGGGAAAAAGAGTGCAGTGCGTATCCATCTCCCCTGATTGATGTATCATTGTACTTCTTCAAACTTCTGCAAATTTCAACCTTCCAAACCAACTTTCCAAATGATGATGTCGGTTGTAATTTGGTGGAGCAAATCTTCAAATATGTTGTACTTCGATCGAATCTTCTTCTCATAGATAATGGCGTAGAAGAACTTCTATAATATATGCATTGTCTTCTTCAGGAAGAACTTTTCCAAACACGTGAAACATCATATAGTTTCAATGTTCCATAACATCACTCCATAATATTGTAAAGACATCCAACAAGCCCAAAACTCTTATCTTTACCAAACAATTTCATAATCATGGAGATGTATAACGCTTATAATGTTGGCTCGTTAAAAACCTTGCTAGTAAAAATCCAATGGGATAAAAACCTAGAAAGGGAAAAAGAGTGCAGCCATTTCTCTTGGAATGCGCAAATGTACTCATTGCTACTTGACTGCCATTAATTCATGTACCTTCTTCAGGAGGTATAGTAAGGATTGTTGTAGCTCTTGATAGCATAACATATATATTGGTATGGTATACGGACCATGTGAATCTTCAATGATAATAATAATATTCCTTATAATAATCCCTTGCATGACCAATAATACTCTTCACGAGTGTTTACATAAATGAAACGTTCCTCAAGAACTTTTCTTATTCAATCCATGTTCGCTGACATGATACATTTAGTCTCTTTTCGGGACTCAGTTCCGGAGATGATATCTCCCCTCATTGAACTTTCTCAAACCATATGAATTGTATGTCAAACCAGTCACAATTCATTTATACAAAGGTACGTATCTCGAATTCGTTTGATCAAAAGGACCTCAAGTCCATGAGCTCATTTTCCATCATCATCATGATGTCATCGAATGGACTCACATGTAAGATCCCCATTTACATGTCCATCGAATTTCGCATATGCTTTCTCGGTTCCATGTATACCGGTATATAAAATATCTTTTCTAGATTTTTGTTCATGTTTGTACTGATCATCGATATCTGAATATTGTTTGGAGGTACCACTTTCTTTCATATATGCGATCTATTATAATTCAGATATCCATGCCATTCATGGCATTCAATACTCCTCAAGAGTACCAACTGCATTTTCTTGCCAATCCTTTTGTATTGTACTTAGCATTGGAACCGTATTTCACTGAGAATCATTAGTACAATTGGCAAGATATCTCAATGTCCAACACATGTCATTCTATAATCAATATGCAACTCTGTATGCCTCAAAATATAGGGTCATAGCGGGTTAACATTCAAATCATATAATTTCATGTTTGAACATATCTTGATATAGTAACATGAAGCTGAATCTTTAGTTCAAGACTGAACTTTCAAATATATGGGGATCAATTCACTCTACGAATTTGTTTTTACCAGCTTCCTCATGTTCTTCCTCCCCTAAGTTGGGAAAAACAAGCTCAAACTAGTATTAAGGGCTTGGAATATAAATTATCATGCCCAACTTAGATAATCATATATGCACACAACCATCTAGTATGCTTCACATTAGTTCTCTGCGAGGAACAATTTGATAGGGAGTCAATATATTTGCACAGTTGGATTTCTTGTGCTGAAAATAAATTTGCCCTTAAATTAGAGATCATACTTATGGGTTTCCGGCCGCTTATATATCAATAATGTCAACTTTAAAAGTGTGCCTTTTACTCATTTAAGGATCTCCGTAATCATGCTTCATCTCAATGTTGTGTCTTGCCATAATAATAATTACAACATGAGAAATCTTTCAGCACATAATTATATGGAAACTTCATGTTTCACAACAACGGGTACTTATACCCGGATTGCCTAATTTGTCACATCGAGATCATCTCTCATACATCACTTGAATTTGACCTTTCAATAATGTGACATTCGGATACAATCGATGTGCCTTTCATATTTGGCAAGACTAATCATATCAATTCCTTTTGGAATTTAGTCTAATATATTTTATTGAACATAGTTTTGTTAGAGTACAAGTTCTTGTATGATGATGAAATCAAGCCACACACTTTCGTTATGTCTTCTCTCGACATAATCCATATGTAGAGGGTATATATAAACTTGAGCATTTGCAATATAATGCTCCCTTCAAATGCTCATGGCGCCATTAATATTTACCAATTTCATGTTGGTAATCATATATATCTCACGAGATATGACAAGCTTACTCAGTGCAAGCTTTTACCATCATCAGTAACTGTCTCACAACATAAGTGATTTTGATATATCCAACAACGTCGGTTGGTTATCCACACTTTATTTGCATCACCATCAATAATATCGTCCAATATGGGTGTGCATAATATATCCCAACAACGCCGGTTGGTTATTCCATACTTCTTTGGAATTTTGAAAATTCTCAATCATCAATTCTTGACCACTTTCGGTCTAGGTGTTTTTTATCACAAATACACCTCATGGAATATTCAATATTCTTGATAATACCATATCACAATAATAATGAAAAATTAATAAATAAAAAATAATATCTGGACCGGGTAATCCTCTTTTCCAACGACTATGCATAGTAGATTTGCTTACGCGGAATCAAATCTGAAGGTCGGGCAGGAGATGGGATTGTTACGCTTGCACTACAAGAAAGCCTGTTCCTAGCCACGGGAACATAGCGACGAATCGCTAGCTCTAGCGACGGATACAATCCGTCGCTAGTTCTAACGATGGATAAGCCTATCCGTCGTTAAATAACGACGACGGATAGGCTTATCCGTCGTTATTTAACGACGGATAGTCGTATCCGTCGTTAGAACTGGCGACGGATAGATTATCCGTCGCTAGATTCGTTGACTAAAATGGGAAAAGAAATAAAAAAATGGAAAAAGAAATTTAAAAAAAATAATAATAGAAAACTGAAAATCTAGCGACGGATAGGACTATCCGTCGCTGAAATTCGATTTTCTGAAGCGAATGCTTCCTTCCCCATTTTTTCTTCTTCCTCATTCTTCTTCCTTTCTTCTCCCCATTTCGCCCAAAGCCATTCCGGTCCAAATCTCAACCATTTTGTCCATTCTTCGTGTACATTCGAAGCTCGTGAATCAAGGAGGTCAATTCTGCCGTCAATTTCAAATTCCATCCGCACATTTCTCCGGATTCGAAGGTAAACCCTAATTTTTTATATTTGAGGATTTTGTTACTTTGGACTAATTTGAGCAATTGAATGTAAATGGAGAGTATATAGTACTTAGTTTAGATGTAATTAGGTAATGTTTTACCTTTGAGATGTGCAATTGATATATATTGATTGTGAATTTGAATTTTTAGTATAATGTTAGTATGTTTGTAAGTATGTTGGGCTTTTAATTAATTTGATATTGGTGTATATTTAGTAAAATTATGAAGATTTAGTACCTCGTTTTGAAGCCCTAACTTTTTGACATATTTGGAAAATTTAGTTAATTTAGACTAATTTAAGCAATTGTATGTTTACTAGCTAGTTAATTAACTTTGAGATGTGCAATTGTTTGAATTGTTAATTAGTATAATGTTAAGTATGTCGTAGTTTTGATTTAAGTATGTTAAGTATGTTAATTAAGATTTGCAATTGTTTCATTTGATAAATTTATACATGACTAGATTATAAATTATGAGAATTTAATTAATGAAGTGTGTTGATATAATTTGGTGATTACATTCGTAAAATGCATGTAATTTATAATTTATAAATTCGTATTAAAGGGTTGGAATGCTTTATTTGTAATGGGAATTTTGGTAAGAGACAAAAACTTTATAACATGCAAGAAATGGGGAAATGGGAATCGAGTTGAAAAAGTACGATCTAATCAATTCAAACGTGTCAGGTTATATAATCATCCAATGAACACCGATCGTTCATGGATGTACCAAAGGATATTTAATGGCAGAGTTTTACCTAGTTTTGTGGAAGGGGTTGATGCCTTCGTTACATTTGCACTGACACAGACTAATTGTTTGAGTGGGGGATGATGAAGTGCCCTTGCACCCAGTATAAATGTAGAAATAAGCAATTTTTACCTCGAAGCGGTAGTGGAACACTTGAAACGTAAGGGGTTTGTAATGAGTATGACGTATGGACTTCTCATGGTGAGACATCAAGCCGTTCATGGATTATGAGAATTTGGGGAAGCGTAAAAAAAGAAAGCTGTGATGGGAAGTACTCAAAATACTTCTACATCTAATGCTAATAATGATCATGAGCAGGTTGAGCAAATGGTATATGATATTGCGGGTTGAAATTCATGGACACCGGGAGCGATGTAGGGGGATGCGGAGCCTCAATCACGAGGATCGAGCCTTCTTCGACTTGATGGAATCTGAAGAAGCCGGTTTATCCGGGTGTAAGCACACGAATTGTCATTGTTGGCTCGGCTAATGAGTTGTAAGGCTAATGGCCAATCAGATCGAGCTTCAATGAATGGGTACAAGTAATGTCGAAGCTTTGTCGAACGAACCTAGTTCCCACCAACTTTTACCAGGAAGAAAAGATCGAGGATGGGGTTGCCCATGGAAACCATAGATTGTTGTGAGGGTATGTGCATGATTTATTGGGAGGAGGATAAAGATCTCTTGAAGTGCAAGTTACGTGGTAAGGACCGGTAAAGCGTTACAAGGAGGCGCCTCGAAAGCGTCGGAAGAAAAATCTCCCACGTAAGAAAATGTGGTATTTCCTCTAGCACCTCATTTGAAGAGGTTATGCTCAAGTGCTTGTCTTGATAAAATCTTGTGGCACAAGGAGAGAGTAATCCGGTAGATGGTAGAATGGAGCATCCATCGGACTCACCTGCATGGAAACACTTGACGAGAGCTATCCGGAGTTTGCTGAACTAGAAATGTCTGATTGGGCCTTTATGCGGATGGTTTTAACCCTGGAAGTGACCGGAAGTACTCTTGTTGGCGATTATCTTGACACTGTACAACCTGCCCGGTGAGTGCATGAAGAACCGTTCATGTTCTTATTGCTTTGGTGCCGGTCCATATGATCCGGAATGAAAGGTGGATGTGTTTTGCAGCCCCTAATCAAGGAGCTGATCGAGTTGTGGGAAAAAGGTATCGGCATATGATGTGTCAGCGAAGAAGAACTTCAACTTGAGAGCACTCATGGACCGTGGTGATTTTCGACTTACTCCATGCTATCTGGAAGGAAAAGCTGCGGGCTTTAATGCTTGTCCACATTGTTTGGACGATGAGTGCATTTAGGCGAAGGAGAGCGGAAAGGAATGTTGGTTTGATCATCGTAGGTTTCTACCAAAAGATCATCCATTCGGGAAGAACAAGACTCAATTCTTGAAGGGTGAGTAGAAATGAAAGGGCCCACAAAACTTCTTGGTGCCTGAGATACTTGCGAGAGATAGAAAGGTGGGTTTATGAAAGTAATCGAACTTGGGTGGAGAAGCATAACGATAAAATTAGCAAAATTGTGGATGGAAGAAGAGAAGCATCTTACGGGACTTGCCTTATTGGAGCACTCTTCTTATCCGTCACAACTTGGATTTCATGCACATTGAGAAGAACTTGTTGGCGCTTCAACACGATTTGCAACATTACGGAAAACAAAGGATCTGATTAAATCTAGATCTGAGTTGGATACATTTTGTAATAGGCGGAGTTGACAAAGCGGAATGATAAGGGCTGTGGCCCTACCTACAATTGACATTGAAGCTAGGAACAAAATTGTTTGATTGGGTGAGGATTGAAGTTCCCCGACGGTTATGCATCGAACTTGGGAGGGTGTGTGGATTTGAAGAAGACAAAGATGTATAGGATGAAGATCCACGATTGCCATGTGTTCATGGAGAGGCTTCTCCCTGTTGCATTTCGAGAACACTACCTAAGCCTATATGGAGCACTCTCGCCGATCTGAGCTTATTTTTCAAGAATTTATGCTCGAGGGTGCTTGAGGATGAAGTGTTAGCAAATCTTGAAAGCAACATGCCATTGATTCTATGCAAGCTTGGCGTATCTTTCCACCGAGCTTCTTTGATTCTATGGAGCACTTGCGGTTCACCTCCCACATGAAGCGAGACTTCTTGGACGGTTCGATGTCGATGGATGTATCCATTCGAGAGGTGTGTAATAAAGGCATCCATTTACTTAAAATGTTCTTATTTCAAGGAACATTATCTTACCTAAATATATATACAACTTTCGGTATTTGGGAAAATTGAAAAATGCGTCGACAACAAAGGTAAGCTTTGAGGGTCGATGGCGATGCATCGTGAGACAGGAAGCTTCCATCTTCTGCAGCTATGACTTTGGAGACCACGTGCCCACTAAGGCATCTAGGCCGGCCAGAAATGCAGACACGTATGAAGTTCAAGAGGATGATGAAGTTACACTTTCAATATTTAGGATCTCAGGTAGACCTATGGGCGAAAGGAATACAGAATGGCTGACAGATAAGGAGGTGAAGGCGTACTATTATGTCCTCTCGGTGTCTTTGAAGTTGATGAATTTATGAAGATCTTTGCTAGGTGAGCAGCTTACTTATTATAACACATAAATTTGAACTTCTAACTACTATCTAATCATGTCATCATGTCCACAACGTTTTCAAAAAGAGTTGTCTAAAGATGGATCCAAATATGGCATATGACACGCTTGAAGAACTGCTAGAAGAGAAGTTGGCAATTGAATTTCCTGATTGGTTCGGGGACTATGTCCGAGATCCTGTAAACCAAGTCACATGTCCTTACTTACAGTCTTTAGCAGAGGGGCCATTCAATCGAGTATCCGTTTTTCCATCATATATAGTAAATGGTCTTAGATTTCACCTGATGGATTACACGTCCAAGTCTACTAGCAATTGTGGGGTGTGTGTGAAAGGGGCTGATCAAAATGGAGGTGATGATTTGTTTGATTTCTATGGAAAACTTAAACGAATTGTGAGGCTTGAATATGCCGGTGTGCCTCTGAAAAGAACCGATTACATTTGATGTCGTGGTATGATCCGGTCAAAATGGTGCGAGGGTGCGAGCAATATCAAATGGTTGAGATTAACCAGGAGGAGGTACGTACTAAGTCTGAACCTTTTATCTTAGCGGTCGAACACGTCAGTGATGTTCATTGAATATCCAAGCCTAAAACGCGATAAGGCGGTGGTTGGCCGATACACATACAAGCCCGCTCGAGTTGAGTCGTTCATAAGGACAAATCAACTACCAACTCGTACCAAGAAGAGGTTGTCGATGAAACGAGAAATCCTGAGGCGCTCGTGATGAGTACATTGACTGCGAAGACATATATGTAGACTTAACCATTGGTGGCGAGGATCGAGTATGTGTGTAGTGTAGAGTAATATATGTATCTTAATTGTTATATGCTTACTTTTCCCATTACATGCCAATTCATGTCTTCATTTATACTAATACAATTTGTTTGTGTTTGTCATGTGCTTTTGCAGATGCCCCACAAAGAAAGTGTAGTTACAGATTCAGCTCTAGTGGGACCCGGGGTTCACTGTTGCTGAGAGTAACCACAGTGGATCGGCAACTACTCATGTTAGTCGGACTCGATGGATCGAGCATGGGGACGTCTGGTGGTGGTTATGGGCGAGACGGTACCTTTGACGGGTGTCCATATACTGAGATCGTCGATGGTGCTACGTGGGAGGGGAAGTTGGTGTTGTTCCCTAATGGCAGGAGGAAGTAAGTATTATATATACATTTGTAGAACATAACTTAAGATAAGTGTTTATATATATGTCACATGAATTGTCTAATAAATATATGTACTCTTCTATATGTCATTCATAACTGCAGGTTGTGGCCTCAGCAATCTTCAGACGACCTGCATGAGATATTCAAGCTTAGGAGGGAGTTGCCGGGCCAGGGAGGCGAAAAGTGGAGCACACTCAAGGCTGAGACGAAGCACTTCTACTTTGATGAGCTTCGGGTAAGCTTAAATGTTACAATTTGTTGTGGTAAATGTTAAAATGCTTTATTTGTAGAGAGAATCGATTAATGAACTAGTTTACTAATTTGTGTGGTATGTTAGCCACTTAATTGGGTGATATGTTAGTCACCATTGTGTTAGTAAATTCTAGGACAATTTGTGTGGTATGTTAGCCACTTACTTGGGTGATATGTTAGTCACCGTTGTGTTAGTAAATTCTAGGACAATTTGTGTGGTATGTTAGCCACTTACTTGGGTGATATGTTAGTCACCGTTGTGTTAGTAAATTCTAGGACAATTTGTGTGGTATGTTAGCCACTTACTTGGGTGATATGTTAGTCACCATTGTGTTAGTAAATTCTAGGACAATTTGTGTGGTATGTTAGCCACTTAATTGGGTGATATGTTAGTCACCATTGTGTTAGTAAATTCTAGGACAATTTGTGTGGTATGTTAGCCACTTAATTGGGTGATATGTTAGTCACCATTGTGTTAGTAAATTCTAGGACAATTTGTGTGGTATGTTAGCCACTTACTTGGGTGATATGTTAGTCACCATTGTGTTAGTAAATTCTAGGACAATTTGTGTGGTATGTTAGCCACTTGGGTGAAATGCACCATTGTTTATCTTGAAATTGTGACCTTGGGGCATTAATTTTTACTTTGAATGGAATTGGAATGTATAAAAATTACTACATTCCGACTGGCCTTATTCCCCAGATGTGGCCTGTTTTCAAGAGTTTGGGCTCTGACCTGTATAGGCATATGGTGGCTGACACGAAAAAATACCGAGACAAAGGAAAGCCGCCACAGTATAGGCATATTGGGGACGAAGAGTGGGCTATGTGGCATGAGTATTGGAGCATTAATCACGTCGAGGATCAGTCCTACAAGAACAGTAACCACCGAATTGTGAGCCATGAGATGGTAAGGCTCTGTCGGAGCATCACTTGGTCACGATTTGTCATCCGATCGCGGATGTCGGTAAGTATATATATGTGTGTTCTGATTACAACATGATTTGTACACATGTGTATTGCTTTCATTTATACCAATTTACCACTTGTTTGCATTCCTACAACTTACTAACTACTTGTTGCAATATATAATGTTCTTTAGCTGAACCTGAACCAACCCAAGACTTGCCTAGAGCAAATGAAGATGGGGAAGTTTAAGAACGGCGTTTGGGTGGACCAGAAGTCCGAGCTTATTGCGGTATGTGTATTTGCTAAGTGTTACAGTTGTATATGCATGTGTATTATAAATTAAATATGAAATTGTAGCTCATTTCGTATACACTTGACTATTACAGAGTGAGGTGGAGCGGATCATTGTGGAGAGGCTACTCGAGGGTGAGGAGTTGTCCGTGGAAGAACAAGACCGGATCTTTCTACAGGTCAACCCACCCGACAACAAGGGTCGGATTTATGTTCTTGGTAGTTATGGCGAGACAACGCAGAGCTTCTCCGTGTCCCAAGCAATCTCGAGGACATGGTGGTGTTTACACACGAGGCGGTCGGCGGATGGTGAATGAAGCGGTGACTCCTCTCGGTGAGATTGGAAATCTCGAGGATGAGCAGCTCGTATGAATCGAGAGGATGGAAGAGCTACACGCTTGTATATGAGCCAGAATACCCCGGCCCCCTGTCTTAGTGATGTTGTGATGTTTTGGATACTATGCTACTTTTTACTTTGTTGGATATTTGGATTTATATTCGGATATGTAGACTTTATTTTGGATAATTTGTTTTTGACGAATCGTTGTTGTTAATTAATGCAATTTCCCTTTGTGACATATCACTATTATATTTCTGAAAAAGCGGTGAAAATTATAAAATAATTTTTTAAAAAATTAAAAAAAGCGATATGTTTAGCGACGGATAATTATCCGTCGCTAAACTACAATTAAGCTGGAACGCCTAATTAGTTGTTTAGCGACGGATAGTTATCCGTCGTTAACTTTAATTAGTAGCACTCAATTGTTATTTAGCGACGGATAATTATCCGTCGCTAAACAACGAATTAGGGCGTTCTAGCCCTAATTAGATTAGAGACGGATAATTATCCGTCTCTAATGGCGACGGAGGGTCAACGACCTATCCGTCGCCAATTCCGTGGCTATTAGCGACGGATAAAAATTCGTCGCTAATTCGCCTTAGAGACGCCCGTCATTAAGACGGGCGTCTATCCGTCGGAACTTCCAGGTACTATTCTAAATATTATAATGATATAGTGAACTAATATAAATAAGCTATGATATTTGGGTTTCTTCTAAGATTTGTATATGCTTTGTTTGATATAGAAACTCTTTGTTCTTTGTACTAATCATGATATTCCCGCCTTGTCTAAACTCACGATTTTTATCAGCTGTAGCAAAGAAAGAAACTTCATAGAAGTCGAAATAGGAAGAAATAGATATTCTTTTTTCTATGGATAAAAAAAAAGGATCTAATTGTTAGAGGAAGCACCGTAAAGATCAATTAGCGAGGTTTGGGGCCAATTTTGATACAAGGAAATTAAAAAAATGAAAAAAAAGAAAGAAATGGGACAAAAAAACTTATTAGATGCCATAACTTTTTTGGTTCCTTATGAAATCTTTCTTACCTCTTAAATTTTTAATTTATATTTTATGAGTGTGGACTACTTTCTCTCTTTTACTTATTAAAGTCATTTATGAATTTTTCTAATAAACGCGATGATGGCTACTCCTTTTATTTAAGGCTTTAGCGACGGATAATTCCGTCGCTAAACCACTGTTTTCTTGTAGTGTTGTCATGGCTTTTAACTTGATCATGGAACACGTGACCTGTATACATAAGAAAATTGCATCATGATTTAAGTTCTTCTATAACGTAAATTGAAGCAACTGGAAGTTTTGAGAGGAGGATAAATCGAAAGGAAAACAAAAGGAATAATTAGGAAATTGTTAGTAAATCATCATTAGTCCATCCATGTATAACAATTGTGAAGATTGTTATTCTTCATCCACGTAGTAATCATCAACATATTAGTCTTCAACAATCAACGTGTCAATATAGATATGTTAATGGAACAATCTGGGTTCCAGCTTTATCTTTGGCTCATCTGTGCATATGAAAAGTAATGAATTAACGTTTAAATATACTTTGTATATGACAATCCTGCAAGAAGATATTATGTGAGCTGAGTAATTCAGAGAGATCGAGAGATTCAATGTTAATGTAATTAATAATCATGATTCATGATTGATGATGATCATCAACCGCTTGTTATTCCAATTAGCTGGTCGCCATTAATAACCAATCGGATCTGCCTTCTCATCTGGTTTTTCCTTCGGATCGCGGCTGTGACTTGTGATTAGATTATGACGGACGGTTTTCAGATTATGGTTGAGCACTATCGTGCTGATAACGTGTTGAGAAGTACAAACATGTATTTATACAATAGAAAGAAGCTTCTAGAGATCATAACAGTTGGGACTATAACAATTTTAACTCAATATTAACTCTTGTACATTTATTCTCTAACAAAATTAATAAAATTGCATTTTTAGAAGTCGTTTTATAATTATAAGTTTAATTAAGAGAGAAAAATGAGTTCGAGATGGGATGATCCAAACATAGTCAAGAGTGGTCTCTATTTGTAGATTACGAAAAGACAAAGTCATTGGTGATTTTTATTTATTTTTTGCATTTTTATTTTTCAAGTTATTCGCGTTTGAAATTGGACAAAACTATAAAAAAAATAAAAAATATAAGAACCAGGAGCTGACAAGTGGCAGTAGCCGAGTGGCTGCTGCCACTTTAACTCTCAGTGACGGGAGGTGACGGTGACGCGCCCACCTGAGCTGCGTTGCAGCTCGTCTCAGCATTGCAATTTCTTCGTGGCTACCATTACTGCTAGTGCCCGGAAGCTATACAAAAGAGACACGTGTAAACTTTGATAATGATGGTATTGGTAATTAATTTGAATGCCTAACTTATTTACCATAGTTGGTTGAGTAGAGTTAGCCTTACAAATCATGCACAACTTAACATCCTTATGCACGTTAATAATAATGATGATGATTATAATTGTAGACGCTCAGAAATCTACAATCAAATTAGGGTTAGAAATTGGGGAGCACCGACAACCTGCAAGGCAACAATAGCAAATAGAGACGTGAGATTCCGAGGTGACACCGGTGTGGTGCCGACCGAAGGGACTCCGACGCTCAAGTTAGATGACTGATAAAAGGAGTAATTAAATGAAAGAGATAGAGAGAGAGATAGAGATGATGACAAGCGTCGACCTATCCTGCTGGTAGAGTACGGACGAGCACCGGCGAGAGGCTAGCTGACCTTGTAGGAGGGAGCTAGCTAGTCGTCGTCGAACAGAGATGGGTGATGGTGCATGATGCTGGACGATGGTGGATGACGGTGGTTCGTGATGGACGATGGTGGATGACGGTGGTTCGTGATGGACGATGGTGGATGACGGTGGTTCGTGATGGACGATGGTGGATGATGGTGGATGGTCGAGAGCGTTGATCAGTGAGCTTGAGAGATGGAGGCGTGAGAGATAGATTGCTAGGGTTTGTTGCAGTCAGAATGCGATCCTCTCCACCTCCTCCCACTCTTCTCTATATAGTTCACCCATTGTTGGAGTCCGTCCGCGAATCTCGAGGAAGTTGTTGGAACTCCCTAAGTGGGTTGGACCGTGTCTCATGTAGTTGGGAGAGTGGTCGCAAGTCGGTTGCTTCTTGTTGGCCGATCGGTCAAGCAACGCGAGTTGGTTGCTTACTTACTGACTGAGTCGGCCAAGCAATATGAGTTGGTTAGTTTGTTAGTCAAGTGCTGACTAACAGAGCCAGTCATGCAAGGTGAGTTAGCTAGCTTGTCAACCACTTCGATGGCTGGCAAGGTCGGGCGAGCTAGGTGAGCTAGCTAGCTTGTCAACCAGCTGGAAGGTTGGCGAGATCGAGTGAGTCTGGTAGCATGTGGACTGTTGGATGGATGACTCAGCTAGATGGGTTCGCTAACTGGTCTTTGGAGTCCAACTCGCGTATGAAACCTTGATGGGTTGGTTTGTCAGTCTAGTTAACAAAGAGCAAATTTTGTCCAATATAGTTTGTCCCCCACTCTTCGAGTCGAGTGTCTCGAGTCGGAGAGTAGAAGTTTCATGCCCAAAAGAGTGGTGCATGCCAGATTGTAGGCGGATAATATTCTGCTCCTTCAAAGGTATCAATTACCCCGTAGGTATACTGGAATAACAAATGGTAAGCTCATTGATAAGGAGAGCGATTGGTTAAAGAGGTGGATGTGACTCGTAATGATCTAGTGGTTAGCTTGGCAGAGCAAGTCGCTAAACTTGCAAGGCAGAAGCTTACTGATAGACACTCTTGGTTAGAAAAGGTCATCCTAGTACGGTGGATATTTGCAGACTCGCATGTTCAGTTGGACAAGCCAATCTAGTAAGTCCGAGACTTACAGACTGACATTTAAAATTTGACAAATCAATCTAGTAAGATGGAAACTTACAGATTGAAATTTTCAAGATGGGCAATTCAATCTATCAAGACGGAAACTTGCAGACTGGCAATTTTCAAGATGGGCAATTCAATCTAGCAAGATGGAAACTTGCAGACTGAAAATTTCAAGATAGGCAATTCAATCTAGCAAGATGGAAACTTGCAGACTGAAAATTTCGAGATTGGGTAATTCAATCTAGCAAGACGGAAACTTGCAGATTGGAATTTTAAATTGGACAATTCAATCTAGCAAGAGGGAAAATTTGAAGGCGGACAAGTCAATCTAGTAAGGCGGTAGCTTCGAATGAGCACCTTTTGAGTCGATGGTGACAACTGACTGAAATAAGATGACATGCCCGGATTGGGGTACGACTTGCCCGAATGGAGCATGCCTTGCCCGGATTGGTGCATGCCTTGCCCGGATTGGAGCTTGAATTGCCCGAAATGATGTATACCTTTCCCGAATTGGAGTATGACTTGTCCGAATCCGGACCAATGCATGCCTTGCCCGGATTGGTGCTTGACTTGCCCGGATTGGTGTGTGCCTTGCCCAAATTGGAGCATGACTTGACCGAATCCGGATTGATGCATGCCTTGCCCGGATTGGTGCTTGACTTGCCCGGATTGGTGTGTGATTTGCCCAAATTGGAGCATGACTTGCCCGAATGGTGCATGCCTTGCCCGGATTTGGAGTATGACTTGCAAACTAGTAGTTTGATCGGTCAAAGGGGACTTGGACTTAGACCATGATTCAAATTGAATATACCCCATACACAATGCATAAAAACCTGAAGTTGTCTCACAAGTATCAACACACAATCGACATTCTGCCCTTCCCTTTCACGCCATTTCACAACAGAGTTGCCTCTCTCCATTTTTCTCATTTTTTTGCTTAATCTTTGCAAATTCGTCTTGGACACGTAGTAGAAAGAATGTAGAGCAGTTAGGTGAAGATGAACGGAGTTTGGGGATTTTCCCGTGAAGGGTGAGAGAGAGTGGAGAGGGAGGCAGCGTGCTGATGTGAGGAGAGAGGAGGTGATGTGTGTGTGGGTGAAGGTGACAGAGTGAGCTGGGCAGATCTGCAAGTGCGGTTGAGGGAGAGAGAGCAAGCAGGTCTGAGGCATCGGAGAGAGAGAGAGTGTGCGGCCGTAATTGAAGTTTTCGGTGACTGCTATAGCGAGCAGAAGGAGGGAGAGCTGAGACGGGTTGGTACAGAGAGAATAGAGCACAACGAGGTGGTGTTGTGGCAGTGGAAGCTAGTGCTTTCCGCTGGCTGTGGTTTTTCCGGTGACCTGAGGTTGGCTGGAGCTTATGCTTTCCGGTAGTGGCCTTTTCACCTCTCTTTTTTATTGTTCTTTGGATTTGAGTTTCTGTACGTATGCTTTTTACAAACTCCTTCATGTATTGTCGTGGATATTTCTGCTATATTTGAAGTTTGATTTTGACTGACATTAATGAATTTGAAGTCCGAATACGTCACATTTCTTAGTAGAGTTTGGGTCCAAGAAATGTCGTATTTAACTCAGAATGTTGTTTATGCCTGTATGAAATGAGAGTACGAATACGATTTGAACTCTACTGTTATCCTTCCTTGAGGAGTATTTGTAAATGTTATCGATATTTGGGCTATTTGCAGTTTTGGGATTCTAAACTATGAATTTCAAAGAATTTATTTTTGCATTCGTCATGAGGCTTGAACCCGAGTTAGAGGTACTCCAATCATTGTATACTTTTATGTTCAGCCCATAAAATTATGCGACTTTTGCAAACTATGAGATTGTAGATATTTGAACAATGCATATATCATATGTAGTTATTTGGGTTTGTTTCTCAAAAGTCGGTATGCTGCATTTTTTATGGTGGATAAATAGCATGTGAAAGATTTGATATTTGAATGACATGTTTCATGCGTGTGTTTGAATTTTTGCCTCTGAATTCGATTGATGGAACTTGCTTTTCTCTTGCATAACTCACTTCCTTGGCTATGTAGGGATGCAATTGGTGGGACTTGAATTGGAATTTGCTCCGCTACTAGAAGAGTGGTGATATCGTTTTGCTTGGATCTTGGATAGGACATTGTAGACTCACTTAGGAAGATTGTAAGTCGCTTTGTTTTTCTTGAAGATCGTATAGACCTTTTTTTTTTTTTTGTGTAGTGATGTCAAACAGACATATGTATGCTGCTTTTGTATCTGAGGTGTCCGGTGATGTTGATTGAACTTGTATGTTGTATTTGAAGGTTTGTGAAATAAAGTATTATGTTGTCTTGCCTTCGGTAATATTCATGTTGTGGTGCTTTGTTTGCAAACGAATATGTTGATGGCTTATTGTATATGCAGGGTGAATGATTGTTTAGCATGTATGTCGATGCTGTCAGATGACGTTTTGGTCTATGTTAGCAATGTCTATCAGAGAGGATATGTATTGATATTGTTTTTTACATGCTGGGATTTAGCTCCAGCTGAGATTGTGTTGATTGAGATATGTCTTGCATGTTGGATAAAACTAAAACTTCATTATCCCTTGTATGAATGGTGCAAATTGCAACCATTTTATTTATAGGGAGCCATGTTGTGCAATACTAGTGGATTGTTCACTCTGAGTAAAGTAAAAAGTTGGAGCAAGAGTGAGATGCCTGAGATTGGAGTTGGAGGATACATAAAAAGGTTGGGCTAGCGAACTTGACCAAGCTTATTGGAGTATGGCAAGCCTGCTTGCCACAAGAGGCAATGGTTCTTTGATCATATGTATAGTGTCATTTCACTTAGCTTGTGCTTTTCGCCAACTGTCTTAAAGTCAGTCAGCATGTCAGAAAGATGGAGCTGAAAGATATGTTAGGTTGAACACAATAGACTTTGAACTAGTCATTAAGTCAAAATGTATGGAGGTCTTGTACCTCTTGTATTTTGGTGTAGAGTTATATGGAAATATATTTCTAGATTAAGATTTCACCAATATTGTTAAGGTGTATGTGTAGCTTCTGTCATGTCAGACTGCCTTATGTATTCATGTCAACTTATAGTCTGACCGTTTCACACATGGAATGCCCTCATAGGGCTGGACTAATGAGTGTGCTTGGAATGTTTGTGCTCTTTGTCAGGTTGTACCCATAACGTTTTCAGCCGCATAGGCTTCTAAGCAGTGTGTCTCGTATTTTCCCTTTGCAAGAATTTTGGAATGTGACCTCGTGGGTCGTTCATATGTCTTGTTAATCTTGTATGATAATTGCAACAAACAGGATCTCGAATACATAACTTGACAAGTATAAGTACTCGACTAAAATTATCAAACGTGAGTAAAGTAGCTCAAAGTGAGTAACACATATGAAGTTAAAGACGTTTTTGTTCTCAGAATTTATACCAAAACGTAGTTCATCGATAGTAAAACGTACTCATAAATCATGCAGTCATGCGTGTCTTACAAGTCTAATTTGAATGAAACATTGCGGACTAACCTCTAAGCAACGCGCTTGTCACTGTTTGACTTTGTCTACTAGGTTTGTCCCCCAGTTTAAGCTCTAGTCCAAAGGAGTAGTGCTTGAACTATCATCGTGTTCGTCCACCTACTTCGTCGAATTTGTGCCACGCTGGGTCAGTCAGACATCTATGTATGTCATCTTGCCGTTGGGGTGCTATGCTACGCCTGTCAGACGGCTATGTCAGTCAGCTTGCAATTGGGTATCATGTTGCGTCTGTCAGACGCGTTAATCGACTTGCAACAGGTGACATGTTGCGTCTGTCGACGGTGGGTGTCGATCCACTTGCATTGGTGCGTCTGTCATCGACGGATGGGTGTCGATCGACCAGGTGGGTGCCATACTGCGTCTGTCAGACGGCTGGGTGTCAGTCAACTTGCATGTGGGTGCCATGCTGCGTCTATCAGACGATTCACTTTGTGGAGTTCACCCTGTGTCCTAATTGTAAAATTCAGTGATGTACCCTCTTGGAGAGGGGAGGCGTTTAACCGTCCTGCCTAGTCGGGTTAGTTGACCGACTAGCCTCTGGTCAAGTCGGTTGTCTTAGAGAGAAATCAATCTCAAAAGGCAATTTTGGTTCATACCTTAGAAAACAAATGGTGTGGCAGCAAGTCATGCTTGTCTGTTTATTTTTGCTGGCAACTAGACTCGATAAATTGATTGCGATTGTTGGGATAGGCAGAGAGCTCTTGTCTGCCTGATCTATTGTACAATCTACCTGCTAACAGGTGTAGGGAGCTGACATTCCTTATATGGTAGTGATCATCAATTTTGAAAGGCTTCCACTTGTCTAAACCACGGAGTTGTTTTTGGCGCATCTCATGGATTAAGCAAGTGCAAGCCAATCAGAATAGATGTGAGTCTTTTTTTTTTTTTTTTTTTTTGTTGCTCAGCCTGATGGATAGTTAGATGATCACTTGGAAGTAAGATATGTCACGTGGGCGTTACTTTAGCCGTACTCATGAAATGTCATCCTGCGACATGAGTGGAATCGATCCTCTTGGAAATGTTTGGGGGGTGTGGGGCGGTTGACCGACCTGCATAGCTGGGTTAGGTGACCAGCTAGCCCCATGTCAGATCGGCTGATTGTAGTGAGAAATCAATCTCATGGGTATAAGTAGTTGTACCTTGGACGAGGATGTGTATGCCCATGCCGCTGCGTGATTTGGGAGCATCAAGGAATGGAGACTAGTTGTATGTCTCATGCTCCTGCAAAACGTTTATGGGGGGTGGGGCGTTCACCCGAACTGCCAGTCGGGTTAGATAACCGACTTGCCCCTGGTCAGTTCGGGGTGTTTTCAACAAAAGATCAATCTCAGAAGAACAAGTGTATCTGAAAAAGTACCTCTTTAGGTGGATGGCGTTCCAACTGTTGGCTATCTGTCGTCCTTCCTTGGTTTCTAGCTTGTAGGATCCGTTGCTTACTACATTTGTGATCTTGTAAGGACCTTCCCAGTTTGGTCCAAGCTTTCTAGCTGCTGTCTCCTTGGTGTTCTGGAATACTCTGCGTAGAACCCAATCGTCTTGCTTGAAGGTTCGTACGCGAATGTTCCTGTTGAAGTGTCGTGCAGCCTTCTGTTGGTAGGCGGCGCTCCGGATCATGGCTCTTTCTCTGAGTTCATCAACCAAGTCGAGCTCGTGTGCCAATTCTGCATCATTGGTCTGCTCGCTAGCCATTTTGTATCTTGCTGTAGGTAGTCCCACTTCTATGGGTATGACTGCTTCAGTTCCATATGTCATGTTGAATGGTGTTTCTCCAGTTGGAGTCCTTGGTGTGATTCGGTATGACCATAGGACACCTGGAAGTTCATCTGTCCATGCTCCTTTTGCTTGTTTCAGCCATTTTTTGAGACTGTTCATGATAGTCTTGTTGGTCGACTCCGCTTGTGCATTCGCTTGGGGATAGCGTGGAGTGGAGAATGTAAGCTTGATTCCCCATTCTTTGCAGAAATCTTAAAACTCATAGCTTATGAACTGGGAGCCATTGTCTGTCATGATTTCGTAGGGGACTCCGTACCTGCAAATCACATGTTTCCAAATGAAATTTTTTACCTCTGTGTCACGGACTTGCTTGAAGGCTTCTGCTTCCACCCACTTGGTGAAGTAATCGGTTACTGCCAGCATGTACACTCGTTGGCCTGGTGCAGTAGGTAGTTTCCCTACTATGTCCATTACCCATTTCATAAAAGGCCATGGAGCAATGGAAGGGTGTAGCTTCTTTGGTGGGAGATGGCTGATGTGTGAGTGTCTTTGGTATGAGTCACATCTTCTCACAAAGTTTAGAGCATCAGCCCTCATGGTTGGCCAATAGTACCCGGTTGTTAATGCTCGGTGGGAAAGACTTCTGGCTCCAGAGTGGTTGCCACATTCTCCTGCATGCAACTCAGTCAGAACATGTCTGGCTTCATTATTAGTTACGCACCTGAGTAGGGGTCCTGAATAGGATCTCCTATAGAGTTGTCCGTCGAGGAGCGTGAAGCGGGCTGTCTTTGCCTTCACCCTCCTTGCCTCGCTTTTGTCTTCTGGAAGTTCTCCGTTGGACAAGTACAATGCTATTGGAGTCATCCAATTTGACTCAGTTGTTATATCAGCCACTGTCTGGTTAGCGGGCTCACCCTTCCATGTTGCAGGCCATTGTACATACACTACAGGAATAGTCATTGGCACTGTGGTTTGGATGGCTGCTCCCAGGTTGGCAAGGGCGTCTGCGTGGCTGTTGTCCGTCCTTGGTACCTGCGAAACAGAAAACTCCTCGAAGGAGGACTGCAACTCCTTGACTAGCTGAAGATAGGCAGCCATCTTGGTGTCCCTGGTTTGATAAGAGCCCTGCAATTGGTTAACCACTAAATGTGAGTCCGACTGTACCTGAATGCTTTTTACGCCCATGTCCCGAACTAGCTTGAGGCCGGCTATAAGCGCCTCATATTCGGATTCGTTGTTGGTTGCTTTGAACCCACATCAGATGGCTCTTTGGATTGTGTCTCCGTCTGGCGAGGTAAGGACTATGCCGAGCCCACTTCCTTTGGTATTTCTAGAGCCATCAACTGAAAGCTTCCACTGCAAGTTATCCTTCTCCTGCAAACAAAATAACTCCTTTTTCGCTTGACCTAATTCGGTTGGAGTGAAATCCTCTATGAAGTCTGCAAGCGCCTGTGACTTGATGGCCGTGTGGGGCTGGAAGGAGACGTCGTACTCACTAAGTTCAACTGTCCATTTTAAAAGTCTACCAGAAACCTTTGGCTTGTGTAAGATAATGCGGAGTGGAAAGCTGGTTTGGACTACGACTGGATGACATTGGAAGTAAGAGCGTAGCTTCCTTGCTGAGGTGACTAGTGCAAGGGCTAGCTTCTCAGCTGGCTGTACCGAGTCTCTGCGTCTAGTAAGGACTTGCTCACGTAGTAGACTGGGAGTTGGTTTCCATCTTATTCTCTAACTAGGACGCCGCTTAGTGCTGTGTCGGAGACTGCAAGGTAAATGAACAAAGTTTATCCAACCTTGGGCTTCGATAGTACTGGAGATGTGGTAAGGTAACGCTTGATTTGTTGCAAGGCATCCTCACACTCGTTTGTCCACTGGAAATCTTTGCTCTTCCGCAGAGTGTCAAAGAATGGATGACTCTTCTCGAATGATTTGGGTATGAATCTACTGAGGGCTGCTAGCCTCCCAGTCAGTTTCTGCACATCTTTAACACACTTGGGGGAAGGGATGTTAGCAATAGAACGAATTTGATCAAGGTTAGCCTCAATACGTCTTTGTGTGACTAAGTATCCAAGTAATTTCCCAGAGGAAACTCCAAAGGAGCACTTGGCTGGATTCAACTTCATGTTGTACTTACGGAGAACCATGAAGGCTTGGCGGAGATGGTCAAGGTGTTGGTCGGTGACCAGTGACTTGACTAGCATGCGTCAATGTACACCTCCATGGTGTCTCCCAGCATGCTAGCGAACATGCGGTTGACTAGGCGCTGGTAAGTGGCTCCTGCATTCTTGAGTCCAAAGGGCATGACCTTGTAACAGAAGGTCCCCCTACCTGTGACGAAGGTTGTCTTCTCTTGATCTTCAGGGTGCATCAATATCTGGTTGTAACATGAGAAAGCGTCCATGAAGCTTAGAAGCTCATGTCCTGCTGTAGCGTCCACTAGCATGTCTATGTGTGGAAGTGGAAAAGAATCCTTCGGGCATGCTTTGTTGAGGCCAGTGAAGTCTATGCACACTCGCCACTTGCCATTTTTCTTCTTTACTACCACAACGTTGGCTAACCAGTCTGGATAATGTACTTCGCGGACTGATCCGATATCAAGAAACTATTGGACTTCTTCATTGATAACCTTGTTGTTGGTCCAGATAACGGCAAAGTAAAAGACTAGAGGGGGGGGGTGAATAGTTTTTTAAAACTTTTGTTGATAACAACTATTTCTCAGATATCTGAATAGATATCTGATACTTAGAATCAGAGTGCGGAACACTTAATAAAGATAAGTGCAGAAACAGTTAATATGTGTGTGTGTTGCTGAAATGTAAATACAGAAATGTAAATAACACAGCAAGTATAGTGGTATCTGGAGGTGGCGTAATCCTCCAACTAATCCACTTCGGTCTGTCAGAGACCTAGAATTCACTAGAACAGATAATTGAGTTCTCCTTACAATAATCCTATTCTAAGATTCTTAACAATTGGTTCCCAACCAAATGTCCCCCCTGAGTTGTTCCTCGGCTTTCACAGCCAAGTACTTCCTATACTCAGAAACCTTTGAGTTATTCCCTAGCTTCCCAAGCTAAGTACTTCCTATACTCAATAACCTTGGAGTTATTCCTTAGTTTCCCAAATCAAGTACTTCCTATACTCCGGTAACCTTGGAGTTATTCCCTAATTTTTCAAACTAAGTACTTCCTGTACTCCACGCCAGTTATGGTGTTGGTTTTTGGTTTGAGTTGTCAGATGAGCTTCTTAATAACTTTTCAATTAATCAGATAGCTCTGTGAATCAAGTTACTTAATACACTTTACATCGTATGGTATCTTGTTCGATTTTACTGACCCAAGTCTTATGATATCTGTTCAAGAGAATGAATCTCAGATAGTTGATCCTTTAATTCAACTCCTTCACAGATAGCTTTGCTTGTTTAGGATCAGGACACTTAGAACATCTGTGTTACTCAAGATCAAAAGCTTTGGTCGCAACAGAAAGCTTTGTGAGTAAGTAAGTTGCTTTGAGAGAGTAAGACGTTCAGCGTTTGTATGCAGTTCAAGGTGTTCAGTGTGTCTTCTCAAGCAGTCTAAGTGTTGATATTTATAGATGAATTTGAGTGCCGTTAGAATAGTATCCGTTAGGCTCAAATTCAAACTATTGATATATGTGTATAATCTTTAGAGTGTTTTGTCTTCTTCCCGTAAGCCGCTTTTATTCAGACATCTCTGTCCGTGCATTAAATGCATTGTACTATACTTTTTGTCCTGTAGTGTCAACGGAACTATGCTTTGTATCAGAGACTAGTGTTATCTGATTCTTTGCACGTCCTTATCTATAATCTTCAGATACCACTTGTATTTATTGAAACAACTTTGTTTGCAATATATATGTTTCTTTTCCAGAAACGTGGTTAATGCTCAAGGTATCTGAGAATAGATATTTGTGGACACTTTCCTTGTTTTCAGATATGTCTCTTATTTCTCAGATATTTCTTGTGACACAGTTTGTTTGAAACTATTCGTGTCTTTAAGATATCTGAACAATGATTCGAATCTTGTGCGCTTTCTTCAAGTCTTCAATGTCGTTGAGCTTTCTGCTTGGATGTCTTCTTCTTGGTCTTCTCTTCATAAAATAAAAATTACATTTTGAGACCTAACATCCTATACAAGATTAGCTAGACTATCATACTTAGTGGTTTTCCTCTTTTACAATGTTCAAGTGAACCAAGAGTACTAATCACCTTTCTGAGACTAAGATAAGTCATCATGTTGCTGATCAAAACTAAACAGAAATTCTTTACAAAATATCTAACAAAAATTCCTAACAAATTTCTCAAGAAATTTCCCAACAAATTTCCCAACACTTGTTCCGCTCTGGAGCGAACTTCCTCCGTTTCTGTCTGACTGGTGGGTAATCTGGATCAACCTCAAGTCTGTGGGTGATAACCTCTGGGTCGACTCCTGTCATGTCTGCATGTGACCAAGCAAAGCAGTCATGGTGAACTTTGAGAAATGTGACCAACTGCTCTCTTAGCTCTGGCCTCAACCTTGCCCCAATCTGAACTTTATGATCTGGATAGTCTGGGTGAATCTGAACTTCATCGAGCTCTTCCATCCCTGGCTGGTCTGGGTCAACTGGGGGGTTGAGTTGCTGTAATTGCTATAATTCTGCTGCCTTAGCACTACAATAATCTGCAATTTTAGCGACGGATTTACCCGTCGCTAAAACTGTGCCGATCCGTCACTAAGTCCTTAGCGACGGATAGAATAGCCGTCGTCCCACGAGAAGTGGGACGACGGATAGTTTATCCGTCGCTAAATCGCAAGGGATAAACCATTGACTTTTTAGCAACGAATTTTATCCGTCGCTAAAAAGCAGAATTTTATTTTTTATTTTTAAATAAAAATCTATTTTTTAGCGACGGATCTAAAAAAACAGATTTGCGTTTTTATTATAATCTGCTTTTTAGCGACGGATAAAACATCTGTCGCTAAAAAATGAAAGGAAGAAGAAGAAAGAAACAGAGAAGAAATGGGGGAGATGAAGATTTTGCCCGCTGTTTATTTCTGTTTCAGCGACGGATAGCTATCCGTCGCTATATGGATAGCTATCCGTCGCTATGTAGCGACGGATAATCTATCCGTCACTACCTGTAATTTTTTTAAATACTTTTAACGACGGATGATCTATCTGTCGTAACATTTCCTATTTTCCTTTTTTATTTTTTCAAAAGTCAAACGACGAATAACTATCCGTCGTTATTTAACGACGGATAGAAATATCCATCACCATTTAGCGACGGATAACTATCCGTCCGTCGCTAAATGGCGACGGATGCATCGACGGACAGGGCGAAACGCCCTATCCGTCGCTAAAATCGCCGATCCGTCCTTAAGGGGCGACGGATAAGTTATCCGTCGCACCTTTCCATCGCCAATTCGCATAATTCTTGTAGTGTGGGCTTCAAGGTTTCCATGTAAAATTTTCTCGCATCCCGTTGCTGCCCAAAATCTCCTTCCCCCCCACTTGGTAGGGAAGCGAATCACCTTGTGGTAGGTTGACGGTACCGCTTTCATCTCGTGAATTCATGGCCCACCAAGGATGGAATCGTAGCTTGACGGACTGTCTACAATCAAGAACTTTGTCGGTAGGTTGACGCCTTCTGCATAGACATGAAGGGTAACACTCCCAACCGTGTACTTCCTTTCTCCACTGAAGCCATATAGAGTTGTCGGCTGACGAAGGATGGAAGTCTCATCTATGCCCATTTCTGTCAGAGCATCTAGGAAAATGATGTTAGCAGAGCTCCCATTGTCAATGAGAACTCTCTTCGTAAGACAGTTTGCAATAAGAATTGAAATAACTGAAGCATCGTCATGAGGACTGATTAGTTGCTTAGACTCTTGGTCTGAGAAGCTAATAGTCAGGTCAGACGAAGAGGTGTTTGATGCTCTGCGAGTGTTAGGCTCAGGCCTTACCATTTGCCTACTGTGGCGCTTTGCCGCAAAGTATGAGACACCACTGATCTCTGACCCCCCAGAGATTACGTTGATTACCTTGTTGGTCTGAGGGGGCTTAAGCAGACCAGTGCCCTGCCGACTGGCAAGGGTCTTTTACCTTTGTCAGAGAGGTACTCCGTCAAGTGCCCTTTCTTCAAGAGCTCGGCTACCTCCAATTGCAGGGAGATGCACTCTGCAGTTGTATGGCCATGGTCTCCATGAAACTCACACCACTTGTTGGAGTTTCTTTGATCTGTAGGTGTCCTGAGTTTTCCTGGCCATCTAACTCTGTCACCCATGCTTTTCATGACTGCTACACACTCCTCTGGTTCAATGTTGAGGGAGTAGCTCGGAGGTGGTGCTCGGGTTTCTGTCCTCCTTTGTTGGATTGGAGGGCGAGGTGGATTCACAACAGGTCCATGTCTTCTCTCAGTTGGGTATGGCCTATCACAATAGTCTGGAACCCTTCGTTCAACTCGTCTGTCAGGCTTGGGCTCCTTGCGAACACTTTGGCTTGACATGTAAGGTCTGTTGGCATCATCCTCCTCCCATTTGATCTGAGCCCATGCTTTGGCGAGCACGTCTTCCATTGTTCGGCAGGGGTACATGGTCAGCTCCTTGTACAACCCCGAGTTGGGTGGCAACCCTTTGCGGAAGGCGTTGACAGCAGTGTCCTTGTTGCAGTTGGGGATTGACACCTTCTCCTTGTTGAATCTTGCGACGTACTCCCATTGTAGGGCTGGTCCGATCAGACTGGAACCAAACCCTTTGCACATGCAAACCTCACGGAGATCCATGGGGATGGCTATGGTGAACATCCTCTGCTTGTACTGTGAAACATGGTCGTCTGGGTCTGTCGTTCCATCATAGAGCTTCATGCTTGGGAAGGTGAACTTGGTTGGCATCTCCACCAATGCTATAGCGTCGACGAAGGGAGAGTCAGCAAAGTTGTTGGGTAAGCTCTTCTTGATTGGTGCTGGCACACCAGGGATCCTTTGTATCATCTCTTCCAAGCTCACCAGTTTGGAGGCTAGCTCCTCGTTGCTACTTCCGTGACCTGCAGATAGGGTTAGCAAGTGATCTACCTGACTTGCGCTTTGGTTGCGTTGTTGTGATGATTCGTCATTCATCCTTGGGTTAGCACCCTCGAACGAAACCCTCCTGCTGGTAATGCCCTGAGTGATCTCAAGGGATGGTATTTGTGGAGCGCTCACCACTTGAGAGACTGGAGTTACGGGAATCATCCATTCTGTCTCTTCAAAAGTCAGTTGGCAAGCCTCAATCATGTTGCGTGGTGGGTTCTCCACCCCAGTGCCATGAGTCAGTCGGCGAGATGAGGCCGCGTCCAATGTTGGAGCCTCCTGGTGGACGACATACTCCACTCTTTCCTTCAAGAGCGAGTTCTCCTGGCGGACAGCGCGGTTCTCGTCCTCAAGGAGCTTGATCTTCTTGGCATTCTCTTGCATCTAGGCCGCCAAGGCTCTGATCTGAGCGGTGACATCCATCTCCTTTACCTCTTCGAGAACGTATTCTTCTGAGTGCGACATGACGGATTGCTTAGCGTGTCGCGGTTGCTACTGGATTACCCTTTTGATAGCCGGGGCCCCACGGTGGGTGCCAAATTGTAGACGCTCAGAAATCTACAATCAAATTAGGGTTAGAAATTGGGGGCACCGACAACCTGCAAGGCAACAATAGAAAACAGAGACGTGAGATTTCGAGGTGACACCGGTGTGGTGTCGACCGAAGGGACTCCGACACTCAAGTTAGATGACTGATAGAAGGAGTAATTAAATGATAGAGAGAGAGAGAGAGAGAGAGAGAGAGAGAGAGAGAGAGAGAGAGAGAGAGAGAGAGAGAGAGAGAGAGAGAGAGAGAGAGAGAGCTGGTTGAGTCGGTTCGGCAGAGTACGGACGAGCACCGGCGAGAGGCTAGCTGACTTTGTAGGATGAAGCTAGCTAGTCGTCATCGGACAGCGATGGGTGATGGTGGATGATGATGGACGATTGTTCACCCATTGTTGGAGTCCGTCCGCGAATCTCGAGGAAGTTGTTGGAACTCCCTAAGTGGGTTGGACCGTGTCTCATGTAGTTGGGAGAGTGGTCGCAAGTCGGTTGCTTACTGACTGACTGAGTCGGTCAAGCAACTCGAGTTGGTTGCTTACTGACTGACTGAGTCGGCCAAGCAATATGAGTTGGTTAGTTTGTTAGTCAAGTGCTGACAACAGAGTCAGTCATGCAAGGTGAGTTAGTTAGCTTGTCAACCACTTCGATGGCTGGCAAGGTCGGGCGAGCTAGGTGAGCTAGCTAGCTTGTCAACCAGCTGGAAGGTTGGCGAGGTCGAGTGAGTCAGGTAGCATGTGGACTGTTGGATGGATGACTCAGCTAGATGGGTTCGCTAACTGGTCTTTGGAGTCCAACTCGCGTATGGAGTCAAGATGGACTCATTAGTGGACCGCGGATTGGGTCGTAGCCTTGATGGGCTGGTTTGTCAGTCTAGTTGACAAAGAGCGAATTTTGTCCAATACATAATAAGCCTCTGGCATGAAAAACATTCTAATTAGTGTTGAGAACTTATAGTGTTTAACAAAAAAACGTTGATGTTTTTCGTTAAATAAAAATGAATTTAGTTAATAATACACGTTTTGATTCAAATATAGATATTTTTTTATTCAAATATAGATATTTTTCCTTACGAAAGAGGTTCAACTATTTTTAAATTAGTGTAGACGGTCTGACACAAAAATTATATTTAAAATATTTTTACAAATAATACCATTTAAATATAAAACAAGTGTTGATAATATTAGTTAGTATTGTATATGTAACATCCCATCCCCTTTCGTGCCGAGGCCCAACTCTTAGAGTTGTCGCCGTTACTCATGGTCTACCGTCACGATAATATGTCTGGCTCTACTGTAACAACATATGTCATTTTCCGTACACTTTTTTCCATCACTCGTGCGTGAACCGAATTTTTTTTTCAGTTGATCACCAATCATTAAATTGTTCCAAAATAAACACACTCTGAAATTATTTATTATTGCTCCTTTCATTCAAATATATGAACCCGAACGTTGTACTTTGGTTTTCCTTTACTTTTACTTTGTTGTATATTTTTCAATATCACATATTCATATTCGAACATGCTATACTTATAATTTGGAACAAAATTACTTACTACATTTAGGTGCCCAAAACTAAAGTGAATTGATATTTACAACATATAAGAAAATTAATAATGCTGTAATCATTTTTTGACTTTTCTATCAATCTTTTTTTTTTTTTTTAATTTGATCATAAGTTATTCTTAAAAACAATCATTATTATATATTTTTAGTAAAATTATATTATGATTTTTTTTCATTATATGACTTTGTTAAATTATTTATATAATAATAATATGATATAGACGGTGAACTATCACAATTTTTAATGTATAATAAAATCCGGTGTAGTAACGATTGAGTTGATTTTGTCATTTCCATCTTTGAGTTTACTGAATAATAATTCAGATTACAAAATCGTTACTTCAATACACAGGCATTTTACACAAGTTATTATAGTAATAACATACTATGTGCTCTTTAGTTATCTACTTAATTGCATTAATTAAGCTGGCGTGGCATTACTGCCACCCAAGAAGAAATCGTGACCACCGTCCCAGAGATTTCTGACAGTATGTTCATGACTTCGACAGTCATTATAGTGATGGAAATTGAAGTTTAGTGTTTTCAGTTTGAATCTTGATCTTTTCCTTTATATATTTTCACATCCATATTGTATCTTAATGACTATGTTCATGAGACATTGATCTATTAGCTTCAAGTGCTCGATCTAACAGTTAAAAACTGAAAACACATTGGGATACATCAATACGTACTCTTCGAAGAACACTTGGTTCATTGCCCAGTTCAATATAAATGGGGACAGCTGATATCATAAGAATGTGAAATAAAGTCAGATATAGCACAAATATTTGAAATGTTAGTATCAGTAAAATAAAGGATTATGAATTTACCTGCAGATTATTTTTGCCCATGAATCAGTTGATTGATAAGCAATCTTTCTTCTCCATAAAGACAATGATCAAGTCATTTGGCAAAGTTTGAATTTGAGAATGGGTTGTCCTTGGTAAGCTGGCAGAACACATGGCAGTGATAAATGAAGTAGAAAACGAACTCAGTATCTTCTAAATGAGTTTGTAGCCTGTTGGTGAACCTGTATTTATATAGGAATTATTAGTATAATAAATCACAGCTTTCAATCTCAACGAATTTTGTTATATTAACGTGAAAGCCTAACAAAAAGAATTGCATGAGGAGATAATAATGTATTTGAACTATATTTAGATTTTCTATCCCATATAATTAGAGATTTTTAACAGCTTAATCTCTTTTTCGTAGAATGAGGAATACTGGAGTAATTATTTTCGAAAATTGGGTAGTTTAGCGGAACTAAATCATCAGATATAAGACAGATTAATAAATGAATAGTTTTTTGTTTGGATTTGCCACGTTAGTTTTTAGCATATGTGGCATATCTAGTTTTCAATAGTCATCATCACTTTTATCATATATATAGATTCTTACTAGTTCGGTCAAAATTAACGGTTCCATTAAGTTTGACTAATCTGACAAAAATTAGACGACACAACTTGCGACTAAAATTGAATGACAACTTAAGCATGTGAATGGATTTTTCCCGTTACGATTTTACATATAAAGCCGTGCAGGAACGATTTAAAAGGTGGGGTTTAGATGCCTCTTTGAATTTTATGCGCGGGGCCGGGTCGTACTCGTATCTACAATTCAAACAAATCCTTCCTTTTTCTAGATTTAGGCTATCTCCAACCCTCAAACTCTATCATACTGCCACATCATCATTCCACTAACAACAAATCCAACCAAACTCTCCATCTCCAACCCTCAAACCCTATCATACTCAACTTTTCATTTTCTTTTCTATTTTTTTAAAAAACTACACTATTTTTTTCATTTCTTTTAAAACTTCATACTTCACACTTCATATTTATTTTAAATTTCGTTAATTAACTAAAATAACATTAAATAAAAATTGAAAAATTACAATATTCAAAAATAAAAAATACAATAGTTAATAAAAATACTACAATACTTGAGATAAAAGATTACATTACATAAAATTCAAAACTATATGAAATTAAGATACTACTCCTCATTCTCCTCAATATTTATAATTTGAAACCTTTTTTATTTTCTTGAAGTGTTTTTATTTTATGTAAGTTCATTTTTTAGTGAATTCGATTATATTAAATTTTACAATTTGTGTTTTATATATGATTTACCAATACTAAAATATATAAAAAGTAAAAAATAAATATTAAACGAAAATGAAAATAAAATAAATTTAAAATAGAACGGAAAAGGAAAAAAGAAAACAAACAAAACACAAAACAAATATATAGAAACAAAAGAAAAGCAAAAGGAAACAAAAATAAAATAAAATAAAGGTTAACTGCCATCAAACGCCCATAATGGGCAAAGTGGCGTTTGATGGGTTTCCCATCAAACTCCACCATACTTCCGTTGGAGTCAGCCTTAGCTTTTGGGTTTTACTAATTGACTCTTACATTTGCGATGAAATTTGAGAAAAAATGATCTAATTATAGATCGTATATTGAATTTACAAGATCAGCATCACATATTATTTAATTTTAATTGTAAACATCATTTGGGTGTTTGGCTAATGGTTAAAAGTTAATTATAATCGTATCCCCTACCATTTATTACATTTAACCGAACTCTACACTTAATATTTTAGTTGGCCAAAACCATGATTCTCTCTCTACCTCCCTCCCTCCCTCCCAACCAAACAAAACAAACCTAAACCAATTATATAATCTTAAAGTCAATCAAATAATCTTAAAATACACAATGAGGGACCTGAGAGATGGACTTGTGTTTTTAAATATAAGTATAATATGTTTTGAGCAATATCAGTAATTTTTTAAATACGGTCTCTCAAGAGACTCGCCCATCTTAAAAATTCTTACACGCATCACTTCATTGTCACCATATATAACAACCCTAGAAAACCTATGCCTTTTTGGTTGTTGACCTTATTTTGATTACCTCTTTATCCATGAATATCATTGGTTGTATACAAGGAGTCAAGTTTTCATTTAAGGCAACTTGAGCTCAGGACCTCGACTTGCAATCCCAAACCAACAAGCATGGGAGTCTAACTTTTATCCTCGTTCTACGGAGTAGTGAATCTAGTTCTTTCACACAGGTACCCGTCTACGTGAAATTAAGTGACCCACGTAACATGGGCCAGTTCACCCGAAGGTGAATTCTCCCTATAACTCAATGTCAAATAGAGATACGCATTAGTTTGTCCATGTGAAAACTAGTTAAGATCTGTCGCATCTGATCATCCGTGGCGATACTAATGCTTAGCCAATCACTACACATTCTTCAACGGTATTGGTTAGTGAAGGCTCACTTCTCATCGTGTCCAGTCATACTCATATACTCCTTCCGCCCCAGTTTCATCTTTCCGAATTCCGTTTTGGACCGTCCCAACTTCATCTTCCCATCCTTTAAATGAAAAATCTCTCTCCTACTTTATACACTATCCCTCATACTTTATTCACTATTTGTCATACTTTATTCACTCTCTTTCCTACTTTATTTACTTTTTCCTTAAATCTTGTGCCCGGACCCACGAGAAGATGAAACCGGGACGGAGGGAGTATGATTTATCCCGAAACCATATAAGTGTAATTCTTGTTCGATCACTAAGGATCACCGACTAGGATAAGTCAGTCCATTAATTTGGCCGAGGAATCCCAATCCTAAGGATATGACATCGGCGTTGACTAGTTTAATGAACATCATCATTCCAAGTCTAATCCATTGTATACATCCCATGCATACTAGGCTAAAGGTTGTATGATGAACATTTGAATTTCAAGATATATGTGTAAGTGTCTACTCTCATATGTAAATGCAGAATAAACATAAGCAAGGAATTTGTATAATACGATTCGTTTTATTTCAACTACCGAAATACGGCTTATTACAATCAATTCTTGATCTATGGACATAACTCTACCAACGGTCCCGACAATTAATAATCTAAGAAAGAATATGGTGTGGCAACTTGGTAATGGAAAATCTATAAGATTTTTGGAGGATAATTGGTTGCAAAACATAGCTCTTCGGTCTTGGGCTACTGGTATTTTGTAGAATTGTGAGTAAATGCATGGATTTGTAGGGAAAAAATGCGCGTTTGGTTTCACTTGAGGATCCAAGATGCGTTACACGGAGCATTGCATGGCTTAAATACTCCATACGGGTGCTAGGAGTTGGACCTAGGAGGTTCAAGGATCAAAACGAGAAAAAACTGCACAATTCAAGGAAAATAGTGGGTGAGCTCTTCACCAAAATGAGCTCACCGCGGTTGCCTTAAAACGAATCTTCTGTGACTGAAAGTGACCGCAGTGAGCATCTACTTAAGGGATGCGAAAATCAGTTTCTTATTCGTATTTGAATTGTAACCTCTTCTCTTGTATACAACCTCCATCTTTATCTTCATTTAGGATATTCTCAGACTATCTTATCCAACTCTAGTAAATAGTAAACACTTTTGATCAAGGGAACGATTATTCTACATCAAGTTAAGCACATAGTTCTAGTAATCTGAGGTAATCTTATGGTGCATTGAAACTTTGAATGCATGTGACAATTGCTTACTTTTGGTACACTGTATGACTAGTTACGACTGTCTTATAACTTAGATTCGAATCGTATTAGTACAATTTTTTGTGTAGTAACCTGAGTTCGTACGAGTAAAATAGTGTGAATTGTTTCCTTTACCAGAAGATGGAAGAAGTTTAGTAGATTCTTTAATTCCATAGTGATTGGGAAATTAAACACGAATAACCAATCTACAAAAGTATAAGTAATTCCTCGAGAGATTCGATCTTGAGTATTGACAAACGCTACAACGTCGGCGTTTATAGTTTCGATATTAAATTTTAGCATATCAACTTTAACTCAGTGATCTATAGCTGATGGTCTTACTACTGTCTATAGGCAAAAAGGCATAAATGGTCCTAAAGTTTGGGGGGTATGGCGATGATCTGCTCTGGCAACTTGATCCTACTATTTCAATTTTCGGCTTGAATGATCCTTTGGCTAAATTCGACATTTGACCAGATTATTCCGAGTTATGCGCATTGTCATCGGTCGAGTTTGACCTCCATAGCCTTCCTCATTTCGATAAAGAAAACTCAAAAATAAAATGTAAAAATAAAAAAAGCTACAATAAAATTAAAAAAACTTAAATTAAAAGAAAAACAAAAATTAGAGGAAAAGGTGGCAATTATCCCTGAGAAAACAGACCCCCAAAACATTTCAGCTCATTTTCACCCAATTTCCATCAATGAACCCTAACTCTAATTCTCTCAAATTCTTCTCCCATGGCACTTCCTCGTGCAGTTCGAATGGAGAACCAATACGAGATATTGTTATTGTAGCATAATTGCTTAATTACCAGATAACTTCGTGGACTGATACAAATTCCTAGTGAGGAGATGTGCATTAGAAATCTTAGAGTTCGTCACTCTAAAATTGGATCTTAGTGGCTTAATTTGGAGAAGTCAGGGGACCTTGAATTCCCTCTACCTGTAATCGAATCCATGTTCTCTGCTTTCCTTGTTTTACTGTTCTTGGTACCGAAAATCAAGGACTGGAGGTAGTCATAGGGATAGACGCTAGGCAGAGAGAGCTCGTGGATGACTGGCCTGTGGGAAGAGAGAAGGATGAACAGGTGATGAGTGAGATGCAAATAGTGATCGATGTTGCGACGGAGATGTTGGATGTGGCGGTGCTGTGGCGGAGGTGTTGATATATACCTGTGGATGGACTTTAAACAAATTATCATGTCCATTTTAATTTATGTTTTGTTTTTCTTTTAATTTAAGTTTTTTTAATTTTATTGTAGCTTTTTTTATTTTTGCATTTTATTTTTGAGTTTTCTTTATTCTGGAAATGAGGAAGCTGCTTATGTGGAGGTCAAACTCGATGACAATGCAGACAACTCACCAGTCAACAGGGTCAAATGTCGAATTTTCACCGAAAGGATCGTTCAAGCCGAAAAATTGAAATAGTAGGACTGAAGTTGCCGGAGCAGCCAAACGTTGTACTGCGTACGCCCCCAAACTTTAGGACCATTTATGCCTTTTTGCCACTGTCTATAAGTCCAATTGCATACTCTCAAGTCTAAGATCATGGATTACCTTAGGACAAGTGTTGATAACTGATAATGAAATTTCACACTATCTAATGAATATACCACACGTGAAATACCGGACAGATTTAACAGGACTACTAATATATGGTAGAATATTATTGACAAGATTGTTAATTTACTAATCAAAATTCAAACAATTACTTGTAACCTCACATAACAAATCTTCAACCACCAACCAACTAATTAATGACTCCTTTCTAACTATCAGGTAGGCAGGCTAAAAATTTCATCGCGTCATCCTGTCATAGATTCATCAAATAGTAAATTTAATTCAAATAAAAAGAGGCACTAATATTATTCTCCCTGATATCCTAAAGTTACTTGTCTTGATAGAAGTTTTCTGTCTCTAATGTGACAAGCATGCATGTAACAAAACTAAGTTACCTTCTTGTGATGATATTTTAATTTTATGTGACAATACATTTCATTAAAAAATCCAACTTTTTTTGTAGTGCGATTATGCTCGCAATACTCCCGTGCATATTTATAAAATAAATATTACTCTATTATATAACTAAATTAAATATTTCATCTATCATTTTAGGAGTTTTTATATTATATAACACATTGTTATCTTTATTCACAAACTTTTAAATAATAAAAAATTCTAAGTGATAATAAAGATGATATTCAAATTAAATTGGAATAGAAAAGAGATGGACAAGTTTATTGTACATCCACTTGTATTTTGAGTAGAGGTGTGGTAGTTTTTACTATCTCCGGTCCATTAAAATCTTTCTAGCATGCTACTTTTTCTTAAATTAAGGAAAATGCATTAAAAAATAGTTTGTGTGATGTATTATATTGGTAAAGTTGTAAGTGGGTGATAAAGTAAAAGAGAGATTGAAAAAAGTGATGATAAAGTATTAAGAAAAATAATAAAGAATCTATATAAAACATTAAGCAAAAAAGGTTTGGAGCCATTTAAGGCTATCCACATCATTTAATTATTTGGCAAAATAATGCTTTGTGATTAGTTGATTTCCATTCCATGTTGTCCTATTCTTTTATTCTGATTGGCCAGTTTCTATATCATGATGATGTGTTTCGGTTATTTAGCTTACATATGCACCAATTTTTTTAAATCAATCAACCATTTTAATTTCTGATTTTTTCCATTTTTGTAAATATTTTCCATTCTAAATGAAAGTCCAACATCTCGGTTACTCTTTATTTTCTAAATTCCATGTGTTTATTGAATCTATAAAGTAATTGGTTGGTCACTATGTTTCTAAAAATCACCATATTCGAGATGTTAAAGTAATTAAACAACTTTTTTATGGTTTATTAACATAATTGGTTGGTTCATGTTAACCAAATATATATATATATATATATATATATATATATATATATATATATATATATATATATATATATATATATATATATTTCATACAGTAATATCATTGGGACTCACAAAAAATATTCTTATAAAGAGTTTATTGTTAGAGTTTTTTTAAGCATTTATACACAAGTTGGGACCGTAATTTTTTATTATTATAGAAAGTTTATTCATTTATAGAGTATTCTTTTAGAAGGTTTCTACTGTATATATAGACACACACACTAAAATGTGAGAACATTTCGAAGTTGAATTAGGGTTTTAAATTAGTGTGAATTGATTTGTTTCAATTTAATTGAATAACGTGGAGAAGAAAGATTCATTATGGTTGACTTTTTAATGATGAATTTTGTTATTGAATTAGGATTGAAATTTAATTTGAGAAGATTAATTGAGTTTTCTATGATAAATTGATAATTTTGTTGTGGTTGAATTAGGACTTAAAATTAAATTGAGTGATACATGTTGGTTTTTTGCAACAAATTACAAATTAGTCTAATTAGGGATCGGAGGTGATGAAAAATGTAACGGAGAGACACGCGCTATTTGTCTTCTTGTGAGAGTCTGGGCCTTCTCATCATTTTAGTGATATTTGTACTGTTTTTTACGAAATTGAGCAAAAATGGGCACAAATAATGACTTTCCCCACTCGCTTTTTATTGGGTTATATCATTACTTTGAAACAAAAATTACTATAGTATATACGTGTGTGTGTGCGCATATATATATATATATATATATATATATATATATATATATATATATATATATATATACATACATACATATATGTATGTATATATACATACATATATGTATGTATATATACATACATATATGTATGTATATATACATACATATATGTATGTATATATACATACATATATACATATATACATACATACATATATACATATATATATATATATATATATATATATAATTGTATGTGTGTGTGTGTGTGTATCATATACTTAATCGAGACTGGTAAAATAGTTTTACAATCCATTACAGGTCAGGTGATAAGAGATGGGGCGAATTAGTGGGTGAAATAGACCAAACTAAATGTGTAATATAATTAATTAGACAAAAACGTTAAATACAAAACAAAATAAATGTTTAAATCCAAAAACTATCCATTTATTTATGAGTAAGTCTCCTGAGAGACGATCTCTAAATAATTTATCTAGAGACAGACCTATATTGTCAAAAAAATCATCGATGTTATTAATTAAAACACATATGTTATCAACATTGGTGTTCTTTCATATTACAATAAGACTTATTTCGTTAATAACATAGACGTTTTGATTAATAACATGTACGATTTATTAATAGCATAGGTCGTCTTTAGATACGTTATCTAGAGACCGTATCTCATGAGAGTTTGTGTTAATTTATAACTAGCGTCGATTCATGAACCAAGTCCAAAACTCAAATAAAATGGTACAAGATATATCGAAAGTCTTTTACCCATAATCCAAAGAAGTTTCAAATTAAACATGTAAAATATTAGTTCGTGACTTATTGTATATATGACATTTAATGTACATGTGTAATTTATGATTACATACATATATTTACTCCTTTTCTTTCTACATATATATTGACGGGTTGGGTGACTGGCAGGTTGTAACCTCTCACCCGCCAACAGTTAAATTACAGGTTTACGTGAAAATTTACCTACAATTTTTTCTAAACTTAATAATAATAGGTGAGCGGGGGTAGTTTGCGCAGTCAGTGGCTTTTTTGAACATTTCTCATTTTAGGGGTAGTACGGCAGGGTGAAAACGGGTGCTCTAAAAAAATTATTGACCGAGTATAAAGTGGATGAACGAAATTTATAATCCTAACTTTGTTAGATTTGTTAAAGATTCAACTAGAAATCAATATTTACTGGAACCAAGTTTCATAAGAAACACATTCTACACCTACATATTTTTCAAATATTAATATTTTTCAACCCCAATATAGCTTCAACTTTGATGATGGTTTGAAATGGAAAACGCGGGCAAATTAGTTATAGTTTCCCTAATATATTTTATAATGAAATTGTAGTCCGTAACTTTTGAACAATAACAAATTTCAACCTTTTTCATAAATCTATTACTCCCTCTGGTCGTTTAGAATGTTTACATTTTGGTTTGGTGTGAATTTTAAGGAAATAGAATAAAATAGTAAGTAGATGGTAAAAAGTAAGAGAGAGTATACAAAAAGTAAGAGAAATAATGGATAAAGTTTGAAAAAGAGTATTTAAAAAATTAATAAATGTAGATAGTGGGGTTTCCAAAAAATGAAACATTAAACTTTTAAAAAAATCCCCAGAATGGCAAAATGTAAACCTATAAAAAGAACGGAGGGAGTATTGTATAGTCCAAACTCATATTGCAACCAAATACATCCTTAATTTTAAATTTTATGTTTAATTTGATTTTTTTTCTTTTTCTTTTATTCATTTGCTTTAGGTTTTTTCTTAATTTCCACTATTTTCTTAGGTTAAATTAAAGTGGGACACATGTCCACTCTCATATTTCCACGTTTTATTCTCTTCCAGATTAATCTGGATGTGACATGTGTCCTCTCAAGTAATTTTGAATCGTTTTATTTTAAAATTAATTTATGAAATTAAATGAGGAGCCAACACACGTCCAACGTCTAAACTAATCCCGACACATGAACATCAATCTCCAAACCTGAGGGGAAAAAAGGTAGAGTTTAATGTTTATATTGGAAGCCCTTGATATATACATAAAGTACGGAGCCATTAAGTGGAACCGTTGATGTATACATATAGTCGTGAATTTAATTTTAGGTTTTTAAATTTTTTCTGGTCTTATTTGCAAAGTCACAAACTATTTATTGGCCAAATTGAAAGAAACTGGTTTTGCAATCCAAGTCCCTCATACAACTCTAATTCTGAAAATGCAAAGTTTTCAAGTTCATAAAACATTGAATTATGTCCCTGGTTTTCAAAATCGAATCCCAGCATCAAACAAACTCTGTATCGAGTTCAATTCTTGAATCCAAATCTAATGCACACTAAATCAATACGGAATCCCTAATGACAACTCCACCAATCTACAAAAACTCCACCATCCCCAAATCAAAATAGTTTCTCCATATGCTACAAACCCATTCACCAATATTCGAAATCCCTAACTACAACATAACCAATTGAAATATTATTGCAAGAAAGGGATTTTATCATTGGTTGTATTAAGCAAGATCATGACCGGGGAAGAAGCAGATAGTAGGGCAGTTTCCCTTCTTGCACGCACCTTCATTATAATTAGACTATTGTTGAGTTGTTGTAATACCCAACATCTAACATCGGTTCAGAGTGAAAGTGGTGAAGGGTATATATATGTAGACCACCACTCTCCTATTTTATGAGGCCTTTTGGGTGATTCAAAAAATAAATCCGTGCGGGTTCAGGCCCAAAGCAGACAATATCCTACCAACGAGACGTGTGTACGACAGTCATAAGTAATATTGCCCGTCCAATGGACCGGGTCTCGACCCTTAGTGGTCGGGTCGTTACAGGTGGTATCATAGTGGGGCTATCGGGATTGCCAGAAATAAGTGTCATACGGGGCAAAGTGCTACTGTATGGACCGTGGGAGCCACCTCTAGAATCATGCGCGAATGGTTGGTCCCGGGATATATTCTAAGTCTGTAACCACCTGAAGCTCGACAAGTTCAGTTTAAATTCAATAAAAACAGACCAAACCCTTTGTATTTTTAATCTATTTTGTTTAGAATTGAAATGGTACTCCAAATAAATTGGCTAAGGGCATGTTTGGTTTGTGAATAAGTTGATTCAGCTTATCAGTTAGTCAACCCATAAACAGATTAATGGACCTGGATGTAATTGTTCGACTAATGGTATCCAGATTAGTAGAGGGCATCTAATAGGGGAGGTATATGTAATTGTTCCGTACATATAATATGCAATATGCATACATTCCTCTAAAATTAGATTTTGACACTAGATTACCAAATTGTTGATTAAATTTTTTCTCACTTTCAATCTTTTTACATATAATCCCTCAGTCCCGTTAAACGTGTCTCACTTATTTTCGACACTATTGTTAAGAAAGTCTATAGTTTGTTGTTTGTTGTGGAAGAGATAAATGATAAATAATGGAGAAAGTATAAGAGGTAAGAGACAAAAATGATAAAAATGGAAAAGTCTTGGAATGGAAAGTATTGCAATCCCATATCGTTTTATGGAGGGGCGTAAGTTGTTTTTACACAAGAACTAAAATCGACCCAAAGATTATCGGCTATAATAACAATCGGCAGTATAATAGTTTTTCAACCCATGGCGGTCTGGTGATAACAAGGGGCGGATAAACGGGTGAAAATAGACAAAATTAAATACATAATTAGTTAAAAACTTCAAATAAAAAACAATATAAATGTTTAAATCAAAAAAACTAAGTAGTAAGTGATAAAACATTAAAATATGGTAAAAATGTGTAATTTTAGTGGGAAATGTGAGAGGTGATAAAAAGTGCAAGAGTAGGATTTATTATTATTGGTTGGGTGTAGAGTACATTTCTTTTTTAGTAATGTATGAAGTTTTGTAGTACGTTTAAAAATGACAAATGTATGAAGTTCTGCGGAACGAATAAAGTATATATTAAATAAAACATGCAAATCATTAGTTGTTGAATTTATTGTATATGCCATTTAATATATATAATTTTTTATTATTGTAATTTATGGGTGTACACATATATTTACTCTCTTTCTTTTTCACATATTGATGAGGTCGGGTGACTGAAGAGTTGTACCAGCTCATATGTCGTTGGTTGAATAACAAGTTACGAAAAAATTAACCTGTAAATGTTTTAAAGAAAATAATTGGCGCGTGCGCTTTTTTAATACCCTAATTTTAGGGAGTACGATCGGTGAAGATGGTATTGCTAACAAATTAGACCTGCCCACTATAGATGTGTGGTTTAAATAAAATCAAGGTGGGTAGATTGCTTTACTAACTTTGTGGCAGATTGACAAATGAGTTGGTGGGTAACATGGAACGGGTGATGTATATACCCGATCCGTACGCCATTATTTTAAATAGATACCGTTAAGGTTCGCAATGGGTTGGATATACCTCGATCCATTTAAAAGACTTGAATGGAAAAGGTCTTCTCAGCTTATAATACTAATACGATTAATTACTCAGGTGCAACTTATCATAGATCATGATAAAGATTGGCCAAACTTTTGAGGAATATTGATTATGCATTAAAATTGTGCAATGGCACGATTGAGAGTCACTACTCTTATAATTATAATCGAGGTAAAAGTGATGTATGGAATAAATGCATGCAAAAAAGTTTATCGTTCTTAATTAGTGTGATGATGAGTCCATCAGAGACAAACTAAAAATGTAACATCCCAAAGTTTAAGATAAATTTTCAGAGAGCTTAAAGGATCGAGAATGCTACTCATACCAACAATGTGCACATTTCTTTTCAGAAATCCATCCATAAGAGCTTTAGACTTAAGCATGCATGCTCGTGATAATCTTAGGGTGGATGGTAGTAAGTCTATCGTTATGCGAGTGGGATAAAGTGCGGGAACGAACAATGTATTGGTACAGTGGGCCAACATATCACCCGGATAATAGTCCATGACCGCACTGGCACAGAGGGTCGAACATCGGCTCGCAAGGGTACGGCGCGTTACAAAAATGTTGTTGTAAATATTGTACGATTTCATATACTTAAATATTTTTTTTACTATACCCGTCGAGTATCGACGGGTTATAAACTAGTTAGTTAGTGAGGTAAAAACTTTTCATTTATGATTTAGGAAGTTTTTAATGAGACTCTACAAAAGGAAAGTTATGAAGTTATTAATGGAACGGATGGACTATTTAGTAAATATATCTTCCTTGGTTATCTTTCATTTTGATAATCAATCTGCAAGTACTTAAAAAGTGAATGTGATTGTCTGAAATAAACTTTAGAATGACTAATGAATTGGGAAAGTGTACGCTTGAATGAAGAGAAATCAAAACATTTTGGGGGTAGATGGGCTGGTTTTTATGTCATTATATTTACATACTAGAAGTATAAATAAGAGTATTCATGCTAATCTTGTTGGTCCAAAGCTCAAGTTGGAAGTGTCATGTTGAGTGCAGTTTCCCCCGAACAGAGGGAGTAAAAGATTTGGTCTGCTAGATAACTAGTAGGAGTACATTTTACCTCTTCCCTTTTATAATAAGTAATGCACTGACAATACAAAGGCAACGTGATGGGCCCGCAATCGTGGATTTACGAATTACGAATTATTCTATGACGCTCCAATTCGTGTCAAGACGTTTAAAGTTTGTTAACGTATTTTTAGGTTGTTACATTATATATTTTATTAACATACATAATTATATAAGTCTAGAATGTGAGAACAAACTACGCGTGTTATTGTGGCACATAGTTACAGTTATAGAAGACGTATACGAATGCAAGTAATATTGTTGTTTCTGATAATGAATTTCTTTTTTTTCAAGTTGAATTAGTGTTTAACTTGATTTGTTTTAATTTAATTGGAGAAGATGGAGCATAAAGATTGGTTATCGTTATTTTTTAATGATGAATTGATTTTGATTTTGTTGGATTGAATTAGGGTTTAAAATTTAATTGGAGAAGATAGATTGATTTTTTTTAATGATGATTTGATTTTGTTGGGGTTGAATTAGTGTTTAAAATTTAAATGTAGAAGGAAGATTGATTTTTGTTATAATGTATTGATTTTGTTGAGATTGAATTAGAGCTTATAATTTGATTGAATAAAACAAATTATTTTTTTGTAATTAAAGTCTAATTTATACATATATTACAAATAAGTTCAATTTAACGTAAATTAAATACTTAATTGCACAACTACAATAGTTGTCCACTTTTATATATATATATATATATATATATATATATATAGACACACACACTGTAATGTAATATATGTGCACCAACAGGCTGGACCGAGAAATACATGTATCGGATTCCTAAAAAATAATGTTAACTGTGCTTACAAGTTACAAATGAAATATTTCGTTCTCATTTTTACACTACTAGGCTGGAGCCCGGAGCCCACCCTTGTGCATGCACGGCACCCGATCAACTTCGAGTTCATCCGGTTGAACATTAACCCACAGAGGTGTTCTAGTGAATTATGAATCTGAGTTTGGACAGTGGTAAATCCAGAACAAAATTTTAGGGGTTGAAATTTAGAGGGGTTAAAGAGAAGGCAAAAAAAGGAAAAAAAAAAAAAAAAGAGATAAAGAAGCAAAAGTAAAAAATTGTGATTTTGAGGCTCAAACTTGCAGCCTCTAGCCTAATAATTGGCTCCTCAACCACTAGAACATAAATAAATAAATAGCTAACTATTAATACAAATCTAACTTATTAAAACACATCTATGTGATTTATCATACAATACTACTAGGCGAAGAGAAGTGTCGGATCAAAATGGTCTTAACTTCGCCACTGGGTTTGTGAACTAGGTCCAAAATATCGCACGAGTTGTTATCTAGCAATTGTCCTTTACTTTACTAGCATGTAATGGGGCTTAGTAATTGTCACTAAAATAGTGAATTATATACACACTTTGTCCTGTTCACAAAGTTGAATGACAACGCAATCTTGTCCTATAGATTAACACAACTATCTTCAATTATCAGTCCTCTATAAAATGTCTTTCTTTTTCCATATTCCTTTTGCTCTCTAACTCTCTGATCCACACAAGAATCATCAATTCATTGCTCTTAGTGTATATTCCCTTGATCATTTTCCTTTTCTAAGGCCATGGCTGCAAATGCAATGAGGCTACTTGTGTTACTATATTCAATTCTTACATTGTTTTCGACTCCGTTTACGACGGCAGCAAAGATCATCAGGCCTGGTTTTCCTTCATCCAAGATCCAACCTGAGCAACTCTCTCTTGCCACACAAAGCAATAGCAAGCCTTACAAAGAGAAGTTCTTCACCCAAATTCTTGATCACTTCAACTACAATCCACAGAGCTACAACACATTCCAACAAAGGTACTTGATCAACCACACATTCTGGGGTGGTGCTAAAAACAATTCTCCCATCTTCGTTTATACCGGAAACGAAGGAGACATCGAGTGGTTCGCTCAAAACACAGGTTTCATGTTCGAAAATGCCCCACATTTCAGAGCTCTTGTGATTTTCATTGAGGTATACATCATTCCTAACGTTCCCTTTTATTCATTAATGTTAACAGACTAAAAGAAGCATCATATGTACAAAATGCAGCACAGGTATTATGGAAAATCGATGCCTTTCGGAGGCAACAAAGACATAGCATATTCGAATTCGTCTACTCTCGGTTGGTTGACCTCGACACAAGCACTCGCAGATTATGCAACTCTGATCACTGATCTCAAGAACAACTTATCTGCCACTGAGGCTCCTGTGGTGGTCTTTGGAGGTTCCTATGGTGGAAGTATGTGAACGGTGAACCTTTCTTTTGTTTCTTGACAGTGTTGAATGAGTTGTTTTTTATACAAGAAAAGTGAAGAAGTGTCAAATATGGACTACCTAGTGCTATATAATAATAAGGATACAGAGAATAAGCTGAAATTCCAGTCTGTTTTTCTTGTTTTTGAGTGCAGTGTTGGCAGCATGGTTTAGGCTAAAGTATCCACATGTTGCTATTGGAGCTTTGGCATCTTCTGCACCAATTCTCAATTTTGATAATATTACTTCACCTTACAGTTTTGATAATATTATCACCCAAGATTTCAGGGTCAGTTCTCATGACTTCTCACTCCCTCAAGATATACATCTCTATTGATTTTGGCACTCACATTGACTAAATCCTGTAAATTTTTCACTGTAACAATACAGAGTGAAAGTGAGAATTGTTACAAAGTGATTAAAGGGTCATGGCAAGAAATAGAAGACACGGCAGCAAAACCCGGTGGATTGGAGATACTCAGGAAATCATTCAGAATATGCAAGTAAGAAACTAATGCTCCATGTGCATTGATCTAGGAAAAAGAAAAAGAACGGTTTCTAATTGTTATGAGACGTACGATTTGTTGAGACGTATCACAGGAATTATATCACTGGAAGTGCTCTAGCAGGATGGCTAGGTACAGCTTATGTTTATGCGGCAATGACTGATTATCCAACTCCAACTAATTTCCTTGCTCCTTTGCCTGCTTATCCTGTCAAACAGGTAATCTTGGATTAAAGAGAAATATTGCAGAAAGTGTTTAATTAGCTAAAATAAATGAAGGCCAGTCGGTCGATTTTAGCTGCAAACAGACACAAACTCTATCTTCATCTTCATTTCTACTGAACAATGCAGATGTGCAAAGCAATTGATGATCCAAAGACAGGAAATGATACGTTCGAAAAATTATATGGTCTGGCCAACATTTACTACAACTACACCGGTGATGTGAAGTGTTTTGATTTAAATGACAATTCAGATCCACATGGACTTGGAGGATGGCAATGGCAGGTAAAACCAACATGTTCATATTGAAACAAGAAACAAATTTGGCTCTTTTTTTGGATAGTGAACAATTTGTGCATAATTGATCCTTGCAGGCTTGTACAGAGATGATATTGCTAACAGGTGGTGACACTGCTGACAGCATATTTCCTGCGTATAACTACAGCTACAATGATCGTCTTGAGTATTGCAAAGATGCATTCAACATTGAGCCCAGGCCTACATGGGCTCCGATTGAGTTTGGTGCACACGTGAGTAAAATACGACCTGATACAAAAGTTAACAGGAGTGGCTAAGGAATTTGATGTGCTCAAACTTTTGGTTCATTTTGCAGCATATTTACAGGGTTCTCAAGAGATTTGGAAGCAATATCATCTTTTTTAACGGGCTTAGGGATCCCTGGAGTGGTGGTGGGTAAGAACTCTCTACTGAACTTCTATATATTGGCACGTAACAACTAGAGGCGCATCAAGAAGAAAGAAGAAAGTCGCCCCAAACTAACAATGAAGCAATATTATCTCCTATAACTTGTAGCCCTTTCCAAGTTTATTAATAACATTTGTTAATTACAGGGTTCTAAAAGACATATCCAAAGACATAATTGCAATTGTTGCAAAAGAGGGTAAGTACACTGTACACATCACTTGCATACATTATATAGGCCTTTTGAAACCATATACTGTGATGTAGTGGAAAAGCTGAAATTGTGTTGATCATGTATGATAGGTGCACATCATGTGGATCTCAGATATTCAACAAATGAAGACCCAAAATGGCTTCAAGATTTGAGGAAAAGAGAAGTCCATATTATATCAAAGTGGCTGTCACAATATTATCATAGCCTTGATTTTTCTTCTTGAATTGATATTCTTAAGACTACAAACCGGACTATTACTGGCTATTGGTTCCAAACTTTTATGCAGCAACAGTTTGTAAGAAACTAATTGTATACTTGATTTGCAATTTTGAATACAAACAATATTATGAATTTAAAGGGTGATGCCTTATACCAGTAGTTGACTAGGTATAAAAAAACTACTTTCCCATTATCAAGTACTCCAATTTGCTATTATTGTACCAGACTACCAGTACTCCAACTCCAAGTACTCAAACTCAAAGCAATGACCTCCCATAATACCCAACCTCAATTGAAATGGAAATTGATGTTGGAAATATGAAGAAAAACATGTAGTAAATAATGACTTGTGGGGTATATTTACATGGAGACCATTTCTTGATTATGTGTTAATTGAGAAAACTAAATATATAGTCATAAGCTATTAAGTGAGAGCTTCGATTTGATATATTGTACGTCCAAAACGGACCTTGGGTTAGTGAAGAATAGTTACTCAGTGGGATTGTCCCACATTGATAATTAACAAAAGATTTCACTAGTTTATAACCTATCATGCTATACTACTTTTTCAAGTGTGATGGTAAGTTTATGGAAGACTCTCTACGCGGGCCCTTAGGGGATGCGCAAATCCTGGCCATATTTGTACTGATACTAGTGGGACTTGGGTGCGAGCAGGCGTGTGCGACCTGCGTACACGAATGCCGGACCGAAATAAACCTAGCATTCGTTTCATTTCGCCGGAAATTACTAGCTTGTGCGACTAGTAGTTTTAGCTAATCGTTGTATTCTGGGATTTATCTTTGAATTACGTATTAATCTGGATGACAATTGATACATAAAGAGTTGTTTTTTGTTAACGGTACAACAGAAAGTGAGACAAAAGTGAAATTCCATGTCGCTGACAAAAACTTATTTGTCGATATCAATTCCCAATTGAAATTCCTTATTTTGAATCTGAGAAGGAACATGAATAGAACGACAAGGATTATTATGAACTGAGACACATGTAATTCAAATTTGTAATTATATTACTCGTTTATTGTGTTGTTTATCCCACTCCTTATGTGTGTTGTTTAACTCTCAAGTGTTTTTCGATTGTGATACTCATACTCTTTCAGTGTATTGTTTAAATCTCTAATAGACTTCTTCGTTTGACATTATCCCACTCATTTATTGTGTTGTTTATCTCTCAAGTAGAGTTGTTCGTTTGTTGTTTATCCCACTCCTTATGTGTGTTGTTTAACTCTCAAGTGTTTTTCGATTGTGATACTCATACTCTTTCAGTGTATTGTTTAAATCTCTAATAGACTTCTTCGTTTGACATTATCCCACTCATTTATTGTGTTGTTTATCTCTCAAGTAGAGTTGTTCGTTTGTTGTTTATCCCACTCCTTATGAGTGTTGTTTAACTCTCAAGTGGTGTGCTTCGTTTGTGATACTCATACTCCTTCTGTGTATTGTTTAAATCTCTAATAGACTTCTTCGTTTGACATTATCCCACTCCTTTATTGTGTTGTTTATCTCTCAAGTGGAGTTGTTCGTTTGTTGTTTATCCCACTCCTTTTTTGTTTTGTTTTACTCTCAAGTAGAGTTCTTCGTTCGTTATTTTATTACTCCTCCCGTGTGTTGTTTAAATCTCAAATTAACTTCTCCGTTTGTAATACAAAACACAAAAGGAGTGGGATAAACTACAAACGAACAACACCACTTGAGAGATAACAACACAATAAAGGAGTGGGATAATGTCAAACAAAGAAGTCTATTAGAGATTTAAACAATACACAGAAGGAGTATGAGTATCACAATCGAAAAACACTACTTGAGAGTTAAACAACACACATAAGGAGTGGGATAAGCAACAAACAAACAACTCCACTTGAGAGATAAACAACACAATATAGGAGTGGGATAATGTCAAACGAAGAAGTCTATTAGAGATTTAAACAATAAACAGAAGGAGTATGAGTATCACAACCGAAGAACACTACTTGATAGTTCAACAACCCTCAAAAGGAGTGGGATAATGTCAAACGAAGAAGTCTATTAGATATTTAAACAATACACTGAAGGAGTATGAGTATTACAATCGAAGAACACTACTTGATGTATTAACCACACCAAGATCGTTTTAGCATATATTGTTATAGTGGAATATATGTTACTAGACATGCTTTTTTCAGTTCCAGGATATAAAAGAGATACACATGAGCTAATTGGTGGTGTGTTGATCTTTACATGTCTATCAACAACATTTTACACGTGAAGACTTTCAAGTTCCTTTTCTTTATGTATAAGATTCGATCGGTAGGATGAGGTATAAGGGTTCTCTTCTCTACGGTCTCTGTCCGGAAGGACTAGTTCTATCCAACCCGAATCCAACCCCGTGCGAAATAATGATGTTCAGGTCCGGTCTAGCATATACTCGAACCCGTTCCACACCTTTGTTACAAGACCTGAGCGCAACATTTTATGATTAAGTTAGTAAAAAGTACATTTTTTGCATTCATTTCCATTTCTTGAAGAATCTGGTTCCAATTCTGAACTTTTCTCATACTCTCTAGGCGGGGAAACTCTCTTCGATCTTCGCTCTACTTTCTTGATCCATAACGGGCCTGGGAATCCGATACTCTCTAGGTGGGGAAACTCAATTCGATCTTCTCTCTACTTTCTTGATCTCCATAACGAGCCGGGGGAGGGGGGATCAGCTTATACCCTCTAGGCGGAGAAAATGTCTTCGATCTTCTTTGTACTTTCTTGATCTCCATGACGGGTCAATTGGGTTTGGGGGGGGGGGCAACCGTACCATGTGAAATTATGTTTATAGAATAATAATTTTTGTGTCTTTGATGGGGTGACGCATACCACCGCGTGGTTGTTGGGAACCGATGGGTTGGAAAAAACAACCGTAATATGTTAAATTAAGTTTTAATTTGTATAATTTTTTTTTTTTGTGTGTGTTATGGGTGACCACATACCACTGATAAGCTCAAATTATACTCTAAAAAGCAATTAGAGAATAAGTTGTAGTTGCAGACTAAAGCCCAACTCGCGATCGATCTCTAAGGAATTAATTAAGCTACATAGCAGTGAGAGTAAACAGATACTTGCCAGTAACAGTTCAATTGATGGTTTGGATATACTTCTAACTAGTTTAACTAAAGCTAAGATTACGATTAACAATGAGAGAAAAATGAATACAGTAGCGAGATCCAATTATGCTAATTCGAACTAGGGATAACACTCATATTTGTCACACGGTTGTTGTACAAGAAATCAATCAATTCGATTCAACCAATTGTTCTTAGAAAATATTATACTGGAGAAATGGTGAGTCATCAATTCACGATCCTTAAACATGACAATTTAGAAAATTTAATACGGACTTATCGAATTGAAGGTTTTTACGAAGATTTTATACGAGACTAACCTATATGAGTGCTTTGATAACCCTAGAACGAATATGCATAATCTTCACATACTACTGTATTCAAAGGTGTTTAGCTACTCATAATTGATGATTGCATGCAAAGATTAATGGTAAAAATCATATGAAACATAGATGAAAAACTCGCATGCAAAAACATACAATTCAGTCAATAAGAAAGAATGAATTGTAAAGAACAAAGCAATGGAGAAATCAATACCAATAATCTTGATGAATAAAATTAATGAATAACCAAGCTCCAAAGATGTCTCAATGTCAATATGTGTCTTAGGTCCCAAATAGGGTTTAGAATAAGGCTATGTTCTCTTCAACTGAAAACTCATTCAGTTCAGTTCAGTTCCATTCAGTTCAGTTCAATTTAATTCAGTTCAGTTCAATTCAGTTCAATTCAGTTGAAGAGAACAGAGCCTAAGTTATGTTTGAAGTTATGGTGAAAGAAATCTATTTAAAGGAGAAAAAACGAAGAGAATCCTAGTAAAATTTAACCAGGAGACCGTCCAGAAATCTGCTCTCGTAAGTTCTCGCAGCGGCGAACAAAAATCCTCGCCGCTGCGCGGATGTTTTCTGCCATCCAGATTACGACGTCCATACATTTTTCCACAGTAGTAATTTGGCTACGATTCTGAAACGAAAGTTTTAGCCCTTTGAATTATCTTTCTATGGCCACCGAGATCAGGTAAATCGGACTTCATATGAGATAGTTATGTTCAAAATGGCTAGACTGCTCCGTAAATCATCACTTTTGCAACTCACGCTAAAACGCCTCTCAATTCTTCGTACGAACTCCGAATCCACTTCCGTCTTCGTCCAATTACTCTTCATTCAGAGATCTATAACCAATTTCTTCACTCCTATTTTCACCATCGGGACCAAATAACACAAAAAATCCTACAAAACACAAACAAAGTACCAAAGCATAAAAACGTACAAAAACACTATAAAACTAAGGTCAAAGACTAATAAAAGACCGCTAAAAAGGACCAAATGAGACGTTAGAATATTGTCTCATCAAAATCCCCAAACCGAACCTTTGCTCGTCCTCGAGCAAACACACAACCTAAACAAACTAGACTCAAAACAAAAACAAACAAGAAGCACATAAAAGAGTTGAACTCCCAAGTGACCGAATCTACCATTGTAAACATTAAATTCACAAGATGCAAATGTTTTTCACTCAACTAACCTTGGCAGAATAGTGCACAGAAAATCAAACAAGAAAGTTTCTCAAGTAAATAACACTTAAGCCTAACTCGCTAATCCCTCACAAGAGGATCCTATGCAACTCTCTCTCACACTCTGAAAGTTTCCAGTGGGTTAATCACTCAAGAATATCAAGAGAAAGGAACGTGACTTTCGTCACAAAAGTGCCTCAAATAACTCATCCGATGTACTCAATCAGTTAAGTCAGAAGGGACTTTTTCCTTGCACATAGCAGCTTGCCAGAACATACAAACCAACTTCCATATCACCACGTTCTTGCATACTATGAATTATATGCTAATCAATTGGCCACAATGGACTCTTTTAGTCTCACTTTTTTGGTAGTGTCTGTTTTACCGAAGTCCGCACTTTTGTGCGTGTCAGTTTGGTATACGTGCCATCAACCCGACTACGGTGATGACGAGCACCACAGATACACTCCGAGACATATTAAATAATCAGGGGAAGCAATACAGATTACAAGTATAAATTAAACATATCAGCACAGCAGAATTCTTCTCCCCAAACCGGTTCTTTGTAATGGATTGGCATCGATAAAATAGATCATGAAGAGCATGTCGTTCGTCATACTTAACTTACACAGAGTACACATGAGCATGATGAGGCGCAAACAAGGGAGTTTGCACTTCCCGAATAAATCACACAGGTGTCGGTACAATATTTTTTCATCGGCTAAAGGTTTCTCACCGGCTTTTTGGACCAAAGAGCTACACATACTTGCTATTTACAAGAGAAACATACTTATAAGATTTTAAATCCACTAAACAACTTCCAGTTAAATATCATACAAAACATAAGCAGCAACCAAATTTATTATCTACAATAGACGTTCGACTTGGAAGAACAACTCAGACTCACGAAAGACTCTAGAAACAGAAGTAAAATAGCAGGAAACAATGTACGAGACAACATAAGCTCATGATACAGTCGACAACACGACAACATCCCAAAACCGACACAATTACTAGTCCCTAGCAATGAATAGTGTAAGAGAAAACGTCTGTATAGAATGACTAACCATAGCGATATCTCCGAAGGTGGAATAAAGCTGATCTAGAAGCGCCTCCACTGAAGCGTTGCTCCTGTAAATCCCATCATGCCTTCCATAGTGTGGCATGCTGCTCTAAGCACTCAATCTCACGCTGCTCTCTAGCATCTACTCTCCTGTCTCGCTCCTCCTGCTGCTGGTACCTGTATTCTGCTAGACATATTGTTGCCTGCAAAAACGGTGTAAGAGATAGTAACATGGGAGAAGAGTAAGATTACTACTTCCCCCAAACTAAAACAAGATCATCAGTCAGAAGCAGGGGAATACAGAAATATCCCCAAACCAATTCAATACTCCATATCAAAACTCGATTCAATGTAGCGAAGATCACAATCATAAGAACGGTCATAAGCAATGCAAAATAGGTACAATGTGGCATAATTTTGAGTGGGGTGCAATTGAACAATCAAACAAGTGAATCCAAAAGCAAGAGGCAATCAAACATATAGTATCATGCAATCAACCCACAAGAGTAAATAATTAGGAACTAACGACGATCAACCAAGTAAATCAAGTAAAACTTGAAATTAATGGAAGAAGGAAGTTTTCAAGCCAAAATACCTTTAAATCGCAAAAGAGTGGTGTAAGAAACTTGAAATTGGGGAAATAATAAAAAAGGATGAGAAGAAGAAAAGAGTGGTTTTTTTTTTTTTTTTTACTCTCGCCGCGGTGAAGAGAAGGCTCGCTGCGGCGAGTTTTCTTTATCGCAGATATATATATATATATATATATAGTCGCAGGTTCTCGCCGCGGCGAAGAATAAATCTTGCCGCGGCGGAAACTTACGAGACAAACACTGAAAAAGCATGACTCGCCATGTGGCGAAATTTCAATTTTTTTTTTTTTTGTCTCTAATGCGATCTCACCTCGCGAGATCGAAATTCCATGCATCGGCTAGAATTTCACGAGTTTCCTCGTGTGAGTACAAAGGTTCCGCTCCCACAAAAACGTACATACATAAACTGAAAGCAAAACAAACACATAAAAGTGGCTAACATACCACCCCACGTAGACAAATAAGGCACACATGCCGCAAAAAGATATGCAATCCTATGTGGCTCACCGACCACCACTATGAAAGCGATAAAAACGGACACAAAACACATGAAACCCTCCCCAAACCTAAACTTGAGCTCGTCCTCGAGTTTCAAGTTTAAGCAAGCGAAGGAACATAAAAGGAAAAAACAAAAAACTGATAATAAAGAAAACTTACCCCCGGGTTGCCTCCCGGGAAGCGCCTTTTATTATAGTCGTTGGCTCGACTTTTTGGGAATGCTGCTATCCATTATCAAATGGGAACGAATCCCTTGCATCCTTTCCGGTATCCTCAGCATTTTGTGAGCCATCCTTAGCTCATCTCCTCAAGTTCTCTAATAATTCCATGATTCCCTGCAAACTAAAATTAAACAAATTAGAAAATTTAAAAACTAAAAAATAACTATGGGAAACAGAGGGAAAATAAAAATGAGAAATTGGGTCGAAACTCCCTGGGCAATCCAATGTATGTGATGGAACCAATACGTGCGAATCACAAGCAGGTAATGGGGTAGAATGTATTTCATCTTGTTCTGTGGGGGCAGATTCGAAAGTTAGCTCAACAAGGCAGTTTGTCTTCTCACGCTCGATGTTCTCACGCCACAACATCGTCTCTTTATAAATACAAACTTGCGCATTGATAAACTCAAAGAATTGTCCAAGTTCGAACTCATCTATGGGTTGTTTCGCAGCATCATCTAACATCATTCTACTACTCTCGGTTAATCCCCAATAGAAACATCCTACCCATTCCTTATCCTCCAATCCAGCATATATGCACTCTTCTTGCAGCTCTAGAAACCGAAACCATGCTTCGTCAAATCTTTCTCCACAAAATTGTCGAAAGCTGCGAAGCACTTCCCTCTTTGTTTGGCGGAGCTGTGCTCGCTCGATAAGCCATTCGCCATAGGTTTTTGATTTTATGATTGGGGATTTGTATGGCTTATCGATTGTCATAAGTTCCTGCACACAAAAATACAGGAAACCACGAGTAGTTCCGACAAAAAAAACTTGCTAAACAAATAAAAACTATAAACAAACAAAAAATCACACTCAAACGCTACAGTAGGAATTAATTCCCCGGCAGCGGCGCCAAATTTGATAAGCTCAAATTATACTCTAAAAAGCAATTAGAGAATAAGCTGTAGTTGCAGACTAAAGCCCAACTCTTGATCGATCTCTAGGGAATTAATTAAGCTACGTAGCAGTGAGAGTAAACAGATACTTGCCAGTAACAGTTCAATTGATGGTTTGGTTATACTTCTAACTAGTTTAACTAAAGCTAAGATTACGATTAACAATGAGAGAAAGATTAATACAGTAGCGAGATCCAATTATGCTAATTCGAACTAGGGATAACACTCATATTTGTCACACGGTTGTTGTACAGAAAATCAATCAATTCGATTCAACCAATTGTTCTTAGAAAATATTATACTGGAGAAATCGTGAGTCGTCAATTCACGATCCTTAAACATGAACAATTTAGAAAATTTAATACGGACTTATCGAATTAAAGGTTTTTACGAAGATTTTATACGAGACTAACCTATATGAGTGCTTTGATAAACCCTAGAACGATTATGCATAATCTTCACATACTACTGTATTCAAAGGTGTTTAGCTACTCATAATTGATGATTGCATGCAGAGATTAATGGTAAAAATCATATGAAACATAGATGAAAAACTCGCATGCAAAAACATACAATTCAGTCAATAAGATAAAGAACGAATTGTAAAGAACTAAGCAATGGAGAAATCAATACCAATAATCTTGATGAATAAAATTAATGAATAACCAAGCTCGAAAGATGTCTCAATGTCAATGTGTGTCTTAGGTCCCAAAAAGGGTTTAGAATAAGTTATGTTTGAAGTTATGATGAAAGAAATCTATTTAAAGGAGAAAAAACGAAGAGAATCCTAGTAAAATTCGACCAGGAGACCGTCCAGAAATGTGCTCTCGTAAGTTCTCGCGGCGGCGAACAAAAATCCCCGCCTGTTTTCTGCCAGCCATATTACGACGTCCATATCTTGTTCCACAGGTGGAATTTGGCTACGATTCTGGAACGAAAGTTGTAGCTCTTTGAATTCTATTTCCATGGCCACTGAGATCAGGTAATTCGGACTTCATATGAGAGAGTTATGTCCAAAATGGCTAGACTAATCCGTAAATCATCACTTTTGCAAGTCACGCTAAAACGCCTCTCAATTCTTCGCCCGAACTCTGAATCCACTTCCGTCTTCGCCCTATTACTCTTCATTCAGAGATCTATAACCAATGTCTTCACTTCTATTTTCACCTTCGGGACCAAATAACACAAAAAATCCTACAAAAACATAAACAAAGTACCAAAGCATAAAACGTACAAAAACACTATAAAACTAAGGTCAAAGACTAACAAAAGACCGCTAAAAAGGACCAAATGAGACGTTAGAATATTGTCTCATCAACCACCGCAGGGTTGTTTAGAACAACCCTATTGATTGTGTAGACTTTTGTATTTGATTTTTGTTTCGTTTGAGGGATATTTAAAAAAAAAAACAAGTTTTTTTTTAATAAGCTAATTATATTACATGGGCTCACCCGTGATCGAACCTCTCTTGCATGTAAAAGTTTAAAAAAAAACATGTGCCTGTTACTAATTAACAGGTCGGGTACGGTAGGACCCTATTTTTACATTTTCTATAGTTAACATAAATAAACACTCAATTATATAATATTGAATGAAGAAGGACTACCGACCGACACAATGATCAACGTTATTCACATAAATTTAACTACCTTATTTTCTCGAATAATTTATTTTAACACCCCCTTTCTATTTATTATTAAAAGTCAACTATACCGTGACATCGCCACGGGTTAGTACTAGTTTATACTCCCTCCATTTCAATAAAAGTGTTACATTTTACTATTCTGCGGTCAACTGTCTCCGTGTTTGACCACAATTTACTCTTAAAAGATATTAATAAATAAATTATTAAAATTATATAATGAAAATTTAGTAATTAAATTTTTATTATATGATTTTATTTAATTATTTACTATTATCGTTTAAGAGTAATTTTTGGTCAAACTCAAAGACAGTTGACCGGTCAAAGTCAAAATGTAACACTTTTTCTGAAATGGAGGGAGTATTTATTTTTTGGAACTAGAATATATTATCAATCTCCAAAAACAGATACAAAGCAGTAGGCGATCGATGATCCAGCCTGAGTTATTCGAAAATAAGCTATAATACTTAGCTAATCATGAGACTCCCGACATGGAGTCGAAATCTAGGTATCATCCAAGTTCTATAAACTAGTACATCAATAATCAACTGAGAAATGGGTATATGACTATCATCCCTACCGAAACATGTCTTATTCCTGTGATTCCAGATTTCGTAGATTGTCTCTAGGAAGGCCACCTTGAGTAGTTTGTGTCTCCAATTCTTCCCTTTGCTATGTTTCAGAACCCACGCCAGCTCTGTTGACCATGTCCCCGGTGTGTGTGTGAATTTCATCAATCCTAGTACCTGATGCCATATGCTTTTTGTGCCATTACATTCGAATAATAGGTGCTCTAGAGTTTCCGGCATTGGACAGAAACAACAAGTCACATCGGCAATCATTCCAAACCTGTGTAATCTATCCTTGGTGGCCACTCTCCCTTGGCATGCGAGACATGTAATAAACCGCGAACGGGGTCTTACAATGTTCCCGTACATTAGCTGTTGCCACGCCACATCCGGTTTGTCACTTTGCAATGTCTTGTACATCTTGCATGTGCTATACTTCTGAGACATGGTCATCGAATCCCATGTACTATTACCTGTCACCGCTGGCCGATGTTTCATGATTCCCTTCATGATCCAGGAGCTAGTCAAGGGTATAGGGTGTGTCAAGATCTGTTCCCGTGGCATATAATATGCGTGGATCAATTTTACCCAAAGACTATCCTGTTTATTGCATAAGTTCCATAGCAATTTAAGCAGGCAGGCCCTACTCCAGATGACTAAGTCAATGATTTGTAATCCTCCTTTCTTCTTTGATGAACATATATTTTCCCAAGCCACTGGTGATTTTCTAGTAATCGTGTCACTATTCGACCAGAGGAATGATCGGCAAATAGCTTCAATCCTTTTCAGAATACCCTTAGGGAGGGGGAAACATTGCATCCAATAATTGGTGACTGCGAATAGCACACTCTTTATAAGTTGTACTCTACCTCCATAACTGAGTAGTTTTGCACTCTAGTGTCGTATCCGGGTAACCAGTTTATCAATTAGAGGCTGGCATTGTACAATAGTAATCTTTTTGCTCGTGAGTGGGACCCCGAGGTAACTGAATGGCAGAAGACCATTCGCAAAACCTGTAGCCTGCCGAATCGATTCATGGATCTCATCCGGGACTGCTCCAAAGAAGAGTTTGCATTTTGCCGGGTTTGGAGGGAGTATTTATTATTAAAAGTAAACTGGTCTACAAGTAAAAAAATAAAAATTAAAAAATCCGAAGCGAGCTGATACTCCAGCTAGATTCTGAGCCAATAGGCAAGTAACACGTAGTATATCCCATGGGCGAAATCCGAAGCTACTTGTAGAAGTCACTTGCCGTTTATCCTCCTCCATCGTTTCTTGTCTGTACTGTAAATCCGGCAAAATCATTAAAGCTTTTCGAGTAATTATCGCTGATCATCGACTAACATTACTGATAATTTCTATGAAGTCAATCATTTTATCAAGCATAGGCCTGGCACATCTTATATGACCCTTAAACTCGATATGAGCAAAGCTTACGATAGGGTCGAATGGGTGTTCCTTGAACGGGTCTTGCACAAGCTAGGGTTGCATTCGGGAGTCATTGCAAGAATTAAACAATGTGTGGAATGTGTCTCTTACTCGCTGATTCTTAACGGGGATCAAATTGGCTCTCCAACGCCCCAACAAGGTTTACGTCAAGGCGACCCCCTTTCACCCTATCTTTTCCTTTTTATTGCCGCCGCTTTGAGCTCGATGCTACAGGTGGCGGAACTAGAGGGCAAGATCAAAGGAGTTAGGATTTGCAGAGGGGCTCCGAGTATCTCTCACATTCTCTTTACTGATGACATTTTTATATGTTGTCGAGCCACCCCTTCTGCAGCCGAATGTCTAAAAAGAATCTTATGGCAATATAGCCTAGCTTCAGGGCAAGAGGTAAATTATGCTAAATCTTATGTGATGTTCAGTTCCAGCACGCCAGAGTTGGACCGGCTTCGGATTCTTAGCATTCTCCACGTACAACAAATTGAAAAACATAACAAGTATTTGGGGCTCCCTTCGGTGGTGGGTCAATCTCGTCGGGAGGCATTCGCATCTTTAAAAGACCGTGTCTGGCAACGCATCCAAGGGTATGAGGAAAAACTTTTGTCACGGGCCGAAAAAGAGGTATTAGTTAAATCGGTCCTCCAAGCAATTCCGGCGTACGCTATGGGCTGCTTTAAGTTACCTAAAGTGCTTTTGCAAGATATCAATTCGATGGTTGCTTCATTCTGGTGGGGTAACCAGGGGAAGGATAAAATACATTGGATAGCCCGCAATCTACTTTGTGAAAGTAAACGTGATGGTGGAATGTGTTAGAAATATCTTTTAGTATTTTGATCACTCATCACATGTTCTTAGCCAGAAAGGTTATTAAGTGCTCTTGGTTCACTTGAACATTGTAAAAGAGGAAATCACTGAGTATGATTAGTCTAGTAAATCTTGTATTAGGATTATAGGTCTCTGAGTGTAATTTTGTATTTCAAGAAGACCATGAAGATCAATCCTAGCAATGGAGCTTTTCTGAAGATTAGAAGACTGAAGATTGCACAAGGTTTATGAAGACACAAAGGTTTAGTCTAACTCAGAAAGACTATGTCCTTAATCCTTTCTTAAGTACATTAACTTGCTTTGGAAATATGATTCTGGACATATGACATCATGAGTATGGAGCATGCAAGCCATCAGAAAGGCTCATGTATCTGTTGAGACTAAAGGACAATGAACAGTACTATGCATTAAATGCATCGCGTAAATCTTGCAAAAAGCAAGTCCTCTCTGAAACAAGAGATAGTGACTTCTGAGTACATAGTTCAAGATATAAACGGATATAATTTGATAGAGAGCACAACGGATACAATTCAAATGCCTCTCAAATTTATCTATATATATCACACACTTAGATGCTTGAAGAACACACCTTAGAACGCTCTATCTTGCAAACTTACCATCAAGCAAAGTATTCTCTCAAGCACTCTACTACCCTTTCTGAAAGCTTTCTGTTGCTTGAAGAATCACTAGTAGTTTTAAGTTGTCCTGAACCTTAACAAGAGATTGTTATTCGTGAAAGAGTTGAACTATCAGATACCCTTTCTGAAGCTCATTCTCCAGAACGGACACCAATTACTTGGTCAAGAAGAGCATCGTCATCCACTGAACAAGTGTATTAAGTAGTCTTGTTCTATTAGGCTCTCTGAAAACATAACTGAAAAGTTATACGAGAAGCCTCTCTGACAAACCTTATAACCAACACCATCAAGGTGTGGAGTAGAGGAAGTACTTGATTTGGGAAATCAGGGAATAACTCCAAGGTTATCTGAGTAGAGGAAGTACTTAGCTCTAGGAGCTGGGAATAACTCAGGGGGAACATTTGGTTGGGAACCATTTGTTTAGGAATCTTAGAATAGGATTATTGTAAGGTGAACTCAATTATTTGTTCTAGTGAATTCTAGGTCTCAGAAAGACCGAAGTGGATTAGTTGGAGGATTACGCCACCTCCAGATACCAATATACTTGATGTGTTATTTACCTTCAGATTTACATTTCAAAGCACACACACTTACTTATTGTTTACGCACTTACCTATCTTAAAGTCTTCCGCCTCGATTTAAGTATCGAAACCCTGTGTTTCGAGAAGCGTGTTTATCGACAAAAGTTTTAAAAGACTATTCACCCCCCCCCCCCTAGTCTCTTACTTTGCCTTTATCTAGACCAACAAGTGGTATCAGAGCAGGAGGTTCACAAGCCTTCTGCACTGAACCTAGATCCCCAGATATGTGAAGGAACTTTGCCCTTTCTGAGGATTATATAATTTGTGTGTTAAGCGTGCAGGTATGTCTCTGAGTGATGCTCCCGTTCTAAAGCCAGAAAACTACGAAAAATGGAAGAACAACATGATGCTCCATCTGGAGGCCATTAGTGATGAGATGATCTATGTCATCAATGAAGGGCCTATCAAAATCAGACAACTCAAATATGATCTCTGAAACAAGAGACACAGATTGGATGGTCAAGCTCGAAATATAATCATCAGATCGACACCTGAGCACATACAGTGTAAACTGTGGGGTGCTAAAACGGAGAAAGTTGCCTGGCAATTGATTAAAGAAATCTGTGCCGGAACAGAGAAAACCAAAGAAAACAAGTTCGAAGTTCTTAAATTGAAATTCCAAACCTTCAAACAAGGTCCCACTGAAACTCTGGAAGAACTTGATTTCAGATTTACTACACTTATGAGTGATATGGCTGCACTTGGTGAAAGCAATAGATACTCCCAGTCAGAAAAGATTAAGACTATTGTGAGAAGTCTCAATCACAACTGGAAACACACTAAGTTCTTTTATTTCAATCAAGGGATGCCAAATATTACTCCAGTAGAGCTCTTCTCTCATCTTGCTACTATAGACTATGAGACAACTCAGAGAGAACAAACAGCTGAAAAATTGCAAAGTGTTGCTCTAGTTTCTCAAGGCACTTCTGAAAAGAAGGATACCAAAGAAGCATCTGAAGAAAATTCTCTTGCAGTAAGACTCATGAAGAAATTTGTGAGTCAAGAGATTGAGAGAAGAAAAGCAAAAGAAAAGCTGAAAAAGCATCTTGGCCCAAACTATCATCAGTACAAGAACATACAAGTGAACAACTCTCTGAACACCCCCATTCAGAAAGGTGTTAATCTTGAAGAAATAGGAAATGATATCTGCTTCTATTGTCAAAAGCCTGGTCACTTCAAGAGAGATTGTCCTGCTTTAAACAAGCTCAAGACAGGTGACAAGAAGGACAGAAGAAATTTCAAGAGAAATCAAAGGGCCTTACTGACTGAAGAAAGGAAGAAGATTCAAATTCAACTTGATGCTCTAGACTTTGGGACAGATTCTGAAGATGGAGATTCAGATAACTCAAACCTGCCATCACCAGAATTGTGTGGAATCACCCACGATGTAATTGACTTCGGCCTGAAGAAGAAAGAAATGTGTGGAGTTGCTGAGATTGCTGGTCCAGACATCTCCAACATTGAAATGTGTCTTATGGCTGATGAGGTAACTAACAATTCACAATTTCTGTACTATGAGAGTGATGATGGAATTGAGGATCTGGAGTTGGTCAAGAGTGAATTGGATCGTTATGAGAAAGAATTTCTGGAAGCACAATCCAAAACCAGAATTCTAGAGGAAAGCAAAGAAACTCTTGAAAAAGAGGTTACTAAGCTAACCAGAGTATCTGAAAACAAGAACGGTGAAATAGCCTTTTTGAAATCTCAGATATCTTAGAAGGAAAATTCTCACAAACTAGCCTTGAATGAACTTACCAAGAAAATGATGAAGCTGCTTTCTGAGAATGAAGAACTCAGAAAGAAAGAGCTATCCTTCCAATCTTATGCAAAGGCTAGTGACACTCTCACTGAGGTTCAATCCTATCTAAGAGATCCCTCTGAGAAAGGTGGACTTGGACTCGATGAACAATCGAGTAATTCATCTCCTCTGAAGAAGAGTGATGAAAGGTTGACCTTTGTAAAAAGTCAACAGAATGGTTCTTCAACCACCTATAGCATTGGTCAGAAAGCTAGGGTAGCTGACAAAGGAAAAGGAGTAGCAACCAAACCTTTGAAAGAACAACAAGTTCACAAGAAACTTGTGGATGAGGTTTCTGAAAAGAAATACAACCCTCAGACATGTAACCATCCACATTGCTATATTACTAGGAAAGGAAGAATTGCTGGAATAGGCAAATTCTCTACTGTACCATTTTATGAAAATAAAGACGGTGCAGAAACTAGTAAGGCTTCTGAAGAACGTATTCAGAAAGCCAAAGGTGTTCGAAATGGTATTGGCTATCGTGCTATTGGAAAAGTTCTTCTGCAACAATATAAGGAAGGACAAGAACAATGGCGATATTGCACGTAGTAATAGGCGAAGTGGAAGAAATCTCAAGCCACTGAAAAACTGAATGCCAGAGCTAGAAGGAACCTAGCCAGAAAGGCTAAGTTTGCTGAAAAGCAATCCCAGAAACCCAGGGTCCAGAAAGCACCAAAAGGAACACCTAGAAACATGTTGGTCCAGATAACGGCAAAGTAAAAGACTAGAGGGGGGGTGAATAGTCTTTTAAAACTTTTGTCGATAAAAACTATTTCTCAGATATCTGAATAGATATCTGATACTTAGAATCAGAGCGCGGAAGACTTAATAAAGATAAGTGCGAGAATTAAAAGTGTGTGTGAGTGTTGCTGAAATGTAAATACAGAAAGGTAAATAACACAGCAAGTATAGTGGTATCTGGAGGTGGCGTAATCCTCCAACTAATCCACTTCGGTCTACCAGAGACCTATAATTCACTAGAACAGATAATTGAGTTAACCTTACAATAATCCTATTCTAAGATTCTTAAACAATTGGTTCCCAACCAAATGTTCCCCCTGAGTTGTTCCCCGGCTTTCCAACAAGTACTTCCTGTACTCAGAAACCTTTGAGTTATTCCCTAGCTTCCCAAGCTAAGTACTTCCTATACTCAATAACCTTGGAGTTATTCCTTAGTTTCTCAAATCAAGTACTTCCTATACTCCGGTAACCTTGGAGTTATTCCCTGATTTTTCAAACTAAGTACTTCCTATACTCCACGCCAGTTATGGTGTTGGTTTTGGTTTGAGTTGTCAGATGAGCTTCTTTAATAACTTATTCAGTTATTCAGATAGCTCTGTGAATCAAGTATACTTAATACACTTTTCAATGTATGGTATCTTGTTCTTTTTACTGACCCAAGTCTTAGATAAATGTTCAAGAGAATGAATCTCAGATACTTGATCTTTCGTTTCAACTCTTTCACAGATAGCTGTGCTTGTTTAGGATCAGGACACTTAGAACTTCAGTGTTACTCAAGATCAAAAGCTTTGGTCGCAACAGAAAACTTTGAGGATAAGTAAGTTGCTTTTAGAGAGTAAGATGTTCAGCGTTTTCAAGATATGTCGTGTCTCTTCAAGCGCCTAAGTGTTGATATTTATAGATGAATTTGAGTACCGCGTTTGAATAGTATCCGTTAGCTCAAATTCAAACTATTGATATCTTTGTATAGTAATCTTATGGAGTTTTGTTTTCTTCTTCGAAGTCGCGTTGCTTTTATTCGATCTCATCCGCTCATTAAATGCATTGTACTATACTTTTGTCTCAGAGTGTCAATCGAACTATGCTTTGTATCGTAGACTAGTGTTATCTCGATTCTTTGCACGCCCTTATCTTCAATCTTCGATACCACTATTTATTGAAACAACTTTGTTTGCAATATATATTTCTTTTTCAGAAATGTGGTTAATGCTCAAGGTATCTGAGAATAGATATCTGTGGACACTTTCCTTGTTTTCAGATAGGCCTCTTATTTCTCAGATATCTCTTGTGACACAGTTTGTCTAAAACTATTCGTGTCTCCAAGATATCCGCTAAGGTATCTCAAAAACAGCTTCGAATCTTGTGCGCTTCTTCAAGTCTTCAATGTCGTTGAGCTTGTTCTGCTTGGATGTCTTCTTCTTGGTCTTCTCTTCATAAAATAAAAATTACATTTTGAGACCTAACATCCTATACAAGATTAGCTAGACTATCATACTTAGTGGATTTCCTCTTTTACAATGTTCAAGTGAACCAAGAGTACTAATCACCTTTCTGAGACTAAGATAAGTCATCATGTTGCTGATCAAAATCTAAACAGATATTTCTAACAAAATATCTAACAAATTTCCTAACAAATTTCCCAAGAAATTTCCCAACAAATTTCCCACTTTTTGATCAGTCAACGATGACTATCTTACCTATTACAAATCTGGATGAGTGAACAATCCAACACATAATCTTTTCTTAAGATCTTCAATTTATTTAATTAAGTGCAGAAAGTAAACATCAACCAAATCACAAGGTGTGATCTTTGCTGACAAGTTATCTTTTATAGAATACTATCTGAGAGTAGGTTCTTCAGATAAGTTACAAAGAGAGATTACAGATAACTTCAATACATAGAACAAGTTTGGCTCAGTCGGCAAAAATACAAAAACTACATAGTAAATTAGGACAACAGGAGTAACCAAGCTCCAAGTAAACATCCTAATAGACTAGTCTTCAAGTCTTCAACTCTTCAAGTCTTCAACAGTAGTTCTATGGATCAGTCTGCAAATTTCCTATCTCCAAACCTTTTGATGTCATCAGAATAATCATAGAGAAGTGTTAAGCGAGCATCTCAGGTGTCTCTAGCAAATCCACGCACTCTTTGTAGGTTTTGGTAGGATTTTTCTTGACAAAATGTTTGACCCACAGATACTTTCCCCACTTCCAGGCATGCTCTATTCTGATATCTGAAAGCTTGAAGTATTCGTAGATAATCCTCAGATACCTGATGTCACCCTTGTATTGTTCTTCAGTTAGATAGAACGATTCATAGGGTTCTACAGCGAGTCTTGCTCTTGTGCATGTTCCTGTGATATTCAGAATTATGTGCACATCATCTGGCTTTCCATATGGACATTCATCAGAGAGGTCCTTTCTCATGGCTTCAGTTCTCTTGACAACTTCAAAATCCAACCAGGCTTTAATGTGATTGGTGTTGATCAAGGTTGGCTTATCTTTTCTCCATGCCATAAGTTGTTTATGGATTGGTTCCGGAAATCTTGAATTTACCAATAGATGCTTAGGTTCCAGAATCCAATAGCCATTTTTCTGATTGATGCACCTGTAGACAGAGGAATCATTGTCATACTTCACATACTCTATTTTGGCTTCTTCTGGCCTGAGTGGAAGTTGACTTTGTCTTTGCTCAGCTCTCAATCTGTTCCTTCTTTGTCTTGAATTCTCTTTGGGGTTGTTGCTTGAAGAACCACCCTGGATAGACTTGGTATTTCCAGAGGGTGTTTTAGCTGCTAGGGGCTTTGCAGCTATGGGCTCAGTTAGGCTTTCAATTTTCTTTTTTCTGTGAAGAGGAGCTTCATCTTCATCAGTTTCCTCATCATCATCAAGATTAGATCTTGTGAGAGTTTTACAGCCTTCTTCATTGCCCAGGGACTTGATTTGACCTTCTTCAGAAGAAGAAGAAGATTCATCAATCCCTTTAACTTGTCTTCTCCTTGGAGCCTTGGTACTCCTTGGAGGTTTCTGTGCCATGGCCCTTGTTATCATTTTAGTTCCTTCAGTAGGTTTCTGGGGAGCAGCTACTATTTGCAAAGCAGCTTGGCTTGAGGAGGGTTCATTGATTCTGAGTGGTGGCTGGGAAGTTTTCATGTTTCTTCTTCCTTTCTGAGCCGCACCAGCTCCAGATTTCTTCTTGTTTTCTTCTCCTTCCCATTCCCCCTGACTTTGAGGTCCAGATTTGTACATTTTTTCCCCCTGAGTCATTGTTGGTGACTCGGTCTCATAAAGGAATCAGAGAGAGTTAAAGTGCCCTTGTAAATAATTATAGCGGTGACCAACTTCAAGTTCGCTTGAGCTCCTGATTTTGCTTGATAAGTCCATTGTCCTTATCAGTGAGCTCTGCCAATGGGCCTAGGATGGCATCTGCTTTTCCAGCAGTGTAACTTGCCTCTTGGAAAGCTTTTTCAGCTAAAGACGCATCATCGTCCCTTATCATTCCCAGATCTTTCTGAGCAATGACTATGCTAGTTGTTCTCTGAGTGATGAGCTCAGTGAACTTTTTCATTTCAGAGGGGACGGAGGCAATTACTTCCTTGTTCTGTGAAGACATCTCCTTGTTCAGATGAGCCAAGATTGCACTGTTCATGTATTCATTGGAGTGGACATTTGGCGCTTCTTTGAATATTGTAGGAGCAATCGCCTTCCTTTCAAGTGAGAAACCGCTAAATGTTCATTGCGGTGTTCTGCCAAAGTCTTGTCTTCTTCATCATCTGAGTAATCAGTCCAGTGATCTTCATCCTCTTGGACATTTTCATCGATTGTATCGAGTCCAGCAACCATCTCAGAGATTGGTTTCTTTCCTTTCTGGGAGGAGGATGGTACTTCTTTTGAAGATGATGCATCCTTAGCATCATGCTTGTCTTCAGATACTTCTTCAGTATCGAGTTCTTTGGTGATATCATGCACAGCATCCCGTAGCTCTTTAACCTCAGAGTAAGCAATCATTTCTTGTAAGTATTGATCTTGTAGTTGATCAAGCTTGTCTCTGGATTTAGCTATTTGATCTTCCAGTTGAAGATGGAGCTGTTGTTCTTCTTCCAACAGTTGTCTGAGTTGAGCAGATCTGGTTTGAGTGTGTAATATTTTCTGATTGGTTTCTTCAGAAAGCTCAACTACTTGTTCAAGAGTAATCGGGTGTTGGTTAGAAGATGGATGAGTAGATTTACGAGGAGATGGAGACGGAGATTTCGTGAAGTCTTCTCGGTGCTTTTCGCAGCTGAGGCATCATGTCTTAGCGAAATTCCTCCTCCACAGTGCAGGGCATCATCATCATCCTTTTATCTCAGTCATCCTTTTGGTGATGGTCAGTAGGAGGTTCATCGAAGTCATTTTCGTTTATTTCTTCCTCCTCATCATCTTCAGATACAAGATTGATCACTTCAGGAATAGTGATCTTCTGCCCATTAACCTCTTCTTGTTCGTAGGTATAAATTGCGTAGTTTGGGGCGACCGCTTAAATGCCATTTGTAATCTTGTCGACCATCCGCCTGCTCAAAGGCTTCAGTATCAAACTGCGCCACTTCTGGAGAAATCCTTATGCAATAGAGTCGAATCAGATACTGCTCAAGAGGGAACATTGCATGGATGTATGTATCCAAGTCAAGAGCTCGTGCTCGTCTGTTTGGTTGATCTGTGATTCTCAATATTTCAGAGAGATCAGAGCACCTTAACCTTTGTCATTTCTTGAAGCATTTAATGTGCTTTGGTAGGGTGTGAGCTTTGAAGAAGGGAAGTAGGTCCCTTGTCTCAACATTGGGAGCCTGCTCGGCACTTGTTTGAGCCTGAAAGAAAGAGTTTTGAGTGAGCTTCAAAACTTTTACAGATATCTGAGGAGAGGTGTAGTTTAGTTTCTGAGTTACCTGAGTAAATACTTCAGGCTCAGAGACTTGTTCTACTAAGACAATTGGTGTCTCAGATATCTTGTTGTGAGGCGGAGACTTGGAAGTCTGGTCCTCATCAACCTTTCTTTCTTGAACCTGAGAATTAACATTATCACAATACTTAGGAAATTTTATCAAGAAAACTTTAAGTGACAAGTCAGATATCTGAGAGGTCAATTACCTCCATGGGAGGCTCAGATACTTGTCTCTCAGAGACTTGTGCAGTCTCTGGAATCTTTTCTTGTGATGAAGGCCTTGATGCCTCATCAATTTCCATAGGTGCAGGGGATGTCGCAACTCTGTCCCCTTGCACTTCTACTTCTGAGTGAGCCTGTGAGTAGAAAGCATTGAATAATTTAGAGAAGATTTTAGTGAACCCAAGGTGAAGAATATTTATCATTAATTTTCATATACCTTCATACTGGAAGGCTCAATGATCTGTTCTTCAGAAACCTTGTCGGTTTCTGGGTTTTCTTCTGGCATTTCTGCCTTATCTTCCTCTTTCTCAGTTGGAGCCTGTTAGAAACATTCATTTTAATGATTAAGCACATAAACTTATAACTAAAGAAGTGTTATCTTAAGAATCAATTATTACCTGTGGCACATGCTCAGATATCTTAAGAGGCGAGGTTGAGGAAACCTCCTTCTCAGCTTCCTCTTGTTTTTGTGTTTCTAACTCAGCCTGTAACAAAGAAATTTTATGAGTAACAAGATGTATAAGCATAAAAATTTTCACAAGATAAGAGTTAAACCGGTCAGCTACCTGAGCAATTTCAGGCTGATTGGTCTCTGGAACTTGTGACCTTTCTATACTTTGGTCTTCTTGTCCCAGTGTATTTTCTTTGCTTGAAGTTTCTGGTACTTCACACCTTTCCTGAGTATGCAACTCAGTTGCCTCCCCTGGTTGATCATTCTGAGGAAATGTCTCAGTTTAATCCCTCTCATTGAGTTGGGGAACCTGCTCTTTTGCAGGATTTTCTTCAGCATACTACTGTATTGCTGGTAATTCGAAATGGAGTTCATTTACCATTTCATCAACCACTTGTGGCTGTTGTGGTTGTTGTGTTTGAGGTTGTTGTGGTTGTCTGGAAGCAGAGGATTGGTCAGTAGAATGTTCTTCCAGATTTTTAGATGTGGCATTTTCATCAGCATCTGCCAGCACTAAATTACCACTCATCAGGGCTTCTTGGAGTTGTGCGTAAGAAACGTTCCCTGATGATGTGTTTGCACCAACAACCTTTGCTATAGGTTCAGCAACCTGTGGTGTAGGTTCTTCTTCAGATACCTTATCACCGCCATTCTATAAAGAACCTTAGCCCTCTTTGTTCTTTCTAGGACTTGAGAGATGACTAGTTCATCATCTTCATCGTCAGAGCTCTCATCAGCATTAGGAACTGATTGGTCCATTATTCCTGTGGTTTCTGCAGATAGGGCTTGGTGTTTTTCACCACTTTTGGCAGCATTTATGAGTTCATCAGCAAGGCTTTCTGTAATAGTCTTCACATTTCTGGAAGCACTTTCTCTTGCTGAGTCCACTTGTTCAGTAGTTGATAACTCTTTTGCAGCATTGATGATTTCATCTTCCTTTATCAGTTCATCGGCAATGCCTGCAGATATCTGAGAATTGACAACCTCTTTGGGTGTGTCTTCTGATCTGCCAGCAGACTTCTTTCTTGAAGTTTTGGGCGTCTTGGTCGCAACCTTTTCTTTAGATACCTTTTCAGACTTTCACTTCTTAGAACCTTTCTGAGACCCAGTAACCTTTTTCATCAAGTTTGTATACTCATATTTGTAGAGTAGGTTACTGTTGGCTATTTCAAATTGCCTCTGAGCTCAATGCCAAGCTTCTCCAGCAAGTAGCATATCTTCAGACCATATCCTACTGTGGCCTTTGGCTCAGCTAGTCCTTTGGTAATTTTAGGCTCGAAGCCTTGAATTTTCTTCAAAAACTTCATGAAGGCGTACTTTCCCCAGTTAAAAGGGTTTTCCAGCCTTTTGTCTTGTTGATTCAGCAAGAACATCATGATCCATCGTTCTTGGCTTATCCGTCAAGACCTCCTTGTAGACCATCAAAGCATCTGTGAAGAATGCAAGCCAAGACATCCCAAAGGAACCATCGATGTCCGGTTCGGATGTCGAAGCTTGAACTCGGTGGGTGTATCGATTTTCAAGATCACACACGCCATCGCATAATTCTTTAACACCTTCAAGGAGTTCATCATCTTGGTGTTTATTTCAAAATCCTTTCCAAGATTTTGAAACTCAAACAACTTACGAAAGTTGTTAAGTCCGTAGGATTTCCTTTCCTTGATCGAGGTTTTGATGACACTATTTCAAAGGTTGCCTTGAAACACAGAAATAATCTCGAGTTGTTGTAGAATTCCAACACATCGAGTGATGAAATTCCACTAGGCAGCGATAGAAAGCCCTTGATTTGTACCTTTTCAAGCATGTCAAGAATTAGCTTTACGGCTTGGTTCTCTATTCCACTGAGGTATTCCTCAACCATGGCACCACCCCAAATCATTCTGTGATTTGAAGTCCAATGGTCGATTAAAATCTCCTACCAATGGTTGTTCACAATAACCAACTCGTGCTTGCTTTTCAGAAGCATCAGTGGAGGATTGAGATTTCGGTGGTTGAACTTTTAGGGCCATCTCTTTATATAGTGTAGGATTTGAAATTGGTGTTTGAAAGAGATTTGATTCAAGAATTCTTTGCAGAAAACTTAATCTTGATTTGCAGAGATTGTAGAAGTTTTGCAGAGAATCAAGAGAAGGATTTGCTATTTTTGTGCAAGATGAGTTTTCGGATTAGGCAAAAGTGATTTCCTATGCCAAAATCCTATATATATAGCAGTTGAATCCCAACAGACAAATACATACAAATTGATTTTGTGTGTAAGTATATGTGTTTTGCGAGTAGGCGTGATCAAAAGCTAGTTCGGCATTAAATGCTTAGTGGGCCATGTCTGAATTTCAACAGTCCACTATTTACTCTGAATTAATTTCCACCGTACAGATCAATCGCTTAATTTCATCAAGGGTCACCATTGCTTTTTTCAAAGAATGATCACAATCAACAAGTGTAATTGTGCCCATTTAATGAATTTTGGCGACTTGCTATCTGAATCACAATTCTGTATGACCAAGAACACAGTTTGCATCTGAATCTGTCTTATACTTAGGATTTTTATTTTTCATCAAGATAGAAATAATGTGAATTTCAAGAGAGTAGTTGACTGCAGATAGTTGTACTATTCTCTTTTGTGTTCCCTGTTTTTAGAATGATTCAGATATCTGAGTTCCCGTCTCAGAGATCTTAAGCTATCTTTTTGCTTTTTAGCCTTTTGACTTACGGATACCCGTTCGATTTCTCTTTCTCTTCTCGGGATACCCGTTCCAGATACTTCTTCTCTGGATGCCCGTTCCAGATACCTCTTCTCTGGATGCCCGTTCCAGATACCTGAACTCTTTCAGTTCATTGGTAGTTCCATTAGTCCAAGACTATGTCTTAAGGCTAAGAATCTACTTTCTTGTAGTGGCTTAGTGAAGATATCTGCAAGTTGGTCTTCGCCCAATCTTGAGTATCTCTATATTGCCCTTTTCAACATGGTCTCTGATGAAGTGATGTCTAACATCAATGTGCTTTGTTCTGGCATGAAATTTAGGATTCTGTGTAATCGCAATAGCACTTGTGTTGTCACAGAAAATGGGAGTTCTCTTCTCATCGAGTCCATAGTCTTTAAGTTGTTGTTGTATCCACAGAATTTGTGTTGCACAACAACCAGGAGCAATATATACAGCCTCTGTGGTAGAAGTTGCAATTGAGTTTTGCTTCTTGCTAAACCATGAGATAAGTCTAGTACCCAGAAACTGACAAGTTCCTGAGGTGCTTTTCCTATCAAGCAGTGATCCAGCATAATCAGCGTTTGAGTACCCAGCTAAACTCAATCCGCTTTCCTTAGGATACCACAATCCTACATCTACTGTACCCTTTACATACCTTAATATTTTCATAGCAATGTTGTAGTGTGTTTGCATTGGGTTTGTCTGAAATCTAGCACATACTCCAACAGCGTATTGAATATCAGGTCTACTTGCAGTGAGGTAAAGTAGTGAACCTATCAATTTCCTATACTTATGTTCTTCAACACTCTTATCTGATTCAGTATAGGTCATTTTGGTTCCAATGCTCATAGGTATCTTAGCATTCTTTTCAGAAGGCTTAAGATTGAATTTTGTGAGCATATCTTTTGCATACTTTATTTGACTAATGAATATTCCATCATTGAGTTGCTTTACTTGCAATCCTAGAAAATAATTCATTTCTCCCATCATGCTCATCTCAAACTTGCATTTCATGAGATTTACAAAGTCATTACAAAGTTGCTTGTCCTTAGATCCAAATATGATGTCATCAACATATACTTGAACTAAGAGTAGTTTCCCATCATGGTTTAAAGTAAATAAAGTTTTATCAACTTCACCTTTCTTGAAACCACTTTCTAGAAGGTATTTAGCCAAAGTGTCATACCATGCTCTTGGAGCCTGTTTCAGTCCATAAAGAGCTTCTGTAGCTTATAGACCATTCTACTTTCTGAGGAAACTTCAAAGCCAGGTGGTTGCTCAAACTTCTTCTGCAAGTTCACCGTTCAAGAATGCACTTTTGACATCCATCTGATAAACTTTAAAATCTTTATGAGCTGCAAAAGCTAGAAAGAGTCTTACTGCATCCAATCTGGCAACTGGTGCATATGACTCATCAAAATCTAAGCCTTCAGTCTGGGTAAATCCCTTGGCAACCAATCTTGCTTTGTTTCTGGTTATTTCACCAGATTCATTCATCTTGTTTCTGAAAACCCATTTATTTCCAATCACAGATATTCCTTCTCTAAATGGAACTAGTTTCCAGACTTTGTTTCTCTCAAATTGATCCAACTCTTCTTGCATTGCAGAGATCCAGTCTTGGTCTCCTAATGCTTCTTCTATATTTTTAGGTTCAATATTCGAGATGAAACATCCAAAGAGAGAATTAGCATTTTCAGCTATTGCTCTCCTAGTCCTAACACCTTGATTAATTGGTCCAATTACATCCTTTGCAGGATGATCTTTGATCCATCTCATCATAGGTTTAGTGCTAGTAGGATCAATATCCAAGTGATTTGAATGTGAATCACTAAGATTATGATTTGATACTTTTTCAGTATCTGAGATATCTGACATATGGGAAATGTCATGGATATCTGACACTTTTTCAGTGTTAGAGATATCTGGAACTTGCATTTCAGCAGTCTCAATTTCATAGGGGGTCTTGTCATGGTGTTTGTTTATCAAACATCTGTTCTGAGTGTAGCAAGCTGTGTTTACAGCTTCAACCCAATAAATTTCATTTATTTCAGTGTCAGCTAGCATTGTCCTTGCAGCTTCTTTAAGGGTTCTGTTTTTCCTTTCTGCAACACCATTTTGTTGAGGTGTTCTTACACAGGAAAGTTGGTGTTGTATACCTTTGCAGGTACAAAACTCCTTTATGTACTGGTTGACAAACTCAGTACCATGGTCTGTTCTGATTGCAGATACCTTGTCATTTTTCATGACTTCAAGCTTTTTCAGCAAGTTTGGTATCTCCACCCTGGCATCAGATTTGTGTTTCAGAAAGACAACCCAAGTGAATCTTGAGAAGTCATCTACAACAACCAGACCATACTTCTTTCCTGCATAACTAGTTACAGATGATTCAAAAAGATCCATGTGCAATAGTTGCAGTGGTCTAACACTAGAGTGTCTGATTTTGGACTTGAAAGAGATCTTAGATTGTTTCATCCGACAAAGTGTGATACCATCCCTTCTGAAAGATGTTCTGGGAAGGCCAACCACTAACTCTTTCTTGGCAAGTCTGTTCAGAGTTTTGAAGTTCAAGTGACTCATTCTTTTGTGCCATAACCAGTGCTCTTCTGTGTGACCAGATTGACTCACCATGAGACATTCTTCGTTGTGGCAAATGCCCAATCGGCAACATAAAGACTGCCTTTCCGCCGACCAACTAAGACTGTCTGCTTTGACTCATTGTCTATTAGTTTGCAGTATTTAGCTTTGAATTTTATAGTAAAACCCTTGTCTGCAAACTGGCTCATGCTAAATAGATTATATTTCAAATCCTTAACATGTAATACGTCAGTGATGTTAAAGTCCCCAATTTGACGTTGCCAAATCCCAGAGAGGGATTTAATTCTCCTCCAAAGAACTGATATCCGTCCTGTGTTGCAAGCTTTGTAATCGACCAGATTTTCTTTGTCTCCTGTCATGTGCTTTCCGCATCCACTATCAAATAGCCATTGTGCTTTAGTCCAGGAAGCATCCTCATCAGCCATAAGACAGATTTCTATGTTGGAGATGTCTGGACCGTCAATTTCAGCAACTCCACACATTTCATTCTTCTTGAGGCCGAAGTCGATTATATCATGAGTAATTCCACATAATTCTGGTGATGGTAAGGTTGAGTCATCTGAATTGTCATCTTCGTAACTGCTTCAACGTCTAGAGCATCCAGTTGAATTTGGATTTTCTTTCTTTCTTCAGTTAACAAAGCTTTCTGGCTTCTTTTGAAGATTCTCCTATCTTTCTTGTCACCTGTCCTTAGTTTGTTGAGGGCAGGACAATCCTTCTTGAAGTGGCTGTGTTTCGACAATAGAAACAGATATCGCTTCCATTTCGCTTCCTCAAGACATGATGCTTTCTCGAAATGGGCTTGTTCAGCGAGCTTTGCATATTTTTGTACTGGTGATAGTTTGACCCTAGATGCTTTTTCAGCTTCTCTTTGGCTTTTCTTCTTTCAATTTCTCGACTGATATATTTGTTCATTTGCTTTGCAGCAAGAGCATCCTCAGTTTCTTCCTTGCTTTTCTTCTTTTCAGAAGTTCCTTGAGTGACTAGAGCAACTTTTCAGTTGTTTGTTCTCTTTGAGTTGTCTCATAATCAACAGTAGCAAGATGAGAGAAAAGTTCCACTGGAGTGATATTTGGCATTCCTTGGTTAAAATAAAAGAATTTGGTATGCTCCTAGTTGTGGTTAAGACTTCTGACAATAGTCTTAATCTTTTTTGACTGGGAGTATCTGTTGCTTTCCCAAGAGCTGCCATGTCACTCATGAGAGTGGTAAATCTGAAATCAAGTTCTTCCAGAGTTTCAGTGGGTCCTTGTTTGAAATTTTGAAATTTCAACTTGAGAACTTCGAACTTGTTTTCTTTGGTTTTCTCAGTTCCGGCACAGATTTCTTCAATCAGTTGTCAGGCAACTTTCGCCGTTTTAGCACCCCACAGTTTACACTGTATGTGCTCAGGTGTCGATCTGATGATGATATTACGAGCTTGACCATCCAGACGATTTCTCTTGGCATCTTCCGATGTCCAGAGTTCTCTGGGCTTTGGTTCGTAAATGACTTGACTTGTAGATCTCCCACTTGTTGACGATCGGTTTGTGAAGATCCTTCGCTTTGATCTCTCTACCATTAGAAACCTCCATGACTTGTTTGAGTTGTTGAATGACTATTGGGCCATTCTTTATCACTTCGATCATTTCGTCACTTATGGCTTCAAGGTGGAGCATCATGTTGTTTTTCCATTTCTCGTAATTCTCTGGTTTGAGAATGGGTGCATCACTCAGAGACATACCTGCACACTTAACACACAAATTAAATAGTCCTCGAAAATGGACAAAGTTCCTTCACCTATCTGGGGATCTAGGTTCAAGTGTATGCTTGTGAACCTCCCGCTCGATACCACTTGTTGGTCCAGATAACGGCAAAGTAAAAGACTAGAGGGGGTGAATAGTCTTTTAAAACTTTTGTCGATAAAACTATTTCTCGATATCTCAATAGATATCCGATACTTAGAATCGTGAGCGGAAGACTTAATAAAGATAAGTGCGTAAATGCTTAAAGTGTGTGTGAGTGTTCTTTGAAATGTAAATACGTAAAGGTAAATAACACAGCAAGTATAGTGGTATCTGGAGGTGGCGTAATCCTCCAACTAATCCACTTCGGTCTACCAGAAACCTAGAATTCACTAGAACAGATAATTGAGTTAACCTTACAATAATCCTATTCTAAGATTCTTAAACAATTGGTTCCCAACCAAATGTTCCCCGAGTTGTTCCCAAGCTTTCACAAGTACTTCTGACTCGAAACCTTTGAGTTATTCCTAGCTTCCCAAGCTAAGTACTTCCTATACTCAATAACCTTGGAGTTATTCCTTAGTTTCCCAAATCAAGTACTTCCTATACTCCGGTAACCTTGGAGTTATTCCCTGATTTTTCAAACTAAGTACTTCCTGTACTCCACGCCAGTTATGGTGTTGGTTTTGTTTGAGTTGCCAGATGAGCTTCTTTAATAACTTATTCAGTTATTCAGATAGCTCTGTGAATCAAGTATACTTAATACACTTTTCAATGTATGGTATCTTGTTCTTTTATCGACCCAAGTCTTAGATAAATGTTCAAGAGAATGAATCTCAGATACTTGATCTTTCGCTTCAACTCTTTCACGATAGTGTGCTTGTTTAGGATCGTGACACTTAGAACTTCAAAGTTACTCAAGATCAAAAGCTTTGGTCGCAATGTAAAACTTTGAGGATAAGTAAGTTGCTTTAGAGAGTAAGATGTTCAAAGCTTTCAAGATATGTCGTGTGTCTCTTCAAGCGCCTAAGTGTTGATATTTATAGATGAATTTGAGTACCGCTTGAATAGTATCCGTTAGGCTCAAATTCAAACTATTGATATCCGTGTATAATCTTAGAGGTGTTTTGTCTTCTTCTTGAGCGTCGCTGCTTTTATTCGCATATCTCTGTCCGCTCATTAAATGCATTGTACTATACTTTTTGTCCAGAGTGTCAATCGGAACTATGCTTTATGACGTAGACTAGTGTTATCTGATTCTTTGCACGTCCTTATCTTCAATCTTCAGATACCACTATTTATTGAAACAACTTTGTTTGCAATATATATATATTTCTTTTTCAGAAATGTGGTTAATGCTCAAGGTATCTGAGAATAGATATCTGTGGACACTTTCCTTGTTTTCAGATAGGCCTCTTATTTCTCAGATATCTCTTGTGACACAGTTTGTCTAAAACTATTCGTGTCTCCAAGATATCTGGCTAAGGTATCCGAAACAGCCAGAATCTTGTGCGCTTCTTCAAGTCTTCAATGTCGTTGAGCTTGTTCTGCTTGGATGTCTTCTTCTTGGTCTTCTCTTCATAAAATAAAAATTACATTTTGAGACCTAACATCCTATACAAGATTAGCTAGACTATCATACTTAGTGGATTTCCTCTTTTACAATGTTCAAGTGAACCAAGAGTACTAATCACCTTTCTGAGACTAAGATAAGTCATCATGTTGCTGATCAAAATCTAAACAGATATTTCTAACAAAATATCTAACAAATTTCCTAACAAATTTCCCAAGAAATTTCCCAACAAAACACCACAAGAAGGAAAATTGAGATCAAAATTACTAATTTTATTGCATCTCCTTCTGATCAAATTAGACAAAAACAAACTCCCAAGAAATTCACTAAAATGTGGATTCCTACTGGAAGAATGTTTAGTCTAAATGGTTCTATCTCTGAAGCAAGAACCTAACTCCTGTTTCCAGTTTTGTGCAAAACGCCTCTTAGACTAAGGCTCAATGGCTATTTGATAGTGGATGCGGAAAGCACATGACAGGAGACAAAGCAAATCTGGTCAATTACAAAGCTTGCAACAATGGACCAGACATCAGATTTGCTGGAGGAGAATTAAATCCCTCTCTGGGATTTGGCAACGTCAAATTAGGATCATTAACTATCACTGACGTATTACATGTTATGGGTTTGAAATATAATCTATTTAGCATGAGCCAGTTTGCAGACAAGGGATTTACTGTGAAATTCAAAGCAAAGTATTGCAAACTTATTGACAATGAGTCAAAGCAGACAGTCTTGGTTACTCGGCGGAAAGGCAGTCTTTATGTTGCCGATTGGGCATCTGCCACAACTGAAGAATGTCTCATGGTGAGTCAATCAGGTCACATGTAAGAGCACGGTTATGGCACAAAAGAATGAGTCACTTGAATTTCAAAACTCAACAAACTTGCAAGAAAGAGTTAGTGGTTGGCCTTCCCAAAACATCTTTCGAAAGGATGGTATCTGCTCGCTCGGATGGGGAAACAATCTAAGATCTCTTTCAAGTCCAAAATCGACACTCTAGTGTTAGACCACGCAACTATTACACATGGATCTTTTGAATCATCTGTAACAAGTTATGCAGAAAGAAGTATGGTCTTGTTGTTGTAGATGACTTCTCAAGATTCACTTGGTTATCTTTCCAAGCACAATCGATGCTAGGGTGGAGATACCAAACTTGTCAATAAGCTTGAAGTCATGAAAAGGACAAGGTATCTGCAATCGTAATGCACCATGGTATCGAGTTTGTCAACCAAGACATAAAGGAGTTTTGTACCAAAGAAAGGTATACAACACCAACTTTCCTTCAGAAGAACACCACAACAAAATGGTGTTGCGAAAGGAAAAATAGAACACTTAAAGAAGCAAAGAAGGACAATGCTAGGCGACACTGAGATAAGTGAAGTTTATTGGGTTGAAGCTGTAAACACAGCATGCTACACTCAGAACAGATGTTTGATAAACAAACATCATGATAAGACCCCTTATGAACTCTTGGTTGGTAGACCCCCTAATATCAAACATCTAAAAGTATTTGGGTGTAGATGTTTTGTTCTTAACAATGGAAAAGAGTATCTAAGAACATTTCAACCAAAGGCAGATGAAGGTGTGTTTCTTGGTTATTCTATGAATAGCAAAGCATACATAGTTTACAACAAAAGAACAAAGAAGATTGAAGAATCAGTTCATGTTGTATTCTATGAAGGAAGCAAGAAAACACCCCTTACTGATGAACTCTCAGAAAAGTTCAAGGAACTAATGATAAAGGATTCTGAAGAGAAACTCTCAGAAAGGAAAAATATCATTGTGGAAAGAGAGGATGACTCTGACAAAGAAAAGCATGAAATGCCTAGTAACAACCAGATGATTCTCAGACATAATGAAGAATTTCCTATGAGAATTCCAGAAATGGAAACTGAAGATGTTTCAGAGAGCTAACTCTGTAAATGACCTCTCTGACAGGCATGTCCCAGAAAGCTCTCACACTGAGCAAGTGTCAGACATTCACCGCCCTTCTGAGGTGCAAAATGTCACAGATACTGAAGAAGTATCAAGTCATAGTGATTCACATTCAGATCACATAGATGTTGACCCTACTAGCCCTAAACCCATGATGAGATGGATTAAGGATCATCCTGCAAAAGACGTGATTGGACCAATCAATCAAGGTGTTAGGACTAGGAGAGAAATAGCTGAAAATGCTAACTCTCTCTTTGGATGTTTTGTCTCAAACATCGAACCAAAAACTATAGAAGAAGCATTAAGAGACCAAGACTGGATCTCAGCAATGCAAGAAGAGTTGGATCAGTTTGAGAGAAACAAAGTCTGGAAACTAGTTCCATTTGTAGAAGGAATATCTTCGATTGGAACTAAGTGGGTTTTCAGAAACAAGATGAATGAATCTGATGAAATAACCAGAAACAAAGCAAGGTTGGTTGCCAAGGGATTCACCCAGACTAAAGGTTTAGATTTTAATGAGTCATATGCACCAGTTGCCAGATTGGATGCAATAAGACTCTTTCTGGCCTTTGCAGCTCACAAAGACTTTAAAGTTTATCAGATGGATGTCAAGAGTGCATTCTTGAATGGTGAACTTGTTGAGGAAGTCTATGTTGAACAACCACCTGGCTTTGAAGTTTCCTCAGAAAGTAGAATGGTCTATAAGCTACAGAAAGCTCTTTATGGACTGAAACAGGCTCCAAGAGCATGGTATGACACTTTGGTATACCTTCTAGAAAGTGGTTTCAAGAAAGGTGAAGTTGATAAAACTTTATTTACTTTAAACCATGATGGGAAACTACTCTTAGTTCAAGTATATGTTGATGACATCATATTTGGATCTAAGGACAAGCAACTTTGTGATGACTTTGCAAATCTCATGAAAAGTAAGTTCGAGATGAGCATGATGGGAGAATTGAACTATTTCCTAGGATTGCAGGTCAAGCAACTCAATGATGGAATATTCATTAGTCAGACAAAGTATGCAAGAGACATGCTCACAAAGTTCAATCTTAAGCCTTCTGAAAAGTATGCTAAGATACCTATGAGCATAGGAACCAAGATGACCTATACTGAATCAGATAAGAGTGTTGATGAACACAAGTATAGGAAATTGATAGGTTTACTACTCTACTCATCGCAAGGCACTGATATTCAATATGCAGTTGGAGTGTGTGCTAGATTTCAAACAAATCCAATGCAATCACACTACAACATTGCTATGAAAATATTAAGGTATGTGAAAGGTACAGTAGATGTAGGCTTGTGGTATCCTAAAGAAAGTGGATTGAGTTTGGCTGGTTACTCAGATGCTGATTATGCTGGATCAATGCTTAATAGGAAAAGTACCTCAGGAACTTGTCAGTTTCTGGGAACTAGACTTATCTCATGGTTTAGCAAGAAACAAAACTCAATTGCAACTTCTACCACAGAGGCTAAATATATTGCTGCTGGTTGTTGTGCAACACAAATTCTGTGGATTCAACAACAACTCAGAGACTATGGTCTCAATGAAGAGAAAACTCCCATTTTCTGTGATAACACAAGTGCTATTGCAATCACACAGAACCCCAAGTTCCATGCCAGAACAAAGCACATTGATGTTAGACACCACTTCATCAGAGACCATGTTGAGAAAGGCAATATAGAGATACTCAAGATTGGCACAGAAGACCAACTTGCAGATATCTTCACTAAGCCCTTACAAGAAAGCCGGTTCTTGACCTTAAGACATAATCTTGGATTAATGGAGTTGCCTAAGGGCTGAAAAATTGTCCTGAATCTCTAAAGGCTGAATAAGTGAGTAGGCCTATGAGAACAGGTTCTCAGAAAGCCAAGTTGATAAGAAGTGATGCAAAGGGTTCTGAGTAGCAATACTCAGAAAGACAAAACATTTCTGGAACGGCTATCCAGAAAGGCAAAGGTCGGTACACACTTAATAAGTAAATAAAACTAGAACTTACTTACTGAGAGTGGGACAAATACATTCAAACGACTGAAGCTTCTGACACTTAAATTCAGAAAGCTATTTAGTCATAAAGAGAAATGGACACACAAAGCCAAAAAGTATAAGTTTTAAAAGTCAAACATGTGCAATGTCTTGTATTTTTACCATTTTCATGATAAACAATATATAGATAAGGACTTGACACTCAGAATGATAAGCTCAAACGATTAAGTGTTCCTACTCTTTACTAAGTGACATAATGAATGTAGCATATTAAAAATCCATTAAGTCGGCACATTACCATTTGTTGATTGATATCATTACAAGATATTCAATATAAGCCCTTGATGAATAAACGTTTGATCTCAACGGGTGAGATCAAAACAAAGCAAGTAATGTCTGTTGAGAAATGCAGACATGGCCCACTACGCATTTAATGAAGTACAAAGGACGCATTTACGCCTATGCAGATGCAAAGACACGCATTCATATTCAGCTATATGTATGTTGTATCTATGTACATTTTGTCTGCTATATATATAGGATTTGGGCAAAAGACAAACACTTTTACCAATTCCGAAATTTTCAAACTTGCATCAAAATAGCAAAATCTCTCAAGATTTCTGCAAAACCCTTCTGCAAAACTCAACTTCTTGTGCTTAGTCTTCTGAAAAGATAGACTAATCTCGATTAATTGTGCAATATTCATCTGAAAAACACTCACTCTAAACTCTATATAAGAGATGGCACCCAAGAAGATGACCACCAAGAACCCTAAGGCAACATCCTCTGCTCCTGCTGAAAAGCAAGGAGGAAAGGAACTTAAGGTGTTGAATAAACGCCTTCTGGGAAAGTTTACCCCATCGGACTGGAACCCTAAACACAAAATGAATTGGGGAGCCTTTCTAGTAAAGAGATATGTACCAGCAGTTATATCTTCAAAACCAGAAAGGAAACTGATATTGGGAATGCTGAAGAATTCCCATATCTACAAGCTTCTATCTGCTGCACCCAGTGGACTATCCACACTGGATGTACTGGAGTTCTATAACAACTCCAAAATCTTCACAAAAGTTGTGAATGATGAAGAAGAAAAATACATGCAGACTGAAGTCCAAGGACAAGAAATTGTTCTAGACTGCAAGACTTTCTGCAAGATATTCCGATTGAAAAATCGAGGAACATTTGAAGACATCAACATCAAGGACGCTTCCATGATTCAAGGCGTCAAAGAGCTATTTGAAGCAATCCAGTTAGAAAATGCAAAAGGTTGCCCAGGAGACTTTGTTCTGAAGGCCATCAGAACTAGTCATCTCCAGAAACACTGGAGTACTTTAGCTCTTATTCTGGTCCGTTGCTTTGATGGCAACAAAGGTGGAGTAGACCAGATAATCATGGAGAGAAGGATGATGATGAATCTTCTGAACAAGAAGCATGAAGGGCAGGAAACCCACTTCAATTGGGGGAAGTGCGACTTAAACAAATTCCTTGGACATATTGAGGAATTTGAGCCCAAAATCATCAATGGCCTTGCTGAGCCAAAGGCCAATATGCACTTTGGTCTCAGGATCTGTTACATTCTGGAAACAATGGGAATCACTCTCAGAGAGAGGCAGGAAATCCCAGTCACCAACTCCCTTTTCAGACACGCTTTTGAAGAAAAGGAGAAACTTGTCACGAGAACGCACTTTTAAAGGCGAAGAAGAAGAAAGCGCACAAGAAGGTGAGGAGGTCTCGAGCAAGCCAAAGCTAAACCTCCAGCCCAAGAGAAAGAGGACTCATAGCAAAAGAGCCTCCAAGCCCTAATCATACAAGAGGCACAACCTCGGAGACAAGGTCTCGTAAGATGTTGACGCCTTCGAAAGGCAAATCCAGATCCCCAAGAGTCCCGAACCGTAATGCTCCGAACTCCAGAGATGATAGAAATATCATAGATGGGTCTGCACCAACACAGAATAGTGATTCTGAAGATGATGAAGTACTTGCAAAAGTACTCAAAAGGTTCAAGTATGAGACCCATGGAGGAGCTTCAAGCTCAGCTCTTCAGAAAGACAAGAGCTCCTCCGCCCAAGCAGAAGAAGAAGGCCAGGTGAGGAAGATAGAATGATGGAAGATGTTGCCATTGCTTCCACATTCACAATGCCAAGATTTAATATTGTCAAGAAAACCTGCTTGAACAGGTTCCTCAACCTTCTGAGAGAGCTCAACTCTCAGAAAGGGGTCAAACTGAGATGGAAACTCAGAATGATACTGCAGAGGAGATCAATAATGAGCACAGAGAGACTGTGGATTCACCACAAGTTCAAGAGATCAAGGATCAGCCTGACTCTATTCAAGTAACAAAGATAGTTCAGATCTAACATGTCAACATAATTATATGTTAACTTGTTACTCATAAGTCATTTGTTACAGCCAACTTGAGACACACTTCGTGGGGAAGAAAACTTTTCCACCTTGAATCAAGAAGAGGTTCCTCCAACCTCGTAACATCAAGAAGAGCCTGTCCCACAGGTAGTAAAAGTTATCTCTGAACAAGGAATAACTAACTAAAATTGCTCTTATGTTCTAATATTCTTAATGTCTCTTCTTAGGCTCCAACTGAGGAAGTAGTGGTGGTGGAACCAACACCCCAAAACCTAGAGATTCCGTGGTGAAAAGCTTTACGAGGAAGTATTCTTGAGCCTTCACGAGAAGGTAAGTAATCAATAATAATCTTCTTCAACGAATGCTCTGGAGAACCCACTACTAAAATCTCTTATGTTTGTTCTTACAGGCTCAGTCAGAAGAACAATTGGATGGAGAAACAGTTGTGTCATCTCCTCCAAAAGAAACTAAAGCTCTTGAACAAGCAAGATCTCGAGAAAGGTGCGAAACCCCAAGGTTTCTGAGGAACTTGCTACTGAGCTTCCTCACTTGGAAGTAAGTGAAGTCTCAGAAAGCACTTTTCCATCTATCTTTTATGTTAACAGTTTCTAAACATATTTGATTGTAATTCTCAGGTTCAAGCAGAAAGAAAGGTTGATGAGGATAAAACTTCTCCTCACATCAAAGTATCTGAGGCCTCTGTGCCCAAGCAAGTAAAAATCCAAGCAGATGAGCCTAGTGTTTCTACACAGGTATGCTCAGAAAGCTCACTTCTGCACACAGATACTAACACAAGTAGTTTGAACAAAACTAACTTGAACACTTTCTTTCAGGCTCAAAGTCTAGTGCCAGTTGATTTACTCAAAGCCTTCCAGAAGCACACCTTAAAGAAACATCTCAAGTGCTTCAGACAATGGCAGAAACTCAGAAAGGCTGACCTTTCTGAAGTAGCCAGAGTAATCGATGTCCCAGAAAAGAGAGCAATTGCCCTAAATCTGGAGGATTATATCCATGCATTGTTCCCTACAGAGTCCTACTCATTTGCCACTCTAATGCATGAAGACTTCATTCATGAAGTAGCACAAAGACTTATAGCAGATTTCAAGTCTGCGGATGCTCAAACCCAAGAGCAGATGGTTATCCATCCTGCCTTGCCCAGCAAGCTCACTACTTATCCTGCTGAACAAGAAGAAGTTAATGGGAGGATGATTACATTCTCAAATGTGATCAACCTGGTTTCAGAAGATGACGAGGAGATGGACGAAAATAATTATCAAGAACCTCCCTCTGAGCATCCAAACCAAGAAACAAAGAACAAGAGTGATGATGATGATGATCAGAATGATGATCCCCAAACTGGACAAGACGGGACTCAGAAAGCTAGCAAAGAGAGTGGAGAAAAGGCTACTCCCTCAATTGCTCAGAAAGCTCCATCATCATCACATCCCAAGTCTCATCAAGATACCCAACAAGCTGAACTCAATGATGCCATAGAAGAAATTTCAGCTGCTGAGTTTAGGATTGAACAACTCAGAAAGGTATTGGAAGAAGAAAATAGAATCAACATTGAGACTCAAGCTCTTGTTGATGAAAAGGAAGCCAAAATCAAAAAGCTCGAAGAAGCTAATGCCAAAGAATTGGCACTCCTAGATGAGAAAAGAAATTTGAAGAATGCCATTGTTGTCACAACTGCTGAAATAGATGCAATGGATGACAATGATGATGAAGAGCATGATGTTGCGACTGCATCAGAAAGACCTTCTACATCTTCTCGTATACAAGACACTTGATGGAAAGCAGAAGAAGATTGTCAATCTGCAAACAATCCAAGAAAAAGATTATGACAGTGATGCTGAAACCCACAACTTGATCACTGAAGCAGAAGACGAGAGACTTGTTACTCAGCACAAAAGAGCCCTACTTGCTCCTCATATATTCTCTGCACCAAGTAGTTCAAGAAGTGAAGAGTACCGTGCAAGGAACAGTGTCTTTTTAGAACTCAGAAAGACACTAGTTGCCCAAGACACGTATGCTAAAACCGTCCCGGAAGAGATGAAGCCTTTGTCACGCTTTACTCAACAGAGAGCAACCAAAGATCGCTCTCTCTCGTAAAGACCTAGGGTTGGTCGGGATGAGGATTGTAACAATGCTAATGCAAAGATTGAAGCCATATGCCGTCTCGCAAGCCAACGCCATCCTAAGGCCGCTTGAAGAGCTCAATGAAAGGAGCAGAACTGGTTAGCGTAACAACGAGCTGAAGAAAGAACTTCAAGAATTAGTCAGGGTACACAAAAATCTCCAGAAAAACTTTGAAACTCTCTCTGAAGCTTATGCTATCATGAGTCAGTCATTCATGACTAAGGGGGAAGAAGAGATGCCTCAGAAAGGCAGAGGAAGAAAAAGAAAACAATCAAATCCTCCCTCCTCAAGTCAACTTGTCATTAAGTACACCACTGGAGACACCCTTGTCAAGAAGTTGTTCCAGATCAACCAAATGTAAGGAGAAGTATGGTCACTAGGGGAACCAAGTCCCTTAGAATCTCGGAAGAGAAGAAGACTTCAAGAAGAAGAAAAGGAAGAAGGAGAAGTAAGAGGCCAAGAAAGTCGCAAGTCTCCAATTTTGGACTACAATGATGATGAGGATGATTCGATGAACATCCACTTCACAAGAAAAGGAGACAAGCAACTACTTCACAACCTCCTCTGGCAAAGAAAGCCCTTAGCAAGTAACTCCTTCCGAAATACCAAGTCAATACAAGGAACATCCATCAAGACAAATTTCAAGCAGAAGAAAGGGTTAGAGGATCTCCGATGAAGGCCACCAAATGTAAAAGCAAGAAGGGATTTCCAGTTTGGCAGAATAAACAATGAAACACATCAAGAAAGGCCAACTGATGCCCACATTGAGTATATGAAGACCAGTAATGAAGAATCTTCATATAGGTGCATTCTGAACAAGAGAGGGTATTGGATTCTGGAACTACAACATCTACTTGTCAATGATAAGTTTCAACTCCATCCTCAACCGGATCACGAAATGGAGAGAAGGCAAGCCAATTGCTAAAACACGAGCACCTTCATTCTGGTTAAACTTTGAAGTAGAAAAGAGGAATGAAGCTTTAAAGATGGATCTTTCTTTTGCTGTCCTTACCAAAACGATGATGTACACAAGGTAAGAAAAGCGGATGGTAGCTACAAAGAGAAGAGCAAACTAGGTGTTTCAACCTATGAGTCATTCTATATGACATTGGATGAATACCTAGATGATATACACTATCTGGAAGAAATATACAAGTATTTCAACCTATCTCAGCTACAAGTAGACCATGCCTGGGTCTGGGACTTCTGGGTCAAACATTTTTTGCGGAAGAATCACAAGCTTGGTAAGAGTTACCATGAAATATGTGACTTATCCAGAAAGACAGAGCTCTCTATCAGAAGAACTCTTTATGACTATGTCCAAGAATGCAGAAAAGTGGATGATCATGTCAACTGATCCAGAAAGGGTGCTGAAGAACTTGAGGTATCTGAACCCAAGTTGTGTTTCTGAAGACTTGAAGACTAGTAACATTAGAATACTCTCTTGGAGCTTGGACTCTCCTATGTTCTAATTTACTTAGTTTGTTTTATTACTTTTTGTAATCTTGCTGATTGTTTCTGAAATTCTCTATCTGTAAAAGTTGCATCTTACTCTGTAAACTGTACCTATCTGAAGATCATACTCTCAGATACATTTTAATAGATGACAACTTATCAGCAAAGATCACTTCTTGTGATTTGGTTGATGTTTACTTTCTGAACTTAATTCAACTAAAATTGAATATCATTTGAAATGATTAAGTGGTGGATTGTTTTCTCTTCCAGGATTACAACTTTGTAATAGGACTTGAAAGATAGTCATGGATGACTGATCAAAAAGGGGGAAATTTGTTAGAAATATCTGTTAGTATTTTGATCACTCATCACATGTTCTTAGCCAGAAAGGTGATTAAGTGCTCTTGGTTCACTTGAACATTGTAAAGAGGAAATCACTGAGTATGATTAGTCTAGTAAATCTTGTATTAGGATTATAGGTCTCTGAGTGTAATTTTGTATTTCAAGAAGACCATGAAGATCAATCCTAGCAATGGAGCTTTTCTGAAGATTAGAAGACTGAAGATTGCACAAGGTTTATGAAGACACAAAGGTTTAGTCTAACTCAGAAAGACTATGTCCTTAATCCTTTCTTAAGTACATTAACTTGCTTTGGGAATATGATTCTGGACATATGACATCATGAGTATGGAGCATGCAAGCCATCAGAAAGGCTCATGTATCCGTTGAGACTAAAGGACAATGAAAGATTATGCATTAAATGCATCGGTAAATCTTGCAAAAAGCAAGTCCTCTCTGAAACAAGAGATAGTGACTTCTGAGTACATAGTTCAAGATATAAACGGATATAATTTGATAGAGAGCACAACGGATACAATTCAAACGCCTCTCAAATTTATCTATATATATCACACACTTAGATGCTTGAAGAACACACCTTAGAACGCTCTATCTTGCAAACTTACCATCAAGCAAAGTATTCTCTCAAGCACTCTACTACCCTTTCTAAAAGCTTTTTGTTGCTTGAAGAATCACTAGTAGTTTTAAGTTGTCCTGAACCTTAATAAGAGATTGTTATTCGTGAAAGAGTTGAACTATCAGATACCCTTTCTGAAGCTCATTCTCGAGCGGACACCAATTACTTGGGTCAAGAAAGAGCATCGTCATCCACTGAACAAGTGTATTAAGTAGTCTTGTTCTATTAGGCTCTCTGAAAACATAACTGAAAAGTTATACGAGAAGCCTCTCTGACAAACCTTATAACTAACACCATCAAGGCGTGGAGTAGAGGAAGTACTTGATTTGGGAAATCAGGGAATAACTCCAAGGTTATCTGAGTAGAGGAAGTACTTAGCTCTAGGAGCTGGGGAATAACTCAGGGGGAACATTTGGTTGGGAACCATTTGTTTAGGAATCTTAGAATAGGATTATTGTAAGGTGAACTCAATTATCTGTTCTAGTGAATTCTAGGTCTCAGAAAGACCGAAGTGGATTAGTTGGAGGATTACGCCACCTCCAGATACCACTATACTTGCTGTGTTATTTACCTTCAGATTTACATTTCAAAGAAAGCACACACACACTTATTGTTTCAGACTTACCTATCTTAAAGTCTTCCGGCCTCGAATTTAAGTATCGAAACCCCGTGTTTCGAAAGCGTGTTTATCGACAAAAGTTTTAAAAGACTATTCAACCCCCCCCCCCCCCTCTAGTCTTTTACTTTGCCGTTATCTGAACCAACAGAATGGGTTTTAGGGACTTAGAAACTTTTAACATGGCCATGCTAGCCAAACAAGGGTGGCGCCTTGTCACTCAACCAGAATCTCTTCTGTCCCGGCTGCTCAAAGCTAAGTATTACCCTGAGATAGATTTCTTTTCTGCATTCATTAGAGGTAATCCTTCGTATACTTAGCGGAGCATTCTCATTACTAAGGATATCCTCAGGGCCGGTATATGCGCCTTCAAGTTGGCACCTGATGTGACAATGAAATGTGCGATTTTGCATGCTTTTAGACCCTCGTTTTTTTCCCAAGCTTTAATATTTGTATCATTTTATGACCAATTACCAACTTCTTGTGTATTTTGTAGGTCATGATCGCGTTTTCGAGGAATTGCACGATTTTCGGGGTCAAAATGTCATATTTGGGCGAAATCGAGAAAGTTAAGGAAATACGCTGATTTGGCAATTGCACGGAGTTCGAGGTGTTAAAACATGTCATGTGACCAACCAATGTGAAGGTAATTGAAGATGCTACAACTTTGTAGAAGACAACTTTTTGAGGAAACAAAGTTACGAAGCCCAAAATTGAAGAACGAAGAAAAACAGACAGAACCTGGTGGAATCGAAGTTGTGCGGTCCACAGAGGACCGCAGAAGGTCGACTGCGGTCGACCATCGACCGCAGTGCAGTGAACTTTCTAGAAACAGGCCAGTTTCTGGCATATCAGTCTGAAGCCCGCCTTCCAGAACCTACCATACACAGCAAGGGCGGCTTGGGCACGAAATTTTCAGTATAAATAAGACCCTTGGGGTCTCATAATCATACAACAACTCTATGGGAGGGTTCCGAACCACAAGACATCTCTCTTGAGAGAGAACCAGTCATCGGGGAAGTGAAACTCCAAAACCCTAGCCGTCAGCAAGCAAACAGGAAGACTTCAAGGCAACCCGTAGACAACCAGGATCGACTTCAACAAGATAGGAATCGAAGGAGAGAAGCTGAGGGTCGACACCGCCATCTTCTAACGGTTTAGTTGTTTCGAACATGATTTCAATTCAGTTTACAGTTTATTTACTTTCAGTTATGTCAGGCTAACTTACTTATGTAAGGGTTAGCCGGGATCTTTGATTACTTGGTTTATATATGATGGAATAGTTTTAGTATTTATGTTGGTTATGCGATTGTCGTTCATTCCTGTGTTGTTTGAGATAAGATGCATGTCTATTTGTGTTTACCATGGAGCATGAGTATTCGTTGCACTAGATTAGGAGACAGCCGTGTCTATAAGTTGATATTCTGCCTAAGGTTTGTTGTTGAGCTAGCCACTAGTGACAGCTTTGAGCTAGACGATAGTCTACATGGGGTATCTTTGCTAACTGCGCCTTAGTATAAGATGTGTGACCTGTGTGACTCTTCACCCGTAACTATCGCTATCTATTATTCCTGATATAAACTATTTATCAAACTGATGGTTGATTCTTACATGTTTTCTCTATTTGATCTTAATTCAACAATTCTCGTTATAACTGATTTCTGCTTAATTGTCTACATTAGTTATTCAAACACCCAAAAAATCGTTATTTACTTTATATTGAAAATTAACCATTTATTATTCTATTTTATCGAGTGTTATTACGAGAGACCGACCTCTTGAGTCAACTTCTGCTATACTAATTTATTTAGTGTGTCTAGAATTTGATTTGGTATTATAAATTCATAAAACTTTGGTGTTCTCGGTAAAACTTTAAGTTCAACGACAATTGTTTTTCCAGATGATCCATCAGCACCGGGGAATCTATCAAGGTTTGGCATGATTCCTGGTTGCCGAGGTTGGGTGGTTTTCGTCCTATAGGCGGGGCTTTTGATCCTCATGCAGATTTACGAGTATCTGATCTTATCATACACCCATCTAGAGGGTGGGACAAGGCCCTTGTTGAGCAAACCTTCGACTGTGATGAAGCTTCTGCAATTCTTAGCATTCATTTAAGTCGCTTTAATATCTCAGATCAATGGGTGTGGCATTACTTTAATTCAAGCCATTATATGGTTAAAACAGCTTATTACGTCGCTCGGGATTTTGCTAAGCTTCAATCGACGAATCTTGTTGGAGAGCATAGTTCGTCGTCGTAAGAGAATTGGATGTTCATTTGGCGCATCAAAGTTCCTGCAAAGGTCAAAATATGTGTTAAGCGTGCGTGCAAACGAGCTCTACCTATTATGGAGGTTCTTAGACATCGACATTTTACCTTAGAGGCTACTTGTCCTGTTTGTGGATTTGGAGCGGAGTCCATGTTGCACAGGTTCAGAGATTGTTGTTTCAGTCGGCAGGTCTAAGCATTGTGTCTCATTCCTTCGCGTGCTTGGAAAAACTCTGCCACTGAGTTCGAAGATTGGATCCGCACACTTAAAGTCTGGATGATGTTGGAAAACAAGGCTATAATCGTGATGTGGGCTTTGTGGCATTAACACAATCAAGTTTTCCATGGGGAGCGTGTGCAACAACCCTGGGAAGTGTCTAGCTTTGCAATCAGTTTCTTTCTTTCTGCAACTCTTACTTTTTCTGATCTCACGACTATTCACACTGATGTGGTGCAAGCCACACAGTTTGGCAGCCTCCACCGTCCGGTCTTATAAAAGTGAACGTTGATGCAACCTTATTATGCAACGAACATGCCGTGGGTTTGGGGATGGTGGCACGGGACAATGTCGGTCATGTACTTTCTTGGAAGAATGAAGTGTTGCATCAATCATTTTCCCAAGAAGTAGCAGAAGTTGTAGCCTTGAGGACGGCAGTTCATGGGCTTGAGAAGAGGAATGGTATCATACTATCTTTGAGGTTGATTGCCTATCTCTGGTTACCCGCTTCTACAACAACAAGCCGGGTCAGTCCGGTTGAGCGACATTCACATTCCAACAGCTTCTTTTTCATCTTTTAAATTACAATTTGTTAGGCGTAGTTGTAACGAAGTGGCTCACTCTCTCGCTAGATGTATCGGGTAGTCTTTTTCAAGCTATGCTCCATGGTTGTATTGTATATTATCTGGTCATAATATAATCATTATGTTTCTAAAAAAAATGTTATTATATTATATTTATATTTTATATAAATTCATCCAAGTCGGTTTTGGCCCGGACCGAACTAAACTTTTCGGTCAGGCACGGGTCCAAAACCGAAGCTATTTCGGTTCGGTCCGGGCTAAAACCAAACCTATTTTGCTTCAGTTTTCGGTTCATCTAAAAACATAAATTTCGATTTTGGTTCAGTTCTAGACCGATGCTCAGCATATCATCCGGGGATTGACACATGACTACATGAGTAATCGCACTGGGCCAAAAGGTTGGATCTCTTGGATTAGTGGTCGGGTTATTAGAGTATCTTGCATTTTATATTAATTTTTCTTATATTATATAATCGAAAGAAAAGAGAATACTAGCTTGTTCATTTTTGTGAAGTTGCTTCTCCAGGTTTCAATCGACATTAGGGTGTGAATTCATTCAACAATCTATAGCAAGTAGAACGAAATCAAAATCCTGGTGAGAGGTGATTCTTCCTCCTCCTCCTCCCCAATCCATTACTATAATGCCTCCAATCAATCCTGCATCCAAATCACTCGTCCGTTTGCTTTTCAATCGCCACCGGAACTTCAATCAGATTCGATGTTTTGGTACTCATTCCACCACCACTCTCCTCCCTTCACCTTCATCAGATAAACTCATCTCCGATGGTTACCGGATTCACAGACCTTCCAGAAACTACGCCTACGCCTCTTTTCTAAATCAGAAAAGGACCTTTTTGGGATGCGGTGATGGCGAGCAAGGCAGTATGCTGTCCAAAGTTTACGAAGAACGGCGTGTTTTAGGGTTAGTTTCATACTTCTGTATTCGCAAGTTTTCATTTTGAGAATTTCTTATTTGCTTGATCATAATGGGCATTTGATTATTAGGTATTCACCGGAACAATTGTTTAATGTGGTGGCTGCTGTTGACATGTATCAAGATTTTCTTCCTTGGTGTCAGCGCTCCGAGATTATGCGTCGTAATCCTGATGGAACTCTGGACGCTGAGCTTGAAATTGGGTTTAAATTCTTTGTTGAAAGTTATGTATCTCATGTGGAGCTCCACAAGCCCAAATCTATTAAGGTGTGTGTGCTTCTCCGCTTAGTCCCGTTTGATGTGCCTCACGGGATTTCGATTAGTTTTTGTTAACCTTGGTTTATGGTTATTTCTTCCTGCTTTCAGTAGTGATTGATAACCCTGACTGTTCATGATCATGGTTTTGTGTAAGGGGATGAGAGTAGTCTTAGTATGGTATTGTGTGTTGCATCTTTCTGAAAGCAATACTTAAAATTCCTACACACCTGTTATTAAACCCAGTCTCTTAGTAGGTCTAGGGAACTTCAATCTTGAATCTCATTGACCTCGCGATCATTCTCCATATCTTAATGAATTGGGAGAGGATGATGTCTAGCATCACCAATCTTGGTACATGGTAAGATTGACCTTATAGGTATGACCCTCATAGGGATTAGTATGTGCTGGACATCTACCTTGTGATGTTCCTTATGATGCCCCTAGAAATGTCAAGATCGATATCTCCGAGTTATGGCACTCATGATCTAGTATCCTTATCGACTGGTGTATTGTTTTGAGGATTACCTGAGGTTTATAGCAAACTTATAGTCCATTTTGCTATATGGGGAGATATCGTGCCCCCTACCCCCAAAAAAAAGAAATATTGGTAAAATTTCAAAGAGCAATGTGTCAGATGTCAGATGGATGAAACATATTAAGAGGCCGTTTGGTTTGGGGTGTTTTATGGTGGTATTTCGAAAACACCCTCCGAAATACCACGTTTGGTTGAACAAATCTGAAATACCATAGCCCGTGAAAAACCCGAACTCATCAAATACCGGAATTTCTGGCCCGCAAAATTTGTTCTTTGAAATACCATATAGAATAACCCACCTAGAGTGGGTTATTAAGATATGGTATTTGATCCCAAAACACATCTTTCGTGCAATTACATCTTTCTCCTTCAAACAAAACAAATTCTTCCCAACATAATATCGTCATCTGATTCATTTCATCAAATCGTCTGTACCTTCGCAGAGGAATACCGCCGCCTGATTGGGAACTGCCATTGACAGACCTTACCATCCAAATCCACTCGACCTCCCACCACTATACTTAGGCAAGGCTACTTTCATTCACTTTTCCGGTTTTTGGTATTCAAATTCAAGAACAGGATATATCACGCAACAATAATATCTCCATCTAAAATCATAGAAATATAAAATTTCATTACCATATCACAGTGCAATAGCTTATTTTATAAAATCAATGTTTTGTTGAGCAGTTTAAGCAACAGAGAAGGTATGAACATTCAATCTTAACAATAAGAGTAATACTTGATGTTTGATTAGGGCACAAATTTTTTGCTGTTAATCAAGGGCCACGGATGAGAATGTTTTTTGGTTCTAGACTACCTTTTTGGAATGATTGAATTTTAAAAAGGAAACGTGGGGTACTATTTTATATTACTGAAAACCCCAAAAAATTAGTGTTTGTACCAAACATAGTATTTCGTTACCAAATTCCATGTCCGTCAAATGCTACCAAACATGGTATGTATACACAAATACCACTTCAATTACCTTTTCTTTTAACCGGGCCCAAATACTATGAATTTATGAAAATTAAAACACCTATTCAAACCAAACGGTCTCTAAGGAGCTGTTTGGTTTGCTTATGCCACAATTCTTCATGCCAATTTTTGGACAACATTTTAAGTAAGGAAACTCTGCCACTCTCCAAGTTCTGTATTGGGGTATTTTTGGAAGTCAAAGTTTTAAATGGGCCAACAACAAATGAGCTGGCTTAATACACAAATGTTGGATTTTCATGCCAAGGCTAATTGATGGGCATCATGCCTAGTCCAAAGCTTTGCCATGGGCAGTTGCCAAATGTTGCCACAATAATTTTTAAACAAAACATGAGATTACCATGCCAAAATCATGCCAAAGGGTGGCATGAGCAAACCAAACAACTCCTGAAAGACAATCTGTCTTGCATTCAACCTCTAACAGGCAATTATTGAATGAATATCTTGGGTGTCGGATGAAGGCTAAAAGCTTGTTCCTTACTCGTCCTGTAATCAAAGTTTCATTCTTTAACACATACCAGAAGATATCTTACACTTCTTCAGCCAAAGCAATTTACCTATCAGTACTTTGACAATATTTTCCTGGAAGCCCTGTTAGATTCCTTTCTGTAGAAAGGACTCTGAAAATGGTGTTCATGCTGTTAGGGCATATAAGCTTACCAGTAATCCTGAAGATGATTTAACCAGTCAAAGAAGATAATTGGACTCTGGTGCCAAAAACAAGTTTGAAGTATTAAGGGTGCCTCTGATCCATGTAACTGCAGTTATGGACATATGAGTTTGAAGGATAATTTAGTTAACAGGCGAGGCTTCTTTTCCTCTATCGGCACAAGGATAGGACAAATATTATGATAAGGTATAATCTTACAATTGTCCGTGCATTGCCCAATCTGTTTTTTACGGAACCAGTTGTGATAAGAGCTCCTATATGTTCCGGGTAATTTTTTTTTAAAACTTAGATCTACTTCATTGACCAATTGATGGTCGCGTGGAAAAAATATAAAATGTTCAAGAATTTACAAGAAATCTGCACGCTGAAAGCAACTGGGGTACCATGGGAGAAAACACAACAGGCTTAGAAACTGATGGATGGTATATCCAAGATTTCTTATTTTGGGTGAGGTACGTTTTGAGGTCATAATTTTTTTGTTATTTTTTCTAATCACATCCTTTGGAATTTATGGATAAAAAAGAAAGCGTATGTACCGGGGATTATAATTATTGTAAGAAAGCAAGGGAATGGAATTAAAAAATGAAGAACTAGTAATGAATTTTCTACTAGCAATCAATGCTAGTAATAGTGAATATGTGAATAGATATGGGGAAATTTCTGTAGGTCCCCCTGATAAATTTGCTAATAACACTTTGATCCTTCTGATTCCAAAAATAACATCATAGGACAAAATTAACCAATCAATTACAAAACAGTCCAAAAGTTAAATTGCTGCCAAACACATCCTTAATTTAAACTTCTAAATAATTTACATTCTTATTATAAATTTTCATTTTATTATAAAATTGATCCAAACAATTTGTATTTACTCTCTATAACTTTTTTCTATTTTCAAACTTACCAACAAAAATTGCAAATAACCGTCTTAAAAAAATTAATAAATATTTTAAATACAAAAGTTTATTACTATGAAAGAACAAAACTTTACAAAACATAATGAAAAAAATAGAAACAAATCCATATTTTCATGCTCCATGAAAATAGCTTCTATGGATACTATGATTTGGTATTTTTTTGTATTATGGTGGAAGAAAGATTTGTGAAAATGGAATTGGGAACCTATACTTGAGACAACAAAAAGGGTTAAACAACAACCATGTTTCATGACTGAGTAAGTATCTTTTAATATGTTTGTTATTTTTTGAAAGATTATATTTGAAATATCATTTTATTTCTTTTTGTAATCATTATATATATTTTTTAACTAGTTTTAAAAATTAGTTTGTCATCTAATTTATTTTAATTTAACGTTTAATGATTTGGAAATATTTTTTTTATTTATAAATATTGCATATTGGACTTTCGTGAAAGGAAAGAGAAGGAAACTAGAAAATGTGACGGTTAAAAATAAGGGCATGTTTGGAAAGCAAATTTTGAAAGTGGAAAATGGACCAATATGTTATTGTTGAAATCAGAGGGATCAAAGTGTTACTACCCTATATATTGGGGGACCTGTGGTATTTTCCCAAGATGGGGCCCTTAGATGAGAATTTTAGCGACTTATGGAAATAATTAACAGTAGGATGTAAAATACTTCCAGGATAATAATTTCATCTATTAATTTCTTTCCAAGCTTGAAATCCACCTATAAGAACTGAAGTGGTGAAATGCTGGGTTTGGGAACACAAACTTACTCGAGGCTTTTAGTTGCTTTCTTGAGAAAGCCATATTGTTCTTCCAATCTAATAGAGGCTGTTACTTCCTAAATTGACTATACTTTCAATGTCTTGTGAACTGGGGTCGGCCGAGGAGCTGGTTGTGATGTTTGTGTTCTGCACTTTCATCTTAATCTCCTTCCATTTGCTTTGTCATGTGTTTGCTTCGCACTAAATACATCTTTGTTCTTTGGTTCCATTCCTTGAATTAAATTTTTTCCTGTCATGGACAATTGAAAATTGAAATTGTGGCATTTATCCTACATGAATAACTTTTTAGCTGGTAGCATGGAATTATTATTGACATTTGATATAAACTGCTATTGCATGGAACCCGTGAGGGGTGTGTATTGTTTTTACCAATTGACTCCGCATGTTGATTTTTTCCCTCAATTTCCAGACAACTTCATCCCAGAGCACCCTATTTGATCATTTGATCAATGTATGGGAATTTAACCCAGGCCCTGTTCCAGGCTCATGCAACCTCTATTTCTTGGTAGACTTCAAGTTCCAATCACCAATTTATCACCAGGTAAGTCTCTCTTATTGATACAACAACTGCTTGTATGGGCATTTATATATTCTTTTGGTTCTGTTACCTCCAGGGAAGATGAATTTGTTTTAACAAAAAAAAATTATTATCCGACTGAATATTATGGACGTGGTATGAGTTGTTTGACACATCCGTGCCCTAGTTTCACTGATCTCCTCTTTCTTTCTTTTTTTTTTTTCTTTTTTTTTTTTTTTTTTTTTTGGTTGTTGTTGTTGCGTTACAACCAAGTGATTAGCTATATTCCAGCGCACATGAACTGAAGAAATTTCTACCCGTGAGTAACAAACTGAAAAGATTGCATCATAGTTTTGGTGTCCAACATCACTATAATAGTATCGGTCATCTCAATATGTAAAATCACCCGGGTCTACTTCAGTGGTTCGCAAATCCTATTAGGTTTATCATATGCTTTGCTTCTAGAGCTACACAAGTTGTCATGCTTATGTTAAAAATGTAGTAACTTTTATACAGGCATGTAATTTTTCGGAAAATAACTTGCTAGAACTATAACAGTTTTTTAATGTGTCCTTAACGTCTACTTTCCTGGTATTTTAGTAAATGTGTTAGGATGTGGTCATCCTGTTGACATCATGATTCATGATTAATTGATACCTAGCTACTTATTTTTGTCATTCGTCCCAAACATATTAGTAAGTTATAACTAATGTGGGGCTAACAATGCCAGATGTTCCAATCCAAAGTTCCAAACCATGTATGACCAAAGCATGATGAACCATTCAAATATCGTTGGTTCCGAATTTCAATCTCATCTAACCACACTGTCTCATGTGAAAAATGCTCAATGCAGTATACGTAAATCATATTATGATAATCGTAACTATACTTTTTTGGTCTAACTTAATTTAGATTTGTAACTAGCAATATTTTCAGTGCTTAGTTATCGACTCTGACATGACAAAATATATAGATCAAATATAAAAACTCATCGAACAAAAAGATAAAAGGATTCTGTAAGGAGTGCCTCGTCATGTGCACATCACACGTAGGTAAGGTGCGTTGTCAATTCTGAGTTTTTTCCCCTTTTAATATGAAGTGTAGAATTTTGTGCAGCAGCTAGTCATGGCTCCAGCCTCCAAGTGAGATTAATTAATCAAAAAACTGAAGCATTGATCATACATGCTGTGAAGTTCTTCATCAGTTTGTTTGCTTGATAAGATCTTTTGATGTTGTGTAGGATTTGTTTCTCTTTTATTATGATATGTTCTTAATTGGTCTTTTGGGGTCTAAAATTACAGGTCGCAAATATGTTCTTTAAGGAAGTTGTGTCTCGATTAGTTGGTTCATTTGATGAAAGATGCCGACTGATATATGGACCGGCTGTACCATTGGTGGGGAAAACTTACGAGCAAAGTGCATAAATAGTTACATTTACTATGTTTTGAACCCAGTGCCATTTTCAACTCTTGTTCTGATACTTCTAAGTCTTCGGCAAGCTCAGACCAGAGTGAAGTACACTGAACCATCTTCGCCCATGTCTCGTTTGCAGTTCTGATAGCTGAAAAGGGTATCGAGTAGCAACTGCAGGGAACTGGAATTTTTGGCTCCCTTTGTAGTTTGTTAAATGGAGTTGGAGCATTCCACATTATGATCTTGGAAGAGTAATAACGCCTTTAGGGAAGTAGAAATAGATTTGTGTCTGGAATTACGGCTGTATCTAATATTTACTAGGGTAAAGACTTGTGGGAGACGGTGTCATTGAAAGTATTAGGTGATCATTGCTTGGTAAAATTCAGTGTATGCTTTTCTCGTTGGCTCATAATTTCTAATGAATTAATTTGTCCTCTTTTACAAGGAATAAAGCACGATTTCTTACGACCGAAAACACAACGCAGAACTTTGGCGTAAAATTATGGTATAAGTTTAAATATAAAAGGTCAATTTTACTATACGGGTTTGCCAGAGCCTTTTAAGTAAAATTAACTAGAGTCATTTAGATGCACATAATTAGAAGCAAAACTGTAGAAGTGAGACCTAATTGAATTCAGTGTTCAATGTAATAATAGAGATAAACACAGAGTATTATGAGAGACGGTGTTTAGATAAGTTATCTAAAGACGGCCTATGTTCTCAATAAAATCATTCATGTTATTAAGTAAAACGTCTGTAATATGGAAAAACACCGATGTTGAAAAAATAAGTGTTTTGATTAATGACATCGATAATTTTCTTGACAATATAAGTTCGTCTCTAAATAAATTATTTAGAGAGCGTCTCTCAGGAGACTTACTTTTTTCTCTGAAAGTACAATTATAAACATAGCTCGAATTAGTTTGGAAATCTACGTAATTTAGATTTAAGTTTAGAGCACATGTAATTGCGTACTATAAAGCTTTAAGCTCCGCCACATTATTATCCGTAATCCCTATATAACTGACTGCAGCACAAACACAATTTGATTGTCGTTCCTAATAATAATTCCAACTCATGCATGGCCAGGGTTCCCAATAGCCGAACCATCAACATTAGTAATAGTGTACTTATAATTAACATCGATAGACCATCTACACCAAGTGATAGATTTTTCTAACTTATTGGCAGGAAAAGCAACATGTAAATCTTTCCTTAGATGATTTATTTGCAGCCTCATAGACATATTGCGAATGTCTTCATTTCCAAAGATATAAGCATTTCTTCTCTGCCAAATAATCCAAGCCATTAACACCAAACTGATTTGACCATTAGAGTTCATATTTAACCTAAACAGCGCATCACTTAAAGTACCAAAGATGTTGTTCCAACTAGCAGGGTTGCACATCATTCTCAGATCATTAAAAACATGACACCTAGTTTTGAAACGGTATATTTCAGAAGTTTTCTTCATCTCATTTGAAATTTATGTATATAATTTTATAAAAACGTACATAAAACGTATGTGCGGGTATCCGCATTAAAAATTATTTGTACATTTATAAGGGAGTACAGTAGTCAGAGTAAGAGAAGTCATTTGTCCATCCACATGTAATTCATGATTTCTTAGGAATATTCTGCAAAACAATACTTTATCCTTTATCCTTTTTAGAGATGGGAAATGCGTCAAATGATTGTTGATGAGCCTATCACAACTCCGCAAGCCATTTTGGAGGGTGAAGATTTATACTCCTTCCGTTACACCAATGAATTTCATATACATTTTATCTAGATGAATTTTATTAATATGATTTTTTTATCATTGAATTGGATATGGTGTTTATATTAAAACTATATAAATAATTTTAAAAAATAAGAAAATATAGCGTGAAATAAATAAAATTGAGTAAATCTCCTGGGAGACGGTCATATGGAGAGACTAAAAAAGACGGACAAACATTACAGTTATATCAAAAAAACATTTAGAGGTTTTACTAAAAACATCGGTGATGTATATATCCATAAAAATGATATAAAATATTCACTCATAAAACATTACTGATATTGTTTAGAACATTATACATATACTTAATAATATCAATCCGTCTCTCGTCTCTCACTAATACACGTCTCTTTTAAGACTTTGTGAATAAATTATAATAGATAGTAATAAATAAAGTGTAGATAAAGTTTTCATTTTTAGATTGAGAATATGAGAGTGAACAAATGTAAATTTGAAAACTTCCCATATATGGCAAGTTTCCAAGTATTAGCTCAAAGTTTGTTGTAGCAGTTACAAGTTAAGTTAGTTAGTTGCCACTTACCAGCTAATCATCTCTATGAACCGGAGGATTTATTGAGCTAAGTTTCATTCGTCCATTCCTAATTGTTCTGCGGTGAAGCAGAGTATTTCCTGCTATTTCATCTTCCTGTAAAGTTCATATATTGTGGTTTTTTATAAGAATGATTCCTTTCTTGATCAATTCATCCAAGTTCACGCATATTTCCAAAATCAAATTCGTACAAAAGTTGGTATGAACTGAAGTGTAATGTTGTAATTAAATTTTTATTTACATTTATTTAAACTTTATGCATTTAATTTTAATTGTTAAACATTCTATCTCGGATATACATTCATATATATTTTTAGTATGGTGCTATGGATATCTATATGAGATGAAGTTTACTATTACATGATATAAGAACGAATGATTAAGTGATTCTAATCAAAGTCAAGAAAATGGCTGGGATGATATTATAAAAATACGCACTTGTAACTAGTGACCTGGTTACGAAACTCAAATTTAGAATTTATCTTAATAGTTTTGCAGTTTTAAAAGAAAGAGGAAGAGTAGAAGACAAACTTAAACAAATATAAATGGTTAATTTCCCTGTTCTTAAGATTAACTTACCTCCACATTCTTAAGATTAATGGTATGGTTTATCCGTAACAAATAAATTTCCCTGTTCTAAAAGTTTATTATTTTTTAATAAATACAGTATCATGCAAGGAATCCTATAATGCATTTTGCCATATCTGAGTTGTAGACTATGCTTCAGCATGAATTTTAAGCAACAATGCTAAGTCCCTTGATACATTTCGATCGATTTGAGTAATCTAATAAAGAATGTCAATTATACTTCTTTGTCCTAGTAGTTTCTATGGGATATGTATCCCGAAATCAATATCAAATACTACATATAACTATAATAGTACTAATTTTCTAGTTATAAATTTTAAATGTATGATCATGCAAGCACATTAAACGAACGATTATGTATCTAAATCTATGTATTGTACGTGCTTATTGTAACTAAAGACATTGAGACAATCCTCATCTATGTTAAACGCAACACAGTTTTCGTTAAACGCAACACAAATTTTTTATAAATTGACCGAAATGCCCCTATCTCAAAACAACACTTATATATTCAACAAAAAATCGAAAACGCACTTTTATGCAAATGTAAAAACATTAACACACACAATCTAACACATATAACAACACCAATCATAAATCGGACAAAAAAAAATTCCGAATTTTTTCATTTATACAAATACAAAAACATTAACATGCAATTGAACACGAATTAACAACACTAAACATAAATCGATAAAAAAAAAATTCGGAAAAAATTTCGTTTAAACAATTCTTTCTTAAAAAATATAGAAGTAAATTTCGGAAAATATTTCGTTTATACAATTCCTCCATTATCTTTAAAATTTTTTTTTTTTTTTTTAAATTTCGGGATTTTTCCCGGGTTTGGAAAAGCTACGAAAAATCCCAGCTGCTAAAATCGCCGGATTTTTCCTAGCTTTTCCCCGGGAGAAAATGAATTTTTTAAAAAAAAAAAATTTAAAAGATAAAGGAGGAATTGTATAAACGAAATATTTTCCGAAATTTACTTCTATATTTTTTAAGAAAGAATTGTTTAAACGAAATTTTTTCCGAATTTTTTTTTTATCGTTGTTTAATTATTTCAAACCCGATTGAATGAATTTTTTTTTTTTGACAAATCGATTATATATATAATTTTTCTATTTATTTTTATGTGTTTTCGAATTGACTTATAATTTTGCAAATTATTTAGATGAAAATCTGTTTGAAATGATTGGATCGGGCATTTATTTGTTTTTTTTCGATTTTTGTTAAATATTTAAATATAGTTTTGAACCGGCAGTTTCTTCACTGCATTACTGAAATGTGTGTTTCGAATTAGGTCTTGGCTATCTAAACAAATATAAAACGTTGATTTGTAATACAATACAACTAGAATATGAAATACAATAGCCCGACTAATTTGATGTGAAACACTTGATACTTAATGCATAATTAAATCTTGTAAGTGTTCGCAAACTTCATCGACAATTGCGAATACGTCTGTCATTCCATATTATGTCTGTTTTGTCGAGTTATGCGTCCCATCAAAGCAGCGATCAATCGTAGCCTCTACAGATTAAAAACACACACAAATAAAGATTTTGACATTCGGAACAAACGTCGTGTATGTATATATTTAGAATATGTAGGAAACATACCACGCTAGGATCCATGTCTGCCGGTTGGAATTGTTGTCTCGGATGAAATCTCTCTGGGCGGTCACTTGCATATGTATGCGTTGTCGAAACCAAATCTTGGTACGGAATTGTTTGATGTCCTAAATGCACTCGAATTGTTTGTTGATGAAAATTACATCGAGATGTGTGAAAGTCGTCAAATGAGTCTCGGACAGCATGAGAACAGCGATACAGAGAGGGTTGTGCTGGCCTTTGTACTTGCACAGGCTTTATTGGTTCTGTAGGAATGAATTGGGGGTACTAATCGCGCAGATAACGCGGCATGTAAGCCTCAGAACCTTTAGACAATGAATAATTCCCTATATTGAGAAATAGGACCGCTTCTTCCGCCACAAGTCCAAAAGGTGTCCAATTCACCTATTAATTAGAGTTGCAAGTAACATACTAATTACATAGAAGACTAAAACGTAATGAAGACAAGCGTGATATATTTAAAGACATACTTCAGTGGGTGCAACATTGTCTAGTGCACTCCTGTACATCACATGCATAGCGTTTTCATCTGTATCAGCGCTTCCCAAGTTACATGTTTTCAAACCAGGAAAATATGAGTATATCCATCCCTGAAATCGAATAAAAGAGTAGTTAGGAAATGATGTAATTTAAATGGCATTTAAAGAAAAACCTATAACATATAGCGCGCAAACCTGAAGGAGTGTAAGACATCCATCTATTTGTCTGCAGTTAATACGTGTTGCAACTCCCAGCTGTCTATACTGATTGGCAAGTGTGGCAGCTCCCCATGCGTACGTGTTAACCTCACCCAGGTTTAGTAGGAACTGTAGAAACCCGAGTGGAACTCGATTTCCACTTTTGTCGATTTAATAGAAGTGCCTAACAACCACAAGAGGTAAATGACAAGATGTGATTCCGGAAGGACTCCTTCTTTTAAAGTTGCCTCGATGATGGCACGCTTGAACCCAAGACCTTTGAGTTGGATTTCACCACCGGTTCGAGTATGTTCATATGAATTGCTAATGCCTTAAGCATCTCGACTCTCATTTTCGTCTTAATAGCACCATGATGAACTGGAACCCCGAGCAAATAGTGAACATCATGTAGGGTTATAGTAATCTCACCAAATGGCATGTGAAACGTATTAGTTTCAGGATGCCACCGTTCAACAAATGCACTAATCAAAGGCATGTTAATCTTCGGGATCATACGGTTCTGCAAGCGTGAGAGATGGGTGTTGTTGACAATATCGTTGACAGCAGGGTTCAGATAGTCTTTAAAATGGATTAAGGCGGTGTCATGAAATCCCTCTAGAACCTCGCGGTCCTGCAATTTATAATATTTTACATAAGAATCTTCGGATTTCAAAGAACTAGAATTAACAATAATAAACATTCAAAGGTGACTTACATTTCCTATCCATATGGAGTGAGCGATGTGTCCTAGAAATCCGCTGAGTAACTCCGGATTTGTAGGACCTCCATCAATGCCGGTTGTTAATTCTCTCCACGCCTCATTAGTAGCATAATTAGAGTCTCCATGTACACGGTCTCCGCTTCCACCATCATCAATAGGCTCTTCCGCATTACTGAAATGGAAAGAATGTCGACGGTCTCGAACTCCACTAGGCCCACCCCTGGCAGAAGAACCGTGAACGTACTGGTTCTGATAGGTACCACCCGTGTTATGGGTATCACGTTCAAATGGCACCGTCCTATGGCTTGAACGCATAGACTGCGATGTATTCTCCGTGAAGGAATTTCCTCTCGCCTAAGCATGGACTCTGTGTCGCCAGGGTCGGTGTGTGGTAAGAGTCTTCTCGTCGGGGTTGTTTCTTCGAACTATCGGCACTTTCGAAGGATACATCATTCTATCCCTTCTTGCTCTGGTCAAGCCGGTATAGGACCTCTAATCTTTCCACCGATGTCATGTAAACGCCCGAATATTGATCGACCGGTACTTGTGGAATCTCCGTTCGTTCCTTTTGCCCGCTTTTATCCCCATCACCACCATCTTTGGATCCACCGCCTTAGTAAATCAGAGGAAATTGAGAAGAGTATACACGTTACACATCATACAAAACAATAAAGTTTCCTAAAATTGAAGTATCAGTAGAAATTGGAATGGTATTGGGTTAATTAATTTATGCACGTAAAAGTACCTTCCACATGGTTGCTAAACACGAGTAGTTTGCAATAATAATCAAGTATGTAATAAAGAAGTTGGTTATATAATATTGAAACGAAACTAGGCATTTATATAGAGAATTCATTCGCATAAAATTCACGAAACAGTTCAAATTTGTACGCTAATACATTTTGGGGGTGGATGACTTCATAAAGATGGAATTTGTCCACATCAGAAGCGGACTGGCAAGAGAGGCCATTGAAAAGCTACTGAACATCGTATTCAGGAGTATAATAAGTCAATTTGTACTCTTTAACACCCGCTTTGAATCCAACACTTGCTTTAGTCTCTGTTTGTGGTGACATAAATCCCTCCCTACAACTCATGAATTAATAATTCTGACAACAACAACAAGGTCTACTCGACGAGTTCTTGTTTCGAGTCTATTCAAAAAACTAGATTTCTTGGTCACGACCCACTACAGTTAAAGTTCCATTAAAGAGCGTTTCCACGTGGTAGAACCTCCTCAGGGAATATAAGGTTTTCATGGACAAAATTACCCCCCCAGAATGTACTGTAGCGGACTGGTTTTGTTGTTTTGGGGGGAAAAAAATTCCCCACCCCCTTAAATTCATTTGGGGACAAACTTATATCTTCTATAAATCTTGCACAAGTACTTCTGGCAGTCCACAACATAGCAACGCAATTAATATAACCCCAAACACATTTCCATTCCCAAACAACATTCCGAATATTTAAAATCGGAAACACTACCATTAAAAAGCCCATTACATCCACATAAGTATATTATGAGTTATTCAAGTGATTCGCTCATACGGTCGATGAATACCCATCGCACGGATATTTTCATAACTAGAGAGATTTTCGACTCTCGAATCAAGCGAAGCTTTGGTTCAGATTATTGGCGTGGAAAACAATATGTTCTTCGCGATCACGCATTCTAGAGAAAACAACGTGTACATGGGTTGTGAGTCCGGTGGTGCCTACAGGTCACGACTCAACGAACCCGATGCAATATCTAGAAATTCAACCGACAAAAAACAATCTTGCCCATTTCGGTGAAGTCGCATGAAGGGCAACCGGATCGGACGATTGAGGTAAAAGACGGGCACCAACGGCACAATCACAAACTGGTAAATACCCCACCGGCACACGCCAAGAATAAGTTGACCGGAAGAGCACTTGCGAGTGGTTCAAATGTTGCGTTCCGGTATGACTCCTGTAGCAACGCTTGTACAACTCCAACAAGAATTTCCGAAAAACTGCAGTACTTTACAACATATATACAATGCTGACCAGAAAGATCAGCGTACGGAGATGGGCGAGATGGATCCCATGGAATATTTTATCCATTTGTCATGCAACACGCTACATATATTATGCAATCAAACAAATGCATCGACATATTGGGTGGATTTTTCTTAGCTCATCCGAACACGAAGTCAATGATCACTTTGTTCCCTGAAGTTGTCCTCATGGATGCTACGTACAAGACGAATTTGTACGACATGCCATTGGTCGAAGTGATTGGCATTTTACCAACTGGGCAAAACTACCACATAGCTTTCATTTTCGTCTCGAACGAGAAGACAGCAAGTTATGTGTGGGGGCTTACACGATTGCGGGCGCTGTTTACAGAATGTGGTGTCTTGCCAGGGGTATTCGTGACGGACAGAGAGTTAGCCGCAATGTGTGCCATAAAAGAGGTATTTCCAGAGGCATCACATCTATCAGTTTGGAGGCACATTTCTAAGGATGCGAGCATATGTAAGTAAAGTCATGGGGAACCAAGAAGCACGCATGCAAAGGTACGAGTGGCAACGGATCGTCAAAGCTAATACTCGGAAGAGTATGAGGAGGTCATTGCGAAATGGCGAGGCACGGAGGAAGCAACCCGCGATCATGGCGTCTTCAGAGGAGAATTTGGTTGGACCCATACCACGACCGATTCGTAAACGCTTGGACGAAATACATCCTGCACTTTGGAACTCAAACGACGAACAGGTAATTCATTTTTGTAATTAAGTTTATTTCTTAATGCACTGTGATCATTTAATTAGAGTAAGTTCCAAACCGACATTCAACAATGTAAATTGGTTGCGAGTCGAAAGCACTTTTCGAGGTACAAGTATTGGATGGGGACTTGAACTCAAAGTTCCACGAAAGTTCCCAAGTCGCATCGACTACTTGAAATGCATTTTGATGCAATCCGCCGAGTTTGAGAAGCACACGAAACATCCTCACGTCACGGATCGTGGGATCTTTCGCAAGCTAGGAGGTGTGGTTTCACATCTTGCCATTAAGAAAATTGTTCAGGAAAGAGCCAACGTTGATCCAGGTGAATGTGACCATGCTTTGCGTACCAGTTGGGGACTACCATGCGCATGTGAATTGCAACTGAAGAGTGTGACAAGGAAGTGCATCTTTCCCACTAAAATATCCACCGCTGAAGCGACGCTTCATATGGGGGAACCATACGGTACAGGCAATGCATGCAGAGACGAGTTTGATGATTGATACGAGGACCGTAGGAGTCCGCGATGAGGACGAACTCCGATCAATTATCGATTCGGATGGATCCGCATCTACATACACGATCTGGAGGAACCACCAATCGACACAAGAAGAAAGTCGGTATGACCCGAGCACTGGGAGCGGGATCCCGTCCAATGGGAGGATCAAACCGCTAACCAATCTCGGTGATCGGCAACACTAACAATGCAGTACGAATTCAAGTGCAGTCCGTCATTCATCTATCAAAGTCGATGCCACCACAAGGTCTGCGCAACATTCGAGGTTGGAGGACGCCCATGGCGGCAATTGTGGATACAGATGTATAGCACAACTCAAAGACGGAGAACAAAGAGTGGTCGCGTTGCGTTAGGGTGATCTTATTGAGGAGTTGGCAAACCACACAACTATACATCGGAGATGGGGCAAGACGGGTCAATAAATAATAAGTGCACTCACGGTGGTTTGCGGGACCATGCGACAACCAAGATTGGTTTACACTCCGGATATGGGCCTACTAAGAACGACATATCAACGGGTGTTCGTCACATATGTTTTTCATGGATCTACCACATACTTGCCCTTGGAATGTCGTACCGACCTAGACTCAGCAGCTCCGGACCCTCCACAGGCAAACCAAGAGTGGACAGTCGGGTTTGTCAGTAATAGTCACTATATTCGACTGCGCGTTGTCCGTGAATGTCCACTTCCACCACTCTTTCCGACATGGCGAACCTACACAGAACAAAGAACAATGCATTGGCTGCAACATTATTCCGTTAGGTTACGTCAATGGTTTTCAGTGTAGTGAAATCAAATTAGTCGGATTATATTACTTTCTAATTGTTTTGATCTAAATGAAAAGGATTAGGTGAAAATTGAGGAAAATCGATTTAATTTGGGCGTTTTTTGCAACTCGCGACGCCAAATGTTAACAAACGGATTCGAAACATTAACATGCAACACAAATTAACGACACTAAACATAAATCGCAAAAAAAAAAAAATCGGAAAAAATTTCGTTTAAACAATTCTTTCTTAAAAAATATAGAAGTAAATTTCGGAAAATATTTCGTTTATACAATTCCTCCTTTATCTTTAAAATTTTTTTTTTTTAAAAAAAATTCATTTTTTCCCGGGTATGGAACTGCCGGGATTTTAAAAAAAATGAAATTTTAAAAAAAAATGAAATTTTAAAAAAAAAAAAAAATTTTAAAGATAAAGGAAGAATTGTATAAACGAAATATTTTCCGAAATTTACTTCTATATTTTTAAAGAAAGAATTGTTTAAACGAAATTTTTTCCGAATTTTTTTTTTATCGATTTATGTTTAGTGTTGTTAATTCGTGTTCAATTGCATGTTAATGTTTTTGTATTTGTATAAATGAAAAAAATTCGGAATTTTTTTTTTGTCCGATTTATGTTTGGTGTTGTTATATGTGTTAGATTGTGTGTGTTAATGTTTTTACATTTGCATAAAAGTGCGTTTTCGATTTTTTGTTGAATATATAAGTGTTGTTTTGAGATAGGGGCATTTCGGTCAATTTATAAAAAATTTGTGTTGCGTTTAACGATATTTGTGTTGCGTTTAACACACCCCGACAATCCTTCATAAAGCTTGTAGTGATTTTTACATATGACTAACTTATTAGATGGTTATTTTTGTTTAGTCCCTGATATTTCAAAATTTACAAATAAATCCAAGATAAGTTTGAGAGTTGACTTCCCATCTCTTCCATTTAACAGTATAAACCATTTCTTTAAAAATGCAAGTTTCATATTACTACACATTAAGTCAAGTGGTTTGTGTTTTTCACAGTAGTAACATAATATACTTCAAAATAACCCCAACTTTTAAATTCTAATAAACAAGCCCCAAAGATTAAATTTTGTAATATTTTCGTCATTCGCGTTCCTTTATTCAGAAATAATAATGAACAAAAAATAAGTAAAAATGGAGCTTTAGCTTCCAATAGCTTCCAATAGAAGCTCCAAAATCTAAGCTTCCCGTGAGTGATGCTCTACACTATAAAGTTTTAGGGGTTTATTTATTAGAACTGGAAAGTGTGGAGTTTTAGGGGTTTGTTATTGGAAATGGAAAGTTTTAATCCCTAATCTAAAGTGAAGCATGTCACTTTAACAATCTCTCTCCTCCATTTCTCCTTCTTCATTGACTTTTCGACTGCGTTGTAAATATCATTTTATTAAATTTTAAAACATTAGGGACCTAAACATAACATCATATTTTAAAAGGGTGCTATATGTAAAAACTCCAATCATTATCAATTTTTAAATTAAGTTAATCTGCATTTACATTAACGTCCCAAAGTTTCAAGAGAGTTTAAAGAAGTTGAGAACGCATTTATACTTTACAAGACCTTTCATTTGAGAATCGTAAGAACTTAAACAATCTTTCGACGATGATATTAACTGGAAAGTATACCGATGCACACGAGATAAATGAAAAAGTGAAAAAAAAGTGTGTGTAGATCTGAGAGAATATCACCCGGAATGAAAGTATAGAAGTAAAGCACCAGCCACGAGTCACTGCACTTATTTGAAAACAATTCAAACTTTAAAAATTACACTTTCACGGCATCTACAAATGCAGGTTCTGCATTTTATTCTTCGATACCAGATGTTGTAGAAATGTATAAACACTCTAGATGTATTCGTGTTAGTACTACATCTAAAATTTACTGACGGTTGCAAGCTATTTAGATGTGGGCCTCGGTCCACATGCCACTTCATTATATTAAAAAATAATTCAAATTTCAGAAATTACATTACACATGCAAGTTTTGCATTTTATTCTTTGATACCGGATGTTGTAGAAATGTATAAACATTTTAGATGTATTAGTATTGAACCTCAATTTCACTGACCATTGCAAGCTATTTAGATGTGGGTTTAGGCCACAAACAAGTCACTTCACTATATTTGAAAACAATTCAAATTTCATAAACTACACTTTCCACAATATCTACACATGCAAGTTTTGCATTTTATTCCTTTATATAACATGTTGTAGAAATGTATAAATACTCTTAGATGTATTGGTAGAAGTCTTAAATTTGAATTTTACAAACCGTTGAAAGCTATTTAGATGTGGGAACTGGAAAGTTTACTTTTACCATATACAATTATTTACTGATCGAAATTTTGTTGGTTGAGCCTAAGGCTAATTTAAACGCATTAATAAATTAAGAATATGGTGATAATTTCATAGCCCAAACCCATACAGCTAGGTGAGAAAGGCAGTAAAACAGGAGGAATCATTTCATTTTTTAAATTAAGATATAAATATAATTGGAATATAAATTTTGGCTGACGTTCAAGAGGAGATAAAGAGGGTGCATTGACGAAAATAGCCTTGACAGCCTAGAAAAATGAGGGGTATCTCTGGAAATTGAGCTAGCTATAGTGGATGTAACATGGATTAACACCCCATATAGCAGTTGTTGATGAAAAAAAGAAAAAAAAGTAAAACAAATTTCAGACATAATCAATTCTCCTACGAGAAAATAGAAGAAGAATATTAACAGGTGATTTTTTCCCGGAAAACTCTGTCTCTGTCTCTGTGTCTCTCTGGAAATCTGTCTTCTTTTTTTATACATGCGGATCTCTTGATCTTTTACCTTTGTTCATGTTCAATTTGGGCATAATTTGGGTTAATTCGGAATTTAGTTTACTTCTGAGATTGTTGTTGTTTTTATTTTGGGAATTCTGTTGATTAATGGTATGGGCATGTAATTGCGAAGGGAATACATTGCATTTGTGCTTGTTTCTGCATAAAAACATAATCTTGGAGGGTTTTTACTTCATTTTGCTTTTGATCATCATTTTGATAATTTTCAGTCAGTTTCTAAAGTTAGGGTTTTTCTTCCTGCTCCTTGATTTTCGCAGGAGTTTCAAGTTATTTATTGGATTGTCTACCTGGATGGTTGCTAAGTTGGAAAATTTGCAGAATCTTGGAGCTTTTGATGATAAGAAGGTTAAAGTAATTTCATTTTGCCCAACTTTTTAGTTGGATAATTGTCTTTCTGCTTCATTGATTGTTGCATGTGTGTGTTGAATTAAATGCAACATGGTTGTTATTTTGGTATCTAGGTTTTATGTGTAAGTTGCTTGATTTGCTTGGGAGAATGAAAAATGTGAACTTGAATCTAATTGTAAATTAAGTAAATCTTTGTCAGGAAAAGTACAATAACTTCTCAAATTTATAATGTTTCCTTAGTTAGGAAATCTTTATGCATTTTGACTTACATGCTTTATCTGTTAAAACAGTCTCAATGTGAAACCGTTGGCGGTTAATTCTGTTTTCTTTACACACATGTGTTGCTAGTCTGTTCTGCTTAGTCGTGTGTGTACGACAAACTGAATGTGGGCCTATTGTTGTTTTGATGTCTTAGTTTTGTATTTTTGTTGCTTGATTTACTCGGGAGAATGAGAAGTTTAACTTGAATCCAATTGAAAATCAAGTAAATCTTTATTAGGAAAACGACAACAAGTTTACAAACTTGGTGACGGATCACATTATGTTGGGTATGAAACCTACAGTTGCTGTTGTTTTTGTTTCTAGATTCCTCGAGCTCATTAATGCCATTTATTTTAACATAATCTAGCATATTTTGCTAGCCTAGTATCATTAAAATTAGGGCCCTTAAAATTAGTATAGATCTATGAACTCAACTTTTTGTGCTGATACCGTTGTTTCCTTATGGAGCCTTTTTCTTTCACGTCATCTATGATTAAATTTTAGTTTGCCATTTCTCAGTTCGATTTTGTTGACAAATTTGAGAAGGTATCTAAATAGCACGTGCTAACATTATGTTTTCGAGTCATGTGCGATTGCGAACTTTGTAATAGAAAGATTATTTTGTTGTATTTAATCTGTTGCGTGTTGCCAATATGCAAAATGAGGTTTTACAATATTGTCAGCATGGAAATGCTGGAACAGGCAGGACCTAGTTACTTGCTGATTTTTAGGCATGTTTTGGGCATACTGAACTATGTAAAATTCTCTTCATTTTTCAAAATTTGTTTCTAAAGTGTTCCAGAAACATAATGCAGGTTTTCATGTGTTGAATATCTCGAAATTAGTGCTGTTTTTTTGGGGGTGAAACATTTTGGAACTTTAATCCATGGTAGTAAACTATTATTATCTCATATAATGTTAAGAATAAGCGTTCAGTCTCTTTCTTGGCACTTTCTTTTCTAAATCAACTAAACTTTCGCTCTTACCCCGTGGAATAATTGGCTTTTGCATTATTTGAACTTTGCCTTGCTTTATGCGAGCCTATGCCTTGTCCAACTAAACCGTCCTTTCACAAATGCGTAAAGACTTGAGACTTTCTTTATACACTCATGGTATTTACCTCATTGGGATTAGCATTATTTGTTATGAAATACAATGTATATATGCTCCTAGGTGTATAGAAATTCAGAGTAGAGGTTGGGGTAGCTTAGATTGCTATGATCTCTTTCTGTCACAAATGGTTTTTCCTAAATAAGGATCAGTCATATAGCATCTGCTACCACATCGCCATATTCCTTCTGACGAGACCTTTTGAGTTAACTTTGCCTTGCTTTATGCGAGCCTATGCCTTATCCAACTAAACCATCCTTTCACAAATGCGTAAAGATTTGAGACTTTCTTTATATACTCATGGTATTTACCTTATTGGGATTAGCATTATGTGTTATGAAATACAATGTATATATGCTCCTAGGTGTATAGAAATTCAGAGTAGAGGTTGGGGTAGCTTAGATTGCTATGATCTATTTCTGTCACAAATCGCTTTTCCTATGTAAGGGTCGGTCATATAACATCTGCTACCACATCGCCATATTCCTTCCGACGAGACCTTTTGAGTTATCTCCATAGCCCCATGAACATTTTATGGAGGACTGGTGTAAGTTTATATATCTTGGAAGTTTATTTTGTTGAATGGTCTTCTGCCCCTTTTGCCTTTTAGTCTGTCAATGTTCCTCTTTTCTGATAGTTAATTGTGTAAGGCCCAATTTGGTTATATGCTTTTGTGTATGTGAATTGAGGTATGCTTTTACACCATGTGTGGCTTTTCTGTGTTTGAGTTTTAAGGGAGACGGGGGTGGGTGTTTGGGTTGTTCGTGTGCTGGTATATGAAAATATTAAATGAACTATATATGGATTAGGAAGTAGAACTAAGTTTCTTGAGTCATCTGGTGATGTTGGCTGTATTGTTAAGATTTGTTTCTCCTATAACAGGCATGTTACCTTTAGCTGACTAATTTGGTATGTCTCTCATATGCCTCCACTAAATTTTTCTCTTTCGTGTTTGTGCATATTATATAGGCATCTTGCTCATCATGGGTCATCGCAATACTCAGTTCATTGGTCGTATGATTGACATGGAAACAGATCCACAGGGCCATAGCCACCTGCATCCCGAGCCTTCTGCTTATTACCAGAGTTTTCCAAACTATCCCCGGACTAACTTTCCTTTTCGACCTGTGCACGAACATCCCGACAATACCATATACTATGCAATACCACCTTACAATGCAATCCAGCCTCAGCATCCATCTGCAAGTCTAGACGCTGTTCGTGCACCTGCCAGCCACTATAGTCCATACATGGCACCTCCATCTGGTATTCCAATACATCAAGGGGCACATGAGCAGTTTCACTATAGCATGAATGGTAGTTACATGGACGACATGGGTGGATCATATAAAAGAAAGAATGCAGAGGGGGCTCCTCTGAACTTCCAGTGTCATACTGCTTCTGCTGGTCCTAGTTCTGTTGCCCCTATGACTGCTAGGCTGTCTGAACCTGATATTACTGCAATGGATTCTACCCCCCTTTTTCAGCCTGGTTATGTCAGACATGATCCGGCATCAGTTGTTGAAAATGGAACTCATGCAAATGTTAGAAACAGGCATGGTATCGTTGGGCCTGAGTCTGTCATGCCACACGGCGCCACTCCTTTTGTTCAAGGAAATTATGTTGTTGCACCACCAGTTCAGTTATCTGGAAATCCTTTGCAGGACATGCATTTTGGTGCTAGTAATGGTGATATCGGCACTTATAGGTGGACACAAGCCCCTAATTTATCATACATGCCTGGTAATTATCTAGCCCTAACATTTTCATATTTGGCCTGTTATTGATATGATTATAAATTGAGATCTTTGATGTTGGCCTGCAGTGTCAGGATAGTGTGGCTTATAAACCTAATCTTATCTTGTAAGTGAACTTTTTTATGGGTTAAAGGCCCTTTTATGGACAATTGAAAAGTAAAACAACCCTATTTGATCAAGATAACCATGGTTGGCCGGGATGAATTAGGAAGGTATTACAGTTTTGAAGCTTCCCATTTTATAATGAGTTAATTTTATGTCTATTGCCTTCATTCTTTCCCTAGATTTACGTAAACATTTGGTATTTTAGCTGTCAGGTGTGGAGCATATTTGTTAAATATATACTATCACTGTATTATCACTTACCAAACAAGATGTAGAATAAATACTACCACTACTAATCCACTACTTATATTAACTAAAAAAGAGAACTAGGTATGCCTCTCTTTCTGATACAAATTCACTATCTCTATCTCCATGTCAGAGTTGTATATAAAACTACCAAAACGTTCTAAAGTGTTTCTGTTTCTTTTCTTTTTCCCCTAATGACACTTTCTTCTTGTGCATTCTTTGGTATTAGCTAACATGAATGGACCTTGTATTGAAGCTGGGAATATGGCGATGGCGGGTTATCACGTAACAGCAAGTAATAGAGGCTCAAATGGTTTTCTGCATCCTCAAGTTACTCAAGGACATCATAATCCTCACCATCCAACTCAACCTATCCATGGAATGATGCTCCCGCCAGCTTCTTCAAGGAGGATTCCTAGTACTATTTCTTCCAATAATGGCATCATGTCCTTCCAGAACCTGGCAGATGCAGTACATACATATCAACCTTCTCTACCAACAGGTTTCCGGGTATACGGGGGGCATCACAGGAGGGAAAATGTACTTGATTTAAATGCAAGACACCGCCTTGCTCACATGAGAGTTCTACCTGAAGACGTAACTTACTTCCTCCTTCCTATACCCCTCCCATCTCATCTGTGTTTCTAAGAGGAAATACACAAACAACCCGTGTGTTTTATGTGTGCCTTGTGCAAAAGCTACCCATTTTATAGGGGGTCCATTTTATATTTATTGCATATAAATCTCTATATTTTTTTGTATGGAAAGATACACTTAATCCTATTTCTTTTCAAATATAGAAATTCTGTGCCGTGTAAAAGTTTTACAAATATGGAAAGACTGGGTGATTTTGGTGCAGCACACAAGGGTATACTTGCGCAAAAAAAAAAAAGGACTTGGATTTGTCTCAACGCATATATGATTTCCGTAGTTTTGGATGTGTTACTCAATCATAATGTGTCTTGTATATTTTTTGCGGTTGTCATTTTTAGGGAGTTGCTATAGCAGAGAATCAGGGACAGCATGAAGCAGGGGATTCTCCTGATCAGCACCGAGATATGCGTTTGGATATTGATCATATGTCTTATGAGGTAAGTTTATATGTCTATTAGGTCCTATTAGAGGTTTGAAACACCAGATTGTTGATCTTCTGTTTTCAACTGTAACAATTTAAATGGTGATATTTGTTTTACTATGGAAGCTCCATATTTTGGCTGTATGTGACAGGAGCTTCTTGCATTGGGAGAGCAAATAGGCAGTGTTATTACAGGGTTGACGGAGGAATTCATTCGAAACAACTTGAAATCAAGAAGTTTCACTACATCAGCAGCCTGTGTCAATCTCGGAGAAGCGATTTCATCCGATCATCAAATTGATTTTTGTGTCGTATGCCAGGTATTGATTAAACTTAATTCAAGTCTAGGGTGTTTCTTAATACTAGGATGAAAATTAGAAGGAATAACTTAATTGCTTACTAGGTCTTCTGTGGAGACTAATTATTTCAATGTTTGTTACAAAACTTGCAATTGTGAAAGTCTAATACTAATTCTCGTTATGAATTTTCTATCTTCTAACATTGTTTTACCCATTCTTTTGGAGAGTTGATGTTTATATTCCATTTTTAAGGGGCTGGCTAATTATTACTGGAATTTGTCTCCCCATTTTCTCTATTTTTATGTTTCTCATTATAGTTTTTACAATGTAAATATACTTACTTTGTTGTACAACTTGTAATATCTGCTTGTCCAAAACCATTATAGAACTCTCCTCGTTTAAATTTGATTTGTTACACAGGACTGACTTGCTTTTATGCAGACTGAGTACGAGGATGAGGAAACAATCGGAACCCTTGATTGTGGACATGAATACCACAGAGATTGTGTCAAAAAATGGCTCCAGTTGAAGAATACTTGTCCAGTGTGCAAAGCGACAGCCTTGAAAGGCAAGGGAAAGGATTCATGAATGTGTTAAGAGACTATTTAAAACCTAAGAACCTTGCTTCTCGTTGATATCCTCTATATATCCCCAGCAGAGGAGAGAACTTTGTTCGTCATGTATGATATTTATGTATATATTTGCAGAGATGTGACTGGCTTTCTGGAAACACATTTGTTGGCCATGTTTATCTCTCAAAATGTACAGACCATTTATTTGTTTGGTCTTGCTGTGCGTGAAGGCTGCTGTATAAACTTGTTTATTTGCCCCGGTCTGCTGTAGGAAACATGCACAGTTGAATGTTGAAAGGGAAGGGTCTTTGAATATGATACATTCGCTATTCGTTTTGCCCATTTTGAATTATTGGTTGACAGTTAAAGTTACCCGTTGTTATGAAGGACCATACCACATCTTGGTCTAATGCAATGAGTATTTTTTCCATTTTGATTTTGAGCAAGTATTAGAAGTTATTGCAGAAACATGGTGCAAAATGGAGGTTTGTATGTGGATGGTCCTGATTGTGATTTGTGACGAAGAGATCACAACATGGTTAAGAATATGATCAAGAGTCCTTTTGTTTGGTAGCTAAGACAATATCCACCATGCATGCTAAGCCTGGAAGAGTATCGTAGAGATGTCATAGTAGTTTGTAGAGGGATAGATGTCTTTATAAGTTCGTAAGATTGCCTACGTAATCGATGGCTATTGATCTATTCGTTTGATTGACCACACTTGGTTACTATAGTGATATAGTAGCTTTAGTGGTGTTTATACATTGTTTTACATGGTGTTTCCTGATTACATTAGATTTTTATACCACGAAATATGGGCTCCTACTCAGGTGGGCTGCCCGCACATTTCTTGGATTGGACCTGTTCTGAAACCATACATTGTAGTTTCTTACCGGGTTAATTTTTGCCATGAACCCTTTATCAGTCCACCTAAAAAAAAAGAGAAGACCCATCTCGTCATTTTGATTGCATTGAGAGACCCTTGTACTTTTATACATCGAAATATCGATCTGTAATATAGTGCAACTAAATGGACTATAGTGCAGTCTTCTATCGTAGTACATAATAGTAGGCCATTTTTAATATTTCTTGAAATTCATTCGTTTTTCAAAATATTATCTGATATACTTCAGTGCAGCGTGTTGTACTTTAGTATAATATCAATTTCAATATTGTGTTTCCAAATTCTATAAATTTTCTCAACAAAATCCGTTTGTTAACGTAACTCCTAATCAAAATTCAAACATGTTGTTTAGTTCATTAAACTAGAATTAACGTTGTGCTACTGCACTTTTGCTGTACTTTATTAGCTGCACTTTTTCATATCTGGAGATAAAAGGAAATTGGTGCATCTGGAGATAAAAATAAAAAAAAAATGGTGGTTGGAGGTAGTGGTGGAAAATAAAAGACTGTGGTGGAGCAGATCCGGCAAGAGGTAGCTCGTCGGAGATGGTTTTGGTGCGAGCGTAGGTGATGGTGTTACGGAGAAGGCCGAGGTGCGGTGGTGGTGGTGGCACGTCGGAGACGGTGGATGGGTGGTGTGGGTGTGGTGGCACGTCGGATGGGTGGTGGCAGTTTTAGACGTGTGGTGGTGGAGGGATGAGGTGATGGAGACTTTGAAATGAGTAGATAGCAAAAACTCTTGATTTATTTATGCAAAATTTCATTTTCAAAATTCAAACAAGGAGGGTGTAATGGTAATCTCAGAGTAAATTTCAATTGTGAATGAAATAGGGTCTCTTCGGAGAAGTATCGCCTTGAATTTTACCCTTTGCTCCTCTCGTTCTTTACAAATAGTACATAAAAGGCTACGTAGCAATCCCTTCCACCAATGACCGTAAGCAAGAGGAGCATGTCCAACACTAAGACCAAATCTTACTAGTTATAAATAGTTTTTTTTTTTTTATTTTAAATTTTAATCGATCTTTTGGTCTCATATAAAACAAGGTTAAAAGACTAGAGGAGAGGGAGGTTGAATAGTCTTTAAAACTTTTCGTATCTAAACAGTATTTCCCAACAAATGTAGTTGATGAGTGGGTTCTACACTGTCTTGTCTTGTCATTTTTGCCACCTTTTTTATCGTTTTCAAGTTTAAATTTTATTTATTTAATTAGGAATTTGTTATGCTTTGTGTTTTTGTATATTTTGTAGGTGTTTGGTGAAACCGTGTTGATTATAGGCAAAAGAGCATGCATTTTCTATTATTTTCAGGAGTACGGAGCTCCAATGCCTTGGACGGACGTCGAGAACGGACGGGAAGCCAAAACACTAGTTTTCGGGTCAAAAGACCTCCAACATGGCATTGGAGGCACTTGGCACACGCCAAAGGACCTTTGGCGTGCGTCATAGCGGGAGACGGAGGAATTTTAAATTACCGTCACGTTATCTGAAACAATATCTTTTCTTTTTTGCTCTCAGCCTAGAACTTTCCCAGGGCAATTTTCTATACTTTGTACGAGGTAATTGAACCGTTTAATCTTCTAATTTATGATGCATGAAAATGCCCTATTTACTGTGCTTTTGTAGTCTTTAAGTGTATAACCGACTATGTCTTATAATTATTTGTTTACTTTTGCTTATTTGTAGGATTTACGTTGTTTTGCGCAAAGTTTAATAGCGGAGGAGATTTGAAGTCTATTTGTACAAGGAAGGAAGATCACTTTGCTTGCAAAGGTCACGAATTAAGATGTTTGATTGCATCTATTATGGGCTACGATGAGGAAAGGAAGAAATCAAGGACCAGAACGCAATAAGTGAAGGAATGTGCCACAAGAGACGAAACACATGGCATCTCATCGCAACATGCTCAACCTTTCGCTGCAGCGAGTGAGATAACTGATTCTTCCCAGATTCGAATATATTTTCCATTTATAGAATCTTCTTCCAACTTGTATAAATAGAAATTCAAGGTTAGAATAACCCAAGCTTTTGGGAGTTCCAAAAAAGCTCTCAAGCTCTACAAAGAACTAAGAAGGACGAAGACCTTGAAGACGGATTACCTTGGATATCGTTTGATTGTCATCTTTTGCTTGATCTTTGTAATTCTATTACTTCGTTTATGATGTTTATTAACAAATCAACGATGTATGATTTTATTTATTCTATGATTATGTTTGCTTACATTTATGCAATTATGAGTAGTTAAATTCATCACGGAATGTGGTAGACATGAAGAACATTTATCACATGATTATGACCGTGCGTATACTTTATCCGTGCGATTTACAAATTGATTTAAATTACATTTCACATGAGAGTTTTCACACCTGATCTTCTAAATCTAATCGACACTCGATTGGTTTTTGATCCGTGAGATTTGTTAAATATTAATGATTAAAAAAAGTAGCATTAATACAAGCACTCATGAGTATGTACATGTATGTATTAAGTTCTACTGGGATGATAATAGTAACCATCCAGTAAGATTTTATAGATTGACAAACTATTTGCAAATGCTTACGCACGTAATGTGATTATTTATCTATGCTATTCGATTGACTACCACATAATTTCGTGTTTTTGAAGTATGTCTAAAAGCTTAAGTATCTTTGTTAATTCTTTTCCTAGGAATATTCGTGATTGAGTTTATTGTTACTCTGCTTCGTTTGAATTCTATAAGTGATAAACTAAGTATTTTTGTTTCAGGCAATAACAATTGTTTAGTCTCTGATAAGTATTACTTCCTCCGTTCCAGGACAAACTTCTCACTTTGACCTTTTTCGGTCAACCGTCTTTAACTTTGACTGATAATTAATTTTAAATCGCAAATGAAAATTTTTTCAACTGAATTTTAGTCATAAAATTTCATTATTTAATAAAATTGAACATTTTTACATTTGCGGTTTAAGATTAATTTATAGTTAAAGTTGAAGACGTTTGACCGGAAAAAGTCAAAGTGAAAAGTTTTTGCCGGAACGGAGGATGTAGTTAGTAGTAAGTAAAGTAAAGTAACACGTAAATGTTTATGTGACAATGTTTGAAGATTTAACGAACTAAACTAATGAAATTCATACTCCATTCCAATAGATAAATTTGTTTTTTTTTTTTTTTGAAAAAGAATATATTATCAAACTCAAAAAACAGTACAAAGCAGAAGGCGATCTAAACGATTTAGCCGATAAACCAAAAAGAAACTATAATTCCTAATGTAACATTAGACTCCCGACATGGGGTCGTAATCTAGGTACCATCCATGTTCTATAGGTCACTACTGTGATAATTTGTTGCGCTACCTGTGTTGACCTATCATTACTATCAAAGCAAACACTATTTCTGTACTTCCACACCACATATAATGTTTCAATGAAAGCTAGCTTCAGCAGTTGTTTCCTCCAATTTTTTTCCTTTCGATTGCCTCAATATCCATTGTAGTTCAGCCGTCCAGGGTCGAGGAGCATGGTTAAGCCGTAACCAATGTAGCACAGATGTCCATATGGCGCGGGTTTCTCCACATTCGAAGAAGAGGTGCTCTCGAGTTTCAATATTGGCGCATAGGCAGCAAGTATCATTATCCAACATTCCAAATCTATGTAAGCGTGCTTTTGTGGCAAGTCGGTCTTGACAAACCAGCCATTATTCAGATAAATTTGTTGTTAATCGTACTAGACTAGCTCCAAAGCTAATTATACTATATCCTCTTCTTCGAGAAAAAACTCTCTTCTACATCCTTCACTTCCATCTCAACAAAACCCTAATTAAAACTTGGCTCTGCCAATTCTTCAAATTCAGCCATGGCGGACCCGACTGATGACGTCGAGAAGCTCTACGAATACTGCGAGAAACTCAACGAAGCCAAAGACAAGTCTCAGGTCAGCCACCTTTCCCTCCACCCGCTGTTTTCATGCTTGATTGAAGTTAAGTTTCTTATCGGAGAATGTATCTCATTTTCGCAACCAGAATCAGAACGATTACGACGGAATAATAGCTGCTGCAGAGAATGGCAGCGCCAAGGCTAAACAATTGGCTGCTCAGATGATACCTAAGTTCTCCAAATACTTCCCTCACCATTCTGACAATTCTCTCGACAAGCTTTTCTCCCTCTGCGAAAATGAGGATCTTGCGGTTAGTCACTCACCTTGCTTCATTCTTACTGCTCTTTTTTCAAGGATAAAAATTAGTTAGTTAATGCTCTTTCCATCTTCGAACTCAGCTGTCTATCTTTTAAACTATAGATTGAGGGAAAGGCGTAGAGTTCTAGATGTTTTTTTTTCCTTGGTTTTATATAACCTTATGATAAGCATTACTGTAGAAATAGTTCGATGATTTGTTTGACTGGACCGAGATAAATGTGTTATAACCGGAACCAGATGGCCTACCAGCTCATTGCTATGTGAAAATGATGAGATGTGAGTTCATGAAACTGGCTGAAATGTGAAAAGAAAAAAAGAAAAGAAGTTTGAGCCTGGTATTTCAGTGAAGTTCATTTATATTACCTAGACTCTAAGTACCAACTTGGGTGCATATTCAGACGTAGAATCGGCTATCTTATGAAATTAATTTTCAATTGTTGGCTTAAACTGAAGTGTCCATGTGCCATATGGCCCCTGTCAGTGTCGGAGATTCGAGCACCAGCGTGAGTTTGTAAAGGGGAAATGAAGTGTCTGGTTTGTATTACTCAAGTTGTTGAGAAAGAATGAGATAGAGTATATAGGGAAGTAGCATTTGCATCTAGTATGTGAAGCGTACAATGTGTTAAATGTTTATTGTTCTTTTGGTTTCTGAAGGTACGGGTGCAAGCTATTCGTGGGCTACCTCTTTTCGCCAAGGATACTACTGATACTGAACAACTGGCTAGAATAGTTTACATCGCTGGCCAAATTCTTGTTGCTGGTATTTTATCTCTGATGCCATTGTTGGATTTCTTCATAGTTGAACTTCATGATATCACTTTTCCTATGTATAGAATATTTATGTTACAGAATGTCATTGATGGTCCTAACAGGTGATAATGTGGAGCGTGATGCAGTGCATAAAGCCCTCATGTCTCTTTTGCGGCAGGATGTTAAGAGTAAGTGGTCACAAACAAAGTACTTTACTCTTCATGTTCTGAGTTTAGTATGTTTTTGTATGCTTGATGAAGTCGAACTCCTTATTACACTCTCATCCCAGAAGAAATGTCACCTTTGCTTTTGGGCACTGAGATTGATATAGTGTATAAGGTGTGGCAATTAATATAGTGCATATGAGCTGAGTTTTCCAAAAAAAGATTGATGACATTTGTCGTGGGACAAATATAAATAGAACATGTGACATTTGTTCAGGGACGGAGGGAGTAATATTTTGTATCCTAGTAGTTTGTTATTCTTGTCCTACAATGATAAAATAATTTACATGTTTAAAAATTGTCATCCAAATATATTACAAGCACAGTAACAAGACATGAAGTGTGAAGAATCTGTCCAGTCGTCTATTGGACACGACAAATTACATCTATGTTTTTTGTCAAAACAAATAATCTGGTTCATCGATATATGGGAACTCATCTACACCATCATATATAAAGTGAAAGGTAGACTATCTCTTATCGCTCTGTTATATCCTCTCAGATCCAAGCTTCACCACAAAATACCAATCTCTCTAAAGCCTTCATGTTTCTTATAGGGGAGAGACTTCATATGGGTGGCTTTAGGGTGATTGTTGGGACAGTTTAGTTATTTTCAAGTAGTCATAAACATGCTCCTCGAATATGCCTTAACAAGTCACACCTGCAAGTTCCCAATACGGGTTTCTTGGGAGATTGGTCCTTCACTCTACTGCAGTATTCTTAGCAACTGTACTAAGTTGGGAAGATTTAGCTAGCTTGATGTGTTGGGCAATGCAGAAGCATGGGGAGAAGGATTGGCTCTTTAATGGACATTTTTATTATGATAAAAGTTAGGGAAATGAATAATTGGCAGAAATTGCTGCTGTTGACTGGCTTTTTAGCAGAGACTGTTAAGAAATTCACTTTGTTACCATATACTTCACACTGTTGGAAGGCTGAGGTGGATTTCAAATTTTGGATTTTGATGGAGAGTTTGAATTCATTGATCATCGAAGCTTTTATACACGTAAACATGTGTTACAAATACCTGCTCTATGCTGTAGAAATATCTTCGACACGTTCTTCAATATGGAGCAGAGCCCTGTATTATCACTTAGAAAAGTGTTGCCCTTCCTTTATCCTCTTGAAATTGCTGGTGTTGCATTGATGTTAACTGAGTGAGATGTTATATATCATAGAAAAAGACTAAATATTTTATATTTCTTACATAAGTTTGAGACAATGAAGAGATATTTCTCTCATGGAGACTTGTAGACATTGTCTGAACTGCTCAGGCAATTCTTGTCTTGGAGTCGTTATATGGTAGTGCAGAACTGTTATTGCAAATTATACATGCCATACCTTTTTCTTATGCGATTTGTCAACCCACATACATCGTAAAATGAACTTACAAAGCTGCCATAGTCATGCATTTTGGAATTTTGAGTAGAAGACACCCTGTATGAAAAGGTGGAACGTGGGCTGATGGGTTAAGCCCATATTTGGCGAATACTCTTGCACCGTATTTCTGAGTGTATGCATATATTTGAGGCTCTCTGTATTTTTCTGCAGCGTCTTTAACAGCTTTGTTTAAGCACATCGGGAGCACTGATGATGGACATGTTGAATATGGTGGTACTTGGGAGACCATCCGGGAAAAGGTTATCTGCTTCCTTAGAGATAAGGTAAGGCATCATCACTGAGGGAAAAAATTTCCTTCATGAAAGTTCTTGTAATTTGTTGAGCTGTAAATGCTGCAATTGTACAGGTTTTTCCTCTTAAAGCTGAGTTGTTCAAACCTAAAGATGAAATGGAAAGACATGTGACAAATTTGGTGAAACAGGTATACAGGTCAATCTTCAGCATCAGCATCCCCCCCCCCCCCCGATTTATATGTGTCATTTCTTGTGTCCAGAATTTTAAATGTTATTAAATGCCTACTCGACTGACTGATAATATAATATATTCGTATTCCAGAATTTGCAAGATGTGACAGCTTCAGAGTTTAAGATGTTTATGGATTTCTTAAAAGGGTTGAGCTTATTCGGACAGAATGCTCCGACAGAGCGTATTCAAGAACTTGTTGAGATTATCGAAGGACAGGCTGATCTAGATGCGCAATTTAATGTATGTCCCTTATCATGTTTTCTGTTGGCAAGCTGTCTCGTCTGTTTTGTTCAGCTATTTCTTACCTATCTCTGTTTTGGATTGGAGTTCTTTATTTTTTGCAATGAATGGCCGACGCAGGCATTTTCTGGATGCCACTTTTATATATTGGGAAATGTAAGGAATATAGTCGCTCCATATGTTTGGAGACTTGATTTTGATAAATGACTAGCAACAGTGGCGGAGCTAAGGGGGTCTGGTGAGCTCGCTGGACCCCCTGAATTTGGCATGCGCGCGCACACACACACTCTCTCCCACCATCTTGAACTACTTGTTGCATTTTCCCATTTTGGGCGTTCTGTTGAAGTTGTTAAATTTTAATCATTTCAGTTTTGAAAATACCATTACCCTCATAAGTCATAAAACAAACTCCCTGGTCCTGCTAATAATGTGCAAGTTGAATTTTTAAAGTCGAGTTTGACCACAAATTACTTCTAAATTACATTAAAAGTACATTTTATAAAACTACATTACAAAAATATATTTCATGAGTTTTCGTAATATAATTTTACCAGATGTTTTCTCGGTGTGATTTATAAGTAATTTGCTGTCAAAGTGAACCAACACATTATTAGCAGGACAGGAGTACATATTTACAATTTTACCACACTTTATCACTTATTTAGGTAGTGTTTGCAAATGCTTTTGCTGGTGATTTTTTGCTTGCTTTTGCTAAAAGTTGATTAAAACTGATTTTAAGCAAAAGTCATTAGTGTTTGATATATTATTTAAAAAGCAGATTAAAGTTGTAAAAGCAGAAGTGTTAGTGCATGTTTGGTTCATGGTATTTGGGAGGGATTTGGCCCTAAATCCCTCAAAAAACCATGTTTGGTTGCTTTTAGCCGGCCCGTTGGGTTAGGGATTTTAAAATCCATCTCTTTGAGGGCCTTTGGATTTTAGTGCCCTTGAAATACCATGGGAGAGTAGGTATTTGAAGAATGACACATTTGGGGATTTCAGTGATAAGAAGAAAGTACTTATCTTCCCTCTTGTTTTTTATTTAATCATTGAAAAACCACAAACATACAAAAGTGAAGCACATGGTGGGTCACTATCTTTATAACGATGGTTACCTCCAATAATTTTAGCCAAATTCAATTTCCCCCCTTTTTTCACACAACAACACTTCATTAAACCCTAATCCAGCTATATATAAATTAATCGGCTTCAGAAATAGCAATAGATGAATTTAGGAGTACTTTCAATATGTGTAATTATAAAAAGTAGTACTAGTATATACTCCCTCCGTTTTGTCAGAAGCTTTCCACTTGGACTTTGACATGTCAACCGTAATCAATTTTAACAGCGAATTACTACTAAAATATTATGATAACAAATTTAACAAAATTATATAATGAAAATGTAAAATTGTAATATTCATAATATAATTCTATTAAGTATTTAATCATTATATTTTAAAAGTAATTCATGGTCAAAATTAATTATGGTTGACCGCAGAATAGTAAACTGAAAACTTGTAAAAAAAATGGATGGAATATTTAGTTTGAAGTAATCGTTTAGAACACGAACCTCCAAACTCGGCTATTAACATTCTTGCTCATCAGTTTAGGCGTTATAAGTACGATAATTACGTAATGTATTAACGTTTTTTTTCGGGAAATTTTGTATCTAAATTTCAAATCATTCATGGGATTTATTATGGAGGGAATTTCAAATTGCAACAACCATTTTTAAACATTCCAACAAAATCCTCAAATTTGGGATTTATTACAACAAAACCAAGTACCAAACATGGTATTTCACAAGGGCAAATCGGTCATTTGAGTGTCAGTTATAACTACCTGGCACATATATCGAAATACATCTTGAAATCCCTCATCCACCAAACAAGGTATTTGCATTGGAAACTGTGTAAATGCCAAGTTGTGAAAAGATGTACCAAACATACATTCCATGGATTTGGACCACAAAAATCCCTCAAAATCTCCAAAAAGCCCAGTTAGGTTCCACTTGGGGATGGGCTTCAAATCCATGCTCCAAACTGGGCATTTGAACCAAACATGCACTTAGTGTTTGGAAAAATTAATTTAGTTAGTTGATTTCAATTCAAAAAAAGCTACTATATGCTTAAAGCATTTAGAAGCGTCTATTGGGTTGCTTCTCTGCTTCTGGCGGTTACCTGTTTTTTCCAGAGAAGTTGCAGCAGAAGTTGTAAATTGTAATATAAAACACTAAAAAACTACCTTTTCTACTTCAAAAGCACAAAAACACTTTCTTTAAGCATTTGCAAACACACAGTTATTCATTGTTTATCTAAAAGCAACCCTACTTTCATTCTTTTATCAAAATAACCTACCCCACTCGTACAATATCTAAATATTATACTATATTCCTTATTTTCATGACAAACATCAGCTGTAACAAGTGTGATGGAGGGAGTATATAAATGTGTGTGTGGCGCGCTCCCTCTGTCCCAATCTCAACTACCCACTTTACTTTTTTCTTTGTCCCAATCTCAAGATTCTCAACTTACCATACCTTGAATACAAAATCTCTCTCCTACTTTATTTACTCTCTCTCATATTTACTCACCCTATCATATTTTCACTCTCCCAAAAATCGCGAAAGAACGAAATAACATGGTAGAATATCCCAAAACATCTTATATTTGTTAAGTAGGCAATCCAAAGCATTTTCTATAAACATGGGGAGGAAGCATATCACTGTTTGGCAAACTATCATAGTTTGTAAAATTATATTCATATGGGAAACATTATGAACTTGGACCCCCCTGGATCTTGGTTCTGGATTTGCGACTGACTAGCAGATGTGATTGGACACATACATCTTCATCGTTTCCACTTATTTCACGTTCACATGCAATAAAGAAATGCTCTGATACTTGCATTTGACCTCTCTTCTCATTTTCGAAGTTCTGTTCTTATTATCTTTTTTAAAACCAATAAGAAGAGTTTTGGTCCAAATGGAGTGAGTATGACAGGATAAAGTATTCTGTTATATGCAGTTCCAGGCTTTCTCACTTCCAACATTTTGAATTTGGGAAAATTAGATAAAAGTAGTAAATTTAGTAATTGTTCCATATGAACGATGTTGAATTCAATTCTAGTTTGCCTATTGTATTTGCTACTCCACAATTGTTAAATGCACTTATTTGGGACTCACCATTTCTCAATTGCAACTCAATTTACTTGAATGGATCAAAATCCCTTGTGTTAATGGCTTGATGCATGTGGCTCAGGTTTCAGATGGTGAACATATCGATCGGTTTATATCCTGCGCACGCATGGCCCTTCCGTTTTTCATGGTACAGACTGTATACATATTATAGTGCTTATTTTAAATGATTTTTCTTTTCTTTCAGTGATACGTTTAACCGTGTGTATGATTTCAGAGAGGTGCATCAAGCAGCAAGTTCTTCAACTATTTGACCAAACAGATTATCCCTGTTTTTGACAAGGTAAAAATACTGCTGTAAGTTTGAAATAGCACATATTGTCTAGTAATAGGCTTGTGTATAAAGCTCTTAGACTGCAAATGTGGAACTCTTGTGTTTGAATTTCATGCAACTTCTTTTTGAGTGGGTATTTTGCCTTTTTTAATGCTTTTTTCTGTACGAGGATAAATGAACTTGCAATTCAGATTCTTGATCAATCGCCAGCCACATATTTTTTTGTAACACCATCTCAATACAAGAGTGGATTTTCTGCTGCTGGGGAGCACATTTCCATGGATATTTTTTTGATGCACTTTATGACATGTTTGGTCCACCATAAGTTCATTCACTACTTGTCTAGAAATCAACTAATTTCCACCTGTTATACATTTCATTCAGAGTAATTTGAACTTCAATTTTTTTTTTTTTTTGCTTTAATAATTTTTATCTGATGATCAGCTTCCTGAAGATCGAAAAGTAGACTTGCTCAAGACCCTTGCTGAATGTTCTTTATATGCAAAATCGCAAGATTCAAGGCAGCTTCTTCCAGCTATTGTTCAGCTCCTAAAGGTAACTCCAGAAGTATACTAAAGTTTTGCAATATCCTGTAGGATATATTTTACAAACACCTGGCGCCAAGTAATACCTTTTATCACCCATTAATCTCAATTGAGGACATCAATGTAGCCATTGATTATCCTGCTATTTTACTGTTTCCCTGTCATGCCGTGTTATATTATGAAATTTGAGCTTTGATGCTTGTGCAAAATATAATTTAGTGAAATATTTGCTCCATCTGCAACCCATTACGTATCTATAGACTTGAGATAACAATTTAGATTTTTGCTTTCCATTGGCACCAAGCTATATAGCCTATATGTAAGAGTCGTTACAATACAATAGAGGTTTCTTGTTTTTCATCATTGTTCATTGAAGAAATGGTTTTTGAGTAAGCTAGTCTCAGCTCCTTTTTTTGGGAATTGAAACAAATTTATAAGTTTCTGGATATAATTGTTGTTGACCACCATGTTATTAACGGTCAGGCATAAGGGTTCTCATCTTTTGGATGAAGTAATGTACTTGCTTTCTGAAAAACAGAGAGCAGGAATACGTCTACAGTTATACATAAGTGGAATAGCCATAGAATTGGATACTCCTCTTTCCGGCTAATGTATATACAATTCTTTTGTGGGTTTTTTTTAAGGATTATGAATAAATAATGATAAAGTTGTTTAATGAGTATTAAAGTAGGAGAGATAAATGATAAAGAATTGAAAAAAAAGTATGAGAGAGAGATAATAAAGTAAGAAGAGTGGTTAGTGGGATTTACATTTATGCTATTTTTTGGTATGGGTATTTATTAACTGGACGTCCATAAAAGGAATACATGCATCAATGAGTGCTCTTTGAGTAATATAATGGCTCTACAAAGCAACACATGCATTTCCCAACGCACTTTGTCCTCATTTGTTTGCATACCGAGAAACTTACTAGTGGGTCATTGTACATAGCAGGTGCGCTTAACTCTGGAGTCTTTGTGAATGGATCCCAAAAAGAAAGTGCAACTTGTTGTATGAGTAGAATTATTGTTCCTTTTAAGCCTTTAAGTTTTGGATCACTATAATCACCCCTCCAGGACCAACCATCTGCACCCCTTGTGAGTTTGGGTTTGGTTCGGCCCATATACCATTTACAACTTCCCGGCCCCTCGTGGCCCGACGCTTGACCCTTAGGACTTGTGTGGTTACCAATTACTACACTCGGGGTGATATACCGGCCCCACAAACCAACAAATGTACTTCCCGACGCACCATGTACTCACTCGTGCACACACTGAGAAATTTCCAGTAGGATGATATGTTCTAATTAATAACTATGATATATTGCTGTCTTAATATATAATCGGTGGTTTAGATGGGGACATATAGATCGAATGTTGTGAAGGTTAATTATTTGTCAATCTTGCCCATGATGTCACATATTATTCACTTCTTATTGTGATATTTCATACTTCTCTGTGCATGGCAGAAGTACATGGTCAAGCGAAAGATTGAAGAGATAAATTTCACAAGTATTGAGTGTCTGTTGTATGCATTTCACCACTTAGCTCACAAGGTAAGAATTTTTCCATTTTTATAATGGAAGTGTTCTACATTTGACATACCTGAAACTCCCATCTCATCTTTTTATTTTTTATTTTATCTTCTGTAGAGTCCTAATGCTACAAATAGCCTGTGTGGCTACATGATTGTCACTGGACAGCCTTCGGACAGGCTTGGGGAAGATTTTGCAGAGCAATACAAAGATTTTGCAGAGAGGTACATCATTAACTGAACATTTATTTCGATTTCAAAGTAACACAAAGTCCACACAAGCACATGCACGGGCGCACACACAGCTAAAATAAAGACTATAAGGTGGGCAAGAGGTTTGTTGTGTGATACATGTTTAAGGGTACAATTAATTTGAGTAGAGTTAATCTCTCCAGGGAGCTCACACACAGAAGAGTCACAAGAATAGGGGAGTTATATAAAAAGAAAAAGGGGCTGGCTGCACTTGGTTTTGATTATACTTCAGTGAAGTGGATTTGTTTAGATGTACTTCAGATCTGCAAGGGTGACCTATTTGGTTGAATAGGGGATGAGTTCCCTTTGGTCTCAGTTTCAATCCCTGCAGACCTGCAAGGCTTTCCCTCTTGGTCTGAAGCTGTCCCACCGATTCTCTAGTGCAGTTTCTTTGACTTGGGTGGATTGCATGCCATTATTGCTTAAGCCCTGGAGTTTACCTAGTGCACTCCTTTAGGGTAGTGGCTGCAGGTGTACCAGTTGAAATCCCTAAACAAATAGAAGAAAATATAATGACATAACCCATAAAATATTGTGTTGGTTTGTGAGTTATAGTGATTGCTCTAAGTGTTGTTTGTTATACTGGAATTGGCTGTGACATGATCTTCAAGATACTAGGGTGAAATCAAAACATAAGATGCAACGTAGAGTGCCTTGTTTCATGTGTGAGTGTCTTTCCGACATAATATTAGGCTTTAATTCATCAATCTTTAATCCAGACCAATATGAGTTTTCTATTGTCAATAATTATTTTTATTTTACTGTTGGCTAAAAATGTGAATACAATCAATTATGTCCACAAAGGCACGTATAGTAACAATATACTCACTCCGCGCCTCTCCAATCTTCATGCTTTCCTTATTTGGTGTCCCACTCCGATCTTTCCGTTCTTGGCATTTTCATGTTCCCACCTATCATACTTTATTAATTTATTTATTCACTCTTTCGTAACTTAACTGCCACTACACACCAATCTTCCTGCTTTCCTTATTGTAGTGTCCCGCTCCAATCTTCTCTGTTTTCTTGGCAATACCATGTTTCCACCTCTCATGCTTTCTTCACTCTTTTGTACTTTAACCTCCACTTTTCAATTTCTATTATTTCTTAATCTAAATTAAACCAACTTACTATATCTATTATTTTCGATCTTCAATTCTTAAAATATGTGCCAAAAGTGCAAGAAGATTGGAGTGGGATGGAGAGAGTACTTTTTAACTTACTAAACTGCGAATGCCTTTGCCGTTCTTAGGTGCCTGTGAAATTGATAAGATCTATTACTATTTCAGAGCTTAACACCATGTAATAATGCCGTAGAACAATTTTTCATATTTGTATGGAACTTCCTGAGTTTGACAAACATGCTTTTGATGAATAGATTGAGCACAATTGAAGAGTTGGCAAAAGCAAGGAATAAGAAACTGACACAAGGGATGACAGAGCACAACAAAGCAATGGCAGCTGCAAAGACAGATGAGGAAAAAGATACGATTGTGAGTTTTCCATTACACACATCCTTTGCACCCCCAAATTTCTGCAGTCTACTGATCTGTAAAGTCTTCCTCCCGACTAGTTTCATATCTTATTCCTTCTTCCCTGCTTGCTAAACTGTGCAGAAGAAGCAGAAGCAAGATGCTACGGTCGGTCTCCGGAGCTGCAATAACATACTGTCAATGACACAGGTAACTTGCTCAGCTGAGATAATAGCAGTAGATACATATGAATTATGTAAAGTTATGAGTCTCTCATTTAGGTTTAGGAACTTCCAGTAGTGGACACGGTGCATTTTGTGCTAGATCATTTTATTCCTTCCAAGAAAAGAAAATAGTAATATTTTTTCTATATAGAGTCTACTATTGTACTCTATGCCTGTCCTCTCTACCTTCTGAATACTAGGTGTAGTTTCATTATGCTAACTGGCATCATGTACACCTGTGATTTACATGTAGCCATTGCACGCTAAAGCGCCTTCATTCATTGGAGACCAGAAAATTAGTCTGTCCTGGAAGGAAGTAACTAAAGCTGCGACCGCTTCCACTCCTCCGGGGTAACAATACAGATTATTGCCTTTTTTCCACTTTCTATGGCTAATATTTGACTATCTTGACATTCAGTTTTATGAATACAGTCAGAAACGAAATGCCCCTGCCACCGCTACTAATGGATCGGGGATGCATGCAAACAAGAAGGGACGAGGAGCAGGACACCAACTTGTTAACAGAGCATTTGACGGTTTGAATGACATGAGATCTGGTGGAAGAGGCAGAGGAGGCTGGAGGGGAAGTGGTGGTAGAGGGAGGGGCTACCGTTAAATTGAGTCGTTTTGTTGTTTCATTAGAGAAGTTAGTGGAGTTGTCGTTTTAGTGAGACAATCTTTCCCCTTCACTAATTTAGTCTAATGTTACATTATATATGCTTGCGTAACAAGGAATAGTTCATCTCTCTCAACCCCGTTCATTTCTACTGCTGATTAATCCTTGTGAAGGACTGTTGCACAAAAATATGATTTTTGGGGAGTTCAAGTGTTTATTTGGTCGATGAAGCATTAGTTAGTACTTGCGTGTATGATAAATCTGGTCTGGTCCGGCCGTAAGGAGTCTAGAAACTGATAGTTGCCAGATTGTGATTGAACTTGTCTCTTGGAACAGGGAATGATATTGTTTATTGTGAGCCACAAGGTCTATAACTTACTCATAGATCCGGTCCATAGAAGAATCTCCCCCCAAAGCACTCCTATCTTGCGCAAGCTACGAGATTCCCATGAATGAAGAGCAAATTAGGCAGCTTAATTCAAATCGTGTATGCATCATATCATTCTCCAGACTAAATCCAGATTTCCATTCCCTTTAATACATTGGCATACTGTATATTGTTTATGGACCATTGCTCAATATAGCATCACGGTCACTGATTTAAACTTCAGTATGTAGTAGCCTTAGTACTACTCAGTCAAACTAATATGAGTCCAAATTTTAAGCATATAGTATTCCTTAACAGCAGTCATGGTTAAATCACCACCAAGCCCATAGTGCAAATTGAACAAATGGTATAATCTAAAAATTAAAAATAATTTATTAACAATTTTATAAATACAAATATACATAATTATAAAAACCACCCCTCCTAAATAATCTATTTATATTTTAAACCTCAAATTTATTCTTCTCAAAAATCACCACCACCTTCACTTCCCCTTCTTCAATTATCACAACCACCACAGTCACCAGAGCTTCGAGCTTTCATGACTGCCATGGCCATGGAAGAGCTTCCAGATCTGGAAGCTCTCTAGCTTCCATGGGCATAGAAGCTTGATGGCTTGCAGCCATTGCAGCTGACCAGAGCTCCGTCAAGAATAAAAAAGTTATTTTTTTTTAAAAAAAGTTAATTTTTTGGTTGTTTTGTAATTATTTTATTAGATGAGGGGTTGATTTTGAAATTGTATTTGGGTATATTTTGTTAAGTTTAAAATATAAGGGATGTGTAAGTAATTCAACCTAAAAATATTTTTAAATATTATACAACGTAGTGCGACTTTATTATGCGAGTGTGCGACGCCTAGTCATATTAATAAAAAATGAAGTGTTTAAATTAAATCTAGAATTAATCCAATAGTTTAAATCGTAGTACTAACATTACTACAATACGACGATAGCACTAAAGTTAGCCATCTCCGATAACGAGATGAGATGATACGACTTAGAGTTAGCATAATAAGAAAGTCAGATCAATCATGAACAGAACAGATCTAATTAAGCATATAGTATGCAATGATTCTTTGTGAAATGGACAGCTTGCGAAACCTAGCTTGCTTACTTTTAAGATTGCTAAACCAATGTAAGTAATTATTATGATGTATATTAGGCAAGTGTATAAATAGTTATATATATCAATGTAACAAAAATAGGGTTGAGTTCAGTGTGTGACAGAAGGCAATATTCTATGCACACATGGTCTTTCATCTTTTCGCTAATCATTCTTAGTGACTTCTTCTCATAGCACTTGGAAATAAATAAATAATTAGTATAAAAAGTGGAGTAGTAGTAAATGAGAGAGAATGCATGTGAGTTTGGTTTGAGGACAAAGTAAAGAGGGGAAGAGCGGGGGTCTATAAAATAAAACACTTCACATGGTGTGGGGTCAATATTCCCGACCTACAACATTTTCTCGCTTTTCAATTCTTCTTCCTTATTATTCCTAACATACAAACTTTAAGATCATACATGTAAAACTATTATCTACGGATTAGATGTCAATTAGTGATACCATGTAGAAAGGGTTCATTTACCCCAAGACCTTGTAAGGGGAGAGTTGGCTTATCTTATAGATTAGACTTTGCCCACGAGATTCTCAAGCGTGTGGGATATTTAACAAATCTACTCGCACATGGCTCCGCATTTAACATGTGGCAATAGAGAGGTGCAAGCCCAGAGCAGTCAAAGAAGGACCAGAGCAGCCCAAGACTCAACATCAACTTGAGAAGTCCATGAGCTCTGATACCATGAATCTCATGTAAAACTCGAACTTATAAAGAGATATTGAATTAATCCACTTATATTAATACTTATAATTTATCTAAAATAGATATGTGTTCCCCATATAGATGCAATGGCAATTATGGAAAAATAACCCTAAGTGGAAGTACTCGTAGCATATAATCTTGAAGCTCAAAATCAGGTGACCACGAGCGCAAAAAACATAGGCATTCCACATCGAATATGGGCCTTTCTTTAGAACAATATCATGGTCTAAGCTAGACTTCAAATGAATCAGAAAATATCCTTGCTCATTATAGATAAATTAGGTAAAGCAACAAAGTTCCACACCTTAATCGTGAATTGTTTTAACTGCATTCATTGAAAGCTCCTCACCCAAAGCAAACATGAGTAAATTGTAATCCCAAAAGTTTAAGTTCAGCACCAACATTATTCTCATCAATCGTAATTTCAATATCACCATCTACAATAGTTGGTACAATAAAGCTATTGGAGTATTAATATAAATGATTAGATTTCACACTTATTTATAAGTTAGAACTTTTAGATGAGATGAAATTCTATCATGGTATCAGAGTCTTTGGCTCACACCCAACCTTAGTTAATCGAATCTCCACAGAGACAATCTCCGTCTCATATTAAATTTGCACTAAAATGAACTCCCAAAAGAGGTTAAGTATTTTAACAAACCCTTTCATCACTGGTTACATAATCGTGGATTCGGGGATTGATTACTTGACCGCCAATTAAATCAGTTTTAAGTTGGTTAGGTTTAGATGTGATTTTATAATGAAAGTACTATAAGTTGTACATGTAGCATATTGATGCATTAGAATTGAATGATGATATTGATTCTGGTGGTGGCCGAAGTCACGACTCACGTGGTAGGCTGATTAACTAATCTGGAGTTTTTAGTGAAAATACAGAAGCACAAAGTATCATAATAAATGATTTTTAGATAATTTATTTAGAGACGAACTATGTTAACAATAAAATCATCCATGTTATTAATCAAAATGTTTATGTTGTTAACGAAATAAGTCTTTATTGCAACATGCAAAAATCAATGTTGAGAACATATGTGTTTTGATTAATAACATCGATAATTTTATTAATAATATAATTCCATTTACAGATAAATTATTTAGATACCGTATTTCAGGAGACTTACTCCAGAATTTCATTGGTTTGTTTTGTTCCTTTCCTTTGTTTTATTAATTTCTTTCAGGATTACCCTTCTCCAGACTCCAGTCCAGTCTTCTTCACCAGCTGTCGCTAGCTGTCGTCTTCCCACACCCCCCATGTTACTTTCATCCTTCTTATATTATTAACCCAATTCTTTTTAGATTCGTAAATTCAAAAATTAACATATTGTTTTGGCATGAAACTTTAACAAATTTCATAGTATGATTTAACGGGCTCTTCTACGGTCGTATACCTGATAACAATCATTTGATTATACACCGTTGGATTTTTTATTTAATGGTCCATAACAAATCCTTAAATTAAATCAGTAATGCATTTGATTATATATCATTAAATCTTTTGGGCGACGGTTTATGTTCGTGGTACTTTCACTCGGAAACCATCCCGACAAAATTTATATGTTTCCGGTACAATAAAGAATCCGTCGAATTATATGAATGGTCCTGTCACAACCACAGTCAATCCTCCCTTTCCATATTATTATCAGCGATATTATCATTTCAAGTTTTCAACGCAAGTGCAGGCATGACGATCGAGGATTACATCTGATGGAGCAATGCTATTGAGCATGCACTAATTAAGGTGAAGAACAACAACTCGATTCAACTTGTGCTATTTTAATAAGTTCTATTGTATTTGTCATAAATAAATTCCATAATTTGGATGTGTGTAATGTAGGCCTGTATACGAACCGAACGAGCCGAGCTTTACACTAAACGAGCCTTGTTCGTGAACAATGCACTTATGTTCGTGTTTGTGTTTGTGATCGACGATCTTTTCAAGATCGAGCTCGGCTCGTGTTCGGTCCATTTCTAATTATGATCGGATATGTTCGTGCAGGGGCGGAGCCATGATTTAAAAGTGGGGATGGTGGAGTATTATAACACTGGCACAATATGTAATTTAGTTAGATCGGGTTAGGACGGACAGAGTCGAGTCTGATCAATATTTTTTACACCAAATTCATCATACATATTCAAATATGAATATCCAAGTAAAATGAAAGTAAAGAAAGAACAACATTATAAGGCAAACAAAAAATGAATAAACGATCCACTTCTATGAAAATCTTACTCTACATCTTTTCATCTTCTCAAAATCATCATTGATTGAATCAATGTCACAGCCCTCGACAATTCCTTTTTCAATATGTATTATCAAATTGCTAGACAAGAAGTCATCATCCATCGAACTCCGCAGTCTTATCTATGCAATTTTTATGACTGAAAATGCACGCTTAGAACTTGCTCCAAAAGTATAAAAATTGCCCGTTAATTAGTAAAATATCTCTTTAATCATAAAGCCTTGGAAGAGACGTATATTAGTAAGAGACGGATTGATGTTCTTAAGTATATGTATAATGTTTTATGAGTACGTATACATTTTATATCATTAACATTTGTTTATGTATATCACCGATGTTTTCAGTAAAACTCTAATGCTTTTGGATAAAACTGTAATGTGTGTCTGTCTCTTTTAGCCTCTAAGATCATCTCTTAGGAGACTCACGTTAATTTTATCAAAGTTATTAATTTTCTCAACTTATTTAATTATAAAGCCGACTAACTAAAAAAATTTAGGGGTGACGGAACATATAATTTTCTAAAATATGCCTATAGTAATAAAGAAAATGAAAATTTTGGGGGTGGCGACCGCCACCTCCCGCCACCCCCTGTCTCCGCCCCTGTGTTCGTGAACAGTTCGTTCGTTTATGTTCGTTTGTGTTCTGTTCGTTTGTGTTCAACAATTATGATCGTTTATGTTCAAAAAAGCTCGAAATTTGCTCGTTTAGCTCGAACAAGGTCAAATATATATCAATTTTCAAATCTGACATCCACAATATGCATAAAATACTTCTATTTGTTACATTCGAAACACGAGGTTTCAAATTTTTCATTACAAAATATGCGTTCCACAAATTCGAAACAAAAAATGAAGTTCACAACTTCACATGTACATTATCCTCAAAAATGTCTTCGCTTGCATCACGGTATCTAGGAGGCAATCCTGAAATACATATTATGTGTACCGAGTTAATATCTTGCAATTCAGATTCATCCATCTAAAGTTAAAACCACAGAATTAAACTCTTCAGGCCAATACCAAGTAAACATAAACGAACTCTTCAGGCCAATACCAAGTAAACATAAACTGACTCAAAATTTTATCATCAGAAAAGCATAAATAGTCCAAATAATTCTATAGTTTTGTTTGATTTCATAAACCATAAACAGTAAACAAACATGACAAAGAATTCATAGTATACACCATAACACTACCAGATCATAAACCAAGTTAAAGCTTGAAATTTCAAAGACAAATATCCAAAAAATGAAAAAGAAAACCACACAAACACATAAAAATCTTCAAACTTTCAAATCAATAGCAACTAAACCTTGTCTAATCCCATATAGAAACTACGAAACCAAGTCCAAGAAACAAGAGCAAAATCCATAACACATCAATAATGATCAAACAAACACAATTCATAACTCCAAAAAAAAAAAAAAAAAAAAAGAGAAAGAAAAATTATACTACTCATTCTAAGATATGAAATTGATAAATACATTACATTTTCAGAGGGAGCAGTAAATGTGCTTAAAGCAGTAGGATAATCAACCACTAGGCATTTTATATTGAGAGACAAAATCAAAGATCTTCAGCAAAGTTCAACACAAACCAAACTTAATCCACATATTAAACAGATGTTCAAAATGACAATGAGAAAAAAACTGAGATATAAAAAAATGTGATTCAGACAATCAAACAACACAATTCTAAGTAATATAGCTTGTTAGATTGGCCGCAATGAACTCACATTTATAACTTATGAGTCGGGTAACTTATGGATGAGGTAGTGTAATCACAAATGGATCTTCCATCTTCTGTAAAAGAAAAGGGCAAATATTAGTTTGCGAGTGGTAGTAGGAAAGAAAAATAATAAAGAATTACATAGTAGGAAAGTTAGGAAGCTTTTAGTGGAACTAAGACTATAAATTAGATAGTAGGAAAGTATAAATATTAGTTTGCGAGTGGTAGTAGCCTAGTAGGAAAGAAAAATAATAAAGAATTAGCTAGTAGGAAAGTTAGAAAGCTTTTAATGGAAGTATAATAGAGCAGATAGTACATACATAGAAAATTAATATTCATACAAATCATACCTTATCTTTCTTTTTCACTCCATGAAGCTTACGACACCAATCTCCAGTGCACATCAACATTTCTACGGTCTTTGGGCACATGTGTCTGTTCATATTAGTGGTGCTGCCTGTACCATAACGCTTGATTTTTTAACTACAATGTACACATTGCACATTTGTTGCTTTTCCATCGACAAAGTCGACCTCTTTGAAATTATCCCATGCCTTCGATGTCCTTTTTCTTTTCTTTCTATAAGAATCAAGCCCATCACCTACACCAGCTTCTTCATTCTCCTTATCGCCCGAATCATCATCTTCGGTTCCCTCTTCATCCTCTTCACCACTACTTAACTGTTCATCTCCATCATCGACGGGCTGATTAATTTCAGCATTAGCTAGCTCTTCTCCAGTAATTAGTGACTCGGGATCAAGAATTTCAGGAGATGTAGCCATTTCAAAACCTTATAGCAAATATATCACAGTTAGTTATGATTGTGAAACTGGAAAATTGAGATGAAATCAACCCCAAACTAATCAGCATTTCTAATCCTATAACAAAATGCAATGAATACTCTTGCCCAACAGCTTCTAGAGTACAAGAATTCAATCCACAACAACCTAAATAGAATCTATAATTTCATTCCACAATAACCTAAATCTAAGGAAGTACATTGTTTATAAAGTAGAGGTTGAGAATTAACCTGCAGAGACTCAGCAAAGGAGAGCCCAGCCGCCGGAAGTCGTCGGAGGGGGAGTAGCGGCAGAATTGGAGCAGCAGATCGGAAGGAAGACGCAGAGAAGAGGCGCGCAGAATTGGAGCAGCAGAGGCGCGGCGGGTGGAGGAAGAGGCAGAATGAGGATTGAGGAAGAGGACGGTTGTTGGTGGCTTGGTGAACAGGACGGCCGTTGGAAATTGGAAGTGAGAAATGGGTTTGATTTGAATGTTAAGGGGTTAGGGTAAGTATAATTGTTTTGTTTTTACTTTATATAAAATATAATTATAAAAATAATAATTATACACCTATGTTCGCGAACAATCGAGCCATAAACAATGAAGCTCGAAACTCGTTCGTTAATTACTCGAATACGTTCGCGAACCGTTCGAGTTCGGTCAACTCGATAACGAACCGAACGTTGACCGAGCTTTTTCGCGAACGTTCATGAACGGCTCTGTTCATTTACACCTCTAGTGTGTAATGTAGCTAGTGTTGGCTGTGGCTTTACATTCAATAAATTAAATACGTACACATTTATGCGTGTCATTGGTTATGTTGAGCAAAAATAAAATAAAAGGTTGGAAATGTACTTCTAATAATTGTCTTCTTCTTTTCTCACATTTAGTTTGATGTGACAGTTATTCCTCGAGCGATATAAAGTTGGTCCATCATCCTCTCTTAAAAGTTCTTATTAAGAGAATAGATTATCCAACTTATATGTTCTTTGCATGATCTTTTCACAATTAATCTGGGATATTCTAACAGACGGTATGACATTTTGTCGACAATAATTAGAAAACATATAGAATATTAATCATTTAGACATTGTCGTGTAAAACAATCAACTTGTCTTGAAATAATGATTAATATTCATTTAATCTCATTTTCCAAGTAATGTGATTTATTGTGAGCCACAATATATACAATTTATTCATTGATCCGGTTTATGAAAGAATCTCCTCTGTAATTATATGTAATGTAATGTACCATAATATCGTTAGGGGTTATCATTTACACAATTACGGTTCCTGCCAGACACCACCGATGAATCCTAATTATGATAGACTCGAGATGCTTTTTTGTTATTTTAGATATTTGGTGACATGGAACCGTTGCCATGTAGTGTGCATCGATGAACTCTGATGTGGCATAAAAATGACCAAGTTCAAAAGGTCCAAGATGATGTATTCGAAAGCAAAGGTATCCACGGGTGAGGGATGGTGTGCCAATATGATTGTTTAAGTACACTTGTAGAGTTAACCTGAAAAAACAAGAGGGAATGGTTAGACCCATCTAGAACAAACCGGACTAAGATTCAATGTCAATTAGGATGGTCGAGCTCAAGGTCTGTGGTCCTATTGACTTAGAGGGACTTGGAGAGATATATTGCAAGTTGTTGCGCACCTTAACGAGTAAATGCTCTCCTATTTATTGTGAAGATTGAGGGGACAAGACTTAGGGTAACTGGAGAATTGTCGACCCAATCAGATCCTCGCGTGTGTGGTCGGAGTAGGGCGGCACGTTTAGGTCACGCGCATTGACTTGCTTACTTCAGATAGAGATCACTCTTGAACATAAGGAATGGGTTCTTTATGGTCTATAACTCCCTAAGGTTGGTCCTTCTTCTGTAGTGGTGGTACATAGAACATGAATTTCTCTTTGTGCAGTGGAGGTCGGACCTCATGGGTCAAATCCAGAGGTTGGACCCAAGCTCATACATGTTTTGTTAGGGTCGGTCCATCTAGGTCTTTCTGCAATAATATGTCTTTAATCCTTCGAGTCAGACCAGATAATCAGGGCCAGTCTCCACCAATATCTTATACTTATAGTAGTCTGTCTTGACACTTCAAGAGCGGACCCTCATGTCAGGGTCGGCCCACCTTATGTGTTTTGTAGTGGACCTTATTTGACTTAGTCTTCCTTGAGACTAAGACCTTCAGTTATTTCCACATGTCAGCCCCGATCTCATATAACCGCTTGCAAACTACGCAAATAAATGATGTTTAATGCGTCATTGATCACAAATTCCATGTAACAGCTTGTAAAATACACAACTATTGCGGATAGCTAGTATCATGTAGTATTCATAATGAAATTAAGAAAAAGAAAGAATGAAGAAAAGTGAAGTGCAAAAGGGATAAATATCCACGATGCCATGTTCGTTATGATACCTTAGCCAGTTTGGTGGCTACATGATCCATATAAATACACACCTATCATCATGCCTCATTTCCTTGTCCCTCAAACCAAACATATATACACATATCATTAACATTTCTCTTCACCTAAAACTTGTCTTTCATAAATATCATTCATTCACAGTTTCACACACACATATATATTTTGCAGTTGTTAGTTATAAGTTACATAAACTGGTAGAGAGAGAATCCCATATCCAATTAAATATATGCACATGGAGCAGCAGCAACTACCACCTAAGCCACCACCAATCCACAACTGGCCTTCTTTCCAGTTCCAGACAATGCCGCCGCCTCCTCCGCCCTCCGCCACCACTTCGTGGGTGGACGACTTCCTCGACTTCTCCTCAACTCGCAGGAATGCTCACCGGAGAACAGTCAGCGATCCAATTGCATTCGTCGAGGAGACCGGGTCACAGCAGCACAATAATAATGATAGTAACATTGGGTTTGACAGATTGGATGATGAGCAGTTGAGGAACATGTTCTCTGATGATGTAGGACCGGCATCGAATCCGTCGAGTACGAACCCGTCCACACCGTCGGATCAGAATTATAACAGTGATCAGGATAACGAGGAGAAGGAGAGTCGTCGTGTTCAGCCTAAGAATGAGCCTGCAGGGGAGGTGGATGTAAATAAGTCTTCAGATTCGGGCGATACCACTATTCACGATCCTAAAAGGATTAAGAGGTAATTTACATTACTAACAGCCTTTCTTAATTAAGACTAGAAAATTGGCACGCGGTACTCGCGTGCGAACTTTCAACTTATTGTTATTGTTAAAAAAAAACTATAAGTTAATAATTTACATTATCGTATAACTATTAATTATAGTGCAATTTTTAATAAGATTAAACTATATAATAGTGTTGCAAGGAAAAAAGATGTCAAAATTATGGGTAAAAAAGGAAAAAATAAAAGTTGGTCCGCTGACTACCCTAATATTCTTCCCTTTTATAATAGTATCGTACAACTATTAATTATAGTGCAATTTTTAATAAGATTAAACTATATAATAGTGTTGCGGAAAAAAATGTCAAAATGAGGGGTAAAAAAGAAAAAAAGAAAAGTTGATCCGCTAACTACCCTGATATTCCTCCCTTTATAATAGTAATATATCATCTATTCAGAGACACTTTTTATCCAAATGTATGTCTGATTAAAATCACAATGGTTATATAAAAAATTTAATTATAAAAATTATTTGAAATCAAACGCATGTTATGTTATACTAGACTGTACTATAGAATTATAGTACTATGAATACCTTATGTCACAAAAGTTGTTACACTTCTTAGTCTTAGTAAGCATTTCATTTTTGTCTTGGACAATTGCTATAAGTTTCAATGTTCAATGGATTTATTTTCAAAATAGACATTTTACATGAACCTCTAGTTTTTAGTTTATAAGTTAGTCCATCTAATAGACTTGTTCGGGTTGTATATACTATTTTATTATATTAAATAAATCAACTACCTTATCGAATAATCAATTTGTGAAAAAAAACATAAAAGTTATTCCCTAAATGATTTTTTCAGTTTTTCATAATTGCGTGCTTTGCATTACAAGTAACGAATATTTCATGACAGTGGTGTCATCGTATTGGTTGATCTAACAGAGCCAAGGCCACCATTTTATAGCAAATTGCAATCTAATCCCTGTATTTTCCTATGTATGAGTTCTGGTATTATTTTTGAAAGATAAAAAAACTTGCAAGGTATTCTAAATTAAGCACATACAACTACATTATATTAACTTGCAAGGTTGAAGAAAATTATTGAATTAAGAGTTGAGTCTCTTAAAATACATGATTTTTTCATATGATAGAAAAATTACATTACATTAATGTAATTAAGGTGATTGTTCGATCCAACACTTGAAGTTGGAGTTATATGATCTGTTTATATAATTTTTTTATACTTTTACAAGAATTTGACTTGAATGACATAGATGTGGTGCTCGTATAAAGACTTACACACGTTTTAACTGATTGACTATTAAAATTACATTTTAGCACAAATGGTGTGAATTTGTATCATTATAAACTAGTGGTGGGTGTGAATATTTACCTTCAATTGTTTCGTTTATCTAACACTTCTTAATTAATTTTAATGTTTTCTTTAAAACTTATGACGAGATTATCCATCACCGACGATAAATTTTCACGTAAAAACAATAAAACTTGGTGTTTATTTTAACATTTCAACCATAAAATTTGGGACCTTCCGTGTTTGTATCTCAGAATATTGGCGAATAGACAATCAGCTCAGAGATCACGAGTGAGAAAGTTGCAATACATTTCTGAACTTGAAAGGAGTGTCACAACGTTACAGGTTGGTCACACTGATTTAATAATATCCCCATTTTATTTCTTAATCTTTACATTGGAAATTATAATCCGAACATTTTCACTTAATTTCCTCTATTAATCAATTAATTAATTAATTAATTAATTAATATAAATCATTGCAGACAGAAGTATCGGCATTATCACCAAGAGTAGCATATTTGGACCATCAAAGGCTTCTACTAAATGTGGATAACAGTGCTCTCAAGCAGAGGATTGCAGCTTTGGCTCAGGACAAAATTTTTAAAGATGGTAATTCATTATCTCCCTTAGATTCCATAGAGTGTTACATCAGTAATATATTAGTTATATTAAAGTAATCGTATGTATATTCACAAAGTTTCATGAGAAACGATATTTAGATAATTTATCTATAGACGGTCTATGTTTTTAAAAAAAATATGGCCTATGTTTTTAAAAAAAATATTTATGTTGTTAATCAAAATATCTATATTGTACTCGCAAGTGTGGCTTAGTTGGTTAAAAGGGAGAAGAATATTCTCTTGGTCATAGGTTCAAACCCTACAGGAAGTGAATTTTTGTGATTTATGCCGTCTGCGCCTGTCGCAAGGGGTTTACCCAGTGCGCACCCGAATGGTAGCGGCAAAAAAAAAATGTCTATGTTGTTAACGAAATTCATTTATTTTGTAGTATGAAAAACATCAATGTTGATAACATAAACGTTTTGATTGATAACATCGATGATTTTCATGAAAATATAGGTTAAATTATCTAAAGACCATCTCTCAGAATACTTACTCATTTATATAAGAAAAAAAGATTAAAAAAACATAAACAACCTTACTAATTTTTTCACATTTTCTCTTAGCTTATTATCAGCAACTAGTGTTGCATTTGAGTTTTTAAATATCTTTACTGCCTTGATCTAAGATCCAATCGCCATACACTTTAAATTAGTGCTATCACATCGTTTATTTTATCAAAGAACAGCTAGCAACTTCATTCAAAAAAAAATAAAAAATGTATATGTTGTTAATGAAATTCATTTATTTTGTAGTATGAAAAACATCAATGTTGATGACATATACATTTTGATTGATACGTTTTGTAGTATGAAAAACATCAATGTTGATGACATATACGTTTTGATTGATAACATCGATGATTTTTATGAAAATATAGATCCGTCTCTAGATAAATTATCTAAAGACCGTCTTTCAGAAGACTTACTCATTTATATTTAAGAAAAAAAGATTAAAAAAAACATAAACAACCTTACTAATTTTTTCACATTTTCTCTTAGCTTATTATCAGCAACTAGTGTTGCATTTGAGTTTTTAAATATCTTTACTGCCTTGATCTAAGATCCAATCGCCATACACTTTATATTAGTGCTATCACATCGTTTATTTTATCAAAGAACAGCTAGCAACTATATTCCATTCATTTCAACATGGTTGCATAGAAGACAAGTTTACTTAATACTCCATATACTTCCTCCGTTATCCTAACAATGTGCACTTTAATTTTTTTTAAATCAATTTTAACTACAAATTAAAAACATTGATAAAATTATATTGTAAAATTGTAAGTATAATTCTATTACTACAAAGTCTCATGAGAGACGGTGTTTAGATAACTTATCTAAAGACGGCTTATATTATCAATTAAAACATCCATGCTATTAATCAAAACGTTTAAACAAAGTCAACGGATCACGGATGTATTATTTAGCGGTATCAATAGAGCATATAGATCAATATACAATCCTACATATTTTTCTTTTTTTAAATTAAGCCTGCTTCTTCATCAGATTAAGTAAAAGGTACACTTCTGATAGTCCCCGAGAGTCATTAATTATTATAGACGAAAGCTACGAAGGATAAATATCCCAAACAAAATGAAAACATAAATTACTAGTCCTATTACAAAAGAGGTTCAAAGGTTGATCCATACCAAAAATTAGACTGCTTGCCTCTTTTGCTAAGTGGTCTGCTACTGCATTTTCCTCTCCTTTTTTTATCTACTTCCTTCAGTTTCTCTAGTAAGGCGTTTGTTAAGTATATACTCCGTTTATATTGAAATGAAAACTCCCTCCGGTCCATTAAAAACTTCTTAAGCCATCATTTTATCTTCAATTAAGATATTGATATTAAAATAATAGTTTGTAAGAGGAATTATATTGATAAATTTGTAAGTAGGTGATAAAGTAAGAGAGAGATTAAATAAAGTGATAAAAAAGTAGGAAAGAGAAATAATAAAGAATTAGTTATTGGGGTAAAAACTTTCAATTTATGGGGTTAGTAAGTTTCTAATGGAACCCCAAAAAAAGGAAAGTTATGAAGTTTTTTTTTTTTGGAGCGCGAAAAAATTCTTATTCCAAAAACACTTCAAGTACAAGCCGACTAAAAAAATCCAGGCAACCAAGTCTACGGTGGCCTAAAACAAGTCACCTAGCAACACAACTCTAATACTAGAAAAAACAAGGAAAAGCAGCCATATGCTACAAATATCGACGACAGTAATTAGCTAAGACATGATGTACTGTAACTCTAGCTAGAACAGTTTCAATAATCAACCCACTAACATGAGTGTCACAAGGTAAGGCTTGGAAAATCTGTAGATTCCTCCCTCGCCAAATAGCATACACAGCCTCAACAAAAGCACACTTAAGAATTCGGCAACGAGGACCTTTTCCTTTAATAGACCGAAGAATCCAACATATCTCTGAGTCCCAACCATAAGGTGTATGTGAAATGTGCAACCAATTCAAGACTTGCATCCAGATGCGTTTGGTGTGCGGACAGCAGAACAAATGCTCCACCATCTCTTCCTGATGACACCAGATACATTGTTTTTCATTAATAAGACCAAACCGGTAAAGCCTTTCTTTTGTAGGTAGCCTATCCAGTCAGGCCAACCAGGTAATAAACCAAGCTCTTGGACGCGCCACATTATGAAAATGCGATTTCTTCCAAGGCATATGTGGCCTATCACCCCTAATCTCTCTGTATACAAGTTTAGTGAAAAATTCCCCACTAATACTCACATTTTGCAAGGCTTGTGACTGTTGACCATAGTCTCGTTGCTTCAAAATGGCCTTCATCAACCATGAGCAGGTTGTTTTTGGTTGATAATCCCAAACTCCTACATGTTTGAAGAAATATGTGTACATCCATTTAACCCAAAGCTTGCCAGCTTTCTCACATAAGTTCTAAAGTAGCTTAAGTAAGGTAGCCTGATTCCATTCGCCCATAGAGATCAGATTCAAACCCCCAGCATTCTTGGAATTACAGATAAAATCCCATGCTACAAGGCTCTTCCTAGTGATAGCTTCCTTTCCACTCCATATAAAAGATCGACAATGGCTTTCTATGTAGTGAACAACTTTCTTGGGTAGAGCAAACACTTACAACCAGTAGTTAGTCATGGAAAAAATAACACTTTTGACTAACTGGGTTCTTCCGACATAACTGAGAAGTCTAGAAGTCCAATGCCTCAATCGACTAATGATTTTGTCAACTAAGGGCATACATACCTGAACAGTGAGCTTTTTGCTAGCTAAAGGCACTCCAAGATAATACACACAGGGAAAATTCTAGCCTAACAATAGTTCAAAATGGGCCTATCAATAGCATGCGGGCCTTAGAGTCCAAAAAAGAATCAAATAAAACTTGTTATCAAGCCCGGGCTATATTCCAAACATACAAGAAAGGATCGGGGGATGCATTAAAAATTGGAGGGGGCAACCTATCTACATTTCTGGGGGAATAGAATTCTTTTCCCTAATTTAAATATTGCATACTCCTTCCCTTGGTTGCAAATGCAACACTAAGCATGTTTTATTTGGCGGCAATATATAGTGCAGGTACGCATTTTGTAAAACCAGATTTACATATATAGAAGACTGCAAATTTGATTTTGACGAGTCGTAATTATTTTTAACTGTTTCACGTAACTTTATACATTAATAAAGAGAAACCTAATACCCAATAAAAAATTAATCATACTTTTACAGACAATTATACATATTTTGCCACTAAACTTTTTACAACCTTTTCATTATTTAATTTAACTTTTCACTTAAAATTACCGTGTTTCATCCGGAGGGAGTATAAAGTGGAGTAGTGTTTTTAAGACTTATGCTATATCTAGAAATGAACACTACATCAATTAAAATCTTTTAATATAATTCATTATTTATGCGGTCCCAATCAATTGATTTATTTAGCTTAGTCTATCAATTATTTGTTCATTGTACTACATAAAAGTTATACCCCATTTGAGCTATGGATTAGATTAGATATATGGATAACTGATTTATCAGTAGCTTGAAATTTAAAGTTATGAAGTAGATTACTTTGGATAGTTCTATGTCATATTTAGTATATTAACCGATACATTGTGAATTTCCTAAATCCTGGATCCGTATATGAATACCACTATGTTATTTAAAAATGTCTGCTTGAAAGGTTAGTTAAAATAATTTTAGGTGTTTTTGACCAATTTTTCTTGGTTTTAATCGTAAATTAAACATTCTAAACTCTTTTGCAGCACATCAAGAAGCACTGAAGAAGGAGATAGAGAGACTAAGAAAGGTGTACAACGAACAGAACATAAACAAGACACCGGCCGATCAGCTGCCACCATCGCCGGTGGGTTGCACGGCTGAGGAATGAATGATTTAATTGGCCGCGTGTAAATCACGTCATCATGGTTCCTAATTTAATCAGTTTATCACGGCTAGTAAGCGCGTGGATCTTACTCTGCTTGTACCCATCACAAGGTCACGTGGACAGTTGGATATCGCATTCACGTGAATTTATTCTGTGTATTCTAGTGGATAATGTATTGCTACTTTATTTGCCCATAATGTTAGGGGTTCATTTTCTATAACCCGCTTATGTCCCAAAAGAAAGAAAAAAGAACTCATTTTGATTTTAGGGTTTAGATGTTTCATGTATTTCTTGTTTTATGTATTGGTGAATGTTGTTGTACATTGTTGGCTTGTAGTAATGTTTCAAATTGTATTTTTAGCTTGAAATAGTTTACAATGTGAATCAATTAGCCTGTTTCTTTCATTTTTCATGGTGTATTTTCTTATGTGATATAAAAATGTCTACCAGTCAATGATCCAACATAGGGTATTCCAAATCAAAGGTACCCGAGAAATGGTGAACAATATTGTAATAGAGTGAGTTTGACCAAGGCTAACCTTAAAAACAAGAGAGGAGGGTTTAGACCTTTCTAGGCCGAGTTTGACTTAGACAGACTTGTTAGATTCGACGGTCAAGAGGGATGGTCGAGATCGAGCTCTGTCCTATTCACTCGGAAAGAGAAATATAGCACGTAGTTTGTTACTTCAATGAAGAGTAAATGATCTCCTATTTATAGACGGGGCTTAAGAGAACAAGACTTCCGATAACCGGAACCTGTCGACCCAATCATATCACGGTACATGTGATCGGATTAGGCTGGCACGTTTGGGACACACATTTTGACATGTTTACGTCAATAGGGACCACTGTTGAATGGAAGATTGATGTGCACTCAGAGATTTTGTTTTCGTTGTAGAACCTGTAATCCCTAAGTACAATAAAAAATTAAATTTATTTATGTCGGAAGTCTTCAAATTCACAGTTTATAGCGAAAATCTGACTCGGGATGTCATTCTCCACGGATACTTAGCATAGGAACAAGCAAATATCGTAGGTAAATTGTATGCAAAAAGTAAACAGATAATTGCAGAACAGATGATTAGATCGTAGTAAACCCTAATTAACTTGATGTATTCGATGATGTAAAGGTGTAAAGGACCCTCGACCTCCCTCTGCTATGCTACTCCCAACTACTTAGAATCAAACAACGTACTAGCCGTCTACAGGCAGCAAAGAAACATGCCAAAAGGATCAAGTCGTAGTTAATCCATACACCTTCACTTATACCAATAATGTGTTGTGTCACTCAACACACTATCTCGTCACGTTTTCAGACAAATCACACAGGATAATGTAAAGTCCGTTACCAAGTCGTAGTTAGTAAGGATTTTCCACATAAAGAGTCTGACGAATAAAGAACAAGTACGAAATTACGTTTTAAAACTAATTCATTAATATATTACGGTATATAAAGAAGTAACAAAAGCAGAGTTATGGCGGTTCGCCTTTACAAGAGAAAGTTAGCTACTCATAGTATTCCTACAAACATAAATCGAAAATAAAAAGAAAAGAAAGAAAGAAGAAGCTTAGTCTCTGATGTCTTCGTGCTGCTTCTAGGGTTTACTCCTTCTTGGTGCCTGACAGCCAGCGGTTTTGGGGTTTCACTTCTCCAATGACTGGTTCTCTCTCAGGAGAGCTGCTTTATGAGCGGTGTAGAATTATGAGACCCCAGAGGTCTTATTTATACTTGAAATTTCGTGCTTTGGCCGCCATTCTTCATTAAGGGGTTTATGAAGGCGGGCTCTAGCCTGACAGGCCGGGAAAAAGGCCCAGGAGAAAACAACTACTCCATTGCAGTCCGCAATGGGCCGCAGAGAGGCTTCTGCGGTCCACAACGGGCCGCAGAGTGCGATTCCTACAGATTTTGTCTGTTCTTCTTTGTTCTTCGATTTCGGGCTTCGTAACTTTGTTTCCTCGAAAAGTGGTCTTCTACAATGTTGTTGCATCTTCAATTATCTTCGCATTGGTTGATCGCATGACATGTTTTGACTCCTTGAACTCCGTGCAATGGCCAATTCAGCGTATTCGCTTAACTTTCTCGATTTCGTACAATTATGTCGTTTTAGCGCCTGAAATCATGCAATTCCTCAAAAACGTGATCATGACCTACAAAATACACACGAAATTGGTATTTAACCTTAAAACGATACAAATATTGAATCTAAGGCAAAAAACGAGGGTCTAAAAGCATGCAATATCGCACATTTCATTGTCACATCAAATGTATGAGTTCCTCAGGGTCGGACTCCCTAAGGTTGGTCCTACTTCATTTATAGTGGAAGAATGTGAGTGTCTCTGTGACTTCTTGGTGTCAATTCATGAGTTCGGACCCAAGATTGGAGGAGGAGGTTTACATGTAGGCATCATCCTGATAATTTTTTGTTCCCAAGAACCGCCCTTTTTGGTTATGGCCGGTCCACTTTGATCCTTTTGTAGTAAATCTGTATTTGATCCTTCAAGGTCGGACCAAATATTTAGATTCAGTCGCTTTGAATATCTTTTAACCATTGTTATTTGATACTTCAAGCTCGGACCATTATGGCAGGGTCAATCCACCTTATGATAGTTGTAGTCTCTTTTGATTTGGTCTTTCTTGATGCTATCAATTCTCAAAGAATGTATGATGCCATTTGTTAGTCTAGGTCAACAAAATATAGAAGATATCTCTATACACCAATTTAAAATCATAAATAATTTTCTCGTGATGAAAGAAAATTACTAAATTGCAGGATCCCTTTGCGGGGCAGTAGCAGTTGAGGGATATGGATATCTAATTTGTCTAGTTAGCACGTAGTTGGTACCATAATCATTGAATTATTTATGATATCTACATGTTCAGTGACAATTCGTCTGGTATAATTTTGCCTTGATTCTTGAAGTATATAATGTGGCATGAGACTGAGAATACGGTAGAATGTTGGTAATTCAAACTCTACTGAGTCAAAATATTTATGTTTACGTTCCACGTGTAAAATCAAGAAGAATCACTCCCATTTTTTTATTATAGTTCAGCAAAACATTTAAAATGGACTATTCATCCACTAAAATGTTTCAGGGTATTTGTTTTGTATCTTCTACAGTAAAAAATTTAACTCAATTTTTCATCCACTAAACAATCATCATTATTTCTACCCTATTCTTACATCTTCTTTACTTTTTTCTATCAAAGTAACAATTATGAACCAATCAAACAACATTTAAACCAATCAAATAATCTTTAAAAAAATCAACACATCAATTCTTTCTTACACACATCACTTTATTCTTACACACCCTATAAATTTTTAACTCTATTCCAAACACCATATTTTATAACTCATATTTAACTCAGTTACTATCCATGAATTAAATTGTTTTCCTTACTTTAACTCCATACCAAACAATTGGTTTGAATGTTTTATACTCCTTTTTCCACCAATATGCCTACTTTATAATAATATTTAATTACTCAAATGTTTTTATTTACTTTATACATGCAATATTCCACATCCAAGTGAGACACATTCTATCACATTATATTAGGTCATATGATGATCTCAAAAGTAAATTCGTGCAAGCTCCAACCAAGAGCAAACAATATCATACCAATTTGGTATATGTATGGTCCAGTAATCAATAAGCATGCGGACCCAGAGATCGAGTTTCGATAAATTAGTGGGGTCATTATAAATATTATAAAAGTTGAACCGTCCCCCAACATGTGGGGGGTTGTAAATGGTCGGTCCATGGACATAACTATCCATAACCAGCAATGCTCAACGTACGTGGATTATGACTTAAGAGGGTTAGAATGTGATATCATGAATTGCACATCGATTTAGAAGAAACACCCTCACTTTATGAGCTCTGTTTAGGTGATTATAAAACAAAATCCGTGAGGCCTCCAGTTGAAAGCAAATAATATCATACAAACGAGACATGTGGCTCGAGACTCGATCGATTCGTTGGTGGATCATTACAAGATCTCTTTATTGATTTGGACTAAAACTTTAACACTGGAATCTTGAACGCGTCCAGATTTTATTTCTAGATGCGTCTAGATGTCTTTTCCACGATTTCTAAATGTTATAACATGCATTTTCTTCCTTTAATTAGTCTTCTTTCATCATATCTTCAACATGGGGAAAAATCCGACAAAGGTACCTTAAGTTGTGTCATTTCCGAAAAAAGGTACCTTTAGTTGTTACCGTCCGATTTTGGTACCTTAACTTTCAATTTTGTCCAATTTGTATACTCCGTCAGTCCAATTTGACGGCTCCGTCAATTTTGACTATTTTAGTTGTGATATTTCCGCTTTTGGTACCTTTGTTTGTGACAGTCTGATTTTGATATCTTTAAATGCATTATTGTCCAATTTAGGTACCCTACGACACGTGTTGATTTAATATCGCGACACGTGTCACTTTGCAAAATACTAAAATACGTTTCATTAAAATGTAAATACGGTAGATATTTGTTAATTTCAAATAGGTCCTATTTTATGGGAAAAATCAAAATTACACATGAGAATATGGACTATGGACTACCTTATAAATTTAAAAATAAAACATAATTAAAGAAAAAGAAAAAAATACATAGAAGCCATGGGAGCTTCTTCTTCTTCTTCCATGGCAGTCTACCATGGAAGCTCCATTGGTGAAAGGATTTCCCGCGCCTAAAGCTCCACCACGGAGCTTCCAGATGGCCATGGGTCTGAACAGATCTGCAATGGCAGATGCTTCCATGGCCAATTTGAAATTGAGGGTGGAGGTGCGGAGGACATGTCGGTGGTCGCGGTGGAGGGAGGTGGCGGCGGAGTGGGGTGGAAGGGCACCGGTGGAGGGGATGAAGCAACATGGCCATATTGAACTCCACACTTCACCATTGCCATGGATCTTCCAAGCTAAAGCTTCATGGTGAAGCTTCAGCAAGCTTCTATGGCAGAAATTGGGTTAATCTCAATTTTTTTGTTTTCTTCCAAAAAAATTTTGCCTTCTTTTTAACTTAATTTTCTTTTGATCTTTTTTTGTTTCTACCTTTTTATTAATCTCATAAGGGGCTTTTTGAAACTTATTTTTATAAAATGGGGTTACTTCATAATTATCGAAAACAATATGGTTCAATTGACATTGACGAAAATTATTTTATTTGCAAATTTACCCATTAAAAATTAAAATTGGACTGTAAAAAACAAATGTACCAAAAGCGGAAATGTCACAACTTAAGGTACATTTTTCGGAATTTTTTCCGCTCTAAAACGGTCAAAATTGACGGAGCCATCAAATTGGACTGACGGAGTATACAAATTAGACAAAATTGAAAGTTAAGGTACCAAAATCGGGCGGTAACAACTAAAGGTACATTTTTCGAAAATGACACAACTTAAGGTACCGTTGTCGGATTTTTCCCTCTTCAACATGTATTTTGTAAACCTATTTTTGAGAGCCAATACCCTTGGAGAAACTTTGGATACTTGGTTCTTAACTTGATTTGACTTGTAACTATCATTGTATTCTGAATCACGTTCGACGGTTAGATTATAAATTATATTCTACATAGTTATCTTTTAATTGGCAATTGATTGATTTACATGCTTGTTTTTTACAATTATCTTTATGCCTATGAGTAGCTAATTCTCATAGCTAATTAATTAGAGATATGATAGCTAGTGAGGCAAGGTTATCGCGTAATAGGGCTCGTAAGCTATGCATTCAATTCACACACGTTAAATTAGTCTAAAATCACAGTATGTGATAATTGATAGGCATGCTAGTCTAAAAATTTCTAACCGTTTTGGTTGAATTATTTGCATGACAAACAAATAATCAAGCTAGTTCAATATATTCTAAAAATGAAAAGTTAACCCCTTGATTTTGTCGTACAACGTAAATAACGTGTGAATCGCCATAACCAACTTGTGACAACGATCATGTATACAGTTAATCCTGAATTACATCATAATTACCATGTTTATTATTTTCCAAAGAAAATCTAGTTCTTGATTATCCGTTTAGGATAAGTTAAATCAAAGATGATAATATTGTCTTGAGAATTTAGCTCACATATAGATGGACGGCTGAGATTAAATCTGGGGTTTTCAACGGTGGGAATGAATTCGACAGTTAAAGCCGTTATGTTCTCAAACAGACTGAAAACAGAGCATGCTTTATGTTATAAGTCATTCCAATTGATTCAGAGTCGGTTACATCATCCAGATATCAATTGAGTGTTCTACATCATCATCAAGAGCTAGAACATCTTTTTCTCTCTTTCAATTCAATTGACTGTAAACCGTTTTCTTCTGTAAATCCGCAAATGATAGAAGATAGGTTTTGAGCTTGATCATTGTTGATTGAAAGCTTGTAATTGTACTCTGTTGGTGGCAATAGGATCATTGATTGTTTTCCCGTGAATGTAGGCTTTACGAAGCAGAACCACGTAATCTCTTGTGTTGATTTGTTATCGTTTGTGCGATTGTTTGATTACTTGATCGTTTGATTGTGAACAAAGAAGAGATTACTTATTAATCTCAACAATTGTTTCCGCAAACCTCTACACTCTTTACTCCCAAATGATAATAGTAGCATTTTAAATAAAAATATGTCCGAGATTAGTTTAGCAGGCATCGAGTTCGAAGCTTGCATATGTAAAATGCCGACATGACAGGCCTCCGTTATAAGTTGGCTCTCGATAGTGCTTGGCCGGATTAGCGGATCAAAATAAAAAATAAAAAAAAAATGGGAGAGAGCATTTTAACTCTTTGGCCGACATGATCAAATATCATGATTCTAATTTAGTTAAAAATAATATCACACTCGATCGATCGATCAATATCATTTATGATCAGTACATGAAAGTCAAGTTGGCTGGGAAGTCAAAATAAGACAAGAGGAGTCAAGTCGACACCGATCCCACTCCTTTTTGGCAGGCCTACTTACTCGTCTTCGATCCACACTCTCACTCGTTACCTTGATCCATCTTCTATCTCTAATCTATCCACAAGTAGCATACCATTAATTAAAATCAAAATTATAAATTCAATCAGATTCACAGCCCACATTCACACACTATCACCACCACTACTTCCATTTCCACCGCCATGCGTCGCCACCGGAACCACCGTGCACTCCTCACCATCCTCCTCTTCCTCGTCCTCTGCGGCCTCACCTACGCCCGATTCATTCCCGATCTCGTCTCCGATGGCCTCTCCTCCGCCCAATTCCGCCCCTTCCTCCGACTCCACACGGCTGAGGAGACCTGCGAGCAGACCTACGGATTCCTCCCCTGCACCACTACTGTTTTAGGAAATCTGTTTCTCATTTTGGTGTATGGTTACATGATGTTCCTTGCTGCTACTTACCTTTCTAATGGAAGTGAGCTCTTGCTTGAGATCCTTGGCCCTGGAATTGTTGGCGGTCTATTCCTTCCTGTGCTCGGAGCTTTGCCGGATGCTATGCTTATTCTCGGTAATTCATTGCTCCGATTTACCTTTTCATTTTTCTTTTATGTGGTTGATGATCCGTAGAATTGGAATTGAAGTTGCTGCCCGGTTTATTTTGTTTTATGTTGCTGTAATTATGAATAATCGTAGAATTTAAATCAATTTCTTCTATGCAATTTTGGTTGGTTTATGTTGTTGTAATTATGTGGCTGGCCGTTTGATATTTTAGCTGTAGAGCATGTTGTATTCTAGATTTCTTCTTTGGAAAGAAAGCTGAAAGTGATGATCTTGGAATTGGTCAGCGAACTAGGATTCTTTTTAGAGAACGTGCTGTTACTCTATTTGTGGATCCGTTACCAATAGTAGTATTTTTTTATTTCCAGTTATAATGTACTGTGAAATACCTAAACAATTCTGCTTTTGGACTGTGTGACTTTAATTTGGAGGGTCTAGCTGATTTTTTTTTAAATTTGGACATGTACTGTTTGCATGGTTATTAGTATCATTTGAGTAAAGAAATGTACACTTATGTAATTGAAAATGGAATTAATCTTGGGCACGGGTGAAGTATATATAGCATTATATGTAGATGTGTAGAATTTAACTTATTCTTTGAGTGGTAAAAAGCTGAATAAAAAACGTTACTAGTTTAGTTTGTACTAAAAGCTAAGCTTCTGCTTCTCAGAGAGAGAGAGAGAGAGAGAGAGAGTTTGTGCTTTGGACTGATCCACAACTAAAGCTGGATTTTTTGTATTTTGAAGAATTTGATCCAATTTAAGTTTGTTAACATACTCTTTAGCTCATCTACAATCCATGCATTGCAAAATAAAGATGAATAACATGTACTGACAATCTGATGGATTATCTATTTCCTTTTTTTTTCCTTTTCTTTCCAGTATCTGGACTATCTGGAAGTAAAGAAGTTGCTCAAAGCCAGGTCTCTGTCGGAATGGGATTGCTAGCTGGGTCAACAGTGATGCTTCTTACTATCATCTGGGGAACCTGTATTGTTGTTGGCAAGTGCGACTTAGATAATGATTTGGCCATTGACTCACAAGATACAAGAGGCTTCAGTTTAACTGGTTCGTTTGCTTTTTATTTTGTGGGTTAAACAGCTCCGGAGCAACTTCTCTTGAATCTAAAATTATATATGCCTGTATGCAATGCTTCTGTTTGCTTCATTTGATATTTTAGTGTTTGGAATTGCCTGTTGACAATCTGCTTGCTTCATTAACTCTGATTTTTTGCTAATAATTTTTTTTTATTGAAAGAGAAGTGGGAGTGAGGTAATTATAAGCAATCAAGCTTGCTGTCTCGGCCCTGAACGTGATTCCTTGTCATTCTATTGTGTCCTTTACAAGCCAAGCTATTTGAAAAAATATCTATTACTAATCCCTTCTCTTGCTTATTTTTGCTCTCTCCCTCCTATTTTTTTCCTTTTCCTGCTTCTTTTGTGAAATTATCCCTGTGTTCAAATTTTAGTCACTTTTTAAGGACTCTAGTTCGAATGTGTTGGTATCTCCTGGTGGCCTGTGTATTTTTGTTGGATGACACAAATACTATCAACCCGCTTCATGGTGTTCAATAGAAATTCTCCTAAGTGATCATAATTTATGCCTGTGTTTTAGCGTCAAAATTCTGCTCATGATGTCAAGTCCATCCATCTTACCAGTCCACTTGTCCTTGCAGGCTCTGGCATTAGCACTGATATCTGGACTAGCTATGCAGGCATCATCATGGCTGTATCAGTGATCCCTTTCATTGTTGTTCAGTTACCACAAATTTTGAATATAAAATCGGGACGACACTTGGTTGTCTTGATCTCTCTTATTGTTTCTGTTTCTCTTCTGATCGGCTATTGTCTTTACCAGGTACTTGCAAATTCTATATTAATAATTCGCCAAGTCACATTTTTATTCCTGGTTGCGTATCTGGATATTTTTACCACTTACAAGAGTATAATATCATTTCTCTTGCCTTTCAAACTACTTGTGCAGGTATTTCAGCCTTGGGTCCAGCGGAGGCGTCTTGCTTATGCGAAGCATAAGCATGTCATATCCGGAGTTTTGATGCATCTGAAAAAGCGTTCACTGGGAAAGCTTGCCACTGAGGATGGAAAACCTAATATAGAAATATTGGAAAAGTAAGCACACAGTTTACCCTTCTACTTGTGAAAATGCGTAGGGCACATTTTTTGCCTCTTTGATTTTGCTCTTACCGTATCTGTTCTCTTCTCTAATATGGCAGGCTATTTAAAACTATTGATGACAATCAGGATGGATGTCTTTCACACTCAGAACTAAGAGCTCTGATTGTTGGAATCCAATTTAATGAGATCAACTTGGATCATGATGATGCTGTGGAGAAATTGATGAAGGAATTTGATACTACTCTTGACACAAAAGTTGATTTTAACGAGTTCGTTGCTGGAGTAGAGAAATGGCTTGATGAGGCCAAGGGTGGTTCTAAGCATTCTGGTTCGATGAAGTATATCGACAAGTTTCACAACGTATGGCTGTGTAATGAACTTCGTGAATTGTTATCTTGCTACATTCATACAGTCACCATGACCTCATTCATGTTCTGTTTGCAGGAAACAAAGAGGCAACATGCACTTGTAGGGGAACAAAGTGATGAGGTTGTTGAGGGTGTTGAAAATGCTCGATGGACTACAATTAAAGCTGCACTTTTATTGTTGCTTGGAGCAGCTATTGCCGCCGCATTTGCTGATCCTCTGGTAGATGCTGTGGATAACTTCTCTGATGCAACTAGTATTCCTACTTTTTTCATCTCCTTCATTGCACTACCATTCGCTACCAACTCCAGCGAGGCCGTATCTGCAATTATATTCGCCACCAGGAAAAAGTTAAGATCTGCCTCTTTGACATTTTCAGAGGTATGTTACCTTATTTTTACAGTAGTTGTGGTTGACAAAACTAGTAACAGTAGAGACAATTTCTTGCATTGCAGTTTGAACCTTTCGATTTAGAAGAAGTTAAATACATGAAAAGTGTGTGCAAATTGGAAACATGAGTCTGTATAAGTACAGGCTTATAGCATTCACCATCGTTAAAAAGGAAAGCTGTCAAGTATTTTTTTGAACAAATATGTTGTCAGATGTTTGCTTTAATATTCACCATGATTAGTGATGCTCGTGCAATTCCATGGACATGAAGCTCATGGTGCTATGTGAATAACCCATGCCACAGGGAACTTTTACACGAGGAAAACGAAGTCCTGATTACAATTTATAGTGAAGAAAATTTCTGCTCAATATCTGAAACTGTAAATTTTTGTTTTCAGTTATATGGAGCTGTTACAATGAACAATGTCCTATGTCTGTCGGTGTTCTTGGGTCTTGTTTACGCAAGAGGGTTGGAGTGGGATTTCTCATCCGAAGTGCTGGTTATCTTGATTGTGTGTGTTGTGATGGGAGTCTTCGCTAGCATTCGCACCACTTTTCCACTTTGGACATCTTTTATAGCATTCGCACTATATCCATTTTCACTGGCACTAGTCTATGTTCTCGACTATGTATTCGGTTGGTCATAGATCCAGTCGTGGCGTGTTGATACGAGCACTGCTGGTTTCTCTTTTTACTGTACATTTTGAGTAACCCATCTCCAATAGAAAGACATGCATTATTTCTCTGTATTCTGCTTGGTTGTATTGTGAGCCAATTTTTATGGTTGTAACACAAGTCGTGAGTTCTCTGGAGTTGTTTCGAAATAAGAAAGTGATTTGTTTTCGTAATGTGTTGTGAGTTGTGATCTTTTCTTGATGCAATCATTTATTTCATAGACTTAAATTTGCGTTTTGTTCTTTTGGCGGCAATGGTAAATCGACAATAATTGGTCTGGTAGGGTCAATTTAGTACCAGTAAGTTAGATCGAAGTAAATCTGTCAGGTTTCTTCACCATTGAAGAAGAGATTGATACTAGGAAATGCTAATACAAGAACTTCATTACTTGGAAAAGTTACACTGTAGTACCTACCAATTTATACTGCTGAAAATATGACGGTAAATCTGGAAATACAGCTTCCAAAGATCACAAAGTGAACAGCCAGTAGTTGAGAGAGCAAAGGTCTTGTTAACGTGAAAATGCTTCCAGATGGTTCAGGGACCGTTGGATTGGTTTCTTCAAGAGTTGGAACAACATTGTTGCAAGTTGCAACTCATTGTTGGGGGCTATTGTATACTGGATTCCATGTCAAAACACTAGCAAGTGTAGGAATGACACAAGAATCACAACCATGGCTCAATCCAAGAACAAAATAACATTCCCACTTTTACCATTATCTTTGCTCATCAACATCAAAACATACAATGTAGTCTGTTGCTAAGCCGAAAAGGAACAATACAGCTGCTAATCACAAATCATACAGTATATCCATATGAAAACAATATTAATACATCCTCCTTTTCCTAATCTTGAAAGTGGACGATCGAATAACATCATCATCCACTAGCAGTGTGTCGCTAAGAATATTTATTGACTCGGGCTTGGTGAAATAGGTGAACAGAAGGTAGATACCGTCAAAGTACGTATTGGTTTCTCCGGCTTTATTTTTCTTATTGATACCATAAGTAAGTGGAATGACCCCCCTGTTGTAAACCTCGACATACATGCCACCTCCAGCTATAAGCAACTGCAAAATTAAATTTCATGGACACTTGTTAGAGAACTATGCCAATATATGCTCCAAGATTCACAGGTTGGTAGGTACATAGACATCTTCCTGTTCAGTAATTGCTGCCGTGGTTTAGGTTCATGTATTCTACAATTTGGATTGTGTTCACAACTACAAGTAATAATAAACCCATCAAAATAGAAAGCAACAATGCTAGGGGACCTAGAAACACAACTGCTTTAATTTGAACTAGAAAAAGCAGCATACTTGATCCTAAATCTTGAAGAGTAACATAGGTAAAGCAAGCCGGGTGCAGATTATGTCTTCAGTAGATGGTGCAAAGGGATAACCTTCTCGTAAGTAGCATTACTAAATAAACTGATATTGTGATTAGCTAGAAAAGAAGCATGCAAGGAGACATCGCTTTTGCTAATTCGAATTGAAGGGTGGGGCCTAGTTCCGACATCCTATCTATAGTTGGCGCATTCATCATAGTTAGCTCTTCCAGCTCCGTATCAAGGTCAGGATCCATCTCGCATACTTGATCCTAAATCATGGAAAGTGTAAAATAGGCAAAACAATTCAGGTAGCACTACCGAGCAAACTGCTATATCAATTACTTCTCACCCACCATTCAGGAGCAGTCAAATTGTTAGAGCGACTTTTGCGAGGGACATCATATATGTTAGCTACAAGCAACACATGTTTAGTAATGCAGGTATATTTTAAATTACATGATGTTTGATGTTAAGCATGCGACGTTTATAGCTAAACATATTATGTTTATCCAGTCTCTCGGAGAGATGTTTCTCACAAATGTTTGTAAATTTTATGTGCTATTCCAAGTTTCTAACAGGTGTAAAAGATGTCTAATGTTTTGCTTCTTTGAAGCTTTACAATTAAAAAAAAAACTAGTCCCTACAGACTCATTAAGCAATTTTTTACAAAAAAAAATAAGAAAAAGAAAAAGAAAACAGAACAAAGGACTGTTTCAAGGCATTTTGTCAACTAAATACAAACCTTTATCGGATTGCCTAAACTAGTTCATTACTCGTAGAGTAGGTAAACCATAGTGAAATTCACCGCGTATACTCCATACAACAATATCCCCAGATATTATCACTGTATCAGTGTATGTTACAGTATCTGCTTCATTTTTCTCTGTCCCAGGACATCCAACATACAATCTGATTCGAAGTAGTTCAGATGGGTTTTGAACTACTGGAATACGTGCGCGAACTCAACGAAGAACATTAAAATCTCAACTCGCACTAATAGAATTTTCCATACCCATGCATTCTTATAAGCCCCAAATTTGCCATTCAAAACTAATGCCTATGAAAACAAAGACACTTGGATACTATATCAGGCAACTCCATAACTGTATTAACACAGGCAGGAGCACACAATCGCAAACTATCACTCGACCCATTTAAAACGATTAAGGCTCTGTTCTGTTCGTCTAAACAGAAATGATATGAACTGAACTGAATTTATTTGTAGTATAAAAAACAACTACGCAAAACTGAACTGAAATTAATGAGTTTTGAATCTGAACTGAAATTAATGAGTTTTGGAAACTTTAGCGCATCTATGAAGACCAAGAATTTTACCAGTTATACAGTATTTATCTTGCCAAACAACACCAAGAATTCATAACATGCCACCCTCAACCAAACTCTTCTCAATGAAAGAGAAGCTCAACCTTGCAATTCGAACTCATCTATCTACTCAACAAGTCCAATCCAATCAATATAATACCACACCAACACACACACACCCAAAACCCCAATGACACAGAACCTTAAGAAAAATCTAATCTTGCAAGTGGAAATGCATTCACTCACTCCACAATCAAGAAGTATAAAGTCATAAAACGAAAATGCAGGTGAAGTACCTCTTCGTATCGCTGAGTACAAGCGAGTCGCTCATCTTCGGACAAATCGGGGCGCAGAACAGCCATGGTCTCGTACTGCCTGAGGCCGGGTGGGCACTGAATCTCCTCCTTGGCATCCATGTCAGGAAATCCAGCACCGGGGATAATGGAGTCTATCGATTGGTCGCTGCCTTCTAAGTCTCTCTCGAAGAAGGAGAGGTCGAATTCAGCTGTGGCGGCGATTGTTCTTCTTAGAATTTTAATGGGATTGCGGGGTTTGAGAAGGAAGTGGACAGTTCGGGAAGAAGGAAGGGTGAGAGGTGGTTTTGAGAGCATGAGGGCGGAGGAAGAAAGAGACGCCATGGATGTGTTCAGAGGTGGTGGTTCGACTGTGTTTGGGTTTGCAGTAGATGATACTACTACTAGTTCAAGGGATAAGGGGTTGATCGGATCGGATCGAATCGAGTCGAATAGAATACAAGAGATTGGATTAGTTATCTGCGACTCTGTGTTATTGGGCGAACTCCTCAGTGCGATTTCTTCTTAACAAAGTTTGCCAGGTCTCACTTTACAAATAAGAGAGATTCAAAAACTAGGTGAAAGCGGATGAACTAGTCGATTTTTATGCAACTGTTGAGTGAATCAATAAGCTGATTAACTATCTGATTTGTTAAATATAGTTCCCTCCGTCCCACTAATCTAGTCTCATTTCTTTTCAACGTTGTTTTTAAGAAAACTAATAGATTATTGTTTGTTGTTTAGATTTCATTTGGTTTGAGATAAAAGAAAAAAAAACAGAGTAAAATATTATATTATTTTGCACAAATTAGTATTGTCAATAATACATGTCTCTTTCAAGACTTAGTAATTAGTATTTGTTGGCAATTATGGAAAATTTATGAAATCTTTATAAAATACTCTATCTACACAAAATAAAAAAAATTATTTTTCCCTCACATTTTCAATGAAAACCTTATTTTCCCATATTCTTTTTCTTTTCCTTCAAACCAAACGGAGCAGTGAGAAATGAGAATGGAGATTGTAAGAGAGGTAATAGAGATAAATGATAAAGAATGGAAATGAAATGCGACTAGATTAACGAGACACCCATAAAAGGAGGAAAATTATTACCTAGACCAGGTCTATCAATTAATTCATAGACTATGTGAAGGAGATTGATCCAAATCACTTATTTAATGGGCATGTCCCACACTTAAATGTTCATGTGGAGTGATGTGGATCATTCTCCACCACATGGTCTATGAGTTAATGATAGACCTGGTCTAGGTAATAATTTTCCATAAAAGGAATATGAAACCTAATTAGCGAAACGGAGGGAGTATATAAAATCAAATCAACTAATTTATTTTTTTAATAAGCTAATTGAACAAGCTTATCAGATCAGCTAGCTTATTAGTTATACCTAGATGTTCACATAACAGGTTTATTACGAAAAAATGCTCATCGGGTTGATAAGTTAGGTGATAAACATGTACAAAACATAACATAAAATGGACATACATTTGTCATTTTTAGTTTGTCATTTTTAGTTGTACGATAAAAATTCATACTCCCTCCGTCCCAGTTTCTCTGGTCCGTCCCAAATTCAATTACTCATTCATTTAATGAAAAATCTCTTTCCTAATTTATTCACTATCTCTCATACTTGTTTCTCCTAATTTATTCAATCTCTTTCCTACTTTATTACCATTTCTACTACTTTATTCATTTTTTTTTCTTAAAACTTGTGTCTGACCCTGCGGGTTAATTGGAACCGGGATAGAGGGAGTGTATTACTAAAAAATGAAGTATTTCCAAATCCAACGAATAATAACAATCTTACCTTACGTACAAATTGTACAATTTTACCACTGAAATTACAATATTTGTTATTTTTTTTAGAATATATTTGTTACTATTCTTTTATTTATTTAGTTCTTCACCATAAACGACTTTACCTAGTGGAGTAAGTATCTGAAGAGACGGTGTTATAGAAATACCAAAAAAGATGAACAAACAATACAATTATAGCTGAAAACATTACATGTTTTATTAAAAATATCGGTAATATACGTTACATAGCCATATAAAATACTCAGTCATACAATATCATTCCGTATCTCTACTTTACTTTCTGCACCTAGTGGGGTTGATTTAATTCGATGTGATTACTGAGTTGTTAAGTTGGATGTAAAAAAAATTCCTGATACAATAATCAGTGGAATGAATCAAAATGCCAAATAAATCCACGCAATAAAGCTCCAGAGAGAGATTGGATCTTCTTTTCGATCCTTCCCGATGGAGAAGAGATAGATATCTTCTGTTAGATTGAAATTTGAATATGATTCTTCTTCCCCATTTGAAATCACCAATAACTAGATCACGCACAATACACCGAACCAGCCATGGATCGAGTCCTCAAAGCTGCACGAGCTTCCGGTTCTCTTAACCTCTCCAATCGCTCTCTCAGGTAATGCTGCCAGAAAACACTAAACTCAGTTTTGTACCTTTTTTTTATTTTTAATATTTATCTCTTTTGATAATTGTGCTGATAATGCTGTTTGGCTTGATCACAGAGAAGTTCCGAATGAGGTCTACCAACTTCTCGATGCTGTTGGTACAGAAGAGAAGTGGTGGGAGGTAATTCCATTATTCCTATGTTTTTACATTTTTGTTCATTGAGAGTTGAACTGTATGTTGTTTGTGATTCATATGTGTTGTCTTGGCGTTTGTGTTAATCGTAATTACAGGCGGTTGAGCTGCAGAAACTGATTTTGGCTCACAATGATATTGAATCACTCAAGGAGGAAATTAGGAATTTGTCTTCGCTAACTGTGCTGAATCTCAGTCATAATAAGCTTTCACAGCTTCCGGCAGCTATTGGAGAGTATGTAGTGCTATTAGTACTAATTAGAGTCCTTTTTTGACTATGAGATTTCCTTGTGATCCATTTATGTCAATCTCACTTGACAGTCTTCACATGCTTAAGTTGCTGGATGTTTCGTTTAACTCAATCGAGGTGATTCCTGATGAAATTGGTTCAGCGCCTTCTCTTGTCAAGTACGTGAATTTAGTGTTCGCTCCTGTTATTTGTTGATCTGTAGGAATAGAATATGAGATATTAAGATAGTCAAGGGGATGCCTTACTACATGAACATGGATAAAGTGACATGAGTTGGATTGCCCTGATTTAGCTGAGAAGTTTTTCTCTTTGTATCATTGTTGCAGGTTTGACTGTTCAAATAACCAACTAAGCTCTCTCCCCAATTCTCTTGGGAATTGCACAAACTTAGCAGACCTGAAGGTAAATGTCACTGACGTGCGCATACCTGTGTTATGTTATGTTTAGTTTTCGAATGCTTATGTAAAATTATATCCGTATTTTCCTGAGAAAGGGAAAGCCTGTATAAATGCATAACGAGAGTGATCACCCAACTTCCGCTTTTATTCTCCAAACTGCCCAAACTATGTTACCTGGACTCTTCGATCCCCCCTTGCACACTCGTGTCAAACACTCTTGACATGGGTCTGGCACTTGGACAATTTATTTTAGGCTAAGAAATGCTTTCTTTTTCATGGAATAGCCAAGTCTGTCTCTGGGATATGCACCGGAGTATTGTAATTGGTGCCAAATCTGGTAACATAGCTGACTTCACAGATTATGCTGGTCCTGTCAAAGGCTGGGTGGTGAAATCCTCTCCTAACGTCAGGGGAAAAGTTCTCCATCTCAGCAAGGTTGGGGGGGGGGGGGGGGTGGTTAAAATATTTCATCCTAGACACAGTGCATGCGTGTCGTATTCCCACAGTTTGACTTGCCAACTGTACCCTGCAGCACCATGTCCTGAGGAACCGTGGAAGGCACAGGCTATGTGCCTTCATTATCTCAACTATGCAAGTTCTGGGCCTTGGGCCACTTCAGTGGAACCTTGTGCGAATGGATTTATTCCCTATGACTTGACTCTTACTTCTCTTTCTGAGTGAAAATCTGTTCAAATTCACGGTCTCTGTCAACAGCTACTTTGTCTAGTATTCATTGCAACTAATTGCACTGCAGTTTAACATGATGAGATTAATACTTAAGGATATGCTAGGTTACTAGTGTTATTCTTGAATCTCGCCTTTTGCTCACTAGTTTGGAAAGAATGTGATGTGTTTGTTTTTCTTGTGTATGAGATTCACACACTACACTTTAGCAATATAAAATATACAAAGCATAATTAAATATCTCTTGGTACATTTAATTGTTTCTGTTAAGTGCTGGAAGTTACACTCATACACCCGTGGCCGTGGGTACAAAAGAAAAAAAAAAAAAGTGCAAATGTATGTGTGCTGCTACACATGCATTTAACATAAAATAATGGTTGCTTCACTGTGTGTATGGCCTCATGAACAGTTCTGGACTAAAGTGTGAATTTTGCTATTAATAACTGTACACACAGTGCTAGGTTACACGAATCCAGATTACATGGTATTCAATCAGCGTAATTCCATCCTTATTAGTTATTATGAGAACAACGGAAGGAACCTATTTATTTTGCTGCTTATGTGGATCTCAACAAGCTGTCTGATCAGAGATTTTTTTTTTCCTTACTCAGGTATCAAACAACAAAATTACCAGCTTGCCAGATGAGCTAGGAAATTGTTCTAAATTAATGAAGTTGGATGTAGAGGTATGACACGTTGAAGAAATAGCATGTGTTGTCTACTGCCATGTCCCATTTTAATACGAATCATTATTCAATACTGTTTAACCACTAAGGATTTCAATCTATGTGATAGGGGAACAAGATTGAAATGCTCTCAAAAAACTTCATTGCTTCATGCACCATGCTTACGGAACTCAATGCATGTAAAAGGCCCTTTCTGAACCTGTTATTTTATTTCGGAGATTTTAACACATGCCTAATTGTTTCAAAATGTAATTGCTGAAGCCAAAAATTTGCTAAGCTGCTTACCAGAGAGTATTGGAGGACTTTCACGTCTGATACGTCTTGACCTTCACCAAAACAGTGAGTCATCTCTCCTTGATTCTACTAGTTTTTGGGTAAATATTACATTTCCTTGCAAATTGTTACTGGTTCAGTTCTATTCTGCTGCTGTGCTTTGTATTATACATACGTTATCTATGGTCACTGTCTCACTGACTCTCGTACTGGTATACATAATCAGCTTGTAATTTTGTAAAATCTATTTTGCAGGAATATCCTCAATTCCATCATCAATAAAGAACTGTTCGTCTCTTCTAGAATTGTATTTGGGGTCAGTCTAGTTTCTGTCAAAATAATAGATTTGTGGTCAAGGACTAAAGAGCATTTTCACTTTCACCTTCAAGGTTTACCAATCCTCTTATATTTTTATGGAATTCTGTCCTTGCATAGGAACAATGCACTCTCTTTATTACCACAGGAAATTGGATCACTGACTCAGTTGGGGACATTAGATCTGCAGTCTAATCAGGTAGCCTTTTCAATTTCAAGAAGGATGCACATTGTTATCTACTTCGATATTCCTTGTTTCTTAGATCCTCAATTTGAATTTGGATTAGTCATCTAATTTATCAGATAGCCTGACATGTCAATTATTTATTGGTGCATGCAGTTGAAAGACTATCCTGTTGAGGCATGCAGTCTACGTCTTTCAGTACTGGATTTGTCTAATAATGGATTATCGGGTTTGCCCCCTGAGATTGGTAAGGTTAGCACATTATTTCTTAAATAGCCATGCATAATGATCAACGCTGTTGTGCTCCATAATTCCTACATTGTTGTTGACTCATTATTTTAGGCTATAAGTCTGAAATACAAGTCTACGCATTAATCATCGGTTTAATGACTAAGATGTCATGGCTATGCAATTGATTGAGCGCGACTGGATACTAGGATTTTCCTAACCAAGTGATATGATATCATAAACCATACTTCAAAAACATACAGATGGACGTCCCTGAAAAGATTCCTTTTCTGATGGTCATAGCATGACACTGGCCTGGTTTTAAAAAGGAATATATTGTTAGTGCTGCCAATCACGCGTGTCAAAATTTATGCTAGGTGGAAGTAGTAGTGACTAGTGACGATACTGATTCCTGGAAGGCTATCAAAGTAAACATTGGTAACATCAGAATTCGTTATATACCATATTAGTATAGATAAGTATACACCAAAATTTGGTCCATAATGGTCTTACCCCAACCAGCCATGTGGCACGACCTCTTTGTTCAAAATATTCTGGAGCCAGCCTATTTACCGCTTTGCTGGGGTTTGCTAAGCTCATCTCTGTTTTATTCTCAGTTTGTAACTCGAAGTTGATATAATTCCGGCTCATAGACTAGGATACTTCATCAGTTTGAACCTTGACAATGATTTTCACCTAAGGAAATTAAGGCCATGAATGATGACTAACCATAGTGTCCTTTTTTATGTACATGATCTACTCAACTGAATGGTTGGAAGAGACTAGAGAGTAGAGACTGGTAACGAGTACACTGGTGGAGCCGCCCTCACATCCAAAATCTAATTCGTCTATTCTTTGCCTGATATCTGCTTTTGAGCATTCCAAATTTGAGGCGCAGTTGCTTAATTATGAAGAAGTTGTGAAATTCCACCCGGAGAGTTCATTGGATGTATACTAATCTTAAATTTTCCACCTGTACGATTACTTATAATTTAGCTAATTAGTAAGTTGATACCAGTGTTTTGATTATGGAATATTTTATTTGCTTCTGGTTTATGTTGAATGTTATAGTCACCAATAACCTTTCCTGCCTAACCAAACAAACGGCATGCTCCATTCTCTCCAACAGGCCCAACACTGTTGGCAGTAATTTAATATTTGTACCAGTTTTGACTCAACTGAATCTATAAGTTTTTTAAAATCATGATAATATGAGTTACAATTTCATGACCAGGGCTGATGACAACATTGAGGAAACTTTTACTCGCTGGTAATCCATTGAGAACACTCCGGAGGTCTGAACTAATTATTCTTTGTACCCTTTTTTTTTTTCAATTTGTTCTGTTGTGATCTGAACCATTTGTTCTCATTCAGCTCCTTGGTACATGGACCCACACCACCTTTATTGAGGTATCTCCGAAGCAGACTTCCAACTGATGAAGGTGAACACTAATTCTACTTTTCAAATTTATTAGCCCCAAAATTGCTTTTGTTAACTTCTTCCAATTTCCAAATCTTGTTTTTATGTAGAGTCTTCAGCAACCTCAGCTTTAAAAGAGGATACTGTTGCCAAGGCTGCTCGATTATCTCTCTCTTCGAAGGTACTTGCCCTTATAAATTGATATCTAAGATGCACCTCCCTTTCCAAAATAGATAAGGTTCTAGAGATGCTAAATTTCTGTACGTGAGTGTACTGCATTTGCTTGAGAAATTGTTTATATAAAAGTTAAAGTGAACTCATATGGCATCCCTTCTTTGTAGTATTGCTATGTCTGCATCTATCTCTTGAGCAACTTCAATACCTTACTTTCAGGAACTTTCTTTGTGCGGGCTGGGCATGACTTCTGTTCCATCCGATGTATGGAATTCTCCTGATATAGTAAAAGTTGATCTCTCAAGCAATTTGATTGAGGAGTTGCCACTTGAGCTTAAATATTGTGTTTCCCTTGAGGTAAACATTTTATAGTTCACATCCTTCTGCAAAACTTACAGATTTATGCATCTTAAGATTGGTGTTATTAGTGGCCGGTATAGAGGTGTGGCTGAGTGGCTCCTTGCACTACAAGTTATTTATACCGGAGCTTGTTTACAATAGCAGTCATGGTAATGCCTAGCTATACTGCCATGAAATAGCGGCGATAGCAGTTATGTTGGGCCGCTATTGTAAAATGGGTAAAAAAACAAAATACTGATGCAAATGCACTTAAAGCTGTGAGATCGTCCAATATTTGGCATCGAATGACATTACTCGCCTGATAAGTACTTTATCAACACATGCAAGTGTATAGTTCCCAACTTTTTAGAGTTTTGAAAAGGGTTAGTTTTAAGAAATAATTCTTGAATTTCTTTTATAATGGTCTTCTGCTACCGGTATCCCTTCTTTTTGGGTCAGCCATTCTGCTCCACGTTCCAGGATTGATGACACTGATAGAGAATTAGAGATCATATCTAAGCTCCAGTTTTTCCCTCCTTTATGCGATGAAGTCTTTGATAACATACTGTATATTAATATCCCCTGAGATCTCAGGGCTGTGTCCGTACAAACATTTGTTATAAGTGCCTTCTTAACAAAGTGTTGTAGACGAGTCTCTTTTACATTTTCTGGGTTTATGTTCTATATGTGCGGCATCTATTTATTGGTTGATTATTGATGTGGGTTACTGGCTTACAGCCAATGATGCTGTGGTGATTAATTTTTGTTGTCTGATTGTATCAGCATCGCGGAACTTGTTAAAAGCTGTAGAGGATTTAGACATGTTTCTTCTTCTAAATTGTCAAAACTTACTCTACTCTACATCATTCATCAAACAACTTGACATGCAGGCTTTGATCTTATCCAAGAACAAGATTAAAGAGTGGCCTAGTGCAGTCTTGGCATCTCTTCCTAAACTTCTGTGCTTGAAACTGGATGGCAATCCACTAAGGAAGGTGAAGTCTGTTTCATCACTTTATGAAGGAATCTTTTCACTGCTTTAGTTTTCTGGTCCTCTCCAGTGTCTAACCTGCTCCAGGATTGGGGTTCACATACTTTAAGCTCAACTACCTTGAAGGCAAAACTGTAATATAGTAACAAATTCAATAGCACATAGTTAGGAGCCAGTAAATCTGCAGCTTGCCTGCTTATTCAACAATTGCCCAAAAGATTAAAAGCAGGCTGATGGGAAAGTGAAGAAATTCAAGGAAGTTTGGAAAAGGATTCCATTGAAAAGAATGTTCAGAAAAAACTGGAGGGAGTATTTCACTACCCACATACCTTATTCTATTAATCTAGTATATTTTATTAATTTCAATTACCCACTGCACATGCAATACTTGCCTATAAAAATTTTGGTTTCTCAAGTCCCATTACCCAAAGCAAACGGAATATCATCATCAGGATGGCAGGATTTTTTTTTCTTTTTTGTTTTTTTATTATGAATTTTAAATTCTTTTATAAGATTTAACTGCAGATTGTTGCGAGAACTCTAATCTCAAAAGTATACTTCCACTCTGACTTAACATTTTTTACTATTTAAATATCAACTTTGTGAACTCTATTATTGAACTCGTTATCAGACTGCAAGTGATTGTCCAATTATGGGTTTCTACCAGCAAAAACTTTCACAACACGCAAAATTTTTCAAACCTCTTACGGGCAGTAGTGCTTATCATGCACCAGTGAGTTAGTACAGTGCTACTAGTCTGGGTAAAATCACATAATAGATGCCTAAAGGTGATTATATGTAGCACTTTCCATAAGACTTTCTTTTTTTTTAAATAAAAGGAAGAAAAGAAAGAAAACCACAGATGAACGGAGGTCTATCATGGAGTAATAAGTAAGGATGCTACTGAACTATATCCTACAATCAGTGGAGGTTGAATAAATGTGAAATTCTGAGAACATATTGAGCTGGGGTAGTAGCTGTATACATCTATATGTAATGCAGATGGAATAACATTTGGGCCTTTGGGGACCCAAATACAACACCCCCACCCCCGACAACTGAAAGGCATGTTCTCAGAGTTAGACTGAGATTGGCATGATTCGAATTATGATATGTCATGTTTAATTATTTTTTGGTTCTTATATTTATCCCAGTTCATCTGCTCATTTTCTCTTTCCTTTTGGAATAGATCCCACAAGATGGCTTTGCTGCGGCTTCAAAGCTACAGATTCTGAATCTAAGTGGTGCCTCGGGCTCCTTACCAGAGAACCACTCATTTTCAGGCTTACTAGAGCTGCAGGAGCTCTACCTCAGGTTTGTCAATGTAATATATTGTCATCTTGGCATATTTCTTAGCTATTCAAATTTCAAATTTATGTTGATGTGGTGACTTACTATTTGACTATGCAGAAGAATGCAAATATCAGCTTTTCCTCTGGATGTTTTGCCGTTAAAATTATTGCGGATACTTGACCTGAGCCAAAACTCCATCCAGTCAGTTCCAGCGGTACTCCCTCCCTCCCTCTCTCTCTCTCTCTCTCTCTCTCTATATATATATATATATATGTGTGTGTGTGTGTGTGTGTGTGTGTGTGTGTGTGTGTGCGTGCTGTAGGAATTCATTACACTTGAAGTAAAAAATTACTCCCTCCATCCAAGTTTTGAGACAAAGTTTAAGGTTTTAGGGTTTGATATTTGTAAGTTGGTGTTAAAGTATGAGAGTATGAATAAATAAACTGATGCTGCTTGAGACAGAATGAATAAGTTAGAATTTTTGTGTGACGTGGGTAGTAAAGTTGCTAAAAATGGAAGTGCCAAATTAAACTGGGACGGACAAGAATAGAAGGGATGCATCTAGTTTGGGGACAAAGCGAGTGTAGGATGAATGCGTGTCTTCAATGATAATGATTGTCCAGTACATTTTCAAAGAATCAATCCAAGTATTTAGGACACTAGGGTTGTACAATTGCTAACAAGAGCATGCTGCTGCTATCTGCTAGAATGAACATTCTCTAATCCTGCACCTAAATAGCCATGTCGGCATGCTTCACAAAGTATCTGCATGGATGTGCAGATGATTAGCTACCAAATATCCTCTTCATATTCTCCATGATATGTGCAGCAATCTAAGGCAACAACATCATGCAAAATTTCCTGTCCCATTTCTTCTGCTCTTTAACATGTTCTTGTGATCTCGATCCACGTGTGATATGTGTATATGTGTCGCGCACGGGGTCGGGAGTCAGGGGATTCATGCTAATCTGTTGTCATTATCTATTTAATATCATAGTGACTGAGCTAAACTTTTCAGCCAGACTTGTCAGCTGATAATTGAGAAGCTGTTGGTATTTATGTTACAAACCATTATAATATCCTTTAAATCATTGCTAATGCTTTAATCTGCTTTGGAAAAGTAGTGTTAAGCTAAATGCTGAACCACTGATTTTAGGAAGAGAGCTAATTTGCTGAAGGAATATGCTTTGATGCCCTATGAGAATTATCTTCTCCAATACACAGTCTTGTATAAACATGGAAAGAATTAACTAATGAATAAAACACCTACAAATATCAAGAGCCAATAAGGTAAGATTGCTGATTTACAGCCCAGGAATCAAGGTGTCCGATATGCCCAAGATTGATGTGTTATTATGCATTGACAAGTAGATGATATTAACTCTGCACCAGGGAGAGGCAGCTTAGTTTTGGAATTACTACTGTTTAATAGCTGATAAATATCATGAAATTTGCCAAGAATAACCGTTATATGCTTCCTAGGGTAGTTCTGGGTGTTCTATCATCGTGATTTGCCTTCCGCTTTGGCATCTCGCCACATTCAAACATCTCACATTGATATCGTTGTTCATTAAAAGAGTGTAGCTCTGGGATATAACCCTGGCCCTATGCACATTGACACGTATTCAACATTTGAAGTCCTTCCTGTCCATTTAGTTTTCTCTTGTCGTATTGCATTGTTATGATTGCTTTCTGTCGTGTTTGTATGCATTGGAATTAGATCATGGAAAGTGTTGCAGTAAGGGGAATTGGGTGGATTCCTCAAATTAGATTTGCAAGATTTGGCTTGGGGTTGAGATTTTGGCATATCCCGTTGATTATGTTTCATCTTATTTTTATAACTCATGTAACCCACTTGTTAGTTATTGCTATAATTGTTGCTAAAACTGGTTGCTGATGTTCTTAGAAGTTAGAACAAATATCCGGTGCTGTTTCACTAGCTCTACTTTTCTATTCTGCTCTTAGAACATAACCATACTATGCTTTATTTCTACTACTATCACAATTACTAAAGTTATTGTTGCATATTTTACTTGCTTGCAGAGCATTAAAGATCTGAGTTCTCTCACGGAGCTTGACCTGTCAGACAACAATATATCTTCTCTTCCTCCAGAACTGGTCTGTAATTATTTCATTTGGATACGTGTACATGGTTCAGATTATATTATTCCAATCTGTTTTGTTCCTGCTGTTGGATGATATAGTGTTCAATTAGAGACCCACAACTTGAGCACTGGCTGATCATTCATTTGAATGCTGTGAATTCCTATATGCCTGCAGTGTGCATTACTGTATCATCCTTCAGTGTGGTTTGGGAGGAACCTATGAGTATTTTTCTCAATGGTGTAGACAAATCTCTCCCAATTTCTTCATTCATGGCATGTTGCCATCATGCCATGCTTTAACTGGGATGGGAAAAGGGAAAAAAAGGGGGAAAGAAGATAAATACAGTATTAAAAATTTTGATTTATGCGGTAACTTCACTTGTCAATCTTGTTTAATCTCATCATAACTACTTAAATAATAAAGGTCCGATTTCACAGGGTCTGCTGGAACCCAGCTTGCAGGTGTTGAGACTTGCTGGAAACCCATTGAGAAGGTACACTTGTCTTTTTTCAATTCGACATTCTATGAGCAACTGTGGCGTTAACTTCATTTACTGGTTTTTAGAAATATAATAGAATACGAAGAATAGAGTACAATTGGGGTAGTTGGTGTAGTAAAGAATTAACTAAGAATGTAAATGTGGATTTTTTTTAAAAAGAAAGAATGTAAAACGAACTGATTCAGTGGGGTAGGTTGTTGATGTGTGTTTTATGAGGGTAATGATATTTCCAGATATAGAATGTTGTAGAATGACATTTTTCTCATGGTACACCCAAAATGGTAAAATAACCAATTGTAATGGGACTAAGAGAGTATGTTTACATGTTAGATTTTTTGCTACAAGCTGTTTTCTAGGTCTGCCAGGCCTGACATTACCAATAAAATGGACATTAGGAAAATAATAGACGTTATTTGTCTTTCTTAACCGCTACATTTCACTGTACAGTGGCCTTATAGATGACTTGATTTCATAGTCAGCTTGTTATGATGCCTTCTCCTATTCATTTAGAGGAAAAATAAACCTCAGTCATACTAGAGAAGCAAAATTAGAACAATGTGAAGTTTGTCTTCTTGTGAAAATTGTTTTGTATGCATGCAAAATTCTTAATATATTCCATGACAAGATAAGGCAGTTGTTTCGGTTTATAATACCCATGTTTAACACCTGAATAAAAATATGGTCATCTCTTTGAGTTACATCTTGCCATTGTTAATTACTTCACCTTTATTAACTCATATTTTGTCTGGTGCGACACATTTCTCCAGTATCCGAAGAACAATTTTAGATAGAGGAACAAAGGCTATCTTGAGTTATCTGAAGGAAAGAATTGTTGAGCATTAGCTATAACAGGGTCTCTTCAGTATGGCGTGAATTTGTCAGATTGATGGGTTTTGTTGTGTTGTGAAATAGACAATATGTTGTCAAACTTCTTTTTTTGTGTGACATTCTTCTATGGTTCTCTTTGATTATGTATGATTCCGTTGACATGTAATTCAGTCCGGTTTTTTTTTTTTGCTATTTACATCGTGCAATTCGGTGAGTATGAATGTATTATGTTAGATTATAGTCGCCAATCCGGGGTTGAATGTGGAAAGGGGCCATATTTAAGGGGTAGTTTCTGTAATTTTCCCTATTATGTAACATATAAGTGAGAACGTGGCAAATACAAGTTTTAAGTATTCCAAATACATACAAAAATTCTATTTTCCTCTACTTCATTCAGGATTTCCAGTTCTGTGATGCCCCTTTGTCTGAGACTAAAATAATTCCTCCGTCCCGTCCCGTTACCCATTTCGACTTTTTTCGGTCAACTGTTTTCAACTTTGACTACGAATAAATTTTAAACGGTAAATGTAAAATGTTCAATTAAATTATATTATGATACTTTAAGGACTAAAGTTTCATAATATAATTTAATTGAACATTTTACATTTGCGATTTAAGATTAATTTGTAGTTAAAGTTGAACACTGTTGACTGGAAAAAGTTAAAGTGGGTAACATGGGACGGGACGGAGGAAGTAGTAAACTGACCAAGTCAAGTCTGTTCTACTACTAACAAATGAACATGAATCTTGTCATTACAAACCCCTCGCCTTTCCCTCCATCCATTGTCTTTCAAAACTAACTTAACAACTTTATGACAAGTAGTAATGATAATGGATTAAAAAAAAGTTGGAAAAAAATGCAATTTTAATAAAGATGTATAATTTACGAGTAAAGTTGAGATTGTTTATCTAGTATTATTTATTAGGTGTGGTGTAGCTTCTTCTTTTTAGGTTTTTATGAGATGGCTAAAAATAATAAATATATAAAGTTTTTATGTGAAATGAGTATACTATTACTTGTCCAATAAAACTGGACAATAGCAACCCCAAATTTGCATATCCCTAAAAGGCTAAAACCCCTTCGTGGTCTCAAACTTTACATAGAACAGAAAAATAATAATAAATTGCTGAGGTTACACAAGTAATAACAGTACCTTTTTTGGGCACAAAACAATTATCCCTCCGTCCTGCAGAACTTTATACATTTGTCATTTTTAGTCGTCCCACATAACTTCATACATTAACAAAAAAGGAAGCTACCCCACACTCAACAAATAATAAACAATCTCAACTTTACATTCAAATTACAACTTTTGCCACTAAAAGTACAATTTTTTCCACATTTTCTATATTCTACCATTATTTTAACTTTTCGCATAAAATTACATGCTAACCCTAATGCATGAAGTTCTCTGGACGGAGAGAGTAACTAATATCTATGCTAGTAAAAAGTGGAACTATATATCCAAGAATGTAGTAATGAAGACTGAAGACAAAAACATGTCTTAACCACATCCTGAATACTGGTAGAAATTTTGATATCTTTAAACAAATCTTTTCTGCAAGGCATCCTATCCTCTCTCTTTCTCCTGTGGATAGCTTCTATAATTACTTTAAGACGTGCCAAACAAGTTCATTCTAGATTTCTTAGCTGCAGTTTCTCCTGCACAATTTCGATATTTACATTACTAGCAAGCTCTCCACCAAATAACTGATTCACATGAATGAGTCCATTGATCCCAGAACCAACAAAAATGACAAAAAGAAAAATTAAAGTAGTCCAAACAGATAAAGGATTAAGAAACTACACAAGGACTAGCTGGACTTTTGCTGGATTTGAAGTGGCTTCTACCAATCTAAGGATGAGCAAAAGGTTTCCAATGATCCATGCACATCCACCTAAACAACACAAAACAAGAATCAAGACGAGTCAAATCAAGAAGAGAGAACACAGGAAGAAAGATACCTTGTTGAACCAGATATCGGTGGCAGCTATGAAGGACTTGCTGGAAATTTGAAGGGTCCAGCCGACATCGTTTCTTGGGCAAAGTTGCTTTTAATAACAAAATGCCAGTCTTCCTCACCCAACTTGGAGTACTCCAAAATTGTTTTTATAAAATAAGTTTGTCTCCGCTTTTTTACTCTCTCAATTGTTTCACAGTAAAGGCGTACGATGTTAAGTGAATCAAACAACTTGAAGGGGCCAATAAAGGAGTGCGGTTGAGTAGTTTTGTTTGGACCGAGTAACATTGTTACTAAAATGCCTATTAGTATCTTTAATGCTATTCAAGGGGTGTTGTCTGAGATTGAGTCATACAGTTCATGTTCTGTTTACCTCTCTCAGTATTCACCTTTTTCTTATTAAAAGTGACACTATTCCTAGCAAGCAAAACAAAGTAACTTACAAGAAGGAAGAACTTAAGAACAGTGCTATATATATATATATAGAAACCAAATGAGACTGACCTAAAGATTATCAGCATCTAACTGGATTCTGCATATTGCAAGTAGGAAAATCATGCAATTTTCCCAGAGCATATATCATAGATGAAACATTTCCAACCACAGGGCATGAAACCATTAGAAACTTCATGTTCTTTTATTCCATTTATGCTACTGTCACAAGATAGTTTCCGCAACAACTTACTCGTCAGCTAAACTTAACAGACAATCTGAACAATAGAAGCTTCACACAAGGCGCAAAACAATAAGGGGAAAGAAAAGAATAAGATTTCAAATCCGACCATATTGATAACTCTTAAAACTTACAGATCGCGATGATACTACAGAGTAACAGTACGTCTATAAAGTATTCCATCATCACTTTCATCCTCATCATCTTCTGAAACAATTTCACTCCCAGGAAGCTCCAACTTCCCACCCATACAAAACGACGGGCCAGCAGTTTCAGCTTCAATGTATCGCCCTTGCAGTCTCTCCTCAAACCTCTGATCGCTACAATTTAACAGCCAAGCTAACGAGCATCTAATTCCCTTGCTCTGTAATCTCTGATACCTAGGTTTAATCCTCGACTCCAAGCTGTAAGTAAAGTACTCAGGAAACTCCACAAGCTCCTTCACGGGCCTACATATTTCACTCTTGAAAAAGTAATAACTGTTTTGCATGAGTCCAACTTGCGAGGCAACTAATTGAGGACACTTGACAACCATTTTCACGACATCAGCAACTGGGATACCCTGTTCAAGTAGGAAATTGACAGGTTTCATAATCGCATTCTGGTGGAGACTAACAATTTGAGGCATCCTCTCAATAACACGAGCAAAGCCCTCGGGATCTATCTTGAGCTTCAAGTCGAAAAAGTATTGCTGAGAAGACAATTTAGCCTTTAAAGGTAATCCAATAACCTGTGGATATTGAGCAATAATCGAAGGGAGTGCTTCTTTCCTAATTCCAAAACTCACCAAACAATCTACATTTGGTTTCACGGTCTCTTCAAGATTGTATCCAAGAAGATAAGGCCGTTTCTCAAGCATTCTAGCTAAGACCTTCTTCGGCAAGCCTAACGACACCAAATAATCAACGAGTGGCTTTATCATTGTCCCAACTCTCATCCCCAACACATATGGATACTGAGTGACCATAGGACCAATATCTCTACGATTAACCCCTATACTAACCAAATAACCAACAGATGTACTCATCGTTCCTTCGAGCTTATATCCTAACAACTCCGGATACTTCATCAGCACATACCCAAGATCTTGATTATCCACATCAAGCCCTCGTAGGAACCTAACAACTGGAACAAGCTCAACAACCACACTAGCATGCAAACACTGTGGATAGCTCTTCACAAACTCACCCATCTTTCCCCTGGGAATCCCAATCTTCTCCAAATACCCCAACACCGGAATAATGTTCTTACGCACACTACAACCTAGCATTAATGGATACTCATTAATGTCATCAATAGTCAGACCTATTTTCTGCAAGAACTCGACTCGCTCACGCATAACCTCGACTGTGGAGGGCAATTCTAGGTCCTCTATTTCATCAGGGACTATCCCTATGGATTTCAAAAAGTCACACACGATAACCTTCGCCACTAGCTTCTCTTTTTGGCCTTGGACAACACCCCACGTAACTGTAGGCATTTCATATTCAGTGAGATTGGACGACTTGGTGGAAAATGGTCTATGACTTGACTCATGGAAAGAGGGGTTTGGATAGGGTTTAAGGAAAGGTATGGAAAAGATTGGATTTTTGGTGATTTTCCGGAAAATGGATTTGAATGGGTGGGTTTTTCTTAACAAAGCTGTCATTTCAGTAGCTGGGTTCAAAACTGGAAGAGATGAAACTCTTGCTGGAAGAAGATAAAGCTAAGCACGCAACTGAATCAATTGAATTTGTGAATGAGACAATAAAAGTTACCTTTAATCGCAGGAAGAGGTAAAGTTGAGATTGAAAGTTGAGGTCAATTTAGTTCGGCTGTGCCACGGTGGTGATACGACGGAGTATGGAGTAGCTAGCTCATTAGGGGTGGGTTTTCAACCTCAATTGCAAAATGGCGCTCCCATCGCAATTTCAGTAATTCTACACCGAACTATCCTATAAACGCTTTATGTAAAAATTATTTCAGAACTAAATTTCGTAATTCTTCGTTTCATAATTTTGGAGGAAACGTTGAGAATATCATAAGTTTTTTTTTTTTTTTTTTTTTTTTTTTTTTTTTGAATGAATCGAGTTTGTATTAAAAAAGAAAAGAAAAGAAGAAAACTCTCAAGCTGATCCCACATGCGGGCAGTCAAGAGAGAAACCAAAGTGAAAGCAAAGGAAACAAAATTTCACAATAACCCGTTGGCGAGAAATGCCTACGGTTGCAACCGCAGACCTCGTTAAAACCCTACCATAGAAAAATTTAGTGGAAAAAAACCTATGGCAGGGAAAAAGAGTGCCCAAGCGTTAATGTTGCGTAAACCTGTAAAAAGGCCAACAAGACATATCTCTACAAATATGAGAACGAATGCAATCCGGTGATGAGGACCAAAACCCGTCGATATTTTGATTAGATAGAGCATCTGCAACAGCATTCCCCTCATGAAAAATATGCGAAGAATATCATAAGTTTCGGATATAATAATGCACAAATATAGGAAATTGGAAATTTTCATACTATATCCTTACTCAAGGCCTTAGATGAAAAAAAAAGCATAAAAATTTCAATCTACCATAAAAATAATTTAAAAAAAATAATAATAAAAATAATAGAAAAATATTCAAAATAAATAAAATTAAAAAAATTTAAACCATCATGAATTGAACACAAGACCTTTCATAAGCTATATATGACCTTTACCACTTGGAGACAAAGATTTTAATACTTAGTTATTGCATGGACACGTATATATACATAGAATCTCAAATTTAAAATTGAGACTTCAAAATAAGTACCGAATGATGTTCAAGACATGCTCGGGCCTATCCTTACTAGATACCCTTTTACCATCTACGATTTACGAACAATTATAACCACATCTAAAATTGTTTAAAGATTTACATGCACGTCCAAATTGTCAACTTTGTGATGATAATAATGGTTTTATACTAATGTGGCATGCCACTAGCTGGTTCTGAATTCTTTAATTGATTTTCAGTTTTCCTTAAATTATTTCAATTATTTTACATCCATCCATCCATCCATCCATCCATCCATTCCATATACTATGTAAAGCACATGGGTTTAAACCTCACCATATTCATTCAGTCCTACGTGGAATTTTATAGAATTAGTTGTATTTTAACCATTATATATTTCAATGCTATTTGGTTAGATGTTGACCAGATATAGTTTTTAGTAAATTTCATATAACTTTATCTACAAAATTCAGAAAAATATTTTGAACATATATTTGAATTCTCCATGACAAGACGAATCCATATAAACCAATCTTGAATACTATTATTAATTAAATAATATTAATAAAATATAAATTTATTAAATAAGATAAAATAAAATAATAAAATTTAAAAAATAGAGCATTTAGTAAATTCAATCCTACGTGGAATTAGTTGCATTTTCAACCGGTATATACATATTTCACAATTTATTTTTGGTATGTTGGCTGCATATATAATTTTTATTAAATCTCATATAATTTTATCTACAAAAATCCGAAAACTTTATTAAACATATATTTAAATTCCCCGTGAAAAGATGAATCCATATATACCAATCTTGAATACTATTATTCAATAAATAAATTATATTATTCATTAAAATAAAATATAAATTTATTAAATAAGATAAAATGAAATAATTAAATTTAAAAAATATAGCATTTATTAAATTAATTCAATCCTACGTGGAATTTTGTGGAATTAGTTGCATTTTCAACCAGTATATATTTCACTGTTTATTTTTTGTATGTTGGCTGCATATATAGTTTTTATTAAGTCTCATATAAATTTGTCTATGAAACTCCGAAAAATATTTATGTTTATATTAATAGATATTTATATTTTCAACTAATATATAATAGATATTTATATTTTCAATTATACATTTTGATTCTACGGTTGAGCAGATTCCGGGTTGGGGGAGAGAATTTTGTTGCATAAAGTTTTGTCAGGTTAAACGTGAGCAACTGAGACTAATGTTTTAGCGCTTAGATTATCAGTTGGGTGTTCTTATATAATATAATATATAAAGTTGATGAGCTAAACCCACCAGATTCATTCAAATTTCATCCATCATACGTGAAATTTTGATCAGATTAAGGTAGTCCTAATAGGGAATAGTGTTGTTGCTAAGATCATGTGATCAATATTATTGCTTAGTAACAAAATTTTATGTCTTATGGTTGCTGAAAATGCGGAAGGTTTGCCAGTCAAATTAAGAACTAAATTTATTCGAGCTTTTGAGTGGCAACATGTAGTAATTGATAGGGATTTTTCTTTGGTGATTAAATTTCTTAAATCGACAAATTTTAGCTTTGTCCCTTTGTTTCAATTTACAAAGAAATTCAAATATTTGATGGAAAATTTTGTTCCATATCCTTCACTATTAAACCTACCTATATACAAATCATTAATCATTTATCTCCGTCTTCATGCCCGATATTGATTATCTGTTTGTATTAATAAAGAAAAAACAGTTTGTCTTTTTTTTTTTTTTTTTTTTTTTTACATTTCAATTGGTGTTTCTCCAATTATGGAGGATGGTACAAGCATAAAAGAAGTAGAAAAGTACTAAATAATATACTTATTTAAGTCATAGTTATCATGAAAATAATTAAGTTTGAGTGTACATCTTCAACAAAATTAAAACATTTCGATATAATAGATATATATTGATGAAGTGGATTATATACTCTAAGAACAATACTAAGATAATCCAAGCTTAGAAGAATGGAATTTATACAACCTTAGACCATTCCCAATGGTCATGGTGATGGCCGTGAATAGTGGCATTCGTGAGCCACGACTGAAACGACGATAAAATCTGAAAAATCATGTCCAATGGGTCGTGGCCACAACCAAGAATAGTATTTTTAATAGATTATTATTGTTATTATTATTATTTTTTAATTAAATAAATCATTTCATCCACTAAAATAAAATATTAATCTCATATAACTTTATCTACAAAAATTCAAAAAATATTTTCAACATATATTTGAATTCGCCGTGACAAGACGAATCTATATATAGACACCAATCTTGAATACTATTATCAATTCAATAAATTGTTTTATTCATTAAAATAAAATATAAATTTATTGAATAAGATAAAATGAAATAATGAAATTTAAAAAATAAAAAATGACTCATTTAAACACATTATAAATAATTAACGTTGCATCAAACGTTCAAAATGATACTCATTTTAAATAGTTTAGCATCAAACATTCTGGACAAACTAAAATATACAATTATTTTGATTAGCCTTATATATATATATATATATATATATATATATATATATATATATATATATATATATATATATATATATATATATATATATATATATATATATATATATATATATATATACACACGACCATACCATTTGTGCACTTTCGGTTATTCTGGGCACTTTCGTATATTTTTCTACTATATTCTAAAATTGATGGTTTACTTTGAAGCACACATGATCCGCATGTGCATAAATGATACTTGGAGCGCTTTCTAATTACTCGGGCATTTTCTAATACAAAATTAATGTAAAAATAAATCTATTTTAAGTTGTATTAACTCTCTATGTTTCTTTTTATTTTTGAATTTAGATTTCGACTTTTCTCTAAATACTTATGTATGAAAGATAATGAATAGTCGTAGGAGATGGTGAATAAAGTAGAAGAGATGAGAAGGTAAAGAATAAAGTAATAAATTAATTTTTAATTTTTAGGCATGTGAAGATGAGATCTATCCATATATTATAAATACCAGTTTTTATTATCAATTCTAGCTATAATACTTTGGCCTCAAATCAATGTGAGAAATTTTTTCATTTTTTTAAATTAAAAAATTACAAAACAATCAGAGTAAATTTATTTTTGATGCCAAGTTAATGCGTATTTGGTTCTGTTACCTTTACAATTTTAATCTAATTTTGGTTACATAATTCTGCCAATAATATTCAACATTTGTAACTATTTATAAATGTGATCAATCAAATCTTCTAAATCCCATAATTCCATCAAAATCGCCACCCACACACTAATTTTCTTAATGGGCATGAATCCAGATAGGACCTTTGGATCTATGCTTGACATAGTCCCGTCAACTGATCTTTTAAGAATGTTCTATGAATCGTGTATTAGACGTGCTCTTTTCAGTTCCAGAAGATAGAAGAGACACAAGTGAGCTAATTGGTGATGTGTTGATCTTTACATGTCTATCAACAACATTTTACACGTGAAGACTTTCAATTTCCTTTTCTTTATGTATAAGATTCGATCGGTAGGATGATGTATAATGTTTCTCTTCTCTACGATCTCTGGCTGGAAGGACTACTGGTTCTATCCAACCCGAATTTCAACCCCGTTCGAAATAATGATGTTCAGGTCTGGTATGGTAAAAACTACATTTTTTTTCCGGCGGGGGTCTGCATGTACTCTCTAGGCGGGGAAATTCCCTTCGATCTTGTCTCTACTTTCTTGATACATAACGGGCCTGGGGGGTCTAATACTCTCTAGGTGGGGAAACTCTCTTAGATCTTCTCTCTACTTTCCTGATCTCCATAACGAGTCCGGGGAGGGCGGGGATAAGCTGATACTCTATAGGTGAGGAAAATGTCTTCGATCTTCTTTGTACCTTGATCTCCATGACGGGCTGGGGAAACTCTCTTTTATATTCTCTTTACTTTCTTCATCCCGGGGGGGACAACCGTACCACGTGAAATTATGTTCGTAGAATAATAATTTTTGTGTCTTTGGTGGGGTGACGCATACCACCGCGGGGTTGTTGGTAACCGAGGGGTTGGAAAAAACAACCGTAACATGTGAAATTACGTTTGCATAATATTTGTGTGTATGTGGTGGGGTGACCACATATCACCGCGAGATTGTTGGGAACAACCCTATTGATTGTATTGTATATTTTTGAATTTTATTTTGGTTCCGTTTGACGAATAGTTTTTTTTGTTAAAAAACATGTACCTGTTACTAATTAACAAGTCAGGTATGGTAGGACCCTATTTTTACATTTTCTATAGTTAACATAAATAAACACTCAATGATATAATATTGGATGAAGAATGACTATCGAACGACACCACGACCAACGTTGTCTACAATGAATTTTGACTATCTTATTTTCTCGATTAATTTATTTAATCCTCACATTTCTATTTATTATTAAAAGTAAATTATACCGTTGCATCGCCACGGGTTAGTACTATTATATATATATATATATATATGAAAACAAGATATTTTCAAACCTTATAATGAAGCCACGTCAAATGCTTGTGTGTTAAAATAGAGACATGTGATTGGCTAATTAAAATGCTGTGTTGGATTAATGTTATATTGTTATTAATGTGATTAATGTTATATTGTTATTGGCCCAATTTTCATTGTTGCTGAGATGGCTTTATTCTTTCCATTTATGTCGTGCCATATCATGATATCAATTATTTGTGCCAAGTTGTTAATTACTCCCTCCGTCCCAGACTAAATGTTTCATTTTAACTTTTTGCAGTCAATATTTTCAAACTTTGACTGGGATTTAATCTTAAATCGTAAATGTAAAATGTTCGATTAAATTATATAATTAAAGTTTTGGAAATAAATTTTTATTATATAATTTAATTGGACATTTTACATTTACGGTTTAAAATTAAATCGCGGTTAAAATTGAAAAAAGTTACTACAAAAATTCAAAATGGGACAGGGATGGTTGCAAGTTTTCTACAAGTCATGTAAAAGCTATATATTGTTAATTGCATTCACTAATCCCGTGAAATTGATTCTGCCTGGGAACTTTCCATGTGTGAGATAGTTATTTTATATTCAAATTACAACTTATTTCAACTATGAAGTGAGGCTACTTTTGTAAACTACATTTCCAAAAATTGATTTAATATCAAGTCTCTCTCTCTCTTAAAACAAACTAAAATTCTAAAATGCATTAAGTCATTTTCAGTGTTTTAATAATGTTCTTGTACTAATTCTACTTTTAGGCTTCATTTGGTTTGAAGAAAAATGGGGGAAAAGAAAAAAATAGGGGAAAATAAGATTTTTCTGGAAAATGTGACGGAAAAACAACTTTCCTTATTTTGTGAAGATAGATGTATTTTGTATAGATTTTGATGAATTTTCCAGGATTTTCTGAGAACTACCAAATGGTGGAAAATAATATTTTCCCCCTTTTTTTTTTTCCTTTTCCCCCATTTTCCCTCAAACCAAATGAAACCTTAAGTATATTCAACTTCAGTAACTGTCCTAACTCCTAAGACTGATCGACAAACATTATTATTATTATAGTCACCAACAAAATGAATTTTTACTAAGAATGTGGATGTAATACTTACACATCAAAAATTCCAAAGACCTAATTCCATTCCAATAAAACCTCTACATTGTTACATTCTAAAAATTCCAAAGACCTACATCCAAATAACGTCATTCATTTTCCATTCAATTTTTAGTAGGAGTGAGTATCATTTTTGTTAATAATTTGTGTATAAGAGAGATGAGAAGAAAGATCCCATATGAAAATAAAGTGAAAGGATTGAGAGGTATATAATTATGCCCTTGCATAATAGATACAATTATGGAAAAGGCCTAGTTGTGGGCTTTACAAGTGGATTTAGTACTTGGGCTTTGTAAATTAAATTTACAAGTCTATGATGAGGCACTTGGGCACTTTCAATTCAGACGTTAATTTTCGAATTCGATTTTAATTAGTTTAAAAATTCGAAAATTGCTTTCCGAAAAGGTGTCTCTATCCAAAATTCGTTTTGGATAGACATGATCGTTTGAATCTTTAACGGTTTCTCTGAACGGTTGTGTCTTTACCAACAGACACAATTTCCATTATAAATACAGAGTTCCTGCAGAAGGAAAACTCGTTTCTTCTCACGCCATCTTCTGTGCTTTCTCATAAGAATTCTCGAGCCTAGTTATATCCTGCGAACAAGTTTCCACAGTGCTGGAAATATTATTTTTCGGAAAGTGATATCACGCCTCAAGGTTCTCTGATTTATAGTCTGTTTCCATTCTCTAAAATAAAAATTTTTATGGTCTGCCACGACGCCTTGAAAATCAAAATTTTCCTCAAAATCATTTATATGACTATCCACAAGACCACAAGTAGGTTATCACAAAACCTTCCTATCCGAATCATATTTCATCATGGCACTTAAATTAACTTCCCCTTTTAAGCAAGAGGCGAAGGCGAGAGCTGTGTGAGGTATCTCATTTGTCTTATAAAGTATATGTACTCTTTTTTTTGGGTCTAGACATAGGGTATAGAAAGAGGATATAAATTCTTATATTTGCATGTGCATCTCCTACAAAAAGAGGAGTATGTTGTAGTAATTCGGTTAAGGAAGTTGGAGTTTTTTCTACTATGGCATGTTGTGTGTCACCCGTAGGGCTGTTAAACGAGCCGAGCCGAGTATTGTGATATTCGACTCGAGCTCGAGCTCAAACGAGCTGAACCCGAGCTCGGCTCGTTAACAAAACGAGTAAAAAAAAGGGCTCGAGCTCGAGTAACATGTAACGAGCTCCAGCTCGGCTCGAACTCGAAAAATTACGAGCCTTATCGAGCTTTAACGAGCTTTATCTATAAAAATATTAAAAATATGTATAAAAAATATAAATTTATTAAAAAAATTACTCTTAACGAGCGGCTCGGCTCGATAACGAAACGAGCATGAAGTCAGGCTCGGCTCGGCTCGAAATAGCTTATCGAACCGAGCCGAGTCGAGCCTTACCGAGCCGAGCCGAGCCGAGCCCTCGGGAAGGCTCGACTCGCATAACATCACTAGTCACCCGATACTTGACTGTGTTGTACAGTGCATGTAAATGGTACAAATATGGTACGGCATTTGTCAATACATCATACCGTAGGATTGAGGAAATGTGAGTTAATTGATATAATCAAATTGGTCAGGTAAACATTAATCTTAATAAGTGATGTTCTTCTTTCCTTAAAATGATAATTAAAGTACAACAAGTCTATAATATGCATGTTTACCTCATCTAAATAATATCTTGATAAAAAATGAAGTGTAAAGAATATGTTGATGACGAGTGAAATGGAAGTAATTAAGAGACATTATGCTGCTAGGCAATTGGGTGGATGTTGAGATAAGTGAAACACACTTTAACCCTTTATGATATGAGTCCGTTTGGTTTGGGGTGTTTTGTAATGGTATTTGGAAAACACCCCTCGAAATACCATGTTTAGTTGTACAAATCTGAAATATCAAAGCCCGCTAAAAATTCAAACTCACCAAATACCAGAATTTTCAGCCCGCAAATTTTGTTATTTGAAATACCATTTAGAAATACCCACCTAGAGTGGATTATTGAGATTAGGTATTTGGTCCCAAAACCCATCTTTTATACAATTACGAGTATAACCCTCAAAATCATCAGAACCCCTACACGTCTCCATCTTCTTTCTACACGTCTGAGATTAGGAGGCTCCATTGGAATTTTTTCCTCCTTTGTTTTATCCATCACATTGTTAAGTTAAATATGGTGCTTTTTAATTTTGATATATTCTTCATCATGACATGGTTTAATTTATAGGTTCATTAAACTTGATTTGATAAATCACTTCTTTGATTCATTGTTATCTTTATATACTATGATTGATAATATTAGATCAAAAAAATCTCATTTGTGATTCTATCATATCTAGCCATCTATAATGTCTCTGTAGAATAAATCATGAAATTGGACTCTTTGATATAAACGTGTGGTTGCATTCTTTTTATTGTAATAAGATTTGATTAAGTATTAATTTTCATAAAAAAATATAGCGGGAGGCTTTTATAGTACATTAATTACGAGAAAATTCGAAAAATGTTGTTTGTACCAAATATGGTATTTCGATTCTAAATACCATGTTCGCTCAATGATACCAAACATTGTATTTATACTGAAATACCAATTGAATTACCATGATTTTTTCAACGGACTTAAATACCATGAATTTGTGAATATCAAATACCATGTTCAAATCAAACGGGCTATAAGTATTTTAAATATATAGAATAATTTCAGACGGTATCGGTATCAATATTTACGGCTTCCTCCTTTCTTCTTCGTGATCTTTCCGTTGGTTGGTCGCGGGAATGAAGAAAAGATCCGATCATACACCTTCATAAATTTAGACTTAAAATTTTAAAAGATAGAGGAGCAAAAAGGATCGTGACTTAATAACTATTTAGTATTTTAGTAAAACTAAGAAGTGGGGATTAATTAATTATGAGAGCATAGAAGATGATAGAGGAGAATATTTAAAGAATACGTTTTTATTTATGTTAGGTTGGAAGATTTTATATACGTTAAATTTTATTTGTTCAATTTAATTAAACTTGGGTAGCTAAGGGTATAGTTGTATATACATATATATTCAACTATTAAAATATAATTAATATAATATAATTGTAAGATCGTACCTTACGATCATCTAACGAAGACCTATGTTCAGGTCGGTACGAAACCAACCTGAAAATAGAAAAACCCAACAAAGGATTACCTAATTTTAATTTTAAGTTTTAGCATTGAAAATCAATTTTCCTAAACTCCATGTAATATTCACACTTTGATTGTAACTAAAGGTAAATTGGCTTAAGAATTGTTGGTTGAAAATCTCGACCATAACCATGACCATAATGATTTAATAATATTAACATCTAGCAACACGTTTTTAACATTAACCATAAATTAATGTAGCCTTTTGCAACCTCTTCCTATCTCCAAGTATCGGAAGGAAGCTCTCCCTCTTTCTTTTTCTTTCTTTCCCAGCACGAGTGGCTTTAGGGCTCTCTATGACCCATAGGCCCTATTTCCTACGTCCGACCAGCTATAACTTCAACCAGTTAATTTTCAAATTTCGGACTAAACATGATAACCCATCAAAACTTTGGAGCATATGTACCATTCACACAAAATATTTTATACTAAATGCCAAATACTTTATTAAAGTGCAGTCTACATATCACGTAATTCAATTTTCATTACGCCATTCTGGTGAAAGCCTCCTCACCATCTGGTTGTAATAATATTACTGCATTTTGATTGGTTATATTTTACGTCTTGGCTGCTCAACCTTTAAAATTTAATTGGTCAATTTTTATTCTTATTGATGTTTTTGCATGCTTTGATGTTGGAAATTGAAAAATAAAACTAGGAAGGTAACTGAGTAAAATTGAGAAAGTATACTTCGTGTTATATCATATACAAAAAGAAATGGTACTAAATATTTACACTGTCCAATTTGTATACATTATGTTGTACCATGTACCAAAGACAAGGTACTAAAATTGAGAATTTATGTGGTTCGGCTTTGAACGAGCCTACATGCACGGAGGAACAACTGATTCTTATTAGCAAAAGGCTTCAAGGTTACAAGAATGATCAACAATGTAGATGTTTTTTTTTTCCGCATGTTTCTTCAATTTGGCACATGTGGCGATGCCATTTGGCAAAAATATATTTTACCTTTTCCTTTTTATTACATGGCATGCTGATAATGCATAAAAGGACTATATTTGCCATATTTGATAAACAAATGTACTAAGCTTGCCATGACCACCAAACCATGTACTGTATGTGTCAAAACCATATAAGTTATGTACCATTTCTGCCATTTTCTCCAATTTATTTATTTGTTAGGTGTGGGGACCTTCCTTTTTAATAATGTATGAAGGTATATGAGACTATTAAAAATATAAAATGTGTGAAGTTATGCGGAACGAAATGAGTAACATTGAAAAATAAATTATTTGACACAAGTAACATTGAAAAATAAATTTTTTTGGAGACGGAGGAGGGCAATATACTTACGACAGGTAGAGAGTTTGAAGCAGAAATTTTGGGATTCTATTCGAATTTGGTTGGAAGGGCAGCTCCCCGCCGTGAAGGGATCGACATTGATGCATTGCGAGATGGGAAGCGGTTGGGGTATGAAGACCGCACCTGGTTGATCCGACCAGTTTCTCTTGCGGAGGTGGATGCAGCTCTGAAAGACATCGGGGATTTAAAAGCTCCAGGAGTGGATGGCTTTAATGCTTTATTTTTCAAGAAGGCCTGGCATACGATCGGGAGAGATGTCTATGATGCGGTAATGGATTTCTTCAGCAATTCTGCATTATACCCAGCACTGAATTGCACTATGATCACACTCATTCCGAAGAGTCCGGAAGCGGTTAAAGTCAAGGATATGAGACCTATTGTGTCAGTACTCGCTTATAAAATCATCTCCAAGAATCGATCGCACGATTGGGTAAGGTGATTAATAGCATTGTTGACGATTGCCAATCTGCCTTCCTACCAGGCAAAGTCATTCATGATAACATACTGCTTGCGCAAGAACTTGTAAAAGGATATGGGCGGAAAGGCATTTCCCCGAGGTGTATGATACAGATGGACTTACATAAGGCTTATGCCACAGTGGAATGGGGAGCTTTAGAGGTTATTTTGCGAGAACTTGGCTTTCCGGAGCTATTTTTCGGCTGGCTTATGACCTGTGTGAAGTCGGTGTCCTACAGATATTTGATTAATGGTGAACCATCGAAGCTATTGAAAGCTCAACGAGGGTTGAGGCAGGGGGATCCGCTCTCCCCTTACTTGTTTGTGCTAGTCATGGAATATCTCCATCGATGCTTACAAAAACTTAGACATATACCTGACTTCAATTTCCACCCGAAATGTGACCAACTTCATATTACTAACCTGTGTTTTGCAGACGATCTCATGCTCTTCTCTCGTGGTGATGCCAGATCGGTCCAACTTCTAATGTCACGGATTCAGGCCTTCTCGAGGCTACGGGCCTCAAGCCAAGCATGGCAAAGACAAAAGTCTTCTTCGGGGGAGTTTCGACAGCGGACAGGGCGCGAATCCTTGCTGCAACGGGATTTGGCTCTGGCACTCTCCCTATTCGATATCTTGGCGTTCCCTTATCCCACCGGAGACTAACGGCATCTCATTACCAGCCACTTATTGCACGGATTGTAGGAGGGGTTTCTCATTGGTCCACGAGACTATTGAGTTATGCTGGACGGGAGCAGCTTATCCGCAGTGTTATCACATCGATTACAGCTTATTGGCTCCAGGTTTTTCCGTTTCCAAACAAAATCCTGGAACACATTCAACAGATTTCGAGTTTTCTATGGAGCGGAAAAGATGGCAATTACCGCAAGGCATTAGTCTCCTGGGAACAAGTTTGTGCTCCTCGTAGTTGTGGAGGACTGAACATAATCTCTCTCCCATAATGGAATAAAGCCTTGATATGCAAGCTTTTATGGAAGATCCAAACGAAGGCGGATTCGTTATAGGTTCGCTGGATTCACAGTTACTACATCAAGACTCAACATGTGGAGCATTGGGTGGCTCTGATGTGTATCTCTTCGATTATAAAAGTGATGATCCAATTGCGTGAACGGGTTCAGGATTCTCCGGAGTGGTTAGGGCAGCTTGTTATGCCGCGATTTCAGGTTCGCAAACTATATGGTTTTTTCCGGGGGGCATTTGGAGAAGGTGGAATGGTGTGACTTGATCATTAGGAACCTAGCTCGCCCGAAGGCACGATTTATCCTGTGGTTGGCCTTGCATAGGCGTTTAGCTACAAAAGATCGACTCGCAGGGTTTGGCATTGAGACGGATGGACAGTGTATGTTTTGTAATCAGATGGAGTCCATTGATCACTTGTTCTTTCAATGTCCAATTACATTTACGATCATGAGACGTGCTTTGAACTGGATGCAAGTGGTGACCCCTCAATTAAGTACATGGCAACAACTCCTCCGATGGTGTCGCCTATGTGCCAAGGGAAAGGGTCGTAGAGCCTATGCAAGCGTCATCTTGTCAAATAAAGATATCACATATGGGCAGTTAGAAATGCGATCATATTCCAGCAGAAACCTTGGGACCAACAAGAAGTATTTCGCTCGATTACACAAGCAGTTCGGATCCTAAGTGTGGGAAATCATGGATTTGATTTCGACATTCATAGATTAGCAGCATGTTTTACTTTGTTATTTTTGTTACATAGCTAGTGTTGGGCTTGGATTTGACCAGCCCTTAAATGTACTAACATTGTTTTTGGAGTAATAAGACAAGTTCTATCGTTCCAAAAAAAAAAAAAAAATTAACTTGGGCCCATTTAACTTGCATTTTTTGTTCATTCTTATCACGTGATAATCTTAACTAATTTTTTTCCAACTTCTAATAATTTCTTTAAAATATAAGTAAATAGCACATGTGTGTAGTGGTGGAGCAAAACCGTCGTTAGGAGTAATGCCCCTTCAAGTTTTCTACTACAGTGAACATGATCAGTTTGAATTTATAATATGCCAAGATATTCTAACCAAAACACACAGTTACGTAGTGTAATGAAAGTTGATTCAAGTGTCGAACTTATACTAGAACAATAATTATAATCACTTTAAACAAAACTAAATACTTGCAAAGAGTTAGTCAAGTAAACAAATATCTTTATAGTTTTCGTGAACTTAAGCAAATAAATAAACAAGTAAATAAATAGACAAGCAAGAATATGTATAAGAATACGTTTATAGAAACATGAGAATTACGGTATCCATGTGAATTGCGTAGATAAAGGAATTACATCTCTATGCCATGTAAGGATTTACGAATAGTTCCTCAATCTATTATATCCTACTAAATTAGTTACAATCACTTGAACATCTTGAAATAATATATACGTAAAGAATTGTGATGACATGTTATAGATTTAAAAAATTCTTGACATTGATAGTTTAACAGCTTTGTGAATCAACCGATGATAAACCATAGTTTTGAAGAATTATTAGAAAAGCCCCCTAAAAAAGAATAGTCAAATTAAATTGTGAATCCTCCTTAAATCTTGTATACACATGAGCATAGGTATACAACAATCTTGATCTAGCATATTCACGTCTACTGTTTCTCACGATAAATTTAGTTGTTCATAATCATTGATTATGTAAGCATGCACAAACATAACTAATAAATAGATAAAACAATGCATCGAAGCTAAAACTGTGTATTATTGCTATGTAAATCCAAGAATCAAACAAAGCAACAACGGAATAGAAAAAATACATGCAAACCTAGAGAATGTTTGATATAGAGTTAAAAAAGTGAGTTAAAAGAAAATTTTAGTTGATAAATAGTTGTAGATGAACATAATTCGTCTTCTCTAAATTGACATTTAAAAATATACATGAGAAAGCAAAATATAATTTTCTAGCATTTTTTTGATTTTTACTAAATTAAATTCTAAAATAAAATTGCTAGATTATTTTTAATATATAAATTTAAATTAAATTATGTCGCATGTCTAATATGGAAGTAAACCATGTGAATTGAGCTATATATGAATGGATTGGACTATATATGAATGTGCCAATAAGAATGCATCCTTCTATTTTCATATATGGAAATGATTCTATTCTAACAAGTATAAATAGAGGAGCACCTCATTCATTTCCACACACCACAAGTTGCAGAGCAAGAGCACAAGCAATATAGCCCAGAACTCTCTCATTCTCTCAAAATCCGCCTTGAACTTCTAACAAGCATTCAAGAAGTTCATCCGGAAACTGAAGATAAGTCATCGTTTGATCCAAGAAGAAGTCCTTGCATCCTTGAAAAAACGTTATCGAAAGATCAAAGTCCAGCTATACTGAAGAAGTTCAAGCAAAGTTCTTGAGGTTCTTCATCAAATCCAAAACAAAATCACCGTTTGATTCAAGATCAAGCTAAGAAGCCCCTGAAGAAATGTTTCCAGAAGGCCAAACTTCCTTGAAAGAAGACCAAAGACTGAATTTCGTGACGATTTAGAAGCGTCTTCGTAGAGTTCATCCATTTTTCAAGAAGTTCGTCATCGTTCATCACAATCACTCCCAAAATCACGATTTTATTCGAGATTAAGCCAAGAAGCCCTCGAATCATCGTTTTCCCGACTTTGAAGTCATAAGATCATAGAGCGAAGACTTTGAATATTCAAGTTTGCCACTTTGAAAGACTAGAATCAGAGGATTTGTAATAGAGAGTGTACTCAAATATTCAAATTCAAATAAAATGATCATTTGTGCAATTTTATTTTTGGAACGAACATTAAACTTTTATTTCCTTCCAATATGTTAAGTACACGCCGATCCAAGGATCCAGGCAATAATATCCAGTATAATCTAAGTGACTAGTAGAAACAAATAGAAAATTGCTATTCTATCAAGCTAACATTAACTGGGCACAATGCTCCCTCAAACGGGTATCCATCCAAGCTCTATTAATTACGACATCAATAATCTTGTCCTCCAGGTGAGGGTTTGCAGGTTTCTGTTGGAAGAGGACATTGTTCCGTTCAATCCATATTGCATAGATAGTTTCAGCAAATGCGCATTTGAGGAGCTTTGATTTCCAATGCTTCCTACCAAAGCGTCGACACATCATGTTGAGTTCCATATTCCATCCTTGAGGGGTTCGATTTATTTGCAGCCATCCCATCACCCGGATCCAAATGCGGTTAGTATAGGGGCATTCAAATAGGAGGTGCTGTTGAGTTTCAACTTGGGGACAAAATAGGCAGGATGAGTCGATGCCACTGCTCCATCTTCGAACTTTGTCCCGAGTCGCCAATCTTTCATGTAGTGCCATCCAAGTACAGAACATAGCTCGTGGTCGAGCTTTATTTCCAAACCAAAACTTTTTCCATCCTACCTCTGGCTTAGCACCTCGTATCTCCTTATATAATAATCTGGTGGGGAACTTTGGGGCCAGCAAGGACATCGCCGATGGGAGCAATCAATCCCGCCTTCATGATTGCCTTCATTATCCAATAACATTTCGCGGTGAGCACTATATCCATGGCATCCCGGTCTTTTATGTAATAGCAGTGTATCCATTTCACCCACAGTTTGTCTGCCTTGGTGCATAGGTTCCATAATAATTTAGCAATGGTGCACTTATTCCAATCAGTAAGCGATGTCAAATTTAAGCCTCCCTGGTTCTTTTCGTCACAAACTTTGTCCCATGCGATAGGGGATTTTCTGGTGATAGCGTCTGTGCCACTCCACAGGAAGGAGCGGAAAATTGATTCAATACGCTTAAGGACAGAAGAGGGCATCGGGAAAATTTGCAACCAGTAGCTAGTCATGGCATGGAGAACACTACGGATAAGTTGGAATTTACCTGCATAGCTTAGTAGTTTAGAAGTCCAATGCCGGATTCTGGAGGTTATTCGATCAATCAAAGGTTGGCAATCCCGGATAGAGAGCTTGCGTGTGGAGAGGAGAACGCCAAGATACTTAAGGGCTTTACACTGGAATCCCGTCAGTGCACAATTTCCTCCCTTACGGATCTAGGAACACCACCGAGAAATAGCCGACACTTGTCGGGATTTTGCGGCAAGGCTAGTTTAAAAGATGTGAAAGTGGTCGAGGAGCAACTCAATGAACGGGATCACCTCTAGCAAAAGAAGAAGATCATCGCAAAGCATAAGTTCGTTATGCCCAAGACTTCACACCAGGGTGGAAGTTGAAGTCGGATCTCTTTAGCAAACTAAGAACACGATATGTACTCCATCATAATGACAAACAACAAGGGGATATAGGATCTCCTGTTGAGGCCTCGCTTAGCTTTAAGAAGCTGCGATGGGGTGCCATTAATAGCATAGCGATAGGAGACTGTCGTGACACATCGCATAATCCAACCAACAAAACGCCTCGGGAACCCCAACTCCTCCAAAATCGATTGCAATGCAGCCCATTCTACGGTATCAAAAGCCTTCTGCAAATCCATCTGTATCATACATCGCATAGAAATACCTTTTCTGTCGTAACCTCGAACCAGTTCACTAGCCAATAAGATATTATCATGAATGACCTTGCCCGGTAGGAAAGCAGATTGACTTTCATCAACTACCGAGTTGATTACTCGATCACCTTGAGTGAGGATTTTCGAGATGATTTTGTAGATAGTGGAACAGCATGAGATCGGCCTCATCTCTTTCATGGTGCATGCGGTGGCTGATTTCGGTATGAGGGTGACCAACGTGTAGTTTGCCGCGGCATAGAGCTGTTGGGAGTCGAAAAAGTCCATAACTCAGTCGAAAAATATACCTTTGGGTATATTTTGGTAAGTTTAAAAAATAAGGGGTGTCAGTAATTGACCCATATAATATTTTTAGATAATATGCGACTTAGTGCGACCTCATTATGCGACAATGCGACGCTTAGTCGTATTAATAAAGAATGAAGAGTTGAGATCAAATCTAAAAATGATCCAACGGTTTAGATCGTAGTACTAACATTAGTACAATGGACAATACTAAAATTAACCATCCCCAAGAAAGATCTGATGGTGTAAGAAAGAAGTGATGAATTTATTTTCTTATAGGTTATTGGATTGGTTTTAATTTACATGAATGTTAAACACAACACTAACTATTTGGTAACTTTACTAAAATGCCCCTAACTCATAACGAATCTTATAAAATTAATAAAACAAAACGAAAAATTGAAATAACACGTTTATACAAACACAAAAACATTAACATGCACGATTGAACACAAAAAACTAACAATAAAAAATAATAATTCGAAAATGAAAAAAAAATTAAATGTTTCCAAAACTTTTTAGAAAAATATTTCATTTATACAAACACAAAACATTAACATGCACGATTGAATATCAATCGATTTTTTTTTTTTGAAAAAAGAAAAGAAAAATAAATGTTTCTAAATATATACAAAAAATAAATAAAATAAAATTGAATTTGGCCGGGTTTCACCCACCCATATTCATATATGACAATGTTTTTCACCCGCCCATTGGTTTAAGGTTATTATTTTAATTGAAAAGGTAAAGAGAGAGAAATTGTAACAACCCAAACATTCGTATTTCGAATTTAGACGTTTTAGAACGAACCGTGCGTTAAGCGGAGTTCGTAAAACGTTAGTCTTTGGCCCAAAACTGTTTTCCTTAAAGTTAAGCCCAATATTCTTTTGTGAGCCCATCTTTTAGCCCTCGTCAAAATCATAGTCTCCCAAAAACCTTAGGAATTTTCAAAGAAAAACTTTGTTTTCGCGCGTAGATTTTCTGCCAGGCGCAGCCAACTTCTAAACTCGATTCCTGGTTCGTTAACCGTTGAATAGAGCTTATTTTTGGAGATCGGATTCATAACAAACCTGTCTATACTTTCACCGGACGGATTTCTTTGTTGATGTTCCAGTAATTCATAATCTGTCGTCGAACAAAGAGCTGATTTACACTCCGTTTTTAACTCCTTTCATATTTGTTCTCTCAATGCAAGTTCCCCTAGGACTTGCATTACAAATGTTTATATGTATGATGTAAATATTGCGTGAATGATTTTTATGTGATTGATGCAAGTTTTTCTAGAACTCATTCATGTGATAATTGTTAGAATTATAAGTTATGTTGTATGCAAGTTCCCCTAAGGCTCAATCACGTTTGTGTGTTAATTGTTAGAAATATACGTTATTTTGTATACAAGTTGCTTGGATTAAAGTTTCTAGTATCATGTAGCTTGAAAATTATAATTTATGCTTGTTCGATGTAGGAATTAGTGATAGTCATATGCTGCTGAGTTTTCTGGAAAAGGAATTTGTGAGAGTACGACCGAGTTCGATCTTCTGGTGTTTATGATTAATTGTGGTTACAATTTGCAAAGCAGAAACTTGTGTTTATATACATATTGGAAAGTTTATGGTTAGACCTTGCATGTTAGTTGGATATGTGCGAAGATACAGAATGGTCATCAACTCTTATGCATTTTGCCTCACATATAATACAGTCATCTATGTGCATGTTAATTACCAATATCATATCCATGTTATCATAGTCCATGTTTGTTTCGGTTGGTTCTCTTCAATTAAATTGCTTGTGTGGTGAACTGTATTGCATGTCTTTGTCTATTGTCTATTCTATATAATGTTATGCACATATTATAGTTCATTCATTCATGAGTTAGAGTTTAGAGATCATGCATTCACGTTAAAAAGATATTAAGAGTTTAAAGTAATGCAAGTTTTAAAGTTAAGGAAAAGTTCGGGCTCGTAAGGCACTGCCCTAAGCATTTTTGGCAATTTCAAGAGTATCGACTAGAGTGTGATTAGTGCCTCTAGTCGTGTTTTAAGAGTTTTAAGAGGCCACCATGAGCTGGGGTAGGACCTTGCGATGCCAAGTGAGCTCGTGATCATGTTAAGATTTTAAGACGTTTCAAGAGTAAGTTTCAAGACAAGTTTCAAGTTCAAGTTAAAGAGTTTTAAAGAATAACAAATTCAAGTTCAAGTTCAGAGTTTAAAGTAGAGTCAAGTGAGGTCATAGGTTGTATTGCATTAATCAAGATTAAAAGATTTAAAAGACATGAAGATAGAACTTTAAGTCATGGCACGTGTATGGAGCTTGTTCAGTCAGTGGTCACGGCTGACCCCTTTCTAAAATATTAATTTTAGGTAGGAAGCTGATCGGAGTGGCGAGCAGTGATCACTATCAGAAGCATATTTACCACTTTTACTTTCATGACTTTTAAACCTAGTATCCGAACTTCTTACGATTTTAAAGTTCTGCTGCAATATTTGTTAGTTCACGAATTATGTTCAAGGATTTCCATGCCAAGTATAAGAACGCACAAGGCGTCGAACTATGTTTTAAATTTTATAATTCAAGTTCGTCGAATTTTCAAGATCACGAACTAGCGTGAGTCATATTTTTCTTAGTTCGTCTTTATAAAATTCAGGGCGCTACAAAAAAAATATAATAGAAAGAGAAAGATAATTATTTATTGGAGTTGGAAGTGAGTTAAACAATCTCTCAAATCGTAAATTTGGGCAAGACCCACCCTAATTGATATTACAGACTTTTGCAAGAGATTATATCTCGGATAGACCAATTCAACATCACAAATTTACCACCGGCATTATACTTGCAAATTTACCACCGGCATCATACTTGCATTACATGCATATTACAGTATATATATAAGTGGACAACTATCAGAGTTGTGCAATTGAGTACTTAATTTAAGTTAAAATAGACTTATTTGTAATAAGTATGTAAATTAGACTTTAGTTAAAAAAACAATATGTTTAATCCAATTAAATTACAAGCCCTAAATCAATCCTAACAAAATTAATTTATCATTTAAAAAAATTTCAATGTCTTCTTTAATTAAATTTCAATTCCTAATTCAACACCTACCAAATTAATTTATAGTAAAAAAAACAATGATAACCAATATTTCTTCTCCATCTTCTTCAATTGAATTAAAACATATCAATTCGCACTAACCTAAACTCTAATTCAACTCCAAAAAAGGGCAATTCATTATCAAAATCAACGATATTACTTACATTCATATATTTCATCAGTTATTTATAATTAAATACCACAATACACGCGTAGCGTGTTTTTACGTTCTAGTATTAACATGTGATGCTAAAGGTGCGATGTTTGTAACAAAAATAATATAAGTGATGTTTGACAATATGTCGCAAAATTACTCATCGATTGATATGGGGACTTGCGAATGAATTTTCAGAGTAGAAGTTGTACTCGGAGAAGAAGTCCCTCCCATCCCCTACAGGCTACAACTCAATAACTCGGTCCAACTCGCCGCCGTCTGACTCGGAGATGTGGAGAAACTTGTCATCCAAACTAGTCGGCAAGGCTAATTCCACCTCTTGTCAATCTGTACTCCACGCCTCGCCGAGACCTCATGCTTCACTCGCTCGATCCACTTCCACCGGTCCACCGTCCACCTCTGCCGCTCATCCGGCGAATTGGATCCCACCGGAATCTACCGGAGCTCGTGCGGTAGCCTCTGATCTTCCGTCGATTTCTGCCACGTCGATGTTGAATGCCCAGGACATGGCAGAGGTAGCTAAGCACTACGGTCGGTGTTATTGGGAGCTCTCTAAAGCTCGCCTCAGGTTCATTCCAATTATCTTTCTTCTTTATTTAACGCTTTCAATTTATTTTTTGCAAATTGTTATTCTTATAAGTTATACCTTTTGGAGTTTGTATTGTAAGCAGTATGTTTAATGGATTTGTTCGACTCTGATTAGGTGAACCATACTTTAACAATTAGGTTAACGAAAATTATGTTAGTGACCTGGTTGAAGGTTATTATGTCCAAGCATTGGCAATTAAGTCTCAGTTGAATTTGGCGAGGATGAGTGAAGTGAGGAGGAAGTTCATTTGTTGCACAGAATGTACCATTTACATTATCTCTGCCATAATATGACACTGAGGACATTTCTGTTTAGGAGGATCGAAGATATTAATTCAGCGGGACGTTATAGCTTATAGTTGAAACTAAGTTAAGGTTGGAGGAAGAATTGAAACACGGGGTGGGGTGGAGAGATTGTTTGTTGCACGTAAATCACCAAAGGTAATCCAGCTTGGCAATTTGCAGTACAATCCAAATTTAATATGGCATGAGTTGTAGTCTGTTTAGGAGGATTAAAGGTACAACTTAAGCGGGGAGTTATAGAGTTAAGTAAAAATGAAGTCAAGGGTGGGTGGAGAATTGAAACGTGGAAATGTGATAGTTTTTACTAATTCAACCTATACTGCTGGATAGTTGTACAATGTGTTAGATTGATGGCATGGTGCAATGGATGCATATAATTTAAGATATGGATATCAACCATAGCTTATTGATATGGTTGGTATGACTAGAATCTTGTATAATTTGAGAGCTTATTATGCCCTTCGTCTACATTGCTTGTCATTTTCACTCGATTCTGATGCTATTCACTATTCAGTTTATGTTGTTCAAGATTTGTCAAAGTGTGACACTCTTGATATGTGACTGTCCGCCAAAATGCAAATCTATTGCATCTGTTGTTGTGACCCAAAATCCCGATTCTATTGATAAATTCACGCTTCACAGCAATTCACAATTACAATGATAATTTTTATTTATTACTATTACCAACAATAATAACTGAGGCCACCAGAAGGTTGACAAGAAAACACCTATAAGGATGAAACTCCGATCAGTATTATATTTAGTGATTATAGAGAGTAGTGAGGGTCGGTTGGAATTACTGCAAACACACGACCATGTCTCGTCCCTGTAGAATCGGTATATGATGGCCGCTTAATATGGACAGTTGTCGTATATGGTAAACGCACACACTAATCGTATCGACCTGTAATTTATTTTAAAGCCAAAATATGCTATCACAAATATGAAAAATAGTAAAACTAGTATCATGGAAGTTGGCTCGAGATGCCATTCTCTTGGAAATGTTATTCGGATATGGAATAAACTTATTTTTAAGTTACAAACAAATCAATAAATGATAATGAAAACAAGTTGCAAGAAAGTAAACAGAAGATTGTGGTAGTTATATTCTAATGTGTAAAGGTAAACTAAACAGAAGTGAACAGATATCAAACAAGTAAACAAATGTGGATACTTAGTCATCTCATTCTCCAACCTTCTTTAGCTTACAGTGCAATATTAGCTTTCCTTGCTGTTCGAATTCCTAGGCCACCATGATTTTTTTGGTTCTGTAATTTCCCCCCACACCACAAGATGCAGCTTCCTTTTAGAAAGATCCGGAGCCCGTTAACTTAAGACTTAAGAGTTGTCGAATGAAGTCGTCCTAGTTAAATATGATTCTTGAAAACCCACTTCTTACTTCCCTCCATTGGTCTCAAGATTGATTATGCGTGTCCATTTAATTACTGAGCTGGTTATTAAACTTAATCTGAATTCATTTAGAGAATCACAGCACATCTTGATCTACAGTTCATGCTTATACTATATAGTAAATCATATACTTTGTCTAGTTTTTGGTCGTTGGTTGATTGGTTCCAGCACTTGAATTTTGATTTAGCTAAACTTTTACAGCATGCTGGTTGTTGCTACTTCGGGCACTGGTTTTATCCTGGGGAGTGGTAGTTCCATTGATTATCTTGGCCTTTGCTGCACATGTGCTGGCACAATGATGGTTGCAGCTTCAGCTAACTCATTAAACCAGGTATGCTGTCCAATCAGCACTGCTGCTATTCAAAATTGGAGTCTGCGGTATACTCTTCTATTCAGTGGTAGTTGCATCATCTTGTCTATTTATTTAACTTCCATTGGATGTTTAGCCTCAAACATACAACAAAATGCTGACGAAAGGGCAGCCTTGATCATCCAACAATAAGTGTCATTTATATGCAATAAATTTTATGGCCGAACTGAAGTTTATGTGTGTGAAACTGCATAAGAAATTTGTTAGAGTTGGACAACTATGTTTTAGGTTATAATCATGTAAAGTTTATTGTAGTGGTGTCATAAGTAACATCCTTACCACTGCTCTTAAGTTTCTATATGTACTCATTTACTTGAAGTAAAATTGTGATACCGATGGCTCTCGACCACTATTTTTTAATCTTAATCTCAAGAAGATATTTTTACCCATTTGAACCTGAGGCGGTAGATGTTGAGAGTTGTTGGCTCCACATTATTTGTTCAAGTAAACGATTGCTTTCTTTTATAATCATCATTTTAGGTTGTTAACACATTATATGTGAATATTCCTGAAAATATGTTGCATCTCGTTCTTGGATGAAATGTGCAAAAGAACTGCTAAATTTCATGGTATTGAATTTATAATTTCGTAAGTTGAATAATCTCGAGCTACTGATCAATTATGCTTTCTATTTTTGTTTTGCCTCTTACCTGCAAATGTACAATGTACCAACTACCAACTCATATGATTATATGAACATTGATTGGATGGTTACTTTCATAAACTTGCTGGTAAAGAAGGATCGTGGAGTAAGTAGCACTGGTTTCATGTATGTTATCAGGTCCAGATTTTTGTGCCTGGGCCTTACGGCTGAAGGATGAAATTCCAAAACCTCTGGTTTCTTCACTACATATAACCCAATAATCATATGGTCTAGGAAAGATGTCTCTGTTCCCAAAATTAAGAGATCTCTGGAGTTGACCCAAACTTATTTATTCAAAATCTGTATCTCTATTGGTTGCGCTGCTATGGTCGTTAAGCAAGTAACGCTAAAGGGAAATTCAATTTACACAAGCATTATTTTTAAAAGTGAAAGTGTGATGGTTGATTGATGTGACTGGTTACTGCTTTATCCTACTTCAGGTTGATTTATTCTTTCTTTTCACCTGTTTTCTCAAACATATAGTCCAATGCTTCGTGCAGGTGTTTGAGGTGAAAAATGATGCCAAGATGATGAGGACCAGAAACAGGCCTCTACCTTCTGGCCGTATGACCATAACTCATGCAGCAACCTGGGCATCTTCGATCGGCATAGCTGGCACTGCAGTGCTGGCATGCGAGGTAGTTATGGTCTCCTGAATTTTTCTGATCAAGTCTACTTGCTCTATCACTTAGCCGTACATATCCACTATGGAAGATTTTACTGGTATAGGAACTAATGTTCAATCTTTATGACAAGGTATTTGCAGACTAATATGCTTGCGGCCGGCCTTGCAGCTTCCAATCTTTTTCTTTATGCTTTTGTGTATACTCCGCTAAAGCAGATTCATCCCGTGAATACCTGGGTGGGAGCTATTGTTGGTGCGATTCCCCCTCTCCTTGGGTAACTCTTCTTTCATTCAGTAACTTGGGCACATTTATTTTCTCTCTCATGGAGAATCTTTTCTGTAGAGTTTCTTCATGAGTGTCTGTCCGCACCAGATGTTCACTTGCAGGAGCTTTAATTACATTATCATGTGTGTATATTTCCAATTGTGTGACTGGTGGAGTGTGGATATAGTTTTGGGCAACCATTGTTATAACTTTGACCACCGGTTTGTTGAATTTCAGCTTTTCTTATATTTTGCATTCATGTCCAGAACCTTTAAAATTTGCAGCAGGAAGATTTTTCATCTATAAACAAAATAAGTGAAAGGTTTCTCTGTTTGGCTAGAATATTTGCTGCTTTGTCTTCTGGTACCATGTCTGTAGGGATTCATCTATATAATACTCATATACCATATGACAAGAACCTAATTAGATTTTGCATGACACTCTTGCATTGTTCTGAAATTGTGCTGGCTGTTGGACCTCGACTGATTCTAAACCCAACTCTAAAGTTGGACTATCATAAGTAATTTTATTGAGGTTTTCCTCAAATGTACGATCATGGTTCTATTTATGGGGCCTTTCTGACAGTGATGTTTTTCAATTTTACAAGGTGGGCTGCAGCTTCTGGCCAGGTTTCACTTAATGCAATGTTACTCCCTGCTGCTCTATATTTTTGGCAATTGCCTCATTTTATGGCCCTTGCATACTTATGCCGTAAAGATTATGCAGATGGAGGGTATGTGGTCTTGCCATTCTCTTGTTGTGTGTGTGTGTGTGAGAGAGAGAGAGATAACCATATACAAGTATTGATGATGAGGGAGTTGGAATTGGATTCACACTTTCACACATCCTGCAGAATAGAATCTGGGCTCTTTCCATCTGTCTGGCCACTGTGCATGGATCTTTATTTCTAATTATGACAAACTTATTTTTATTTGTAACAAACATATTGTCATACTTGGATTAGTTTGGGGATAGGAGATGATATGTTGCTACATTAAACTCAAGTTGGTATTTAAATGGAAGCAAACTGTAAAAGTTCCAAAAGTCCGACTCATAGTAATAGTATATCCATTTTCCTGCTTATTTCTGTATATATCTTTCTTCTAAGCCCTTCATCTCTCATTTCCATAACAGGTACAGGATGTTATCTCTTGGTGATACTTCTGGTCGCAGAACAGCCTTGGTTGCTTCAAGGAATTGTCTTTATCTACTTCCATTGGGTTACTTGGCTTATGACTGTGAGTTTCTATGCATCAATATGGGGCTATATATAGTTGTTTCTCTGTGATGTGGTGGATAACCTCTGTTAGTTTATCTAAAACAAAAAAAGATGAGGAAAGTTGTGACTTACATGGGGTCTTTGTATTTATTAGTAATTGTTGTTGATATTCAGTCACGTCGTTACATTTCAATACAGCATTTCTAGGTAGTAACCACACCGAGAGAAACTGTATTTATTGAATAGCTTATAATACCAGACTGTTGTTCTCTGCAGGGGGTATAACTTCCAGTTGGTTCTGTGCAGAGTCAACACTCCTGGCTCTTGCAATCAGCTCCACTGCTGCTTCATTTTACCTAAACCGTACTACACAAAGTGCCCGGAGAATGTTCCATGCTAGCCTTCTCTATCTTCCTGTATTTATGGGTGGTCTTTTAATTCACCGTATATCTGATAATGAGCAATCTTTGACCATGGATAGCACAGATCTGTTTCTTCATCTGACATCCTCAGATACGAAGCCCAGTGAGAGTCCTAGTCGAGAAAAGAGAAAGCCACGACCACCTGTAGCATATGCCTCAGCTGCACCATTTCCTTTCTTGCCAGCTCCTTCGTACGTTGGCTACTAATTCATTTGTCCTTTTTTGTACATTGGAGGAAAAAGAGATGGAAGATCACCCGATGAGATGGTTACTTGCCAATGCATATATGTTTACTTAGACTAAAAGAATCTTATTCTTTGCAGAAACTCGTCTATAATTTGGATCACAATAGGTGAGTTTGTTTTTGGTGGCAAAATTTTGACAACTCTGTATTGGTATTATAGTTGCTAAGCATGTATTCGAAATAAGATGTTTCCCTTGGATTAACACTAATGTCGGTTTCTGTATTTATACATTTTAACTTCCATAGGAAAAAAAAGAAAAAAAAAAAAAACAGTTTTGTACCCTTAGAATAAATCATTTAAGTAAGATGGGCGTTGAAGTGCTGCATTGCGGCCCGGGAATATTGATGCAGTGTGTTTTGCTTTTAATTTCAATTTTTTTGTGTAAGTTGCTCCACTCTCGCTATGCTACTAAAGTTGAATTAACAGTTTATCGAATTCAAAACTCAAAATTTCAAATTCAAATAAAATATTAAAATTCTTCTGATTCTTTGAAAAATTGGCAAGCGTATGGGTATTTCGATTATTCATGGACTACTCTGCTGATAAATTGGCCCTACAAACCAACATATTTACCTTCATGTGCACTTTATCCCCACTCATGTGTGTACGACCTGACCTTTTGGACTGGTGAAATTATTCATGGACTGCGATGGTGATAAGCAGGCCCCACAAACCAACATATTTACTCTCATGTGTACTTTGTCCTCATTCTTGCGTGTACATAAGCTTCTCACTGAGTCACTCATTTAAGATTGTTCTAAAACAAGTATGCTTAACTCTGAAGTTCTAATATATTGACTTTTTTTTTTTAAATTATGAATAATATTCTCAGTTTCTTTAAGTTTCCAAACTTTGGGGAGTTACATTCACTACCCTTAAATTTCGCAACGTACATCATGCCTTGTCCGAACCAACCAGCCGCACTCCTTGTGGGCTAGGGGTTGACTGGACTCTGATATAATTTGTAATGACCCCGACAACTAATTGATCGAGATCCAACAATTTGGACTGGTATGGTTACTCAAAATGTGGACCACACATATAAGTATAACCATGGTATCATATTGTCCTGCGTGGGATATAATCCACATGAATTTGATTTTGAAATCACTTAAAATGCATCATACCATTTGAGAGTGTGTCTTATATACCATTTATCCCGCTTAACTGGTGAGATGATAAAAAAATATCTATTTTGTAGGTGATAATAGGAGATATGATTATTTAATGGGGTGCATGATATTACAACCTGGGAGTGTGTGTCTTCTTATATCCTCTACCCCCACTCCCTCTTAAGCGATGTAGGATGCGATGTACTAAATTCTATCTCTTAAATTACTAGACGTCCTTGCCGAGCCTCTGTATGGGGCTAGTGATGTCCTGGGACCAATCATCCGCACTCCTTGCAGATTTTGGGGATACTCCCATTGTAATACTATTGTAACGACTGAACTACTAATTGATTCATATCCGACCATTTCGACTGGCATGAGCATGGCTACACGCATAATGTTGATATGGTATTGTATGTTTGAATATGAAGGCTGCATGAATTCTATCTTGAAATTATTAAAATAGCAATGAATTTATATGTAATTTATTACTAAAATATATATGAGGATTGTTTTTGTACATTCTTGATACTAACAAGATGCGAAGATTCCAATTACAGGACACTGTCACAGCACCGAAGGAAAATACTCCTCCAGAGAAAGTGTTCTGTTTTTCGTTTTCATTTATTTAAAAGTGTTACAATTTTCATTTATGGAAATTAGTTAAATAATAAAACTCCCTACCTTTCACTTTTATTATAATATGTCATTCAATTAATCTGTAATAATCAGGGAACCACTTGTACTTTATACTTTTTCTTAAAATTGGTGTAAATTTAAATTGTAACAATTTAATTGGAAAATTTGTTAGCAAATGGCCAAATGTATACGAGCATAAAAGATGCAAGTTGGGTATGGTTTGTCAGGAAATGCATGTCAGCATTGTAATACTATATTCAGCAGTCGGACTTTTTGACCGATCATGGACGTGGTGGCTGGATCTGTCTGCTCTGCACCGTACTTTTCTACATCTTAATAAGTACAAACATACAGCTAACTCTTCCCAACTAATTGCTGGTTTGCCCTTCTTTCTTTAATTTATTATTATGAGACGTGCCATGCCGTATATGTCTGATCTGTTGCTCTCTTTATCCAACCTTATTTCTTAAATCGGAAACCACTTCAAAGGTGCAAATTTAACTTGAAGTAGGATTAGGAGTTGGGACACTTCAAGATTTAATTCTATCAAGCATACATCCCATAGAAGATGGACTTCAAGGCCATGTTAATTCGTTCAATATATAAACGCTTATAGAATAGCTCCTCTCTTCAGTTAGTTATAACTCATCTCTTCATACTTAATTGTTTACAGTCTCAAAGACGTAATTCATATAATCTCTTTCTTCTTGATATCTAGGTTCATTAAACTCAGACTTTCGACTTTGAGAATTTTACCACTAGACATCGGTGAATTATATATACATATAAATTTACTTCCGAATCCAATGTTACAATTTGTATTACCTTTATACGCAGAGTATTATCGTGAGTGCTTTGACTGTGGGTCCTCTCTTGATTTTCAGGTACTAGGTTATGCAGGTATGTTCTTGATTTTCAGGTACTAAGTGAAACAGTTCTTTCAGATGTGATTTTATCCTTTTTATTTGTCATTATCCTTCCTATGTCCTGGGACAAGGTCCCATTTCGACTTTTGCTCAACAAAATAAGTGATGCGCTCAAATTAATCACTTTAAAAAATAGTGATTAAAGTAGTTGATGTAGCATTATAAGCTTAAATTACGGAAACGTTCTCTTGATAAACTAATCATCAATTGCAAAGTTATGGAGTACAGATGAACAAGTTTGTGGAAAGAAATTGATCAAAATGGTTTTTTTTACTTATTTTACTAATATAAAAGCAAACACCTAGATAAATTTAGCACGATTAATGGAAAGTATGAATACAATAGTTAAGCTCGGGATAAATATTCATAGGGGAACGTACGCACCACCTACTTATAGTGATTCACACATTGTCACACGCTATTAATGTCCTACGAAAAAATTAAGGGCTTAACTTTTCATTTTTTGAGTATTTAAGACTAGCGAAATTATTCGATTGTCATTGTCAGATGAATAATTCTTAACCTATAACGATTTGAAGACTTGAACTAGCAAGCCTATCAATTTGTCGTATACGAAGATTTTGAACTGGATTAACATGTGTAAATCAAATCCATACCAACGAACCGTAACATAAATCAACCCTTACTTCACTACTGCATTCATACATGAATCAACTACTTAAGGACATGGTAAAAGCATGAAAATCCATTGTCACGTTGTGAATAAACATAAGATTGATAGAAAGCAATAATTAGATCATAAACAATTACAAAAAATCAAATTACAAGAATAATACTCCCTCCGTCCCGACATTATAGTTCACTTTCTTTTCGGCGCATTTCTTAAGAAAACCAATTGTTTATTGTTTGTTATTGGAGAGATAAATGATAAAGAATGGAGAAAGTATGAGAGATAAGAAAGAGATAGATGATAAAGAATGAAAAAAGTATGAAAGATAATGGAGTTAGTGGGTGTATTTTTTTTTTTTTTTGCTATTTTTGGAACCGGACTAGATTAACGAGACAACCATAAAAGGAATACTAGACTAGATTAGCGGGACGGAGAGAGTATGAAATAAAGATTGTGTCTCTAACCTTCGAATATGAATTTGTGGATCAATCACACGATTACAAGCCAGCCAATAGCTAAATCCCCAAGAGTACAAGAGAAAACCTAGGGTTTTTAGCCAAAAATTAGGTTCGGAATGAGTTATGAATGATTAAATAGAAGAAGAAAAATGTATATATAAAGTCTTCCGAATCGATAACAATTGACAATTTAGGAAATCGGGCCGCGGCTCCAAAATTTCCACTATTGAGCGTTAAGTAAGTTACGGGCCTTGGTATTAGGAAAGTGGTCGCGACCGACTGTGAATTAGCCAAAACTCCGATTTTTTTCAGGATTCGAACTCGTGGCCTCCAAATGCCACTCAAATGTATTCAAATGGTGTATTGACCCTTAAAATACTCGTATAGGAATACGACCCTCCGGGATTCACATTGAAATTGTACAAGCACAAAATCATCGTTCTTCCTCACGATTTTCACCTAAAAACATGAGAATCACAACAACCTGAAACATCGAAAACATGAAAAAGTACAAAAAAAATAATATTATCTCTGTATTGTAAATGTATATGGTAGTATTATATAATAGGTTGGAGTATTGTGATGTTAGCGGTTGGTTAGCTAGTTAGTTTTTTATAGACATAAATTTAAATATACTAGTTTATTGATCCTTACCGTTTGCTTTATTTGTCACAAAATAAGGTAAAATGGAAGATTGAATATTATTTAAAGGTGAAATAATAAATTAATTTTCTCATTTCTGGTTGACTAAGTCTCCTGAGAGACTGTCTCTAGATAATCTATCTAGAGGCGGATTTATATTGTCAAAAAAATAATCGATGTTATTAATCAAACACTCATGTTCTCAACATTGGTGTTTTTCATATTACACAAAGACTTATTTCGTTAACAACATAGATGTTTTGATTAATAACATGAATGATTTTATTGATAACTAATGTGCACTCAGAGATTTCGTTTTTCGTTGTACAACCTGTAATCCCTAAATACAATTAAGATTAAATTTATAAGTCGGAAGTCATCAAATCCACAGTTTATAGCGGAAAGTTGTCTCGGGATGTCGTTCTCCACGGACACTTAGCATAGGAACAAGCAAATAACGTTTATAAATTGTAAAATAAACATATTGATCACAGACAGATTAATTAAATCACAATAAACCCTAATTGTTTTGTTGTATTTGATGGTGTGAAGCGTAAGGATCCCCGACTTCCTCTGCTATGCTACTCCCAACTACTTAGAATCAAACAACGTACTAGCCGTCTACATGCAGCAAAGAAACATGCAAAAAAGATTAAGTCGTAGTTAATCCAGACACCTTCACTTACCAACAATGTGTTGTGTCACTCAACACAATATCTCGTCACGTTTTCAGTCAAATCATACAGGATAATGTATAATCCGTTACCAAGTCGTAGTCAGTAAGGATTTCCCACATAAAAAGTCGGACGAATAAAGAACAAGCACGAATTACATTTTAAAACTAATTCATTAATATATCACGGTATAGAAAGAATAGTAAAAGCAGAGTTACGGTGGTTTGCCTTTACAAAAGAAAGTTAGCTACTCATAGTATTCTAGAACAGAAATAGAAAACTAGGAAGAAAAGGAAGAAGAAGCTTAGTCTCTGATGTCTTCTTGCTGTTGACTTCTAGGGTTTCCTCCTTCTGGGTGCCTGACGGCCAGTGGTTTTGGGGTTTCACTTCCCCGAGGACTGGTTCTCTCTCAGGAGAGCTGCTTTGTGAGCGGTGTAGAATTATGAGACCCCTGAGGTCTTATTTATAGCGTGGAAATCGAGCTCTGGCCGCCATTCTTCAATAAGGAAGGTTTAGGAAGGCGGACTCTAGCCTGACAGGCCAGGGGAAACAGCCCAGAATAAAACAGAAGCTTGACTGCGGTCGCCTGTGGACCGCAGTGGGGCCTTCTGCGGTCCCCTGTGGACCGCCATCTGCGATGTTTGCAGCTTCGAATCTGTTTTCTTCGTTCTTCAATTTCGAATTTTGTAACTTCGTTTCCTCGAAAAGTGGTCTTCTACAAAGTTGTTGTATCTTCAATTATCTTCGCATTGGTTGGTCGCATGACATATTTTGACTCCTCGAACTCCTTGCAATGGTCAATCCGGCATATTTGTTTCTGCGTCTCGATTTGGTACAATTATGCCGTTTTGGTGCCTTAAATCGTGTAATATCTCAAAAACACGATCATGGCCTACAGAAAATACACAAAGTTGGTCACATCAATAACATATGACGTATCTAGATTAATTATCTAGAGACCGTCTCTTAAAGGACTTTGTTTTTCTAGTTAACTTCCATTCCCCAAATGAAACATAGATTTGTTCTGAGATGTAAAGAGTACCGAAATTTTCAATTTTTCACTCAATGCCAATTTTTATAATTCTTATTAATTCTTCATCTAAATAATATAATATAATATTTCAAATTTTCTTATTTTGTTGGAGAAAATCTTCTAGACCAATTCTACATAACTTATCTTAAGACGAAAATATATTATTAATAAAATAGGAAATTGCATATAAGGACCACTTTGTGGGTTGGGCTTGCACAAAAGGACCACTCAAAAAAAGTATTGCAAAAAAGACCATTCTATTTTCTGTGCCCTAATTCCTTTCCTGTTTTTTCCAAAATACCCTTATTCCTTTCTTATTCCTCCAGCATCCTTTCTTCCTCCAGCATCCTTTCTTCCTCATCTCTCTTTGCTATTTTCACCTATTTTCTTCTCGTTTTCGACATGGATTAGTACGGACTTGCTTTTTATTTTCTCTCGCTTTCTCCTCCACGCTTTCTTCCTCCAGCACCCTTTCTTCCTCATCTCTCTTTGCTATTTTCACCTATTTTCTTCTCGTTTTCGACATGGATTTCATGGTTTGATTATTTTCGTGTTTTTGTTTTTGTACATTATTTTCGTGTTTTTGTTTTTTAGAATTTTTCCCTTTTATGTTGTGTTGTGGAACCTGAAACTAACTTTAATGAACATGAAACTAACTTTAATGAACCTGAAACTAACTTTATGAGATCCTGAAACTAACTTTAATGAATAAGAACCTAACTTCTGAGTTTCTGAAACTAATACTTATGTTGTATTTTGTTCTGAAACTAACATTGTTGGCCTAGAAACTAACATTAATGAACAAAAAACTAACTTCTGAGTTTCTGAAACTAACTTTAATGAACCTGAAACTAACTTTTTGAGTTACTGAAACTAATACTAATGATGCTGAAACTAACAGAAAAGATTCTTGAAACTAACATTGTTTACATTCTTTTATGTGTTTTTGTTTTTTAGAATTTTTCATTTTGTGTTGTGTGATGGAACCTGAAACTAACTTTCTAAGTTCCCGAAACTAACTTTAATGAACATGAAACTAACTTTTGAGTTCCTGAAACTAACTTTAATGAACATGAAACTAACTTTTAACTTCTAAAACTAACATTAATGAACATGAAACTAACTTCTGAGTTCCTGAAACTAGCTTAATAAACCTGAAACTAACTTTTAGTGAACCTGAAACTAACATTAATGAACATGAAACTAACTTCTGAGTTCCTGAAACTAGCTTAATGACCCTGAAACCAGGTTTTGTGGTTCTGAAACCAGATTTTGTGGTTCTGAAACTAACATAAAAGATCTTGAAACTAATATAAAGGCACCTGAAACTAACTTCAGTGCACCTGAAACTAATATAAAGGCACCTGAAACTAACTTCAGTGCACCTGAAACTAATATAAAGGCACCTGAATCTAACTTCTGAGTTCCTGAAACTAGCTTAATGAACCTGAAACTAACTTTTAGTGAACCTGAAACTAACATTAATGAACATGAAACTAACTTCTGAGTTCCTGAAACTAGCTAGAATAGACTTGAAACTAAGCTTAATGACCCTGAAACTAACTTTAGTGGGCCTGAAACTAACGTTGTAGGCCCGACAACCGCTTAATTAGGGTTTAGCGCTTAGGACGGGTCCAGGAGGGTCCCTGGACCCGTCCTAAACCCTAATTAAGACCGTAGCTTCCGGAGGGTGTTTTCAAATTCAGTTGATTTAGGGGTTCACCATTCCCCTTAGGGTTTTAGAATTTACGGTGAAACTAACTGAAACCAGCAAAAGTTGCTGTGAAACTAACTGAAACGAGCAAAAGTGGCTGTGAAACTAACTGAAACCAGCAAAAGTAGCTGTGAAACTAATTGAAACCAGCAAAAGTAGCTGTGAAACTAACTGAAACGAGCAAAAGTGGTTGTGAAACTAACTGAAACCAGCAAAAGTTGCTGTGAAATTAATTGAAACCAGCAAAAGTAGCTGTGAAACTAACTGAAACCAGCAAACGTTGATGTGAAACTAACTGAAATGAGCAAAAGTGGCTGTGAAACTAACTGAAACCAGCAAAAGTTGCTGTGAAACTAATTGAAACCAGCAAAAGTAGCTGTGAAACTAACTGAAACAACAAAAGTAGCTGTGAAACTAACTGAAACCAGCAAAAGTTGCTGTGAAACTAACTAAAACCGGCAAAAGTTGCTGTGAAACTAACTGAAACCAACAAAAGTTGCTCTGAAACTAACTGAAATCAGCAAAAGTTGTTGTGAAACTAGCTGTGAAACTAACTGAAACCAGCAAAAGTAGCTGTGAATTTAATTTCATAGGGCATTGTCATAACATGCCACTGGCAATATAGACGGGACACGAAGGAGCATTTCATTCATAAAATAGAAAAGTGAAAGGTGCCACATAACAGGGATCTCATCACCGAATATGACGTCTTCTTCCACCGGACAATCGGTAATGGCGGTTTCCAATTCCAGCGTCCTCGTCCTCCTCCGACGGTGCAACGGCAGTGTTGAAGCTCTCGAAATCGAAATCCATGGTGGAAAAATGAGAGGACGATTTGGTAAAGAAGAAGAAGAGTAAAGTTGTTGTTTGGTGAAGAAGAAGAAGAAGCAGATCTGAGATGGTGAGGATGATTAGTAAGGGAGCAGAGGAAGGGGAAGATGTAGGTGAAAGTGAGGAGTATTTTCGTCCGATCACAGTTGTTTTAAATTAGAATGGCCTGTTTCAGCGAATGGGTTTTTTTTGCAATGGTTTTGCTATAGTGATTTATTTTGGTAATTCTCCCTTAATAAAAACATCTATGGTGTTAACAAAAACATTTTTTGTTTATGCCAAAATAGCAATATTGTTAACAATAGTAGATGTTTTTTACTATAATATGAATGCTTTTCTTAACAAGATATATCTATATGTGTATATAAATAAGTTATTTAGAAACGGTTTCTTGATAACTTATGCAGAGACGAGCCTATCTTGTTAATAAAATCATTTATCAATCAAAATCAAAATATATACTATCACACTAAACATTTGTAATTTGTCATATTAAAACACATAATTAGCTGACAACATAATGTCCTGGTTAATTGTTTCAAGATGTAGCATCGCCAGACACTTTTATTCATATATTAAGTGTATTAAATTAAAAAATGTTTTCCACACCTGCTACAAAGTATGATTGCCCACACACAGTGTCTTCTACTCCCATAACTCAATAAATACACCCTCACACACATGACTGCTACACTACTATACTTTACTAGTCCTCTCCCATTTTTATTTGAACAACTTTTTGTTGCTCTCACTTTCTATCAAATTTCCCAAGTCCTCACTTTCAAAACTCCAATGGCAGTTCAGTTGTTGGGTTACCAAGTTGCTGATCTCTGCCTTGGAAAGCCGCCGCTCCGCTCCCTCTCCTCCTCCGCCACGGTGGCCCAAGCCCTCTCCGCCCTCAAATCCGTGGACGATACCTCTATCAGCATCTGGAATTGCGACCATCTCTCATCCAACAAAGACTGCTTATGTATTGGGAAGCTGTCTATGGTGGATATCACAACTTTTCTCTGCAAAAAAGACAACTTAACTTCTCCCACTCTGGCATTCAACTCTCCGCTCTCTGTTTTGCTGTCAAAATCTAAGCCCCTTGTCACCCAAGTTGAACCCACTTTCAGGTATAGTAGTAGCAGTATCATTTATTTCTTTCACATGCTCTGTTTCTGTTCTGTTTTTGTATGCTCTGTTTCTACTCTGTTTTTTCGATTAATTCAGAAATGCTCTGTTTTTATAAAATCTGAATGCTCTATTTTCAGATCAATACTGAAATATTATTTGAATGTGAATTTGTAGCTTACTTGAGGCGATACATCTGATGCTCCAAGGTGCTCAAAACTTGGTGGTTCCTATAAAAAGCTGCAAGAGAAAACAGCTACAAAAATCAATCTGCACAACAACTAATCACAAAGGCCAAGAATTCTGCTGGCTAACGCAAGAAGATGTTGTTAAGTTCCTCCTGAGCTCGATTGGGCTATTCTCACCGATTCCCACACTTTCAATCGACTCACTTGGGATCATTAGCCAGGAATTCTTGTCAATTAACTACGATTCCCCTGCTTCATTAGCAATCAACGACATTTCTCTATCGGCGGCTAATCAAACTTCGGTGGCAGTAACCGATGAAGAAGGGGCGCTAATAGGAGAGATTTCTCCGATTGCACTTGCGTTCTGTGATGAGATGGCAGCAGCTGCAATTACTACCCTCTCAGCTGGTGACCTTATGGCCTACATTGACTCTGCGGACCCACCCGAGGAAATTATGAGGATTGTGAAATCAAGGTTGAAGGAGAGAAATCTCCGGGGGTTATTGGAAGAGTTAGAGATTAATTACGAGGAGATTCCGTCTCCCACAAGGTGCGGTCGTCATAGTAGATCAGGTAGTTATTCGGCACGTATGATGAGAAGGGCCGAGGCCATCGTTTGTTATCCTGGGAGTTCTTTAGTGGCCGTTATGATTCAAGCGATCACACACCGTGTGAATTACGTTTGGGTAATTGATGAAGACGACTGCAATGTGGTGGGGATTGTTACTTTTGCCAACATTTTGCAAGTTTTTCACCAAAATTTGGAACCTGTCATCTAATAACAACTTCTCACTGTCTGATACCTATATTGTGTATGAGAGTCGGTCACATCTCTAGTAAGTACTTTTAAATGCCCTTATGGCACGGGGTGACACGAAATGTTATGTGAATCATTCTTGAAGGTTGAGTGATGGATTGGTTGAGGCAGGTGGGAGAACTTGTAAATTTGAGTATGTAATAAGTTTTGATTAGAAGTAGTAATACTTCAACGTCATGACAGCTGAGATTCTGCTTTTGGAAGATGTCTAATGGTTGGCCTTTTAGTTTATAAATTGAGTAAGAAAAGTGTTGCTTTTGGAAGTTTGCCCTTTTGCGGTTCTTGTATATTGTAATGATCAAATCATATGCATGAAAGTGGTTTGATAACGATTAGTTTGTTGTTTCCTAAATGGCCCAGTCTTCAATTTGATTAATGTTTAAAGTTACTTTGCTTGTGGCCATAAAATTGTTTCATATAATAGTAGTAGTACTCGATCGTATATACCATATATAGGAAGATATTTGCATGTGACAGAAAGGATCCTATCATGTTAGTTTTAAATTCGTATCTTCAACGATTCACACTTATTTGGAAACACTGTACAGAGACACTAGGATTGACTGAAATAAGTCAAATAACCAAGACACACCGGCATACTTGAACCGGAAAAAGACAAAAAAAGAAAAAAGGGTTGCGGAAGAAAACAAAGTACTAGCAGTCTCGCACAGATCAGAACCGTGGCCACGAAACTCTTAAGTTCGATCATCCACTATAGCTTTTAAAAGGCTAGATTGGTTCAAACCCGGACCATTGGGCTCAAGAATTTGACATGATCGATATCGAGCCCGGTCAAGTTTTGAACCGATGCTTACCTCTAGCTGAGGATCTGAGGTATTGGTTTGGATCTTGGCTTCATATGCCGTGTTAAATCAGATTTCATATGTTGAATTTTTTTTGAGTGAATTTAACATGTTGTCTCTTGGTCGTACGAATGTGCCCATTGCCTCCCACTTTGTGTTAAGTATCACTTTCCCACGATTGATACTGAAATTGAGAAAATTAAGAAGGTGCCTTATTCTAGTGATATAAGTTAAGTCATGTACCTTATGGTTTTAGTTCTAGACCCGAACTTGCTTATTCTATGAGTTGCTTAAGTAAATACTCCATCCATTTCAGAGAAAGTGTTACATTTTGACTTTTGGGTCATTTGTCTTGAGTTTGTGCAAATTACTATAGCGATAATAGTAAATAATTTAATAAAATCATATAATAAAATTTAATTACCAAATTTTCATTATATAATTTTAATAATTTATTTATTAATATCGTTTAAAGTAAATTATTAAACCGAAAACGATTAATATATAATAAAATGTAACAATTTTTCGAAATGGAGGGATTATATGTCAAATCCTGGTATGCCTTTGGAAAGTCATGCAGTGGCTTATGAGATATTTGATTTTATCTGAGAAGTTGACTTGACTTTCTCCAAGTGTTTTGAAGGTGAAAAAATTGTTGGCTATGTTGATTCCAATTATGCAAATGATAGGGATAATGGTAAAATCTACTGTGTTTACCTTTTGTGGTTCATGCATAAGTTGGATATCCCAGTTACTATCGGCTGTTGCCTTGTTTACTATGAATATGAGTATTTAGTCTAACTGAATATTTCAGAGTAGGTATGTGGTTAAAAGGTCTTGTATCTAAAATTGATTTTTCTTAAATAAAATGTAGTTGTGTTTTCTGATAGTCAATATGCAATTCATCTTTGTAAGAACCCTGTGTTTTATGATAGAACTAAACATATCAATGTTAGGTTCCATTTCATTCGTGATATTGTTGAAAAGGGTATTATTAAGTTGGCTGAAATTGCATCACAGTTTAGTTCTGATGATATGGGAACTAAGGGTGCTTGCTTTGCCAGTTGACAAACTCTTGCGTTGTTTAAATAATTTCGAACTTTGATCTTATATGATTATGTCTTGTCTTGCATTGTTTGCCCCGTTTGTGCTTTGCATTGCTTGCTCCGTGTGTGCGGTGTCCAGGTTAACAAGAGTATGCATTGTGTGTACTCAAACTTCCACTTGTATATTCTTTCATGAACGTGCATGTGGATAGGCTATGATGAGTTCTCGGTTCCTACGTCCTTCGTGCACTATCTTGTGCCAAATGTGGATTTGTTGTGATGTTGGCCCCATGTGTTGATTGGCCCAACATTTCTTTCTGCCCCAAGCCCATGAATTACACCCAAAGCCCAAAACCAAAACCTTAGTGTGTATTAATAGCTTTTGTATGTTCCTTCTTTCTCCTCCTCTTCTACCATCTTTGGGGGCTTGGCTGGTAGTTTTTAAGGTGCACAACGTTGGATATTAAAATCGATCGAGATACATTTCTACTTCTCGAAATTCTCAGCTTGACGAATTACTCGTAGCTAGTTCGAGAATTAGACTGTTACCCGGTTACAACGAGACTGAGTTGGAGTTGAGGGGAATCAAAATGATTTGGGTGAGTCATGAAATGAAAACAGAAAAGTGTGCAAATGGATAAACACAGGCAGCATTGAAGTACGAGAAAACAACACTCCAATCCTTATCCAAACATTACTCAACCTCGTGTCCATGACTCAATCTGATCAGACAAATGTGTTAATTTACCTCATTACCACTCCATACTATATATATATACATCTTCTTGTCCAAGCCCAAATTTCCCATTTTCAGTTTTTAGTGAACAAAAACAGTGAATCAGATTTCATTTTAGATACAGGAAACGAAAAGGAAAGATGTTGGCTATATTTCACAAGGCGTTTGCTCATCCACCTGAAGAGCTGAAAAGCCCTGCTTCTCAGAGAACAGGTTCAAAGAGCGTTCCCAAGAGTCCTGAAGAAACGCTCAAGGAGTTCCTTTCTGCTCATCCAGCTAACGCTTTTTCTATGAACTTTGGTGATGCTGCTGTTCTTGCTTATGTTCGTCCTGATAACGACTCCTTTCTTAATCGAACCCAAAGGTACTTTTGCACCTCTTCATCTTTGATCTTGTTACTTTATTCATCGCTCCTATAGTCATGTATGTTCATTCTTGAACAAAGTTTCCAACTTTATACTGTTTTGCTACAGAGTTACTCTTTTGATCTGTGATTCTTACTGGAATTTTGAGTTGCAGTTTAAAAATAGTGATTTAACAAATTTAAACATGTTTGTAAAAGGAATCTAGCTATCCAAGCATCAGGGTATATAACTAAATAGGGCACTCTCAATTCGCTTAAATGATACTCCTCCGAGATATTCATACATCCGGTTTGTGTGTGTGAAAAGTTAAAATTAAATTATAGTAATAATAACATATTAAAAATGTGAGAAAAAATGTTTAATTTGGATATAAAGTTGAGAACGTATATTACTCTCTCCGATTTTATTTATAAGACGTTTTGGCTTTTCTTCCATTTAGTTTTTATAAGACGTTTTGGACTTGATTAAAAGCAAGCTCATTTATTTCTTCTTGGGGAGTACACAATTACCCTTCCATTTCATATATGCACATAATCCAAGTTGATGTACTGTGGAAAAGTTAATCTAGTAGTAGTATAAATTAATTGTGGTTTAAGTGAGTAAACCAAGATATTGTTGAAGATCAGATTATTTCTTAATTTCTGTGTAAATGCTAGAACGTCTTATAAAATAAATTGGAGGGAGTATTTGTTTGGTGTGGGTAGCTTCCTGTTTTGTTTTTAATGTATGAAGTTCTGCGGGACGGTTAAAAATGACAAATGTATGAAGTTATGCGTGGCGGAGGGAGTAGTAGTGCATTTTTTGTGATTCCAAAACTAAATCAGTAAATATGAAGACGTAGTCCCTGGTAACCGCTCTGACGTTTCGGCTTTTTGGGGGCTCTTGCAAGCTACTACATCCAGCCAGCATTGAAGTCATTGTTCAGTTTGTTACTTGTACTATGGAGAAATTCAGTAAAACTTAATAGTGGTATGGGATCAAGCTAACTAAATACTGTTCGAATAATGAAAAAAAGTTAAAAGAATTGTGTTTTGAGTTGAAGACTGGATAGTTGGGGGAGTATTTCATAGGGTGTCTGTAAGTAGCGAATTAATGAGTGTCGAAATTTACTGATCATGTTAATGTTTCTTAGCCCTTGTTTATAGAGATTATAGAATAAACAGTTGATTGAGATGGTATTTTGGTTATCGGTTTTCTTGTAGGTTGTTCTGTGCGTATGATGGCATTTACTGTGTCTTTCTGGGCACTTTGAACAATCTGTGTGCGCAAATAAGGCAGTATGGTTTGTCAAGAAATGCAAATGAGGCTATGCTTGTGATTGAGGCTTACAGGACGTTGCGTGACCGTGGTCCTTATCCGGCTGACCAAGTTATTAAAGATCTTGAGGGGAGTTTTGCTTTTGTTGTCTATGACAGCAAGGATGGAACCGTTTTCACTGCATTGGTATGCAACCTTTTATTCTTGAGCTCCCTTGAATCGATTCACTGAATTTTTAAATGATGTTGGGAACCAGCATTTGTTACTCTTTGGGTACGAAGGGGTAACCCCTAGGGTCACGTAATAGTTTGTAAACAATGCGATAATGCAAGCTAGGTAAACCGCACTAGTAAAACTGGTCTAGATGAGCATCTATCTTGATACACAGGAACATAAGAGTGTTAATAGCATTATTGTTTCAGCTACTAGATTTTTATTTTGCATTGCATTGACAAGTATAATTCATTCAGGGATCTGATGGTGGTGTGAAGTTATACTGGGGTATTGCTGCGGATGGTTCGGTGGTTATATCCGATGACCTACAAGTGATTAAAGCTGGCTGTGCCAAATCCTTTGCTCCATTTCCAGCAGGTAACATAATGATACTGAAATCAATTCAGCATTGTAGCAGACGAAGTTAGAACCATTTAATGTAATTAAAATTTGGTGTTGCAGGATGCATATTCCACAGTGAATCAGGACTAATGAGCTTCGAGCATCCGATGAATAAGCTGAGGGCAATGCCAAGAGTTGACAGTGAAGGAGCAATGTGTGGGGCTAACTTCAAGGTTGATCTGTATTCAAGAGTTAACAGCATCCCACGAGTTGGAAGTGAAACCAATTGGATAGACTGGAGTTTACACCAGTAAGTAGCAGCCTGAGACGAATCCGTAACAAACAACCAGTAGCCTTGAAGAGTAATCATCCGTAATAAACAACCCGTAGCCTTTTCCTGGCCAAGCAAGTGTGTAGGTTTTCAGAGCAAAGTTTGTAATGAGGAACGAGTCTATGAACGGACGAGAGTTGTTATGAAATGATACTTGTACCTTTTTCTGTGTGCTCTTAACCAGTTGCTTTTGATTCAAATACTTGGCATCTATTGACAATTTTGTATTTCTTGAACTTAAGGTGCTTATGATTCATGGTACCAAGTATGAGATCTCGATCAATTATCGCAAGTTAAAAACCATGTGCAACCGAGTAAAACTATCTCCCCTATAGAGGTAAGCTATTATAAATTGTTATTGATGGTCAACTTTGGAGCTCAGAGTGGACTAGTCATGTCCAAAACATAATGTTGATACTATCAAACAATTAAGTTTTGATGACAATAAAGGATAAACATGCCAAGTGACATGCCTACTCCAACAGTCCAACATATGAAAGTTTCTTCTTAATCTTGGATGCATTGATAAACATCTTCTTTGAACGGAACGCTGCAAAGCGAATTTGGGGTGGGGGCACCCGCACCTTTTAGCTCCACCTCCGAGCACTTGGGTGTTATTCAAAGAAAGTGTGTTTTAATAATACTCCATCCGTTCGTAGAAATTCATATTTCAGTAAACTTCTAAGAAATCGGGACGGATGGAGCATTTGAAAGGGAATGGTTCTTTCTTTTTCAGCAAACTTGTAAGAATCCTCTCTTCATATTTGTGAGCTAGTTAGTTTAGTTTGATGTCTATTAAGGAAAGGTAAGGTTGGTGTTATGAGAACACTGGATAATGAAGAAAGTTGGAAGACTGGTGTTACTGTGTTACTGGAACACAGGATTGTGTTGTGTTTGGTGCTGACAAGATGTGATGACGTGTCTTAATCTGATTGGCTTTGGTAATCTGAAGAGGGAAAATTTGTTACTTGCGTAACTAACTTGCAAAAATCGGTTCTCATCAAATTGGAAGCGGTTATTGACGGATTGGAGTATATAAGCATCTTGTAATTGTCTTAGCTCATAATCATTGTTGTAATTCACTTTCTTGTAGAACAATTCTTAGATTTTATTAGAAGGCAGTTAGGAAGAAAATAGAGTAGCTTGAGAAGCTTGAAATTCATGTTGATTCATCCTTGTAATCTGTTCTTTGTTGATGATAGTGAAAGTCTGGTAATCTCTGTGGATGTAGGTGAAAACCGAACCACGTTAATCGTTGTGTTGATTGTTCGATTGTTGCCCGTTGTTCGATTGCTTAGTTTAGAGTTCGTAGAGGGGTTGGGGAAAATTTCGTTGATTTGCATAGGTTAATCTTTGCAATATTTGATGTGGCTTATTCTGTTGGGTGGGATCTTCCCTGGAAGGTGCTTACTTTTTACAGCCATGAATGTACTTATTTTCTCTAACCCGTGAAAATGTGTTTGCAAGTGCGTTTTATGATTCCGATAGGACTTTATGGACTCTCCATAAGAGACTCGATGCAAACTCATATCAAGCGAAAACAAAACAAAAAATTGTAATTGTGAATGTTTTGGGGTTGTTTCGAATAGTTTCAGAAGTTCAGGGATTGTTTTGTTATTTTCTGAAGTTGTTTTTTGTTTAAGTGGCGGAAAAGCGTGTTTTCTGAGTTAGTAGTTATGCGATTTTGTGCCATCCGTTGGATTGAAGAATTGGTGTTATGATCGGATGGTTCACCTTCTTGGGCCGTTATTCATCACCTTCATTGATATAAAAAAGCGGAAGAACTTTGTTGAGTAGTTTTGATCAATTCCTAGTATCGATTCGGTGTTTCGTTTCTGTGATTGAGAGCGGTTATTTGAGCTGTTGTTGTGAGTTTTGTATAGTGAATTCAGGTTGTAATTCATTTCAATTCTCTGTAACTAGCTTGTAGTTGAGATACTCAAAGAGCAATAAAATCATCGATTCTCCGTGGATGTAGATTGAAGCAATTCAATTGAACCACGTAAAATTCTTTGTGTTCTTTGTGTGTGTTTGCGTATTGGTGATTGATTGTTAGTTGATCGGTTGTGCGTTTTTGATTGAATACTTAACAAGTGGCGCCGTCTGTGGAAAACTCGGAGGTGATCGGAGGAGTATTCGATTGTTTCATCGCCGTGTGAAAATCAACTATGGGTTATGCGAAGTTTGATATCGACAAGTTTGTTGGTACGAATGATTTTGCACTATGGCAGGTCAAGATGGAGTCGATTCTGTTACAGCAAGGTGTAGAGAAGGCACTTTTGCCTCAAAGTGAACTTCCGGCGACTTTTACCGATTTGGAGTACAAAACTTTGTCATTGAAAGCCGAAATGCGATCCTCGAGTCTAGGAGATGAGCAACTACGAAGTTGCCAAGGAGAAAACATTTCGGCGGTTTGGGAGAAGCTTGATTCGTTGTATCAGACACGATCATTGGCTAGAAGATTATATATGAAATCTCAACTGTACTCTTATAAGATGAATGAAGATCGGAGCATTCTTGAGCAGCTTGCTTCATTCAACAAAACCTTGAATGATCTGGATAATATTGAAGAAACTCCACTGCCTGATGAAGACAAGGCTATAATTCTACTAAACTCTCTTCCTAAGTCATATGAGAGTATTAGAGATGCTATAGCATTTACAGGTCAAAAGAAACTGACATTGGAAGAAGTTCAATGCCTGATAAGGCAAAAGGAAATGCAAAGAAGTCAAGCAAATGGTGGAAGTGCATCTGGTGAGGGTCTAATGATTAGGAGCAATTTCCACAAGTCAAAGCCTCAACAACAGTTTCAGAAAAATAAATTCAACAAGGATGTGAGGAATAGAGCCCCTGCTTCTGCTGCAAATGTGAATAGAGAGACAAGAATTTGTCATCACTGCAAGAAACAAGGCCATCTTAAGAATAATTGTTTCTTGTTAAAGAAACAGAAGCTCAACAATCAAGGAAACAACTCTATACATGAATATACAAGCAATGCAGTGTTTGATGGAGAGGTACTGAATATCACTGATGAACAAGCTAGTGATGAGTGGATTCTGGACTCTGGATGTTCTTTCCACATTTGTCCATACAAGGAATGGTTCTCAAGGTTAGATGCCAGCTATGGAGGCACTGTAATGCTGGGAAATGACATGATTTGCAGCATACAAGGAACATGTGACATTAAACTGCAGATGAGTGATAATTCTGTGAAGCTACTCACAGATGTCAGGTATATACCCGAACTCAGAAGAAATTTAATTTCTCTTGGCACTTTAGAGAGCAAAGGTTTCAAGTTTAGCTCTGAAAATGGCATGCTTACAGTGTTCAATAAAAATGCATCTGCTGTCATGAGTGGTGTTAGGAGAAATAAACTCTACTACATGAAGTGTAAAGTGATCACAGGTGATGTACATGTAACTAGTGTGGATGACACTGAATTGTGGCATAAGAGAATGGCTCATGTTAGTGAGAAAGGTCTGCTTGAATTACATAAGAAACAAGTTTTTGACACGATAAAGTTGATAAACTTAAGCCACATGAACAATGCATTCTGAGTAAAGCTAAGAGACAACCTTTTCCAACTGGTAGCCATACAAGTGAAGCACCCCTAGATTATATTCATTCAGATCTATGGGGACCTGCTACAGTACAAACAAATGGTGGTGGCAGATATTTCATGTCTCTTATAGATGACTACACTAGGAGAGTGTGGGTATATGTGTTGAAACACAAAAGTGATGCATTCTCTAAGTTTAAGGAGTGGTGTGCAGAAGTTGAGAATGAGAAGAATCTTAAAGTCAAAATATTGAGGACTGATAATGGCTTAGAGTTTCTATCAAGAGATTTCAACAATTTACTGGTGAGAAAGGCATAAAGAGGCACAGAACCACACCAGGCGCACCATAACAAAATGGCCTTGTTGAAAGAATGAATAGAACACTATTGGAAAGAACAAGGTGTATAATGTTTCAGTCTGGTGTACCAAAATCATTTTGGGGAGAAGCTGTTTCCACAGTATGTTATCTAGTTAATAAAACCCCTTCATCAGCTATTCAAATGAAAACACGGATGAAAGTGGTATGGTGGTTTAAAGGATTACTCACACCTGAGAGTGTTTGGTTGCCTGGCATATGTGCATGTCAGACAGGATAAGCTTGACCCCAGGGCACTGAAATGCATCTTTATTGGCTATCCTAAAGGTGTGAAAGGGTACAAGCTGTGGTGTATTGAGAAGAAGTCTCAGAAAGTTATAATTAGCAGAGATGTAATGTTTGAGGAGTTTGTGTTTCCTTACAAGAATAAAAATCAACATCTCACTACTGATATGCATAGCTTCAAGGACTCTGAGATTGAGGTGGAGCTCATGAGAATTAATGAGCAAACAAGGGAAAATCATGAAGTTGTTAGTGACTATCATATACCACAAGACTTCAGTGGTACAGAATTGCCAGTAAACTCAACTAGTAATGATTCAACTCAGAATTCACCTGTGAGAGTTAGCACATCTCTGAGATCACCTGTTATGAACAATGCACCACAGAGCCCAAACAACACAGCCAGTGCATCTGCAACACAGCATCAAGCAACTGAAGTTTCTCAACCTGTAGAGGTAAAAAGAAACTACTCAAGAAGGAAGGTAGTTCATGTGGTCACTGATGAAATAAGAAATTTTCAGTTGACCAGAGATAGAGAGAAGAGACAATACAAGACAACAAATATGTATGGTTTCAGTAACATGGTAGCTTTCTCTCTAAGCACATGTCATGACATTGAATATCAAGAGCCTCAAGATTTTAAAGAAGCTAGTACATGTGCTCAGAAGCAAGAATGGTTAATTGCTATGCAGGAAGAGTTACTATCTCTTGAGAAGAACAAGACTTGGGAATTAGTTAATAAACCATTGACAAGAGAATAGTGAGCTGTAAATGGATATATAAGAGGAAAATTGAGGTTAATACCACAGAACAAGTGAGATATAAGGCCAGATTGGTGGCTAGAGGCTTCACTCAGAAAGAGGGTGTAGATTACAATGATATATTCTCACCAGTGGTCAAACATACCTCAATAAAGCTGTTACTGAGTATAGTAACTCAATTTGATTTGGAGCTACAACAATTAGATGTTAAACACTTTTACGCATGGTGATCTTGAAGAAACCATTTATATGGCTCGACTGAGGATTTATTCTACACGAGAATGAAGATAAGGTGTACTGCTTGAAGAAATCACTATATGGACTTAAACAAAGTCCTGCAAAAGTCTGAAAATTCGGTGATTATATGGAAGAAATTGGTTTTATAAAATCAATGTTTGGCGGTATGTTTATCTAAAGAAAGAGGAATCTCATGTCATTACATATCTACTCTTGTATGTAGATGACATGTTGATTACCGACAGATGTTGAAGAGTTCTGACGGTAAAAAGCAGTGAGCAATAGATTTGAAATGAAAGATTTGGGAAATGCAAGAAGAATTCTTGGTATGGATATCCTCAGAGATAGAAAAACTGGTACACTTAAGTTGAATCAAGGTGATTACTTAAAAGAAGGTTTTGCAGAGGTTTCATATGCATGAATGCAAATCAAGTAGCATTCCTTTAGCTCAGCATTTCAGGCTCTCCTTTGGAAAATAGCCTAAACACTGAAAGGTGGAGCATATGAGTAAAATCCCTTATGCAAATGCTATTGGAAGTATAATGTATGCAATGGTATGCAGCAGGCCAGATGTTGCTTATGCAATTAGTGTTACCAGTAGATATATGTTCAATCCTGGAGAATACCATTGGGATGCAGTAAAGTGTATATTGAGATATCCTAAGGGATCTCTAGACATTGGAATCAAGTTCTGCAGAGATAAGAAGTGGTTTACATATCCTATACTGGGCTATGTTGATGCAGATTATGCTGCCAATCTTGATAATAGAAGATCTCAGTCAGGTTATATCTTCTCATTGTATGGATCAGCTGTTAGTTGGAAATCAAATTTACAGAATGTGGTTGCTTTGTCAACAACTGAATCAGAATACATGGCCATTACTGAAGCTGTGAAAGAAGCACTATGGTTGAAAGGTATTATAAATGAGTTTGGATTAAAACAAGGAGCTGTTACTATCTTGAGTGATAGTCAGAGTGCTATATATCTGTCAAAACATGAAATGTTTCATGAAAGGTCCAAGCACATTGATGTAAGGTTGCATTTTGTCAGAGATATCATAGAGAAAGATGAAGTAAAGATAGCAAAGGTCTCAACTGTTGTCAATGCAGCAGATATGATGACAAAGCCACTGATTCCAGCTAAATTCAATCATTGTTTAAGTTTAGTTGGGATTAGAAATGATTGAAGATCAAAGTACAGAGTACTGATGCCGCTGTCAGGTGATTAGATGGTGGTAAATAAGAGAAAATGAGATGTGTTGTTGCTTCTGAAGGTTATTCTCAACAAGGTGGAGATCTGTGAATGTTTTGGGGTTGTTTTGAATAGTTTCAGAAGTTCAGGGATTGTTTTGTTATTTTCTGAAGTTGTTTTTTGTTTAAGGCGGCAGAAGAAACGTGTTTTCTACGCGTTAGTAGTTATGCGATTTTGTGCCATCCGTTGGATTGAAGGCTGGCTGTTATGATCGGATGGTTCACCTTCTTGGGCGTTATTCATCATCTTCATTGATATAAAAGCAGGCGAAGAACTTTCTTTGAGTAGTTTTGATCAATTCCTAGTATCGATTTGAGTTTTCGTTTCTCTGTGATTGAGGCGGTTATTTGAAATTTGTTGTGAGTTTTGTATAGTGAATTCATTTGTAATTCATTTCAATTCTCTGTAACTAGATTGTAGTTGAGATACTCAAAGAGCAATAAAATCGTCGATTCTCCGTGGATGTAGATTGAAGCAATTCAATTGAACCACGTAAAATTCTTTGTGTTCTTTCACTACAAAAACACAGTGCATGGCGACGGATAGATCCGTCGCTCTGACAAATATCCGTCGCTCTGGCGACGGATAGAAAATCCGTCGCCCCCTGGAGCTGTGGTGACGGATAATAATCCGTCGTCCAATTCGCGACGGATTGGACGATGGATTATATGTTTGACCAATTTCTTTTTTTTTTTTTTTAATTCCGAAATATAACGACGGATAGATTCTATCCGTCGTCATATTTAGAGACAGATAGAATCTATCCGTCGTCATATTTAGCGACGGATAGAATCTATCCGTCGCTATATTTAGCGACGGATAGATTCTATCCGTCGCTAAATATTAATTGACTAGTAATGAATTTGAAATTCCGTCACTAATTCCGTCACTGTGAATTCCGTCACTATTTATTTCATATTAATCCCTATTTTTCGTAGTTCACCTATTTAATCAATATAATGTTCGATAATAAATCAATAATACGGAAAATGTTTCAATGAATAAAAAAGTAATATTCAGAGCTGGAGAAATTATCCAAACAAGTGTAAATATGAAAAAAAATCCGAACATACAGATACATAACTAGCTATCAGACGGGGGTGGGTGTGGGTGATGGCGGAACTGGGACATGAACTGCTCCATCTGTAACCGAAGGCGCTCGTTCTCCTCCCTTTGTTCTCTGGCGTGTCGCTCCATCGCGTCCCTTTGTTGCTCCATCTCTTGAGTTAGCCGAGCAACCTGTTCGGACTCTGATTGCACCATTTCGAGACACAGTCACGTGTGTAAACCGGACGTCTGGATTCTTTGGGATGATGATGAGGAGCACCCGGACTAGCGGATGCAAACCGAGGCTCCTGAGTCCATATATTCGTCCTTTCTTGTCCGGTTTGTTGACCTCTAGGAAGATGTTGTCAACTTGTTCAGTTGACAACACATCACCCGTCTCGTCCTCCTGCCTCGCCACCTGAGCATCAACCTCAGCCTGAAATCGTAAATAGCAGATATCATGATCAGTTACTGTTTTTAAAAAGTAACTTGTAATAGTGTACAAATATGAACTTTAAGCAACATAAACATACCGCATGATAGGAGGCCGGCGATCGGTCCATACCCATATACTTGGCCTTCTTGAAGATGGCATACTTGGATGTCACCTCCCGTGCCACAGAATCAACCAGATCTAGTCAACAATTTATCATCTACAAGTAATAGAGCAGAGACTTCATATATACACGTAATGCTAGATTGCAAAACACATATATACGCACCGATTGATAATAATCGTGTGATGAGATCGCCTCCCAGGTGGTGAACGGCCCTTCTGCCGTGTCGGTAGGATGCCCGGTTACGCTGTTGGTCCAAGCAACGTCACGGACATCGATTCGGCCAAGATGGCATCCCAAATGGCCCACTCCATTGCATCAACTGTGGAGGATTGGGCCACCCGATCGAATGGCCTTCCACGTCAGACCATATCCTTATGCAGTTTGGATCCACAGTCTAAATGTAGCGCCCGGATCTGTGGGATCAACTCCGGGAATGAAGTACACTTTCTACATTCCCAATTTCATACAACATCCAAAGTCGATACATGTCCTAACAACATAACGGATATGGTGACTAACATATCACCCAAATAAAGTGGCTAACATACCACTCATATAGTGGCTAACATACCACTCACATTGTCCTAAAATTTACTAACCTGATGGTGACTAACATATCACCCAAATAAAGTGGCTAACATACCACTCACATATAGTGGCTAACATACCACTCACATTGTCCTAAAATTTACTAACACAATGGTGACTAACATATCACCCAAATAAAGTGGCTAACATACCACTCACATACGTTGGCTAACATACCACTCACATTGTCCTAAAATTTACTAACACAATGGTGACTAACATATCACCCAAATAAAGTGGCTAACATACCACTCACATACGGGCTAACATACCACTCATATTAAAAGCGATTATAATTACAAACAAATGAATGTTATATTTTAACTTACCCTCACTCATCAAGTACTCGGCCCTCATGCGCTCGAGATGTGGCTCAACACTCACCACCACCTTGGTGGCTCTCTCTGCTCAGGAAGATGTCACCTAGTTTGTTGTGCACCTCCGAGGCCATAAGTCATTGTCGATGTATAAGATACAAAGCGAATATATATTACTTTAGTACAACAATTTATACTTGTCGACTATCATTATCGTTATGTTTTACATATTTAAGAAGACTGTATAATACTTAATTGGCATGACCAATAGGGAAAATCAGCAAGCCGTCCCGTGACGTTGGGATGGTTTGGATCGAACCTGAGTAGGGACAATCGTGGTCGTCCTCCGACATGTGTCCGGCCGTTGGTAGAAACCACGGTGCTCTCTCTGCCGGGGTCTCAGAATCCGAGACCTGTCACGATCATCGAGCCCTCACATTGTCGACCACATCCCCGACCCACCACTATCATGCGGCCGGCTGCGTGGGGACGATAGGTGGACTGACCTCTGTCATGACATCTGCAAAAAATGTAATCTGATAAAAATGTGTTAGTACGAGTTATAATACATAAGATTATAATAACACATATAATTACTCAAATGTTATGAACTACTAACTATTTATAATACACATAATATACCGTTATCGCCGTCCTCTAAGCTACATATTGGTCCTCGTGCGGATCAAACAACTCATCATACGCTTCTATGGGATCTTCGCTTGTTTATCGACATCCTCTTGTTGATGCGAGTTGGTAATTGAGTCGTCTTTCTCAATGTACTCCACTTTCGGCGAAACACGAATAGGTACCCATGACTAACCATTCCCCTTATCACGTTTTACGCTTAGATAGGTACCATGACTAACCATTCCACCGACCCACCACTATCACGTATTGCTTGTTTACCGCCTTTGTTTCATTGCCAAGGACACTTTATCAACCCATCCTTAACAAGCGGATTTGAGATTGCAAATGCAATGAAACCTTCAACCCCTTTCGAAAACTCCATTGAACTACGCCATTGAGAAATGCGACAATACATCCATGACCGATCGGTATTCATTGAATAATTAGATAATAACCTGACACGTTTGAATTCATTAGATCGAGGTCTTTCATTTACGGTAATAAATCAATTTCACAATAATTCAATCAATTGCTATGTAATATAAGTTATATTAGTTTGATCGATTGTTAAGGCATTACATAATATAAGTTACATCAACTTCAAAATTTTACCATAATATTTGGTTTCATATATATATCAACTAATGATTACTAGCTATATCTGAGAGACAAAAGCGGATGAAACTCCTCATTCTCATGCACCCCCTCCTCATCACTTGTGGCGCTCCCTACCACGAACTTGCATTCCAATGATCTACATCCTCCTCCCAATACACCATGCACATGTTCCGACAGTAGAAAGGCACTCGATAGGCGGCCTCAAACCCGCCTCTCCCTCCACGAGGTATGCCATGGACGGTGCTTCCTCACGTGATGAATCCATACATGATACTCGGGCATGAATCAATAACGCAAGTGCTCGAATCATTGTAGGCGTCATAAATTGCTTGTTCTGCGGGTTTCAATGCGAGGACACTTTATCAACCCCAATTGCACAAACCGGACGTCCCATGGCAAGCGAGATGAAACTTTTAACCCTTCTACAAAACTCCTAGAAACTCGCCATTTACCGTGCGATCCTACATCCATGAGCGGTTGAATTCCATTGTATACTTTATTTTTAACTTTGAGGCGTTCCAATTGATTAGATCGTATTTAATTTATTAGATCGATTCCAATTTGGATAAGAAGATTGTAGAGGTTAATTGTTAATTATTATATGTTGCTTATAAATTAATTATTAATTAAGTGTTCGATATGTTACAAAATTGGGCATATAATTTAACCATTTCAACCTCTTAGTACATATATTATATACTTAACATACATATCAAATTAACTAATTACTCTATACATATCGAATTACTACATATATTCATATCAAATTACATACTTAACATACAAATTTATCAAATCAAAACTACATACTTCTATACTTAACAAACATATCAAATTAACTAAACTAACTATATATACTTAACACACAAATCAAACTAACTACATACATTCATACATACCAAACTTAACATACTACATACATTCATATCATTAATTAAACTAACTATCAAATTGAACAAATTACATATAATTGATCAAATTAACTAAACTAACTACTACATACTTATCATATATACATATAATTGCTCAAATTAATCAAAATAAACAAAATCCCCAAATTTTTAAAAACTAGGGTTTTAAAAAATCTTGATTAATCGGTAGAAATATGAAATTGATCGAAGAACCAAACTCCTTGTCACACGAGCTTCGATTAGGCACCAAGATTGGCCGGAATAACGGATGATTGGCCGGAAAACGGATTGAGGAGAAGAAGAAAATGAGGATGAAAGAATGAAGAAGATGAAGAAAATGAGGACATTCTGCCTCTCTGCCCGGAAATATGAAACTCTGGGCCGACGGACACGTATCCGTCGGCCCAGAGTTGTCGATCCGTCGCCATTTTGGGCGACGGATAGGTATCCGTCACCCAGTTTTTAAAAAAAATTATTTCTTTTTTTTTAATAAAAGTCAAACTTGGGCGACGGATAATTATTATCCGTCGCCCAATTTAGCGAAGGATAAGTTATCCGTCGCTTATTAGCGACGGATAACTATTATCCGTCGCTAAACGGGGCGACGGATAGATTCCGTCGCCCCAATTAGCGATCCGTCGTTAACCCCATAACGTCGTTTTTTTCTGATTTTCTTGTAGTGTTTGTGTGTGTTTGCGTATTGGTGATTGATTGTTAGTTGATCGGTTGTGCGTTTGTGATTGAATACTTAACAGTAATCATGAAGGAAATGGAGCGAGTGATTTTATTGATTCTAAGGATAATTTCACAGGCGAAACATTTTCCCAATGGTCTTCTAGAACGTTAGCAAAGTACAGGAATCAGAAATCTGCCATGGCCAACAAACATGATATCCTTGATTTAAGCCAAACCAACGAGCTTCTCACTCACTTCCCACACTTTACGGGCCTTTTCAACATCACTTGCTTCTTGTGACAACTGGTTCTCGAATGAAGACGAGTTCTTGTTCCAGCTCCAGTACACTCCTGACTTTGTCAAGCTTGGATCACTCACAACCTGCACCACACAATTACGATCAAATTAACATCCCTGTATAAGTTCGACCTTTTAGATGAAATGAAATTGATTTCGTTCAGTACATACCTGTGCGAGTCTTTTTCCAGCTTCTTCCTCTGAGACGAATCCCTTTGTGATGAACTTCTGGAATGGTGGGAAAAGAGCCCTGAAAAGAGGAATGTGCTCTCTGAAGAGCCCTGTCGTCGCGATACAGCCAGGGTACAGGAAGAGAATGTAATCCCGGTCTCCTCATGGTATCGTCGGTGGAACTCCTGCATTGTCAGCATGTTGCACACTTTGCTATCCTTGTACGCCTTTGCACCGTCAAAATCTCCACCATCGATCATGGCCGAGCTGTTTACTGCACTTAGACCTCCTTGCAGCCCTCTCATGTCCCCAAGATTTGCCTTTGGTGGTACATTTCCAGCCAATGTATTCGTGTTCCCTGAAATCAAAATACAATTGTTAAGAACTTGGATTACGGAATGTATTGTACAGTGCTACATATAATGCACATGATACAACATCTGATTATTTTGAACTATATATAAGTCCGTCGTAGATACCTGTAATGGAGCCAACAATGATGAGTCTCTTGGAAGGGTAATCAGACTTCTTCATGTCATCAAGCAACAATCTTGAGAGAAGGAAATGTCCCAAATGATTAATCCCAACACTAAGCTCGAATCCGTCAGCAGTAAACGAGGGCTCCCTGGCAGTTGGCTGATAAACAGCTGCATTGCAAACCAACACATCAAGAGGCCTTCCTGAACGCTTGAAGTTATCGACGAACTGCCTGACACTGTCGAGCGAAGCAAGGTCCAAATGCATGATGGTGTAATTTTCCTTATCCATCCTGACTGATTTCGCAGCCTTCTCAGTCTTCAGAAAGTCCCTGCAGGCCATGATGACATCCCATTTTCCGCTCTCGGCTAGAGACTTCGCGGCAGCCAGCCCCAACCCGGATGAGGCTCCGGTGACAATCACGGTTCCTTTTCTTAGAGTTTTCTTGCCTTGGACTGAGGCTGGGGTGTATGTTGGCGCTTCGGCAACTGCTTGAGCTCTCACAGTCAATACCTTTCTCGTCGAGAACTCTCTCTGTTGGAAATCAGAATGCTATGTATGAGTATGTATTTTCGTAATATAATTTCATTAAATATTTTCCGTGTCATTCAGAATAATTTTATTGTCAATGTAGGTTGAAAAGTCATGAAATGGGACTTTTTTAGCGGGGCTGAGAGAGTACTCCGTCGATCTACTTTCTTGCAAATAAAATGAACATATAAAAGGGAGGTGAGTGTGATGTAATGTAATGTAATGTACCTTAGTTTTGAGGGCAGAGGAGGTGAAGTCAGCTTTGACATGGTCCGAAAGTGAAACACCAAATAGGCTAGAGTCCTTGAAAGATATCTGCAGCATTTACAAAAGAAGATATCAATATTTGTTTATAGTATTAAGATATGTACTTAGGTAATTCATATTAAGTGAAAGAAAACAAGAATGTAGGAGAATTTGAGTGACCTCTTTGTGGTTGAAGAATGAAGAGGGGAGCAAAGCAGCAGATTGAAGAGCCATTGGGAATTTGTTTGAGAGAAAAAAAAAAACCTTACTTGAAGTTTAAAGATATTTGTAAGATTTGATTTCTTACAAAACTGAGTGTGAGTTGATGCTACTCTTCACTGATTGTGGAAGCACATAAATACTATTACAAATGTTGGCTGATATTTGACAAAAGGAGACAGCTCCTATTGGATTGGATATGAAATTATCTAGCAGATAAGATAATATTCTGTGGAGTGACATGCCACCTGGACTCAAGAAACCAATCAGAATTTGTGGCTAGGATTTCCTGTGATATTTTTGTAATAGTAGCAATTATTATGATGATCATGTTTTGTAACATGGTACATTCCCCGAAGTGTTATGGGCTTGGTATGGAAAATTTGGTAATAGGATAATGTCATCTTTGTTTCATTCTCCTAGTATTTTTTTTGGTTCTGCACTAGTTGTTCTTCAGTTCATTGCCACAAATTTACATTCTTTTTAAGGTTTATGATGTGTGGCTAAGGATTTACTGTCATTTATTTTGTGTTCTAGATCCAACCCTAGTCTCCAAGTCCCAGTTTTTCTGTTCTTCTGGTTTTAAAATGCATGTTAGTTAGATTTGCAAATGAAAAAACAGTAACTTCAGTAATAAAGATAAATCTGAGGAACGATGAAACCACAAGCGAAATTGTGAAAAACTAGACAAGTTAAATCATGTATAAGGCGTACGCAAGCTTGATTCGTTCCCTTTCAGCAAGGGCGTAGCAAGCTGTCTTGCGGTAGGCTTGAGTTGAGACTGTTTTAACTATGGATAAGGTCCTGATTATCGGCATCTGTTCATAAATCTTTGAACTTTGGTCTCCGCATTGCAAGACCTCTTCATCAATCTGCTCAATGCTCATAAGTCATAACACTAAGATATAACAAAACAAAGGAGGAAACCAATCTTCCAAGAAAAGACAGCAATAATGTAGGCAGTACTGAATGAAATGTACAGAAAGAACTAAAATGCAGTAAAAATATAACCCCCAGGCCCCAACCCCAGATTTATTTCAACACCTGGCTTGAAATTAGATATATCCGTGACTTGGGGATCTCAATGAGTTGGGTGTTATTTTTCATGCCTATATCCTAACATAACCATATGTAAGAACCGGATGCTGCACAAAACCATTTGGACCTTCATGGGTACGCGACTACACGGGTGGAATCGAACCCGGACCGTTTAGCAATTTAGGACTTATATAGGACCAGGACCTTCCTTTGATCCATATAAATTCTACTTAGTGTAACTTTTAGGGTAGGGCATGGGCCCGGCCCCAAGAAGTTGAGTGTATGTGTTTAAACATGTTATATTATAGTATCAAGGTATTGTAGGGTCTAGACCCTGTCAATGGAGAACACTATCCAGAACGACAAAAAAACGAAGATAGCATTAAGATCTAGGAGTTGGAGTACAATGACCAATAGAGTTGTTACTTCCACTAGTCGAGCCCTGCCGAGGGCTCGGATTGTTAAGGTTCGAGCTCGACTCGTTCGATAAGGTGTTCGAACCTAACTTGAGGTTCATTTAGTTATTGAGCCGAGTAAGGCTCCGCTCGTTGATCACAACTAGTCTCGATTAAAAATCATGTTAATCAGGATGAATGCTTCACAGGTCAGAAAATTGGAACTGGCAACTGAGCCAGCAGATCTGGCTGCAAGAGTTGAGGGTGTGTTAATTCGGTAATCCACAAGATTCTTGGTTAATTGTGACATGATTTGCGAATAAAGTACTAAAAGAGTAGTGCAAATGGAATGCTTAAATGGGTCAATATTAGAGCTTGATGAAAGATCCAGAAAATCGATCAACAGCAGGTCACATGAATACTGTTTTAATTCGCTGTTTGAAATGACGGGAAAAATGAACAGGAAACTGACTGCGAACACTGGTAATCACATAATCACGTTCAGGACCTGAGTACAATTAAAACTATGCGAAGCAATGAAGATGGATGGGTCTATACAACAGTAAGAAACCAACTTCCAGCTTTAAGTATACAATGAGGAAATTGAATTAACAAAGAATTTTGCTTGGAACCATGTTTTTAACTCTACACTTACCGATTTCTGAAAATGAAATCGGAACCGTTACTAACTCAATGTGTAAACACCTTTACTTTTTGTTTTCTTCTTCCCCCCTCCCCTCCTTTCACTCCTTAGAACTCTATAATTGCCCTCAGCAAGGCTCCTATGCGAGTCCAGAACCAATGGGCAACCAACAGAGAATAAAAAATAAAAATTAAAAAAAGAAAGAAAATAGAGAACCTCACTAGTATTACAATCTCACCGCGTATCTGTACAGATTTTGCCAAGTTTGTGGGGCCTTAAATTCGTACTGGCAACCCAAAGTTCAGGAAAGTCCTGATTTCTCCTTTGAGCCCAGCAGTCACGATAACCATACCCCAGGCGGATCTATTCTGGAAGCCATTTGAGAAATCCATGCTCACACGAGGACTATGGTTCTTAGTAGCTAACACAAACTTCTCCTCAGGCCATGTTACTGAAATTCGATCCAAAAGATAATTGTTTGCTGCATTACATAGAGTTCCATTAAGTGGGCTATTATTGCATCGAGATGCTAGTAGGGAGCTCTCACTTCCATCTGTCACTTCAACAGGCGTGGTAGGATGGTTGACTGTTAAAACATCCTCAAAATGATCAATTGGACCACTTTGCCCTCTAGAATGGCTGTTCTGAAGCTCGGGTGTGCCTGAAATGCAAGGCCAAGGGATTGCCGTGATACATCTTGACAGTGGAAAAATTCATACGAACGAGTCACGGTGACACCTTTAGCTCTGTTTGGTCGAGATTCACCTTCGTGTCTCCATACATAAACGTAAGAATCTTCACTGGCAGAGATTACATATTTGCTGTTGGAGGTCAGCGAGGCTGAAATTGGGCTGTTCGTGTTACGAAACCCTGTCAAATACAAAAATTTACAGCCTATAAGAATTGTCACAGATCTTTGGACCACGAACAATAACCAGTAGGTTCGATTGGCCGCACAAGGTGGCTGCTTCAGATTTCAGATATAGTGTTTATCAAAGGATTTGAAGACATAGAAGAGAGTTCTTGAACCCACCCACCATTATGTGTACTAGTTATTATTATGGCTCTGTCCTGTGGCTTCAACAGAAGAGTGCTATAAAACACACGACCTACCACTACTTTCGAGTCTTAAAATATTAGCCTCCAACAGATGATAACAAAGCATAATAGCCCTCAGCTTAACAGTGAAATTAACAAACTAATCATGTACAATTACTTCTACTTCCAGCTTAGCAAATAGAGTACACAAGATATCATTTCTTAATTTTAGGAGCAAAAAAATAGCCTGCACATTTTTAGAGGTTGATCTACCGTCCTTTGAACTTGTCATGTATTACTTGTGCTTTTGGTTAGCAAATAGGGTAAATAAGATACAATTTACAATTTATGCGCACCAAAAAGAACCTGCACTCAGTTAAATACCTTACTTTTCTACTTTGATCTACATACCTTTGAACTTGTGAACAAGATCAATACCATCCACGACTCGAACACGGGAGTCAGCTGATGTGATGAGCACTTCTGATGTACTTCCAGGTGCAAACTGTAAATTTGTAAAAATAAAAAGGGGGTAACTGTGAGAACAAGCAAATGTGCAACGAGAAAACCACAAGACTAGAACACAATGGTTTACCTGGAACCCTGTTATTTTCTTGTGAGGACTTTTCTTCTTCTTATTTTGCAAATTGATTTGGCTTTTCTGCAGCAGTTTATTATCTGGATATAAAAGATATTTATTAAATGATTTGCTCAAATACACAGGTTTATGCGTCTCTAGTTTATTATACTTTATAACTCATACCTGATGTGTTGTATAGTCTACAGCTGCCCTTGTATGAACCAACTAGTGCACCCTGTCAAGTATGAAACATATCATTTAATTTCAAAGTAAATAAAAAGCAACCAAATGCATGGGCTGTGATTCACCTTCGTGCATTGATAAAATAATTAAAGAAATAAAAGCAATGAATTGCAGCGATAGTATAATTTAGTGTCACCTGTCCATCTGGTGTATAGCAAGCTGCAGTGATCATTTCGTGCAAATCACTCCAGTCAACAACTTGACGATCAGGAATGCTCCAAATTCGCACCTTAGCATCTAGAGAACCACTGATGAAGTATCTATCGTCAACAGGATTAAACTGGATGCAGGTCACTGTGTCAGGGAACATATAAAAACAATTAAATTAACCACCTACTCAATCTATTCATTCGAGTAAAATCTTGTGACTGAAATCCAATAATACTGCATATAACGTGAAAATAGTACTAAAGCTTAAGCATCACTATGAACATGCACGGGACCACACTGGCAATAATTTCCATCTGATTGTCCTAGGCAAGTTGAAGGTACCAACATCAAGTTTTACAACATGACATCACCAACTATTCGCCTACACAAGCCCATGAAGTTTCATTTCTTTATAGCCATAAACAACCATAACCAATTATCCTAGCAGGAAATCACCCAAAAACTTTGTGCCAATACTCTGACAACCAAAATACTTCATAGAATAGAAGTCAACTATTTTATTTTTCTAGTGTCGCCAGCATGAGAATTCATGACCCCCAACAAAAGATCCACGGCCAATGTTGACTTTGTTCTCAAAGTACTGGGGAAGAGGAATTTTATAAATAAAGTAATACAAAATGCTTAAATTACCATAATCACTGTGTGAGAAGATCTTTAAACAAGCCTTGCTAGACAAATCCCACAGTCGCACTGTTTTGTCCATTGAAGATGACAGCAATAGCTGTAGAAGAAATAGTTGTAAGTAATACTGCAAATCCTTGATGTCACTAAAGAAATGACAACTAGAGATATAAAACAAAAAAAAGGCAAGGAAAAAAAAGGAGCGGACAGGCACATAAATAAGAGGACAAATTTGTCTGAAGAAAATACCAAATTTGGATAAGTCTAGACACACTGGGATAATATAAAGCAAGATTAGCATATATTTAGAAATATGGAAACCTTGAAGCATAAGATGAAATGCCTACACATAATAATATACTACCAATAACATTCCTCCACCGTTTCCTATGGAAACAAACAAAGAACAAGTTTTGCAATTCAAATTCCAACTGCTCTCTAAATGATGTCTATAGTTGTCCTAATTTAAGATCGCTTGACCCATATTACAAAGTCACTAGTACAGGAACTACCGTTAAGCACAACACCAAAGAATGGGTTTTCCAATATAACCTCCATCTGCTTCATTTAATGGATGTCTAGTGTTGTTCAAATTTATTCTCATTTTGTACATCTGATGAGTCAAAAAATAAGCTCAAGCTCTCCATTTAGGAAATTCGAATAGTAACTAAGAATATGGCAGGTAAGTTACAAAAGCTTCGTGAATTGATGTGCTACTAAGTACTTACTCAAAAAAACATTATTTGACTTCATTCAATCTGAATGAAGCTTCTTCTACCGAACATTAAATAAATGTATCAGGTAAAAAGCAACAAAACGGAGCAATTAGTACCCAATGTAAATGGGGATCATCATTCTAAACGTAGTACTACCTCCGTATTTATGATGTTCTAGCAAAATATATGATATTTTAGATACTCTTAGGCTTTAGCTACTTATTCCATTCCCTTAACTTTGAAGTGACATATTCTTTGACTTTTTAATGGTCGAAAAAATAAAACCCCTTAGTAAGTGTAAAATCTCCTAAAACATGAAATATTAAATAGACAGGGGGGTGCATGATTTTCAGTTACAATTCCTGAAAGCCAAGAAATGGGTTCAGTCATGGTTGCAAGTAAAATCTAAGTTGTTTATTAATACACCTATGTAATACAAAGGGGTGCCAACTGACCTGAGATTTGGACCAAGAGAGATCCAGGACATCATCTAAATGTCCCTGGAACGAACATATGGGTTTCTCTGAGAGAGCAAATACTGCCTCTGGGATCATAATCTGTTCAAGACTCACAGATTTCCTGCTAATAGATGTCCTACTTCTTCTCTTCTTCTCCAAATGTCCATCTAAATTTGGAGACATGGAAAAGGGTTCAGGTGATGATCCATTGGCTAGAAACAAAAGACTCATATTCCCGTCATCTGATTTGTCTAGGAAAAAATCTCCCTTCCTCTCTGATTCCACAACCTGCCAGACATGAATCACACAGTCCTCCCCAGCACTTGCCATATACCTACCATCCAAACTAAACTTAATAGTCCAAATTGATCCATTGTGAGCCTGGATCTCCTGGCTCTTATACAATGCAGTAAGCTCTTTAACAGACTTCCCATATTGTCTGACCCGAACTCTCTCTGGGCCATGAAAGGAAACATCCTGGCTATCATCCGTGGCCGAGCTCGATCTCCTCCCACCCTTCTCGGATGAAGTATCTCTATCGTCACTACTCCGTCTATCCTTGTTCCCCGTAACAGAACTTGCCACATTTTTAATACTCTTCAACCAACTCCCCCTTTTCTTATGCTTAGATCCACCCCCATGACTCCCATCCGTATTCGATTCCATACCTTCCCTATTTCCATCCTCAACATTCTGCCTCCTCATCAACTCCTGCACAATTGGTGACGTCCCAGCATAAATCTCAAACGAAAACTCCTCCATTGTCAACTGCCGCCCCGTCCCAACTTCCTTAATCTTTTCCCACATCCCATCTTCCCTGACCTCCTTCACCACAAACTCCTTCCCATTGTCCAAATTCTTTATCATACACATGGCATTTGCACCCTCATTCGTCTCCATACTCTCCCTCATCTCATCATTTCCCTCACCGCTAAAACTCCCACGACTAAGCATCGTCGAACAATCCGCTCTCGACCTCACCTTAGGTGGCTTATTCGGCGAACACGATTCATTCCCACTCCCAGATCTCTCCATCACATTACCAACATTATTATCAATCCGTGTAACGACACTTGCATTATCATCATTATTTACATCTACAATACCAAAATCCCCAACTTCCGATTTACTCCATTCGTCGCAATCCCCTTCAAACTTGGTTCCACCATTAAAACAAGTACCGACATTACCACAATTAACAGACTCACTAGTATCAATACTACTATTATTACAAGACGTGGACTCGACATTACTGTAATTCAACAGCGGTAGATTTTGACGGAGAAGCGACGGGTCCCGGTTGAGGCCCATCTGTCGTAGCAAGCGGAGTCGACGCTCCTCCACCGACGAAGGCTCAGAAACCCAAACTTGATAGCTGTCGGAAGGGAATTTGAGCAAAATGGAGTCAATCGAATCAGAATCTTCATCTTCTTCTAATTCGGGTTCGGAAGAAGTTGAAGATGAGCAAGAGGTATTGGAGGAAGAGAGTAGTCTATCGAGTGAATCATGGAAGCAACACACTTCTTCTTCTTCTTCTTCTTCTTCTTCTTCCTCTTCTTCTTCTTCTTCTTCGTCTTCTTCTTCACCGGCTCTGTTCATCATTCGCCGCCGATTGAACCCATCCGGCTTACAATGTCGGATCCATCAGGGCCCGGCCCGAATTAATTGGAAAAAAGAGAAAAAGGTAGTGTCTTTGAGGTGAATAACGGGTAAGGAACAGATAGAGGTATAGTGTGTGGGGAAATGGAGAGATCGGACAAGGTTGAAGTTCGGGGAAGTCAGATCCGATGATGAATTTCTAGAGAGAGAAAGAGAAGTGAGTCGATTCGATTGAGTCACTGTACATAGAATACAAGAAGAGAAAGAGGGAGTGTAGTAGTTCTCGTCGTGTAGTGGAGTGGTGGGGAGCTGTGAAGGTTTGGTTTGGTTTGTTTTGGTTTGGTTGGCCTGTGTGAAATGAATACAGTAATGGAGGGGTGAAAGTGAGAAATCAATCAAGTATTGGGTCGATTTGTACAACGCCTTTTGGAGAAATTAATGATGTCCAACTGAGACATGCTGGCCTCCCTGTGGGGTATAGCCGTATTAGTGTATAGTATAGGAGGGAGTTGGGGCTTTGATTGTGGTCATCATCATCATCATTCAGTTTTTTCTTGTTTTTAGAGGTTGCTTTCCTTGTTTCCAATTATTTTCTGTGCTGCTCCACCTCCCTCCTCACTTTAAAATGTCTCAAATATTACGGACTCTAAAAAAACTCAAACTCATCAAGTATCAAAATAAAATGACTTATGAAAGTTCAATCTTCTAGGAAACTCTTGAGAGTCCTACTATATGGCACTTTGGGCTCAAATTTGCAGATTGGGTCGTAGTTTTTTTATCCGTGGGTTTGGGCTTTCTAGTTACTAAACCAGATTCTTTTGTAGATCAGGTATAAATTCCGTTTTTCCTTTCTTTTTCACTTTTATTTTACTTCTTCAATTTTCCATTGTTGTTTGGTTTTCTCTGGTGTTTTCACTCCCGAAACCCTAAGTCTTCAGCTTTTGTTTGTTATTTACATGTATGTTGATTGGATTTGCATCTCTCGACTTTCTTTCACTTGGAATGGCATTGTCAAGGCTTCGGTGGGTGGAGGCGCAGCAGCAGGCGGATGAGTGGTGGCTGGTGGTGTGAGGCGGGGGACTGATAAATTTGGACGGATGGACTAATAAATTAAGACAAATGGACTGATAAATTTGCTCAAATTACATATCTTAACTGGTTTACCGAAGATCGGAGAATTATTGTACACTATATCGGATTTACAATTAGCTTCGTAGACCATATGATGGAAAATATTCTTTTGTATTGCGAGTGATACTTTTTTGGTTTATCAATCCACTTTGTCGGTTGCTTTGGAAATTGCTTCATTGTTACAGTCTTGTGTCTAGAGTTGAAAAAATTATCTTGAAAAGTTTGTGGTGGTTATTACTTAATAGTCTTCAAAATGTGGAGAGTGAGAGAACTTCGGTGGGCAATGATAGTTAATAAGCATAAGAAGTATTTGAGACACCTACCGAGAGGGTGGGGGTGAAAAATTGCTTAAATTGCTTTGTTTATCGCAAATGATACTTTTTTTTGGTTTATCAATCCACTTAGCATCTGCATTGGAAATTACTAGATTGCTTCATTGTTACAACTTAGCGTCTAGAGTAGAATAAATTATCTTGAAAATTTTGTTGTGGTTATTTAGTCATCGTGGTTATTAGTCATCAAAATGTAGGGAGTGAGAGGGTGGGGGTGGGGTAATGATAGTTAATAAGGATGAGAAGTATTTGAGACACCCACCAGAATGGAATGGTCCAAGAGTGGGGTGCTCAGATAGTTGAGGGAGAGCGTTTAGTTTGAGCAAAACTCAGGGTTTGGGAATAAGTTCTTATGTAGAATATGCAAATAAATCCTTATTAAATATGTGATCCATGTAATCTCCACTTATGTGATGGGTTGCTTCATGCTCATTTTGACAAGTTTCTAAAAAGGTGGAGTCCTTATTTCTAATTTCTTGTCCGGAAATGCTAACGGGAAGAATATCAACTGGGTAACGTGGCAGATTTTTTTGTGATAACAAGATAGGTAGGATATGGGTTTTCGTGACATAACAACTTTTCACATCGCTATGCTTGGTAAATGCATATGGAGGGTTCTTCATTTCGTGTTTTTTGATTAATCGGATCCTTAGACCTTTCCTATATTATGACACTCCTGTCGCCTCTAGAATTAACATTGTTTTTAAAAGAGTATTTTTGGAGCTATAGATTGCGCCTGCTTTTTAAACCTAAATTTATCGAATCGAATCGAATCGAATGGAATCGAATCGAATCGAATCGAATCGAATCAAATCAAACTAATCGAATCGAATCAAGAAATTATTGTAATAATAATAATAATTATATGATGGTATATATAATCACAATTAAAAAATATATTATTTTTGTCATCTTTCTCACATTCTTCCTACTTTTTTTCCGCTATTTTACATTTTTATTTATTATCAGATAACAAACTTTAAAACCAACCGCTATGGAAATTTTATACGACGCTCAAATGGAAGACACATATCAAATATACGTGATTGTTGCTACCTTCACTCGCATAATTTTATGCATGTAAACTTGAAATACCGCTTTGCAACATGATATCAATGTCCAAGTGGAGTGGATAATGATTTATCGAACCCGCAAGGAAAGAAACGATGAAACAGTGCAAGGAGATGACATTGAGAATTTGGCCTATTCCGCAATATAGAGCTTAGGAAGATAATATAGAGGAATAAATGCCATTTTTCAATATTTGTGATATATAATATTATTTTTATAAAGTTTGGTCCGATTTTTGGTTTGGTTTAACTTGTTTTGGAGTTTTTGAACATATAGGTTTTTTGTTAGTTCAAATTATAACTATACTCTTTATTTCATTGATCTACTAAAAGTCGTGTTAAAAAGAAAGAAAAAAAAAAGTTGAAAATAACTCAATTGAATAAATTTTCTTATTTTCCTCGTACAAAAGATCGGGTATGTAAATAAATGATAAAATAATATTAATAATAATAATAATATTATTATTATTATTATTATTATTATTAACAACAACAACAACAACAACAACAATAATAATAACAATAATATGAATTTAATGAATCGAATCGAATCAAGACGAGTAATGAAGACGAAATCGAATCGAATGAAGCTTTTGAAAAGTTAATGTTTTGTGAGGAGTACGGTGGAGGGTAGAGAAGGATAATTATATTCCTATAGTGATGGTCTTAAAAGGCAAATTAAATTTTTAAAAAATTATCATTACATTTTTTTAAATCTCTCTACATATTATGCCTTCTTACATTTTTGATCTCTACATACCTCACAGACCAACTTTTTGTTCATCCTTTTAAAACGCCTCAAAATCTAATGTAAATAATCTATAAGAATGTAGGGAGTATTAACACGTGTGTTTAGCATTAAACAATACATTGATCACCAGGTTCATTTTCGGTATTCATGTCCATTTTTACTTAATAACTTGGTATGTAACGATAGAGCACTGCGACAGCATAATTCGTATTAAAGGTGCAATTAGAATGTATTCCATGATAAATAAATTTCATGTTAATAAAATACTCCCTCAGAGAAAGTGTTACAATTTGGATCTGCACCAATTTTAAGAAAAAGTAGAAAGTATGTGGTCCTATTTTCGATTATTAGATATTAACCGAGCAAGATATCAGAATAAAAGTGAAAGATAAGTGAGTTTTGTTATTTAACTCATTTCCATAAATGGAAATTGAACACTTTTAAATAAACGTCGAAAATGGAAACAGAATAACTTTCTCCTGAAATGGAATGAAATAGATATGACTATTTTATGATAAAAGAATAAATATAAATTCTCCAAATGATCCTCCTCTTGTTTTTCTTTTTTCCTGAGATGAAGTGTGTTAATAGTTTGATGCACTCATCTTGTTGTTATTATATGTAGTACTTGTTGATGGATGTATTTAAAGTGAAAGCACATAATGTGAAACTAATTATAATGTCTAACGTGCTAATGATTTTATAGTAGCGACAGGCGGACCACGTGGATTGATTCTTAATTAACAGCCTGTTTGCTCAGATTAATGATCATCAACACTAACACCAAAACCAAAACATGATCTTTTTTTTTCCTTTCCTTCCAATATAATTTGATCTTAGACTTTTGAAAGTACAAAGAAACCGAGCAATCCACGCCATTCCACCTGGACCTCAAAAGTTTCAACACCTCAAAGTTGTTTACAGTAGCATTTAGAATTGATTTGACAATTTTTAATTACCACTTTACATTTTACTAAAACTTGCAATAATGATTTGAGAGTTGGACTGATGTTTTCAAATAGTATAAGTATAATGATTTAATCATTTATATTTTATGAGTAAATATTTTATGTTATTTTTTAATGCTTATGTATGTTATCGATGTTTTAAGTAAAAATCTTTAATTTTTTTTAGATATAACTAGTTTCTGGCCCGTCGAAATTCGACGGGTATTAAAGAAACATATATAAAAATGTCTCGAAACAACACATTTATTATTCAAAGATAATGTACAAAAAACATAGTATAAGAAAGTACTATATTATTCGAAATTCCAAACACATGTGTAATAAAGATATCAATTGAAACCAATCATTTCCTGTAAAATAACATGTAAAGAAGAGTTAACACAATGTGCTAATAGTAATCATTTATTGTAAACTATATAATCAAGTCTTCAAGGTTTATAAGGTAATAAATTTAAAATTACCTTATACTTTGTCGAAGACCTCTTTGTATACAACATATGTAGTCGTATCGTATAAGCCTGTAATTGGGTAGGACCTAGCCGAACCAGTTAAAATCTGACAAATTATTTATGTACGGGTACAGGCTACACCCGTCCAAAACTCGCCCTACCCAAAACCCAACCCGCTTTAAGACCCGATCCGGACCCAACCCGTACAGAACCCGACCCGTACCTAAATTTGACCCATGATCCGCCTAATCCGAATTGCACTCTAATCAAAAACGCTTTGCCAAAACATGTGGGGATTTATTTTCGTGAGATAATAGTTTTTCGCCTGGGGTAAGGGTGGGTTGACCCAAAACATGTGAAAAATTATTTTCGTGAGATAAAAAATTTCGCCCGGGTAAGGTGGGTGGGGTACCCTACCCCAACCCCCCACCCCGTCTGACCAAAAAAATAATTGTCGCGAAAACATGTGAGAAATTGTTTACGTGAGATAAAAAATTTCACTGGGTAGTGTTGGTATCGAACCCCCACCCGACCAAAAAAATATTCGCGAAAACATGTGCGAAATTGTTTCGTGAGGGGAAACATTCATTTTCGCCCAGGTAGGTTAGGGGATCCTCTCCAAAAAAAATGTGGACAACTATTTTCGTGTTTTAATTTTTTTTCAAAACTCCGGGTTGGGTTCGGGTTTTAGGTCTTCCTGACTTTAAAATTGAGGGTTGGGTACGGGTTTTAAAATTTTGGGTTAGGTGCGGGTACGTGTTATAAAACCCGCTAAAAATCATCGGGTCCACCCCACAAGTTTTGTAACGGGTCAAGTACGGGAATATGGAATTTTGTGTCATCCGATGGACTCATCATCATTCTAGGTATTAATACCTTTTTTCCCGCATTCAATCCAAATAACATATTTGCCTAAATTAACATGCTTCCCAAGATTTGTTACTATAACCTTGTTCTATTGCCAAGTTCGGAAGCCTAATCAATGTTACGCAACATTATGATCATGTAACCAACCTTAAGAACAATCGTGTGATTAGGGAGTTAAGAACAATTGATATTATTCAGAAACTCAACCGTGAAGACTCAGAGATACATTATCCACTCTACTCAAGCTATCAACGCTTAAATATTCAATACTCACCATGAATTTTGGAAATGACGTACTCATTAATCTCATCAACAATGTCATTTGTAGGTGCAAGAATGGCTCGATTAATGATGTAATTTGCATCTAGTGACGGATTGACCAAGTGCTCTAGCAATGATGGATTGATGGGTACGTAATGTCAACAATGGTATTTATAGGATCACCTACCTCCCTGATGAGTAGATCATTAGGTAATTTAATATCAACCTCACCGTCATTATTTTTACCGGCAACACCATCACTGACTTGTAAAATCCACTCCGCGAATTGCCTGGTCGGCAGGTGAATTTCCAGACTGTATGTGATGTAATTTAATGTTAATCAACTCTATAGTAAATAATTTAACAAATTCAAAGTATTGAAACAAAAAATTGACATGCAACCTCAGGTTTTTAGTTAATTTGAGGACTTCACATGTTGCCCATATTTTGGATGAGCAGATAGCTGCATTAACTATATCGTATTTGGTCCCGCCAGAAACCACAAGAAGAATAGACTGAAGTCTCCACAAAAAAACAACCACAAGGCCACCAAAAGGGTCATGAGGGCGATGCATAGCATCTTTCAAGCTCCGATCAACTGTCTCAAAGAAAATTTATTTGTCATAGGAGCCTCATCCCATATAATAAGCTTAGTAAGCTTTAATAACTCTGTAACATCAGAATTTGCATTGATCTTTGAGCATATTGAGTCCTCATTAGGATGAAGTGTTATGTTGAATCTCGAATGAGTGATCACCCTCGAAGTCGGTATGTAATACCACTCGATGCAACTGGGAGAACTATATCTCCTTTGGATTCCGAGCATAAAATTCTCCATATAAAAGTCTTCCAAGTCCTTCCATATCCAAAAAAGAACAACACTCAACCTTCACCCGAATTGACAGAAGATATTATCTTCAGATCATTGACGCTCCTCACCAATCGTGGATACAACGAATTGAACTCTTCGCTCTCAGCATCTTTATCGTTAGACGTCTCATCCACTATGAACTGGTTCGTAGCACCGTTTATGATGTCCTCTAAAGGTATGACAATTGTATTTTAGTCTTCGAAGATTTTCAATCTCCAATAAAGACAAATATTTAATCTGGTCATCCGTGAATTTCAGACATGTATATTGTAATACAAAATATGAATGTAATAAAGCATATATATTTAAGTATGTCTAATAAAATTATATTGAACCATAGTTGTTAGTACATGGACTGTTTTTCCTCTTGTGTTGGTTATTCAATAGGTCATCTGATAGGAATTCCAATGTCTTCAACCAAACATCTTTAGGAATTGACATGATGATGTGAGATAGAAACAACATTGTGAATAGATGACAGGGGAAGAAGCCTAGTAACTTGCGTCAATTATTCCACTATCGTACTCCCTGTCATCAAATAAGATCACCTAAGGAACCACATGCGGACTTGTATGGATAATAAATAACACCATTGACCGTTCTCATATCCTCATTGCAAGTCGCATCTCTTACATGATTCAACATGAATCTCATGTAGTACTGGTTCTCATTAATAATGCTCACATTATGTATATGCGCAACACTTTGTGCATTTGTCTTTCTGCGAGACCATATCTTCTCTCTTTCATTCCAACAATAATTTGTGGCAATTCATACAAAAGCTTTCGAGCTTCAGGATCGACTTTGTTCAGTTCGAACCAATGTAAGAATTTTGTCCGCTTTGCATATGGCTTCTCAAGTAATCGAGCATGTATTCACCATCTTTAATGTTCACACTTTGCTAACCCTCCAAGTGGAATGATAACCTCTCAATTGCAGGATTCTTGTAATGTATGGAAATTCAAATATTCTCCATATAACTTCACATGCAAAGCATACCGGCCGTCAACATGCCTCATGATTTCATCTGGATTGTTCTTGTCCACAAAACTAAGCCATACACTATCACTCTCCTTGGATATATACTTAAACAAATACTTCAAGGACAACCCCTGATTGTATAATTCTATGTTCATGTGCGCCGATACTTCAACATCAATTGATGATTATATGGGATTACATATCTAGACAAATTTGTAATAATGGAATAACTTAATAACAGGATACACATTGATATTAATTATCTGAAAATTCAAACAGCGAAAAAATGCGACTCAGTTAGATTAAACCTATTGTTAAGCACTTGGCCATTTTTTTCAACAGTTTCATATGTATCCCTTCTATTGTATATCTGGTACCCATTCTCATATGTCTACGTGTTCTCATTGTAACTCTTGGGAAAGAATTTCGTACATTTACCCTTCTCCATGCACGGAGCAAGACGTCAGATTCGACCACTCGCACTGCATCATGCGATTTGACACGACTTCATACAGTTCCAAATGTTTCTCTTTTTCTGGAAGCTCAGCACATATATAATCTTCAATATTATATTTAAGGAAGAACATATGGAGATGCCTATTAAATTACCATAGACTTCATGAGCTACTTGAATTATGAACATGTATAATTTTGATCACATTATTATATGATTTTTAAATTATTCAACTTGTACATTTAAGTGATTCAACTAATTATTCAACATGTATAATTTTTAATTACAAATACCAGCATAGTATACAATGTATAGAATATATACATGTGAGAGTAAATCTGACAGTAGCTTCGATTCCATAATATCCAAATTTGCGGTTGGAATGTCGAACAGGAATATGTTATTTGATATAACAAATTTGACTCGCTTCACTAAATTTAGATGGATGTTATTGTTATAAAACTGAGTTGATTGGCAAAGAGTGTTTAGTTTATCAACTCCTAATCTATTCCTTAGAATTGCTACTGTTTAATTGTTACTAATCAACATCCATTTTTTATCAGTTCAGAGGACATAGAATTATGAAAGAAAAAACAGAGCTTAGCTTCAAATTGGTCTGTCTATACTCAACAGAAGAATGAAGATTCATTTGAACTGAAGAAGTTCGAATTAAACTTCATATACTCCTTTGAATATTTTTATGGACTGCAATCTTTCATGTTTAGAATGTTATTCAAAAGCTTCAATATTGTCTTTACTATTGAAAATCTTAATACTAATGTGATGTACATATTAGAAAACAAATCCATGGAGATTTTATGCATCAGAACAACTAAATAACGCAATTAATGATTATGGAAGATAAATAAGGGAGCAACATTTAAGGAAATATATGAATGGGCCGGATTGCCCTTACTAATTGTTGTAGACATCAAGATGAACTGTGAACTGACGAAAACACCATCCACAAACTTTTATAGCCAATAAAAATTGAGTATTCTGCCACGTGGCATGACAAATGGACCGATAAGAAGCGTAGAAAACTAATTCGATTCATGGATATATAGATATATAAAAAAATTATTGTGGAATAATGTAGTACTTCCTACGTCCCGGGAATAGCTTCTCACTTTGACTTTTTTGCAGTTAAACTTTTCCAACTTTGACTAAGAATTAATCTTAAACCGCAAATGTAAAATGTTCAATTAAATTATATGATGAAAATTTAGCCCCTAAAGTTTCATTATATAAAAAAATGAACATTTTACATTTTGCGGTTCAAGACTAATTCGTAGTCAAAGTTAGAAAAGTTTGGTTGCAAAAAGTCAAATTGGGAAGCTATTCCCGGAACGGATGAAGTAGTACATAGTGCTGCCATATTTTCTTTTTAATAGTGAGAGATCTCTATAAAGATTTAAATTATAATTGAAGCTCATATACAACAGCAGCTTAGTCACCTGTATTTTATTTATACTAAGTAGTAAGGTAATTTAGCCATATTTCGTCAATGATAACAATAACTTAACAAATTTACGTGATGGTGGAGAACGAACACGTGCTTAAGGTTATTCTTCCTTATCATAGCCGTGCAGTGTAAACTTTGACTCCGCACGAACCTCCTCCATTTAAGAATCACAAATAAATGATATTCCTACCGTATCCAAGTCAAATATGTCCCGAATAATATTTTGCACCACTCCAACCCCATCTGATGGAGCCTATTGTCAAAAATAGAAGCATCAAATTTTTCTTGACCCATATCAATAAAAAAATAACAACTCGAGAAGAATATGCATATAGTTTCATTTAAGTACATCATTATAGTAGATAATATTGTTGTTAGTAATTTTATGAAAACATGTGAGTCATAAAATCGAAATATTTTAGATGAATTTGTCTTGGCACGGCGACTTTAAATATATGTTCAAAATATTTTTCGAAGTTTTGTAGATAAATTTATATGAGATTTAATAAAAACTATATATGCAGCCAACATACAAAAAAATAACAGTGAAATATATACTGGCTAAAAATGCAACTAATTGCACAAAATTCCCGTGGTGATGTCACAATATAGTTTACGTTACAAAATTAATTAATCGAGACAACCCCTGGGGTGGTATGTGCTCCCCTTACATAACGATTTTAGTATGGATAATACAAATCTACCAAACCAACATCATCATAAGAACACCCAACTGATAATCTATGTGCTAACACGCTAGCCTCACGTTTAAACTGGCAAAATTCAATGGAACAAAACTCTCCATCAAATGCCTGGAATTATTTGAAAAGTGAAATAAAAGGGAAAAGCTGAAATTTGTTGATTTAATAAATTTAATCACTTTACAATCGTGTAAATCTGGTTAAAAACACCTCAAAACACGTATTCTAACCTGATTATCTTGGTTTTAACCTCTATCCAAACAGCCGTGTAAACAACAATCCCTTTCAATTGCTACATGTTACCACTCAAAATTTCGAACAAATTTAGTTCTTAATTTGGCTGGAAAACCTTCCACATTTTCAGCAACCATAAGACATAAAATTTTGCCTTGATCCATATCAAATAAAAAAAAAAAACTCGAGAAGAATATGCGTATAGTTTCATTTAAGTACACAATTATAGTAGATATTAGATAATATTGTTGTTAGCCGACTCTATGTAAACATGCGAGTCATAAAATCAAAATGTTTTAGATGAATTCGCTCATGCGGAAACTTTAAATATATGTTCAAAAAAAATTGAGTTTTGTAGATAAATTTATATAAGATTTAATAAAACTATAAATGCAAATTTACATACAAAAAAATAAACATTGAAATATATATAATGGCTAAAATGCAACTAATTGCACAAAATTCCCGTATGACGCCATGATATAGTTTACGTTTAATATTAATAGAAATGGGAGGACAAAATAAATTAATCGAGACAACCCCTGGTGGCATGTGCTCCCCTTACATAACGATTTTGGTATGGATGATACAAATATACCAAACCAACATCATCATAAGAACACTTAACTGATAATTTAAGTGCTAAAACGTTAACCTCACGTTTAAACTGGAAAAATTTAATGGAACAAAATTCTCCATTAAATGCCCGAAATTATTTGAAAAGTGACCCAAAGGGGCAAAGTTAAAATTTGTTGATTTAATTAATTTAATCACTAAGAGATTATAATCGCATAAATCTGGTTAAAACACCTAAAAACAAGTATTTTAACTTGATTTTTTTGGTTTTAATCGCTATCCAAACAGCCGGCAAATAACAATCCCTTTCAATTACTACATGTTACCACTCAAAATTTCAAACAAATTTAATTCTTAATTTGGCTGGCAAACCTTCCGTGATTTTCAAAGAACTATAAGACAAAAAAATTTGTCACCAAGCAATAACATTGGCCATGTGATCCCTAGCAACAACACTAATACGTCCCCTTATTCGGACTTTGCTCAACCGTATCAAAATTTCACGTAGGATGGTTGGAATTTGAATGAATCTAGTGATGTTTAAACCATCAACTTTATATATTATATTATATTATCTTATATAAGAATACCCAACTGATAATCTAGCTGAATATATAAGAATACCTAACTATATAAATTTATATTTTATTTTAATGAATAATACAATTTATTTAATTAATAATAGTATTCAAGATTGGTGTCTATGGATTCTTCTTGGCACGAGGAATTCAAATATATGTTCAAAATATTTTTGGATTTTTGTAGATAAAGTTATATTGGATTTAATAAATACTATATATGTACTCATCATACTAAACATAACATTGAACTATACACTTAAGGAAATATTTGAATGGACCGGATTGCTAATTGTTCTAGAAATCAAGATGAACTGTGAACAGACCAAAACACCATCCACAAACTTTTCTAGCCAATAGGAATTGAGTATTCTGCCACGTGGCATGACAAATGGACCAATAAAAAGCCTTGAAAACTTTTCAATTCATAGATATATAGATTGTAATGTTTGTCGATCTCCTTTAGTCGCTCTATAAAGACAGTCTATCAGAATACTTACTCTATATAAATTCTAGATTATTTATTAATGTACATAAACATAATGAGTTTTTGTTAGCTACAATTTTTAATTAGTTCTATAGAGAAATGAATTTTACATTTAATATGACAAGGTAACAACTATATTATGTTTATTATTAGTACTAACTCTTGGTGATTCCACCACATAATTTTCTTTAAATATTAAACAAATGAAATATAGTATAATTACATGAAGAAGAAATAATGCTACCTCAAATATTGTTAAACACTTGCTTGTAAACTACATTAGTCATGGTGTCATTGGGTTTGACCTTCGAGTTGAGTTATTATGCATGTTGGAATTATATCATTCTTCAAGTTGAGTTTACCCTTTAAATTTAATTCCAAGGTTGCAATATCACATTATTAGAGTTCGTTTACCCTACGAATTGAGTTCCAAAGTTTTGATTTTTTACTTAAGAGTATTTTTTCACAAATCGTGGTTTACTTTTTGAAATTTGAATATAAGTTCCCAAGTGATAATTATCACATTTTTAAAGTTGGTTTAATTTGAATTGAGTTGTCAAGTCGAAATTAGGTACCCAATTCTTAGAGTATATATTCGTCCAGATAGTGTGTTTATCCTTTGCATAAAATTCTCAAGTTGTAATTATCTCATTATTACAGTTAGTTTGCATTTTTTTTTTTTAGAAAGAATGACAATTTCATTCAACTTAAAAGACGATTACGAAATGAAGTGATGGAAACTTCATCAGAGACAACACTAATGGCTACAGAAAAATAGAAATACATCAAAGAAAAGAGAGCCTTGAGTGACTTCTGTATAATCAAAAGGGAGTGTGCCGAAACCGTTTGAGTTCATTCCAATATTGCGACTTAACTTATCGCTAAGTCCATCGCTTCTCTTCAATATGGCACTGAATCCAGAAAATCGCTAGCGCCCCTTAATGTGTGATTATAAAGGTCCAGCTTCGCAAGATATATCATGTGTGGAGTTGATACCTTGGGTGACTAACAGGCAGTCACCTTCTAGTATCACTTGCTGGAAGTTCATTTCTTTTGCCTAAGTAAGCGCAAGGTAGGCTGCATATGCTTTAGCAACTTCGACATTAGGACTCCAGCCTTTTCCTGGACCAAGCTAAGATTAAACCTGTGTGATCTCTTGCCACTGCAATAATTCTGCCTACCTGTCCATGTTTAGGTATCGACGCATCAAAATTAATTTTTATCCAGCCGGGTGAAGGAGCAGACCATGGTCCATGAGTTGTGGAAGGTTACGCAGCAGGTTGTAAACCAATTGGTTGATAGATGTTGGCCTTGAAGAAATTTATGTATCTCCGAACAAAATTAACCGATTCCAGAGGAGTGTATATTTGTTTTTCATGTAAGATTATGTTACGATATACCAAATGCTCCAGCACGAGACAACAAAGAAGTCAAAATCTCGAGCATCCATACGCATGCGAACTCCATTTACCCAATCCCAAGTGGTTTCACTTTGGAAATAAATAACAGCTACTGGTACATTTGCTAAAGCCCAAAATATCCTAGAGAAGTGACAATCTCGCATGACATGAAGGATCGATTCAGTGCCTCCACCGCAAACAGTGCACTGTTCATCTGTTGTGACATGTTGCCTTTTTAGTTCAGTGGATGTAGGGAGAGAGTTGTGGAGAACTCGCCATAAAAAGTGTTTAATTTTTCCTGGGAGCTTGAGACTCCATACAAAGTACAAATTTCGTGACAGAAACTAAAGAGGGTCCTCCATGAGCAGATTCGTGCAGCTTTTGTTTCATATTCATTGCCAAATGATAGTCGAAGCCATCAGATAATGACCACTTCTAATAGTGCGACATTTGAGATTTTCCACGCTTCTGTGAACAAGAGGAATTTTAAGTATTTCCTCAACATCATCCTGCCAAAACAAATGGTTAAGAATGGGCAAGTCCCATTCATTAGAAGAAGGGTGAATCAAGAAAGAGACATTTAAGGGCCCTTCATTCAACAAATCCGGGGTTTTAATTTTAAAAGAGCTATAGCCCGGAATCCACTTGTCATGCCAAATGTCAATATTTTCCCCGTTTGAAACTCTCCGCCTCGTTCCTTCATTGACTAGCTCCATGGCAGCGCAAATGCTTTTCCAAGTGTAGGAAGAGTTAGTTTGCATTCAAATTAAGTTCCTGAGATGGTACTATGCCATTCATATAGTTGAAAATTGAATTACCTATTAAATTGTGTTCCCAAGTTGGAACTATCTCTTTTAGAGCTAGTTCTCAAAATTGATTTCTCAACTTGCATTTATATAACCTTAACCTTCAAATTTAGTTCATGTGTTGGAACTATAATTCATCCTTACAGTTGGTTTTCCATTCGAATATAGTTACTAAATTAGACATTCCATCTTAGACTTCAGTTTCCCATCGAATTGATTTCTCAAATTTGAATTTATCTCACTTAGAGTCGATTACCCTTTGAATGGAGTTTTCAAGTTTCAACCATCTCATTCTTAGAGTTCGTTTACCATTCACATTGAATTTCCATGTTGGAGTGTCATGTTCTTAGAATTGATGTACCTTTCGAATATAGTAGTATCTAAGTCGGAATTATCTTAGATTACTTTCTCAAACAGTGTAGTTTGGAATCCCAACTGAGTTCCCACGATAAATTTATCACATTTCTTCAAGTTGAGTTTAACCTTCAAATTGAAACTATACAATTCTATAGTTGGTTTACCCTTCGAATTGAGTCACTAAGCTGGAAATATCACTTTCTTAGAGTATTTTTTTCAATATGGTGTAGTTTAATCTTCGAATATAGATCTCAATATTATATCATTTTCATAATTTATTACCCTTTCAAATGGAATTATCATTGTTAGATCAAGTTAGTTTTTTATGAAAAAGCACATGACTACTTTAGTCTCAACAAGTAAGAAGTACTTTTAGTCCTTAGGAAATTCTTAGAATGGACGCTGTAAAATGGGAACATTATTTAAGCTGATAGCTTAGTGATTTGTTTAAGTGTTAGGATTTTCGGGCAATGTAATTTTCTTTTTTAGTTGATGAATAAGATCATTTGATGGACACACTTTTGAAGAAAAGTTACTGAAGACTTAACATAATTGAAAAAGTTATCTAAGTGGGAGATCATTTCCAGTAGACAAGTTTTTCCAACTTGTCTGGTCAAGTGGAAATCTAAATGACAGGGTAGGTTGACCAACAACTTACATAGAGCACTAACTGCCGATGAATACACTCTTAAAAGGAGGAAAAATTGAAGGCATTTGGCACAAAATTTACAAGGAAACATTTTAACTCAATTAACAATTATACTTCTTTTTCTACCCTACCATTTATCTTTCTTTACTTTTTCAATTAAATTAAAAAACTTAAATAAATCAAATAACAATAAAACCAGTCAAATAACCTTTAAAAAAAAGTCAAATTATCACTTCATTTTTATACACCTTATATAACAACTGTATTGGAAAAACTAAGTTAAAATATTTGCTTTATCAATTAACAATTATACTTCTTTTTTTTTGTTGTTTTCTTTTGAAGAGATATATTTTCGTTCTTAATGAGTTTACTGATTTTTGATAATAATTTTTTCATTGATCGCTAATTCAATCAAAACGTAAATGCTCAATTTTTTATATAATAAAACTTTAGGGGCTAAATTTTTATGATATAATTTAATTTAACATTTTACATTTGCAATTTAAGATTAATTCAAATAAAAGCTGATCGCAAAAACAAAATCAAGTTAAACTTCGTTCGGCATCGGCCAAGTACATCTCTATGGATAATTTTCCCTATTACTAAATCGGTCCAAAACAAATGTCATCTCTTTGATTTTGGCCACAAAGATTAAAGCACATAGTAAAATAAAGTGAGACAAGTCAACATGGATGGTTAAATTGTGCCAAAAAGGGAAACCATACATTCATATTTTAAACAAATATGAGACAGAGACATGTAGTACAACTTTAAACTTATCTACTCATTTGCAAAACAGCAAACACTCGCTCAAACATTTTAAAGTTTAAACAGAAGCTGTTATAAGAAAACATGGGCAAACATTCATTTTTAAAGTTTAAACAGAAGCTGTCAAGCTGTTATAAGAAAACATTCATTTTGTACTTCTGATAAGAGAACTGCAATTAAGGAGGCAGCAGTTAACAAAATGATTGGGCCAAAGATGTGACAATTAACAATTAAGTACAAAATACACGAAAAAGGAAAAGGAAGCAATATATCTCATAAATTTAAACTGCACCATAATCCTAGAGGAAAATTTCAACAGGATGGACAAATAAACCAATGCAACTGGAAACACATACATACATGACATATATATAGTGTTCATCTAAACTGAGTAGAAAATACGCAAACACCATAAACCGAACAACAATGGTGCAAGATATCTATGCATTTGTAAATTGACGGGATCTAACGTAACCACAAATTTCAGAGAAATTCAGATTCACTTGTATGCACCCATGCCTATTCCAGGTTCTCCTCCATAAGGATTCGGACCTCCCTTAGCCTTGGAATAACTAGCATAATAGAACTCGGAGACTATGCCGGTAAACATTATAAAGGCTGCCCCAGCTGCAAAAACTCCCCTTCTCACAGTCTCACAAGAGGGTCTCGTATTAAAAAACATAGTGGTGTATCTGGCATGACGAGCATTCCTCACTGAAGCCGCCAACAAGCAAGCCTCAGCTATGAGAAATGTCACCCTGCATAACACATTTAACCAATTTAGCAATCCTGTCAGACATGATTTACTCCCCATTTTGAGGAAAAACTGGATGAAAACATGATTTCATGTAAAGCCCCCATAATCAAGTATGTTGCCATCACTGCAACGAATCCCCAAGTGTTTTCAGATACTTTCTTAACGAATATGGATCTTTTTTTGTTGGTCACGATAAATTGTGGAAAACAAACTTTTTAAATTTGAAAATAAATGGCATCAGGTTTTGGTAGATTTTGAAAACATGGGGTTTTCTGCAATTAGAAGAAGATGAGGGCTTTGGTGCAATCTGGGACTGTAACTAGGATGGAATTGTGCTTGTATCTCATGATTGTTTACCAGCAGAAAATGAAAAGAAGCACGGCACAAGCCCTTGAACCTCCAGGTTTTAATGCACTTCCGCAGCAAAAGCATTTGGTGGCAAAGACGATCATTAGTTGACTGACCAAGAGGAATAGAAATGCCCCAACACCATATCCAGTTGCAATGTCGGAGTCATATTGACAGGACATGTAGTTACCCTCACTATCTAGTTGAGGTACACCCTGTAAAATATTACATACAGTAATTTAAATATATGTAACATACAGTGGAAATTGGTTATAACTCAAGAATATAAAGTGAACCAAGTCAATTTACGTGCATAAGTTTCAACAGTCAAAATTAAGCTCAAGTTACTGCCACAAACCCACCACATGGCCATGCACTCTAGAACTGTCTTCGTTGTTACTTTTTGAAATGAAAATATTTTTAATAGTCCCAAATTTCTCCAATCAAATTTAATGTTTTTGAATAATTTTTCCAATGAGAGAACATGTCCAAATCTGAATTAAAGCACTACCACGCTGCTGCACTGCAACCCCAAGGTCATAATATAAGAGAGTGATATTGAAGCATGAGCATGGTATCACACAAGGATGGCGATGCAAATGACTTGGAAAAACGTGAATTTGTCACGGCAAAGAGGCACAAGCAAATGCAGGAGTTGAAGTTAGGGGTAGCAAGATCAAATTTGAAAAATAGTGAAAACAAGATTTGGTATAGTCAAAACAACAAATGAAATATAGGTTAATTCATTAACTTGAAAATGTGAAATTCTTGGAAACGAATGCACATTCTTAACGTTAGGAAAAACAACATTTTAAACCTACCCAACCCAAGTGTTTGGAGTAGTTTCTCTATGTTTACAAAAACTGCTCATTTAGAAGGCTTACTTTTGGGAAATCGACTATTATACAACGATTAGATGCATTTAAACTTTACAAAGTTGGGTAAGAGGACTCAGATTAATTTATAGTGTCGTATACAATAATTTTCATACTAAAGAAAAGAGAATATGGACCTAATCCCTAGTGTAATTATTGATTTTTTTTGCAGTTTATGCCATTTCATTTTAAAATGTTATACAATCAGTTCCTCAAACTACCTAATTATCGTATAAACACTATTTTGAACTTATCAAACTATTATAGATTTACAATCTGGCAATGATTTTTTTACCAACAAAAAAAAGACGAAAGTGATTTCAACATAACAAGAACGGATTAGACAAACATCATGTATTCATTTTAATTCAAATGTTGCATTGCATGAGCACTAAATCACAATATAGACAATAAAAATTGCATCTAGCATCTCCAGAACAATTTTAAGTTTTAACTAAAGGAGTTCACTGAGTATTCAGCATTTGAGTAGTGATCATCAAACCCTTCACTCACTTATACCTTATACTATACTTTTTCTTTATTTTCCATAATGGCATATAAATAATCACAACTACGCGCAAAACCAAGTGCTATCCCTTGCAAATAGGTATGCTCGGCCCAGACAACAATGACATACTAAATAGGATCTGAAATTTTAACAACCGTGCATTAACACACACACACGCACACACACAAACACACTACACAGGATCCACTACTTTGGCAAAACGAGAGATGATGTTGATAACACAGACAAGTGTTACGCCTTCATGTAAACGATAGCTTAAATGGGATTAAAACAAACATATCACAATGCCTTTAGTACTGAGCTTTTTAAAACCTTACCCTGCATAATGAAGCAACATGTGAAATTTATACTCCCTCGGAACCAGACCAAATATCACATATTCATTCATGTATCTATATTATTAAATTTTATATATGTATCAATACAATTGTAACATTTCCATTTACATATATTAAACCTATGTGCACTCTATTTCCATTAACTTCACCTTAATCTTTGTGACCAAAAGCAATTGTGATACTTGGTATGGGACAAGTACTATATATTTTTTAAGTCCACAACACTTCTAACGCGGTGAAATTATCAAATATGACTGCTCTTTCATCTTGAAAGACCACATTTTATGAACAACATTCTAAATCTACATAGTGATTTTGCCTCAACAGGAACTGGTCTTTCCAAAAGACTTACCCTAGAAACACTAATAATGTCAAAGAATGAAAGAAGATCAGGCAAATTCCAATCCAAAGCATTTTGAAAGACCACATTTTATGAACAACATTCTAAATCTACATAGTGATTTTGCCTCAACAGGAACTGGTCTTTCCAAAAGACTTACCCTAGAAACACTAATAATGTCAAAGAATGAAAGAAGATCAGGCAAATTCCAATCCAAAGCATTTTGAAAGACCACATTTTATGAACAGCATTCTAAATCTACATAGTGATTTTGCCTCAACAAGAACTGGTCTTTCAGAAAGACTTACTCTAGAAACACTACTAATGTAAAAAATGAAAGAAAATCAGGCAAAGTCCAATCCAAAGTATTCGATTTCTCCATGGTAGTGCAAGTTAGTTCAGCTAAGCGTTTACGAAATAAATGACACCCCTCTATTGAAATTAAATTCCAAATGCAGGTGAATACAAACACAAGTTTCAATTCATCAAGAATCCAATTCCAAATGTCAGCAGCACTTATTCAATTCGAGTCTCAGGCAACAAAAAGGAAGAATCTTTAACTAAAATGACAAATTTAACAACAAATACACCGTTGATTTCACATTGAAACACTTGAATGAGCTGAAAAGAGACAAAAGCAGCTTAGTTGAAGTTAGAAAGTGTTACTACCTTGCTCCTTCTCTGCTCAGCAGCAACAGCCAAACCGAAAGCTACGAGATCGAGGAGGAACACGGTGATCATCAAAAGCTTGGACGCCATTGCAGAGAGTTGAACCAGATCTAGATTCCACCGCTTGACGTTTCTCTCTCTCTCAAAATGTGAGTGTTATTGTGCATCTCTCTCTCTCTCTCTCTCTCTCTCTAGAGAATGGTATAAATGCGAGCAGTTGAGTAGTCCAGAAGAGAGAGCGTCACCAAAAATTGAGAGCAGATCAAAAAAATACTAAAAAATAGAAAAGGAAAAGATAAGACTTCCAAACTAATCATGACAGCTCCAATTCAACAGTTTCCCAGCAACGCCCTTTACTTTTATGTTCGGTAACAACGAGCGTTGATACTGCTACAGTTTTAAATATTTTTTCAATGATCCAAATTTGTAGTCTAAGTCTGAAAAGGATAAATTGAACGAGAACGAGAACTTCAGCAATCTTTTAGAATGGGTGACCATCTGATACAGCCAAAGATACATCCAGAAGAACTACGCCTACCAAATTAAGGCCGATCGATTAAGAATTCACGTTACATTTTCAATTTTAGTTTTAGTTTTTTTAATTTTAATTTTTATATGATGAAAATATATAAGTTAAATGATTTTATTCATTTATTATGAATTAACAAAGACTATTTTACATTTTTTTTCAAAATACAACCAAATAGAACGTGTGTGCGACACTTGTCAAATTAAATGACTTTTTATTTTGGCCAATGTTGATAGGACATCTGTCCAATCCGTTCAGCAACCATGTAGCCCTAGAATAAGATCAAGGCTGAGATAGCCAATCCAGTGCTAGTCCGACCTCCAAATGGTCCGACCTAAGGGAAACCATCCCAGGTCAACTAGTATTTACAAGTCAACATACCTTCTCAGCTGGGCCCGACCAAGCTAGGTGAATGACTTCCGAACCTGACAAAAGGTCACATGGTCCTTCCAAGTACCACAAACTATCAGTCATAGGATGCCAAACGGACCGGACGAGGGAATCTCGGATGCCACCATCGCAATAAGACCAAACGTACATAAGTAACCATCGAGATACTTCAGGAACTCAGCTGGACACCTGAGTTACCTAAGGCGCATCCACCAAGCGTATGATCTGTCCAAGGAGTTACGGACCCAACGTATGAAACAAGATTTCAGAGGAAAGGTCCAAACTACCCTCCCAGCCCATTAATTAGTATCGATTACCGCTCACTATCGGGCTATAAAGCAAGATTGGTGTCCAAATCTGAAGCATACACTTGGCACCATCTTGTGAGTCACTTCATAAGATATGTTAACTATAAATATAGCACAAGGTCCAAGACCTTGAGGTAAGCAACAATCTCTAAGTCTGATTGATATCATAACCTTCCTCATAATTATTACATTGAGAGCTACCAACTCTCTCTTGAGTAAAGTCTCTTACCGGATTGACATACGCAATCAGGGTAACCCTTTCTAACCCCCCCCAACCTAGTCCTTTCAGTACTCCAAATTCAGTACCGCCGGAGTTCTAGTGGGAGGCAGGTCCTAGACTAGGTTACTTGTAATAGTTTAGTTAGTTAGTGTTCGAGGTTTCACCCCTCAACAGTTTGGCGTCTGGGAAACTTTACAAAAAGTTTCAGAATCGAAAGTTAAATATGGCAAGAACAAGACGGACAGCACGAACTAGTGCTACAGGCGTAGGGACTTCACCACCACGTCCACGCGGACGTCCGCCCACCCGGGGACGAAGGGCCACAGTGGCTGAAAGGAACGTCGAAAGGGGATATCCGAGCGACGGTCGCAGACCAAATTCATCCTCGATGAAGGAATAGACGCTCCGTGGGGGGTCCAAATGTTCGAGAACGCTTTCACCAGGACTATGGAGAGGGACCATACGAAGTTTCTCCGAGGCTCAAGGCCCCATTACAGTCAACAGCTTACTATGCCCGATGGTCGTAAGGCCCGATTAGTGACCTCGGATTAAGTGAGACTCAATTCGATAGATTGCTCACGATAATCCAAGGTTGTTTAGGTCTAACAATGCCCATCCTCAAGAAGCCACTCCGCCAAGGGCTACTCCGGCCAAGTAGAGCTCGCCTATCAAGAAACAGTAACGTCCGATTCAAAGAGGTTGGGAATCACCACCCTGTGAGGACCATGGAACCTTCTAGATCGGAGAGCATCCGCTTCCCAAATTCAGGGTGAAGGAAGTCTGAATGAAAGGAGAGGCCATCAGGAGGATGATAACAGGCAGCCTAGAGCTCCGCAACAAGCACCTCCGAGAGCCAGGGATAACGTAGCGGAAACCATTCCAGTGGTCCGCCTAGATGAACTCCCCGCGGATGTAGCAGTTCATCCAAGGACGGGGGAGATAATGATCATGAAGAAATCTATGCTCAACAAAAAGCTTTGGAGGCCCAGATTCTAAATCTCGGACGCCTGGTAAAGGATCATGAGCAGATAGCTACTAGTGCACCAAACCCTTTGTGCGATGAAATCATGAGAGAAAAGGAAAGGAACAGGAACTCGGATCAAGTGATTCCAAACTTGGAATACTATTACGGGGATACCTATCCCGTTGGTCACCTGACAAGGTACGACAGTAAGATGGATTCCAAAGGGATGAGTGACAATACGAAAGCTCTCACGTTCTCATCTACTCTCTTTGGTACGACCATGGATTGGTACACTGCTTTACCAAACAAGTCGATAAGGTCGTATGCGGACCTCTCCTCCAAGTTTCTGGGACGATTTGGAAAGTCGAAAAGAAGAAAGTGTACCGTCGAGCACCTGGTAGAAGTTATACAGAGGGAGCAAGAGGATCTAAGGACCTTCCTAGATCGCTTTCACGCGGAAGTTCTTCGAGTTGAGCCACACAGTATTAAGAAACGGGTCCGTCACCTGTATGCTAATACTTTCAACTCAGAGCTCCGCAGAAAACTCTCTAGTCAGGAAGTGAGGAGTGAAAAGCATTTGGATGACATATGTGAAGAAGTGATGTATGGAGAGGAGTACCGACGGAACGTTCCGGTGAGAGCAGGATCCAAGAAGGGAAAGGAGCCAGTAAAACAAGAGCACCGCCTAATAAGTTTGACCCGGAAGGATCACAGATAAGGGCTTCCACAGAAAGGAGTCCGCCAAGGAGATACGCAGACATGCCCGTTCAATAGACCAAGATCCGGCATCTGCAACTATCATTGAGAAGAAGTCGATGTTCAATGGCCAAAGCCCTCTCACAACAACCGAAAGGATAAGAATGCAAAGGTACCGCAATTCCACAAGTGCCGTGGGTCACGACGATTTATCGTATTCAATCGAAAGAGGTCGAACATTTGATAAGAGAGGGAAACCGAAGAGCACATCTATACGGATGAGCCTTCTAGGCATGATAAGACGGAACAAAAAAGGCATGATAGAGCTACAGAGCCGCCACCTCGTCCTCTATCCTTGCCACCTCCGCCACCCAACCATCCATCTCGCACGGACCGACACCCATACAAGTACGATGATGACGTTGAAATGGAAAACCCTCCATACAGCGGAGTGATCAACACCATCGCAGGCGGACCAACTGGGGGCGATAGTAGGAACGCGAGAGAACGGATACCGTAATCTCCTAACAATGACAGATCGTATGTCGCCCAAAGAATTGAGGGACAAATGTTATATACTTTGATGATAGTGAAATTCCTCCTCCTGGCAGAGGCGAAGATATAGATGATCTGGATGTTCACCGGTGGTTTCTTTAACCATCGCAACTTTTCGGGTATTCAAGATCCTGGTTGACACTGGAGTTCCTCAACATCATCTCCAAATCGGCAATAGATCGATGAATCTGGAGGAACTGACATGAGAGAGTCAACACCTCCATACTAGGTTCGGAGGAGGTACCGTCTGCGTTTCTAGGAAGTGTCATGCTTCACGTTTCACTTGGGACACATCCCGCAAGAGTGACACAGCAAGTCCGTTTTGTAGTGGTGGACCGAACTTTCGACTACAATGCTATCTTTGGTCGTCCGGGACTCAATCAATTCCGAGCTATACCTTTCACTCTCCATAATAGGATGAAATTCCCGATCCTGTGCGGAGTTGGAGAGGAGGTAGGGAACATCCGAGAAGCTTGGGAGTGCTATATTATGTCCACAAGGAGAGCATCTGCGCCTGTGTTGGCAATCACGGTGACCCCAGATCCGCCAGTTGTTCTTCCACCGAAGAAAGAGAATCCACACATTGGAGTAGGGAGGCAGAATGACAAGTTTCCTAAAACTGCACGGATTGAGCCTCATGAAACCCTCAAGGAAGTTGAGCTCGCTGGAAGTCTTGATAAGAAGACTAGAATCTAACAGAGATAAATGCGAAGTAGAAATGAAGCTTCGCTTTTCTCCGAGATAACGCTGATGTATTTGCTTGAGTATCAAGACCTCAAGGGATAGATCCGAGGATTGGTTCATCACCGTCTGAACATGGATCCCTCAATCAAGTATATCCGCCAAAAGAGAAAAGATTTTGGTCCGATTAAGGATACCATTATATCTGCCGAAGTTGATCGACTCCTGAAGGCAGGGCACATCGAGAAACTCCGTTATTCCGATTGGGTTTGCAACATGGTTCTGGTAGAAAAATCGCCAGGTAAATGGCGGATGTGCAATGATTTCACCAAAGCAAACAAGTTCTCGCTCAAGGATCCGCACTTTGCCACGGATAGATCAATCGTCGACTCCACGTCCGGATGCAAAGGCATCGAAGTTTCATGGATGCATACCAAGGCTTTTACCAAATTCGGGCCAAGGAGGACATCAAGAAAATAGCTTTCATTGCAGGGAGGTAACGCTTAAGGTGATGCCTTCGATTGAAAAATGCGAGCCACTTACCAATGACCGTGAATCGATGTTCAAGGAAGAGATTGGCAAAACCATGGAAGTGTATGTGGACGACATGCTCGTTAAGAGCAAAATTGAAGAACAACACGTGGATCACTTGAACAAGTGCTTTTCTATCCTCAGGAAGTACGGGATGAAGCTGAATCCGAAAAAGTGCACCTTCGGAGTGAAGGGCGGAAAGTTTTTGGGATACATGGTCACAAAGAGAGGGATAAGTGCAAACCCTGAGAAGATCAAGGCAATCCTAGATCGCTTCATCCAAGAACCTCAATGAGGTACAACACTTATCGGACGCCTTATGTCCTTAAGTCGCTTATTTCATGATCCGCAGAGAAGAACCTTCCGCTCTTCAAAATCTTCCTAAAGGAGAGAGTTTTGAGGACCGGAATGTTCGAGGCTTTGAAAATTTGAAAAGTACCTCCATTCCTCCACGCTTCTCCAAACCCGTGGAAGGAGAGCCACTCTACCTCTACCTAGCAATAACTAAGAGGCAATGAGTTCAGATAGTACGGATTCAAGCCAACGATCGCTACAATCTACTATCTTAGTAAAGCTCTTGCCGGGCCGAGACAAGATATGTGAAGATTGAGAAATTTGCATATGTTGGTTTACACCGCAAGGCGGTTAAAGCCATATTTCAAGTCTCATAAAGTTGTGGTACTAACTACGTAACCTTTGAAAGTCCTGAAAAGCCCGACCAATCCGGACGACTTTCTAAATGGGCAATCGAAATGAGCGAATACGACATTAGCTACCGTGCTCCCAACCAAGAAAGCTTAAGTTGTTCGATTTCCTAGCGGAGTACCTCAAACGGATTCGTAGAAAGTCCTGACAAACAGCATTTGAATGCTTAATCGCCAAGCAGATCATCCGAAGCTCCCGCCAATGATCAACCCGGAAAACCTCGAGGATGCTCACCATTAATCACCTCGAATCGCATCATGGAGGAAACTCGTTAACCAAATGTTCCTTCTGATGATATCAGGGAATCCGTACTAACAACTCGCCCGATATTAAAAAGAAAGGGGAACACAAGTTGGAATCTCAGAGCTTACGTAAGACCTCCAAGCCGCAGAACATCCCTCCGATGTTTCGACATCGAAGTGGATGGTTCCTCCACCAAAAGAGTAGGAGGAATTGAATCTATCTTAAAAGCTCGATGGCGCGAACTCGACTACGCGATATCCTCGAATTCAAAGTTACCAATAATGAGGCGAGTATGAAGCATTGTTGGTGCCACGTCGCCAAGTCCTCAGTCCTAAACTCAAGGCTTACATGGACTCACGCTAGTTGAAGCAGCCTCCGTACTTTTGCAACAAAAGTTCCTTCGATGATCAAGTACCTTGAGCTACTCAAGGTGAAGTCACCTCTTTGACGAAGTTTACCGAGAAGTTTGATAGGGCCTAACTAAAGAGCGGACGCCTGCAAAGTATGCATCCGCAATGCCTTCCCTAGACACGGAGAGTAATCCTACTCTATTATCGACTCATCCGCATGAGTCCTACTCCCAAGTGTTGTGGATAATCGAACAGAAGAAACTGGATGACTGACATCTTTAGTTATCTCAAAGACGGGTCATTACCAGCTGATCCGAAGGAGTCAAGGAGGGTGCAGTGCCGAGCCAACATATACTTTATACTTGGAGAAGATTTGTACAAGAGATCTTTTGTTGGGACTCATTTAAGATGTTTAGGTCCACAAGAGGCGTAGATCAGATCGAAGAAATTCACGAAGTCATGAAGCCATTCCGGACGAACTCTAGCTCGTAAGATCATCCGGCTGTGGCTACCATCGCCTACCATTGATAAGGATTCCGCTAGCTTCGCCAGGAAATGTCCTGATTGTCAATATTATGCGAATATTCCCCATCGTCCTACACACCCTATGATTCCGCCAGTCATAGCGTGTCCATTTGATCAATGGGGCATCTATATTGTCGGACCATTCCCAAGGGGCACTCAACAGAAGAAGTTCTTAATTGTGGCCGTGGAATATTTCACCAAATGGGTAGAAGTCAAGTCGGGCGACTATCACGGAAAGCCGAAAAGTAACCTTCATTTGGAAAAACATCATTTGTCGCTTTGCCTACCCGTAGTTCTTATCTCGACAATGGTGCTCAATTTTCGTGCAATGACTCAAGGAATGGTCAGCATCTTTCAAGATTGAACAACGCTCACATCTATCTGATACCCACAAGCCAATGGACAAGCCGAGTCCACAAACAAGACAATTGTTAAGATCCGAAAACGGCCGAGAACTTCTCAAGAAAGTCAGGATGATCTAGATGGCGATCAGGCTCATCGCATCAAGGCTGGATCGCGACTAGAGAAACTCCATTTGCCCGGTTTATGGCTCCGAGGTAGTCATACCAATGAAATTGCCGCCGAGACTATGAGGGTCCAAGAGTTCAATGATTCCGCAATCATGAAGCTCGATATTCGATCCGACATGCCGGAATGTAAAAGAATCAAGCCTTGGCTAATATCCACAAGTACCAAGCAATCGCAGCCCGGCCTACAACAGTATGTTCAAGCGAAGGACTTATGTGTCGGAGACCTAGTGCTCCGCCGAAATGATATCTTGAGCAATATAAAGCTTAAGTTTAAATGGGAACGACCTACAAGATTGTTTGCAAGTAGAGTGAACGGAAGCTACGAATTGAGGACGAGTACGGAGACCCACTCTGCGCATTTGGAATGCCAGAACCTTCAAAAGTTTTACGATAGGGTGGTTACGCTGACCTCGCCGATCATTCGATATTTTGGGCTTAAACCGCCTATTACACTAACTCGCCGCTTATGTTTTTGTTACCTCTTTGCCATCGCCATGCAACCCACAAGTTGTAATTGCATTTCCGTCAAATCAATACAACTTCTATCTTTCAATTCGCGAATCTGAGATTTAACGTTCAAATGATAAGAAAAATCAAGCAATGAGTTTTATTCATACATGAAACAAAGTATACATAACATTGTCTTTACAGTCTACAATCTCCGATCTTTATCCGGATCTACAGCTACAATACATAAATTATAGGGAAAGTCTCTGGAGATACGTCATCTTCTGTCGAGATTATCCCTCCGACAGGAAAGTACTCTACTTAGTAGTCACTTCCGGAGACACCAAGGATCTGATGTGCCTGTACAATACGGAAAGATTCAGTGAGTTGGAATCCTACAATATCACCATACCTTTAATTCCCTCTACGGATCTCGTGTTCGATGTGCACGGACACATTAAAAAAGTGAATTATGGGCACTTGGAATCTCATGCCCATGAGCAGATTGGACGGACACATCTACTATGTCCGACATCAAACCTTCTATCTCCAGCATGTTTGGTCGAATCCGAGCACGGATCTGATGCATTGATCGTATGGCGACCCACCCGCCAGCAGCTCCCCGGAAGGGAAAAGCTCCCACCGGGTGGATCGCACATACGACCGATATGGCCATCCGTTAGTCTACCCCCGGATCTGAACGTTTTTCACGATCTGTATTTTCTACCAACTGATCTCGAGCAATCATCCCCTCCAGACCCACGCCACTCTCAAACTCAAGACAAGCACCAATTTGAGAGTGGACGGGAGTCTCGAGGGGAGACTAGTCAAGAAATCATCTTCTTATGGCCACTACCAGGCTCAAACTATGGAGACCTATCCTAATTTGAGAAGAAAGTGGAAATTTTAAGTGAGGATGAAATTGGAGTCGGATTTAGATAATCAATGCAAAGGAGAGCTCGGGTATTTAGAGACGGGACGAACCAATAAGCGTCCGACACGTAAGAACCGTGATGTCGACAATGGTCTTGGGCCATCCGTAGGGCCGAACAGTGTTGGGTTGACTGAGCTTACCCTGTCCGACTTAGACAAGCCCATTAACCACGTCCGCGTTTGTATTTGCTAAGTCATCTTACAGGGACATTTGCATGAATATGATCCGACAAAGTAAGGATATGAACAAGGTGATGATTTCATCTAATAAGGACAGTCTGAATTTCATTGAAAAAACCATCCGAGCATACAGAAAACGGAGAGTACAATTTTTCCAAGGTCCGAAGACCATACATAGGTCAACGGGGCATACCCCGGCTTGTTCCTTCAGTGGATTCCCGAGGCTGAGCCTTGAGATTCTGGGCCCACACCTTGAACCCGACGAGCTTGCTGCCGGGTTCGGATCCTCCTACGGATCATCTTCAGAGTCCGCTCTCTCTCTTCTTCGCTGACTCGCACCACCGGACACGTAGGGGGTCGCTCGATCGAGAACAATTGTGTCATCCTCCGTGCCTTTACCGGAGTAATTCGGAGGGTGCATGTTCCCGCAAGCACGCTTACCCAAAGACAAAGAATCGTATATGGGATCGCCCGTTCTCCAAAGTCAAGCTTCCAAGTCGGGTAGCACCGCTTGCATTAAGGTGAAGTTGTTCAGTTTCGATCGATTTTTCTCGAGCAGATTCCGACATCCTGAAGAAATCTGACTTCTTCGAAGAATTAAATTTCTAAAAAAGGAGAGATTGAAGAAGGGTAAAGCAGTGAGAAGGGAAGAATTACCGTGTCCTTATTGATAGTAGCGAATCTTTACGATCGCTACCACATATCCATCATCCGACGGCTCGAAGATGAAGGACGCAGAATAATGACAATTCCACCGCTCAACTTCCTCCTTCTAGAAGATTACGATCCCCACAAAGTAATCTGTATAATAAAGACGAACGGTCCGAGGATCGAAGACAATTGTTTGATTACCTTGCAATCGACGTCATTCAACAATGATCCGTGTTTGTAAGAGACGATGGCGATAACTTAGCATATGAACAACAACGGAACGCAGGAAATAAAGAGGAAAGCAAGTAATGATTCAAAGCACGAAAAGCATGGTTCAAGATAGTTACTACTAATAAAGGAGAGTAATATTGTACATGGCAACAATCCGCGCCATCAAAAGATCACAATTCTAAATGTTACAAACTTCTCACGGGCATACCCTTGACTCCTCACCGGGGGCAGTTGGTCGGACCGACTTCTTCAGACAGGCGGATTGGTGGAAGACGGGTCAAAGTGACACGAGTCATGAGGGATTCAAAGAATTCAACAGTTGAAATTTGCATCATGGTCAACGACCGAGCAGCATGAAGTACCGCCTTTAGAACGCTCAGAAGTTATCAAAAGGCACGAAACATACCTTTCAAGGGCCTCCGGACACACTTCGGGAGAAAGGGTCCGCTGCCTCGATGTCAATCTCACCTTCCTGCGACTACCGCAAATTCACATGCGGCCAACCGTTCATCCGGCACATTGTCCACTGGGACCTCCACTCCATTAGCATCCGCGGAAGGAAGGAATCAATCCTTCCGCCTTCCAGTTGAAGTTCTGTGGAAGTAATCCCTTGGACTGCAACTGGCCAATGGTGGATGAAAACCCATCCAAGCGGGAAGCATCGGACTTGTCCGCCATGAAAAACTTGAAGGAGTCCGACTTCATAAAGTCTCTGGCAATTTCAAGGCGAGTAAATTGAGGTCCTCGAGGAGCAGATCCTTCGAGTCGTGAAGGCTTTCATCGACTTCGATAAAATCCTCCGCCGCCCAAGTCCGATTTTATCTCCGCCACTAGCCTTCAACTTATTGATAAGCGATCCTTTTCTTTTAGTTGAGCCTCACCGCTTACCTTCTCCGCCTTCATCATGGATGCGCTACGGCCTTATGCAGCTCTTCGATGGTGGCCCGCCACTAGCCTTCCACCGTATAGCCTGACGAAGCATCCGAGCTACAGCATTCAGATAGACACAAGTTATATTTCTATCATACTTAGAACTTGCAAAAAAAAAAAAAAAAAGAACATGAACGAGTTACTTACCCTCCGTACAACTCATGGAGCTTCCAACCCGCTTCAACCTCCGGAGTCCGAGCACGCTCATATTCCTTATCGAGAGCAATTTTGGTCGGATGGCGTGATAGCGGATACCGCCGCTCTTAGCCGCAAGAGAGGCATCCGAGGTCGCCTCTTCCTCCCCGAGGTGATGGCGTCTCGATAAACACATCTCACGGGTGCGGATGCAATGAAGTCAGGGTCAGGGGGTGCCGAAAGTCAGGCCTTTGCCCTTTCGGCACCACCAAGACTTCATGGATCCTCACCCGCCTTTCTTCCGCTTCTCTTCCTCCGCCAAACACCGCCATTTTTGGGTCCGCCATAGAAGTCCCGCGACGATTGATGATCTTCGCCCTTCGCTAGTAGCAAGCTCAAGGGTTTGTCGCCTCATAGCCTCTTCTTCACGGAGTGATAATCAACCAAAGGAGCCACGAATAAAATAAATGTATCGCCCATGATACATAAAGGGAGAATAACAGAATCTTGAAATGAAAATTCATGGCAAGGCATTCAAGAGAAAGGAAAACATAAATCCTAAGTTAAGGATCTCATCAAGTCGGTCTTTCCCCAACTTCCACGACATCACCATCCGCATAAGTAGGCGCAATCGACAAATCAATTCGTGGAACGGATACGTAGGTGGATTGTTCTTCTTATGAATCTCCGCCACCCACGGAGCCACATTCTTCGGAAGGGGGCGCCAGTCCGGGATACTTTCTCTCAAGAACATTTTGGCAATTTCATCGCTTCTCGCCTCATGGACATCCCGCTTCAAAGCCATCCGCAAAAATGTATTTATCCCACCACTTCACCCCAGAAGAAATGGAGTTGGAAATGAAGTTGTAGGGTTTCCTATTTACAAAGGTATAAAATAGGGATTCTGACTAAAAGCAACGTGGAAGAGCTTAAAGTTCTCAAAATTCACAAGTCGCCTTCTTTTTACAAAAAACAGCAAAACAAATAAGGTTACCCAAAGACTTTGGGATAACCTGGCTCGGACCGATCCCAATATGGTTAAGGATATGCTTCAGCTCGGGCGCGATTGGGATCTTCCACCCACAAGCGAAGGCCACTTCGTGCACACACATGTATCCGTCGGGCAGATTGTAAAAGGCATGCCCGGGCTCTGGAACCATAATTTCAACGGACTCCGGGATCTCCCACTTCCGCCTCCACTCGGGAATGTCCTCAGGTTTTACTTTGGACGGACAAGTGGGGAGTAGCCCGTCTACATTCAACTCTCCGTATTCATCCGCTATCACAACGGCGGATGCAGGACGGGGGAATTTGATTTGCGCCGCCTTGGCCCCACGACCTTCAATCAGCGGAAGAGTGGATTGAACGGGCACCCTAGGATGCAATTCGACGACCACCACGTCTTCGTGGGTGGGCAGCCATGAGCTTCCTCTTCCTCCTCATCCTCCTCTTCTTATTCACCATCTTCCTCCTCCTCTTCTTCACCGTCGGGTCTCCTGGATGTGCTTGGGTTGGTCGGACCTTTCTCCACTACAACTCGATCCTCTACACCAGCCTCAAACATCTCTACATCATCCGCCTCTAGACCACTCTCGCCTCCCTGCTCGGCCAGAGGTTCATTTGGACCAACGGACGCCTCAACACCACCTATGGTCCGCTGCCGACTAGCGACCTAGTCCTAGCACCATCTCCCCGCCCGCCGCCACGCCGGATCGAGTCTCGCCAGATCACAAACTCTTTGTCCAAATACGAGTCCCCGAAGACACGAGCTCCACGACCAGATAGTCTCCTTCGGACGTGGTTAAGTCCACGGACTCAGTCCCCAAGTTTACTCCTCCATCGTAACTCGAGCCTCGTCGGTTCTGACTATCGCTCCCGGACATCCTAGGGCAGAAGGAAACGGATTAGAAATGATGATTGTGATTGTCCGAGAGTTCATTTAGATATCTTATTAAGTCAAGCGATCTGAGGAAGTTCTACTTTACCAGATTTTCTGCATGAAGTACAGTCTCATAACTATGGACACTAAACTTGGCACACAAAGACGTGCCATTGGCACTATTATCCACCCTACCCAGCACGTTAACAGGGACATTACGAAAGACTGTGTGTCGATCGGCACCAACACATCACCAAACAGGCATGCATTATCGAATTTTAGTTACATTGGACATGATATACAGGGCGAGCGAACAAGTGACCAGTGAAGGAAGTTAGTACAATATAGCACACTGGAAGAGTATTCCAACTTAGTATACTACTGGAATTTACCACTAGCAGCATTTACAACCATGGAATCAACAGGCAGGTAATCGACCAAGGGAAAGGCATACAAGCATGTAGCAAACGTATCATAACAAAGAAAAATTTCAGTCAGAATCGAGGTATACTTACTTGATAAAGTTGACTTGGTAAATTTGGACGGACGACGAAGCCTTGCTAGCTCTCCGAGAGTGCAGATCTGAGGTGGAAAGTGCAAGATTTTGCGAGTTTTAGTTGCTCGGATTATTCTTTGATTGCTCGGATTGCTTGAGAATCGCTCCGAGTATTCGAGGTGGCTAAAGTGTGAAAGCAACAAATTAGGTAACTATTTATAAGGGACAATTGGGGAAGTCGAAACGTCGCATCACCTGGATCCTAATCCCAACCGTTGATCTTTTTAATCCAACGGCTACGCCGGTTCGCAAAAGGCGCAATGACAGTACTCCCCAATTAATTCTCCTCAGAAACGTCACATCACTTGAGTTTCTATCCCCACCGTTGATCTCCTCAAATCCAACGGTTGCATCGGTTCCTTCGGGATCCTTTCCAGCCGGGCATAGATGACATATTAGGCCTTTTAAACCAATCGCTCATCGCCCCAAGTGATCCATTCCACGGTTTGTCCCAACGGATGGCTTCTTTACACTCTTCCACGTAGGGCTTCTTCGATCCTAACCGCATTTGGATCTATATATCTCGATATAATATTTTTTCATCACAAATCCGAGCTATTACATAACTCGGACCAGAAGGAAAGGGGGGAGAGAGATATTGAATTCCTAAGAACACGGACGACGGATCCCACAAAAAGGATTTTTCCTTTTCGCTAACGATTCGACACGCCCACAACACACTTGTTCTTTTCATAGTTACCAACTATCTTCTACTAAGATACTTGGAAACTAGGGGACATATGTTGATACCACATCCGTCTAATCCGCTAAGAGCGCCATAGAGCGGTCCTAGAGCGCATCAAGGCCGAGATAGCCAATCCAATAGTCCGACCTCCAAATGGTCCGACCTAAGGGAAACCATCCTGTGTCAACTAGTATTTACAAGTCAACATACCTTCTCACCGGGCCCACCAAGCTAGGTGAATGACTTCCAACGACAAAAGGTCACATGGTCCTTCCAAGTACCACAAACTGTCACCCTAGGATGCCAAACGGACCGACGAGGGAATCTTGACGCCACCATCGCAATAAGACCAAATGTACATAATGTAACCATCGAGATACTTCCGTGGAACTCTGTTCTGACACCTGAAGTTACATAAGCGCATCCACCAAGCGTATGATCTCGTCCAAGGAGTTACACGACCCAACGTATGAATAAAGATTTCAGAGGGAAAGGTCCAAACTACCCTCCCAGCCCATTAATTAGTATCGATTACCGCTCACTATTGGGCACATGGGCTAAAGGTAGCATTGGTGTCCAAATATGAAGCATACACTGCACCATCTTGTGAGTCACTTCATAAGATATGTTAACTATAATATAGCACAAGGTCCAAGACCTCGAGGTAAGCAACAATCTCTAAGTCCGATTGATATCATAACCTTCCGTGATAACTATTACATCGAGAGCTACCAACTCTCTCTGAAAGTCTCTTACGGATCGACACGCATCCGGTAACCTTTCTAACCCCCCACCTAGTCCTTTCAGGTACTCCAGCTCGGATAGGTACCGCTTCAGAGTTCAAGTGGGAGGTAGGTCCTAGACTAGGTTACTTGTAATAGTTTAGTTAGTTAGTGTTCGAGGTTTCACCCCTCAACGGTCAAATTTGAGAGAAATACAGTTAAAATACGGTATTTGGGGGGGGGGGGGGATTTGTACTCCAGCTGCCACATAATCAATTTAGCCGGAAAATTGATTGGAGTACTCTATTGAAACCGGTCAATACCATTCTAGTATATCAAAATTGACAGCGTCTCATTATAGTATCAAAAAAAATTCCCAATTTTTCTATAATGCGAGATACTACTTTGTATTTTTCCATAATACTCCTATTTAAATTGTTTCCCCGGAGTTAGACACTTGTCAAAGTGCCCATTACCTTTGCATGGTTGCAATTAGAGGTGAATGTGAGCGGTTATTATATAAGAATTAACCCAAACACTATAGGCCGGTGATTATAATAATAAATCGAGGCGGGTGGAATATTTATTCTATCCATGACGGATTGGGTGATGAAATATGCAGGTGGATTGCGGTTAGATATATATGAAATTAAGTGTTCGAATTCAACATGTAACATACCGACTACATGTTTGAATTCAACACAAAACTATACAACAATAACCCTTCATAAACAAAGTTCTAAATAAGACTGGAATTGGAGTGGAGACTAGGGATGGAGTCATGAACTCATGAAAGAGGGAGGCGGCAGTGAGGTATGTAAGAGCACTAGTTGTAGGTATTTCATAATAGATCCTATTGTTATATTTAGGATGAAACAATGAATTGTAGGTTAAAACATCAAAACTTCAGGAATCCTATTAAAGCGCTGGCCCACAAAATAATTTTGGGCTCCCTAACATATTGCCCAAATTTGAGGACTCCTCAAAATATTTTGAAGGTGAATTTAGTGGGGGCCACTAGTTTATTTCATACTTTCATGATAGAAATAGGTCACCTTAGGTTTTGAATTAACATAGTACATCATTTAGGGGTAATATTTAGAGAAAATTATATGCATCCTACAACTAGTGCTAAGCTTACACAAAACTACATGTATGGTTTTGCATTTTATACTACTACTACTACTACTACTTATTGTTAATATGTCCCATGTGGGTGGCATTTCATATCGATTTAGTTTCAAAACACTACCCGCCACCAGCAAGACTCGCGGGTGTGGTTAGAAAACTTGTGACCCGCATTTTTTTAAAAAAAGGTTTATTTGGTGGGGTGCGGTTGAAAGGTGGACAGTTCGCACGGTCGGATCTAATTAATACATTAACTCCCATAAGCTTGTATGGGATGTGATTTGAATTCTAAAATTTCAAAAAGTGTGAGATTGGCTACCACAATTTTAAAAAGGTGTGATTAATCTAATTTTGATTTCGTATTTAACTCATTAGTTGGATCGTTGTATAGGTGGTAGTAACCTTTTGTTAGAATAAGTTGAATAGCCCAACTTAATGTGATAACAAAACATATTCAAGTTGATGATGAGTACTCAATTGATGATAATTCAGACTTGTCTAAAGATGACTATTATGATTCCACGTATAGATCCGACTAATCGTGGCCCTACTTGTTAGAGTGCGTGTTAAAATATACAATGCCACTTGTGAGAGGATCATGCAAATTACAGATATGCCGAATAACGTTCTCTCGTTAACAAGATATTTTAAAGGAATGATGGTCCAACTTAATAAATTTCAAGTGTAGTTTTTTGTTTACTAATTCTGAATAATCCATAAAAAACACACGAAAAGGACTTGTCTCGTGGAAAAAAGTCTAGAAAAGAAGACCAGGAAAGCTACAACCTACAGGTATACAAGGAAAAAGTACCAATTGTAAATATTACTAGTACTAACCCGTGACAATGCCACCGTATAGTTTACTTTTAATAATAAATAGAAAGGGGAGGACAAAATAAATAATCGAGAAAATAAGATAGTCAAACTTATGTAAACAACGTTGGTCGTGGTGTCGGTGGTTAGTCTTTCTTCATCCTATACTATATCATTGAGTCTTTTTTTTATGTTAACTATAGATAATGTAAAAATACGACTCATCATGGCGAATATTTTTTGAAAGGGGTAGTGTCCAACCATAACCCGTTCGGGATCTGACGGGTTGATAATATATATTTTATATAGGGTCCTACCGTACCTGACCTGTTAATTAGTAACATATACTACATGTTTTTTAAAAAAAAATTGTACCCCTCAAACCGAACCAAAATAAAATACAAAAGTATACAACGCAATCAATATGGTTGTTCCCAACAACCCCGCGGTGGCATGTGCCCCACCACACATACACACAAAAACTACTATTCTACAAACATAATTATTTCACATGTTACGGTTGTTTTTTTCACCAACAACCTTCGCGGTGGTATGTGGTCACCCCACCAAAGACACAAATTATTATTCTACAAATATAATTTCACATGCTACAGTTGTCTCCCCCCCCCCCCCAATGGATCAAGAAAATATAGAGAAGATCAAAGAGAGTTTCCCCGCCTAGAGATCAACCCCCTCCCACGGAAAAATGCAGTTATTACTAACTTAATTATAAAATGTTACGGTCGGATCTTGTTACAAATGTATGGAACAGGTTCGAGTATACGCCAGACCAGATCTGAACATCATTATTTCAAACGGGCTTGAATTCGGGTTGAATGGAGCCCGACCCATTTAAAAGTAAAATAACGGAATACATGTGTAGTAAGATATAGGCTAAGATGACCTCAACAGTTAAACATGTATATAAAAACTTATTCTCTTGAACCTATAATAGGAAATTGTTTATCATTTATACACATATGATGTGAAATTTAACATCTTATTGTATATGATTTTTTTTCTAACTAAGTTTGATGGTACACGAATATGTATCAAAGTGCAAATCGTTTGTATAAAGGAGACATAGAGAAACGGCAAATGATTTGTACATATATATGTTTAATATTGTAAACAAATAGTTGTTGTTATACTATTAATATCAAAATTTAACCTTTCTAGGTCGTAATTAGACTTTTGATTGTTTTTAGTAAACTTGTTTCAATCAAACTTTGTAAATTCTTTTGACCAATGTTTGAGTCGGAGTTCCTAATTCTACAGTTGATAAATCAAGTATAAACTGATCGGACAATACCAATCTTGCTCACCTAAACTGGTAGTGTTGTACCTTTTTTCTTTCTGTATGGGGCACTTTTTTTTTTTTTTTTTTTTTTAATAATTACCCATTGTTATTAGATAGTCTTCTTAAACTCAATCATGTATTCCAAAATACACTAAATAATTCTGTTGAATCTTTTCAAATTTGTTTCTTGTTAATATATGCATGATGAAATGTTTTTGTTTTTTATTGCGGAATAATCTAAATAGTATATAATGCCAACATATTTTCTTTTTAATAGTGAGAGAACTTTGTGAAAATTTAATTTAAAATAAAACTCATATACATCATCAACTTACACACCTGTATATTATTTATTAAGTCGCAAGTTACTTTAGGCACATATGTTGTCTTTAGTACTCATGAACTCGATGGAATCGTCACGCAACAACGACATAACCTATAATCTAGTCATTTTTTGAATTATTTTGTGAGTCATAGCAAGAATGGCCATGTTCTAGAAGTATCAACCATCATCGAAATGATCTAATAGCGAAGAATATGTGATCTTAACCATTGCGATGATTGGTTCCAATGCATAAGGATCTCTTCGGACAATTTCATATCGACCTCGTCGCCATATGTTCCATCGACTTTAGCCCCCCTCCAACACGCAATAACCACAAGTTCCTGATTATTTTAACCTTGACCTTAATTAAATCCACCAGAATTGTAAAAATAATAATATAAGTACATATTAGAGAAATTGAATAGTCTTTTAAAATGATCAAGGAGATGCAGGCATGATATCCTGCCTGCTACCCTTCGGTCTAACTGGTTATATATGTCTTAAATGTCCACCAAATACGACAACTTCTACTGAATGGTTTCTCAATGACTCCCACCTACACCTCTCAATACGTCTCTAACATTACAGTCAAGGACCTAAAAAAGAAAATTATATTATCCATGGATGCCTCATCCCGTGACAATGCCACGACATAAATTTCTTTGATTATTAAACAAATGGAAGATAATACATAGTACAATTTAATAACACAAACATAATGCTACCTTCCATGTCGTTAAACACCTACTTGTAAACCAAATTTAGGTGAGTTTGACCTTCGAATTGGGTTCATCAGTTAGAATTATATCATTTTTAAAGTTGAGTTCCAAGGTTGCAAATATCAATTTCTTGGAGTTGGTTCACACTTCGAATTGAGTTCCAAATTTGGATTTTTTTTCCGTTTTTCAAGTATTTTACCACAAAACGTGGTTTACTATTCAAATTAAGTTTTCAAGTAGTAATTATCTCATTTCTAAAGTTGGTTTATACTTCGAATTTAATTGTCAAGTTGAAATTACGTACCCTATTCTTAGAGAATATTTTCATACATTGTGGTTTACATTTGAATAGAGTCCTATAGTTGTAATTATCTCATTATTAGAGTTGGTTTGAGTTCCAAATTTGCAGCTAGCTATTCCAAATAATGAGCTTTACCTTTCAAAAGAGTCTCCAAGTTATAATTATCACATTCTTATAGTTGGTTTGCTCGTCAATTGAGTTTTCAAGTTAGATTTATCACATTCTTATAATTGAGTTTATATTATAGTTGGTTTACCTTTGAGTTGAGTCCATAAGTTGGAAGTACCCCTTTCTTAGAATAATTTATGCATATAGCATGGTTTAGTATCGGAATATAGTTTCCAAATTGTAATTATCACAATCTTAATTATCACATTCTTAGAGTATTTTTCCATATAAAGTGGCTTACGTTTCTAATATAATTTTAAGTTTGAATGATGTCAATCATAGAATATGTTTACAATTCGAATAAAATTCCTAATTCGGAATCATCTCATTGTTAGATTATTTTCCAAATAGCATATGGGTCATCCTTGCATTACAGTTCCCAAGTTGAATTATATTATTCTTACAATTGTTTTGCCCTTCAAATGGAGTTCTCAGTTAAGAATTACTTCATTATTAAAATTGAGTTTAACGTTTAAATTGATTTTTCAAGTTAAAATTATCCCATTGTTAAAGTGGTTACCCTTTCCTGAGAGAATTATGTCATTCTCCCAATAACTTTTTCATATAGTATGGTTTACTATTCAAATAGAGTTCTAAAAACAGATTTATCCCTTTTTTTAGAATTGCTTTTACCTTCGAATTGAGCTTTCAAATTGCAATTATCCCATTATTAGAGTTTGTTTGCCTTCACGTTGGTTCCCATGTTGGAACTATCTAATTCTCAAATTTGAGTATATCGTTTAAACTAAGTTTTCAAATTAGAATAATCTCATTCTTATAGTTAATTTGACATTCAAATTAAGTTTTCAATTTTTTTTTTAAAATTTCATTCTTATAGTTGATTTGTCAAGTACTACTTATCTCATTCTTAGATTTTGTTTGACCTTGGAATTGAGTTCCCACGTTAGAATTATCTCATTCATAGTGTTGAATTTTACTTTTCAGATTGAGTTCCGAACGAAGTTTGGATTATCTTATTCATAAAGTTTGTTTACGCATCGAATTGAGTTCGTAATAAATTATCTCTTACTCACAGTTCGAACAATGACAAATGATTCCAAATTTATACTGTAATTTGAAACCAATTACAAACAAACCTTAAAAATTAAAGATTCCCTAATTCTATAATGATTTTTTCTATCTTAACTTTTCTTTAGTCTTCTCCTAAAATTTAAACTTAATTTACATTTCAAACTCCACGCAACCATTTCTTCAATTTTTACCATGCGAAAAACTCCATGGGTTAATTGGTGCCAAAGACACTTTGGCACCAAAATATTACAAAAAAAGATCAAACATGAGTTAATATCGTGTTGTAACTCATAGTTTACTGAGTTAATATAACGTTGGAACTCAGCGAGTCATGAGTTCATATAGTGTAGCAACTCAGGGGGTCTGTGTTTGAATTAAAATTTTGAGAGAGGAACGGGCCTGTGAAGAACCCAAACTCCACCACCAAAAAATAAGAAAAAAGATACAACAATATCTTTCGGAGCTCCGGCCGGACCTTTCATGGCGGAATGGAACTCTGTCCTAACAATATTTTTCATATAGTGTAATTTACTATTTGAATAAAGTTCTTATGTTGTAATTATCTCATTATCTGGGTTATCTTACCATTCGAATTGAGTTATCACACTGAAATTATTCCATTTCTAGATTTTTTTCTCATGTAGTGCGTAACCCTTCAAATAGAATTCCAAGTTCCAATTATCTTGTTCTTAGGGTTTGTTACCTTTCATATTGAGTTATCAAGTGGGGAGTCCCGTTCTTTAAATGATTTCTAATATATTGTCGTTTACCCTATTCAATTCGTTGAGTGGCTGTGCTATTCAAATTGAGCTTCCAATTAATTGGATTTATCTCACTCTTAGAGTTGATTTTACACATTAAATTAAGTTTTTTTCCTCATATTACATTGCATGCTTACATACTTCATTCGGATTACAATCAATGATAAATAAACTATCTAATGACTCCATTCGGAGAAATAATACTCAATTTCGGAGAAAATCACGCCAGTGCAACTCGATCCAATCACCACATGCTTGTACATATAGCTCATATACCACCCGACCATCTTATAACTCCCCACATTGAATTAATTTTCCAAGTTCGACATTCATCGAAGTTTTAGTTTGCCATTCAAATTGAGTTAAAAGTTTAAAATTATCTCATTCTTGGAGTTGGTTTTCCCACCAATTGTAAAATTTGTAGATTATCGAATTCATTAGTTGGAATTTCTCATTCTTTGAGTTTAGTTTTTCATTCGAATCGAGTTCCCAAATTTATTGTGAGCCTACTTTTGTTATTATACTCTATCAATTTCGTTTAAATTTTCACACAGTTTGACATTCTCCTTCTTCACTCCTCGATATTTTTTAACATTGCAGTATACATTTTTAAACCGACTCGCATCTATTATCATAATAAAGCGTCAAGATAGGAAGATACTGAATCACATTACATCAATCGGTTTATTTATTAGTTTGTGTGTACACTTTTTTCCTTTTACTCGATAATTAAGTTACTCATAATTAATAAACATGACTTGATTTAATTACTAATTATTTACAATTTATCTTTATTACAAATTAGGTCATTATATCTCTACATATGCACTATGTTAATTTAAATTGAATTGTTTACAATTTATGTAACTCCATTCTAACTTTCGTTGAGAAAGTGTAATTATAGTGACATGTGAATTTTACATTCCTTTTACCTTTTGCTTTGTTCCAATATTTCTAAATACATTATTACACCCGATTTTCTCATCTAATAGCTACCAAGCAGTTATTTTTTTCCTTATATTATAACATTAAAAGCTTGTATAGTTTACGAAATTAGTTACCGTAATAAGGGTAGAAGAAATCATATTAAAGATATTGGAATTAAAGAAAAATCGAAATTAGTTCATATTTACCTTATATTAATTGACGATTTAAAAGCAGAAGAAGAATTTAAAATTTTAAAAATTCAATATATTACAACCTTTATTTTTTTCAAATGTGAAAGCTTTTGAAAAATAAATTTAATTGGTGCTAATTTCACAAAATTTGTTGAACTTGAGAGTACGTGGTTGTGGTTGGAGATAGGTACCAATGTTACATAATAAATGGATATATATATATATATATATATATATATATATATATATATATATATATATATATATATATATATAATATATATATATATATATATATTTAAATATAAAATATATTGTGTACTAATTTAATAGATTATAAAAAAGTTGCACAACTAAGATTCCATATATACATATATATAAAATAAACATACAAATTAGACATAATGAATATATCAGATTGTATGGCAGGATGAAATGTTACTATATATACTTTCACGAATTAAACTCACACTACATTAGTAACTTTTTGAAATTTAATAAAGCATTTAAATTTGGACGGCTTTGTAAAATAAATTTAAATGGTGCTAATTCCACATTATTTGTTGAACTTGAGAATGAATATGGTTGGAGATAGGATAGATGTTGAGCGTCTTACTGAAATTTGCCAACCAACATTTCTGCGAAGACAGGAGAGGAGTATTGATTATTATAAGATCACTGAATAGTAGATCTGTCAAAAGATAGATACAGAATGGAGATAAGTTGGAAAACACGTCAAAAAGGAATTTCTGCAAAAGATTGGTTTGCAAAACATTGCCAAAGTCTTACATTTAGAGAAATTGTATACGGTGAAAATCTTCAATCTGCATATATAAAAGATCCCACCACATGTTTCTTGCCTGGAGTTGGCAACATAACAACAAGTTCTACTAACTTCAACTATGCCAACTAGTCTACAAGCAAGAATATGGAGATCAACACTTACACATGACTAGGGCTCAAAGTTCTAGCATTAATGTCTATGGCTATGGAAAACACCAGAAGAGATCACACTTGTTATTATCAAAAGCTTAGGAACTCGTTCGAATTATACCATTGCCCGTCTGAACAATCTTCATCAAGTAAGGTCCTGTTTTTTCTGATTCTCATCAATTCCGTCCTAAGCTCTTGATCGTCATAATTGTTGTGATCCCACTAGGAACAACCTCATTTCTTTGTCATGCCGAGTCTCATGAGGCTGAGGTAGGCGATGAGCCTGTATCCAACGAGCATTACACCCATAGCGATCACAGAGATAGCTATCTGTGGAGGTCCCAGGTTCTTTATCATCGGGAAATCCTGAACCAAACACGTCTTGTTTGTGCCACAAGGGTATGTTTCACCAGGTTCGTACTGAGTTGCCACTAAGAGCTTAAATGTGTACCGACTAATGGAGATATACTTGATCCATTCTATGAATTTGGGCACGGTCTGGACGTAGTATCCGCTGGCCAGAGTGAAAGTCAACATAACCACTGATCCAGACGTTGTTGCAGATCTTAGGTCCATGACCACAGCTCCAATAGCAAGCCCCAGGCCCTGAGCACACAACACGTTGTATAGAAGAACGAATAGGCTGGAGAAGAATGGTTTCGGTTGTGGCTTAAGACCTGCCATCCAGTAGACTATTGTGTGTGAAACCGTTGGGAGTACTAGTTCCATAGGTAAGTCACCTAGACTCAGTGCCATGAAAAATGATGAGAGGCGGTACATCCCCGATGATCTCTCTTTAGTGAGAACTAACCGTTCTTGGGGGAACGTAAACAGAGCTTGGAACACAGGATAGAACCCCCAAAATCCACATTCAAAGAAAAACAGCCCCACCTACATTATCATTTTAAAACAATTACACCACAAACATGTATATTTATTTAAAGGGAAGATGTGAATGACCATATACCTGATCTTGCAAGTGATTAATATCGGTTTGCCACCATAACAGACCGCAGATGAGAGCTACGAAGACAACCTGACTGATTTTAAGCCAAGATAATGATTCATGCTTTCTTTCTTTTAAACCTCTCGCAAACAACACCGAAAACTGTTGCCACCATGTGTTCGACCATCGTTTCACCTTCTTCTCACGGGCCGAATCATGGACCTGATTGTTATCTGATATTACTTGGGACTTCACAGACTCTAACAGGTTATACTGGTAAGCCTGTACCAGAGTTTGCTTGACAATCGCCTGATCTTCCTGGGAATCGTCTGTTGAAATTCCTGCAACAATTAAACAATATCAACTTTGTCCAAATGATACAAGTATCTATATGTGGTATTGATTAGTGATGAACATACCATTAGCAAGATCTAACAGGAAATCTGAGGGGTTCATGGAAACCGAAGGGACAAAGCCGATGCTAGAGAAATAATCCAAAGCAGACGAACCCTCACCGAAATACAAAGGATTCCCATCAGACAGCAACAGAACTTTATGAAACATGTAAAACAACCTGCTAGATGGCTGATGAATCGTCATCACGATCGTCCTGCCACCATTCGCCAAATCCCACAACGTGGACACAATCCTCTGAGCAGTGGTGGAATCAAGTCCGGATGTAGGTTCATCGAGGAACAACAGGCTCGGATTAATCAGCATCTCTTGTCCAATGCTCACCCTTTTTCTTTCACCACCAGAAACTCCTCTCAATAAAGATCCACCAATGATGCTGTCTCTGCACCTTGACAGTCCAAGCTGAGTAATCACGGCTTCGGCATGATTCACCTTCTCCTTTTTTGTCAAAGTTCTAGGAAGGCGCAAGAGTGCGGTGTACACTAGTGTCTCTGTCACAGTAAGGTGAGGATAAAGGATGTCATCCTGTGTGACAAATCCTGTGTTGCGTTTCATCGAGTTGGAGTATGGTCTGTTGTTGTAAGTTATACTGCCAGAGATATCACCTCCAAGTCGGCCACCCAGGGCGGTTAATAGTGTCGTCTTGCCACAGCCAGATGGGCCTAACATGGCTAGCATTTCGCCTGGCAAAACCACGCCTGTGATGCCTTTCAGGATCTTTCGCTCTTCAGAACCGGCATTGTGATTGAAGCAAGAATCCCCTTTTTTAGTTTTGATCTTGTAAACAACATCTTCAAACTGCAAGTATGAGTCAAGTTAATGATGAACACATTCTGTATTTCACTGCAGCCAATATTATTGATTAATACACCTGAGTATTTTTGTTCATCAGGTTTGCCTGTTTTAAGGTTCTGTGAACGAAAACGCATAATTACAATCTCCTACAATGATTCAACTTGACAGTAACTCAACTATTCTATGGAGTTTTAAATTTTTTCATCCAGCTAATATGCAGGAATCAGGATATGTATAAGAAACTAACTCTGTCTGATGGTAACTTAAATAAAAATAACAACAAAGTAGTATAAATTTTTTGACTTGTAATTAATCAACACTTTAATATCTATAGAAGGTGAGAAATTAATACAAAACTTTAGCTCTAACAAGGACTCTTGACTGAAAAAGAAATTTTTTTGACTTGTAATTAATCAACACTGTAATATCTATTATGAGTATAAGAGGGGAGAATTATGCCTTTTTTGAGTACAGGTTGTGGTATATGAAAAAGCAGTGTTGAATATTTAGCCTTTAATCCAACCTTTTATTAATGAAATTTTTTGTAATGGATTAAATCTTAACATGACTAAGAACACATGAGTACTGGAAAAAACTGAACTCAAACTTTAGATATAATTTTTATCCCCAACAAAGTCTATACATACAAGGAAAAGATTTATTTCCTTTATTTTACTGGGAAACAACATTTATTGAGAAGATTTGTACACGTAGAAGAAACAAGTCATAGGTCTGTAACCACAATCTGAACTGTTCCCATTGATAATCCCCAAATTAAGCAAAATTTTCAAATAGAAAACAATTAAACTCATAATAAGCTGTCTTAGAAGGTGTCACTTAGGTCTAATGCTGTCAACATTTTAAAACCTTACACAAATTAAACCATTTGCATAAGTATTCTACAAAATCAATTTTACACCTAATGAACAAGCTGTAAAACTCGTTTGAATGACGCTAAATTGAACCCGCTGGTGATCGCTCATAATGAAATCAGTTTTACACAAGTTAAATGTAAAATCATTTTTCCACCAGAGTTTATATTCACACTTAATATGAAACCTTACACAACCTAGACACTACACTGTGTATAGAATACAAACTTATGCCACACAATGAGATACACAAAAATAACAAATAAGTATTCTTCACAAAATCTCAAAATAAAATCCCTAAAAGCCACAATGTCAAGTGCCACAGAGGTGGAGATGTAGGGTTTGGACGCCCATAAATTATCTTATATTTAAAAAAACATAAATGACAAAAACCTGCAGAAATATAATAAAACAAAAACTATATTTGCAAGAAATGAAAGAATAATGCATAGAAAGATGAATTAACGGACCTTCAAGGTGACAGGGTAATTAGCTTTCTTGAATATTTCTGTATCAAACTGTGGAGTTTGCATCTCTATGTCCACCATCTCCGATGAATTAATCCAGATACACAAATATTCCCCTGCAATTTTTTTTTTCAATATATATGAAAATAAAAATGAGAGAGTTCTATATATCTTTCTAATGCATGGCCTCGTATAAATACACACAACAGAGTCATAAACGGTAGTATCAGATTTTGTGACAAGTCAAACGTCACAATAAATTCTTAATGGGGTTTAATTTGCGGTGGTGGACTGGTGGAGACGCGGCGGTGAAGTTCTGTTGTGATCGGGATTTGTTGGGATCTCTTCTCTTTATATATATAGAGGGAGAGAAAATAGTATAATGTGATGTCTTTATATGAGAATTTGATTTGCTTTTGATATTTCCCTTGCATTTAGCACACTCATTCATCTCATTTTAGCAAATCTAGTAAATACATGCAGCACTAGTAAAATCAAACTTATCTTTTTGACTGACTTGATTTATATAGATGCTTAGTATATCATCATACATTGTTACTAAGTTATTCATTATCATTTTGTAAAATATTGAATGTGATGCTTGACTTGACTTTTTCAATATTACTAGTTAACCGTTACATGACCTTTTAAATAACAAGCAACAATAATAATAATAATGAAATTAATTTTTATACATTCTAGAGAAAAAAAGGTCAAACTAAAAATGAAAAAGAAATGGTAAGAAATTAAGTAATATTATTTGCATAAGAAGTATATCCAGAAGAAAAAGGGAAACAACATTCTGGAAAGAAGGATGTAACAAATCTAGTAATGTATTATACCTATAGGTATGTATTTTAGCTATATTTTGGATATGAAGTAAAGTTCAAAATTTCAATTGAGTTATTCAAAAGAAAATTACCATAATCTACTGAAAATATTTGACTAGAAATAAAGAGTCTTTAAATATTACTTCCTTCGTCTCGGGAATAGCTTTCTATTTTATCATTTTAGGTGTCTCAAACAAAACCTTCCATTTCCATTTTTGACAATCATCCATTCAACTTTAACATGAAATTAATACTCAAAATCATCCAACTTTAACATGAAATATACTCAAAATTATCCAACTTCCACCTTTAAAAAAATCAATTTGAGAGACCCAATAGTACTATTTTATCCAAAAGTAATATATACCTTATTTTTCTTCATCCAAAAAGTAAACGAAAAACTATTTTGTTATACGGTTGGACTTTTTTGTTCAGGTGCCTGCTTCGTATAGGCATGAATGTAGGTTTCCAATAAATAATCTCTATACAGTATTTGTAACAGTCCGAAAATTCGTAAAATCAAATTTAAGCGTTTTAACACGAATCGAGCGTCAAAGCTTAATTCATGGAGGTTGGACGTTGGCCCAACATTTTGTCTCTTCAGCTTCAACCCAAGTCTTCCATCTTCTAAGCCCTTTCATTATTAAATCTAGCCCACCCATTAGTTAATAAGTCAATTAAATCCCAATTAAAGAAGGAGTTTAATGAATTCAGTTCAGAAACGTGACTGCGCTTTATCACTGCCTCCAACCTTCTCCATCATTTTCGCCAGTGGAAGCTCTAGAGGATTTTTGCTTTGAAGAGATTTTCTTTCATTCAAACTGGTAAGATAATTGTTCTTCTTCTCTTATTGTCATCCATTAAGAAATTCATGCCCTAACTGTCCCTTTTGGTATTCTTCAAATCCATTGAGGTGTAGCATAGGTCGTTTTCGGAGAAGAGACGCTAGCTTGTAGAATTAAGGGTTTTATCAGCTAGAAGGGATTTCGAGGCAAGTTTCCCTAAGATTTCATCCAAGATTATTGGTTGAGTGTCATCTATGCTATGATATGATATAATCTTTTTAGATTTCATTCACGTTTGTAGAGTTCATTTTAATTCTTTGTGTTATCACTCATCATGTTTTCATGTTATGTTTATCATGGAACCTGTTTTGATTATTGTTGTCGCGGTGGTTTTACGATAATTGTATCATACAAGTCACTGATATGTAGGGTAAACTCCACAAAACCCCCTCCAATTATAGTAAACAGACACAAAACACCATCAATTATTGAAATTGCACAAAATCCCCCAAACATGAATAAATATTACACGAAACACCCTCAGTTATTTTGATTGCACCTAACCCTCTGAAACAATAACAATTACCTCATTTTCCCCTCAATTATCAAAATTTCTCCAAATCTAAAAAATGTTAATAAATATAGGGGGAAATTGAAACTACCAATTGTTAAATGTGTTATTCACATACAACAAATGAGACTGGACATTATTCATGCTTGTTGAGTTACAAAGTTACGTATAGTTTTTATTAAATTTATAAGGAAAATCTTTCTTACTAAAAAGATAAAACTTTTAAAAATAATTATAGGATATAAAAATGACCCTAAGGTCTCGATTTTTCGTATACTACCATGAATCCCAGAAATTGTGACTATCTGGTCGTTAGGTCGGTGTTTCTTTCTATTTTTTATAATTATAACGATTTACCATTATAAGATTAAATGGAAAACTAAAAAGAGTAAGAATCAATAAAGAATAAAGAAACACTGATCTTGCTCATTAATAGTGACCAAACACTCATTGTTTTTTAACAACCCTAGTGTTCCGTGGAATCGGATATATTAGGGCCCTTTTATTTATTTAATTATTTTCTAATTTCTTATAGTTTGCTAAATTAAAAATTGTAATTTATTTTGTTAAAAAATAGGGGTAAGTTTGTAACATTATAGGTATAAATAATTTTATTTGCTGCGTGTGAAGCGCATCTTCAGTTATATGGACGAAAAAGGAATTTTCCGCTATTTTTTCAACGGTTCGGGGGATTTGGTGCAATTTTAATAATTGAGGGTATATCCTACAATGTTTATTAATATTTCGGGGGATTTGGTGCAATTTTAATAATTGAGTTTATTTCGTGCATGTTTAGTATAATTGAAGGGGGTTTTGTGTAGTTTACCCCTCATATGTAATATATATATATATATATATATATATATATATATATATATATATATATATATATATATATATATATAGACACACACTACGAGTACTAGATGAAGTCTTTTCATTGTTAATTATTGTTCGGGGAGTTTATTATTGTCACATCGAGTAAAAGATTTCAATCTAAAGCTGATGAATGTTCACTGACAACTAAACATAAGTTGAGGCTTGGATGCTAATGCTACTTAGTAATCTGTTCATTGCTATAAGAGCCTTGCTTGTGTTAATTCCTATGCAGACATGCTGTTCGGTGTATATACAATGTTGTGAGTCAATCTTTGAGTGAATAATTGAGGGTGGTACTACCACCTTTGTTGTTACTTTTGATGTTTCCCTGCTATTTTTATACATGCTCATGTCTTTCCTTATCTTGTTATTCATGATATATGTCCAATGTTAAGGTTCTCTAATAGTACTGTGATCACATTTCCATTATATTGTATTCATATACTTGCCGAATTGCTTGACAAACATATATGCTATGTATTACTAAAGCTAAGTGATTATATTGTTTGTGATTGGTGGTGTTAGTCAATACTTTTGATTGATGATATGGTGATAACGTTATATGATGTGTATGCAAACACATTGGTACATATATTCATAATTTGAGTCTAAAAACATGCATTCTTTTTAATGCATGTTAATAGGATTTTAAGCCAAGAAAGATTTCAAGTTATTTCAAGAATGGACTAGTAAGATCTCCCTAGCAAATCGTGGCCAATCAAGTTAAGCAATCACCATCGGCCAGATAACTAAAGTAACTAGCAAATCATGGCTATTCATTATTCATGTTACCAGCTTTGGGGATGTACCTTACGACGCCAGATCAAGTTAATTTTCAAGTCATGTTCAAAAGTAAAGTTTAAGTTTGTTTTCAAGAAGTTCAAGTGTTAAGCTAGAGTCACGTCAAATCAAGTTAAGTCTTTAGTGTTGCATTGCATTAATCAAAGACTAAAAGATTTAAAAGACATGAAGGTAGAAGTTAGAACTTTAGATCATGGTATGTGCATGGAATTTGTTTCGACCAAGGTCATGATCGACCTTGCTAAAATTATCAATTTTAGGTATTAGAAGCAGAGCTATTGGTGTAGAGCGATGCCGGAGCAGTGATCATTATCAAAATCAACCTTTACCATTTTATGTTTATTTATGTTTATGATCCTCTCAAGACATTGTAAACATTTCAAGATTTATGCTATTCATAATTCCGCTGCATTATTTTACTAGTTCATGAATTAGAATCAAGAATTTTCATGTCAAGTTTAAGTACGCTTAAGGCGTCAAACTACGTTTTAAATTTTTATAATTCAAGTTCGTCGAATTTACAAACTCACGAACTAGCGTGAGTTGTATTTTTCTTAGTTCGTCTTTTAAAAATCAGGGCGCTACAATATTGGTACATACTTATATATTTTACTTATTTATTAAATAGTAATAATAGTAAAATATGAATTTACAATTATTGTAACGACCAAACCACTAATTGATTAAGGCTTGACACTCTGGGTCACCATGGGATGGGTTGCTCGCCGTGTGATATGATGGCCCGTACTGTACCAATACAAGTCCTTTCCCCCACACTTTGTCCTCACTCGTGCGCACACTGAAAGACTCCTCAGTTGGTCACCCATCCTAAAATTGTTGCAGAGCATGCACGATTTTCTTTGAATTTGTTATGGGTGGATTCGCAAAACGATAGGCACCTTGTTCGTATGAAACTATCTCAAACTTTGGTGCATTACATTCACTTCTCTTAAATTATGCGATGTCCTCGTCCCATCTTGCCTGTACCGACCATACACCCCTTGTAGCTTTTCGATTGACTTGGCTCTCATATAATTTGTAGCGCCACGTGCCTCTTGTGGATCGAGGTTTGACACTTAGGGTCAATATGTTGGCCCACAAAAAACACATGTTCTGCCCTGTACACTTTGTCCACACTTGTGCATCGACACATTGGAAAACTCCCTAGTTGGTCAACCATGCTAGGATTGTGGGCATTCTCAACGACTTTAAACTCTTTGAAACTTTGGGGCGTTATAAATATATTGTGACGATTCTATCCTTCAAAATAATAAATTTAGACTGAAATTTACTTAGTTAAAATACAATTAAAGGTCATTATAAAAATCAAAACAAAATTAATTTAATAAGGGTTGCATATGTAATTTTACTAAAAAAGATGATCGATTTCATTAAAAAAAAAATTCATACAAATTTGTTAAGATAATAACACAGCAGTCTAGCCACAAAATTTTATGATTTCTTTTCCTAACCCTACAACATGGATGTTGTAGAGTCTTATGGTTGGTGGGTGGGTTATAGTACAATGCAATATAAATTTCATATGGTACAATTATAATATAACATCTAAGGTGCTACAACAAGATGTAGTTGTAGCTGTAGCGTAGAGGAAACTCCATTGCCCCCCCCCCCCCCCAGTGTTGGAAGACAAGCATAAAATGTCTCGAATCAAGTTCACGAAATTTTTAGGAAAGTCCAGCCAATCGATCATTCAATCCCAAAGCCCAGGGTAGGTAACTACGGGTCGGTATCAACCAAGCTAAAAAATTGCAAAAAACGATCTAGCAGTTTTTGTAATTCTTAATCCATATGTCCCACAATAAATGTCGTACGTTCCATTTATATTTGTCTAAATACAAATCTTTTTAAAAAAAGTACACCACTTATTTTGACCCACATATTACAAATCTACTTGATCTCCACTACTTTTACCTTATTCATTTATCTCCGAGCCCAAATCAAATGTGTCATTTGTTTGGGGGGGGGGGGATAAAAAGTTTGACCCGATATGAATTGACAATCTTGCCCCGATTCATTTCCGATGTTCTGGTTTTACCATTCACATTTTATCACCTGCCAAACGTGTGTCAATTACATTAAAAACCTCTAATTATCCGAAAGTATAACCAAACACTGTCAATCATATATATCTAAACTACATAAATTCCCCTAAGTTATATATATGAATAGTCATTGTCAAACTCTCTAACGTAAAGATTAAACGAGAGGTACCAGACTCGTCATTAGTGCGACAGCCAACAAAAGGTCACATTTAGGGGTTTTCGTGCAACTTTATAATGATTGACGGGGTTTTATGCAATTCATTTGAATTATTTTTATAAAATATCTAAAAAGATTAACTAAAATCAATAGGAACCGGATCCCCCTCCTAAATAGCCCTTTCACAAATCAATCCCCTGATTTCAACAATAACAAATTAGTTCATTTTCTATTTTCAAAGTTACCTTCCAAACATGACATTATTTTGAACCTAACATTTTCTAACTTTCTTCTTCTTCGCTTTCACGAACGCCCATCATGCAAGATTTATAATAAAAATCATTTTAAATTATCAAATGCTAAAATTAAAACAAAAAATAATTTCTAAAACTAGTGTTAAAAATATAAAATGGAAAAATGATATTTCCTATACAATCTAAACAAATTCATTAAAATTAAGAAATGACAAAATGTTTTTCAAAACAAAAACCTCAAAAACAAATATTAACAAATCCATATTTTATTTTCAATATTTTACAATTTTATTTATTTTTTCTTTTTTTATTTTACTTTTATGGTAGCTTGAGCTTCCATGGCAAAAAGCTTCAAATCGGAGCTTGCATGGAAATTCTTTTCATGGAGCATCCATGGAAATTTGTGTAAAAAGAATAATTTTTCTTCAAAGATTCAAAATCGTAAAAAAAAAAAAAGAATTTATTAGTGTATTTGGTTTTCATTATGTTTTTGTAAAATTTTGGTATTTTTTTTACTTTTTAATAAGTACAAATTAGTTACTAAATTTTTGAAGAGGGTTATTTGCAATTTTGTTCGGAATGTTTAAACATAGAAAAATAGTTATTGGGAATTAATACTAATAGTAAAAATGCGTTAGTTACAGTGAAATATATTCGAAAATAATGTGGCACGAAGAGAAAATTATAAACAAATGAATTTTGAATATAACTACCGAGGCCAATGCTTTTGCTTTCGTAAAACAAATACATCCCTTCACCTACAGTGTTGAGGAATCATTTGACGCTTGTTACCCATGATACAACATGTCAACCCACTGGAAAAAATTCATTGTTTAGCGACGGATAAAAATGCCGTCGTCATTTTTGGCGTCACAAATCTTCTAATGACGGATAACCTATCCGTCGCTAAATAACGACGGATTTAGCGACGGATAGACTGTTAACTTTTTAGAGACGGATTTTATCCATCATTAAAAAGCTGATTTTTTCTTTTTTTTTAATTTTTAAATTAACTGGAAATTTAGCGATGGATAAGTTATCCGTCGCTAATTCCGTCACTGTTTAGCGATGGATAACTTATTCGTCGCTAAATTTCCAGATTTTTTTTTTTAAATTTTGATGCATGTTTTCATATTTCACCTGTTTCATTTTGATAAAATGTCTGATAGTAAATCCAGAATAATGAAATTGTTTTAATTAAACAGAAATCATTCGACAAAATACAAATTAATCCAGAATAATGAAATTGTTTTATACAAAACATAAGTCCAAATCTAACTACCCAAGGGGGTGGGTGATGGAGCGTACATGAAAGCTCGTGATTCTTTCAAGACGCTGGGTATCCTCCTGTTGTCTACCTAGCTGCTCCAGCTGCTGCCGGTGTTCCTCCTGAACTCTAGCTAGCTGTGCTGCAACCTGTGCCACCACCTGTGACTGCACCAACTCCGAGACCTACTCCTGTGTGAAAAGTTGTTGTCTAGATTGCTGGGATGTTGAGTAGCTAGGAGTAGACACCACAAGGCCGAAACTCCCTAATCCATATACTCGGCCTTTGTTGTCCATTGGGTTGACGGATAAGAAGATATTGTTTTGTTGTTCAATTGTCAGCTCCTCATCCGCAATTCCGCATCGGCGATCTGCCTCTCCACCTCAGCCTGAAATCGTAAAGTGCATATATCATGAGTTACAGTTTTTTCAAAATAACTTGTACTACACAAATATGAACTTTAACCAAAATTAACGTACCGCAATAGCCTCGGACTTGCTGTGAACCCATCTTCCGTTCATCAGCTTGGCTCTTTTAAAGAGCGCCAGTGCGCTCTCTCCTCCCCAACCGACGCCTGAAGAACGTATATATGCAAACATTTAGCTAGCAACTCATTAAAGGTGTATAAATTAAACACAAAACACATGCACGACTAAACTGACAAATTAGATGTACACTTACCGATTTAAGGTGATCCGTAACAACAACTCGCGACCCATAGTGGTGTCGGGCCACCCCGGTACCATCAGACGGCTCAGTCAGCTGGTTCTCTCTGTTCTGGTCCGCAATCTGCTTTACATTAGCACGCTGCCAGTAGGCCTACCAAAGCGCCCACTCCTTCGGTCCACACCATGCTGGCCTAACGCCCTTTCTTTTCATTTCGTTAACCATATGCTTATACAAATCTGACCCCAGCGTCTCGAATGCAGGCCATATCTAGGGGAGCAATCGGTTGGGAATGAAGTATGTTTTCTACATTCTCAATTCCACACAACATCCAAATTACATAACGTTAACCGAGACATCAATTTAATAAGATAACACAACAGAACATATTCAATGGTGACTAACATATCACTCAAGTTCAACGGCTAACATACCACTCACATATAGTGGCTAACATACCACTCACATTGTCCTAAAATTTACTAACACAGTGGTGACTAACATATCACCCAAGTTCAGTGGCTAACATACCACTCATATACAGTGGCTAACATACCACTCACAGTAAAACAACGATTATAATAACAAATAAAGTAATGTTAGATTTAAAATTACCTGCAACTCATTAAAGTACTCATTCTTCAGCCGGTCCGAGATCTTCGACCACTTCTCGCCCCCTGCCCCGGCATCTGCCTCTTGCCCCTGATGATCTCACTGAGGTTATTGCTAGCCTCTGGAGGCCATAACATGTTATCAATGTATAAGATACAAGGAACTAATATTAATTAGTATAGTACAACAATGATGTGACATAAATTATCTTAATTAAGTATTATGTTCTATATACAAACGCATAATACTTACTTCGATCTAATGTTCGTGAACAACAAAAGCTTCCCATCCCACTTAACCCTGTCCACAATATCGGTGAAGGGACAACCGTCATCTGGTAAGTTACCCCAGACCGATGTCGAGCCTCTGCTTGAACTCGGTGGGGTCTCAGGAACCGCAGATCGGCTTCTCTGACTATCATGATGACCCTCCTGCTCCTCTGACTCTCCTGCCCGACTACTATCTCGATCGCTACCAAGATCAACCCATCGCATGGGGAGGATGCGTGCACGGATTTCCTTTGTCGCGACATCTGTAAAAACATGCAACAAATACAGGAAAAATGTGTTAGTATACAACTACGTGTAAAACATACATACATTTGACTCATAGTAAATCACAAATACTTGATATTATCAACAACTAACTAGTTATATATATAATCTACCCATGGAAACAGTTGGATTTATGCATATGGGGAAGAATTTAATTAGCTTTGTCTGCTGTGTCTCCTTGTTATTTACAGGTTTTAAGGTTACTGTTTTATATGCAAAGCTCATGCCCATTTTTTTCTGGGTTTATTGGACAGTGCCATGGCACAGACATATCACACAGCCATGGCACCGCCAGTGCACTTCCATGGCAAGTCCCTGGCACACACACATGGTAAGTCCTTGGCACATCCCTGGCACAACCATGGCACATCCCTGGCACAGCCAGTGCACTTCCATGGCACATCCCTGACACAGACATGGAACATCTAAATGGTCTCCAAATACTCAACCAAATCTCACTAATCCTACTACATATACGAAAACATCTAATTAAATACCATACATACTTACAAACATCTATTGAGTCACTAACAAATCAATTTCATAATAAATCAATCAATTGCACAACCTCAAGCTTAACCTACTACTTAATATACGCTAAACTAACTAGTAGTGAGTCTAAAAACATACAATTGCTCGAAATTAGCAAAAATTTCAAATTTAGAAAAGTAAGGGTTTTAGACTAATACCTTCAATTACGGAAAAAATAGTCGAAGAAGGATGAAATTGAAGGGCCACCAGAGTTTCTTGTTGAACGAGCTTCGAAAAGAGTCCAAGATTGGCCGGAATGGTCGAGTTTTGATCGTACTTTGAAAAGGGGCGAATTGAGAAGAGAGAAAGAACAGAAACAGAAGCAGAATCGAAATGGGGAAGAAGAAGCCTGTTCCCGATTTTAATTCTGTTTTAGCGACGGATTCATCCGTCGTTAGATTTTTTAATTTTTATTTTTTAAATTACTTTTTAACGACGGATAATCTATCCGTCGTTACATCACTATTTCATTTTTAAAAAAACAAAAGTCAGCAAAATATAGCGACGGATAGATTATCCGTCGCTATTTAGCAACGGAATCAACGACGGCTTAGCGACGGATAGAGCAAAACGCTCTATCCGTCGCTAAAACGTTCTATCTGTCGCTATCTTGGACCGATTCGTCGCTATATAGCGACGGATAGGGTCCGTCGCCCCTGTCCGTCGCTATATAGCGAAATTCTTGTAGTGACCTAACAGCCAGCTTTACAATCTAGTTGTTCCCGGCGAACGTAGCTAAAACCTTATACTGGAGGGATTGAAGAAGAACAACAAGAGGAGAAGAGCAATTGTGCTTGTATCTTACTTCTCCAACTTGAGACCCTTTAAATAGCTGAGGAACATGACTGTTGAAGATCTTGTAACTGCACAAAATAAGTTCACTTGATTACCAATAAATGAAATCTCCAACATATAATATAATTGACTCAATTGTAACTCCTGAAAGTTACAAAATCAATTTGAAGGAAAAAAAAAAACCCTATAAATTTTCGAGTAGACCAACCAACAAAACCATGGCTAGCCATTTGTGCTTTATGTCAAGTACTTTTTCGCAGGTTGCACGCACCCAAGTCAAACTAATTTCAATACAAATTTGTACTAGATTTGCAACCCACCCTATACACACATGTGGAGAGTTTTCAATAAACTACCACAATACTTGAATACCAAGTATGTGGACAAACCCACAGTTGGTTTGGTCTTTTTTTTTTTTTTTTTTTGGTGTAATGTAAGAAAAGAAAGCCCCTTGGGCTACATCAAAAAAATAGGCATAACATCATTTGGGGGTTGATATGTACAAATGAGTCCCTCCCCACGAACCCGCGATCCAAGAAGTCTTAGGGCGAATTCAACTTCCCCTTTGTTACAAGAGCCGCAGAGTTCATCACAAGCCTAGGAGATCTTACCTCTAAAACAACACTAGGAGACCGACCTCCTAAAGTTGAAGTAGAAGGATTGATCTTAACCCTCACAAAGTACTTATCAGTATTCTAGTCGGATCGACCCTACCCAAACAGGTCCGACCATTCTTCTTCTTACTACGGAAGGATTATCTACTAGGAGAAAGACCGCGGCGGATTAAGGCCGACCTCTTGGAGAACTGACCTCCTATTGTCCTAAGCCTCCGCGTGATCTAAATGCGCTACCCTACTATGACCACACGTGTCAGAAGCTAATAAAGCTGACCAAACTCCGGGCAAGTCAGAGGCTTGTCCCCCGGACCACTTCCTATATAAAGGGGCGCATCCACTCCACTTCAAGTAAGAAAAATCACCACAAATATACCACTCTCTAACCTACTCGACTCTACTTTGTCCGACTAGATGTGTTGAATCTTACGACCGATTTGTCTTAGGCAGACCGGCTAAAAAGGGTCTAACACCTTACTTCGTCTTGCAGGTTGAAGTTCTATTTCGAGGCTCTAAGTGCGATCTCAATGCCTAACCTAAGCTTTGGAGTAGTCAAACTTATGCAAAGGGATTAACGGTTTTTATACTACATCAGGTAAATTCAAAAACATATCCCCTCCATTGTTAAATACTTGCAGCTTGGCCATCTTGTCCGTTGTGCCATTGCCGGATCGAAGAATCCATCGGAATACAGTATTCCATGGAGTATGTAATAGCACTATGCACTCATCAATGGAAACCAGGAGTTCATGAGTCATGACCTTGGATATTGATATCAGAGATCAAGCTGAAAGCATCCATGGAATCTATTTCAATCTCCAGTTGGGGATTCTTCATTCCGAGGGCAACTCTAAGCCTAGACGAGTTGGGGATCAGCTTCGAGGACAGTTGGGCATCCTACTCGTGTGAGAAAATACCATTGCCACTGATATATACATATGAGTCCGCCTGGAGCTCTTACCGAACCAAGACGATTTAAATACGATCTATACAGGAACTTCACTAAGAGTCCGTCCGCTGGAGCTCTGGTCCGGCATTAAGACAACATCCCCAGAGTAAATTGGTGGGACGGTCCTACCTCTCACATTCCTCACCACGGACGTTTCCGTTCTCCAGAGAAAGACCTCCACATCCAGGCAAACTTAACAAATGAGTCCGTCCATTCTGTATGTCCGTCTGGAACTCATGGATGGACGGCTCCTGGTCTCATACTAAAAAATCAGCGTGTGCACAACGCGCCACCTATCTCCGGTGTTGATACGGACGTGTGTCCAATCCGTTAAGGGCGTCATAGAGCGTGTCCTAGAGCGCATCAAGGCTGAGATAGCCAATCCAGTACTAGTCCGACCTTCGAATGGTCCGACCTAAGGGAAACCATTCCAGGTCAACTAGTACTCACAAGTTAACACACCTTCTCAGCTGAGTCCGACGAAGCTAGGTGTATGACTTCCGAACCTGACAAAAGGTCGCATGGTCCTACCAAGCACCACAAACTGTCAGTCCTAGGATGCCAAACGGACCGGACGAGAGAATCTTGGACGCCACCATCGCAATAAGACCAAATGTACATAACAGAACCACTGAGATACTTCCGTGGAACTCTAGGCTCGGACGCCGTGAGTTACCTAAGGATAGATCAACTAAGCAGACGGATCTGTCCGAAGGACTTACACGGACCCAACGAGCGGAACAGTACTCTCAGAGGGAAAGGACCAAACTACCCTCCCAGGCCTAGTAACTAGCACTGGATTACTGTTCACTATTGGGCCATGGGTCAAAGGTAGTATTGGTGTCCAAATCTGAAGCATACACTTGGCATCATCTTGTGAGTCGCCTCATAAGCATATGATAACTATAAATATAGCCCAAGGTTCAAGACCTTAAGGTAAGTGACAATCTCCAAGTCATAAACATTATTGATACCATAACCTTCCGCATAACTATTACATTGAGAGCTCCCAACTCTCTCTTGAGTAAAGTCTCTTACCGGATTGACATAAGCAATCCGGGTAACCCTTTCTAACCCCCCCCCCCCCCCCACTTAGTCCTTTCAGGTACTCTTGCACGGGCGGATACTGCTTCGGACTTCAAGTAGGAGGCGGGTCCTAGACTAGGTTGCCTGTAATAGTTTAGTTAGTTAGTGTTCGAGGTTTCACCCCTCAACATTTTGGCGCCGTCTGTGGGAATTTTTACAAAAAGTTTCACAACTGAGTTAGGTTGATGGCAAGAACAAGACGGACAGCACGGACTAGTGCTGCATGCGTAGGGACTCCACCACCACGTCCATGCGGACGCCCGCCCACCCGGGGACGAAGGGCCCCTGTGGCTGAAAGGAACGTTAGAAGAGGATATCCGAGCGACGGTCGCACAGCCAGCCCATCCTCAGATGAAGGAAGAGACGTTCCGCCCAGGGGAGTCCGAAATGTTCCTGAGAACGTTGTACCTGTGGACCATGGAGAGGGGACCGTACGAGTTTCTCCGGCAGAAGCTCAAGGCCCCACTACTGGTTAACAGTTTACGATACCTGATGGTCGTGTAGTCCGGACTAGTGACCTCGGACTAAGTGAAACTCAGTTCGATAGATTGCTCACGATAATCGAAGGTTGTCTAGGGTCTAACAATGCCCATCCTCAACAAGCCACTCCGCCAGTGGCTACTCCGGCTCAAGCAGAGCCTGCCCTATCAAGAAACAGGCAACGTCCGATCCAGCAGAGGTTGGGGAATCAGCTACCCCAAGAGGATCTGCGGAACCTTCTAGATCGGAGAGCATCCGCTTCCCAAATTCAGGGTGAAGGAAGTCTGAATGGAAGGAGAGACCATCAGGAGGATGATAATAGGCAGCCTAGAGCTCCGCAACAAGCACCTCCGAGGGCCAGGGATCACGTAGCGGAAACCATTCCAGTGGTTCGCCTAGATGAACTCCCCGCGGATGTAGCAGTTCATCCAAGGACGGGGGAGATAATGACTGCGAAAGAAATCTATGCTCAACAAAAAGCTTTGGACGCCCAGATTCTAAATCTCGGACGCCTGGTAAAGGATCATGAGCAGATAGCTACTAGTGCACCAAACCCTTTGTGCGGTGAAATCATGAGAGAAAAGGAAAGGAACAGGAACTCGGATCAGGTAATTCCAAACTTGGAATACTATTACAGGGATACCTGTCCCGTTGGTCACCTGACAAGGTACAACAGTAAGATGGATTCCAAAGGGATGAGTGACAATATGAAAGCTCTCACGTTCTCATCTACTCTCTTTGGAACGGTCATGGATTGGTACACTGCTTTACCAAACAAGTCGATAAGGTCATATGCGGACCTCTCCTCCAAGTTTCTGGGACGGTTTGGAAAGTCAAAAAGAAGAAAGCGTACCGTCGAGCACCGCGGTTATACAATGGAGCAAGAGGATCTAAGGACCTTCCTAGATCGCTTTCACGCGGAAGTTCTTCGAGTTGAGCCACACAGTATTAAGGAACGAGCCCGTCACCTTTCAACTTAGAGCTTCGCAGAAAACTCTCTAGTCAGGAAGTGAGGAGTGAAAAGCATTTGGATGACATCTGTGAAGAAGTGATGTATGGAGAGGAGTACCGAAGGAATGTTCCAGTGAGAGCTGGTTCCAAGAAAGGAAAGGAGCCGATGAAACAAGAGCAACGCCAGGGGAAACTTGACCCGAGGAAGGATCACAGAGATAAGGGCTTCCACAGAGAAAGGAGTCCGCCGAGGAGATACGCGGATTATACCCGTCTCAATAGACCAAGATTGAGAAGAAGCTGGATGTCCAATGGCCAAAGCCCTCTCACAACAACCGGAAGAATAAGAATGCAAAGGGGTACTGCAAGCTCCACAAGTGCTGTGGTCACGAGACGGACGATTGCATTCAATTGAAAATGGAGGTTGAACATCTGATAAGAGAGGGAAAACTGGAAGATCACATCTATACGGATGAACCTTCTAGACATGATAAGACGGAACGAAAAATGCATGATAGAGATACAGAGCCACCACCTCGTCCCCTATTCTTGCCACCTCCCCACTGACCATCCGCCTCATGGCGGACACCTGTCTGGTCTGATGACGTTGAAATGGAGAACGCTCCATACAGCGGAGTGATCAACACCATCGCAGGCGAACCAACTGGGGGCGATAGTAGGAACGCGAGAGAACGGACAGCTCAGAATCTCCAGAACAATGACAGATCGTATGCTGCTCCAGCAATTCGAGGGACAAACGCCATATCCTTTGATGATAGCGAGATCCCTCCTCCTACGGCAGGAGGAGAAGACATTGACGATCCGGATGTTCCGCTGGTGGTTTCTTTAACCATCGCAACTTATCGGGTAAACAAGATCCTGGTAGACACGGGGAGTTCCTCAAACATCATCTCCAAATCGGATAGATCGGATGAATCGAAAGAATCCGATATGAGAGAGTCAACACCTCCATATTAGGGTTCGAGGAGGTCTATCCGTCCTTTAGGAAGTGTCATACTTCACGTTTCACTTGGGACGATCATGCAAGAGTGACCAAAGAAGTCCGCTTTGTAGTGGTGGACCGAACTTTCGACTACAATGCTATCTTCGATCGTCCGGCTTAATCAATTCGAGCTATACCTTCCACTCTCCATAATAGGATGAAATTCCGACCCGTGCGAAGTTGGAGAGGAGGTAGGAACATCCGAGAAGCTTGGAGTGCTATATTATGTCCACAAGGAGAGCATCTGCTGTGTTGGCGATAGTGTGACCTGACCCGCCAGCTTGTTCTTCCGCTAAAAAGGAGAATCGCATATTAGAATAGGGAGCCGAAGGAGAAGTTTCCTAAAGCTGTTAATCGAGCCTCATGAAACTCTCGTGAAGTTGAGCTTGTTATTGGAAGCCCGGATAAGAAGACTAGAATCGGAACAGAGATGAATGCGGAGGTGGAAATGAAGCTTATTGATTGTCTCCGAGATAACAGTGATGTGTTTGCTTGGAGTACCGATGACCTAAAGGGGATAGATCCGAGGATAACTGTTCACTTTCTGAACATGGATCCCTCGATTAAATACATCCATCAAAAGAGAAAGGATTTTGGTCCGATCAAGGATGCCATCATATCCGCTGAAGTTGATCGACCCCTGAAAGCAGGGCATATCGAAGAGGTCCGTTATTCTGATTGGGTTTGCAACGTGGTTCTGGTAGAAAAATCGCCAGGCAAATGGCGGATGTGTAATGATTTCACCAGGCTAAACAAGTTCTGCCCAAAAGATCCGTACCCTTTGCCACGGATATATCAATTAGTTGACTCCACGTCCGGATGTGTGTTACTGAGTTTCATGGACGCATACCAAGGTTTTTACCAAATTCGGATGGCCAAGGAGGACATCAAGAAAACTGCTTTCTTCGCTGCAGGGGGGAGTATACTGTTTCAAGGTGATGCCCTTCGGATTAAAAAATGCGGGGGCCACTTACCAACGACTGGTGAATCAGATGTTCAAGGAAGAAATTGAAAAAACCATGGAAGTGTATGTGGATGACATGCTCGTTAAGAGCAAAACTGAAGAACAACATGTGGATCATTTGAACAAGTGCTTTGTTATCCTTAGGAAGTATGGCATGAAATTGAATCCAGAAAAGTGCACCTTCGGAGTGAAAGGAGGAAAGTTCCTCGGATACATGGTCACAGAGAGGGATAAGCGCGAATCCCGAGAAGATCAAGGCAATCCTAGATCTGCCGCATCCGAAGAACCTCAATGAGGTACAACAGCTTATTGGACGTCTTATGTCCTTAAGTCGCTTTATTTCGCGATCCGCGGAGAAGAACCTTCCGTTCTTCCAAATCCTCCGAAAAGGAGAGAGCTTTGAATGGACCGCGGAATGTTCTGAGGCTTTTGAAAATTTGAAAAAGTACCTCCATTCCCCTCCACTGCTCTCCAAACCCGTCGAAGGAGAACCACTCTACCTCTACCTAGCAATTACGGAAGAGGCAATGAGTTCCGTATTAGTACGGATTCAAGCTAATGATCACTTGCCAATCTACTATCTTAGTAAAGCCCTTGCTGGGGCGGAGACAAGATACGTGAAGATTGAGAAATTTGCATATGCTTTGGTTTACACCGCAAGACGGTTAAAGCCATACTTCAAGTCTCATAAAATAGCGGTACTAACTGCGGAACCTTTGAAACAGGTCCTGGGAAAGCCCGATCAATCCGGACGACTCTCTAAGTGGGCGATCGAGCTGAGCGAATACGACATTTACTATCAGGCTCCGTCAGCCAAGAAGGCTCAAGTCGTCGCCGATTTCTTAGCGGAGTACCCTGAAGTGGATTCAGAGAAAGTCCCGGACAAACAGGCATTTGAATGCCTAATCACCAAGCAGATTGTCCAGAAGCCAGTTCCGCCAATGATCAACCCGGAAAATCTCGAGGATGCTCAGTTTATAAATCAGTCCCTGTCTGCATCGTTTGAGGAAACTATCGGGTCAACCAAATGTTCCTTCTTGACGATATCACAAGGAGATTTGGTACTGACAACTCTGATCTGAATATCAAAGAGAAGGAGGAACAAAAGTTGGAATCTCGGGAGCTTACAGAAGATCTCCAAACCAAAAAACATCCCTCTGATGTTTGGACATTGGAAGTGGATGGTTCCTCCACTGGAAGAGTGGGAGGGATTGGAATCTATCTTAAAATCCCTGATGGCACGGAACTCGACTACGCGATATCCTTGGAATTCAAAGTCATCAATAATGAGGCTGAGTATGAAGCGCTGTTAGTCGGGCTACGTCTGGCCAAGTCCCTGCAGGTCCGGAAACTCAAGGCTTACACGGACTCACAGTTAGTTGAAGCCCAATTTTCAGGAACTTTTGCCACAAAAGGTCCTTCGATGATCAAGTATCTTGAACTACTCAAGCAAGAAGTCAGCCTCTTTGAGGAGTTTACCCTGGAGAAGTTTGACAGGGCCTGGAACGAAAGAGCGGACACTCTGGCAAAATACGCATCCGCAACAGCTGCTCTAGACACGAGGAGAGTAATCCTACTCACTATTACTGACTCATCCGTCATGAGTCCCAACCCAACCGTCATGATAACTGTTACGGGAAGAAACTGGATGACCGACATCTTTAGTTATCTCAAAGACGGGTCACTACCAGCTGATCCGAAGGAGTCAAGGAGGATGCAAGCGAGCTTAATGACAGATACTTTATACTGGGAGAAGATTTGTACAAGAGATCTTTTGCTGGGACTCATTTGAGGTGTTTGGGACCGCAAGAAGCAAAGACTGTGCTGGAAGAAATTCACAGCGGAAGCTGCGGAAGTCATTCCGGGGGACGAACTCTTGCTCAGAAAATCATTCGACAAGGCTACTACTGGCCTACCGTTGATAAGGATTCCGCCATCTACGCCCGGAGATGCCCCGATTGCCAATATTATGCGAATATTCCCCATCGTTTGACACATCCTATGATTCCGTCAATCATAGCATGTCTGTTTAATCAGTGGGGCATCGATATTGTCGGACCGTTCCCAAGGGGCACTCAACAGAAGAAATTCCTAATTGTGGCCGTGGAATATTTCACCAAGTGGGTAGAAGTCAAGTCGGCAACCATTACGGAAAGTCGAGTGCGGACCTTCATTTGGAAAAACATCATTTGTCGCTTTGGCCTACCCAAAGCTCTTGTCTCGGACAATGGCGCCCAATTTTCAGGCAACAGGCTCAAGGAATGGTTAGCGTCCTTCAAGATTGAACAACGTTTCACATCTGTTGGATATCCACAAGCTAATGGACAAGCTGAGTCCACAAACAAGACAATTGTTAAGATCCTGGGAAAACGACTGAGAACTTCTCAAGAAAGTTGGGCAGATGATCTGGATGGCATAATGTGGGCTCATTGCACCACTGCACGGACCGCGACTAGAGAAACTCCATTTGCCTTGGTTTATGGCTCAGAAGCAGTTATACCAGCAGAAATTGCTGTCGAGACTATGAGGGTCCAAGAGTTCGATGATTCCGCCAATCGTGAAGCTCGGATATTCGATCTAGACATGTTGGAACAGAAAGAATCAAGCATCGCTAATATCCACAGTACCAAGCAATCACCGCGAGCCTATAACAGGAATGTTTGAGCAAAAAACTTGCAGGTCGGAGACCTAGTGCTTCGCCGGGCTGACATTCTGAGCAATGTTGGAAAACTCAAGCCTAAATGGGAAGGACCTTACAAGATTTTCGGTGCAAGAGTGAACGGGAGTTACGAATTGGAAGATGAGTATGGACATCCACTCAAGCGTACATGGAATGCTAGGAAACTTCAAAAGTTTTACGCATAATGATGATTGAGCGGACCATTATCCATCATTTGGATATTTTGGGCTTAAACTATCTATTACACGGAACTCCGCCAGTTCTGTTTTTGTTAACCCTTTTGTCATTGGCCATGTAGCCCACAAGTTGTAACTGAATTTCCGGCAAATCAATACAACTTTTACCTTTCAATTTGTAAATTCGAAGTTTAGCGTTCACGGTGACAAGAAAAGTCAAGCAACGAATTTTATTCATACATAAGACAAAGTATACATAACACTGTCTTTGCAGTTTACAAATCTCGGATCTTTATCCGGACCTACAAGATATGATACATAATCTATAGAGAAAGTCTCTGGAGATACGTCATCTCCTGTCGAGACTATTCCTCCGGCAGGAAAAGCTTTTTCCATATCAATCGGAAAGTATAGTTTCCGTGGAAACCAGGAACTTGATCTACCTGCACATGGAAAAATGGTTAGACATGACATAATCTTTCATAATATCACCGTACCATGGTGATATAGATCCAGTGTCTGGGGAGAACAAAGTACCAACAAACAATGGTATATAAAAGTCGAAACGACTAGATCTCTGCCTAACCGTCTTTAGAGACTCCAACTCTCTTGAAATTAGGAGACTGTTACCAATTCAAGAGAGATTCGAGCCACTAAAGTAGGATTGGAAGAAAGGAGTAGAGGTCCGGCTTTAATGGTTTACTTTGAGCAACCTATCATCCAAGATCACCTTTCCTAGAAAAGAGACAGGAGTCCTAAACGGCAGACAAGCCAAAACGGCGGAGATAGAAAAAGAATAATTTGGGATCAGTTTGTACGTTTTTGGTACTTGGGTCGTGTCTTTTTATAGAGCACTCCAACCAATCAGCGTTCGCCAACAGATTGACGTCAGCAATGGGCTTGAGTCACCCGTTCGGGCAGAACAGTGTTGGATTGATTGGGCTTACCCTACCTGATTCAAGCGGCAAGCCCATTAACCACGTCCGAATTTGTACTGGCTGGTCATCTTACAAGGACATTCACCGGAATATAATCCGACAAAGTAAGGATAAGAAAAAGGTGATGGTCTCATCTAATAAGGGCAGTCCGAATTTTATTAGAAAATCATCCGAGCATATAAACAAGGACATTACAATTTGCCAAGGTCTGAGGACCATACTTACTTCTACGGGGCATACCCCACCTCGTCCCTTTGGTGGATTCCTGGGGTTGAACCTTGAGGCTCCGAGCCACCGTCTCGAGCCCGACGAGCCTGCTGCTGCATTCGAATCCTCTTACGGATCATCTTCAGCGTCCGCTCCCTTTCTTCCTCGGCTAGCCTCCTGGCAATCGCCGGACATAGAGGGGGGTCACCTTCTAGGTCAAGGATGCTTGGGTCGTCCGCGGTCCCTTTACCGGGATAAATCGGAGGGTGCATGTTCCCGCAAGCACAATTTACCCAATACCGATAGCAATCGTACTTGGGATCGTCCGGGTCTCCAACGATGGGGTTTTCCAGGCGGGGAACCACTGCACCGGCAGTAAGGTGAAGCTGCCTAGCTCGGACTAATTTTTCTCGAGCAGATTCCGACATCCTGGAGAAATTTGGCTTTTTTGAAGATTAAGAGTTCTAGACAGGAAGATGTTGGCCAAAAATGAAGTAGCAAGAGAGGAGGAACTATCATAGTCTTATTTATAATAGCGATGGATCTTTACGATCACACCACATGTCAATCATCCGACGGCTCGGAAGATGGAAGGGCGCAGTAATAATGACTATTTCGCTGCTTCACCTTCCTCCTTCTAGAAGATTACGCATCCCGAAAAATAATTTGATATAGCGAAGACGAACGGACCGCGGATCAGAAAGATAATGGTTTGATTATTCTGCGTCAGACGCCATCCAAAGCGATCCGTGTTTGTAAGAGATGCGTATTTTATGATAACCCAACATACGAACGACGGATAGAAGGAAATAAAGAGGAAAGCAAGTAATGATTCAAAAACACGAAAGCATCGCTCCGCAGAAAGTTACTACGAAGGAAGAAAGAGTAAATATTGTACATGGCAACATTCCGTGCCATCAAAAGATCACAATTCTGAATATTACAGATTACTCAGGGGCATACCCCGGACATCTCACTGGGGGGTAGGTTGGCTTGGACCAACTTCTTCGGCTTGAGGCGGATTGGTGGAAGACGGGTTGGCAGTGGCACGTGCTGCAAGGGATTCAGCATTTCCGAACAGGTTGAAATCCGCATCATGGCCAACGACCCGAGCAGGCATAAAGTACCAGTCCTTTAGGAAAGCCATGTAGTTATCAAAAGGTACGAAACAGACCTTTTGGAGGGCATCCGGGACACACTTCGGGAGAAAGGGTCCGCCATTATTGACGTCAATTTCACCTTCCTCGGTGACCAGCTCCGCAAATTCACACGCGGCCAACCGTTCATCCAGCACATTGTCCACAGGGACCTCCACTCCATTAGCATCCGCGGAAGGAATCAATCTTTCCGCCTTCCAGTCGAAGTTTTGCGGAAGTAATCCCTTAGACTGCAACTGGCCGATAGCGGATGAAAACCCATCCAGACGAGAAGCGTCAGACTTGTCCGCCATGAAAAACTTGAAGGAGTTCGACTTCATAAAGTCTCGGCCAGCCTCAAGCCGGGCAAATTGGAGGTCCTCAAGGAGGATATCCTTTGAGTCCAGGAAGGCCTTCATCGACCTACTGATAAAAGTCTCCTGCCAATCCAAGTCCGACTTGACCTCCTCCCAATTAGTCTTCAACTTATTGATCAGTATATCCTTTTCTTTTAGCTGGGCCTCCGCCCGCTTCACCTTCTCCGCCTCATCCGCGGAAGTGGCCATGGCCTTGTGCAGATCCTCTTCAATGGTGGCCCGATCACTGGCCTTCCACTGCATGGCCCTGACGAAACATCCGAGCTGCAAGGAAAACATGAACAAGTTACTTACCCGCTGGTATAGCTCATGGAGCTCTCCAACCCGCTCGACCTCAGGGAGTCCGCGAGCCCGCTCATATTCCTTACCGAGAGCAGCTTGGTCGGATGGCAGGATAGCGGACAGCTGCTGCCTCTTAGCTGCGAGAGAGGCATCCGAGGTTGCTACCCTCTTCCTCCCCGAGGTTATGGCATCTCGCATCAACACCTCCCGCTGAGGTGCGGATGCAGCGGAAGCTGGTGGCCTAGAGGCAGTGGTGCTATGAGTCGCAGGGCCTTTGCCCTTGTCGGTCACCACCAAGGCCTGCGGACCTTCCACCTTTGTTCCTCCTCCTCGGCGTAACACGGCCAAGATTTTTGGGTCCGCCATAGGAAGACCATGGACGATTGATGATCTTGGCCCTTTGGCCAGTAGCAAGCTCAAGGGCTTGTTGCTCCCTCTGCAGTCTCTTCTTCTCCCGGAGTGTCGACATGATATAATCGAACCAGTGAGCTGCATAACAAAATAAACGTATCAGCCACGGACACATAACGGGAGAACGACAGGAATCTCGGAAATGAAAAATTCACAGCAGGGCATTCAAGATACAGGAAAGCATAAATCCTAAGTTAAGGATCCTTACTGAAATCGGTCTTTCCCCCAACTTCCACAGCGTCAGTCAATCCGCACAAGTAGGGCAGCGGCTGACAAATCAGTCCGTGGAACGGATACGTAGGTGGATCGTTCTTCTTATGGATATCCGCCACCCACGGAGCAACATTCTTCGGAAGGGGGCGCCAGTCCGGGATGCTCTCCCTTAAGAACTTTTTTGGCAGCCCCCACTACTCTCGCCTCCTCGCGGACATCCCAGGTTTCAGGGCCATCCACACAAAAATGTACTTATCCCACCACTTCGACCCCAAGGAAGAAATGGAGTCGGAAATGAAGTTGTAGGGTTTTCTAGCTACAAAAGTATAAAACAGGGGATTCCCCGGACTAAAAGTAACGTGGAAGAGCTGCCTAAAGTTCTCAAAATTCACCGACTGGCACTTCTTTTTACAAAAAAATGACGAAACAAATGAGGTTACCTAAAGACTTTGGGATAACCTGACTCGGACCGATCCCGATGTGGTTCAGGATATGCTTTAGCTCGGGCGCAATAGGGACATTCCATCCACAAGCGAAGGCCACTTCATGCACGCACATGTACCCAGCGAGCGGATTGTAAAAGGCATGCCCGGGCTCTGGAACCATGATTTCAACGGACTTCGGGATCTCCCACTTCCGCCTCCACTCAGGAATGTCCTCGGGTTTTACTTTAGACAGACAAGTGGGGAGTAGCCCGTTTGCATTCAACTCTCTGTATTTATCCGCTATCACAACGGCGGACGCAGGACGAGGGAATTTAATCCGCGCCGCCTTCGCACCACGACCCTCTATCAACGGAAGATTGGATTGAGCGGACACCGCAGGATGTAACACAATTCGACGACCAGTACGTCTCCGCGGGCGAGCGACTGGAGAGGCTTCCTTCCCTTCCTCCTCATCATCATCCTCTTCTTCTTCACCATCTTCCTCATCCTCCTCCTCGCCACTCTCGGGTCTCCCAGATGTGCTAGGGTTGGACGGACCTGTTTCCGCCACAACACGGTCCTCTTCCCCAGCCTCGAACATTTCCACATCGTCAGCCTCTCGACCACTGTCGCCTTCCCGTTCAGTTTGAGGCTCATTCGGATCCACGGACGCCCCAACACCACCTATGGTCCGAGATTGGACTAGCGACCTCATCCTAGCAACATCTCCCTGGCCCACTGCTACGTCCGCCTGAGGTCCTGCTGCATCACGGACTCTCTGTCCAGCGTCGTAGTTCCTGGAAGACACGAGATCCACGAGCAGATAGTCTCCGACGGATGTGGTTAAGTCCACAGACTCAGTCTCCAAATTTGCTCCGTCGTTGTAACCTTGAGCCTCGTGAACGTTTTGACTATCGCTCCCGGACATCCTAGGGCGGAAGGAAACGGATCAGAAACGACGATTATGATTGTCCGAGAGTTCATTTATATATCTTATTGTGTCAAGAGGTCCGAGAAAATCCTACCCCATTAGATTTTCTACATGACTTAGTCTAACAACGTTATGGGCACTAAACTCGGCACACAAAGATGCGCGATGACACTATCATCCGTCCTATGCAACACGGTAACAGGGATAACTTATAAGAGACTGTGCCAATCGGCACAAACACATCACCAAATAAGCATGCATTATCAAGTTTGGTTACATTGGACATGACATACGAGACGAATTAACAAGCTACCAATGAAGGAGATTAGTACGCTATAGCAAAACGGAGGGGTATTCCAACTAAGTATACTACTGAAACCTACCACTAGCAGCATTTGCAACCACAGAATCAACAATTGGATATTCAAGCAAGGCAAAAACATACAAGCATGCAGCAAGTATATCGCGAAAACAAGACACCTCAAGGAGAATTGAGGCGTACTTACTTGACAAAGTTGACTTGGTAAGCTTGAACGGACGACGAAGCCTCGCTAGCTCTCCGAGGGTACAAATCTGAGGTGGAAATTCCAAGATTTTGCGAGTTTCAGTTGCTCGGATTGATCTTTGATTGCTTGAATTGCTTGAGAATCGCTCTAAGTTTCGATGTGGCTAAAGTGTGGAAGCGACTGATGGGCTAACTATTTATAGGGGCAATTTAGGAAAGCCAAGAGTCACATCACTTGGATTTAAACCCCAACCGTTGATCTCCTCAAATCCAACGGTTGTGCCGGTTCACAAGTGGGTAGCTAACAGTACATCACATTTAATGTTCATCAGAGGAGTCACATCACTTGGGTCCAAAATCCGAACCGTCGATATTTCCCAATCCAACGGTCGTATCGCTTTACCCGGGATCTTTCCCCGTGGGTCGGACAAGCAGCTCATTAGGCCTCTTTAATTTACTGTTCATCGGCCCAGGAGGGCCATTTCACATATTTGGTCCAACGGATAACTTCCTATACACTCTTCCACAGAGGACTTCTTCAGATCCTAACCGTACTCGGATCAATATGTCTCGGATACAAATACCTTTTCCATCTACAGTCCGAGCTATTACATAACTCGGACTATAGAAGGAAAAGGGGGGAGAGACATATATTGAATTCCTAAGAACACGGACAACGGATCTCGCAAAAAGGAATTTTTTTCCTGTAGTTAACGATTCTGACACGCTCCACAATACACTTGTTCTTTTCATAGTTACCAACTATCTTCTACTAAGATACTTGAAAACTAGGGGGACATATGTTGATACGGACGTGTGTCCAATCCGTTAAGGGCGCCCTAGAGCGTGTCCTAGAGCGCATCAAGGCTGAGATAGCCAATCCAGTACTAGTCCGACCTTCGAATGGTCCGACCTAAGGGAAACCATTCCAGGTCAACTAGTATTCACAAGTCAACACACCTTCTCAGCTGAGTCCGACGAAGTTAGGTGTATGACTTCCGAACCTGACAAAAGGTCGCATGGTCCTACCAAGCACCACAAACTGTCAGTCCTAGGATGCCAAACGGACTGGACGAGAGAATCTCGGATGCCACCATCGCAATAAGACCAAACGTACATAACAGAACCACTGAGATACTTCCGTGGAACTCTAGGCTCAGACGCCGTGAGTTACCTAAGGATAGATCAACCAAGCAGGCGGATCTGTCCGAATGACTTACACGGACCCAACGAGCGGAACAATACTCTCAGAGGGAAAGGACCAAACTACCTCCTGTGCCCAAGAATCAGCATCGGATTATCGTTTCACTATTGGGCCATGGGCCAAAGGTAGTATTGGTGTCCAAATCTGAAGCATACACTTGGCATCATCTTGTGAGTCGCCTCATAAGCATATGATAACTATAAATATAGCCCAAGGTCCAAGACCTTAAGGTAAGTGACAATCTCCAAGTCATAAACATTATTGATACCATAACCTTCCTCATAACTATTACATTGAGAGCTCCCAACTCTCTCTTGAGTAAAGTCTCTTACCGGATTGACATAAGCAATCCGGGTCACCCTTTCTAACCCCCACTTAGTCCTTTCAGGTACTCTTGCACGGGCGGATACTGCTTCGGACTTCAAGTAGGAGGCGGGTCCTAGAATAGGTTGCCTGTAATAGTTTAGTTAGTTAGTGTTCGAGGTTTCACCCCTCAACATCCGGGACTACATGTCAACCTACCACCAAGCCGACTATGCTCCGGGATGTCAGAGTGTTTGTCCCTAGAGCTCAATACTATAAATAGAGGGCATTTACTCCTCATTAAGGTACACAACAACTTCTTACTAATCCACTCTCTAGGTTTTGAGGTCCGAGCCCCAGCTTGATCCGCCTCCTAACCAGTTGAATCTTAGCATGTCTGGCGCAGGCCAAAAGGGTCTAACCCCTTCTTTTCTTCTTTGTAGGACAAGCATCCGTCTCAATCTGACGGACCATCACTGAGGAACGGTCTAAACCATCTGACGGACCCCCACCATTAATAGATCATACTAATGGTTACTTTCCCTGCCGGACCCTATCCTGAGGACGGACTTCGAACTAAGGCCAGACGATTTAGCAAGCAACCGATTTACGATCTCTCGGACTCTTTCCAACTTTGACCAGGACTTTTGACTTCACCATTTTTACCCCACATCAGCCACAGATCGTTTTAGTCTCTCAACAGTCCACCTGTGTCTCCGCTATTACTATATGCCAGAATGCTACCATCAACGTTGAGCTTCATCCACCCAAGTTTAGATTTTTCCCAATTTTACTCTGTTTTTGTTCTACTCTTTTTGCGTGTTGTGGAATACAAGTCTGTACATAATAATTTCACATAACAAACTATATCTGTAGGAGTTTCCGCTTTACCATTGAAGACCATTGCATTGCTTGATTTCCATAAATATGATTTTCCATGGGACCACTGTTAGAATTTTTTTAATTAATTTGTGTTTAGTATCTTTAATTAATTAAATCAGATTGAATATGAATAAGAAATTAATGCACGAATAGACCGTTTGGAAATATTAATACGAATGTATTTGCAATAAGTTGCAGTGAATTCCGACAAAATAAATGTAAATATATAGATAAAAAGGTGTGGAAGAAGAGGTTTGAACTTGATACCTCATGCAACACCTGGAAGGATGTTGAATCAAGGAAAATAGAACTCATGACCTGCCTGTTGGTAGGTGTTGTGACTTTCCACTTGAGCTACACAACATTTGGAAATAGGTGTGACGGAATCTGTAAACGTTCTGTTGGTAACATAAGACCTTTTGTGAACAATTGCATCTTTTGGATATCCATATATAGGGCACCTTCTTTTTTTTTTTTTTTTATCATCAATTCCAGATTATCTTTTATGAGAATTGTGGAGGATCCCCAAGAGAGAATATCATTTACGGATTTCAAGTCCCAAGTAACCTGCTAAGTTTGGGGGACGTTGGATACGAATTTTCATGGGATTTTCAAACCGTAACGAGGGATAAATAAGTATAAAAGAGAGTTGTTATTTTGATACTTGGCGGGTGTTGGATGTTCTTCAGTCATTCCATATTGTAGTAGGCCACCCGGGTTTGTATCAAGTGCTAAGTTACAAACTCACTTGATGTTCTATCTTTGGAGACTGTTTGCTATCGAACCGTTGGCACCAGAGCGGGGCAAATAAAGTTTTAAGACCGAGGCCCAGACTCTGCTCAGCAGTTTAACTAATTGTTTTGTTCTTGTGCTATGTTGCAATTATCCTTCTTCGATATACTACCCCGTAGTTATATTAAAATTACCTAACACCCACTTCACCTTCCAACTTTGAGCTATTGTTCCCTCCTAACTCAAAGTCCGTTTTTGACATATCATATATCAATTCGAAACTCTTATTAACTTACGAATATATATTGTCTTTACTTAATTAACGAATGATTTAAAAGTTTTCTTTAAGTAAACATACCCACAACTAGGGGTGGACCCCATATATGGGCAAGGTAGGGCACTTGCCCTACTTTGCCCTACGTGGATTTTGGTTAGGAAATTATTATTATACCCTCGTCTGTTTTTGTACCTATTTATCTAAAACTACTTTACTGCTGAAATTTGTTTCCTAGTGGATCCAGCAATAAGCTTCGTTCTTCCTTCAGGTCGTGTGATCGAACTATTTTAAATGTAGATATTGATGTTTTAATGTAAAACATTAATATAAAAAAAAAAAGGATTTGTTCACGCATGTGTAGAATATTTATGTTCTTAGTAAACTCTAATGATTTTTGTTATAAACATAATGTTTGTCCGTCTATTTAAATTTATCTATAAAAACCGTCACTCAGCAAATCTAGTCTTTTTGTTTTCAGTGTTCCAAAAATTTGATGGCATAGTGATAATAAGCTTTGTTGTTTACCAAAAACAAACTTTTTTATATGTGTAAAATATTGATGTTCGTAGTAAACTCTAATGTTTTAGGCTATAATCATAATGTTTGTCAGTCTTTTTTAATTTCTCTGTAAAAATCATCACTCAGGAAATCTAGTTTTGAGTGTTACAAAATTTTACTGGCACGGTGTTTAGCTTTGTCGGTTTGAGTGCCCTACCTCACCCCATCTTCTGGCTCCGCCACTTTCCACAACGCATCAAATTTGCTAATCTTTCTTCATTTATTCCAATATATAAAATCCACATCCGTCTAACAACCCATAATTGTATTGTGCTCTTTTAGACCGTAATGAAGCTGGCACCAGACTGCGTACAGCTTGAGTTGAAACTGGAGGTGAACAAATTATGACGGCTGAATATTTGAAACATGCACGTGATTAAATGTATATAGGTTTGCGACTTGACTTGTGCATATATATTTATCTGTTGGAAATTAACAACTATGTATAACAATCTGGAAATAATGTAGATTAGTGAAACTAACACAAATATTATAGTATTATATTGCTTGTGAGATTTTGAAATTTTAGACCATGGTCGGTTTGACTTTGAATCATCCGATCCGATCCTCCCAGTTTTCTCTCACGTTACACTTCGCAAGATTAGTCAACTCACTCCTATAGTCCTATACATTTAACCACATTTTTGCATTAACCATATGGGAAATTGTGGTTAGCTGATTAGTTATAAAAATTAGTTTTTGAAATGCGTTCAAGTGGTATAGTATATGGAGAGTAACTTTTGTTATATATTAAAATCACGTTTATTATGAAAAAGTGTGGGATATTTCAAAAAATAACTGTGACGGATCATTAAGTAATAGTATGAAAATTATATATACAAAAATAATTAACATTTTATTAATCTTGCTTGTTACTGAACAACATATTAGTATCTTACTAGAAAATACACTCTACTTTCCAACTAAATTTTCCAATACAAATTAGTTCCCCCAAGGTACAAATATTGAAGCAACTAGTACTACCTAACGCAGCCAAGTGCAAAATCATTGGGATAAGTATTATCCCAATTTGTCTCCCATGCTTTGCCAATATGACACATTGACCCTCTCCCTGTCCCAATTGTAATCAATAAATAACCCCAATGTTATTTACAAAACCACCCCTCCCTTCACTGTCTGAACCCTAATGTTCCACCCTGGTGAGTTGGGTACCGCACACCAAAAGGGTCAGTAGAATTCGACATAGTCGGCACGAAAGCGTTCATGTTTTGACGAAAATACCCCGCGTTCTCCATCCGTTGTTGGTTCCTTATCCCACTTTGCACTTCTTCATCCGCAAGATTTTTATTATTACTACTAGTACCAACTTGAGGAAAGACAGGGGCATACATGTCATTTGCCCCATTCATATTAGTGTCCATCTGTTGGGCCGGAACTTGTTGGCCCTGTGAGAGTTCAGGCAAAGGTGTTAGCCCAGCTAAAGTGGCCCAATCAAAATTCCCAGAGCCTAATTGCTGAAGATTAATAGGCTTCTGATCCTCCTGCTGAAAGTTCTTTGAGCTCATCCCTGGTAAAGTGAAGAACCGGTCGTCCATTTCCGGTATCGATTCGAGCATATCTTCGTATTGAGACGAGCACGAGGAAGACGATGCGTGGCTGTATTCCTTGCTCTGCATCCCGGATCCAGCGGGCTTCTGCCCGCCCGAATTCTTCTTGTAGATTCTGCATAGCACCCAATCGTCCAACTGAACATTTAAAACATAGAACAAATTGTTAGTCACACACACATAACATAAATAGCGTGTTAAATCGAGATTACATTTGAGATCAATCACGTTTATATTAATAAAAATTGAAAAAATCAATAAATACAATTGATCTCTGTATAACAAATAATGGAGTATCAATTTAACGCACCCTAAAACGTTACAACCATCTATCTAATACATGTATGAAAATAGTGATAAATGGAATTGAAGTACTTACTCGTGCACTGCCATTTTTCCTAGGTGGTTCAGAGAGTCGATACTCGTGCATAATCCAATTAGTTTTGGTTCCTTTAGGGGCTTTTCCAACATAGAAAACAAGAGCTTTTTTTATCCCAACTTTTCTTCCTTCAGTCATAATGATCTTATCGGTTCCGGTTGCTTTCCAGTAACCAGACCCGGCAACCCGGTTCGGCCGTGATCCATTCGGGTACTTCCTATCTCGTGGACTGAAAAAGTACCATTCTTTTTCTCCAAAAGTAGCCTTGTCTACACAATCAAAAAAACAGTTGTTAGACTACCAATTTATAGAATTAACAAATGAATTTAGAACAAGAACAGAAAAAAAAACACTTACTAGGAAGATCCCAAGGATCAAACTTGTACAAATCAATATCGCCAATAATCTGCAAAGGGAAATGATAGCCTGCAACTTTCCTACACAAGTACTTGACCAGAAGCTCCTCATCGGTCGGGTAAAACCTGAACCCGGGTGGCAAACTCAGTTGTGAAAGCGGGTCGGTTTCTCGGACACCCATATTTGGGTCTGCAATAGCTGCTGATTTGTAAGAAATGAGTTGTAAGAGAGAGAGAGAAGAGAGAAGTAAAATTATTAACTATTTCTTTTTTTTTTCCCTCTGGAAAATGGGAAACTTGGCGGCTATTTATAACAGTGAATAAAATACACAAGGAGATAAGTACGGTCGTCTTTTTCTTGTGGGGCCAGAGTATGACCGGTTGGAAGACGCCACGTAGAGGGAGAGTTTGGCACCCATGGGTATGGAACCAAGCCGGCCTTATCCGATGGGTGAAAAAGGCTGTGTTCTTTTCGGCCAGGTGCATGCATTTTGCACATCACTTGTTCATTAATGTTGAATATTCCTTTTCTTTTCGACTAAACTATTCTAATATTACTGTAATAATATAATATTCAAAGGATTGGTATATCAAACAGATCAAAATTTAAAAGTTAAATGGATTGACTGAGATAAGAAGTTTAAGATTCATGAGGATCACTCTAGAATTGATAACACTGAATAGTTTCCTAAGTGTTGTGTGAATGAGTAATGACAAAAGTTCATAAGTAGTGGGACAGTGGCTCTATCATAATGGCCAGAATTTTACTGTGACGATCCGATCACTAATCAATTGAGGTCCGATCATTTGAGTCGGTGCAGTTACACATGACTTGGGCCACACACGTTACGCTTGTATGATTTGTTTGCTTTGGTCAGGTCTTTACAAAATGGTATCAGAGCCGAGCCAACCCAAAACCCACACGAGTTGAGCGGTTGGTCCGGGCAAGGTGCGACGGGGACGTCATACGATTCATGAGGGGTGAATGTAATGCACCAAAGTTTTAGAGAGCTTAAGGGATTTAAAACTCTACTCATATCAACAAGGTGCATCTTTCCCGTCGGGAATCCAATCATTTGAACTCCAAAGTTAAGTGTGCTTGGCCTGGAGCAATGAGTGATCAACTGAGAATTCTCACAATGCACGCACAAGTGGGGACAAATTGCGTGGAAAAAAATATGTGTTGGTAGAATGGGCTATCATATCACTCAGTGAGCAAACCAGGGGTAACTATGTAAGTTCAAAGGGTCGGGCCACGACTCGCAATGGGACATAGCGTAACAATTACATTATAACCTAGTTTCTTCTTACTAAAATAAATTGACAAGGTAATTGAAATCTAATAAGTTATTTTGTAGTTAATTAATCAATAATTTTTTAATAGACTAGTTTTTGTTTCCACCAAACAATGACGTAACTTTTTTCTCCGCATATATTTCTTGTTTTTATTCATTCTCTTGCACTTTATTCTAAACTCTCAAAATCTATTCACACCAAATTACATATTTTAAATTATTCTAATGGATTATATTGTTTAAATATAAAACTCGTCTTTACCTCAACAAAAAAGACGTGGAATTTGTGGTTAAAGTAGTATATAAATTAACCAAAAATTCAAAATGGAATTCCTTTTGTTGTTACACTAATTAATTATTAGGTGATGCAGACCAGTTGTTAAGTTTTGACTTTTTACGGTCATTAAAATTTAAGAATCTATTTCAAACAATAATAATAAAAATTTTAATTAAATTATATAATGAAAATATATGATGTAGGTTTTTATTGTATAATTAATTAAAAATTTTATCGTTACATTAAAGTTTAAAATTAATTTTTAGTTAAAATTAAACTTTATTTACAGCAAAGGAAAAAAGTTGGACAACTGAACTGATACTGAGGAGTACACGATTTTTAAACCCTTTATATGGTTGTGATTTAATGTGGAAGGTTGCAAGACTGATTGAGTTTAGGTACGAGGCAGTATGAGGTGATGACATGTGGTGGGTTAGGTTCTAGAAGTCATTAAGCGTCATTGTTGTCGTGTGATTGCACTGTGAGGATATAAACGTGGCTTTGGGATTGGAGGAGCGATATAGTATATTATACGAAGCTGCTTGGAATTTACGAGTTTTGTGGTTTTAGTAATAGCCAATTTAATGCGACTTTGCGTTCTTGGACTTGTTTTGAGCTATTTTGGGGTTGTATTCCAACGCTTCTTGAGTTAATAGTGTTCAAGATTGAGTATTTTCAGTAACCAGTGGATAAGGAAGGTTTACTACCAAATTCACATTGACGCTGGACAGACTCAACATTTGAAATTCAAAATGGGATACAAATTATATGTACATTATTTTGGAGGCTATGAAGTTTATAATGGACATTAATAGAAGTTTATGTGGACGTCGGTAGGAAGTCTATGTTGTACGAGAGTGATTGAAAATTACGTGTTTGGTTAATTTGGTGTTGATGTATATCACCTGAATTGTAATCCATCAGTCCTGAAAAATTTCAGACGTTTTCGATTTTCGAAGCGTCCAAAACTTTTATATATAAATGCAATATAAAAATTGCCACACTAATAAACAATAAAAAAATATTACATTTAAACAAAAGTTATACAACCTTTTTCGATTAAAAGTACATCTTGTATCACATTTTCCTTTTTCTCATTTATTTGAACTTTTTGCATATACTTGGGCGTCCACCATATTGTATGAAATTATGCGGGTCGGAATGAGTAATGTTTAATTGTACTAGTTAAAAGGGTCGGTTCTCAACCTATAAAAGTTGAGGCAATGTAACGACTACGTTACATACGATTTGACTTAAAGTTGATTTCAACTCCAGATCAAAGGGTCTGCCTACACGTGACACTCCCTTCGACCTTCGTATTATGAAATTTTATACATTTGTCATTTTGAACTTCATATATTACTAAGCAAGAAGCAACCTCACACCAATAAATAATAAAAGTATAGTATATTTACACATGAGTTACATATTTTGCCACTAAAACACAATTGAAGAGATACCTTTGTGGCTTATCAGGTATTCTAATTTTTCATCTAAATCAACTATATGAAATTCTCCATGATGAAGGTAGTACTAAAATGCCCGATAACTACATCGACATGTGGCAGTATTTGTATCGTGTTGTGTCTTCTTGGGTATGTCAATGCAATGCAATGCAACCTGGTTTGTATGAGGATCACCCCTGTCGATAATTCATGCTCTATATAATGTACATTTTGTGTCATCGAAAAGGCAAAAGAACAAGATATTTGTATCAAATAATGAATGATAAAGGCTGTTTTGGAGCGCTGGTAAGAAATTAAAAGTAAGCAGTAGCAAGAATAAAGTAGAGACGGAACGACACGTGACAGTACGTGGATCCATGAGGAAGGAAAATGTTCAAATCTTTGGTAGTAGTAGAATTTATCCCACAAAACAGTATACTTATTTTTTTGTAAGTAAATAGTTTTGGAAAAGCTATTGCAACAACAATAATAAAATTTGACACGCAGCAAAATTGTCATGTAGCTTAATTTGTCGCTTTGCGAATGTGGGTCTTTTAGGGGTTTCTTTCACTCCAAAACCTCTTAAAATAAAGTAAGTAGGTGTAAACTGTTAAGAAAGGTTTAAGGTCAAAGATTGAATACATACATATCGGACGTGTTACATTCACTCCATCTGATCTTTAACTTTAACTTCCCATGTTAGATTTATACTCGATCATTTTGCATTTTAACTTTAAATTAATTTTAAACTATAACGATTATTAATTAAATAAAATTATTAATATAAATAATATTTTAAAATATAATTTTGATAAAAATTTAACCATTATCGCTTAAGATTAATTAAAAGTTGAGATACAAACTGATGACATATATATTTTTAACATTATAAATTACTCCCTTCGTTCCATTAAAAACTTTCTAACTTTTCATTTTTTGTGTTTCGTTAGAAACTTTCTAACCCCAAAAATAAGAGTTTTTATCCCACTATATAATTCTTTATTATTTATCTTTCCTACTTTATTATTATTTTATTCACTCTATCACTTACTTTATCACTCAATTACAACTTTATTAATATACTACCACTAACAAACTAATATTTAACTAATTTTTTTAAAACTAAAATAAAGTAGCTATTTACGAAGATTTTAATGGAATGGAATAGTATTTGATTGATTTATAGGGTTTTGCCATAAAGTTGAGTTTGATATTCTTTTATGGAATTATGCGCACGTGTTTGATGAAGAGGTGATTAGCTCAAAAGATAGCGTTGGAAATGTTTGGTAGGTCAAAGGGAACACGTAGATGGGGTTTATTTGCAATATGCTATGTGTTATAGTACAATGATGATTTTGTGAGGTTCAGATTCGGACAGCTTCTCTCTATCCTTTGTATTTTTCTTGGGTTTGTTGTCACGCAACTAAGCTTGACAAGGATGTGCCATTCCCCTCGAGTTCAACACTCCAAGAGAAAATCCTCATACTAGCATGCTTGTGGATATACATCATCATATTATATGATATGAATCAATATTCAAAACAAGTTATGATGACACATTAAACTCAACGTGATTATGTGTAGCCCAAGAAGAAGGTTTTAGTAGTTGACTACTACAATGCCTAAGATTGAGTTGGTTTTGACAAAATTTGAACATTCGAAAAAGACAGAACTAAGTTGATTTTACTTGTTCACATTACATATGTCGATATGTATAGGAGTGTTATACGTCTAAATTGTTCGACATGGATCAATACCTAATGGACTTGGATATGATGGGATCGACCCATATGTATCTGAATCATTAAGGTCTCGCCTGTTTCAAGACTAAGGCCTAGACCTAGAACACATGCATCATTAGCCTTAGTTTGTAGCTTTGGAGGTAGGCTAGCCAGGGCTGAGATTCATGCAGATATATGGGTATTTGGGTATTCAGGTATACTGCCGATACCCGTTTTGATACCCAAATTTTTGTTACCCATATACTCGGATACCTGAATACCCATAAAGTTAAGTGACTGAGTGTATGCTTTCAGTTGGCAAATCTACTTTAAACAAATAAACAAATAATTTGCTCAAAGTAAATTGCAAAAGTAAATAATAATTGTTTATAGTGGTATGAAGGTGGCGTAATCCTTCAACTAATCCACTTCGTCCTTCACAAGGACTTGAATTCACTAAAACATAAAATTGAGGTTCCTTACAAAATCTTATTCTTAGCTAAATCTCTTTAACGTTAAGTTCCCAGCTTAGTAACCTTAAACCCTCTTTCTTTGACTTCCCAAGTTAATTACTTCATCCCTTAACCTTGTTCCAATAGGTTTTCCTTAGTAATCCAATTAAGTAGTTCCTCCCTTCTTCTCAACACGCCTGCTGAGTGGTTGGCTTTGTCAAGATAGTATATACCTTAATGACAATGTTTCAGTGACTTTGCTACACAAAGAAACTCCACTTGAGTTCCTATATTCCAAGGATTAAGTAGGATGTTTTTGGAAAACAAGACTTCTTCCTGTTTAGAGGAAAAAAATACTTTGTAGTCGCAACTTTAAAGCTTGTTCTACCTCTTTAAAAGTAGCTTCGCAAAGTTTGAGTCTTGTACGAGTTTTGAGACTTATAGTGTTGTGAAAGTTTACTCGCAATGTAAGTTTGTGTTTGTTGTACGTATAGTTGATGTGTTTTCTCAACTACTAAGTGTCTCTATTTATAATGCAAATCAGTCCCATTGTGATTTGAATCCGTTCGATACAAATTCAAATTACGTGGTGAAAAGTCACTAAAAAATGTACTTAATTTTTGTCCTTACTATGCTTTATGGCTGGTTAAAACTTTGTCTTTTAGTTTTACCATTGTACATTTTCAACACTCCTTTGTAACATATTTATTGCTTAGTTGTCTTGAAAAACTAAGTGATCGTTTCTGTCTTTCGAGAGAATATATTCAACAGGTTATTTTCAGTAGGTAGTTTGGTCAACCTACCATGTCTTACAGTTTTTCACTTGACCAACTGCTGAGGTATCGTGTGATGAAAAATGTCCTCTATATCTTAAATAACTTATTCATTTATACTAAGTCTTCAGTGACTTGTCTTCATAGCATCTTCTGTTCGCAACGTCAAAGTGCAGGTCTTCAGCAGGTTTGCTCAAAAAATAAAATTACATGCTCTTGAAAAACCTACAACCTGTTTGGCATTGATTTAAAAGTTGCAAAACTATGTTAAACGATTGCCATTGTATTTGGCATGAAGTTTAAATGATACTTCCTTTAACTCAATTTCAACTCCACTAAATCATCATTCTCTTTCTACACTACTCTTATACTTCATCTTTACTTTTTCAATCAAACTAACAATCTTAAACCAATCAAACAATATTTAAACCAGTTAAATAACCTTACATAATATCAAACACATCACTTCTTTCTTACACACATCACTTTATTCTTACACACCCTATATAACAACCCTATAAACTCTATAAATTTTTAACTCTATTCCAAACACCATTTTCTATAACTCACTTTTAACTCAGTTAATTACTATTCATCAACTAAATGTTTTCCTTAACTCACATTTTTAACTATATACCAAACAGCCAGCTAATACTTATACATGTATACTAACTATCAGTCAAGTAGGTTCCTTTTTTACAATGTCCAAATTAAAAGGTGTCCTTAGGACTAAAATACTACTAACTTGCTCAGACTAAAGATGTCATGTGTTTGCTCATCAAAATCTAAATTTGAACTAAGAGACTGATCGATGTGCACTCAGAGATTTAGATTTTCGTTGTATAACCTGTAATCCCTAAATATATACAATCAAGATTAAATTTATAAGTCGGAAGTCCTCAAATCCACAGTTTTATAGTGGAAAGCTGACTCGGGATGTCGTTCTCCACGGACACTTAGCATAGGAACAAGCAAATAACATATGTAAATTGTATGCAGAAAGTAAACAGAATGATTGCAGACAGAATAATTGAATCGCAGTAAACCCTAATTTGAAGAGATGTAATCGATGGTGGGAAGGCGTAAAGGATCCCCGACCTCCCAACTTCCTAGCTAAAATCCTACGCGATTACCTCTAACGATAGCAGGGCATAATCTACTATGTGGAGACGCAGTCGACACGAGTACCCCTACTCAGTTCAATGAAACTAATGTGTCACTCAGCATAACATCACACCACGAATGATGTATAGAGTTGTATAACCACAATTTACGTCTAATAACTATTCCATTAATATATCACGGTATATAAAGAAGTAGCAAAAGCAGAGTTACGGCGGTTCGCGTTTACAAGAGAAAGTTAGCTACTCATAGTAATACAAGACAGAAATCGAAAACCAAAAGAAAAAGAAGAAGAAGCAGCTTAGTCTCTGATGTCTCTTCGTACTGCTTCTAGGGTTTCCTTCTTTTGGGTGCCCTGACGGCCAGCGGTTTTGGGGTTTCACTTCCCCGAGGACTGGTTCTCTCTCAGGAGAGCTGTTCTATGAGCGATGTAGAATTATGAGACCCCTGAGGTCTTATTTATACTTGAAAATCCGAGCTCTGGCCGTCAATCTTCATTAATGAAGGTTTAGGAAGGCGGGCTCTAGCCTGACTGGCCAGGAAAATGGCCCAGGAGAAAACAGACACCTAACTGCGGTCCCCTGTGGGCCGCAGAGTACGATTCCTGCAGATTATGTCTGTTCTTCTTTATTTTTCAATTTCGGGCTTCGTAACTTCGTTTCCTCGAAAAGTGGTCTTCTACAATGTTGTTGCATCTTCAATTATCTTCGCATTGGTTGGTCGCATGACATGTTTTGACTCCTCGAACTCCGTGTAACGGTCAATCCGGCGTATTCACTTAACTTTCTCGATTTCGCACAATTATGTTGTTTTCGTGACTGAAATCGTGCAATTACTCAAAAACGCGACCATGACCTACAAATATACATGAAGTTGATATTTGACCATAAAACGATACAAATATTGAATTTAAGGCAAAAAATATGGGTCTAAAAATATACTATATTGCACTTTTAATGTTAACTCTACTTCGATGTCAATAAAAAAACTCCGATCTGCCTGTGTCAAACTCGAATTTCTTGCTGGTGGTTTCAATTTTGTTAATCTGGGTGTCTTTTTAATTCATTTTACTTTGTTAATCAATGTTAATTAGCACTTTAACTTTTTAATGTTTACAAATCAATGTTAATTAGTGCTTTGATTAATTAATGTTATGAATCAGTTTGTTAAATTGTTGATCGTTTGGAGCCTGTTTATATTATTGAAGGGAATGGTTAAATATTAATCAAACTGCCTAACAACCACTAATAAAGCAAAAAAGCAACCCACATGTAATATACTATCTTATAATAATACATTACTTAATTTCCATGTCCAAAAGTAAACTGAACAGCTTCTAAAGGGCGGAAGGAGTACATGGCTTGTACTCACACTTTGATAATCAAAATAAACTCTTTATTCCCCCTCTTCTCTTTTCTCTTTAACACTACGTAAAAAAAGTAAGTTGTCGTCTGAAGAGAGTCTCTGTTAGACACAGACTTGGCATAAATACGAAACTGAAGAACCTTACACACATGCCGGGCTAAGGCCATGTGCGGGGAGTCCGACTGCACAGGGCCCACCAAGTTATGGGCCTCCATATTTTTGTACTGTTAATATATGTCATTATATTTTACATAAAATATAAAGTAAATCGAATTGTCTTGGTGGTAATAAGTTTGAAATAAAATCTCTGCTTTAATTTTTAAATTGGTTAAAGGTTCGAAACTCTCTGAGTCCCTTTTATTATTTCACTTAACATTTACTCAGCGATGACTCGATGAGTGTTATCATTTGTTTACCTTAGGAAGTCGGTGCTAGAGATGGAGACTTTGAAACTTCAAAGAATCAAAGAGAAAGGCAATCCCTATTTCGTCTGGTGGGAGCATTATAATATCAATCGGAAGTTCAGAACTAGCGATAATTCTGCAAATAAAAGACTTAAATTTTGCTAATTGACTTCTGAAACCCTCTCTCATTTAAACCTAAGTATATACAAAACATTCAACATTTATCTTCCCGGACGATTAGGGGCAGTTATTTACCGAAATTCTAACTGACCCGTCTATAACGAGTAGGCCAAATTACTAACAACAGCGGGTGGAATTTTCTCCAAACCGTCGCAGGTCGGTTGACTAATATATGCAGGCGGATGGCAGACGAATTGGTGGGTTAAACATGTCGGTACATGTACTTCTAAAAAGAAGTACTCCAGTAAAGTAAACCTAAAATAGATTGTCCATTATGAAAGGTTCAAACATTAATTGTTGTGTGACACAGCCTGCTTGGTAGACTTGGGTGGTTAGGTTACGGTTGGCTAACTGCCGTTTAGATCTCATGAAAAACTGCCAATCGTAACCATAACTGGCGGTTAAGGTTATAGACGGTTACAAACCGTATGTTTGATAACTGTTAAACCGTCGGTTGGTTTAAAAAAATAAAATGAAAATGTGTTAATTTATTTATTATCAATACTTAGACCACTCCCAATGGGTCTTAGCTAAGGCCGTGAATATTGGCGGTCGTGAGCTAAGGCTGATTTAACGACCACTGCAGAAAAAAAAAACTGTCCAACAGGTCGTGCTAAGGCCGTGAATAGTGTTTTAAAAAAAAAATTTCGTATTTTTTTTTAAACTTGCTTAACATATTATAAGAGTGTTTAGAAGTTGAAATTACTCAAATTGGATTCTTAAAACTCGTTTTTATAATTTATTGAGATTGAAATCAGAATGAAAAAATGAGAAAAAAACAGAACAACTCTAATACAAGATATGGATAATGACATTGAAGGATTGTTATCTGCACTTTATGAGGATAGGTACCATTGGATACCTGACTACACAGCATCAAACCTCATTCCAAGGATTGAATTCCAAGGTGAATCTCAATTTCATCTGAATTTGAAGTCTCAATTCCAACATGAATTTTGACTTGTTTCACTATAAATAGACTACACTTAGTCATCCAAACTTCATACTCAACAACTCAATATCAGATCAAATATCCAACTCAAACACTCTTTGCAAAATGTCTTCCAGTGAGCCGTGGAATGTGATCCCTGATGCACAAATATGGACGGAAGCCCAAGAGAATGCTGCTCGTACCTATCAAGACTTCCATTTATACGATGGAAAGATGACCAAGGAAAGTGTGGTATTCATGCTTCACAGTCTGTTGAAGTGTGCCCAGCTAGGGATGTGGTGTTATCCTCACAAGCAAGAGCAAGCCCTACTGGTGGTGCAGAACCAGCTTGCGGAACAAGGTGCCAACTATACGTTGGAAGACATGAAGGCTGAGGTGGAGAAGCTCTATACAAGGCACCTTTGCTACAACAGGATCCTCACTTGGCCTTGTAAACGGCGTAGTTGCATTAGCTTCAGTGGTGATAGGAATCGAGTCAACTTGAAGGTTTGGGCAGAGATAATGTGCTATGACTATCACGCTAAGTGGTACTACGTGGTTGATGAACCACTATTTGAACAACTAAAGGTTATGTTTAAGAAATGTAAGTGTGAGGATCCGGTGATAGATGTAGCAAGATGCCCCCACCCGTGTTCAAAGACATTCCAATGCAAGGTGAGGGATTCTCCCACAGGGGGTAATTGAGCAACATAAATCACCCCTTATTGTCTGTTTGTCTTTCAATTAGTGTTTGTTGTTTGTACGTTTTATTAAATCCTTAGGTTTTATTTTATGTTGTATTTGTGCTATGTTGTAATGTCTAATTTCCAATGAAATAAAAAGGGGTGACTATTCGTATTATGAAGAACTTGCATATTCGTTGAAATCAACTTAGAAACAACAATACATCAAACATTACAATGCAAATCATAGGAAACAAACCAACAACACACATGCATAAAAATGAAATAAACAACAACACATTACAATGAAAAGAATAACTACTCATGGTTGAAATACCAAACATGGTTCATCATGTCTTCTTGAAGCCGCAAATGGGTCTCCTTACTTTCTAGGTCAGCCCTTTTGCTCAAATAGCCATCCATTTGATTGATATAGGAATCCCTGCGTGTGTAGGCATTAAGCTCATCGTTGTGGATGCCTAATTCTACAGCATCATCATTGAATTCTGCTATCACTTTGTAGTTGCGATATAAGTGCCGCTCATCCTCCACTATCATATTGTGCAAACAAATGCAACAATTCATGATCCTAGCAAGGTCTTCTCGGGTATGGGCCAATGATGGATCCTTAATCACTTTGAAACGTGCTTGGAGAACTTCGAAAGCACGTTCGACATCTTTCCTGCATGCCTCTTGCCGCATTGCGAACTTGGCCTGTTTTGGATTGATAGGACCTTTAATTGACTTCACAAATGTTGCCCACATCGGATATATGTCGTCAGTTAGATAGCACCCCATGTCGTATTGATTCCCATTCACTTCGAAGTTAACAGCAGGAGCTTCTCCCCTTAGTAATTCGTCGAATACCGGTGACCGTTCCACAATGGTTTGATCATTCAACTTCCCTGAAACACCAAAGAAAGCATGCCAAATCCAAGTATCTTGGGATGCAACCGCCTCCAAAACAAGTGTGGCTCTCTTGTTTTTTTCCTTGGAACTGCCCTTTCCAACCCGACGGACAGTTCTTCCATTCCCAGTGCATGCAATCGATACTTCCAAGCATGCCGGCAAAACCTCGACTAGTGTTCACCTGGACTAACTGACGTACATCCTCCGCATTGGCCCTCCTCATATATGTAGGACCAAAAATCGCAACAACACCATCACAAAAAGGCCTTCAATGCATCTTGACCAGTCGTTTGACTTACACGAGTGTATTTGTCTACCATGTCTGCACATACACCATATGCAAGTTGTCGGATGGCAGATGTGCATTTCTGTTTTGCCGTAAAACCCAACTTCCCTGTAGCATCCCGACGTTGTTGAAAATACGGATCGTATTGCTCTAAAGCTTCGACGGTCCGGAGAAACAATGGCCTTTGCATCCTAAACCGACGTCGGAACTTGACCGCTCCTCATGTTGGACGTTCAACAAAGTAATCGTTATCGAGTAGAACATCAAATTGTTCCCTCTTTCGATCAATGTATTCACGCGTATACCCCGACCTCCTCCGTGGATTTTGTTGCTCGCAGTGGTTGATTATGTGAGGAGTGGCTTGAATAAGAAGTTTGGTAGCACGGGTATAGTAATCTGTTTGTGTGCTTGAAGAGGAAGAAGAGGAATCAGCATCAACTCTGAACTCATCATCATCGGAACTAGATGATAAGTTGTTGATGTAGTGATTAATTGAAGACATGTTTGGATATGTGTTTGAGTTTAGAGACGTTTTGAGTTTCAGAAGTGGAAGATGAGAGAAAATTGAGGTGTGGTGAAATGGGATGAAAATGGGTTGTATTTATAGATCTCAAGAAAATATAGCCGTTGGTGTATTTTTTATTTAATATTACTTTATAAATTAATTTTAAAAAAATAAAAAAGAAAAAAAAGAGGCATTATTGCTCAAATCAGCCTTGTTAAGGCTGATTTCGGGGTTGGCCATGCACCACGGCCGGCCTCTAAGCTCACTCCATTGGGAGTGGTCTTACTTAATAAATACTTGGCCAAATAATTTTGCAAATAAGAAAAGGGGGTTTACATACTTACTAAAGAGTTTAAAATTTAAAACATTTAAATTTTTACTAAATGTGTAAGGCCCTTTTTTTATTATTAAACACGTGTAAAACATTTATTATAAATGTTATTTACTTGGTCTAAAGAATTGGGAAAACAATTTTTTTGCCGGTTACGTAGCCGTCGATAACCACCGGTAAGGCTCACAGTTGGCGGTTAGAAAAAAAATCAACCGTAACTGTCGGTTACGGTTAGATTCCTTCAACTGCCGGTTGCTGTAATCATATATTCGGTTCGGTTTTCGGTTTGGTCGGGTCTACTGCTTGGTTATGTAATTAGGTTCTGGCTAGTACACTGGTTAGTGCTAATATTGCCATTGGGTTCAGATATTGTAATGGTATTGTGTAAGGATCTTGGGCAGTATGGCATGTCTTATGTTGTGATGCCTTTGTGAATAAAAGTCTGATTAACTTCTTAAAAATAGATGTGTTAGTTACTATTATGTACATATGTATATGTATAATTAGTAATATGCGAGCTGGTCGATCGATTGGCTGTTAGCACCCGTCCAACCACTAGGCTAACAAAAAATTAACCGTTGCGGTTATGTGATAAAAAGTTAATCGCGCGGGCGAAATGTTGGACGGAGCAGGATTTTTTTTTATGCACCCCTAATTATCTCCATCTAATGTCCAAGATTGATTATCAGTTTGTATTTACAGAAGAAAATCCGGGTTGCCTTATTCTTTTGTTTATGATTTGTTTTTTACGTTTCAATCGGTGTTTATGCAAATATGGATGATGGTCCAAACATAAAAAAGTAGTAAATACTAAATAATATACTTATTTAAGTCATAGTTATCATGAGAATAAGTTTGAGTGTACATCTCCAACAAAATTAATATATTTTTGTATTCTGTGGGTGAAGTTCGATTTAAGGAATTTTCACTTTGATACATCTATCTCCGTGTAGCATCAAATCTTAGTCAGAACAGAATCATAGACGATAAGACTGTGAATTTCACACCTTATTTGTATATCAAACCACAACATTTTTATGGTTAATTTAGTAAAATGTATACTTTTTTTTCACAGCTTAAGGCTCTGTTTAGCAAAACTAGTTGATATGCTAGCTGATAGATAATTACCTGGCCGGTAGCTGATTGGCTGCTAAGTTAGTTGATTTTTATAAAAGTGTTTAGCAAATCAATTAGCTGATAAGCTAACTGATTTTGGTAAATATGGTATGTAAAAACAAATCAGCTAGTTTATTTTTTTTTATAAGCTTCCTAGACAAGTTTATCAGATCAGCTACCAGCTAGGCGTTCATGTAACTAGCTTATTAAGATAATAAGTTCATCGACTTGATAAACTCGTGCTAAATTTCATTGTACTCGTACGTATTATGCACTAATACTTGTTGGTATCTTTTTTTTTCTTTCTTTCTTTAATTTAAAAAATAATTTATTAAAAGCAAAAGAAAAGGACAAGATCAAACCTTCCCTCATGTACTTAAGTATGATTTCAATAAAAATTATAATCCAATTTGTCAAACGCATTGATTCAAATTCATCACAGTATTCGTCTTCAATTTTAGCTACCTTCTCAGTTTGTTAGAATTTTAGCACTAATGAGGCTAGTCCATGACTTTGTACCTCAACCAAAGGGGCCCCACACGTTTGAAATGAAGTTTCATTAAACGTGTATAATCTACTATGGTAGTAGATGACACTTGAGAAAGAATTACTAAAATTCATTGAAAGGTGAAAGAGTTATTGAAGCTCAAAGTGTGTTGGTTGATGCATTGAATATGGAATGCCAAGAGTTGGAATGGGAGAAGTCCCACATGGCTAAAATTGAGGAAGAAGAAACTACTTATTAGTCCAAGGCTTGGATTAAGTGATTGGGCCCTTAGGGCACCCATGCTTTTGGAAGGGGGGAGGAGCTAGATGCTCCTACACACGCACCCGCCTGGCTCCGCCAGGAGCCGGGCCCGGGTCGTGGGACGTGGGTTCGAGGGTCCGTGGGTTCGCGGGTCGCGGTCTAGAGTTGATTATTATCTTTTTGGGCCAGAAACATATTGTGTTTGGTTAAGCCCAATAAGATAATCGGTTAAGTCTGAAACCAGCCCATCGGTCGAGTCCGGTTGGTCTGAGCGAACGCTTGTGTCCGTTCGGTTTGAATTTGAGCGAACTGGTCTGACCATTCGCCAAAGGATGTAACTGAAACGAAAATTCCAACAGATGTGTCTGTTCGAATTTTTGTTTCTGCAGGGACCTTTCTGCGAAAGGATACATCTATTCAGACTGCAACTCTTCAATATTATAAATAGCCCCCCTAGAATCGATTTCAACACACAGAAATCCATTCTTCTTCCTTCTCTTAAACTACTCTCTCTAAAGCCAGAAAAATCTTTATTGTATTAGTTCGCAGAGTCAAAGTTCGAGTGCTAGAACTCTGATTCACATACTACTGTTCTATCTTGGGAGACTATTTGTCAAGTAAACCGTTAGCACCAGAGCGGGGCAAATACAGTCTTAAGGAATAAGACCCAGCCTTTGCTCGTGATCTAATCCTATTCTTACCTACTCATTTACATCCTCATACACTACCGCCACCCACAACAATTAAGACTGTACTTTGCCAGTGTATCGAAGATGTCTGCCAACGGAGTTGCTGCTGACGTTCCTGTCCCCCGCATCAATGTTGCTCCTGCCAACCACGGGGAGAAACCAGAGAAGTTCCTGGGGACAAACTTCAAGCAGTGGAAACAAAAGATGATGTTCTACTTGACAACCATTGGGTTCGAAAGTTACCTTACTGCTGAATCTCCTGCTCCACCCACTCTGCAGGAGATTGATCAGGCCGCCATGTCTCCAGAGGAGAAGAAGGCCGCTGAAGAAGACAACAAGTGGAAACAACTATCCTATGATGCTTGGATCCATGCAGATTTCATGTGTAAGAACTACATTCTAAACTGTCTTTCAGACGTTCTCTACACTGCTTTCCAAGACCACAAAGGAGTCAGGGGAGCAATCGATGAAGTACTGCGGCATGATGCGAAGAAGTTCATTGTGGGGAAATTTTGAACTTCGAATGAGTGACTCAAGTCCGTGATGAGTCGGGTTACGAGTATCAAATGATTCTCCATGATTTGGAACAGGAGGGCATGAAGCCTAATGAGTCATTTCTGGTCGCTTCACTGATTGAGAAACTGCCGCCATCATGGAACGAGTTCATGAGTTATCTCAAATTGAAGACCAAGGAAATGGGGCTTGAGGAGTTGATCATCAAGCTTCAGATTCAGGAAGACAACCGCAGGGATCTAGGCAAAGGGAAGCAGCAAGTTGAAGCAAAGGCTCACCTTGTCGATTCCAAGGGAAAGTCCAAGGGAAACTCCAGCAAGAAACGCAAGACGCGTGATGGGGACGTGAAGTCTCAGGGGAATTCCGGGAAACCAGGACCTTCCAGGAGGATCAAGAAGGAACCTTCAATTGCGGAAAGCGGGGCATATGAAGGCGGTGTCACCAACTCAAGAAGGAGAAGGCGATGTTGCGAAACAAAGGATGACCTATAGTGGAGGATTTGGTTAATTCCTTCTTCTTTGTGGTCTTGGAGGCAAACCTGGTTGAGAATCCGAAACAGTGGTGGATTGATACGGGTGCGACTCGGAACATTTGTTCTGACAGGGGTGCTTTCTCCACCTACTCTCCGGTGAAGGATAAGAAGCTGTTCATGGGGAACGACGCTACATCCGAGGTGAAGGGAGTTGGCAAGGTGGTTCTGAAGATGACTTCCGGGAAGGAGCTCATCTTGAGCAGTGATGCGTTCCGGATATTCGCAAGAATTTGGTGTCCGGGCCTCTGCTTGTTAGGGCAGGTTTTAAGTTGACTTTCGAGTCCAGTCAGTTTGTAATGATGAAGAATGGTCAGTTTGTAGGAAAGGGCTACATGTGTGATGGGCCCTTCAAAATGTCTGTAATGTCTGTTGTACGCTCTTTTGCAAGCAATGAAAACAATGATTCTACTTACTTGATTGAGTCTTCTAATTTATGGCACCATAGATTAGGACATACAAACTACAATGCGATTCGAAAGTTAATTAAAACGAATCATTTGCCGTCCTTTGAAATCAATCCTCAAAGTAAATGCGAGGTTTGTGTGGAAGCAAAACTAACAAGGGCACCATTTCACTCAGTGAACAGAACCACGTCTCCTCTAGAATTAATTCACAGTGATTTGTGTGACTTAAAATTTGTGCAAACTAGAGGAGGGAAAAAGTACTTTGTTACTTTTATCGATGACTGCACTAGGTATTGTTATGTTTATTTGCTAAGGAGTAAGGACGAAACCTTAGAAGCATTTAAACATTACAAAACTGAAGTTGAAAATCAACTTAGTACTCGAATTAAAGTAATTCGAAGTGATAGAGGTGGAGAATATGCAGGACCACTTGAAGAATATTGCTCACAGTTTGGCATTATTCATCAAACCAGCTCCATATTCTCCTCAATCTAATGGTGTTCTTTGAGCATAAAATCGTACTCTAAAGGAGATGATGAATGCACTATTACTAGATTCGGATTACCCTGAATTTGTGGGGAGGCTATTCTCACGCCACTACCATTCTTAATGAATACCCGAAAAAATAGTGATATTACTCCATATGAGCATGGAAAGGAAACAAGCCCTCTTACAAACACTTGAAAGTGTGGGGCTAAGGTGGTAATACCCAAACCAAAGCAAGTAAAGATTGGACCAAGGACTGTAGATTGCATATTTATAGGATATGCAAACAACAGTAGCGCTTATCGCTTCCTAGTGCATAAGTCATTTGTACGGACATCCATGAGGGCACTGTCATTGAATCAAGGAATACAAAATTCTTTGAAGAAGTTTTTCCTAGAAAGGAAAAGATAGTCTCTCGTAAACGAGACTATGATACGACAATAAGGTCAAATGCGGTGGTCCCTGTGGGGGGCCCTGTGGTCCTGTGGGGACCACATGTATGGTCCTGACCCGAAGGCCTAATGCGAGAATTCAAGGTGTACCTTGGAAAATGTTGCGAACCTATAGGATCACCTCCTCTGAGAATGCTACAGAGATGAAGATTTACCACCGGAGAATTCCAGGTCAAGTCGCACATCAAGAGAACGTGGAGGTTCCTGATGTCGAACCAAGGAGGAGTAAGCGGGCTAGGACTCAGAAAGACTTTGGTCTGATTTTCTCACATACCTTGTGGAAAATGAGCTAGGACTATCAAGAGGCGATGTCTACTCTGAAGCCCTTTTGGAAAGAGGCCATTGAAAGTGAAATGGACTCCATCCTGCAAAATCATACTTGGTAAGTGGTTGACCTTCCTCCGGGAAATAAGCCATTGGGTTGCAAGTGGATACTCAAACGCAAGTATAAAGCAGATGGAACCATTGATAAATACAAGGCTCGTCTAGTAGTCAAAGGCTATAGACAAAAGGAGGGACTTGATTACTTTGACACATACTCGCCTGTGTCTAGAATAACTTCCATTAGAGTATTCATAGCCATAGCTGCACTGCGTGGTTTTGAGATACACCAAATGGATGTTAAAACTGCTTTCCTAAATGGAGATTTGGAAGAGGAAATTTATATGGAACAACCTGAAGGGTATGTGGTTCCAGGACAAGAGAAGAAGGTCTGTCGTCTTGTCAAGTCATTGTACGGACTCAAGCAAGCTCCTAAACAATGGCACGAAAAGTTTGACAACACGTTGCGATCAAAGGGATTTTCTATAAATGAGTGTGATAAGTGTGTCTATGTGAAGGGGAACGCTGAATCCTTTGTCATGATATGCTTATATGTAGACGACATGCTCATTACTGGAAGTAGCCTGGATTTGATCCTGAAAACAAAGCAAATGTTGAAACAACTTTTCGATATGAAAGACTTGGGTGTAGCAGATTTAATCTTAGGGATAAAAATCTCTAAAACACCCGAGGGTTTGGTGCTTTCACAATCTCATTACATTGAAGAGATGTTAAAGAGATATGAGGTCTTTGACCGTCAATGTCCAAGGACACCAATGTACGAATCTTTGTGTTTGGACAAACACTTAGGTGTTCCTGTAAACCAAACACAATATGCTCAAATAATTGGCAGTTTGATGTACGTGATGAACTACACTCGTCCTGATATTGCTCATGCAGTCAACAAGTTGGCTAGGTTTACGTGTAATCCGTGAAATGCTCACTGGAAAGCTCTACTTCATCTATTGGGATACTTAAAGACCACAATAGATTATGGATTACACTATGGAAGATATCCGGCAGTATTAGAAGGATACAGTGATGCAAACTGGATATCTGATAGTACAAACACCAAGTCCACTAGTGGTTACGTATTTACCATTGGTGGCGGTGCTGTTTCATGGAAGTCCTCTAAACAAACGTGCATCGCCCGATCCACAATGGAATCGGAATTTATAGCTTTGGACAAAGCTGGAGAAGAAGCAGAATGGCTTCGAGAATTTTTAGAGGATGTCCCTTGTTGGGATAAGCCTGTGCCTTCTGTGACAATTCACTATGACAGTATGTCAGCATTAGGAAGGGCAGCAAACAATATGTATAATGGTAAGTCTAGACACATACGTCGAAGACATAAAACCATTAGGCAATTGATCTCTACGGGAGTTATCACTATTGATTACGTGAAATCAAAGGATAACATTGCGGATCCGCTTACCAAAGCGCTACCGAGGGATCAAGTACATTGCTTGTCTAGGGGAATGGGCTTAAGACCCACAAAATAAGGAAATTTACGGTGGCAACCCAATCATACTGACTGGAGATCCCAAGAATTTGATTCAATGGGACAACTAAACCAGAAGGACCATGGCGCCTCGTGAAGTTTTGTACTTCGAGGTAAGAGCACTTAGGAGTTACTAACTCCACTTGCGCCATTCCCGTGAAAGACATTTAAGTGCTCCTGCAGACCGGACGGAGGATGAGTCACTAAACTCTTAATGATCTCTGAAGAAGATTCTTAATCTCTTTAGCTTACGAAGCGAGCATTGCGGTGAATGCTCTTAGAACGAGATCACCTATTTGGGTGTGAAGTATGGGAGGCCGCTTCAAACGAGAACACCTATGAATCCGAGCAGTCCAAGGCCTTTTAATGGACTGAGAAAAGGAACGAGGCAATAAGGAAAATTATTGTGTTGATATCATTGTCTTGGTTTACACAAAACGCCGACTGGTTCAAGGCATCACGTCCACCGAGTGGCAAGTAAATCCGATGGTATTCTACTAGGGACGATTCAATGTCACTGACAATCGATCCCGATGCAATATGATTTTCCGCAGGAAATTCTAGGCTGGAGCACCACGTTGTGCTGTGAGCATCAATTCTCTTTCATGTGGGGATTGTTAGAATTTTAGCACTAATGAGGCTAGTCCATGACTTTGTACCTCAACCAAAGGGGCCCCACACGTTTGAAATGAAGTTTCATTAAACGTGTATAATCTACTATGTAGTAGATGACACTTGAGAAAGAATTACTAAAATTCATTGAAAGGTGAAAGAGTTATTGAAGCTCAAAGCGTGTTGGTTGATGCATTGAATATGGAATGCCAAGAGTTGGAATGGGAGAAGTCCCACATGGCTAAAATTGAGGAAGAGGAAACTACTTATTAGTCCAAGGCTTGGGTTAAGTGATTGGGCCCTTAGGGCACCCATGCTTTTGGAAGGGGGGAGGAGCTAGATGCTCCTACACACGCACCCGCCTGGCTCCGCCAGGAGCCGGGCCCGGGTCTCAGGTCGTGGGACGTGGGAAGTGGGCCGTGGGCTCGTTGGGCTCGTGGGTTCAAGGGTCCGGGGTCCGTGGGTTCGCGGTCTAGAGTTGATTATTATCTTTTTGGGCCAGAAACATATTGTGTTTGGTTAAGCCCAATAAGATAATCGGTTAAGTCTGAAACCAGCCCATCGGTCGAGTCCGGTTGGTCTGAGCGAACTCTTGTGTCCGTTCGGTTTGAATTTGAGCGAACTGGTCTGACCATTCGCCAAAGGATGTAACTGAAACGAAAATTCCAACAGATGTGTCTGTTCGAATTTTTGTTTCTGCAGGGACCTTTCTGCGAAAGGATACATCTATTCAGACTGCAACTCTTCAATATTATAAATAGCCCCCCTAGAATCGATTTCAACACACAGAAATCCATTCTTCTTCCTTCTCTTAAACTACTCTCTCTAAAGCCAGAAAAACCTTTATTGTATTAGTTCGCAGAGTCAAAGTTCGAGTGCTAGAACTCTGATTCACATACTGCTGTTCTATCTTGGGAGACTATTTGTCAAGTAAACCGTTAGCACCAGAGCGGGGCAAATACAGTCTTAAGGAATAAGGCCCAGCCTTTGCTCAGCAGTCTAATCCTATTCCTTACCTACTCCGTTTCTGTCCTCATACACTACCACCACCCACAACACAGTTTTCTCATATCACCCAGTATTACAAAAGATACTCTTTAAATAAGAAAGAAAACACTTATAAGTCAACTTATTTTTGAGCAAGTTACTGGGATTTTTTATAAGGTCATGCAGTAAAAAAACGTAAGGGCATGGATTTGTACTTGTACTGCACTTTCAGAACAGTTAATATCAACAATGATATAAATGTTAATGTAACAGTTAACACTCAAACAGAAAAACAAACACAGCGGAATACTATGACAAACACAAAGGTGTTTTTCTGAGTTGTTGTACTCTAACTTGTTGTAACCACACTGTTGATATCGATGTTGAGTCAATAGTTGGTCCAACAGTACTGACTTGCAAACAAACAAAATAATCAGAATGCAACGGAAATTAAAATTGCAAGACATAATAATTTCTAGCAGCTATAAATATACCTGCCGAGCCATAGGCAAAATATCCACTATTTCAAAGAGGATTTACAAAAACTAGGTTCAAGACTTTCACAAGATGAAAGCTTAAATTGCCAAAACTAATCACCAGAATAGTTTCACCTATTCTATTGCTACTGATCTAGACATACCTAGATGACCGAGATCACACACCCGATCCAACAATAGCAGCAAAGACTAGCAAACTATCGAGTATCAAGACTAGAAAAAATATCAATAGTATGCTAAGAATGCTTCTAATCTCGTTACTTGTTTCTGTCCTTGATCTTGTATATATAACATTGTCAGCGATCAAGTCCCGTTGAGATATTTTCTCCAGAGAATCTATTTCTTCAATCTTTTCTCTAAATACTCCAATCTATTCAAGACTCTTTTAAATCTTCTAAATCTTCGATCTGTTGACACAAGAAACCAAAACTATCGAACTAGGTTAAACATTAGTGAAGAAGGCAATATTACAATAATGCCCCGCACAGTAAAACCTAGGCTGTGTTACACCAATAGTGCACTTTCATGCAGGCTTCTGTCCTGTCTGATAACAACATGTAGTAAATAATAAGTTGAAATGTTTATTTTAATGAAATGTAAAAATACAATAATTAAATAAATAGGTAATTCTAAGAAAATATATACTCCTATTTTTTTTAAAATTTTAGAGAGTAAATTTGGGTATTTGAATTAATATTTGTATTTTTTAAATTTAAATATTCATCGGATGAAAGGTTGTTCACTAAGCGATATGCCGATTGCTTTGCTGCCCTTTGACGATTTGATATGTACCATTAGAAAGATTTAATGGTGTATAATTAATTGTTTGTTGTAAATTTGTCTTATAAGCCTGCCATAGAAGAGACCAAACAATATAAAATGGTTTATTTTTTAAATTGTCATTTAAGGTTATGAAAAATAAGATGGTCAGTTAACAAATAATTTTATTCAAGTCAAAAGACTCAAAACACCATATTTTTATCAAATAAGGTGAAATTGGTAATGTGAAACATTACAATATACACACACTAATAAAATGGAGGGAGTATTGAAAATCACCATCGTCAAACACAATAAAAAGATGTGGACTTGGAAAGAGTTTTTATGTGATTAGTATGGTCTCTTCGCAAATACAAGTAGCAACATATCCTATTGGCGCCCAAAGTTTATTTTTCAATTTTTCACTCACAGAGAGCTAATCAATATGTATTTAGTTTAAAATAACAATAACAATTAAAGATTGAGATAGGATATGTATGTATCTATCTGGTTTGAAACGAAAGTGATACAGACGTAGAGTTGGCTAGATGGAAGCCAAAAAATAGGAACAAACCAAACATTTAGTTTTCTTGGGTTTTTTTTTTTTTTTTTGAAATAAAACCGAATATATAGTCTTTCAGTTCTTTGTGTGACAAACAAACTGAGTCTTTCAGTTCTTGACAAATCGCCTGTAATTTCTACCCTACTTCTTTGTGTGACAAACAAAGTTGAAGGATTATTAAAAGTACGTAATTTGTTCGTAAAATTGATTTTCTTCTTATTTGTTATTGTCAATTGTACTAGCTAGTGTTATTTTGATCAAAACTATATATCTCGTATACACATTCATTTTGACTACTATTATTTTACATGTGATGTTTCAGTGAAAATGGATGCGCCACTTCTGGACAATCAAGTGGAGCTGATCGGAGATGATGGCGATTATCTACCGGTGAAATCGATGAGGCAGTTCTGGAGTGTTTTCTGGATGGAGACGGTGAAGCTATGGATAATCGGAGGACCCATGGCCTTTCAGATCATCTGTCAGTTTGGTACCAATTCAGTAACCACCATGTTCGTTGGACATTTAGGGGATATTGAGCTTTCTGCTTTCTCCATTGCTGTTTCTGTCATTGGCACCTTTGCTTTCGGATTTATGGTACGTAACTTATTTGGTATAACATTTTAAACATCATGAGGTTGCACTTACATGATGTGGGAGAGAGTAATATAATTGTTCCAATTTATTAAAATCATCGTTTTACTATTTAAAATGTAACTCAATTCAACACTTATCTTTACTATTAAAAATGTAACTCCATTCAACATTTTTAAAATGAGTGTTTTCCCACCTCTAAACACAAATAATTTTACATATATAATTTTGCCTCTAAATTTTAAATCCTCGATCCACAACTCTATTTATTACATTTATTTGTTTAGCTTCTAATTACTAATGTCATAGTTAGTGGACTTGTAAGTACCATTGTTGTTGGTGATTAATTTCTTAATACTAGAAAATGGGAAAATGAGATGGTGTAATATCTTTTGTGTGGTAATTTTGTTTGATGATACATATACCTGTTTCTCAAATATTGTGGACACTAGATATACTTTTATATCTAGTGTCCACATGACATCAGCAATTTGAAATGTAATTATCACAACTCTATTTTTAGTGGAGTATAAATGGCCATGGGTATTAGCTTAGCTCCTAAATTGATGGAAATACCTGGATTTAGTTTTAATTGATAAATATAAAATGTATTGGTCCAAATCAAATGGACATGGTTTAACAACCTTGTGAGCTGATTTGATTTTAGATATTACTACTAGATTTTATATTTATCTGCACTATTTTCTGATCATCATGTTTCACGTTGTAATTAATATCTATCCATTCAAAATTTAATGTAATATTTGATTTGAGACGTAGGGACGAATAAGTTTCATGATAATCAAAATAAATTTGATACTCTCATTGTACCTTTTGTCCGTTTCCATTGATAATCTTCCAATCTTAAAATGATGTTAGTATGTGACAATGTGCAGGATTGGAATACTCTGCTGAGAATGTGAAAGAACTTGTATATATGAAGCTTTGACATTGATTTGGAACAATATATACCTCAAAAGATTGTTGTTTGGTTGAATGTATAGAGTATACTATAATATGACAAGAAAGAAATAAACTAACCTGACCGTCCAATGTTGTTTTGTTTCTAATCTTCATGTTTTGCTGCTATGCAAGTATATCATAACAAGAAGAAAGAACTGAATTAACTTGACATTGTGTTGGATATATACTTGTAGCTTGGCATGGGAAGTGCCCTTGAAACACTATGCGGACAGGCATTCGGAGCAGGGCAAGTTCACATGCTGGGGATATATATGCAACGTTCTATCATAATCCTATTCTCAACCTGCATCCTCCTTCTGCCCCTGTACGTATGGGCTACCCCAGTTCTGAAACTCTTAGGCCAAGACGAGGCTATTGCCAATTCTGCAGGAGTGTACACGCTTTTAATCGTCCCCCAATTATTCTCACTTGCCATCACATTTCCAACCCAAAAGTTCCTCCAAGCACAGAGCAAAGTGAGTGTCCTGGCATGGATCGGGTTTCTAGCCCTTGTCTTTCAGATCATATTGTGCTGTTTGTTTGTTAATGTTCTTGGTTGGGGCACGATTGGTGCCTGCTTGGCTTATGATATCACAAACTGGGGGACTGCTATATCTCAGTTTATTTACGTTGTGGGATGGTGCAAGGATGGTTGGACGGGCTTTTCCCTACTCGCGTTTAGGGATATTTGGGCATTTGTCAGGTTGTCCCTTGCTTCTGCTGTCATGTTGTGCCTGGAAATTTGGTACATGATGAGTATTATCATCCTTGCTGGCAATCTTCAAAATGCTGTCACTGCTGTTGGTTCCCTTTCAATTTGGTACGTACGTATGTCAAAAATCATAATTAAGACCTACTAATTCATATTAATTCATCTCACTTGCTGCTTTATTCTACAGTATGAATGTAAATGGCTTTGAATCCATGTTGTTTATTGGAATCAATGCTGCAATAAGGTAACCAAGATATATTCTCTATTGCATATACTGATGAATTCTTCTTGATTTGGTGAATTTGGTAACTAACACAAACCATGTCTAAACTCTTCTTGATTTTTCAGTGTCCGAGTCTCCAATGAGCTTGGGTTAGGACATCCAAGAGCCACAAAATACTCTGTTTACGTGACAGTTTTCCAGTCACTTCTAATTGGGATTCTCTCGTGTATTATCATTCTAATAACCAGAAATCATTTCAGTATGATTTTCACTGATAGCAAAGAAATGCAAAGTGCCGTTTCTCACCTTTCAGGCCTTCTTGGAATCACAATGCTTCTCAACAGTGTCCAACCAGTGATATCAGGTACCTTATGAACTCGACATTTATATGTATCAATCAAGTGATATATATGCCATGGTATTAGGAAAAACATCTGTTCGTTACACATAAAACCTGGTCCTATATACTTATTGTAGGTGTTGCGGTGGGAGGTGGATGGCAAGCTCTAGTCGCTTACATCAACTTGGCTTGTTACTATGTTTTCGGTCTACCTCTTGGATATATTCTTGGTTATGTGGCTAATCTTGGAGTTATGGTAACAATCTCTTATCTGCATCAATCCAATACTTTGCCTAATTTTCACCAAATCTTTTATCAAAAAGTTTGGGATTTAGTATGATGTCTGTTTTTTTTCCTCCGACTTTAGGGACTTTGGGGAGGCATGATAGCAGGAACTGCATTGCAGACCTTGCTTCTGTTGCTTATACTTTACAAAACAAATTGGAAGAAGGAGGTTAGTTAGCATTTCCTATATGTTGGTTCGATGTTTGTCTTAATTTTCATGAATTTGGTAAGAACGAAATATGCCAAGCGAAAGATGAGAAGATTTACAGCTAGCTGTTCTGAATTCGACATATTGACTATGAATATACGCACGCAGGTTGAACAAACTACGGAGCGCATGTTGAAGTGGGGAGGGCAAGAAGTTGTGAGTGAGAATATGAAGAATGGAATGCCATAGAGATTTTGTTGTTTGCTGGCTGCTTGTAATAGCCTTAGATCGAACAGTAGCACCATTTCCGCATCTTTATTTCTTCCAACTGTAATCTTTACGAATCCTATGTGGTAATTTCATAAGAAATTCGCATGCTAGTTTGTAGTTTATATTTTTTTAGGTAACTTTCGAGAATAATTTACATAAAAATGGCCTAATTATTTTTTTCAATATTGCATACTCCTGTATTTGTTTTATTTTCCTTGACATCAGTTGACATTCTACAAAGATAAGTGTGGCAGCTAGCAGAACTTAATCTGGATAAGTGTACATTCTACTTCATTTTGACATTCTACAAAGATAAGTGTACATTCTGCTTAATCTGATAGGTAATCATGTATAGAAGTTTACCAGAGTTTTGTTATCGACTCATTTCAAAATGAATTAGTATGACTGATGGTATACAAGGGGAGTTTTCGAATGAAATGATGACTAAGGCTTTGTTATTGTAAAATAACTTCGATTGGAGCTCTCAATAGAACAGCTCCGATTGGAGCTCGGAGCTGTAAAATAACTCCAGTCGGAGCTGTTTCACTCCGATCTGAATTGTTTCCGACTGAGCTGTTTTGATTGGAGATGTACCGGAGTTCGAAGTTGTTGGTTGGAGTTTTAACGAAGAAGAAGGAAAATAATTGGGTATATTTTGAAAAATAAATTTTATTGGGATTTAATTTACAATAATATTGAGTCATTGTTGCAATTTATAAAACATTAGAGTCAAATGTGTAGTAAATTGAAGATTGTAAATTGGAACCAAGTCCTACTATTTTTTTTACATTTATTTTATTTCTGGTCGATTAAAAAAATCAGATTTTGGGTGTATTTGTAATTGTTTGAATAGAAGAGATTTAATTGTAATTGGTTCAAATTTAAGGGGTAACAAACGTACTTTTTCCAATTTTTAGAGAACCCAACAATTTAAGTTCCAACTTTTTAAACTCCTTAACCTTTGACAGCCTGCAGAATCTCCACACAAGAGTAGTCCGTAACTCTAGAAAGTGTTTGTTAGTTGCTGTAATGTAAACAATAGAACAAAAGGATGTAACATCAAGCCGCCTTTGAAATGAAACCAGTCTGAGGCTTGTGCTTGTACAGTTTTCTTAAAACAATTATGTCTTTCCACCGTAGGAACAATTGAACGCTTGTTTCTCAGGATACACCGGATGAACCTGACAATCAGCTGCACAAGCTAGTTGGTCCCTGTGAACGGAGCTAAGCCTGGATTATAGTAGATGAAATTGAGAATCACGGCAAGAAGAGAAGAGCAGAGCGTTTTTGCTTGTCTCTTTCTTCTCCAGCTTGAGACCATTTAAATACCTGAGGAACATAATACATATATTAGAATATTCACTCACATTACTTGTGGTAAGATCATGTAAATTACATATAAGTTGAATGATTCTACCCCCTTAATATGGCCATGTAAGGGGGTGATGACACACCTTTATATATATAGTACAAGAGCAGGCCCAAACTGATGATGATTGTTCCAGTCGATGATAATTTCGAATTGCCTAAAGATGACGATTATGATTGCACATGTATAGGTGACTAACCGCGAATACACATGAGGGGGCGTGTTATAATATTCCATATTAACATGTTAGAGGGGGGATCACACCAACTACGTATAAGTTGGATAACTATCTTCCCTTAACATTAACAATAACTTTTGAGGGGATGATCTCACTTAATAACAAATACTCTACTCCATGACATTTCATATCATATTTAAGGTGGTTGCTACTTGCCAGCTATGGCCTATGTGACAATTCAATGCACTACTGGAAACATGCATGACAGAGCGATAAAGTGGTGCATGAGGATGGAAGCTTTCCACGGATTTAGGCAGAGAATCCATGCAATAGATAGGATACAATACAAACTTAACAATGAACAGATCTGGTAAAGGCCAAAATCAGCTTATGGAAACTACCGAATGTGTTTAAACTTACAAACATCTTTTCTACTTGCACCCAACTGACAGACACCTAATATTTCGGAAACCGAAAATGAAACCAGCTTACAGCTTATATATGACATGTTCACTGGTCTTCTCACCTCCAACTGTTTGGTAGGATATATTTTCAGCTCTTTAGTCACATACTCTAATAATGATACTTATGTACATAATATTTTAGCAGCCTCTAGTATAGTTGATGGATTGTAATTGCAGATGAAGTTATCGGTGTCTGTGTGTTAGAATATCCACATCACTTGTAAGCAACTGTCATGTCTGTAACTATCTACTTCAACAGTTAAGATCCAAAGTTCATTTTATTTTCACACGCACACGTTCCCGTCTACGTAAAATTAGATGGTCCAAGTACACAAGACTAATACACTGGGCTGTGAACACTCCCATAAACCCTAAGTTATTAAATAACACATTAGTTCGTCTATGTGATGACTAGTTAAGCTCCGTCGCATCCGATCATCGATGACGACACCAACTTGAACCAATCACTAACCTACTTCAACGACGTTAGTAGTAAATACTCGCTTCTCGCCGTTTTTAGTTATATTTGGTTTAGTCCCAAAATCATATTATAAGTGTAATTCCTACCTGATCATCAACTTGGATAAGTCAACCATATAATTGCGGAGAGGAATACACTAATAATTATATCCTCATATTCCAATCTTAAGTATATAACATAGTTATGTATGAACATCATCCTTACAAAGTCTATCTAATACAATCTCCAAATAAACCAAACCCAGCCCAAGTTGTTTATACTAAAGATGATTGGACAGGGTTGGGTAAAAACCCAATAGAAGCGAACCCTGCCCAGCCCATTTCTGCAAGTCTGAAACAACTTTCGAGTGACTTGGTGTTCTTACTGAATTCGTCTTCGAGTGAGTTCGATAGATAATTCGATTCATTCTTCACCGTTTCTCTTCACACTGCGACTTCGATTTTGCCCTGCTGCTTCTTCGATTTTGTTCCGGTCTGGTGCTGTTATTCATCGATTCCGATTTCCGACCATGGACTGACTGTTAATTCAATCCATCAGCTAACAGGTTAGTTTTCACGATTTTTGGGAACTTTTCGCTTGTCTTTCATTTGAGTTTTAATTATGAAGTATGTGAGCTTTCGAAATGGAGATTCTGGTCTGATGATGTTTTCTCCCTTTTGCATTGCATTAATTGGCAGCTTGTAGGTTCTGTTTCAATTATTGATCATGTCTTGCTGTTTTGTTGGGTTCTAATTCTTCTTCTGTCCGAGGCTTAGTTTTTCTCTGTTTTGTTCTGTTAGTCACTAGTCCTACCCTCTGCAAACGATTATTTCGCATTTGGGCACTCGAAACCACAAGAATTCTTCAATTTTTTGTTTACTTTTTCTTTTTAGTTCCACTTTGTTTGTTTCTTAATCTTAGCCTGTTTCCCTTTATCACATTCCTTTTGTTTTCCTTTTTCTGTCCAGTTTTAAACATGGCAATGACACCAATGAACCCTCAGCTAAATGGTGGGCCTCCTCTTGCTCCGCCAACACCTGGGACAGATATGACTGGCATCTGTTTCCGGGATCAGCTCTGGCTAAACACCTATCCTCTTGATCGCAACCTAGTCTTCGATTACTTCGCTCTTTCCCCTTTCTATGACTTCACATGTACTAACCAGAAGCTTCGTGACCGTGCTATTCACCCGCTTGACATACCTGAGCTCTCGTAAGTAATAGTACATTCTAGTAATCCTTCCTTACTTTTTTCCAAAGAAACAAGATAGTAGACATTAATCAGTAAGTATAGTTTGGTAATCACAGAAAATTCTATTGTTGAAGTTTATGACCCTTACTAATTGTCGATGGGTTTGAGATTAAGACAAGATTAAAATTGGATGTTTCAATCTTGTACTTGTCTTTACAATATTTGATGAATTGAAGTTACTTATCAAGTGTTTTGGCTTGAAGGAAGCTGACAGGGATAGAGTACGCATTGAGTGAAGTTTCGGAGCCTCATCTATATGTCTTCAGAAAGCAAAAGAGGGATAGTCCTGAGAAAGTGACGCCTTTGCTAACTTATTACATTTTGGATGGGTCGATTTACCAAGCACCGCAGCTCTGCAATGTCTTTGCATCTCGAGTTGTTAGTACTTCTTCTCCTATTATGTCGATTGAGTTTTCTTGTAAGACATGATGTCAAATGTTTTCTTTTTCTTTAAATTCTAATTATGTTAATTTTCCTACTGATTTCAAACAGATGCTGACGTATCTACATGTTTATCATTAGCTGGAGACTGATATTTCATGAAAATGAGTTGGCATGTATAACTTAGGGGTTGCAAACTGTTGTTTTTGGACTCACATTATGCAGCTTTATTGTATGTGGAATAAAATGAATCTGAATATACTGGAAGAAATTAGGTGAAGTAATGAAGGCAAGGCATATTCTTTGTTGAACGCCTTAAGCTAAACATACCTGTGCACTTTGTGAAGCTCATTTGACCTTATGGTCTGTAGATAATAGAAGTAGAATGAGTAGGCAGACTTGCTAGTTGCTTCACCTTGGACTATATATGCTGTCACGTGTTAGTTGTTACAACTTGCGTGTAAAGAAACCTGTTTCTTCTAGCACCTGCCTTAGTCATAGGGGATAACAGGAGCATGCAATATGATTTGGATATGTTTTCCTGTGCGTGTAGGCATATAAATGGCTTCAATATATCCCCTTATGCCTTTGCGTGCTAATTATTGATTATCTAGTTTATTCACGATTGTTTCTATGATTGTAACTGTTTTCTGTTATCCTCAATTGCCTGCAGTAAGGATGAGAATTTTGTCATTTGAAATATTACTAGTTTAGTATTAACTGTTTCTGTTAAAATAATACGACTCTGAACTGCTACGACATGAAATCTTAATTGGGATTTGAGATAATCTGTATATTGATAGCCGATAGGTCATTACATTATTTCAAAGATTCCAATCAACATCAAATGTTTCCTTGGGTGGAAGTCTACAAGTGAATCGTAGACCATTTGGTTGTAATTTATTCATTTACTTGCTAATTAGATTAACCTTTCCAAAAAGTAATGCTGAACATGACACACTATGCATGTTACAGAGAGAAGGTATCTTATTTAACTCATGCCATTGAATTGCCTTGGTTCTCCCTTCCACATCATCTATGTCCTTCCATCTCCTTTCCCCTTTACTCTTTCTTACCTTATCTTCTTCTCTATGAAATAACTGTTTTCCGAGATGACTAGAGCTGAGCAGCAAAAGTTCATGTATTGCAAAAAATTTATACAAGTTGGGGGGGGGGGGGGGGGGGGGGTGGAGGTTTTCATTTTATGATGCTCATTGATCTATAGATTCCACATAGATCTAGCATCGCCTGTGAACTGTCAATGCGAAAGTCTTTGAAAGTAGTTGTTTGGAGTTCGAAGCTTATGAATTATCAAATGCCAGATATGGTAGATGGGTTATCGGGAGTCAACTTATGTATGTTCATCTGATCCGAGTCCGACAGCCCATGTGTATTTTTGTTTTAGAGATCCAAAAGGGAAAAATCCTCTATTTGGTACTGTATGTTTTCTACTATGCTTGTTTGAGAATATAAGTTCCACTCTCTCTTTTGGTACTGGAAGTTGTAAAGAATTCTAATTGTGGTACTTCGTTATAATTCCGACTGATTTGTGCCGAATTCGGTTAAATCATGTAATAATTTGTGCAAATGATTCAGATGCGTACCTGAAATAGGGATGGAAACTGGTATTTCCATGATCAGATACCCTGAAATATTGACGGGCATGGAAACTGACCTTTTCATGCGTCAATCCTTGGTGTCAATGTGTCATAATATGATAATAGAGACGCTCTGTTGATTCTGATTCAAAGAAATCTTGTTCCCACCAAGAATTTGTGAAATATGTCATAATTCGGTGACTTTAATTTAGTTTTCATGTCAAAGGAGCCTCATGCATAGGTTTTTTTTTTTTTTTTTTTTTTTTGGTTTTTTTAATAGGGCTAGTGTGATATGACATGTCTATTTTCGGGAGCCTAATCTAGTGCATTATTCGTACAAAGTCTGGGATGTAATAATTTTGGTTGATGTCGGTTTAACTAGTCCTATATCCTGTGACTGTTAGTAAGCACATCCTTTACTTTTTACTACGAAGACATAGTTGTTTTGCTTTTCAGAAGCATTGCTCTTTATGTTTGTTACGTTCTTGAATTTTTTCTAACCTCAAAGGTTTTTGCAGGGACGTGCATTGCACCATATATCAAAGGCATTTACTACTGCTCAATCGAAGTTGGAGAAAATGGGATACGGTATCTTCACATTATACCATACCTTGTTTGGGCAAAAGAAATTTTAAACATTAGACAGTGACAAGAATTAGGCCACGTAGCACATTTAGCAATGCTCCGTCCGTTTTTCAAACACTAGATTTTACATTTTGGCATTTTTTTAATTACATTGAAACCCACTATCTCCATTGATTAACTTTTTTGCCTTTTCTCTTCCATACTATATCAATACTCTCATCCTTTGTTTTTCATACTTCTATCACCCACTTAGAACTTTATTAATATAATAATCCCACAAGTCGTTATTCTATTAATCCTCTTTAATATTTGTGCCAAAATCAAATGCATTGTTACCAAGGAACGGAAGTAGTTGTATTTACTTTTCAGGAATAGTAGGGAATTTTTCTCATTCAGCTTGACATATGAACTAGTTGTCTTGTGCGCAGTTAAAACTAAAATTGAGGTATAGTTTTGTCATCTGTTCCCCAATCAAATAAGTTATGAATGGCCAACTTGGTAAATTGGCACTGAGATAACTTATTCTAGGTTATTAATCCTCTTCTATGTTGATTTCTTGATTCTCCATTTGTACTCGACAAATGAGAATGTATGTAGATATCACTGCTGGATTTTTTGCAACACATTAAAGAAAATTATGGATTTATTCTTGTCTAACTTTGGATGCAGATGCTGAAAGTGAGAGTACGCCCGTCGAATCAAAAGCTGCTAAAGAGCCCATCAATTTTAAGGAACTTAAACGTGTAGATCATATTCTCGCATCACTGCAGCGAAAGGTAATTTCATTATTAGAAGAATTTTGTTGCAGCTATCATTCCTTTCTTGGCAATCCTTCAAGGACACTGATTTAGTATTTCAAAAAATATTTTGATATTAAAACGGTGGGGGAGAATTGAAGGCACTCAATATACTTTCTTGTAAAGTACTTCACTTTTTTCGCTTCTCTTTCGAGTATAGTCACTTTTGTTACTCAGATAACTTGTTATTATTCTCTCCATTGATTTCTTGATCTAGGTTATAAACCACCAAAACAAAGGGTCTATTGTATTTTGGGAAGCTAGGTACCCGCATCATGGCGATTGGCGAATAACTATCTTGGGCAGTGCATTGCGCACATTAGACTTTCTTATTCTTTACTTTATTTGGTTACGTCACCATATTATTCCAACAATAAAAAGGGTTATTTCCCTGCGTGAATTATAGATGCAAACAAAATTGGTGGAATATTCTGGTTATGTAAAGAAATGGAGTAAACGATAGTCTAAGGCGTATTTGTTCTGTACTAGAGGGTTATTCGCCATAATGTGGATACCCTCGCAAGATCCAATAGACTATTCAGTGGTTCAGTTTAGCTGGATCAAAGAATCAGTCGAATTTATAATAGTTTAGCCTAAGTAATACAAATAATTAGCACTTGAAAGAGAAGTGAAGTAATACTGTATAATTTTCCAAGTATATTTGGTATCGTTCATTATGTTCCAACATTCTCTCTTAATAAGACTAGATAAATGTTTAACCACTCTGCCTATTTGGTACCATGAGTTTTCCACTCAAACTTTTGGTACTTTAAGTTACAGAAAATCTTATTTTTTGTACTCTGGTGAAATTTCCTCTTAGGTAAACTTAAATTAGGTCTAATTCATCCCCTATTCAGATAAATTCCTATAATTCATACAGTTCATATAATAAGGAAAACAATTTATTTTTGAAAACAGCAAATCTTTTTCTCTTTCTTTCTTCAAAGTAGTATAAGAATTCACAAAGTTTCACTAAGTTTGTAATTCAATTCAAATCTCATCTGTTGATCATGCTAATTCAATTTGAATCTGGTACGTACATGTGCCATTGTTTACGTAGAAGGTGCAGGGTTCGAATCCCATTGGCGTAAGTTTCTCCCTTCTATTTATTATTTTTAAATTTTTTTCTCTTTTTTCAATCATAGATTCATTGATTTATATTAAAAAAACCCTTAACACGCGTAGTGTGTTACGTAAATGCTAGTTTTCAATAATTTATATGAAACTATTCCTTATTTTATTTATCAATTGACAAAGTCCAGGTTTATTTGTCAAAATATTTTTGGAAAACTAGTAATTCTACAACACTAAGCATTGTGAACTTGTGGCCCGATGTCATTATGGAGGTTATAGGAGAAGGTGAACCGCCCAAAACTATGTTGGGTGTAGCGCCCATATGTATTGTGCATTTAAAGTCTAAACAGAGTCATTAGCTGGTGTTTATGTAGTTTACAATGTGGTAGTGGTATCCATGTAAAAGAATGCTTGAATGTTTATGTAATGTCAAGAGTTGTTAACAAGGACCAATTTTTTACTGGCCTTTAGTGTATCTGTCAGAATACATCTCTTGGACATTCATTGGTTTTCATGATTTATGAGCTTTTTTTGATTACTAAAGAAATGTTTCAATTACTTTACAGCTTCCACCAGCCCCTCCCCCACCACCTTTCCCAGAAGGATATAATCCTCCAACTACAGAAGGTGAGAAAGGCTCGGATGCACAGAAAACAGATCCCCTCCCATCTGTTGATCCCATCCTCGATGAAGGTCCAGCAAAAAGAATGAGAATTTGACATCAATCAGGTTCTTGGATCTAAAATCTTCAGGGAATTCAATACAAGAGCTACAGAAAATGTATGACATAGTGAACATCAGTTTTGGTGGTCTATCTAAAGCTGCTTTTACCTGTAATTACGTTATAAGTAGTTTGCAGCGTGAAAGTTCAGGCTTATAACTAGTGTGTTTATGCTAAAATCTTCAAATATGCAGTGTTCGAGACTGTTTAGTTTAGGAAGCTGCACGGCTGCAGCCCTGCATGTCTGTCTTCCCTACTCCAAAAGCTTGCCGAGGAGTTTACTGGTAGCACTTCAAAGATATTTTCTCCATGAGTTCGTCAGGTGCTTCATTTACATTGCATCTTGTCAATGCAATTAGATCAAACAAGTCATTTTAATGCTACAAAATATCAGCTAATATTATTGGAAGCTTTTTTTGGTCCAAAGGAGGTTAATTAATCGAGCAACTGTTAATAAGTTAATTCATTACGACTTGCTCCCTCCGTCCTAAAGAACATCATATTGTTGTCATTTTTAGTCATCTTACATAAATTCATATATTACTAAAAAATAAAACTATTTTACTAAACTGGACTCCACTTTATAAAATCATACTATGTCTGACATCCCAATAACGTAACATGTTTTGGACTCGACTTTATAAAATGGTAGTAAGTGGTGATAACGTAGAAGAGGGGATTTGCCGAGTGATATGCTGGTTCCATTGTCTCGATACCAGTCTTTTTCCTTATCGTGCGCGCTAGGGGACTTTCCAGTTGGTCTACCATACTAAATTTGTTATGAGGGAGCATGCTTAATTTTAGATTTCTTATGGATGAAATTCCGTAAAGAAAGATGTACTTTGTTGGTATGAGTAGCGTTTTCAGTGACTTTAACGTTGAGACATCACACATAAAGAAAAAGAAAAGTAAATAAATAACTGATAATTGAGATAAAACTTTACTTTTATTTTAGGAAGCTTATAATGGAATGTCAAATAAGTAAAATTAAAAAGTTTTTAATGGTACAAATGGAGTATGTTGCAGTGGCCATAGCACATCCCACCATATTAACATAAGTAGCCCTAATTCTTCTTTTAGCAACTCCGTTTTGTTGGGTTGTATACCACATTTTGTTGTTATTTTCGGTCCCGATCGACTCCATGCCATAGAAAACCTCGAAGACTTGAAATGTGAGCTCCAATGAAAAGAAGAGTCAGCAGGGGACCTACAACCGCCAAATCATCTATCTCTCTCACGTTTGGTTTCAACTCTCACACTGTTTATCACTCTGTTTCAGAGTCCAGACAGAGAATAGTAATCTATTATTGTGTAATAGATCATCCTCTTCTTATTTTGCGGACAACAAAAACTATAAATTAAACTCTATCCATTACATCTGCATTACGACATGACAGTACGTATTGTTGATGTTTATCTTGTTTAGATCTGAATTTCATGCAAGGACTTGTTTCCTCCAAAATCTCAGGCAAGGACATTTCCTCCAATTATAAATACCATGCCCTTTTATTCAACCTAAAACATCAATCAATCAACTTACTCTGTTTCTTCAAATCTTTTAAGCTTCTCCATGACTATCATCACTGAGGGTAAATTTCTCTTTTTTTAATAAAAAAATCCTTCAAACTCAATTAATATGGTGTAATTACTATTAATTCATTCTTGATAAAAACAGGAGTTGTTGTGGAAGAAAAGGTCCCTAACAGTGAGGATATGGTATCAGATGGAGGGTTTATGCAGCCAGATGCCAATGCTTTTGGATACAACTTTAGGTCATTCACTTATTTTTATTCTATATACTATTTTGTATGCACCTCAAACTTCAAGATTTTGTAGTCTGCTTGGCTAATAATTAGAATTGAGAAAACCATGTTAAAATAGTTAGGTGTTTTTAACCAGATTTATGCCATTTTAATCGCGATTTCAATCGCTAGCCAAGCAGTCACTTGGTCACTGTAACTTCTTAAATCTCATGGCCTTGTTATTTTTACCTAAGTCAAGTATATTTGAAGCAGGGCTAAATAGGACTATAATTGATTTGGTGTGTGAAACAGGGATTATAATGCTGAAAGTGAAAGGAAAGAAGGGGTTGAGAATTTGTACAAGACAAACCACATCCACCAAACTTATGACTTTGTTAGTTTCAATCCCCAATTTTTATCCCTTTTTTTTAAAAAAAAGTCCAGTTAATTTGTTTTTACTGTGGTTTAAATGGAAATCAGGTGAAGAGAATGAGGGAAGAGTTTGGAAAGATGGACAAGGTGGAAATGAGCATATGGGAATGTTGTGAGCTGCTAAACAGTGTTGTTGATGAAAGTGACCCTGACCTGGATGACCCTCAAATTGACCATTTACTGCAAACTGCTGAAGCTATTAGAAAGGACTATCCTGATCAGGATTGGCTTCACTTGACTGCTCTCATCCATGGTAAACATTTTACTCCAATTTCCAAATATAGAAACTACGAAAATCAAATGTGAATGATAACGATCGTGGGACATACATTCTTAGCTCATACACAACTACTCACTAAAACTGTCTTGTGGAGAAGTGCGTGCAACTTTTAAGTAACTAAGTGTCGATTTATATGTTATTTCAATTTCAATATGAGAACCAATACTTGTAAGTTGCTACATTGCTTGTTGAATTCAATTGATAGTATCACGCATATTATAGTAACATTATGATGGTTAAGGTATCCTACATTGCTTGTTGAACATACTTAGATGAAAATATAAGTTGGATAACTTTCTGGCTGCGCAATGGCTTTTAAGATAATGATGCCAATGTGGTGGTTGGCCCTTCCATATAATAATACATGTTTTAGGCTACGTAAGCGATTTTAAGCTCCCACGTCAACTGTGAGAAAATCCTCGACTTACTATACGAGTTGGATGAATTTCTGCCTTTAATATGACATTTTAAACGGAATGATGGTTCAATTATGATATAAACGCCTGAAGTCTCCCTTGCGAGTTTGAAAGTATGAAAATTGAAAATATGTGGTCATTTGACATTTAAATTTCACTAATTATGCTTAGCTAGCTAGATGGCAATAACTCTGCTTCTTTTTTTAAAAATTGTTTTAGATCTTGGAAAGGTTCTTTTGCTTCCCGGATTTGGATCTTTACCTCAATGGGCTGTTGTAGGTAAGAACTGAACCTCTCTTTAGGTTTTGTAAGAAACATGTCGGTCATTGTTAATTTTTTTTTTCACCTCGTAGGTGATACGTTTCCGGTTGGTTGTGCTTTTGACGAATCAATCGTTCACCACAAGGTTCAAAATTTCCCCTCTACTTAAGATCATTCAGTAACATTCTAGCTAGTCTTATATGGTGATTAATGCCGCAGTATTTCAAAGAAAACCCCGACTACATGAATCCTTCTTACAACACCAAATATGGAGTATATGAGAAAGGATGTGGACTTGAAAATATTCTCATGTCATGGGGTCACGACGAATACATGTACCTGGTACATGTTTGATAGTATCTTCCGGGGTGTATAATTTTCAGAAACTTGGGAAAAATCTAACTCATTCTTGCTGATTTTAGGTCGCCAAGGAAAATAAATCAACCCTGCCTTCAGCTGGCTTTTTCATCATTCGATTCCACTCTTTCTATGGTAAGTCGTCATGATTTAGATATGTCATTGTCTAGAAGCCAGAAGTATGCAGTGACAAAACGACTAACGCTTTCTTTCTTTCCAGCATTGCATAGATCAGGTGCTTACAAGCACTTGATGAACAAGGAGGATGAGGAAAATCTTAAGTGGCTAAAAGTTTTCAAGTAATTATGGCTCGTGTTTTTGTACTTATATCAACATTCAAGTGTTATTCGATACGTAATATTGATTTACTCTAGGACTATTTCTCAAATTATTCTTGAATCCTCTACAGCAAGTATGATTTATACAGCAAGAGTAAGGTTCGGATTGATGTGGAGAAAGTAAAGCCATACTATATTTCCCTCATTCAGAAGGTAACATTCGGTCTTATTTTTGATTTTTGAGTTGAAAACACGTATATCCTCGTCCGATTAGTGATGTTTCTGTTGCAGTACTTCCCAGCTAAACTAAAATGGTGAAAAGAGAATGGAGAAGCTTTAGTGTTCTATGTCATGACTGGAGCCAAATAAATAAGTGTGTCCTTGTAGACACAGAATAACTCAATGCTATGTCATGACTGCTGTCTGTAATAGTAGTGTGTAATAAGACATCTGCTTACCTTAATGGTTTTGTCACCTATGTGCCACACGCAGTTTCAGTTACTGAATGCTCATGTGGATATTTTTGCATTTGCATAAGTTGCCAAGTCAAGAAAATGCTCAAGCCCTTGCTTTTACCAAAGACTGATGCCAAACGACAATCTTTAGAGGTACAAACAGAATTGGATCAATAATAGGAGACAAAAGTAAAGCGAGTGTTCATCCAACATACTCTCTTGATATGATGATGATGGTTTTCTTTTTTTAAACTCCAAACTTGCTTAATTAACTACACATCAAAAGGTACATCAAAGTCGGTACGTGTTCTGATCTTGATTGATATACACACCAAGCCACACCGGAAAAAATTCCAGATTAACAAACTACTCCTAAGATTAACAGAGTTTGAGGGGTGAGAGTCAAAGCAACCAAAAGATTCAAAATACTTGAAGTCATATCATCTTCTTATTTTAGCCAAAAGATCAGCAACTCCATTGGTTTCTCTCTAAATCAGCTGCATTTGCTTCATCTCATCTCTACTGATTTTGCTCTTCATTTCTTCCACCACTTTCTTGTGGTTCCAAGCTGGTTCATGTAGATACAATCAAATGCATATTTAGAGTCAGTTTTTATGGTATAATTTTCAATACTAAGTATCATAAAAGTACTATTACATTTGGAGAATCCAGAGAGACCCCTAGTTTTTCATAAAAATTGTCTATTTTCAATGTCTGCACAAATACCCTTCTTTTTCTTGCGGATCATCTCCCGGGTCGGAGCCTTTTAATTTCGGATCTTGGATCAATATAAAAGCTGATTTTATACCATATTTATTCATTTCTCTCTTCATTATTTCTGTCTTCAATATTTCTCTCTCTAGAGAAATTTCAAAACCCTAATCTTCTTCATTTTCCTTCGATTTCGTTCGTATTTATGGCGATTTACTAGAAAACAAATACACACAATCTCAGCTGGACGAGAGGGTGAGGAAGTGGATGAACCTGAGCTCCAGTGAATTTCTGTTCCGATCTATATCACTGATTGCAGATTATTCGAATTTTCTGGTTTTTTACTGATTTCTGTGGTTTTTGTTGATTTTCCGGCGAGAAGGCTCGTTAAGAGGGTGCACGAGCACTGGAGTTTCAGAAGTGGAGGATTGAGAGAAGAGCTGAATCGCCGGAGTCGATCGGAGTGTACGGAGACTCCTCCGATGATTCGACCGAGGCGCCAGCGGTGAATTCATCCGATTCTGATGATGAATCATCTTCATCGGCTGGTGCTCTTCTTCATCGGAGTTTTCATCACTGGAATCCGAACTCTCCAGCTCACTGGAATCCGAACTTGATTTTGGTGTTAGTCTTCTGCCTCTCATGTTGATGATCATACATTCATGTTCATGTATAATGTATTTATGTTCATTTCCAAACTGATTCTATGTATTTGTCAAAATGTCTAGTGACTTCATTTTGAAATTATTGAGTCCGTCTTGCGAGGGACCCTTACATATTGGAGAGTCCCGAAAGTCCTCTATAGCTGATAAATATAGACAATTTACCCTAAAAACTAGACTATCTGATTTTTTCCGGATAAAATGCACCGGTCGACCCGCATTTTTTTTTTAAAAGAACTTACTCTGCTCATCAATGTTCATCCAAATCCACATATGTTGATTTTTACATCAAATTGTCTAGGTTTATAATCAAATTGTCTATGTTTGGCATGCAGACATTAGTAACTACCTATTTATCCAATCAAAAGACAATATTTAGAAAAATAAACATGAACTTCAATTTCAGTCTTCAACCAATAAATTTCAATACACAAAATAATAAAAAAATTAAAAATTTACAACTTATAAAAATACATGTCTTTTCAAAAACATTTAATACGTCTACAAAATAGCTTTCTTCACACTCTTCACTTGTCAATTCTTCTCTTCCACAACGCCTCAATTTTTTGACAATCAATTTCTTTTTTGTTCACCACCCTTTTACGAAAACCTAATACATACAAAAACATCAAAAAACATATACAATTTATACATAAACATGTAATTTATACAAAAAACCTAGACAACTTATAGTAAAACATGTATAATTTATACAAAAAACTAAACCAAAGAATAAATAACAACATAGACAATTTCTACTGAAACATAGACCATTTATACAAAAAACTAGACAATTTATAGTAAAACATAGACAATTTATACAAAAAACTAAACCAGCAACAACAAACAACATAGACAATTTCTACTAAAACACAGACCATTTATACAAAAAACTAGACAATTTATAGTAAAACATAGACAATTTATACAAAAAACTAACCCAGCAACAACGAACAACATAGACAATTTATTCCAAAACATACACAATTAATTTCTACTAAAAGATAGACCATTTATACAAAAAACTAGACAATTTACACTAAAACATATACAATTTATAAAAAAAACTAAACCGGCAACAACGAATAACATATATAATTTCTACTAAAACATAGACCATTTATACAAAAAAACTAGACAATTTATATTAAAATATAGACAATTTATACAAAAAAACTAAACCAGACAATTTCTAATAAAACATAGATCATTTATACAAAAAACTAGACAATATACAACACATCTATATTTTCACAATAAACCAACAACAAAAAATAACATAGACAATTTCTACTAAAACATAGGACATGTATACAAAAAAAACTAGACAATTTTTACCAAACTATAGAAAATTACTAAATTAAAGCATATAAAACCCATGGATACTCATTCGAAACATCATATATATACATTTAAACTAACACTGAACAAATATAGATAATTTCGACTAAAATGTAGACCATTTATACAAAAAGCTAAACGAAATCGGAAAAAACATAAGTGACATGAAAAATCGAGGAAACAACAAGGTAATGACTTATTTGTGTTGAGTAGTCGGAGATTCGCAGGAGAAGACAACCGGAAAGCTTCGAAGTCCGGTCAACAATTTTAAAAGTCGACAAAACGGAAAAATGAAACTGACAGAAAGGTAGATCGGCTCATGAGCTACTCAAATATGCAATCGGATTTAGTATTGGTGCGGACGACGGAGTTACGGTGGATTTAGTAGTGGTTGGGTGATGATTTTAGAGAGAGAAAGAGATTGAAAGATAGAGAGAGAAACATGAACAAAGGAAATGAAGAAAATGAAAGAAAACCCTAAAAAATTGAATTTTATACTAAAACCGTTTTCGGATCCAATTCTTAAAAAATCCACCCTTAATCCAGATCCGCAAAAAATATTAAAATGGACAAATGTAAAATATAAACAATTTTTATGTGAAAATAGATGGACTTTTTGGACTCTCACAAATGAGTAGGACTTTTATAAGATTTTGTATTATTAGAATTAGATGTTGGGCTAAAGAACATTTGAGCAAAGGAATTTTTATCATCCCTATCAATGTTTAAAACAAATCTCATCCTGTCAATGACTTTGCAATCAAAGATCAGGTGGCTAAGGTTTCCTCATCTTGATTACAAAGTTGACAATTTGGATTATCTAATCTCCCATGTTTAAAAAGTCTACTAGTAATATTTAGTCTATCATGTATGTCAAGCCAAATGAAAAAGTTTATTCTAGGAAAAGTTGAGCTTTCCAAACTATGTGTCAAGGCCAATTAGGAGTGTCATAATTCCTATTTCTAATAATGTTATAAGAAAATTTTATAGAGAACTTACCATTAGCAGTGTAAGGCCAGATAATTCTGTACTCCATGTCACTATCAGTGAGTGGGATTCCCTGAATTTCTAAAGATGTTTCTAATGGAAGAACTTCAGAGAGCTTTCCAAAGTTCCAACATCTATAGCTAAAAAACCTAGCCACATAGGTCCATGAACATGTTCACTAGAGTAATCCTTTAGTCTCTTATTTGGAGCCAAAGATCATTTGAGAAATTCACCTTTTCTCCATTTTTTATCTTCTAGCCTATCAGATATTTAAACATCTCCCTTTTTTTTTTTTTTTTTAAAGAGTTTTCCAAAACCAACTATGGTGGCTACTGGCATTTGCTTCCAAAGAGTTTGATTGGAAAGTAGTTTTCTTTAGAGAAAATTTTGTTTTACACTAATAACTATTTTGTTAATTTGAAGTTGCACTTAAAACTTTTTTTTCTTTGATTTGACACCAAAACCTCTTTTAAAATTTTGACCTAACACAATGGTTTTGACAGTGTTAAGTGTCCGTTAGCCATATTTTTAAATTACACCAGAACCTTTGTAGAATCTTGCACCCGCTACCGAAACATTTTCCATGTTGTCAGTTCACACCAATTTGCAACATGACCAATTAGCAGAGTGTAAATCCTTGAGTAATGGAATTTTAAAGTGAATTTATCATAAATTCTTTCATCAAGAAAAGAGGGGGAGAAAAACAATAGCTAGAAGGTTTGAATGTAATTCATCTAGATTTTATTTTGACCAAAATGTGCAAAATATGTGAATCGCTTGTAATTTCAAATCATTTTGCTTCACTAGATTATCATTCATAGTTTACTTTTCATCTTCAAAAATTTCATCACATTTATTACGTATATCATTCATGCGCATCATTTCACACTTTGATCACCAAATAACAAATAACAAGTACAAAAAATGATTGGCACGAGTCTTGGGGCAAAAGCTAAGCATTGAATAAGTAATATTTGAAGTTTGCAACAAAAAAAATTGAATTTTGCCATACAATATTTATTTTCTTAAGGAGTATTTATTTGGATTTAGGAACCAGATGTATACATTTTGAGAAAAGATGAGGAGGGTAATGTTTTATTAGTTCAATTTGTTTGTTTTTTTCTTTAAATCATTGAATTGGTAAATGACATTAAATATTAATGTCACCACTTGTACATTTAAAGAGAGTGGTTTGATTTTTGTATCTACCATGTTTCACTGACATGGTTCATAAGTAATTAGTATTTAATTTGACTTAGTGATGTGCACTTAAGGATTTGAAAGCGTTGTAGTACCTGTAATCCTCAACTACAATTAAAGATTAAATTTATATTAGTCGGAAGCTCTCAACGACAGCAATAGTAGTAAGTTAACTCGGGATGTCGTTCTCCTCGGACACTTAGCATGGGAACAAGCAAATATCGTTTGTATATTGTGTGCAGAAAAGTAAACTGATTGATCGCAGACAGAATGATTAATTCGCAGTGAACTCTAATTGCTTTGTTGTAAATCATTGAAGGAAAGGCGTAAAGGTTCCCCGACCTCCCTCTGCTATGCTACTCCCAACTTCCTAGCTAAAATCCTACGCGATTACCTCTAACGACAGCATGGCATAATACTATGGTGCACAAGGCGACACGAGTACCTCGATTCAATGAAACTACTGTGTCACTCAGCAGAACATCACACCACGAAGGATGTATAGAGTTGTACAACCACGATTTACGTCTAATAACTATTCCATTAATATATCACGGTATATAAAGAAGTAGCAAAAGCAGAGTTATGGCGGTTCGCCTTTACAAAAGAAAAATCGAAAACTAGGAAGAAAAAGAAGAAGAAGCTTAGTCTCTGATGTCTTCGTGCTGCTGCTTCTAGGGTTTCCTCCTTCTGGGTATTTGACGGCCAGCGGTTTTGGGGTTTCACTTCCCCGAGGACTGGTTCTCTCTCAGGAGAGCTGCTTTGTGAGTGGTGTAGAATTATGAGACCCTTGAAGTCTTATTTATACTGAAAATTCCGAGCTCTGGCCGCCATTGTTCAATAAGGAAGGTTTAGGAAGGCGGGCTCTATCATGAAAGACCAGGAAACAGCCCAAGGGACAAACCGCCACTTCATTGCGGTCGCCTGTGGACCACAGTGACCCCTTCTGCGGTCCCCTGGTGGCCGCCAAGTGCGATTCCTGCAACTTCGAATCTGTTTTCTTCATTCTTCAATTTCGGGCTTCGTAACTTCGTTTCCTCGAAAAGTGGTCTTCTACAAAGTTGTTGCATCTTCAATTATCTTCGCATTGGTTGGTCGAATGATATGTTTTTGACTCCTCGAACTCCGTGCAACGGTCAATCCGGCGTATTTGCTTAACTTTCTCTATTTCGCACAATTATGCTGTTTTCGTGTCGGAAATCGTGCAATTCCTCAAAAACACGATCATGACCTACAAAAAACACGCGAAGTTGGTAATTGACCATAAAACGATACAAATATTGCATCTAAGGCAAAAAACAATGGTCTAAAAGCATGCTATATCGCACATTTCATTGTCACATCACTTAGATTCTTTTTTTTCTCTTTACATTTCAAATATCTCTCAATCAAGCATTTGAGCTTACTAGCTACACCTTTGACTGGTCTATTTATGGTGACCATGATCAAGGGATGCATGGAGGAAGAAAGACTAGACGATCTTACAAAAACTAGGTGATTTTAGTATCTTACTATACATCTTAATTACATGCATGCACCAACAGGAAAAAAAGTTACATGCACAAATAGCAAAAGGAAAAAAAACATGACTCATTAGTTACCTCAGACCCCTCTCCACAATGACCCTCGCTACCACGAGAACAACCATTCGGAATATCATGAAAATTTAATCATAAGTGTGAACAGGTGTAAATTGACATTATAGGAAAAGGTTTTGGTAGCGAGTGCAAGTTTTGCAAAGGTTTTGGTAGCGACTGCAAGTTTTTGCAAATGTTTTAGTGTAATTTGAAAATATGAATAACAATAACTTAACACCGTTAAAACCTTTGTGTTAGGTCAAAATTTTGAAAAAGGTTTTCGTGTCGAATCAAAGAATTAAAAGTTTCAAGTGTAACTTCAAATTAACGAAATAGTTATTAGTGTAAAATAAAATTTTCTCTTTTCTTTATAAACTTTGATCCAAATAGAGTTAGGATTTACAATGAGTTTCGAAAGGAGTTTATACTGGTAAGCTACATTAAGATCTTCAAGATTTTTATTACCAAGCCCCCAAGAGACTTTGCTAGTACAAACTCCCCACCAACTAGCCTCATGAATTATCTTAGAATTAGCAGTAGGGTTCTTGGGAACTTTTTGTTCAAAGAGTATTTTATATGTGCAAGAGACAGGTAACTAAGAAATAGGCATTGCAAACCTAGGTATAGTTAACAATTTGAATAAGAAGCCCTTGTCAGCATAAGACAAGAACTTGTTATACCATTTGTTTATCCTCTTGGAGACTTTGATCACAATATTAATATAATCAAATAAGTAAGCCTTCCTTTGCCCTAACATAAAAGGTATGCCAAGGTACTTATCATTTCTTCTATTTTGAATAACATGTAGTTTCTGTGTTATTTTCCATTTTAAGTTAATAGGAGTATTAGGGGAAACCATAATTCTTGATTTATTCCACCAAATAGATTGACCAGCAGCTTGAGCATACTCATTCAAAAACTTTTGTAAGTTATTTATAGATTTTTTATTAGCTTTACAGTAGAATATACAATCATCATCAAAGCAAATAATGGGGACATGATTTCCACTTTGACAAGTTTTGAGAGCTTAAATCTTCCCATCCCCATTTCTTTGATTAGCTTTGCTAGAAAAAGATCTTAATAGAGAATGAATAAGTAAGGAGATAAAGGTCTCCCTGTCTTAATCCTGTGGAAGACTTCCACTAGGTGGAGTTAATAATGTTAACCTTAACTATAAAGCTACTAGAAGTCACACAAGCCATTATTAGATTAATGAACCTAGGACGAATGTTAGCTTTATTCAGAGCTAAGTTGAAAACATTCCACTCAATTCTAGCATAGGCCTTTTCAACACCAAGCTTCAGAGCCATGTAGTATTGTTTGGATTTTTTTTTCTTCCCATGGTATGTAACAACTCTGAGCCAGCATAATGCTATCCCTAATTTGTCTACCAGGGACAAAACCATTTTGAAAGGGAGAGATTAACTTACTCATGTAAGATCTAAGCCTTTGAACAAGGATTTGAGTTATTGTTAGAATAACTTTTAGATTTTGATGATCAACAATGCATGTGTCTATTTAGCTCAGCAAGTTTAAAGTACTCTTAGCCCATATGTTTCTGAAAGGACATTGTAAAAGAGGACATTTTCTTAAACTGATAGTGTAGTAACTTGTATAAGATTATAGGTCTCAATGTAATTTTTGTTGTTTATAATTTTCTGAAGAAGACCAAGACATCGTCAGCAAGGAGGCTACAAGATTTGAAGGTTCATTGAAAACTGAATAAGTTTTTCGAAGGCAACAATAACTCCCATAAAGTTGTTACGTCATAAATCTTCAAAGCATAAGTGAAAATCTGTGAGACAAAGTAGGTTGTTCTGACAAAGGCTTACTGAAAGAGTAGAAGATTACGCAATGCTTTCTGAGTATCTATCTATCCGTTAACTAAGGGAGAAGACAACAAGTAAAGTGCAATAAGTGCAGAATCCGTACTCTCTAAGGGAAAGGCTTCGACCTTCTCACTAAGATACAAAAGTAGTGTACTAGCATGTCTGTTTTATAGAAACACATAACTTCAAGTTTGAATTACAGTCTAATGGATTCAAAATTCAAACGGAACTATTTGTGCCTATCAATAGGAACACTTAGAACTTGAGAAGCACACCAACAATAGAGCTTTCGAAATAGCTATTGCGATTAACTTACTCTGAAGTTTTGTAGGCACCTAAAAATATGCCTTTAAGAGTTAAGCTTTGCGCTACTTGTGAAGAAGTAGAACATGCTAAGTAGCAACTATAAAATTGTTCTTTCTTTTGAACAAGAACAAGTCTTGTTTTTTCCAGAAACAAAACACCAAGTCTTTGAAACGCAAAAACTTTGGTTGAGTTTCTTGTTAACTGAAGTAACTGAAATATTGTTCCAAAAGTGTTCACTGCGTTGACAAAAGTACTATACAAAACAAACCAAACGGGCGTGGAAGGGAAGAAGGAAGGAACTACTTAGCTTGAGAAGTTAGGGAAAAACCCTTGGAAGGAACCGAAGTATTTGACTTGGGAAGTCAAAGAAAAAGTTCAAGGTCACTAAGTTGAGAACTTATAGTATGAAGGGATTTAGCTAAGGATAGGATTTTGTAATGGAACTCAAATTTCAGTCTTAGTGAGTTCAAGTCATGAGAAAGGGAGGAGTGGATTAGCCGAAGGATTACGCCACCTTCAAATACCACTATAAACAAGTGTTATTCACTTTCAGCAAGCTATTTGTCTATCTATTTATCTTAATGCTTTCTGAAGTTACAAAACACTTAACAAAGTCTTCCGCACTCTGAAATATAATTATCAACAACCCTTAAGTTTGCTGAGAAATTTTGTTAGACACAAACCACCACCCCCCCCCCTCCCCGTTAGACTTAAACCTTGTTGTCTAAGGGTCCAACAAATGGTATAAGAGCCGAAGGTTCTTTAACCTCTGGCGCTGAACCTAGATTCCCCTTTAAGTGTTGTTTGTGGTGTTTACCAACCACACTTGATCTGTTTGTTTAGTGTGTGTGTGTGTGTGTGTGTGTTGCATGATGTCTCCCATCGATGCTCTAGTGCTAAAACCAGAACATTATGAAGAATGGAGAAACAACATGATGTTACATATGGAGGCTATCAGTGAGAAATGATCACAATGATTAGAGATGGCCTTATCCAAATCACTCAACAAAAAAGGTTCCACTTATCTTGTCTCAGATGGTAAATCTTTCAAGGATAAGGAGGATGTTGCTGAAAGGGACAAAGGAGACTAGTCCTCGGAAAGGAGGGATACTGGTAAAGTAGTCATTGATGTTGAGGATAGAGAGCCAAAGCCTAGAGAACTCTGGACTGCTGAAGAAGCAAAAAGGTTCAGACTAAATGGCTAGAAACATCATAATGAGAACTACTCCCAACTTCATAGAATGTAAATTATGGATTTACATTACTCCAAGAGAGACATGGAATCTTATTGAAGAGATTTGTGCTGTAACTGCTAAAACCAAGGAAAACAAGCTTGAGATCCTTAAACTCAAGTTCCAAACCTTGAAACAAGGTCTTACCGAGACTTTGGAAGAATTAAATTTCCGGTTCACAACACTAATGAGTGACATGTCTACACTTGGTGAAGGAAACATATATTCTGATGTTGAAAAAGTAAAAATCATTGTTCGAGGCATAAACCAAGAATGGTCACATACTTAGAATTTTTACTACAACCAAGGAATGCCAAACATCTCTTTAGTGGATCTTTTCTCACATTTGGCTACTGTCTATAATGAGACAAAACAAAGAGGATACATGACTGCTGAAACATGCAGAATGTAGCCTTGCTGACAAAGACACCTCCTGAAAAGAAGGAGAATACTGAAACTTTTGAGGAACATGCTCTTGTTGTGAAACATATGAGAAAATATGTAAGTCAAGAGATTGAAAGGATAAGAGCAAAACAAAAACTGAAAAAGCATTTTGGCAAAAATATCATCAGTACAAAGCTCTACATTACAACTGTGGTACGCTGAACACCAACTTTCAACAAGCTAGAGGAACTTCGTCAGAAATCCCTGTCGTAGGAAACAACTTATGTTTTTCCAGCAACCTGGACACTTCAAGAAGGATTGTTCTCAATTGCCAAAAGAGAAATATGGAGACAAAAGGAGAGAAGAAATTTTCGAAAAAACTCATAAAGCTATGCTCACTGAAAAATTGAATTTATTCAACTTCAATTGGACTCTCTTGATGTAGAATCAACTACTGACAATGAAGACGAAGATCCAAGTTATTCTCCAGAATTGTGCACACCTTCTCATAAAGTGAGTGACTATGGAGGAAACAACGAATTTTGTGGAGTTGCCGGAGAGACGTATCCAGACTACTCTAATATTGAACATTGCCTTGTCACTGTTCATGTAAATTCTATCACCAGACTGACTAATTACGATAGTTATGACGGTGGTATTGAAAATTTGGAACATCTTGGAAGAGAGTTGGATGAAAATCCTGGAAAAATATCTTCTGACTAGTAATATTGATGTGAAGCATTTCAAAGAGCTATCCGAAGAACTTTAGAACAAGATCTCTAAGATTTAAGAGGAAAAAGATGTTGAAATAGCATTACTAGAAACTCGGGTATCTAAAGCAATCATGGTGACTGATGAGACTGCTTATGAGTAAAAAAATTGGAGACTCAAGTATGAAAAACTAGAGAGAGATATTGAGGCATTACAGAAGAAATGGCTAAGTCAAATCTTATGCCAAAGTAAGTAATACTCTGACTGAAATGCAAACTCATTTGAAGGAACCTTCTGGAAAAGAAGGCTTGGCTCACAACTTAAACACAAATGACATTAACTTCTGAACAAGAATGATAATTGCAATTTGATACCAAAACTCTAGAAACATGCTAAAAGTGATCTGAAAAGTTTATACAACAATCTTAACACCTTTCCCACACATGTTTTGTATCAAATATCTTTGTTATTATCCAAATAAAAGATTTGATATTTTACGTTCACAAAATATGAAACTTTTCATTATTTACAAATTAAATTCCTGGACTTTCTAGTAAACTCTGAAGTGTTCCAATGATCTCGAAAACTATCATACACTTTTTTCAAGTATACATGACATTTATAATATTAATTATACATATAAATCTATCTTAAGTGTCATAATTGCAACTTTTGATAAATTGTAATTTAGTCCATGTACTTTAATTAATTACAATAACATATCCAGGTGTTCCAATTATTTACATCTAGACTTCCAAAGCCTAAATGTGAATGAATTAAACATTATTCAAAGTACTAATACGTCATAACATATAAATGAATATAAAAGTACAGTTTGTTATTTTACTTGTACGGTAATTTATGGCACTTAAGAAGACAATGGGCCTACTATCTCTAGGCTCCTAACATGTACATCTTCTACCCATCCCGGGCCTTGGAATTTAGAAGATCCTCATGTTAAACCTCAACAAGGCAACACTATACTAGTGAGGGTGCACCCCCTAAGATGTAGAATATATAGTTTATTCGATCAATCGAATTGTCCATTGATGATAGTATCAGAATACCTGCGACTACATACAAGCTTGTTAAACTATATATATATATATATATATATATATATATATATATATATATATATATATTATATATATATATATATATATACATACATATATAAGATCCTTCACAGTTGCCTCGTAATACGAATATAGGTAAAAACCGTTGACCTTATTTCGTTTTACCTCTTTATCCATGAATACAATTGGTTCTATAGAAGGAGTCCAGTTTTCATTTAAGGAAACTTGAGCTCAGGTTCTCGACTTATAATCCCAAACCTATTTAGCATGGAAGTCTAACTTTTATTCTCGTTTTACGGAGTAGTGAATCCAGTATTTTCACACATGTTCCAGTCTACGTGAAACTAAGTAACCAAGTAACTACCAGTTTCACACGCTGGTGAGCACTCCCTAGAAACTCAAAGTTAAATTGCGACACACATTAGTTCGTCCATGTGAAGAACGGTTAAGACCCCTCAAATCTGATCATCGATGACGATACTAATATTGAGCCAATCACTAAATGTTGTTCAACGGTATTGGTTAGCGAATGCTCGCTTCTCGTCGTGTCCAGTCATATATGATTTATCTCGAAATCATATAAGTGTAATTCATGTCTCATCACTCAGGATCGCTAATCAGGATAAGTCAGCCCACTAATTTGGCCGAGTAATACACAAACAACTCTATCCATATCTCAATCCTAAGTATATGACATCGTCGTTGACTTGTTTAATGAGCATCTTCCTTGCAAGTCTAATCCACTGTATGCATCTCATGTATACTGGACTTAAGGTCACATGATGATCATTTGAATTTCAAGATGTCTATGTGCTTAATTTCATATGTAAATACAGAATAAACACAATAAAAAATTTGAATAATACGATTCGTTTTATTTCAGCTATTAAAATACGATTTATTACAATCGATTCTTGCTCTATGGACATAACTCTACCAACAATAAGTGTATGCACCAAATTGTAATTAATTGAGTAAGATGGATGGCTGGATACTTTTGTATTTGAACTTTGCGGATGATGTTTAAATTTTTAGATTCTCGTTAAATTAGTTACTTTTAACCTATTCCATCTGTTTTGCAATTTGAAATATAGGGAAATTAGCAAACAAATAAAAATAATACAAATTGAAATTAGCAATTGAATGTTTTCGTTGCAAAATTTTACTAACCACATGCCAGCACTGGATAGTTTTCAGTTGTAAATATCCCATGGATAAATCACCACTGGAATTTTTTGCTTGCAATTTCAGAAACAGGAGTTTCCTCTGCTAATTTAGTAACGGAAATAGTTTCATTGCTAATTTAGAAACAAATATTTCCATTGCTAATATAGACATGAAATGTTTCCGTTGCCAAATGATACGTTTGGTATTAGCAAATCTGTGTTGTTTGACTAGATTCTTGTAGTGACTAACGAATGGGCGGTTTGGCTTTAATCAAGATAGATAAGGCATAGTAAGTATATTGAGTTGGACGTGAAAACACACTAAATTATGCAAATGGTTGTTTCTTGTAATTGGCTCATACCGTGTGTGATTTTTTGTCAATTGAAAATCATGTTAATAGACTCCATGTGTTTCCCTTTATTGTTATACAATTATATGAAAACACGAGAGTCCACATTGGTTCAGGTGGCAAAAGTTTCTAGTATAGTCAAAATTTGAGTGAGTGGTGATGTGATTAATAATAATGTTTAATATTTATTTAACATTAAACCAAATAATGTAAGTTGTAATATATTCCAACCCTATTTTGGTTTTTTTTTTTTAAACTTAGATGGCGTTGAGGAAGCACACTTGCATTTTGAGAGGGACGTCATACTTAAGTTGCAAATTTTGTCCATAAATGAGCGACTATTGTCCACTAGATGTAGCAAGCGATGGATGGCTCAGATTACGTGATCGTGCAAATTTGATAGTGTACGCATACCCCCCTCCCTCCCTATTTAAGTGAGTATAGAGTCGGGTTGATATGTGTCGTGACTTATGAGGAGAAAACATATTTATTCTCTCCATTTTTTCGATGACGATTGAAACACCATGCTATCTTTCACTTCTCTCTTCTTCCTCATTTGACCCACTGTTTCTCTTGTCACATAATCACATATTGTGCATATTAATTGAGTGAAGCTGGATCGAGTGAAGCTTGGCCGATTCATTATTTTTTCACACTCTGTTGGAGTACCACGATCTAAGATGATTTACTAGATCTGAGGTTGTGTTGTTCTAATGCTTATTTGTATTTTTTGAAAGAGTCCGTCAAACTTTAATTTATGACATGAAATTATGGATTTTTATTTGTTTGGATTTTGATTGTTTTTTCACAATTAAAACAATGACGGTTTACTACACATCAATGGCAAGGTCAACGACCTTACTCCTGGAGTGATGACATGAATGAAAATTGTTGATCTGTGTGAATACAGCACAATTTGCAATGTTGTATTGAATTATTACTCAAAAACTGGCTTCAGGCCATTAAAAATGTTTTATCTTTTTTGACATTGAACTTTAACTTTTTATTGTATGTATTTCTCATTTTAAGTAGTAGTCTTGTTTTTTTTTTTTTTTTTGTTAAGAAATATTTATTATTTTGAACGTTTTCACCCCATACTTTAGTACCACAAGTTTTTTTTTAGTTAATTGATTTATTAAAAGTTTTCATTTATATTTCTTTATGCTCATTATAGTTTTTGAAAGAAGATGATTATTATTATGTAGCGATAAGATGTGAACAAAAATCTATTTTATTTTATATAAAAATCCTAAAAGTACAAATAAAAAAAAGTATATAGAGTACATAACTACATTTTATCTAATTAGAAAAAAAAATTGTTGATTAAAATAGAAAGCACAAATTTCCATTTGAATTATGTCAAAAAATTTCCATAGAAGGGAAATTCTATTCATTAATAAAAGGTACAAATAGGAGATATGGACTTTGAAAGTTGGAACGAAAATATATCCAAATCGAATCAGGTTGATTGGGTGTAATTAATACAAGACTGGATAAGGAGGTGAGGACCTTGAAATATAAGAGGAAAAACTTTCAAATAAAAACATGTTCATTCGAATATTTAATGAATTGATAATATAGAAGATTTTTTTAAAAAAAAAATTGGTTAACAAAATTAGTAGTCCAATCTGACAAATTTTGTGGATAAGATTTCAATAAAACTTGCACCTAATGAAATAGGAGAGTCTAGGACACTAGTATATATAGTTTGTCTCTGATATTGGATATTACATTCCATACAATATTTGTTTGTTTTCAGCAAAAGTCCATCTTTTTTAAAAGCTTAATTATTAGCTAAACTCAAGGGAATAATAGTGCATAATATTGCTCAACCTCCTCTTACAATTAATTATGTAAGTCTACAAACTATACAAAAAAATCATTTATTTTTAAATTCGATAATGTCGAATTCAGTAACTAGTATAAGACCCAGTAAGGTGTGGTAATTCTTTGGATAGATCTTACAAAATCCTACTCTAGTGCTCATCGGAGTGGCTTCGGAGCCGCCTCAGAGCAATATATGAGGTTGGATATCTTATATGTCTCAAACATTAATAAACATTTGGGTTGTATATATAGGTTGTGCCCAAAGTCCCATGGTAAGGTACTTGTGGGTCCCCTTGATTTCCCCTATTTCGTGGTTATATGTTGCATGTTTTGTATAGCATTGAAGCGTTGCCTCTTGACATAGGCTTTTTAACGAGCCGAACACGTAGTATCATATTATCATATGTTCCCCCCCCCCCCCCCCAATTTCTATTCATTTTCCAAAATGACTCTGAACCTTCTTTTCTTTTTGCAGCTGGCCCCTTAGATTCTCTTCTGAGAGTATTATATCGTTGGGGTCGTCCGAAAGGCATCATCTACAAAGTTTGTAGCATGCACATATACGTTTATCCTTGGTCGTGAGTGAAAATGCATCGTGTAAAATACATCATCCGAAGCAGTTACTCCTCGTGCTGAACCGATACATTTATGCCATAAGGTGCACAAAAAGATAGAGATGTGAATTCCATGTTTCTTCTCCACATCTGCAAGTTCGATATATAATAATAATTCGAACTTTCAATCGTAGGTGTCGCTTAGCCCCTCTCTCCCCCCCTCCTTCTTCACTGGGTGGAGTAGTTGATGATTTTGAATTAAAGACGGGATATGAACCATCATTTTGCCCCTATATAATAGAACATTGGCCCTCATTTTTTGATCTTTTACTTTGCAACCTCTATAAGTAAAATTTGCTCTGAAGCATAGCGGAAACATAAATCTCGAATAGAAGTTTGTGGCATATAAGACGGTCGCTTTTCAACTTCTTTCCAGGTATTCATCCTTCTTTGACCATATTATGCATAATTCATTCTCTCTCCTTGTTGTTAGCAATCCATATGTTTCATGCCTTGTTCATCTACTTGTCTATTGATTTCTGGATTCTTTATGTATTTATTCTTTCTTCATGTTTTTTGTTTTCCTCGTTGCCCGTACTTTTTGGATAAATATTTCATGTGCCTACATCTGTTGTCTTGCAATATAACTTCCAATAGCTTCCCTTTAGATGCTTTACGTAATAGTCTGAGATAATTAGGGAATATGTAGATCTCCATACTATACTTTGGACATTGGTCTGAAAAAATTAATAAATAACACACTTTTTTGCTTTCTTGGCAGGAATGTCGAACTCTACGAATGATCAGTCCTACTATTCTTACGGGGGCAGTGACAATTGGGACCGCCCTTCTGACGACGAGGTTATCAAAGAAGGCCCGATACCCGAGAATCTCGCTTCGCTCGAAAGCTCTCGGGTATGTGGCCATGACCGAAGGCCCACCTTAGCAGGCCCTAGTTCTCGAGTTACTATCGCTAACCCTCCTCGACCGACAAGGGAGGAAATGAATGCTCATGCTTTGAGAGTTGTTTATCCATCTGGTGTTGTTGTTTCAAACCCTAGTGAACCACATTCCCAAATTGTTCGACCCACAACTGGATCTCAATATGCCAGAACACATGCTTCAGTGCTGAGTAGTACTCGTGAGACTGCTCAAAGAGTGACGAATGCTCCAACTCGAAGATCCACTGCTATCGAAATTGGGCGTTCAAGGCCACCTCCCCATCTCCCTAAAGTTGCGGGGAAGGGAAAAGCTCTGGTGGACCCGAATGTAGCCTTAGAGAGAGTTTCTATTGCTCATCCTTTCAGATCTCGGAGCCTCACTATTGATCTTCCTATTGAGAATGTTGCCCAATTTGATCATGTTCGAAGCCACAATCGTCCAAATCAAACCGCTCCCGCCTCTATTTTTGCTGCACAAAACTCCGATACGAGGCCTTCTCAAAACAATCCTCCCGAAGCGAGCACAGATCTATCCATAAATTTCAATGTTGATCCTATTGATAAAGATGAGGAAGAGGTAGAAGATCCACTTCTCAAAACGGCTCCTCAAAATCCAAAGAATTTATTTGGCCTTCCTTCGACTGTCTTCCCACGTGAGCTAGAGGGGATGAGGAAACTATACGAGATTCCTTCTTATATTGACATCCTCCTCCCAGAGCCCTTTCAGAGGATTTATGCCCCTCCACGTGGGTATTTGGGGATTAACACCCATTGCCTGGAAAATGGCTTCCGTGTTCCAATGCATCGTGATATCCAGAATTTGTTGCTTCAGATCGGCATCTCTCCAGCTCAATTATTACCAAACGGGATGGGACTTCTTGTAAGCCTCTTTTTATATCTTCAATCCAAAGGTATCCGGTTGACTCTAAAGAACTTTTTCGCGACCTTTTCACTTGCTCAGATTGGTGGGGCCAACGGGTTATATACTGTCAAGCAAAAGGCTGATTATAAGATATTTCGCTCCCTCACATCGTCTCATGGAAAAGATTGGAAGTCTCGTTGGGTATGGCTTCGGGCACCAAGGATTGATAGACGACAATCACGGTGGAAAATAGTTGATGAGTGGGATTGTGTCATCTCTGTGCCTTCCAGCATTACGAGCAATCTGCCTTTATGGGTCGAAGATTGGGAGAATCGAGCTGAGGATGATAGACTTTATCCTTATGCTCTCCTAACACAACCCTTGATGTACTTGGCTCATCATACGAGCCAACCAGTGTATTGTGCATCTCGATTCAATTTAAGTATGTACATATTGCATCATTTACTTCGAATTGTTTTGTATCCTGATTTTGTTGATATTGACTTTGCTTTGTTAATTCGCAGCTTGGTGGATTCAGTTCGCCATGGAAAAAGCCTCTTTGAAACGGTTGGAAAAGAAACAAAGAAAAGACAACTCGTCTCGAACTAAGGAGAGCTATTTTGGAGCTCCGACCCCAAATTTGGCGGTTCAGTTCTTTCCTCCCGACATTCCATACATTGTCCCTCCCCCTGAGACTCGTCCCGTGGGTGAACCACGAATTGTCCAAGAACTAGAAGGTGACCAAATAGAAGGTAAGGATGCCAATCTTCAGAATGAGGATGCTCCTGTCCCGGATAAAGATATTGATCTTGAAAATAACATTAACGTGGAGATTGCCAAGTGGCTTGGGGATACGTCTTACACGGATCGAGGTGAGGGTCATACCTTGGATTATGTGTGTAGAGAATCGGAAGAGTGTGAAGCTCGGGACACAGTGCAAAAGAACTCCCTAGAAGTGATTGTACTGGAACATGGTCAGGGCTCTTTAAGGCATCGTCGCGAGCTGGAAAGTGATAATAGGACGAGAAATGTCCGTGCTCGTTTTGATCAAATCATGAGGAGCGAGGAGGCTTTGCGATCTATCAGTGCTCAACCCTATTCCGCTCAAGCCAAACAGATAGAAATCGCAATGAACTCCGTAAGTGTTGTATCCTCAGATTTTTTTTTCCTTTATTTATTTCTAGAGTCAATGAATTGGACTTGTGTTTATTTTTCGTAGATGTTGAATGTTGGTACGGTTGCTGCGAATAGCCTTCGTGGGCTAGAGCCTGTCCGCCTTCAGTTCGATGAGACTCGGCATAATCTTGCAACTCTGACAGATGTGTATAATGCCGAGTCCATGAACCGTAGGAAATTGGAGTCTAAGTTACACACTGCTCAGGGTGAGCTAGCTAGTCTCCGTACGAGGGTAGAGACAACTGAAACTTCTAGGGCATCTGAAGAGAGAAAGCGTCTTACTGTGGAGAAAGAAAATGTAGTATTGCAAAAGAAACTGGAGCTTGCCAGGTCGAGGGCTAGAAAAGCTGACCGTGCGACGCATCAGTACAAGACAGAGCTGAGGCGTTTGTCAAGACGATTTTTCAGAAGCGTTGAGATGGTAAAGAGTCGGGTGAGGGGGACAAGGTCAGAAACAATCCGTAACTTTGAAGGGTCATCCCCTTCGAGCTCAAGCAGTTCCGATGGAAGTGAGTAAGAAGAGATCCCTGAGGAAAATACTGAGAATCACGTATATCTCGAAGGATACAAGACCGAGGCTTGTCTCAGAGTTCTTGAAGACTTGTAATTACTTGGTGGTTTGAACAATAATATTTCATTTTGCTTTAATTTATATATTGCAACCCCAGATTGTTCCGAGAACCTTCCTTTTGTAACCCCAGATTGTTCAAACTTCGGCTTTCTTGTCTGGAATTTTATGGTTTTACTTTTGCCCTGTCTTTCATTGTACATTTTTTTTTACAATAAGTAGATACTGATCGAAGCAGGGTCAGGATGTCCTCTCCAAATATCAACCTTTAGTCCTAGTGATCGAAGGGAGTGTTGGTCTCTTAGACAACAATGTTAAAGACTAGGAGGAACCGGAGTATTTGACTTGGAAAGTCAAATAAGCTGGAAACTTAGCGTTAAAGGGATATAGCTAAGGATAGGATTTTGAAAGGACCTCAATATTTTGTCTTAGTGAATTCAAGTCCTTGTGAAGGACGAAGTGGATTAGTTGAAGGATTACGCCACCTTCAGATACCATTATAAACAAGTGTTATTTACTTACTAAAATTTATTTTCAGCAACTTATTTGTCTATCCGTTTAAATTAGATTTGTCCACTGAAAGCACACACTCATTTACTTAATTGTAAAAGACGTCCGCACTCTGAAAATATAAGTATTGTACCTGCTGAGAAATTTGATTTAGACACAAACAGTTTTAAATTCTATTCCCCCCCCCCCCCTCCCAACATTGTTATCTAAGGGACCAACATAAGTTGAAACACATAAATGTCTAACATTAGTGTTAGGGAAAACTCTCAACCATTCTCTAGTTCCACAAGCCCTATCAAGACGCTCGCAAATAAAATTTCTCGCATAACATCTATTAGTCCAGGTGAATTGAGGTCCACAAAAAACCCAATTCTTGCAATCCATAGGTCAATAATGTGGAAGGAAAAGCATTAGTCCTTTTCCAACTAGCCTTAGTTCCGCCAAACTTCACATTGGGGTCCATAATTGATTTAAAATCCCCCATATAGCAAGCCAAGGTTCTGAAATAGAGGAACTTAAACATGTTAAATTTGACCATACCTAATCCTGATTTGTGGAAGAGGGATGCTGGTAAACTCCTGAAACCATCAGCTGCTTAATTCGGACATGGAAATTACGGTCTCCTCCTTCATGCAACTTGACATCAACTTCCCCTTCGTTCCACATCGCCCCAAAACCCCTAGTATGTGGATTCTCAGGAGTAGGAGACTTAATTGATGTAATAGTGTGCTCAAACTTGTCCATAAAAGGTTCATAAATGTCATAACATAGTCGAGTATCCATCATATTAGTCATATTAAGTTTATGCTCACTGATAAGCCTTGCCAACGCATTTCTAAACACCTAACGTCTCGCACCTCACGCATCCCATACCAGATGCTTCACAAAATTAGTGTCAATTGTTGGGTAACATACACTCAGATGTCTCGCCGGTGGCAAATCTTCAAGATTGCATTCCAGAGACATCACCAGTACCCACATAAAAGTTATTTTTGGATTTAGCAACACATAAAGCATATGACGAACATCCAGGGCATGGGAAAACTGATAATCCTCATAATGATACCTCACTGACCCCCCCCCCCCCCCCGAATACCTCGGTGCCTGAATCAACAATGACACCCTTTCAAAGGAAGGATTTTGAAATAGGTTGTCATTCACCTTGAACTGTTCCAGATTCGCATGAATTTCCGCTAGTGTAGCTATTTCCTCCAGAGTTGACTACTAATCTTGTTGAGCCACTAACAATGGACCACCCAAAGGGTGTTGTGGTATCTGCAAAGGCAGAAATTGAAACACCGGTGCCTCAAGAATTTCCATAGCCACCCCCACCCCCAAGATTTTGATGTCCTTGGCCTCCGCTTCCAGAACCATGTTTCCCTACCCTTGACCTCTGTCCTTGGAGTAGATGATGCGGGAGATGCGTGTTTTGGATTCTTCCCTGGTTTCTGCTTTTAGAAGTACTGCTGAAGAACTCTACGCCTCTTTGTCTTCCCATCCCCCGATTCTAGATTACAGCTCTTTCATGCAGTTGATTTGTGCGTGGTGTCCTTGGGAGACTCGGTCTTTCTCTGAGAGCAAACCTTGCCACCTGAAACTCCTCATTGGAACTTGGAGGTACCTGCGAATGGTGTCTATTCACCAAAAAAATCATCGACCCCACTTTAATAAACCTTGCTTCCACCGAGTACCCATGCCCATTCTGCATTGACTGAGTTGGTGTCGACGCTGCCTGCACTTGACTGGCTGGCACAAATGGTTGAGCCTCCGCATTGAGTCCTGAGCATTGGCATCATCAGAGAGTTCTGAGTTTGGCTGGATGAAGCCTGACTGTGGAGCATTGCCTGAGTAGGGAAGTTTTGCAGCAACATTTCCTCCAATATGCGCTGATTTGGTAATATCTGCCTTCCTGAAGCCATTCTCAAAACTAGGGGGTTTTTCAATAATTTAAAAGAGAAGAATCTTCATAAAAGGGTTTTAGAAAGTGAGATTTGGGTAGAAGATGGAAATGTATTATTTGGAATATAAATCACAAGTTCTTTTCTCTCCTTCCTCGGGACTCACATATATTTGAGTATCTTTGGCATTCCTAAATTGATTATCAATTACCACCACATTTAAGTCACTATTAGAAATTGTTTGTACATTGTGTACTTGACACCTCACAAATTACTAAAGGTAGTGGGTTATATTAATGTTGTCCTCATAAGTGGAAGGTAGACTGATCAAGATAATGTTTATTCACTAAAATTGTATTTCTTTTTTCACCAATCAATCTGTATTATTCTGCAAATTTTGTTGTTCATGTAAATTCTCCTAACAATTGGTTATACTAGGGAAAAATTTGCCCACATGATCCAACTTCAAATATTCCTGACCAGGCCCATTTGAATTTTTCTCTGTAGCGATTGGGACCCATTTCTATATATAGTGGGCCTTGGCCAAACTTTTTTAGCAACTGTGTATGTGTTTATTCCCTAACCCAACTCACCATCCACTAATAGAGCATCAAACTTGTGATCAAAAACTTTGTCGAAGATGTTAGTGTATCACCAACACGATTTTTTTTAGAAACACCTTATCTGCAACTAGATTAGCATTTCGCCCATGATTTTTAATCTTTCGATTTTGACCCTGCCTGCGTTTTATGAAAAGTTTTTTAACCACCAACCTCCATGGTAATTCATTTGTATTAAGACTTTGCTCCTTTTGTTCATTTGCAATGGTGCACACATCCTTTTGAGTAGCGGAGGTAACCATGTCATAATTTTGGGACATATTCCCACTTATAACATAACGCCGATTTAACTTCATAAATTACATATTGCATTCGATTCCTAACTTGCACCTTTGGATAGAGTGGTTTCGAAGCATCAATCTCCACACAAATCCTTGCATATCTGCCTCTAGCAGCCGAAGCTGTACTCACATCCATTTTAGTAGGCCTTCCAATAAGTTTTTTGATTTTATATAAAGCCTTAGGATGATAAAGCTCCAGTTGCAAGTCGGAAAATTGTACCCACAAGATCAAAAAGTAGAGAACACCTTGTGACACATCGAAACAAGGTTTCCATCGTTGAACCGCGACACAGAAATCAAAGATGAACCAAGGTCCACCTGCAAAGGCCTTTAAGTATTCCTCATCCAAACAAAAATTCACTACATAGAATCCTTTATTTAGTGGAGTAACTTGAAGGCCAACTTGAAACGCCGCATACCTTTTAGATGTTTCTCAATATTTGGAATAATCCGTGGCAAACCCACTGCATGTATTAAAAGCGCCATGTCCAGTGAAGCTTAAAAATCCGCAAGATTTGGCAAGTTAAACGCTGTGAAAGGGATTTCAGGATTTTGCTGAACTGCGGGGACAAAGTCATAAAAACTAGTAAGTTTCCAAGATGCGTGAACCACTCATCAAAGTAAACATGGTTTGTTTTGCCTTGGAGTTTCTCTTTCAAGGATAACCCAAACGGTTTAGAGTGTTGCAGATCCTCCATCTCATCATCACCGGAGAAAGAGGGGTGACACAGTTTAGGCGGTGGAGATGGGGAAGGGAAAAGATGGCTTGGGAAAACTCTAGAAGTTAAGAGAATTATTCTCGTAACTCTCTTCACCCTTTTTTCTACTACTTCATACACTTCCTATCCCCTATTTCCATACACAACTCCTCCACTAAATATTCTTGAATGACCAAGATTTCCAATAATTAATAACTCATCGGTCTCAATCATTGCAAACTTTATCAGTTATCACTTATCACCGGATGCTTTCAAAAACTTAAATTAAAGGGAGAATTACCATAGGTGGCACTTAAATTTGGCCCAATTATAGAATCAACTCCAAATTGGTGAGAATTACATCAAAGTCCAAAACCTTTTTTTCTATATTGTTTAGTTGACAGATATATATATATATATATATATATATATATATATATATATATATATATTGGGAAATTAAAGTTCATTGAAAAGCTCGGTTGAAGAGTTCGTACAAAGTAGATGACGCATACCTCACGAAGTACGAAAATACACGAATATCAAAGGGTACATATCAACGCAATCTCTAAAGCAACTACAACAACAACGAAGAGAATAGCTCCAGCGTACTGTGACTACAATCTCTCCGACTCGACTCAGTTCTCAAGTAACATGGCCTTGGCTAAGACTCCGGCAAAACCGTGATCAAAATCAACAAGGCAAATCTGTGTCAATCTCCATGACTCCAGGACAACGCCTGTGATCAAACTTCTAGATATCGCACAGGAGAAACCAGGAAACAAGTGTTGTGTAGCCGCTCCTTTTAAACTTTCCAATGAACAAGAGAGAAGGGGAAAGGAGATCAGAAGAGACGCTACCTTTTATGCATCCCCAGTTGTTCCTGTCAAAACCATCAAATTCAGCCACCAAAATACCTGGACACAACAACAACACAAAAATCTCCATCATATCTATTCAAGACACCACAAATAAACATCAGCGAAAAACTCTAAACCTATTAGAGTTTAGAAATAATAGTTCTCACATATATATTCCTATCAGGGAAAGCCTGTGTCAATCTCACTATCAAACCTTGGCTAAGATGCTTGCAAACTACCGCGCCATTCACCTAGTCTTGCTTAAACACCAAACCATTTCTTAAGGCCCAAATTTTATCCAGCAAAGAACAAAAAAGAGCAGCCTGAATTCTAAACAAAGGAAACAATTTGCAGCATTTGTTTAAAAATTGGCTGAACGATAGAACAAGCACCAAACAAATGGTCTCTAGTCTCTTCAGCCTGATGACAAAAGCTACAAGTGTTAGTATCCACCAGGCCTCATTTAAACAGTCTAGACTTGAGAGGTAATCTGTTCTAACAAATAAATCCAAGTACAAAAGGATACTCTTGGCTGTGACACCCTATTCCACACCATTTTATCCCAAAACACCTCGGGAATATCACTAGAAGGCCAGAACACATTGTAGAGATGTTGCACCCTGAGTTTAGAAGGCAACACTCGCAACTCCTCAAGTTGAACTTTCGAAAGTAAAGAATCCATGAGTCTGAGTAAAGATCGCAACCAGATACTATGACTCTGTTTCACTTGAATATTCCAGATGTTGCCATCTTTAATAACATTAGTATGCATCCATTGATGCCAAATAGAAGCACTAGGATGACCATCCAAGTCAAAGAGAAAGTTGCACAAAATATTTTTATTCTAAGATAAAACTTCTTTTATGCCTAATCCCCCTTGAATAGTAGGAAAGCAAATTTTTGACCAGGCAACCATCCTCTTCTTACCTGTAGGCAGACCACTCCACAAAAAATTCCGACATAAGCATTGAAGCTTCTTGTACACACTAGTAGGGAAGAGAAAAATAGTGGCCCAAAACCGTTCAATGCTCAACATAATAGACTTAAGCAAGATAAGCTTGTCAGCATAACTAATATGTCGAGAAGTCCAAGATTGAATCTTCCCATTGATATTTTTGATAAGAGGATCATATTCAGCCAGTTTCAATTTCCAAGGACTCAAAGGGATACCCAGGTATCTGGTCGGGAACTTGCCTTTAGGGAATCCAAGGATAGGTAGAAGATGCACCTTATCCTCCTCATTAACAACCCCCCCCCCCCCCCCAAGGAAAATAGAACTTTTATCTCTATTCATTTGTAAACCTGACACACCAGAAAACTCCAGCAAAGCAGCATTAATCACGTGAAGAGAAGATGAATCAGCTTTACAAAAAACCATCAAGTCATTAGAAAATCCTAGCTGAATAAGTCTCAGACCCTTACACTTTGGATGATAACTGAATCCAGAAGAAGAACCACACCTATCCAGCAACCTCGTCAAATAATCCATACATAAAACGAACAAATAAGGACTAAGTGGATCACCCTGCCGCAACCCTTGTTTGCCATCCATAAGCCCTTCAAAACTCCCATTAATTTTAAAAGTGAACCGGGCAGAAGAGACACAGATCATGACCCTACCGACAAACCAGTGATCAAACCCATAAAAATAAAGCACATCCCGCATAAATTTCCAGCTGATAGTAGCATAAGCCTTCTGAAGGTCAATTTTTAGCAAACACCGAGGAGAAACATGTTTCTGTGCATAACCCTTTATCAATTCTTGACTGAGAAGAATATTATGTTGCATTATCCGACCAGTCACAAATGCACTTTGGTTAGGCATGACAAGATGAGGCATGAGCAACTGAATTATCTGTGCCAAGAGTTTAGTAATGATCTTGTATATAGTATTGCAGCAAGCAATTGGCCTATGATCCTTAATAAGCATTGGATTCTAAACTTTCGGCAGCAGAGTAATAGATGTGTTATTCACCTCCCTAAGAAGCTTTCCATTATGCAAGAACTCATCAACAGCAGCAAGCAATAGTGGACCAATAAGAGGCCAGGCTTTCTTGAAAAAATATGGGTTATAGCCATCAGGTCTGGGAGCCTTGTTATTACCCATACTAAAAACAACTAGCTTCAACTCAGACATAGTAAGCCTCTTCTTCAACTGCAAATTCATCTCCAAAGTCATTTGATGAGCAGAATCAACAAGACTAAAATCAAGAGCAGCAGTAACTCTTGTAGTCCCAAATAACTGGGTATAATACTGTATAATGTGGGACACAATATCAGTAGGAGTAGTAATCCTATCCCCAGAAGATGACAAGAGCACAAAAATAGGATTCAACTTTTTCCTTTGGTTAATAATAGTGTGGAAATAGCCAGTGTTAGCATCTCCATCAGAGGCCCACCTGAGTTTTGCTCTCTGCTGGAGCAAAGAAAGCTGCTTAGCACTAAGACTCAAATAAGAATCCAGACTAGCTTTTGCAATAGCTTTAATAGGCTCATCAAGAGGATGATCAAGCAAATCCTTTTGTGCTATATCCAAAAATTGTTTAGCTGCAACAACCTGATCATCCAAATGCTTATAGAAATCACCATCCAAATTCTTAAGCTCTTTTTTCAACAACTTCAAAGCTTGAATCAATCTGAACATAACACACCCAGTGAAAGAAAACTGCAGACACTTTTCAACTAAAGGAAAAAATCCTGGATCATCAACCCAAAGATTTTTAAACCTAAACGGAGGAGAATGAGAGACTCCGGGCTTGAACACCTGGAGGTGTAGGAGAATGATCTGAGATACTCTTTGTGGGAAAATCCACAATTGTACCCATAAACTTTGACTCCCAAATACTATTACATAAGGCTCTGTCCATCTTACAAAATGTGTGCCCATTATCCCAGGTAAAAGTATTCCCCACATATCTGAGATCATGTAGATCAGTCACAGTAAAAAGTCGGTGAAGCTCATCAGAACCCACACTTAGAGAACCAGCAACAGACATCTTCTCAGTAGAATCTAGGATTACATTAAAATCTCCTAGCACAATCCAAGGCAAATCCATTCGAGTAGAGATACCCACCAAATCAGACCAAAGCACCTTTCTTTGTTCAGCTGAATTATGTGCATATATGAAAGACACATAACCTTTATAATTCCCATCCACAGTTTCAAACAAACAATGAACCAACTTATCAGACATTTGTATCACCTGCAAGTGAATCTTAGCAAACTGCCAAAAAAGAAATATTCTATAATTTTTATCCAGAGCACAATTATCACAAGTTTTCCAGATATAGCTGTCCCAAGAAGAAATTAAACTAGCCATATTTACAGGTCGAACCCTAGTTTCAAGAATTGCACCACAACAGGATTTCCACTTGGAGATATTAGAAACTAACTCCTTTCTCCTCAGAGGATGATTATATCTTCTTAAGTTCCAAGCTACAAAAGTAAGGCTATCCATGAGAATCAAGTAAAGATGTCTTACTTCTCTGACTAGTATTAAGACCCCCTAGCCTTCTTGTATCTCGAAGTGCATAAGTAGACTGAACAGGTGCTGCATTAGAAACCTTTTTCTTGTTTTTCCTATGAATTTGCACATTCCAAGCTGTCTCAGAATTACAATCAGCACAAGCAGTAGCATGTGCATCAACTCCCAAACTCCCAAAAGCACAAGGAACATTTAAATTCACACTAGGCGCAGTTGCGGCAAGAGAAACACTTGTATGATCAAAGCAAGGAACAGTAGAGCCCCTTGAAACTTCAGCCCCAATCAGAGCACCACCTGAAGAAGAACCCAGATTACTATGTGCCAGAACCACATCAGACTGCCCTAGTACCACTGAACCATGAGTCCCTTCATCAACTTGTGAAAAACTGTTTTGGACTGTACTAGATATTAAATGGAAAAGAAAATTAATCGGACTTTCTTGTAATTTACAAGTTTCATTTACTACACATTATACTCAAATATTTTATAACTTAAATTATTATCACAAAACATTTAAATAACCCCCATAACTTTATAAGTTCACATAAAAATCCACAAAATAATTTTTAAAAATAAAAATTAAAAAAAAAACAAATTACCGGAGATACTCCTCTCCCTGTCACCTCGTCGGAGCTCCGACAGAGTCCGGGTGAAAGCTCTGTTACAGAGCTTCCATGGCAGAAGCTCTGTGACAGAAATTCCATGTGGAAGCTTTGTGCAGCGAAACATAGCTTCCATGCAAGCTCTGCTGCCTCTTGATGTGTCAATGAAATGTACGATTTAAAGACTATTTTGACCCTATATTGAATATTATGCCTAATTATGTGTTTTGATGTTTCATGAGGTACAAATATGCAAAGTGAAGAGATTATGGCGATTATTAAATCAAATACGATGAAATGCGCTTTATCCGAGGAAATACCGATAAACGATTAGAAATTTGTACGAGGATCTAGGAGAATCCAATGAAGGCACGGGACCTACCGATGCGAATCCTATTCGAGGTACTAAAACATTGTAGAAGATCACTTTTCAAGATAACGAAGTTTGGACATCCGAAAATGCCCCGAAGACGAAAACAGAAAAACAGAGCATAAATTGCACTATGCGCCCCCCCCCCCCCCCCCACAATACGGCCACACAGAGCTATTGTGACCGTCCATGCGGCTGCACACATTCTGCTGACGAAGGATTTTTGCTGGCCCAAGTCCGTAATTGTTTGGCCCGTGATCCACAACCTTGTAGATACTGACATGCACGAAATTTCCAGGGCCTGAACACTATGTAATAAGCAATGCGTAGGTCTCTCAAAATCATAATCCTACTTCTTTTCAGGTGCATCAATATACAAGAGAAGGAAACACTCCCAAAACCTTAATAAAAAACCCTGGCCGTCATAACCATTGAAGAACGAAGAACACAACCGTCATCAAACAATCTATGATACTCTTTTACTTTGTGTTCTTATAGTTGATACAATGTTTACTACTCCTGCTACGAGTAGCTAAACCTTTTCGTTAAGGCGAACCGCCGAACTCTATTATACTGCTCATTATATTTGATATATTTGATGAATTAGTTTTAGATATAATCCGTGATTGCTCTTTGTTGTCATCTTCTTTAAACTCAGGCGAGGAATTGAGATGTGATAAATTTACCTAGTGACAAGGTAAATGTTGGTGAAAACGCGGGGTATCTTGACTAACTACATCTTGGTCTATGATACATATCCTGGCGGCCCAACAGACGATAATCACGTTGTTTGAAACAAAGTAGTCGTGATCAAATACAATAGAAGGTAGTCGGGGATCCTTTACATCGTCAAACCACTGTTAAAACCTTTTCAATCGTTACGCTTTTACTATTGTTTACAATTTGTTTACGTATTTGCATGATTTCACAGCTTTAAATCGATTTGTCTCAAAACAGCCTCAAAGATCTCTTGTTTACACTTACGTGCTTTAGATTTAGATTTGTCAACTTTGTGTCGTTGTTTGCTAGTGCCTATATCAAGTATCCGGAGAGAACGAAACTCCGAGTCATCTTTCTGCTATATTAACTATTGAGGGGTAAAACACTAACTAAACTATTACAAGTAACCTAATCTAGGATCTGCCTCCTACTTGAAGTCCGAAGCAAGACTGGTCCGAGCTAGAGTACCTGAAAAGACTAAGTGGGGGGGGGGGGGGGGGGTTAGAATGGGTTACCCGGATTGCATATGTCAAAACGGTAAGAGACTTTACTCAAGAGTGAGTTGGAAGCTCTCAATGTAATAGTTATGAGGAAGGTTATGAAATCAAGAGTGTTTATCACTTAGGGATCCTCACTTTGATATTGCTTATCACTTGGGAATTGTGACTTACCTTAAGGTCTTGGACCTCGTGCTATACTTATAGTTATCATATCTTATGAGATTGCTCACAAGATGATGCCAAGTGTATGCTTCAGATTTGGACACCAATGCTACCTTTGGCCCATGGCCCATTAGTGGATAGTAATCCCATACTAATTAATGGGCACAGGAGGTAGTTGGACCTTTCCCTCTGAGAATCTTGTTCGCATGTTGGGTCCGTGTAAGTTCCTCGGACAGATCTGTATGCTTGGTTGATCTGGCCTTAGGCAACTCAAGGTGTCCGGACCTAGAGTTCCATGGAAGTATCTCATTGGTTCTGTTATATACATTTGGTCTTACTGTGATGGTGGCGTCCGAGATTCTCTCGTCCGGTCCGTTTAGCATCTTAGGACTGACAGTTTGTGGTACTTGGAAAGACCATGTGACCTTTTGTCAGGTTCGGAAGTCATCCATCTAGCTTGGTCGGACCTAGCTGAAATGACGTGATGACTTGTAAATACTAGTTGACCTGAGATGGTTTCCTTTATGTCAGGCCATTCGAAGGTCGTACTAGCAATGAATAAGCTATATCAGCCTTGATGCGCTTTAGGACACGCTCTATGGCGCCCTTAACGGATGGGACACATGTCCGTATCAACACTAACTTACTTGTTTGTGGATTGTAGGCTTCCGCTCTATAAATTACGAAACTTTGAGAGTGATTGGGAAAGAGTTTTACCTCAACGACATTCGCCTAACCAAACGCCCATCACCTCCATGGAAATTAGAGCTTCCCCGGATGTGTGGTGGTGGGAGGGAAGATTGGTTTGGTGTGGTGTGGAAGAAGATGGTTGGTGGTGGGAAGAAGGTGGTTGAAGTGGTGGTGTGGTGGGGAAGAAGGCAGTTGAAGGTGTTGGTGTGGTAGGGAGAAAGGTGGAGGGAGGGTTGGAATTTTAACATACAAAACATTTTGGCATTTGTTTATTATAAGAATTTAAAACTTTTGGGGTTTGTTTTGCAATAAAATAAAATTAATGAAATTATTGAATTATAAAAAAAAGATAAAATACGCGGAATTGACTTCTTAGTTTGGATGTAAGGCATTGATTGGTAATTTGCAAATTAATTTGCGGTCAACGAGTAAGTTGTGCAGATTTGAGCCCGTTTAGGTCAAACTGCTGATCGAATTGCAGATGTGATAAAATTTGCGGTGATTGGTATCAGAAAATGGAGTCGCGAGATCTGCATTTTTTGCAGGTTTTAATGCAAATTCAAATGTCAGCAGGGAGCTGACATTTGATTTTGCTGTGAAACCTGGATTTGTAAGCGCGGGCCCATTGATTCGGGCGGGCTGGGATTTTCGCAATTGCAAGTTCCGTTTTTTACCAATCATCGTGAATTCTACAGTCAATCCTTAAATTCGGCACTTTTTAGCCTTCCCAATCACTTCCTAATTTTCAAATTCATCATTTGTAAAATTTGTACTAATATGTTATATTCTCCAATCTAGGGTTGAATTTGCAAAGTGGACATATTTCAGGAGTAAAAGCTGTAATTTTTCCAAAATCATTAGTGCTTATAACCCCAATGTCTTGTGAACTGTGTTATTTATTATCCTGTGTTCTAAAACAAATGCTGTTTTAATAAAGAAATTTAGAATAGCAAGACTCATCACTCATCAGAGCTCACAGAAAGCCTAAAATCCAATGTGATTGATTACTTTAATTTGTACTAATTGGAGCCGTTATCTAAGTTATATTATAATAAATTATGGCATATTAAAATAACTTATCCATTTTAATATGGTGTTTAGTAAATGTTATTTATTACAGGGTCAAGTGCATTAAATCATGCTGGTCCGGTATTATTGACATATTAATCCCCCAGAAAGTGGAGAGATTGATACTTATAAAAAAGAATTAAACATATTACTATATATAATTAGTGAAAAGTTGGTAATTAGTGATAAACAATCATGAATGTAAATATGTCTCATTATTTCTAAAATAAATAATTTTTGTATTAGATTTATAAGTGTATTAAACATCATAATACATATTTCAATATTTTTAAATCCTTTATGTAATCTAATCCACCAGTAATTCCATCTCCAATACAGAAAGAGGACTATTATTTGGGTCTTATCTACCCATTAGATGTACCTAGGTTTGAAGAAAATACCGGCAAGTGTTAATTAATTAAGGAAGAGTATAGAAATTCAACTGTGTAGAGACGAACGAAGACTTGAAGCACATTCAAAAGTTGAAAGTTGAATCGAAGCCGGACTCAGACCGTTGTTCACATCACACTGGATAATAGTAATAGATTAGTGTAGTTGAAGTACCAAGTATTTCACTATAAATACACGTACCCATCACACAATCAAAATACACAAATCATATAAAGTCATTAGTCAATTACATATCCTAAATTGCAATGGCAAGCAAACTAATCTTCGCCTTGATCCTTTTGGCGTTCATTGCATCTCCAGTTTTACCAATAGCTGAAGCAGCACGATTCACCGTTGTTCGAGGTAAATACGCAAATTTCAACTTTGAAATTTGAAATCAGTTACGATGTTGGAATATCAGTATCGTATCGTATCCCCTGAATCTCATTCCTTATAACTTCAATATCCATGCGCAGAGATGCTTGTGACAAGGCCCATATGTCCAGCTTGTGTTTGTTGTTCACCAGCACCGGCTGGGTCGTGTTGTCGCTGTTGTGCTTCCCCGATTGTAACTCAGTCTCAAACCGGCTCGCCCTGAACTTGTATAAGCAAATGAAGACTTGTGTTTCCTCCTAAGAAACATTACTTACAACTACATGTAACCATAGAGACATACAACTTCAATAAATAGCATTGGTGCTTCTCACTAAATTCTTACTAGTTTGTGTCCCATCTGTGATTGTTAATTTTTCTTCTTCTTACTACACAAAAAGTCCTCTTAAATTTAGTAGAAATCATTCAACGCAAAAACGGTATAAGCTTCCAAGATTAACGACCTTGTGTGAGCAATTATCAACATATGAACCTGATCCAGATTACTTGATATCATTTTTGTAGATTTTGTCTCATATGTATAGTTGAAATTTAACATAAATACTGGAGCAAAACAAAATAAGAATAAACATAAAGGCCTACATATGAAACTTGAGAAATCAACTAGACAATCAAATTTAAACGTTTATGACACATCCTTGTATTCTGGTAAGGATAATGTGTCATAACAATAACAATGTATTTTCACCGTCATTTTGAAATTTTTTGCGAATAACGTTAATCTCGACTCTAATTTAATCTTAAACTGTTAATGTAAAATGTTCAATTCAATTATATAATGAAACTTTACTTCCTAAAGTTTCATTATATAATTTAATTGAACAATTTACATTTACGGTTTAGGATTAAATTCGAGTTAAAGTTGAAAATGTTGACTGCAAAAAGTCAAAACGTGACATTTATAGTGGGGCGAAGGAGTAGTATGTTAATTACTAGTTGATCAGGGTAGACCCTTGCACCAACAAGAATTTTTGAAGATAACTGTTAGTTGCCTCGGATGGATGCACACTATCCCAAAATACATACTGAGACGCATTCTTGCACGTTCCACCTAATGAAATGGGATTGCACAATAATGATGTTGTCTCTATTGTTCCAGTGCCACAGCAACCTTTAGCTGCTTCCGTAAATCCTGCAATACCATAGCAGGAGAAATCAAACATTTTAATCTCCGTATTTGAAAACTAGGTGGCAGATCTAGCTAGTTGTCCTTAATTCTTCTAGCTTGTATGTTACTTTCATGCATCCTGAATTCGCACTTAAGTTACATTTTAAGAGCTTTATGTTACCGTGACTCGAATAGTTTGCAATGAGTTCGTAGAGAGGCTGGTAGATGTCAAAAACAAGCTTCAGGCCTGAAGTATGATTCCTCAGCTGGGATGCAGCTGCATTGATCTTCCTGTTGAATTCTTGAGCATCTCTGTTTATTCTTGAGACACAGCCTTTTTTATTGAATTCGAATAATGTTCTTGCAGCAGGAAGGCAGCCAAGTGGTGGAAGTGAAGTTACCCCGATTCTCCGGGCTCCCAAGCCATACAAGGTCTGTTCAAAACAAGGTTGGCAATTTAGCAAGCCATATAAGGTCTTCTTTAGACATTTTTGTTATGGATAAATTTGTCTATGATATGTGATCTAGAGAGTTGAAGGATTTGTGTAGTTTACCTTAATAAAATTAGTGAAAATGCTGACAAGATATGAGGAGTACTGATCAGGAGTGTAAGCCTTGTTGAGCAATATATTAATATAGTAGTTCTGTATAAAGTCACTGCTACCAGCAGAAACCAGATACAATGAATCTGTTAGGATTGTTTCTGCTCTAGCTTTTCCTGCTGCCCTCGTTAGCTTACGCTGATACTCTTTGTAGTACTCTAGCTGTTGTGACATAGGAATTACAGCCTGCAAGACAAATTTCGTATGTAAGAGTCAATTTTTGCCTATATTGCACTGATACTATATGAGTACTCTAGCTTACACTTTGAAGGGATGTGTGCTCATCATATCCTGCACCTGCAGAAGCAAAGTTTGCACCGTTGATAAGGTTCTTCCCTCTCACCTGCGGGCTAAGGTAAGGTAGCGGAATTGTGAAGTCAAGGATCTCAGCTGAAAACAAAGTCAAATTCTGTGTTTTGATAATGATAACTTTAGGACCTACAGATGGCAATTCACCATTGCAAGGCATTTTAATTGATTGCTAAATATATGAATTCAAGAATTGGACCGGAATGAGAGTTACCTAATATATCAGTGGCTAATTTTCCATTGCAAAACCTGCCAGTGGCTGTTTTGTTAATAAAGTCACGGCCATAAGGTGGATAATTCGCCTTAAAGATGGTTAGAATGTAATCGTTGTTTCCCACATCGACAATAGAGTCGCCGAACGTGATGATGGCAGTGGAAGGACCTGCCTGAGAACCAATACTACTACAAAGCAAAACAAAAGCAAGTGACAATGCATGCACTAAAATTGCCATTTTTTCTTTGGCTTCTTAAACTGATATTTGAAGGCCTTTCAGTTCTTTATTCTATATAGCTGGTGAGTTCTAAGGACTTCAATACTGAACATGAGCATGGAGATTGGTATTGATAGTAGTTTCAGAAAAGTGGTTATTCCGCATCATAGACATGTTTTCCCAGTTCCATTGGAACTGGTAAAACATGTCAACTTCATGGACAGAGATTATTATATTTATATCTCTCTCTGTCCATGAAATCTACATGTTCAACTTCATTTCATGGACATGTCACTTTCTAAAAACAATAAAGGTCATGTTTTGTGCTAAAATTTAACTAAAACAATAGGTGGAAATGTGGACATTTCATTTGGGATCACTAAACATATAACTACCACTCTACCAGTAGGAAATAAACATCACAGCTCAGACTGAATTTCATTTGTATATGCTAACAGAAAATTAAGAAGCATTCTCTTTGAATCATCACTTCTTGTAACCAACAAAATAAATTATTGTAAGCAAATGTTGCACTCACCACTGTCGTTGTGGCGTCCCAACTCCAACACCATTTTTAGTATGATTCCTCGTTGAGCTTCCTCGATGGAAGTATCAAGACTGAACGACTTGTCTATAACCTGAACGATGGTTTTAGGATTTCCTACAGTCTAGTACTACAGAAACTTCGAGACCACGTCTCCTAATTTCCTGAAATTATTGTGTATCATAACAAGTGCCTGTAAAGTCTCAGAACAAGCATCACAGGTGATCCCTGAAATTAATCTTCACAATGTACTGGCTATCAAAACTGACAGCAAACTAAGCAAAGGCAGTTGTTTCACTTCAAACATTTCAGATACTCCTTTTCGGCCAACCATGCGCCGTCTCCTCCAATTATATAGACCTAGGTATATAACTGGAAAACAGGCTCATATATATAACTGGCCCCTGCCCTCTCGAAAATACTCACAAATATATAATTTGGATACTTAAAACAGATCGATATTCCCACTTCTCGGACCAGACCAGACATTCATCTACAGGAAATTATGCATATTACGAAATTATAACCAAACTTGTTGCGACAAAATCAAAAAACCCACAGACAAAGTACACAATACATAGTCTAAGTACAACTGAAATCAGAATGCATATTTCCCGTCTTTTATTTGCTGTGCTGATGACTGAATAGAAAGATCACCACACCTACAAGGCTATTCGTTTCAATCCGCGGATTTATTCCACATCCAGTACGGATTCAGCGCGCTTCTACACACCAAGCCGGATCCGTCCCGAATCAGTCCAGTGCTAGGCGACATTCGCGTTCTAGCAACTTCTTTTTCATCTTTTAAATTACAGTTTAGGCGTAGTTGTAACGAAGTGACTCACTCTCTCGCTAGATGTACTAGGTAGTCTTTTTCGAGCTATGCTCCATGGTTGTACTGTATATTCTCTGGTCATGATATAATCATTTTGTTTCTAAAATTTAAAAAAAAAAATGTACAGATGCAGCTATTCCGTGGACCAGATTCAACTCGGACTAGATCGGGATATTTGGTCCATGTTGCTAGTCTCAATGAAACATGCCGACTCAGACGGATGTCAATTGTTGCTTATTTCAGAATTGAGGTCCTAATTTGACATTTCATCTTTTACGAAAAATACTCTATTTGGTCCTATATGCTTATTACGCTACCCATGTTTTAAAATCCAGGTCCGTCCGGCCGAACCGGTCAGATCGGAAAACCGGTGTGGCGGCTGGATAGGCACCATGAAACCGCCAAAACGTCGGACTCTCAAAAACCGTTCAAAACCCGGTGACCCGGTAACCGGCGAACTGCAGTTTCCACGGATTTTTTTTTTAGTTTCAACGACTGTATGTCCAAGAAGAAACTAAAAATCCTCCGGTTAAAAGAGGCAACTGGAAAAAAATCTCAGAAATTGTGATTGGGCGTTGTACCTTGGGAGCACATTACTCAAGTATGCTCAAGCGTAGAAAAAGGCAAATTGTCTTTAAGTAAGGTCACCATTGTCTTGTCCATGATTAAATTTGAATTCATAATACTTGTTCAATGCCTTATTTCTATTAAAAGATGAACGTAAGTGTTGTTAATTTGTTTTTTACTATTATTGAGATATGTAAATTATAATTTGTATAATATACTAATCACATTGTTATTCTTTGATGGCATGTTACACGGAGGAAAAACCAACCTGAGGTCCATCAGTGGAGAAGAGATGCAACAGTGAAGATCTAGATCTGGGAGAGAAGAAAAGAGTGAGGCGGCCATAGTCGGTTAGAAAATAAAAGTAAAAGGCAAGAGTGGGTAAAAAAAAAATTGGTAATTTTGATCCACTACAATGAGATAGTGTCAATTTAGGTACACTAAAATGGTATTAACCAATTTTTATACACAATACAACATCACGTACAATTTATATACTCGTGTCAATTTTCCTTCAAAAGTGATGACGGAATATATAAATTGTACACAATGTTATTGTTGTTTACCAAAATCGATCAATAACATTCTAGTTTACCTATATTAGCAATGTCTTGTACCTTAAAAAAAATTTACCCACGCAAGAGTTGGTCAATTTGTTTTCTATAAAATGAAATGACTTTGTTTTTAATAATAACACTATTCTCGTGAATATGAATTGTAGGTAGTTGCTAGTACTTTCTTTTCTTACTTTTTCTCCTTAGCTATGAATGAATAATGTTTTTTAAAGTTAGATATTTATTATTGCTGATTCTCTATAAAAAGTGTGAATTTTACCAAAATATAAATTGTATATTTCAAACACTAATTTCAACGAAATTAATTTTATGGAAAATATAACAAGTTAATATATATTAAACGTATGAGAATTGAGCTATTTATAGAATATCTAAATATAAATTACACAAAGTTTTTAGAGAGACGATCACTAGGTAGATTATCTAGAGACCGGCCTAAGTTATTTATGAAAACGTCTGCATTGTTAACAGAACGTATATTTTGTAATATGAAAAAAAAACACAAATATTGAGAATATAGACGTTTTGATCAATAACATCGATTTTTTTTTTTTTTTTGAATATGTGTGTGTGTCTAGACAAGTTATCTATAGACCCTCTCAGAAGACTTACTCATATAATTATATATATTATATATATAACTATGGCATAATACCGGCTCAAAACGGCACAACCGATCCTATCCCGGTCTAACCTTTTTTTAGGGGTGTCCGACTCAACTTTCCGGGGCCGGATTTTAAAACATAGACTCTACCCATTTAGTCCTGTAAATATTCTACTGTCACTTTCAATCTTGTAAGTTATCTAAAATTCTAATTTAGGTACTTCGGCGACAATTCCGACTAAACAAATTTAAATTACGGAAAATTCGCTCAAAATTTATTCAAAATGATTAATTAATAAGAATTATCCACCTAATTAAGTAGAAAGGAAAGCCCAAAAGATTAAAATACATCAATCATATATATTTCTACCCCAAAGCTCTAATCAGATGCCAAACACCATCTACTTAAACATAACTAGGGTTATGGTTTCAATATTTCTATTTTTTATATTTTATGTATATTTCATTGCCTGAATATATTAATCTGTGCATTTGATTCACTACTTATATAACTGGTGTCAACCACATAATTAACAAGAACATTTTTTCGGTCTTAGTAATTAAGTGGGAGCATTAAGGATGTATCCGGTGTAAGATCAGATTATTCGAACAACCCGAGATGTTGGAGTAAAGGATCGTTGCTAAGGGGGTTCTAGTTTTATCAAAGACTTTTATCATTCAATAATGTCTGGTGATTCCCTAGAATTATGTGAAGTGTATGGTTAACAAAACAAAAAAAAAAAAACTTCAATACGGGACTAAAGCAGGCTTTTTATGCAATTATGTAGTGATCTATCATTAATTCACATGATAAATCGATTAGTTTCAGATTGTTGTTTTCATTCATGTTTTAAACTAAATGTATTTGACTTCTCAAACGTTTTTGAGTTCGTCTTCCGAGAGACCCCTACATATTGAAGAGTCCCGAAAGTCCTCTATAACAGACAAACATAGACAATTTACTCTAAAAACTAGACAATCTGATTTTTCCTTTGTCGACCAGCAATTTTTTTTGAAAAAAAACTTACTCAGCTCATCAATGTTCATCCAAATTCACATATGTTGATTTTTACATCAAAGGGTCTATGTTTATTGTGAAATTGTCTATGTTAGGCTCTGTTCTTTTCAACTGAAAACTCTTTCGATTGATTCGATCAGGCCCATTCGATTCGATTCAGTTCGATTCGTCTTGATTCAGTTCATTAAATTCATATTGTTGTTGTTGTTGATAATAATAATAATAATAATAATAATAATAATAATAATAATATTATTATTATTATTATTATTATTATTTTATCATTTATTTACACACCCGATCTTTTATACGAGGAAAATAAGAAAATTTATCCAATTGAGTTATTTTCAACTTTTTTTCTAAAATTTCTTTTTAATATGATTTTTAGTAGATCAATGAAATAAAGAGTATAGTTACAATTTGAACTAACAAAAAATCTACATGTTCAAAAACTCTAAAACAAGTTAAACCAAACCAAAAGTCGGACCAAACTTTATAAAAATAATATTATATATCACAAATATTGAAAAATGGCATTTATTCCTCCATATTATCTTCCTCGGGCTCTATATTGCCTGGAATAGAGCGCGAAATTCTCAATGTTATCTCCTTGCGCACCCTGTTCATCATTTCTTTCCTTGTCGGGTTCAATAAATCATTATCCACTCCACCTTGGACATTGATATCATGTTGCAAAACTAGACAAAGACAGTTTATACGACGATTAAAATTCAGTTTTAATCGAGTTATCATTCTCATATTGTTTTCCACGCGGTTGGTTTTAAAGTTTGTTATACAATAATAAATAAAAATGTAAAGTGACAGAAAAAAGAGTAGGAAGAATGTGAGAAAGATGACAAAAATAATATATTTTTTTAATTGTGATTATATATACCATCATATAATAATTATTATTATTACACAATAATTTCTTGATTCGATTCGAGTTAGTTTCGATTCAATTCGATTCGAAGAATTTCAAATTGAACAGAGCCTTAGTATGCAAACATTAGTAACAACCTATTTATCCAATCAAAACACAATATTTAGAAAAATAAACATGTACAATTTCATTCGTCAACCAATAAATTTCAATACACAAAATAATTAAAAAAATCAAAAATTTACAACCTATAAAAATACATGTCTTTTCAAAAACCTTTAATACATCTACAAAATAGCTTTCTTCGCACTCTTCACTTGTTCGTCGACCCCTTCTTCAACAACGTCTCAATTTTTGTGACCAATCAGTTTTTTTGTTCGACCACCCTTTTTACGAAAATCTAATACATACAACAAAAACATCAAAAAAACATATACAATTTATACATAAACATAGAGCATTTATACAAAAAAAAACTAGATAATTTATAGTACTTCATCCGTCCCGGGAATAGCTTACCGTTTACTTTTTTGGTGAAGAAAATAAGGTAAATATTAATTTTGGATAAAATAGTACTAGTGGGTCCCTCAAATTGATTTTTAAAGTTGAAAGTGGGAAAAAATAATGTTAGTGGGTTTTATTTTTGAGTATATTTAAGGTTTTAGTTGGGTGAGTAGTTGCAAAAAAAAAAAAAAAAAAAAAAAAGGAAGTTTTGATTGGGACACCCAAAATAGCAAAATGAGAAGTTATTTCAGGGACGGAGGAAGTAAAACATAGACAATTTATAAAAAAAAACTAAACCAGCAACAACGAACAACATAGACAATTTCTACGAACACATAGACCATTTATACAAAAAACTATACAATTTATAGTAAAACATAGACGATTTATACAAAAAAACTAAACCAGCAACAACGAACAACATAGACAATTTATACTAAAATATAGACCATTTATACAAAAAAATAGACAATTTATACAACAAATTAAACCAACAACAACAAACAACATAGACAATTTCTTCTAAAACATACACAATTAATTTATACTAAAACATAGACTATTTATACAAAAAACTAGACAGTTTATATTAAAACATATATAATTTATACAAAAAAACCAAATCAGCAACAACGAACAACATATATAATTTCTACTAAAACATAGACTATTTATACAAAAAAACTAGACAATTTATATTAAAACATACACAATTTATACAAAAAACTAAACCAGGAACAATGAAAAATATAGACAATTTCTAATAAAATATAGACCATTTATACAAAAAAACTAAACAATATACAACACATTTATCTTTTGACAATAAATCAACAACAAAGAACAACATAGACTATTTCTACTAAAACATACGACATTTATAAAAAAAACTAGACAATTTTTACCAAAATATAGAAAATTACTAAATTAAAGCATATAAAACGCATGGATACTCATTCAAAACATCATATATATACATTCAAACTAACACTGAACAAACATAGATAATTTCGACTAAAATGTAGACCATTTATACAAAAAACTAAACAAAATCGGGAAAAACATAAGTGACATGAAAATCGAGGAAACGACAAGGTAATGACTTATGTGTGTTGAGTAGTCGGAGATTCGCCGGATAAGACAACTAGAAAGTAGTATTTGGGGAATAAGGCCAGTCGGAATAAGGCCAGAGCCCAAACTCTCGAAAACATGCCATATCTGGGGAATAAGGCCAGTCGGAATGTAGTATTTTTTCTACATTTCAATTCCATTCAAAGTAAAAATTAATGCCCCAAGGTCACAATTTCAAGATAAACAATGGTGCATTTCACCCAAGTGGCTAACATACCACACAAATTGTCCTAGAATTTACTAACACAATGGTGACTAACATATCACCCAAGTAAGTGGCTAACATACCACACAAATTGTCCTAGAATTTACTAACACAATGGTGACTAACATATCACCCAATTAAGTGGCTAACATACCACACAAATTGTCCTAGAATTTACTAACACAATGGTGACTAACATATCACCCAAGTAAGTGGCTAACATACCACACAAATTGTCCTAGAATTTACTAACACAATGGTGACTAACATATCACCCAATTAAGTGGCTAACATACCACACAAATTAGTAAACTAGTTCATTAATCGATTCTCTCTACAAATAAAGCATTGTAACATTTACCACAACAAATTGTAACATTTAAGCTTACCCGAAGCTCATCAAAGTAGAAGTGCTTCGTCTCAGCATTGAGTGTGCTCCACTTTTCGCCTCCCTGGCCCGACAACTCCCTCCTAAGCTTGAATATCTCATGCAAGTCGTCAAGATTCTTTGAGGCCACAACTTTCTAGATTATGAATGACATATAGATGAGTACATATATTTATTAGACAATTCATGTGACATATATATAAACACTTATCTTAAGTTATGTTCTACAAATGTATATAATACTTACTTCCTCCTGCCATTAGGGAACAACACCAACTTCCCCTCCCACGTAGCACCATCGACGATCTCGATATATGGACACCACAAAGTAATCTTCTCGTCCATAACCACCACCAGACGTCCCCATGCTCGATCCATCGAGTCCGACTAACATGAGAGAGTGCCGATCCACTGTGGCTACTCTCAAGACTGTAGTGAACCACAGGTCCCACTAGACCTGGGAATCTGGTAACTGCACTTTCTTTGCCGGGGCCTCTGCAAAAAGCACATGACAAACACAGACAAATTGTATTAGTATAAATTAAGACATGAATTGGCATGTAATGGGAAAAGCAAGCATATAACAATTAAGATACATATAATCTACACTACACACATACTCTGATCCTCGTCACCAATGGTTAAGTCTACATATATGTCTTCGTGCAGGTCAATGTACTCATCACGAGCGTCTACAGGATTTCTCGCTGTTTCATCGACAACCTCTTCTTGGTACGAGTTGGTAGTTGATTTGTCCTTATGAACGTACTCAACTCGAGCGGGCTTGTATGTGTATCACGCCAACCGCATCGCCTTATCGCGTTTTAGGCTGGATATTCAATGAACATCACTTGGCGTGCACGCCAAGATAAAAGGTTCGTACTTAGTACGGTACCTCCTCCTATGATTAATCTCAACCATTTGATATTGCTCGTGCACCTGCACCATTTTGACCGGATCATACCAACGACATCAAATGTAATCTTTTTCAGAGGCACACCGGCATATTCAAGCCTCACAATTCGTTTAAGTTTTCCATAGAAATCAAACAAATCATCACCTCCATTTTGATCAGCCCCTTTCACACACACCCCACAATTGCTAGTAGACTTGGACGTGTCAGAATCCATTGTGTGAAATCTAAGACCATTTACTATATACGATGGAAAAACGTATACTCGACTGAATGGCCCCTCTGCTAAAGACTCTAAGTAAGGACATGTGACTTGGTTTACAGGATCTCGGACATAGTCCCCGAACCAATCCGAAAATTCAATTGGCAACTTCTCTTCAAGCAGTTCTTCAAGTGTGTCATCTGCCATATTTGGATCCATCTTCAGACAACGCTTTTTGAAAATGATGTGGACATGATGACATGATTAGATAGTAGTTAGAAGTTCAAATTTATATGTTATAATAAGTAAGCTGCTCACCTAGCAAAGATCTTCATAAATTTATCAACTTCAGCACAGTTCGAGAGGACATAATAGTGGGCTACCTTCACCTCCTTATCTGTCAGCCATTCTGTAATCCATTCGCCCATAGATCTACCTGAGATCCTAAATATAGAAAGTGTAACTTCATCATCCTCTTGAACTTCATACGTGTCTGCATTTCTGGCCGGCCTAGATGCCTTAGTGGGCACGTGGTCTCCAAAGTAATAGCTGCAGAAGATGGCAGCTTCCTGTCTCACGTATGCATTGGCCATCGACCCCCCAGGCTTACCTTTGTTGTTGACGTACTTCTTCAATTTTCCCAAATACATGTAAGCTGTATATATATTTAGGTAAGATAATGTTCCTTCAGAAAAAAGAACATTTTAAGTAAATGGATGCCTTTATTACACACCTCTCGAATGGTGTTGGTCCAGATAACGGCAAAGTAAAAGACTAGAGGGGGGGGGGGGTGAATAGTCTTTAAAAACTTTTGTCGATAAAAACTATTTCTCAGATATCTGTGTAGATATCTGATACTTAGATTCAGAGCGCGGAAGACTTAAGATAGATAAGTGCGTAAATGCTTAAAGTGTGTGTGTGTGTTGGTGAAAAGTAAGTACAGAGAAGTAAATAACACAAGAAGTATAGTGGTATCTGGAGGTGGCGTAATCCTCCAACTAATCCACTTCCTTCCAAAGACCTAGAATTCACTAGAATAGATAATTGAGGTCACCTTACAAAATCCTATTCTAAGATTCCTTAAACAAATGGTTCCCAACCAAATGTTCCCTCGTGAGTTGTTCCCGGCTTTCCACGACCAAGTACTTCAGACTCGAAACCTTTTGAGCTATTCCTAGCTTCCCAAGCTAAGTACTTCATGTGCTCAATAACCTTGAGTTATTCCTTAGTTTCTCAAACTAAGTACTTCACATACTCACGCCAAATGATGGTGTTGGTTTTGGTTTGAGTTGTCGGATGAGCTTCTTTAATAACTTTTCGCTTAATCGATAGCTCTGTGAATCAAGTATACTTAATACACTTTTCAATGTATGGTATCTTGTTCTTTATCGACCCAAGTCTTAGATAAATGTTCAAGAGAATGAATCTCGGATACTTGATCTTTCAATTCAACTCTTTCACAGATAGCGATTGCTTGTTTAGGATCGTGACACTTAGAACTTTAGTGCTACTTAAGATCGTGGAGCTTTGGTCGCAATGTAAAGCTTTGAGGATAAGTAGTTTGCTTGAGAGAATATGTTGTTCAAATGTTTATGGAGTTCAAGGTCTTCTCAAGTAGTCTAAGTATTGATATTTATAGATGAATTTGAATGCGTTGAATAGTATCCGTTAGGCTCAAATTCAAACTATTGATATCTCGTGTATAAGATCGCAGAGGTTTGTCTTCTTCTTCGAAGGTACCGTTGCTTTTATTCGCACATCTCCGTCCGTGCATTAAATGCATCAGACTTGTACTTTTGTCCTCAGAGTTAATCGGAACTATATGCGATGTCGTAGACTAGTATTATCTCGATTCTTTGCACGCCCTTATCTTTAATCTTCAGATACCACTTTATTGAAACAACTTTGTTGCAATATATTTCTTTTCGTAAATGTGGTTAAGGCTCAAGGTATCCGAGAGTAGATATCTGTGGGCACTTTCACGGTTTTCGTAAAACCTTCTAGTTCTCGACATATCTCTTGACACAACTTGTTTAAAACTATTCATGTCTTCAAGATATCGACCAAGGTATCGCAAAACTATTTCGAGAATCTTGTGCGCTTTCTTCAAATCTTCAATGTCGAACTTGTTCTGCTTGGATGTCTTCTTCTTGGTCTTCTCTTCATAAAATAAAAATTACATTTTGAAACCTAACATCCTATACAAGATTAGCTAGACTATCATACTTAGTGGGTTTCCTCTTTTACAATGTTCAAGTGAACCAAGAGTACTAATCACCTTTCTGAGACTAAGATAAGTCATCATGTTGCTGATCAAAATCTAAACCGATATTTCTAACAAAATATCTAACAAATTTCCTAACAAATTTCCCCCTTTTTGATCAGTCAACGATGACTATCTGAACTATTACAAATCTGGATGAGTGAACAGTCCAACACTTAATCATTTCTTAAAATTTTTCAAATCATTCAATTAAGTGCAGAAAGTAGACATCAACCAAATCACAAGGTGTGATCTTTGCTGACAAGTTATCTTTTATAGAATACTATCTGGGAGTAAGTTCTTCAGATAAGTTACAAAGAAAGATTACAGATAACTTTAGCACATAAAACAAGTTTAGCTCAGTCAGCAAAAATACAACAACAATACATAGTAAATTAGGACAACAGGAGTAACCAAGCTCCAAGTAAACATCCTAATAGACTAGTCTTCAAGTCTTCAATTTTTCAAGTCTTCAACAGTTGTTCTATGGATCAGTCTGCAAATTTCCTATCTCCAAACCTTTTGATGTCATCAGAATAATCATAGAGAAGTGTTCTGACGAGCATCTCAGTGTCTCTGGCAAATCCACAGACCTCTTTGTAGGTTTTGGTAGGATTTTTCTTGACAAAATGTTTGACCCACAGATACTTTCCCCACTTCCAGGCATGCTCTATTCTGATATCTGAAAGCTTGAAGTATTCGAAGATAATCCTCAGATATCTGATGTCACCCTTGTATTGATCTTCAGTTAGATAGAACGATTCATAGGGTTCCACAGCGAGTCTTGCTCTTGTGCCTGTTTCCGTGATATTCAGAATTTTGTGCACATCATCTGGCTTTCCATATGGACATTCATCAGAGAGGTCCTTTCTCATGGCTTCAGTTCTCTTGACAACTTCAAAATCCAACCAGGCTTTAATGTGATTGGTGTTGATCAAGGTTGGCTTATCTTTTCTCCATGCCATAAGTTGTTTATGGATTGGTTCTGGAAATCTTGAATTTACCAGTAGATGCTTAAGTTCCAGAATCCAATAGCCATTTTTCTGATTGATGCACTCAGAGATGAGAGGAATCATTGTCATTCTTCACATACTCTATTTTGGCTTCTTCCGCCCGAGTGGAAGTTGACTTTGTCTTTGCTCGACTCACTGTTCCTTCTCTCATCTTGAATTCTCTTTGGGTTGTTGCTTGAAGAACCACCGGATAGACTTGGTATTTCCAGAGGGTGTTTTAGCCGCTAGGGCTTTGCGACTATGGGCTCGATTAGGCTTTCAATTTTCCTTTTTACGTGAAGAGGAGCTTCATCTTCATCGCTTCTCATCATCATCAAGATTAGATCTTGTGAGAGTTTTGACGCTTCTTCATTGCCCAAGGACTTGATTTGACATTCTTCTTCTTCAGAAGATTCATCAATCCCTTTAACTTATCTTCTCCTTGGAGCCTTGGTACTCCTTGGAGGTTTCTGTGCCATGGCCCTTGTTATCATTGTAGTTCCTTCAGTAGGTTTCTGGGAAGCAGCTACTATTTGCAAAGCAGCTTGGCTAGAGGAGGTTCGTTGATTCGAGTGGTGGTGGGATGTTTTCATGTTTCTTCTTCCTCTCGAGCCACACACTCCAGATTTCTTCTTGTTTTCTCCTTCTTCCCATTCCCCGACTTTGAGGTCCAGATTTGTACACTCTTTCCCCTTAGTTATTGTTGACATCGTCTCATAAAAGAATCGAGAGAGTTAAAATGCCCTTGTAAATAATTATAAGCGCAATGACCAACTTCAAGTTCGCTTTGAGCTCTTGATTTTGCTTGATAAGTCCATTGTCCTTATCAGTGAGCTCTGCCAATGGGCCTAGGATGGCATCTGCTTTTCCAGCAGTGTAACTTGCCTCTTGGAAAGCTTTTTCAGCTAAAGACGCATCATCGTCCCTTATCATTCCAGATCTTTCCGAGCAATGACTATGCTAGTTGTTCTCTGAGTAACGAGCTCGATGAACTTTTTCATTTCGAGAGGGACGGAGGCAATTCCTTGTTCGTGAAGACATCTCCTTTTCGGATGAGCCAAGATTGCATCCGTTCATGTATTCATGGAGTGGACATTTGGCGCTTTTGAAAGTTTGAAGCAATCGGTTCCTTTTCAAGTGTGAAACAAACTAGATGTTCATTGCGATGCTCACAAAGTCTTGTCTTCTTCATCATCGAGTAATCACCAAAGGATCTTCATCCTCGTGGACATTCTCATCGATTGTGTCGAGTCCAAAGAACCATCTCGTAGATTGGTTTCTTCCCTTTTGGGAGGAGGATGGTACTTCTTTTGAAGATGATGCACCTTAGCATCATGCTTAATTTCGAATACTTCTTGATGTCGAGTTCTTTGGTGATGGCATTTACAGCATCCTGTAGCTCTTTAACCTCAGAGTAAGCAATCATCTCTTGCAGATATTGATCTTGTAGTTGGTCAAGCTTGTCTCTGGATTTGGCTATCTGGTCTTCCATTTGAAGATGGAGCTGTTGTTCTTCTTCCAACAATTGTCTGAGTTGAGCGCTCGATTGAGTATTCAACAATTTCTGAGTGATTTCCTCGGAATCCTCAACTACTTGTTCAGTATTAACCTTTTGTTGGGAAGATGGATGAGTTGACTTTTGAGGAGATGGAGACGGAGATTTCTGTGCTTTCCTCTCAGTTTGCTTTTCAGCAGTTGAGGCATGATTTCTTTGTGAAATTCCTCCGGTCCCTGGTGCAGGGGCATCATCATCATCCTTTTTGTCTGTGTCATCCTTTTGGTGATGATTAGTGGGAGGTTCATCGAAGTCGTTTTCATTTATTTCTTCCTCCTCATCATCTTCAGATACAAGATTGATCACTTCAGGAATAGTGATCTTCTGCCCATTAACCTCTTCTTGTTCAGAAGGTATAAAATGCAGAGTCTGGGGCAGAACTGGCTTGAATGCCATCTGTAATCTTGTCTGACCATCTGCATGTTCAAAGGCTTGTATCAAACTGTGCGCCACTTCTCTGGAGAAATCCTTATGCAATAAAGTCGCAACTGTGTACTGTTCGGTAGGGAACATTGCATGGATATATGTCTCCAAGTCAAGAGTTCGTGCTCGTCTGGTTGGTTGATCTGTGATTCTTAATATTTCAGAGAGATCAGATCACCTTAACCTTTGCCATTTTTTGAAGCATTGAATATGCTTTGGCAGGGTTTGAGCTTTGAAGAAGGGAAGTAGGTCCCTTTTCTCATCATTGGGAGCCTGCTTTGCACTTGTTTGAGCATGATAGAAAGAGTTTTGAGTGAGCTTCAAAACTTTTATAGATATCTGAGTAGAAGTGTAGTTTAGTTTCTGAGTTACCTGAGTAAGTACTTCAGGCTCAGAGATTCTGAGACAATTGGTGTCTCGGATATCTTGTCAGGAGGCGGAGACTTGGAAGTCTGGTCTTCATCAACCTTTCTTTCTTGAACCTGAGAATTAAAATTATCACAATACTTAGGAAATTTTATCAAGAAAACTTTAAGTGACAAATCAGATATCTGAGAGGTCAATTACCTCCATGGGAGGCTCAGATACTTGTCTCTCAGAGACTTGTGCAGTCTCTGGAATCTTTTCTTGTGATGAAGGCCTTGATGCCTCATCAATTTCCATAGGTGTAGGGGATGTCGCAACTCTGTCCCCTTGCACTTCTACTTCTGAGTGAGCCTGTGAGTAGAAAGTATTGAGTAATTTAGAAGAAGTTTGAGATAACCCAAGGTGAAGAATTTTTATCATTGATTTTCATATATATATATATATATATATATATATATATATATATATATATATATATATATATATATATATACCTTCATATGGGAAGGCTCAATGATGTGTTCTTCAGAAACCTTGTTGGTTTCTGGGTTCTTTTCTGGCATTTCTGCCTTATCTTCCTCTTTCTCAGTTGGAGCCTGTTAGAAACATTTACTTTGAGCATATGAACATATGACTAAAAAGTGTTATCTTAAGAATCAATTTATCACCTGTGGCACAGGCTCAGATTTCTTAAGAGGTGAGGTTGAGGTAACCTCCTTCTCAGTTTCTGAGGCAAGCTTTCCAGCTTCCTCTTGTTTCTGTGTTTCTAACTCATCCTATAACAAAGAAATTTTATAAGTAACAAGATATATATAAGCATAAAGTTTCACAAGATGAGAGTTAAACCATTCAGTTACCTGATCCATGTCAGGCTGATTGGTCTCTGAAACTCGTGACCCTTCTATACTTTGGTCTTCTTGTTCCAGTAACACTTCTTTGTTTGAAGTTTCAGGTACTTCACACCTTTCCTGAGTGTGCAACTCAGTTGCCTCCCCTGGTTGATCATTCTGAGTAGATATCTCAGTTTGATCCCTCTTATTGAGTTAGGAACCCGCTTTTGCGTGATTTTCTTCAAAGATACAAGATTGGTAATTCAAAATGGAGTTCATTTACCATTTCATCAACCACTTGTGGCTGTTGTGGTTGTGGTTGTTGTGGTTGTCTGGAAGCAGAAGATTGGTCAGTAGAGTGTTCTTCCAGATTTTTAGTTGTGGCGTTTCCATCAAGATTCCGCCAAAGACTAAAATACCACTCATCAGGGCTTTTTGAAGTTGTGCGTAAGAAACGTTCCCTGATGATGTGTTTGCACCAACAACCTTTGCTATAGGTTCTTGTTCAGCAACCTGAGGTGTAGGTTCTTCTTCAGAAACCTTTTCACCAGTTACTATTTTAGTAACCTTAGCCCTTTTTGTTCTTTCTAGGACTTGAGAGATGACTAGCTTCCCATCTTCATCGTCAGAGCTCTCATCAGCATTAGGAACTGATTGGTCCATTACTCCTGCGGTTTCTACAGATAGGGCTTGGTGTTTTTCACCACTTTTGGCAGCATTTATGAGTTCATCAGCAAGGCTTTCTGTAATAGTCTTCACATTTCTGAAAGCACTTTCTCTTGCTGAGTCTACTTGTTCAAGAGTTGATAACTCTTTGCAAAGATTGATGAGTTCATCCGCTTTTATCGGCAAGGCTGCAGATATCCGAGAATCGACAACCTCAATGGGTATGTCTTCCGATTTGCGGCCAGACTTCTTTCTTGAAGTTCTGGGCTTCTTGGTCGCAACCTTTTCTTCAGATACCTTTTCAGACTTTCGCTTCTTAGAACCTTTCTGAGACCCAGTAACCTTTTTCAACAAGTTTGTATACTCATATTTGTAGAGTAGGTTACTGTTGGCTATTTCAAATTGCCTCTCCGAGGTCAATGCCAAGCTTCTCCAAAGAAGTAGCATATCTTCGCACCATAGCCTCATGGCCTTTGGCTCGGCTAGTCCTTTGGCATTTTAGGCTCAAGCCTTGAATCTTCTTCACAAACTTCATGAAGGCGCATTTTCCCGCTTAAAAGGGTTTTCCGGCCGTTTTCTTGTTGATTCAGAAGAACATCATGATCCATCGTTTCGCTTATCCGGTCAAGACCTCCATGTAGACCATCAAAGCATCTGTGAAGAATGCAAGCAATACATCCCAAAGGAACCATCGATGTCCGGTTCGGATGTCGAAGCTTGAATTCAAAGGTGTATCTGATTTTCAAGATTACACACGCCATCGCATGCTTCTTTAACACCTTCAAGGAGATCATCATCCTTGGTGTTTATTTCAAAATCCATTCCAAGATTTTGAAACTCAAACAACTTACAGAAAGTTGTTAAGTCCAAAAGAATTTCCTTTCTCGATCGAGGTTTTGATGACACTATTGCAGTGCCTTCAGAAACACAGGAAATTATCCTAGAGTTGTTGTAGAATTCCAACACATCGAGTGATGAAATTCCACTTGGGCGAGCAGATAGAAATCCCTTGATTTGTGCCTTTTCAAGCATGTCAAGAATCAGCTTTCTGTCGGTTTGGTTTTCAATTGCAGCCGTGAGGTATTCCTCAACCATGGAACCACCCCAAATCATTCTGTGATTTGAAGTCCAATGGTCAGGATTAAAATCTCCTACCAGTCGGTTATTCACAATAACCAACTCTGGTGCTTGCTTTTCAAATTGCATCAAAGGAGGATTGAGATTTCAGTAGAAGAATTCTTGGGGCCATCTCTTTATATAGTGTAGAGAATTTGGATTGGTGTTTGAAAGAGATTTGATTCAGTAATTCTTTGCAGAAAAACTTAATCTTGATTTGCAGAGATTGTAGAAGGTTTGCAGAGAATCAAGAGAAGGTTTTCCTATTTTTGTGCAAGTCGGAATTTTGGATTAGGCGAAAGTGATTTCTTTTGCCAAAATCCTATATATATAGCAATAGAATCTCAACAGACAAACACATACAAATTGATTTTGTGTGTACGTATCTGTGATTTGCAAGTAGGCGTGAGCAAAAGCTAGTTCGGCATTAAATGCAAAGTGGGCTTTGTCAGAATTTTTATAGTCCACTATTTACTGTGAATTAATTTCCACCGTATAGATCAATCGCTTAATTTCATCAAGGGTCACCATTGCTTCTTCAGCAATGATCACAATCAACAAGTGTAATTGTGCCCATTTAATGAATTTTGGCTAATAGCTATCTGAATCACATTTTTGTATGACCAAGAACACTGTTTGCATCTGAATCTGTCTTATACTTAGGATTTTTCCAAGTTTTTCATCAAGATAGAAATAATGCGAATTTCAAGAGAGTAGTTGACTGCAGATAGTTGTACTATTCTCTTTTGTGTTCCCCGTTTATAGAGTGATTCAGATATCTGAGTTCCCGTCTTAGAGATCTTAAGCTGTCTTTTTGCTCTTTAGCCTTTTTGACTTCTGGATACCTGCCTGCATTTCTCTTTCTCTCTGGATACCTGCCCAGATACCTCTTCTCTCTGGATGCCCGTTCCGTATACCTCTTCTCCGGATGCCTGCTCTGCATTCCTGAACTCTTTCAGTTCATTGGTAGTTCCATTAGTCCAAGACTATGTCTTAAGGCTAAGAATTTACTTTCTTGTAGTGGCTTAGTGAAGATATCTGCAAGTTGGTCTTCAGTGCCAATCTTGAGTATCTCTATATTGCCTTTTTCAACATCGTCTCTGATGAAGTGATGTCTAACATCAATATGCTTTGTTCTGGCATGAAATTTAGGATTCTGTGTAATCGCAATAGCACTTGTGTTGTCACAGAAAATGGGAGTTTTCTTTTCATCGAGTCCATAGTCTTTAAGTTGTTGTTGTATCCACAGAATTTGTGTTGCACAACAACCAGCAGCAATATATTCAGCCTCTGTGGTAGAAGTTGCAATTGAGTTTTGCTTCTTGCTAAACCATGAGATAAGTCTAGTACCCAGAAACTGACAAGTTCCTGAGGTGCTTTTCCTATCAAGCAGTGATCCAGCATAATCAGCGTCTGAGTACCCAGCTAAACTCAATCCGCTTTCTTTAGGATACCACAATCCTACATCTACTGTACCTTTTACATACCTTAATATTTTCATAGCAATTTTGTAGTGTGTTTGCATTGGATTTGTCTGAAATCTAGCACACACTCCAACGGCGTATTGAATATCAGGTCTACTTGCAGTGAGGTAAAGTAGTGAACCTATCAATTTCCTATACTTATGTTCTTCAACACTCTTATCTGATTCAGTATAGGTCATTTTGGTTCCAATGCTCATAGGTATCTTAGCATTCTTTTCAGAAGGCTTAAGATTGAATTTTGTGAGCATATTTTTGCATACTTTGTTTGACTAATGAATATTCCATCATTGAGTTGCTTGACTTGCAATCCTAGAAAATAATTCATTTCTCCCATCATGCTCATCTCAAACTTACTTTTCATGAGATTTGCAAAGTCATTACAAAGTTGCTTGTCCTTAGATCCAAATATGATGTCATCAACATATACTTGAACTAAGAGTAGTTTCCCATCATGGTTTAAGGTAAATAAAGTTTTATCAACTTCACCTTTCTTGAAACCACTTTCCATAAGGTATTTGGCCAAAGTGTCATACCATGCTCTTGGAGCCTGTTCACCATACAGAGCTTTTCAGAGTTTATAGACCATTCTACTTTCTGAGGAAACTTCAAAGCCCGGTGGTTGCTCAACATAAACTTCTTCTGCAAGTTCACCGTTCAAGAATGCACTTTTGACATCCATCTGATAAACTTTAAAATCTTTATGAGTCGCAAAGGCTAGAAAGAGTCTTATTGCATCCAATCTGCAACCGTGGATATGACTCATCAAAATCTAAGCCTTCATGCAGGTAAATCCTCGCAACCAATCTTGCTTTGTTTCAAGTTATTTCACCGTATTCATTCATTTTGTTTCTAAAACCCATTTAGTTCCAATCACGATATTCCTTCCATGAATGGAACTAATTTCCGCACTTTGTTTCTCTCAAATTGATCCAAATTTCTTCTTGCATTGCAGATATCCAGTCTTGGTCTCCTAATGCTTCTTCTATATTTTTGGGTTCAATATTTGAGATGAAACATCCAAAGAGAGAATTAGCATTTTTAGCTATTGCTCTCCTAGTCCTAACACCTTGATTAATTGGTCCAATCACATCTTTTGCAGGATGATCCTTGATCCATCTCATCATAGGTTTAGTGCTAGTAGGATCAATATCCAAATGATTTGAATGAGAATCACTGGGATTTTGATTTGATACTTTTTCAGTATCTAAGACATTTTGCTCCTCAGAAGGGCAATTAATGTCTGACACTTATTCAGCGTTTGAGCTATCTGGAACATGTCTTTCAGAGAGATTGTTTCCAGAGATTGCTTCATGATGAACATCTTCAGTTTCCATTTCTGGAAGTTTCATAGGAAATTCTTCATCATGTTTGTGAGTCATCTTGTTGTTACTAGGCACTTCATGCTTTTCTACGTCAGAGTCATCCTCACTTTCCATAATGATGTTTCTCCTTTTTGAGGATTCTTCTTCAGGATCCCTTAACATTAGTTCTTTGAACCTTTCTGAGAGTTCATCATTAGGAGGTGTTTTCTTGCTTCCTTCATAGAATACAACATGAACTGATTCTTCAATTTTCTTTGTTCTTTTGTTGTAAATTCTGTAGGCTTTGCTATTCGTGGAATAGCCAAGAAATACACTTTCATCTGCCTTTGGTTGAAATGTTCTCAGATAATATTTTCCATTGTTTAGAACAAAACATCTACAATCAAATACTCTCAGATGTTTGATATTAGGGGGTCTACCAACCAAGATTTCATAAGGGGTCTTGTCATGGTGTTTGTTTATCAAACATCTGCTCGAGTGTAGTCGTGTTTACGTGTTCAACCCAATAAATTTCACTTATTTCAAAGGTCATTAGCATCGTCCTTGCAGCTTCTTTAAGGGTTCTGTTTTTCCTTTCTGCAATACCATTTTGTTGAGGTGTTCTTACAGAGGAAAGTTGGTGTTGTATACCTTTGCAGGTACAAAACTCCTTTATGTACTGGTTGACAAACTCAGTACCATGGTCTGTTCTGATTGCAGATACCTTGTCATTTTTCATGACTTCAAGCTTTTTCAAAGAAGTTTGGTATCTCCACCACGGCATCGATTTGTGTTTGAAAGACAACCCAAGTGAATCTTGAGAAGTCATCTACAACAACCAGACCATACTTCTTTCCTGCATAACTAGTTACAGATGATTCAAAAAGATCCATATGTAGTAGTTGCAGTGGTCTAACACTAGAGTGTCTAGTTTTGGACTTGAAAGAGATTTTGGATTGTTTCCCCATCTGACATGCAGAACATATATCATCCTTTCTGAAAGATGTTTTGGGAAGGCCAACCACTAAATCTTTCTTGGCAAGTTTGTTCAGAGTTTTGAAGTTCAAGTGACTCATTCTTTTGTGCCATAACCAAAGGCTCTTCAGGTGACCAGATTGACTCACAATGAGACATTCTTCAGTTTTTGCAGATGCCAAATAGGCAACATTAAGACTGCCTTTCCGCCGAACAACCAAGAATGTCTGCTTTGACTCATTGTAAATTAGTTTGCGATTTTGCTTTGAATTTTATAGTAAAACCTTTAACGCAAACTGGCTCATGCTAAATAGATTGTATTTCAAATCCTTAACATGTAACACGTCAGTGATTGTTAATGTTCCCAATTTGACGTTGCCAAATCCCAGAGAGGGATTTAATTCTCCTCCAAGAACTCGATATCCGGTCCCGTGTTGCAAGCTTTGTAATCGACTGATTTGCTTTGTCTCCGTCATGTGCTTTCCGCATCCACTATCAAATGACCATTGTGCTTTAGTCCAGAAGCATTACGCATAACAGGGAACAGGAGATTAGGTTCTCATTTTACAGTTGGAACCATCAGGACTAAACAATCTTCCAGTAGGAATCCATTTTTTAATGAATTTCCTTGGAACATTCTTTTGTCTGATAGGAACATAAGGAGGAATTCTGATTGAATGATTATCATTATTAAGAATTATTTTCTTCCTTGGTGTGTTCCTAGGTGCTCCATTTGGTGCTTTCAGATACCTGTCAGGTTTCTGAGTTTGCTTTTCAGCAAACTTAGCTTTCCTTGCCAGATTTCTTCTAGCCCTGGAATTCAGATTTTCAGTGGCTTGATTCAACTTCCACTTCTGATAATTGCTTTGAGCAATTCTAGCCTTTAGCCATCGTTCTTGCTCTTGTTTGTATTCATGAGCAAGTTGTTTCCTGATGCCTTTGTAGCCAATACCGTTTCGAGCACTTGAAGCTATCTGAGATCTTTTCTCAGCAGCTTTGCTAGTCTCTGGTTGATCCAATTTCTTTCCAGAAAAAGTGGCATGAGAGAAATTGCCAGCTCCTGCAATTCTACCCTTTTGAGAGACATAGCACTGTGGGTGTTTACACTTTTCAGTATTGTGTTTCTTTTCAGAGACGTGCCCATCAGTTTTATTTTTGACTTGTTTTTCCCACAAAGGTTTAGTCGCAATTGCTTTTCCTTTGTCAACAATCTTCGTCTTCTGACCGATACTATAGATTGCATGGGAACCATCTTGCTGAGTGCTTACAAATGTTCTTCTTTCCTCACTCTTATTCAGAGTGATAGAACACTCTGTCTGTGTATTCAAATTCAAGTCCTTTCTTTTCTGAAGGATCTCTTAAGTAAGATTGTACTTCAGTAAGAGTGTCACTAGCTTTGGCATAAGATTGAAAAGATAATTCATTCTTTTTGAGTTCCTTGTTCTCAGAAAGAAGATCTTCATATTTCTTTCGTAATTCAGCCATTGCTTCTTTATGTGACTTTTCAGTCTCAGATATCTGAGCTTTGAGAAATGCATTTTCAGCATCCTTTTTCTCAGATATCTTAACTAATTGAGAATTTTCCTTTGCAAGAGAATTCTTTTCTTCTTCAAGATCTCCGGCTCTAGCTCGGATCATTAGAAATTCCATTTCATAGATGTCAAGATCTTTCCTGAGATTTTCTAGATCTTTTATTTCTTCTTCATCACTTTCATAAGTATAACAAGAAGTATGTGTTACCTCATCAGCCATAAGACAGATTTCTATGTTAGAGATGTCTGGACCTCAATCTCAAAGAACTCCACACATTTCATTCTTCTTGAGGCCGAAGTCGATTATATCATGAGTAACTCCACATAATTCTGGTGATGGTAAGATTGAGTCATCTGAATTGTCATCTTCAGAATCTGTTTCATAGTCTAGAGCATCCAGTTGAGTTTGGATTTTCTTTCTTTCTTCAGTTAATAAGGCTTTCTGGCTTCTTCTGAAGATTCTTCTATCTTTCTTGTCACCTGTCCTTAGTTTGTTGAAGGCAGGACAATCCTTCTTGAAGTGACCAGGTTTCTGACAATAGAAGCAGATATCGTTTCCAATTTCTACTTCCTCATTACATGATGCTTTCGAAATGGCTTGTTCAAAGGAGCTTTGCATATTTTGTCTTGGTGATAGTTTGAGCCTAGATGCTTTTTCACTTCTTTGGCTTTTCTTCTCTCAATTTCTCGTGACATATTTGCTCATTTGCTTTGCGGCAAGAGCATCCTCGCCTCTTCCTTGCTTTTCTTCTTTTCAGAAGTTCCTTGAGCAACTAGAGCAATATTCTGCAACTTTTCAGTTGTTTGTTCTCTTTGTGTTGTCTCATAATCAACCGTAGCAAGATGTGAGAAGAGTTCTACTGGAGTGATATTTGGCATACCTTGATTGAAATAAAAGAATTTAGTATGCTCCCAGTTGTGGTTAAGACTTCTGACAATAGTCTTAATCTTTTCTGACTGAGAGTATCTGTTGCTTTCCCCAAGTGCTGCCATATCACTCATGAGAGTGGTGAATCTGAAATCTAGTTCTTCCAGAGTTTCAGTGGGTCCTTGTTTGAAATTTTGAAATTTCATCTTGAGAACTTCGAACTTGTTTTCTTTGGTTTTCTCGGTTCAATGCATTTCTTCAATCAGTTGCGTGCAATTTTGCCATTTTAGCACCAGTTTACCATAATCGTATGCTCAGTGTAGATCTGATGATGAAATTACGAGCTTGACCATCCAGACGATTTCTCTTGGCATCTTCCGATGTCCATAGTTCTCTGGGCTTTGGTTCGTAAATAACTTGACTAGTAGATCTCCCACTTGTCGACATCAGTTTGTGAAGATCCTTCGCTTTGATCTCTATCTCTACCATTAGAAACCTCCATGACTTGTTTAAGTTGTTGAATGACTATTGGGCCATTTTTTATTACTTCGATCATTTCGTCACTTATGGCTTCAAGGTGGAGCATCATGTTATTTTTCCATTTCTCGTAGTTCTCTGGTTTGAGAATGGGTGCATCACTCAGAGACATTCCTGCACACTTAACACACAAATTAAATAGTCCTCGTAAATGGACAAAGTTCCTTCACCTATCTGGGGATCTAGGTTCAGTGCAGAAGGCTTGTGAACCTCCTGCTCTGATACCACTTGTTGGTCCAGATAACGGCAAAGTAAAAGACTAGGGGGGGGTGAATAGTCTTTTAAAACTTTTGTCGATAAAACTATTTCTCAGATATCTGTGTAGATATCTGATACTTAGATTCAGAGCGCGGAAGACTTAAGATAGATAAGTGCAGAAACAGTTAAAGTGTGTGTGTGTGTGTGTGTGTGTTGGTGAAAAGTAAGTACAGAGAAGTAAATAACACAGCAAGTATAGTGGTATCTGGAGGTGGCGTAATCCTCCAACTAATCCACTTCGGTCTTCCAAAGACCTAGAATTCACTAGAATAGATAATTGAGGTCACCTTACAAAAATCCTATTCTAAGATTCCTTAAACAAATGGTTCCCAACCAAATGTTCCTCGAGTTGTTCCCGGCTTTCACAAGTACTTCAGACTTAGAAACCTTTTGAGCTATTCCTAGCTTCCCAAACTAAGTACTTCACATGCTCAATAACCTTGAGTTATTCCTTAGTTTCTCAAACTAAGTACTTCTGCATCTACGCCAAATGATGGTGTTGGTTTTGGTTTGAGTTGTCAGATGAGCTTCTTTAATAACTTTTCAGTTAATCAGATAGCTCTGTGAATCAAGTATACTTAATAAACTTTTCAATGTATGGTATCTTGTTCTTTTTACTGACCCAAGTCTTAGATAAATGTTCAAGAGAATGAATCTCAGATATTTGATCTTTCAATTCAACTCTTTCACAGATAGCAGTGCTTGTTTAGGATCAGGACACTTAGAACTTTAGTGCTACTTAAGATCAGGAGCTTAGAGACAACAGAAAGCTTTGAGGATAAGTAGTTTGCTTGAGAGAATATGTTGTTCAGCGTGTTTATGGAGTTCAAGGTGTCTTCTCAAGTAGTCTAAGTATTGATATTTATAGATGAATTTGAATGCCGTTGAATAGTATTCGTTAGGCTCAAATTCAAACTATTGATATCTGTGTATAGTAATCTTGCAGAGTTTGTCTTCTTCTTCGAAGGTACCGTTGCTTTTATTCGACATTTCGTGCATTAAATGCATTATCAGATGTACTTTTGTCCTCAGAGTTAACGGAACTATGCTCGAGACTAGTATTATCTGATTCTTTGCACGTCCTTATCTTTAATCTTCAGATACCACTTTATTGAAACAACTTTGTTGCAATATATTTCTTTTTCAGAAATGTGGTTAACGCTCAAGGTATCTGAGAGTAGATATCTGTGGGCACTTTCCTGGTTTTCAGAAAACCTTCTAGTTCTCAGATATCTCTTGTGACACAGCTTGTTTAAAACTATTCGTGTCTTCAAGATATCTGACCAAGGTATCTGCAAAACTATTTCAGTAATCTTGTGCAGTTTCTTCAAATCTTCAATGTCGTTGAACTTGTTCTGCTTGGATGTCTTCTTCTTGGTCTTCTCTTCATAAAATAAAAATTACATTTTGAAACCTAACATCCTATACAAGATTAGCTAGACTATCATACTTAGTGGGTTTCCTCTTTTACAATGTTCAAGTGAACCAAGAGTACTAATCACCTTTCTGAGACTAAGATAAGTCATCATGTTGCTGATCAAAATCTAAACCGATATTTCTAACAAAATATCTAACAAATTTCCTAACAAATGGATACATCCATCGATACTGAACCGGTCCAGCAAGTCTCGCTTCATGTGGGAGGTGAACCGACAAGTGCTCCATAGAATCAAAGAAGCTCGGTGGAAAGATAAGCTCGAGCTTGGATATAATCAATGGTATGTTGGTTTCAAGATTTGCTAACACTTCATCCTCAAGCACCCTTGAGCATAAATTCTTGAAAAAGAAGCTCAGATCGGCGAGTGTGCTCCATATAGGCTTAGGTAGTAGTTCTCGAAATGCAACAGGGAGAAGCCTCTCCATGAACACATGGCAATCGTGGCTATTCATCCCATACATCTTTGTCTTCTTCAAATCCACACACCCTCCCAAGTTCGATGCATAACCGTCGGGGAACTTCAATCCCCTCACCCAATCAAACAGCTTGTTCCTAGCTTCAATGTCAATTGTGTAGGCTGCCTCGGGCCACAGTCCCTTATCATTCCGCTTTGTCAACTCAGGCCTATTACAAAATGTATCCAACTCAGATCTAGATTTAACTGTATCCTTTGTTTTCCCTGTAATGTTGCAAATCGTGTTGAAGCAGTTTTCGAACACGTTCTTCTCAATGTGCATGAAATCCAAGTTGTGACGGATAAGAAGAGTGCTCCAATAAGGCAAGCCCTAGAAGATGCTTCTCTTCTTCCATCCACAATTTTTGCTAATTTTATCGTTATGCTTCTCCGACCCAAGTTCAGTTACTTTCATAAGACCCAGCCTTTCTATCTCTGCAAGTATCTGTGCACCAGTAAGTTTGTCGGTGGCCCTTTCATTTCTACTCGACCCTTCAAGAATTGAGTCTTGTTCTTCCTGAACGGATGATCTTTTGGTAGAAACCTACGAAGATCAAACCAACATTCCTTTCCGCTCTCCTTCAGTCTAAACGCACTATTGTCGTCCAAACAATGTGGACAAGCATTAAAGCCTGCGGTTTTCCTTCCAGATAGCATGGAGTAAGCTGGAAAATCACTCACGGTCCACAGTAGTGCTGCTCTCAAGTTGAAGTTCTTCTTCGTTGACACATCATATGCTGGGATACCTTTTTCCCACAACTCGATCAGCTCCTTAATTAGGGGCTGCAAGAACACATCCACATTCTGTCCTGGATCATATGGACCGGGCACCAAAGCAGTCAAGAACATGAACGGTTCCTTCATGCACTCACCAAGGCGATTATGCAGGTCAAGATAATCGCCAACAAGAGTACTTCTGGTCACTTCCAAAGGGGTTAAAACCATCGGTACAAAGGTCCAATTGTACATTTCTAGGCTCCGCTGCAAACTCCGGATAGCTCTCGTCGAAGTGTTTCCATGCAGGTGAGTCTGATGGATGCTCCATTCTACTATCTAATGGGATTACTCTCTCCTTGTGCCACCGCATTTTATCAGCACAAGCACTTGAAGCGTACAACCTCTTCAAACGAGGTGCTAGAGGGAAATACCACATTTTCTTATGTGGGAGATTTTTCTTCTGACGTTTCTTTGAGGCGCCCTCCTTGTAACGCTTGTACCGGTCCTTACCACAGAACTTGCACTTCAGTAGATCTTTATCCTCCTTCCAATAAATCATGCACATAACCTCACAACAATCTATGGTTTCCATGGCAACCCCATCCCTCGCATCTTTTTCTTCGCCCGGTAAAAGTTGGTGGGAACTAGGTTTGGTTCTGGACAAAGCTCCGACATTACTTGTACCCATTCATTGAAGCTCGATTCAGATTGCTGGCCATTAGCCTTACAACTCATTAGCCGAGCCAACAATGACAATTCGGTGTGCTTACACCCCGGATAAACCGACTTCTTTGCGGATTCCATCAAGTCGAAGAAGACCTGATCCTCAGGATCCGGAGGCTCCTCCGCATCCCCCTCGGTTACTAGCTCCCTGGTGTCCATGAACTCTGGACCCGCAATATCATATACCATTTGCTCAACCCGTTCGCGATCATTATTAGCATCAGATGTAGAAGTATTTTGAATACTTCCCATCACAGTTTCCTGTTTTCTTTTACGCTCCCCAAATTCTCATAATCCATGAATAGCTTGTATGTCTCACCATGAAAAGTCCATACCTCATACTCAGCTACAAACCCCTTACGTTTCAAGTGTCCCACTACTGTTTTTGGAGGTAAAAATTGCTTATTTCTACATTTATACTGGGTGCAAGGGTACTTCATCATCCCCCCACTCAAACAATTAGTCTGTGTCAGTGCAAATGTAACGAAGGCATCAACCCCTTCCACAAAACTAGGTAAAACTCTGCCATTAACTATCTGGTACATCCATGAACGATCGGTGTTCATTGGATGATTATATAACCTGACACGTTTGAATTGATTAGATCGTATTTTTTCAACTCAATTCCCATTTCTCCATTTCTTGCATGTTATAAAGTTTTTGTCTCTTACCAAAATTCCCATTACAAATAAAGCATTCCAACCCTTTAATACGAATTTATAAATTATAAATTACATGCATTTTACGAATGTAATCACCAAATTATATCAATACACTTCATTAATTAAATTCTCATAATTTATAATCTAGTACATGTATAAATTTATCAAATGAAACAGTTGCACATCTTAATTAACATACTTAACATACTTAAATCAAAATTACGACATACTTAACATTATACTAATTAACAATTCAAACAATTGCACATCTCAAAGTTAATTAACTAGCTAGTAAACATACAATTGCTTAAATTAGTCTAAATTAACTAAATTTTCCAAATATGTCAAAAAGTTAGGGTTTCAAAACGAGGTACTAAATCTTCATAATTTTACTAAATATACACCAATATCAAATTAAAAAAGCCCTACATACTTACAAACATCATAACATTATACTAAAAATTCAAATTCACAATCAATATATATCAATTGCACATCTCAAAGGTAAAACATTACCTAATTACAACTAAATTAAGTACTATATACTCTCCATTTACATTCAATTGCTCAAATTAGTCCAAGTAACAAAATCCCCAAATATAAAAAATTAGGGTTTACCTTTGAATCCGGAGAAATGAGCGGATGAAATTTGAGATTGACGGCAAGATTGACCTCCTTGATTCACGAGCTTCGAATGTACACGAAGAATGGCCGAAATGGTTGAGATTTGGACGGGATTTGCTTTGGCCGAAATGGGGAGAAGAAAGGAAGAAGAATGAGGAAGAAGAAAAATGGGGAGGGAAGCATTCTGCTTCCCGTAAAAACCTGAAAGTCTAGCGACGGATAGGACTATCCGTCGCTATCCGTCGCTAGATTTTCATTTTTCGATTTTTTTTTTAAATTTCTTTTTCCATTTTTTAATTTCTTTTCCAATTTTGGTCAACGAATCTAGCGACGGATAGATTATCCGTCGCTAGATTTTCATTTTTCGATTTTTTTTTTAAATTTCTTTTTCCATTTTTTAATTTCTTTTCCAATTTTGGTCAACGAATCTAGCGACGGATAGATTATCCGTCGCTAGATTTAACGACGGATAAGACTATCCGTCGTTACATCACGACAGATAAGCCTATCCGTCGTTAAATATAACGACGGAAATGCTTATCCGTCATTAGAACTAGCGACGGATAGAGCTAGTGATTCGTCGCTAGCTATCCGTCGCTAATTTGACGTGGCTAGGAACAGATTTTCTTGTAGTGTTATTTATCTAGCAAAAGTACTGTATTTATACTGCAAAAGTTAGTAGAAACCAAACTAATAAGAAAATCTAATATTAGGATTTCTACTCCGTATGGATCTCTGTTTTGTTTTTGGAATTGTGCTACTTGTTCTTCTTTTTTTTTATGAGGAAATTATTAAAAGCGATAAAAAAGATTCACGGGTTTATCAGGTGATGTGGGTGGCCGCCGGCCACCATGGCGGAGCAAGAATCTCGCCGTCCAACTGTCCCCTTCTTTAATTTTTCTTTTTGGTTTATATTTCTTTATTTGTTATTTTATTTTCTTTATAATTTATAAAAGTATAAAAGTTATACCGATTTTTATGTTTTTTCGTACTTTATAAATAGAGACCACTATTGACTATATTTCGATTATTCTAAATTTTACAACTTATATACTCTTAATTAAAAAATATATATTTATAAATGCAATTTTATTAATTTCAACTTCTAAACACTCTTATAATATGTTAAACATGTTTAAAAAATAAAAAACACTAATCATGGTTGTGGCCACAACCAATTGGACAAGATTTTTTCAGATTCAATCGTCGTTTCAGTCGTGGCTCACGGCTGCCCCTATTCACGGCCATCGCCATAACCCATTGAGAATGGTCTAAGAACTCGTGTACAGTTCTGAATCATTACAAGAGCAAAAAAGAACTGGTACTACTACAAAGTAAACTAGAATCCAAAGAATCACGACTACTAATACACTAACCAAACTAAGTGCTCCAGTTTTTTCACAATCCAGTAATTGAGCCATTTCTGCATCCAAACATTCATTCTGATTTGCAAACCAAACTTGTTGTAAGTCTATTCTAATAAGCATACTCCCTTCGTCCTTTAAAAAACTGTTCATTTTTAACTTTTTACGATTGGCGTTTTGCAGTAAATAAATCGAATTTGATCACGAATTAATCTGAAACTGTAATGGTAAAATCTTTAATTGAACTAATATAAATTTAGGTCTTAATAATATTCCTCAAATTCCGCTTGGGTTCAATATGTAGATCAAAGGGGTTCCGTTGTAACGTGATTTTCTGCAAAATTAAGTGTTATTTTTCCGAACGGAGTTTTCTGTTGCTCCGAATAAAGTTAGTATTAGTTAGTTGATTTATGATTGATTGTAATTCGAATGGAATATATATATCGAATTAAAAAAAGAAAAATAATTTGTGAAAATTCATCACAAATGGATTTCCAAACCAATATACGTTTTTGGAATTGGTAGAGTAGTAGAGCAAGGTAGAGTAGAGTAGAGTAGGGAGGGCAGAAATTTCGGCGTAATAAAGGGGCTAACTGTCAGTGCCTCTGTCCTCGTAACGGATTCAAAGGCAAAGTCGCTATTGCATGACTAAACCATCCCATTCATCATACACTGGTAGGACCGTTGGAGTAAATAAAAAAATCAGATTAAAATAGTTATTTTTAATCAGATTTTATTGATTTTAATCGCTTGATAAATAAGCTTTAAAAACATTATACAGTAATTTTCTCAGGTTGACACTAGTGATATAAGAAGAAAAAAGATTTATAGCTATAGATTGAAATTTTTATACACAAAATCTCAACTCAAATTGAAAAAAGTCAATTCAAATATTTAGCCAAACAAGTAGGAAATTGTTATCAAGTTTAAATTAATTTCAATCTTATTTTTTGCAAAGCAAAATTTATAATGAAGTAATAACCCTAATATTCTTTTTTTATATTTTTCTAAATTACTCTAATATTTTAAATTGTTTATATATTTCACTCTTAACCATTCGTACTTGTATAGCATCAGTGTATTTCATTTAAGAAAAAGGCACATTTTATTAACAATTAATATATACATTCTACTTGAGAACATCAATACTTTTATTAACAACATCACTTGTTTGTTGTTAAATTAGCTATAAACGGTCTCCCACAAGACTTTGTGGTTGTTTGGTATATAGGTAAAAATGAGTTAATGAAAATTTTAGTTGATAAATAGTAAATGAGTTAAACGTGAGTTATAGAAAATAATGATTGGGATAGAGCGAAAATCTTATAGGGTGTATGCTAGTAAAAAGGTGGTGTGTGTAAGAATGAATTGATGTATTTGATTTTTGTAAGGTTATTTGATTGGTTTTAATGTTTGATTTGTTTGGGGGGAGGGGGGGGGGGGGGATAATTGTTAAGTGAAGGAAAAAAAATTGTTCAAAAACCTGATGGTGTTAGATATAAATGTACAAGTTAGTGGAATAAGAGTTAAATGTGTAAATGGTTAGTGCTTGAAGAGATAAATGTATACAAGTTAGTGGAGATGTCTTTGTCTCTTCATATACTATTAGGCCCTTAAGATCCATCTTTTCATATACACAGTATAAACTCCCACTTTGTGAGAAGGATGAACTCAACATTCTACTCTCTTTTTCTCTTAACAAATGCCAAACACCAAAAATTTATTTAGTGGATAAACACTTTATTTAAATTGCATGCCAAATGGACAGTTTGTGTTTAAAATTAGAATCTTTCAATTTCAGTTTACATAATTAAATTGTGTGGAATTACTAATTACGACGACTGTTTTAACTCGCGTTTGTGTGATACACTGCATCGTACCTCAATTAATATAGTAAGTGGAAAAAATACACATTCTATCAACGATACTAGGCCTTTAATTTTCATGTAATTACCTAAGAGTTCGACCCAAAACGAACAAATCATATCAATGAGACGTGTGTGACTCAAGTCCGGGAGTAAATGAGCGGTCCCAAGTGGCCGGTCTCGTTCTATTAGTAGCCAAGGCGTTAAAAGTTAATGGCATTGGAGCGGGACCGTCTCATATATCGCGAGGGGTCCAAATGGTTGATCCCCCACCCCGCAGCCCCCACACACAAATACAAATCGAGGCTTTACAAGAATGTCAATATTCTAAGGTGTGTGCGTGTGTGTAGTGTTACCCCACATACCACATTAGTTAACAGTGAGAGTTAGTTAAACGGTATAAAAAAAAATACATTTTTAATATGGTATGTGGTCGTTTAGGTAATATCGAAATCAAATTTGCAAGGCTTCCCGTTCAAAGCGGTCAATACAAGGGTGACCCTGAGACATGTGTAGCTATGCCGCTGAAGAGAATTGAATTTCAATAAATGAGTGATGGTGTATTTACAATTTGCTTCGGAAACAAGTGTGTAACTATAGTAACATAGATAAAGAATCGGCACGAACAATAGTGTCAACGCAAACTATGACTATAATTGATTGAAACGTAGTGGTCATATGATATTGGCCCGGCACTTAAATTTGCTCTAATCAGATTCTGTTTGTTCCCACTATGCAAGACCATGTAATCAATCTTTTAATATCTCACTTAAAATCATACTAAGAACACCTCATCAAGATAAAAGCATCTTTCAGTATTTGCTTGTCTTGTAGTATTTTATTATACTTCTGGCCCACAAATATATACTACTACCATTGACCCGGACAACTTCACACATTAAGATTGACGTGTATAATTTTAAGTTAAAATTAAAATTAATTAATAAAACACAAAAATGTGATAGAAAATATACTTTTAGTGGCAAAATATATAATCAAAATGTTTGCAATTCTACGGGACGAAAGAGGAAGTTACATTTTCGTTTTTAGCTTCGTATTCTAACTTCATTATGTGCATTTCAATTGTTCGGTGAAAGCATTTTGTCCCTGAACATTTGACCATTTGTTTTAAGTGTTGAGACTTGAGACTCCAATATAACCTTTGCAATGTAGCGATTTGGTCGTCTATGAACTGCACCTTAAACTTTATAGAGTTACGATTTGTATCATGAAGTTTTAAATTAATATAATGTATGGTATTTAATCCAAGTAATACAATTACATGAATTTCATATATCGTTTGAATCCGTGTGCCATGGCCGTCCAAATGGGTGTTTTTGTGTATGGAATTAGCATGTTTGAAATATATTGTGGGATTTTCGAATCTTTTATACAGAATTGGTACGAAATATCTTGCACTTGACATAAGAATCATAATTGTGATCCATAATAAAAGTGGACCACATAGGACTTGATGGGCAACTGGTCCATCTTCAAACCAGCAATAGACCCCACCATTCACCACATCTGTTCGACACAGTCAGCACAGATTAAGTACCCTAAAGCTAAAGATTAAGAGCTAAACATAAAATATGCAATATTATATTATTCCATCTTTTACCTTATCTTTTGTAACAACTTTTCTAAACAGTATATCAAAGTGGTTCCACTTTTCAAATCATAACCTTCTACTAATAGTTTTTCATAACCCAAGTAGTTTAAGAATGGGTCGATGATGTTTAATTCCTAGTCAACTCCTAAACATCACTTCAAGCTTGGTTGCACCTCACATTTTTACCGACACTGACGCTGGTATACCAGGCGTTAGACATGTTGTTCATTCAAGGTGTTGGTTGAGTGGGGCGGGGTGTGAGGCTGCGAGCACTAATTGGTGAGGTGGTTTTAGTTTTTGGAGACTATTGTGAGGCTTTTGATATCTGTTAGAAAACTTGGTAGTTTGTGTTGTCTTTGACTCTCGCATTGGGTCGTTTGGTTCATGTATGTATCGAATTAGCATTGTAATTTGAATACCTCTGGTGTTCACTTTCTTTGAAGATTAATAATATTTTACCTTCTTCGAAAAAAAAAAAAAAAAAACATAACAGGCAGCCAGGCATAGGAGTATACTGTATAGTTTAAAAGGTGTCCTTCACTCCTCTATGTTCAAACCGGTTAAATAATTTAGGTAAAATGATGTATAGAACCAAGGTATATGTTAAATTACACATAAACTTAAACTTTGGTTGCGTTAAAAGCTAACTATTAAACACTTAACATTTTAGCCCCAACTTCGTTGAGTTTTCCAGTTTTGACAACGTCATAGTCATAATGAGGTCATAAATGACAATTTAAGAAAAAAATAAATAATTAAATTTCAAATAAAGAAGAAATTCAAACAATGTATTTAACTGGCCAGATCGGAGTGAGCAGACCTGCTTCGATCTGCATATGCTCTGCCTAGCTAGTTGTGGAGCTCTGGATGTAGATCAGAGCATATTTGCTCCAATATGGCCTATAACTGATTAGTTCCGATCTGGAGCCCTCTACAATGGCAAAGCTATCAAAGCTCCACCAATGAAGACAACATCACCCATTTGGGCGGAGCTTCAGTATCGAAGCTACCACAGAGCTCTGAGCTCCGCCACTAGTTCTTCAATGCTTTTTCCTTTTGTTCCCATTTTTATGCCTTTTCATTTCACTTGACAGGGGTAAATTGTCAATTTAGTCAAAACTTACGGTGATTTTGTGAAACTAACGGTGAGGTTCTGTTAGTAACGTTTTAATGGTGGTTGATTTAGCATATGCTTAGGGGGTCTTTATGTAATTTTACCAATAATTTATACGAGTCTTGTTCGGTTACCCAGTTGATCCGACCCGTATCCATAAATCTCAACTGATGATGTACTAAGTACTAACCCAGCAAGCCAGTACATACTGTGTCTAGCACATTTTTATTATTGCTCATGCACACCTCGAAAAAGTTCATGAAGGTTCACCCATCATATAGGAAGATTCTTACATAGACCGGGTCTATGAGTAAGTTATATACATTATGGTTGAGAATGACCCATATCTCTTGAGAAATGAGTTTAAATGAATTAAAAACACTTCCTCTAAGGTATGTGGTTTATTCTCAACCATAAGATCTAATAGACACGGTATATAGATGATTTTTTCCATCGTAAATATATAGAGAAAACACGATTATAAATAGACAATTGAAATAAAGGTGAATTTTATTGATATGATATTAAATGCATGGTTGTCTCCGGTTAACAACTTTCCAAGTTTTGTATTAGTGTTTTACCTTCACAGTCACAGATGTTTGTTGGACCATTCCTACCGGTTGAGCATGAGGAGATAGCGGAGTGGCTTGAAGACAAGACTAAGATAACACAACAACCTCAGGATTGGTAGAGGTGCAAAGAAAAACAAAGTTTTTTGCAGGCAAAGGCTACCCTAAAATAGCATTGAGAAACTCTACTAAGAGTCCGGAAAGTCCTGAGAATTCTACACAAAAAGATTTAATCACAATTAGCATACAATAATAGACAATTTATAAATAGACAAAAATCAACAATTTACACAACCAAGCATAATTAAGATATCTGATATCAGAGATTTCACAAAACTTGGACTTTCACAAGTTTTTGTAAAGAGCATTTGACTTTGTCGATAAAGTTTATTTGAAAAATCAACCTCATAGGCTAAATTACATCGCACTCGATCGAGGAAAAACATGAAACACTCTATCAAATACCCATAAACCATTTTCAAATGGTTGATCATCAGGAGATAGCGGAGTTGCTAGCTTGAAGAGAAGTCTAAGATGACAAAACAACCTTGGGATTGGTAGAGGTGCTAAGAAGAATGAAGTTTTATGCAAACTAAGGCCACACTAAAAGAGCATTTGGCTTTGTGGATAAAGTTTATTTGGAACTTGTACCTTATAGACAAAATTCTATTGCACTCGGAAAAAACATGAAACTCTCTATCAGCTACTATAGACCATACACCATGTTCAAAAGCTTGGACAAGTTGCCTATAAACTCCTCAACCACCAAACTCCACCATCAACCATGTCTTTCATGTTTCACTCCTCCAGAAAAAAAAAAAGATAAGCTCCAAATTAATATATCCATTCTACTTCACCATTTATAGGCAAGGGTGGATACTACAAAGTTTACCCATATATACCAAGTTCTTAGTTGTATATTGTTCCAAAAAATAGCCAGGCCTTCACTCGGTTACTCATATATTGGACGACTGACGGATACCGGGCGAAACAAATGGTGCTGCTGATAAAATGGCCAAAATAGCCATGAAAGAGATAGGAGGAGAAAGTTTTAGAGCACATCCATCGTCTCAGCATTTGTCTTTTTTAGATTATGATAAGATGTAATGTCTAAATTTCCTTTAGCTACCATAAAAAAAAGTCCTATGTTTTGTATGTTGAATCAACCAATATTGAACGAGAGCGTAACACCAAAGGTTCAAATTAATTAGTTGGTCTTATGACTTTGGAAACCTGTTGTTTTTGGTAAAACAGATGCCCAATCGAATTTTTCCGATTGGGTATTTCAATTTTCACGAAGGGAAATGGCTGATGGCGGAGAAGAATTTTGGTAATTTTTTTCTAATTTGGTTTGGTACTGTTTCCTTATGGAATCATTGTCTTAAGTTAAAATACTTGGGGTGTTCACTTGAGGGGTTTGACATAATATTTCCTAAAATTTGACTGAATAGTCTAGATTTTGTTAAACAAGAAATCTTTGATCTGTTTTAGTACTACACTTCTACTACTGTATTCATGATATATTGATATAATGATCAATTAGACTTTATCAATAAAAATTGAATGCGATTGAGAGAGAGTTAATGTACTAGAAGTGGTTTGAACACAGATGATAAATATTGAAATGATATTACCCGAACAGTAACACCATTAATATTTACAATGTTTAAATCCCAACTACCAGTATGCTCTTGATTAAGACTAATCCTAGCTTTAATAATCACGCTTTTTTGTCCTTGTACTTCTGCAACTGGGAAATTAGCTGCAGTATCAATACTATTCACTCGACTTTTAAAAAAGCATACACAACACTCGACTTTATTTCTACATAATAATTTTTGTTTTGACTGAGATATATTACTCGCCAACTACCATGTTAATTGATCAAGACACTTCACTTATATTCTTTGCCATATTAAATTAATTTTATGCATTTACAAACATTACACAATTTTATCTATATCAAAATTGATTTGTCCACCCGCAAGGATAGCTCAGTTGGTTAAAAGGGAGGAGAATATACTCTTGGTCACAGGTTCAAACTCCACTGGGAGTGAATTTCTGTGATTTATACCTTCTGGGTCTGAGTGCGTACCCGAAGGGTAGCGGATGCGGGTTCCCAACGTCATTCAAAAAAAAATAAAATTGATTTGTCCATACCAAGTTGAACTTCATACGTTGATAATGAAGTTTTATCACTTGAACGAAGTATTACTCATTCATTAAACGGTGAAAGAATAACTAGAGATCAAATTATATTGGTTGATGCATCAATTATGTAAGCCTAAAGTTGGAAGGGGAGCAGTATCACATGATTAAAACTGAGAAATGATAAATTAGTCAATAGTCTAAAATTGAAAATGGTTAATTTGGGCCCAGGGGCATGATTTTGAAAGGGGTAAGTTAGATAGCCCCACCGTCGACACAAGTCCACCCACTCGGAGCCGGGTTCAAGCTCTTCGTGTCCAGTTCAATATAATCTTAAGCTTGACAAGTGGGTTTGAGCGAAATGGTATTGTCCAATTCGTATGGATGTAACTGAACAGATTTTGATTGAAAAATGTTATGATATGTTCGTGAATTGTCATTTATTTAAACTCAAATTTTCAAAACTATAAATAAGCCAATTTAGATTTGGATTTTATAATCACTCAAATCAAACTCTCCTTATTTATTCCTCTAAAAAGTCTATATCTTCGTTATTGTAGTAGTCCATGTGAATTCAAGTACTAGCTTGCAAACTCACATGTTGTTATATTTGAAAAGCTATTAACAATCGAACCATAAACACGAGAGTTGGGACAAATAAATTCTTACCAAATATTAAGGGTCACCCTGTATCTAGTAGTCGAGTTGAAAGTATTGTGATAGACGGACTTCGAGAGTGACGGAAAGACAAGACCGACAAATATTAGGGACCATGGTGCAGTACTCAAGTAGAAGAAGGTGATTAATTAATTAGTTAACTAAGGTTAAGAGAGTGAGTCAACAATAAAATAAGCTTAAATTAGAGCCGCAAATCCGCACCCATTTTTCACCCACGCTTATCCTCGAGTCTTATCAACACAAAATTACATCTCCTTTTCGTTTTGTTGCTTTCCCTGATGCCATGTGGGGCCACACAAAATAACCCATTCCACGTGTCCTCCCATGATTGGCCAAAAAATCAATAGCGTGTCGGTTTACTAATCGCCTAATATTTAGTTCACAATTCCTAATTGCGTCATCATCAGGTCCTAATCTCCTCCTGAGCAACATTAAACGCAGTACAATCGGAAAAGACGAATCTACCCTGAGACAAATGACATGTCGCAATCCGATTGGTCCGAAGACTCACGTTCTTGTACATACGATGTACGTTTATCATGTGATTTTTATACCTGGACACGTAGGTTTAGTGTATATACCATATAAAAAGGTGTGCTAACAGAGCAAACTCTACTCCAACCAAAACATTTCAGCTTTTGGTTTATAATATCACACAATATCATCCTTCTTTTCTACCATGCTCTTCTTCTCTGACAAATTCCCAAAATCCAAAAGCTTTCACAAAAATCATCGCCGCTTTATAAACTAATCTTTGTTTCTAAAAGTTTTTTCATATTATAGCTATAGCTAGCTACCAACATATATATATGATCATGGAGAGCGCAGATTCGTCTACCGGATCGCAACAGCCACAGCTGCCACCGGGGTTCAGGTTCCACCCGACTGATGAGGAGTTAGTAGTGCACTACCTCAAGAAGAAGGCTACCTCTGCCCCTCTTCCGGTTTCCATAATCGCAGACGTTGATCTTTACAAGTTTGATCCTTGGGAGCTTCCTGGTAAGTAATGTTTTGGCTTTCATCTATCATCATGTCTATCATGGTTTAAAAGCTTTTCATAAACCAGAAACCCTGATTTGTGTGCATGCTCTCAAGTAAACTTTGTACACAAGGACTATAAATTTGGTTTTAATTTTCATGATTTGGTTGTTTAGCCAAGGCAATATTTGGTGAGCAAGAGTGGTACTTTTTCAGTCCAAGGGACAGGAAATATCCAAATGGGGCCCGGCCAAACAGGGCGGCTACTTCCGGCTATTGGAAGGCGACTGGGACAGACAAACCGGTGCTGACAGCCGGTGGAACGCAGAAAGTTGGAGTGAAAAAGGCTTTGGTTTTCTACGGAGGAAAACCACCAAAAGGGATCAAGACTAATTGGATCATGCATGAGTACAGGCTCACTGACAACAAGCCAAACACTAAACCTCCTGGATGTGACATAGCCAAAAAGGGTTCCTTGAGAGTGCGTCTTACTAGCTAATTACTTGTAATTCCTATTCATCATCATATACATACTCTAACATGATCACTATATATCTAATTAAATTTCTATAGTAATCAAAATTCAAAACCCTGATGAGATCGATTCGATTTGTTTGTTGCGCGTGCAGTTGGATGACTGGGTTTTGTGTAGGATATACAAGAAAACCAACGCTCAGAGGCCTATTGATCAAGAAAGGGAAGATATGAATGAAATGATGAATTCGATTAATTCTGGAACTATGCAAATGAATTCGATTCCAGGAACTATGGGGCTAAAGCCCTACACCGGTTCATTAATGGACAACGAGCAAGTTCTTTATGAAGGGTTGATGAGCAATGATGCAATGAATTCACACTTAGCTGGCGCCTCATCCAAGCTGCCCTTGATGGGACCTGTAGTGCCGAATCTCCTCCAGGGGAAAAGAACACTCCCGAATCCGTACTGGAACGACCAAGGCTCTCCACCTACAAAGAGGTTTTTCGAGGATGGGAGATCAAGTGATGACAACACCAACTCCATGGTGAGTATTCTGAGCCAGCTGCCGCAAACCTCTTCCGTTCAGCAGCAGCAGGCAATGCTTGGGAGCCTTGGTGATGGGGTTTTTCGACAACCGAATCAGAACCACCAACAGAACCATCAGCAACAGTATTGGTACACTTAATTAAGAAACAGTTGGAGTTTTATCATAACTATTTAGATACCACCAATTTACTATATTTTCCATTTCGTTGTCTTTATTATTGAGGAAAAGAAAGAAAAGCATATATGTATGGTATATGACTCAATCCATTATGTTAGTAGTGTATTAGGAGTACTGCTGTTTACTATTGGGTATGGGATATACAAGATTTTGGGATTAGGGTAAGGTACAGAACATTTCGTATTGTTGCAAGCGATTGAGCATTGTATATTGGGAGCTCATCGAGTCGGATATGGTTGATTCTAGTGTAGATGATGAGGCCATACGTATATATTTGACTGTCTTTTTTATTATAAATACTCATATTATATAGTATGGTTCACAAACAATGTATTTTGGTATTGTAGCTTGATGAACTTATAGAAATCTACATGTACTGATCTTTTTTGTTTTATAGGAAATTTACAGAAGAATAAAACATTATACTAGAAATTATAGACTATATATGTTGTTCTAATATTCATCTGTTCTGCTGCTTTTCAATATATCTTCCTGTGATTAATTACTTCATATGGATCCTTCTTATTGTATTTTTTATGCAATAGAATCAACATTATCTTGAATTTTATATAGGAATAAATTATGGACTAGCAATTTTGTTTAAATCTCATATGTCTAAATATTTTTATTGTTTTACTTCTTGAAGATTTGCATAAAAATGAGTTAAAATGTTGAATGTATGAGACTATGAGATAGTATGTGTATAATGTATGTGCATGCATGCATATTTAAATAAATATATATATATTATAAAAGCAAAAATATATATTTGAAGCAAATAGATGTTGGTTCAGATTGTATGGGTCTATGGGAATACTTGTTCACACATTTCACGATCCTCGACATCTAACAGACATTCGGAAAGACGGTTACAAACACATGAATATATATAAAGTTATAAATCTTTTTCATTACTCCGCTTAAAATATGTACCTTGTTGCTAGGTTGTTATAACTAATATTAATAATTCATTTAATCGAAGAAATATTTTTTTTAATTAATTAATATTTTGTTCACTCTGCACTTCATGCTTGATAAACTAATTCCAGATTAATTTATGTGAGAAACTAAATCAATTTTTTCGAGTGCGAATAAAACAAGTTTCAAACAAAAATTTAGGGCCGGAAACCAGTTTTACACAAATCAAGTGGAAAATCAGTTTTTCAGAATACTTTATAACTATTTTCCTTGAACAATTTAAATGAATGTGTGTGTTTAAGAGGAAAAAGAAGAAAAAGAAATTGCTAGGTTGGTATTGTTATACGAATTAATAGCTGTGATGCAATTGTTCTTGGAAAGTAACCAAACCTAATAAGTACTATTGTGCAATCCCTTCTTGTTATGAACATACCATCATTTTTCTTTAGTGTATGGAAAAGTAATATAACCAGAGATGGTAAAATAACCATTGTTCTAGAGAAAGTATCCATCCATCTGAATTAACTCAATAATAATGACATCACATTATCTTAATTTGTCCTAATGCCAGATTTGGTTCATTGATTCAATCTCCCCCAAAATATTCATTTTTTCCCGGTGTGGTTGTCATTTTCTCCCACCCTGAAAGACTTGCCCAAACTACCTTAATTCCACATCGCGTCACGGTAGATTAATGTTATTTTAACCACCGTAAAAACAGGCCGGTGTAACTAAACTTTTCAACTCATACACGTGTCGCCAAATGGTGGTAGGTTAAGTTAAACGGCACGCAGGTAATTAAGAAATTTGATTGATATTTGATAACTAGGGGACCATGTATCTATCGATGATCATATATATATCTGTCATGGAAAAGGAATCATTATCTTAAACCACAGAAATTTATTATGGTTAATCTCATTCACATTTAAGGAAGGAGCATAAAACAACTTTAATACATCATATGTATTCAAAATTGCCAAAAAAGGAAAAGAGATAATGCTATGACGATGATGCACTAAGTATTAAGTATATTTCTAGTCCCTTGTAAAAGGAGCTTTCATAAGCCTGTGCAAAATATCTCTTCATTTTGTTTAATTTCGTTGTTATATATACATTAATATTTCATTTCTAATTAATGTTCATGCACCTTCTCATCCAGCTTAACTGTGTGTAACGCGTAAAGATGTTGACAACTAGGGATCTGTTTACCACTAGCTTTTCATTCATGAACTTTTTTATCATCGGTAATAAAAATTGCATTACGCGAACTTAAATCGGTTAATTTGAAAAGCTAGTTAAGAAAATTTCTGTTAGATTTTTTAAAAGAAGCTCCTTCTTATCTTTTTCATTCTGAAAATATCCTAACCTAAATTAGAAGGAAAAAAAGAAGGAAAAACTACCCGTTTTTATTATTTACTCGTGTTCCATCTTTACTGCCGTATTATTTGTAGACCATATGGAAGGTCATTAGAATTCTCGACTTATATTTTATATTGTTGGATCCTTTGTTATACATTTTGTGTACTTATTTGCAACTAGCATAAGGATTAATGCATCCGCATCTCTTTAAAATGCATACATGTAGTACACACCAATTACTGATTTTTTTCATTACTAAGTTAAAATGCTCAACGAATATTTCTTTCAATTTCTGATAATTTTGATGATGTTATTAAAGTGGCGATGTAAAGTACATTGAATATATATTAGAATAATTGGACAAAATGTGATGTACTATTATTTAAAAAACTATAGACTAATAATACAATGAGAAAGGTTAAAGCAAATAAAAATAAAAGTAATGCCATTTTATGTCATTTTACAAAATACCAACTAGCTTATCAGCTAATTTGCTAAACACTTACATTTAAAATCAGCTAGCTTCTCAGCTAATTAATCAGTTCCCTAATCAGCTACTTAACCAACGACCAACTAGTTAATCAGTTACCAGCTACTAGTTAGCTTTTTCAGCTAATTTTACTAAACAGAGTATAGAGATAAATTAAAATTCATTAATCATCTCTTTCACAGAGTTGATTACCATTATACCCCTTAATTAGTCAATTATTAAACTAAATTTTTCTTTAATATGGGCAAGTCATACATTTTAGTTGAGACACAAGAATCTTAGGGTGTGACCCTTGCTCTACCTTAATAAAGCATGCATGCTTTATACTACAGTACTCTTATCACTACTTAAAATTAATTTGAGCACCGGCAATATATATATATATATATATATATATATATGTATATATATATATATATATATAGAGTGCCTCTTTCAAATATACTTAAACATATATATCTCTATCACTGATCCAATCATCCAATATACGCTAGCTAGGACAACGCAAACAATATATTTGTAATTAATGTAAAACTCATGAAGATCGATATTATATATACTCCTTTCATTTGTGAACATTCGACCAAGTATAGAAGTATGTATATGTATGTCCTGTGAGCTATTGGTTAGCTTGACATCTGCAGCAGGTAATGTGGAAATTGATGTTGAGACAACATTCATGGATACAACAATTGAATGATGTTGGACTAGTTTATTTGTATTTGGATCAGCTTGCTCTGACAAAATATAAATTAAGAAGTGTTTTGATATTGTTTGGGAAGGTTAAAACTTGGTGTGTTTGACAAACCCGTGAAGTTTTTGGCGTCGATATTGGGGACTTGATCCCTTAATCCCGTAAAAAAAAATCATAATTGTAGGTCAGTAGGTATGATTTTTGGCATCGATATTGGGGAATTGCAAGTGGTGCACTTGATGGAGCCCAGATATTGTAGGTACATCGTCCTCTATAGCGCCGACCACTACCATACTTGTAGTATAACAACTAGATAGCTTAATGTACGTTCTTATAGGGATTAGTACTTTGAGTATTGTTCGACTTACTCACATATACACCTAAGAACTTTGTATGTAATAATTGGAGTGTATGAGTATGTCTGGTAATTACAATTTACCAAATATAATACTTAGTTGTGTTATTATAACTTGTATTATATATGATGACATTAGTATTATGTATACTTAGGAAAAGTGTGTGATTGTTTTCATGATCATCTGAACACTTTGTAGTATGCTGGAAAGTCCAGGGGCCTAATTGCAATTAAGGAAAACATTCCAAAACACAAATGTAAAATATCAAATATGTTTATGTGGATCATAAGAAGTTTACTTCATTGCATACATGTAGTTTAAAAGTGTTAGAATTGGTATACGAACTTTTCGGGTCACTTATATCATGTTTTAGAAGTTCGGGGACTAAATTGCAGCTTTCGATTTTATGGTGAATAATGTTGCATGAAAAATTCCAAAGGACAAAGTACCTAGTTGTTGTTCGTGTCCACATCACCTACTTGTGGTATAACAGAAGCATGGCAAGACGAAGGTGTTAATTCAAGCAAATTTCGGAGACACATGAGCGACCTGAGGAAACTGCCCAATATAGTGCCCCCACGCGGATACACCCGAAATAAGCGGAGGATTTACTACCTCCCTATCAGGAGCGTTTAGTTCATCTATGAAGGGTGAGAGACTAGTTGATTTTCAAAGATTGCTACAGAAGGATCTGTTCGTTGGTTCGAGGTGAAAGCTTATAGATTGAAGTAAGGACTCATCCGACTTGAAGCTTTTACCAGTGACAGGTTTTTGTAAACCGAAGGGGTATTCTAAACCTTACGATCTTTAGTGTGCATGTCTAGGATCGTTTATGTATCTAGTAGTATGCATGTCTAGGATTTTTATTTCGATGCTTATGTATTATGTTTGATTAACATATGTGTTAAAGTGTATCTATAATGAAACGGTAAATTTATTTATTTTTTGAAACGGCAAATGTGACTCGAACCCCCGACCAATTGGTTAGAGGGGAAGTGTCTTACCAACTGAGCTGCGCTTCGTTGTCTGATGAAACGGTAATTAAAGTATTAATCATAAGACATTGGTGACTCGTATATCAAGCGATTTGATATAAACATTCGTGAAATGTGGCAATTAGATTTCATGAATGGATCTTATTGATATGATCACTTTGAGTAAAAATTTATGAATTCACCCTTTACACGTTTCGTGATGCAATTTCGTCCAATAGTTTGTAGGCAAACAACATTGCTACAAGGCGCACAAGAGAAGCTTGATGAGACCTATGGTATCCGGAAACGGTCCCTCAATCTTTCTTGAACCAGGAACTAGGATGTATGAGTTGGACGAAAGCTCAACAACACTACTACCAATATTATGTGTAAGAAAGAGGAGCCCAATAAGGCTAATGAGATTCTTGAATGGGGTAGTGTCTCTGAAATTCTGAACTGGGGGTTGGACGACGATAAACTCCGCAAGAGAGCGTTACCATACGCACTATGTGCCGAAGCCATATTACTGAGGACTCGGTAAGATGTTTCCCATGCCTATACTTTCCCTATTTTGAGAACCAAATGCTGAGAAGATAGATCAAAAAGGTTCAACAGGAGGGCAAAGTGAAGTTTGGGACCGATTTAACAACTTCTTGTGGCATGCCCACATCATAGTTTCTCATATATTTCCCTAGCAAGTCTTACTTCTATGATGGTCTAGAATACTTTACCCAAAAGGAGGTTCAAAACAAAACTCGGTAGATGAATTGTTGGAAATCTTTGAGATCATGAAAAAAGAAGAGAGTTTGTAGGGTCAATGAAGTTGAAGCAAACATGGCCGAAACAGTTGTGACCGTCGAAGAAGACGATATTGAAAAATTATTAATTATGGAATTAAGAGATGAAGCAATCACTTCGCAAATGGAAGAGATAACTATGTTTGTAGGATACTTGGAAGAAATCATTAACGCGACCATCAAGATTGAAGAGCATCATTAAGAGAGGCAAGGTGGGATGGAAAATAGAGGAAGAGCATTAAAGTCGAGAGAAGTGATAGACACCGAAAACGGAGAAGGATTGTAATAGATGAACAAAAAGAATACTTGAAAGTTTTTGGGAGAAGCCAGCAAATCAAAATATATTCAAAAGAATGCACCAGCCGGGAATCGAACCCGGGTCTGTACCGTGGCAGGGTACTATTCTACCACTAGACCACTGGTGCAGTTGTTGTATCATGGAGATACCATAATAATCCTATTTATGACTTCGTATGTCATGTACTCATGTACAATCTTATATTCTTATTGCTCCAATGTAAAATCATCCATTCCATTTTTATGTTCATAAGTGAATAAAAGTGAAATTAACTCAATGGAGCTTTCCTAGAATCTGAGTTTTCATCCATCATTTTTAAAACAGTGGCTAGTGACGAATTACAAATTTTAAAGTTCCCAACAATTCTTATGTTATCAGAATCCATGGATTACTTCACTTGATAATTAAATTAATTAAATGAGTCTCTCATACCCATATATTATCTTGCTAGTAAATCAAATATGCAAGATAAATGTAATTACAAACATACAAATTAAAATCCCCCTCCCCAAGCTTGTTATTTAGAATGGACTCAATACTGTTGTAATAGAAAAGGTCCATGAAGGCTGAATATAGACATGGTCAAGTGGTCAACCAACCAACACGAAGACTGTACGTGTATTCTCCATGATGTACCAACTTTAAATATTCTATAGTGTGAGTCAAAAATACTTGTAGCACAATTTTTCTGAACGTAGACAAGCATTCAACCTTCAACGCAAACACACTTATATAATCCAGATTAAATTCGGAAGTTCTAACCAGAAACACCACCAAAGTTCCATCCCCTACCAATAACATAGTTCAAGATTCTGAGGGCCGACTGCTCGTAATATGAACCGGAGTACAGCCAGAACACCACGACCGCCCACCACCAGAAGCTCTGCTGACAGTATCTCACACCGCCGAGGTGGTAGAATTCACGGCATGAAGAAAAGTTCAAAGGATTTGGATTCTACTCAAATACGTGACCATCGATCCCAAGTGACAACACCTGAAACTAGGCTGAGGAGACGCCAGCCAGTGAGTAGAGAAATTGTTATAAGGGCGATGATGCCGCCAAGTCGTAGGCCAAGCTGGAGGTGGTTTAATTTCAGACCCAAGCCCAGTCGTCTCTCCAATATGTCCATGGCTTAATTAGCAGGCATGTACAAGAAACCATGGACATTCTGATAGCTAAAATCCCTAATGAGAATGTACAAGAAACAATTGGTACTATTACAGCCGTATACTTATTTGTGCATCATGTAGATAGAAAATGAAATCAATTGATGAAATTTTGTTTAATGCGCTGAAATTTTTGCACTCTGAATTTTGATGCAAATAATGAGAGCCAAGAACTATCACTTATTTGCCATGCCAAAATTAAAGAATAGGCTCTCAGCTTTCTTCTACTGGCAAAATGAGGCGATCTTGGCCTTCTATCAGCTTCGCAGAGCGGATGACATCCCCAGTTTTGATCTGAGAAAGGGTGTCTCGTCCAACTGTTGTGTATCTATACATCATACCATAACAGTATTATTTGTCAAGAAAAATTAATGCAATCAAACTGAAATGATAAATTTTATACAGAAGATATTTTGTGTCTATTTGATAAAAATATGGGTCTTTCAACATACCCAAATACGGAAAATTGACCCTCGTCAAAGGACAGCCCTCCCAGGCCAGCCTGCCAAAGATTTAGTGTTTTCAACATAGAGGAAATATAGATTTCGTCTATGTTATTACTGAAGATTTTACTTACATTCCGCTTGTCATATAGATAAAAGAAAAACTGATTTGGAGATGAAAGTTCCTCGGAGACCGCACTATGGGCCATGACAACTGAACCATACACGGACAGCGGAAGCACAGGCAGTTCACCATCCTTCACATGGAAATGTTGAATGTTACAGATCAAACAGAACTACAAAATTATATGCACGCTACTGTTACAAGTGAAAATAAGTCTGTAAACCTGAACGCTCAGTGTTGTTTTGTAGAGTGGCTCAAATTGACCAGCAGGCATTATTTCTAATGGAACGCTATAGCCCTTGTCTTTAAGCTCACTGGTGTCCGAGAGAATTGCTTGGTCGGTGCAATTAAGTTTCACGCCATCATAAGCTCCATCAACTACCTACATTTTATCAGAAGAATTGTTGTTTATTGTCACAGTAAAGAATGAAAGGTGAAACTGAAGATGAGCAACGTAAGACGGGCAATGTACCTTAACTTGGATAGAAAATTATAAAGATAGCAATAAAGATGAAAGAAGTTGCACACCTTACCAGTTTTGCAAAGTTCCCGGCTGTAAGTGGAGCTGAATACCCATCTATGACAACCTAAAAGACAATTTTATGATTCAGAATACAACTTTTTCAACCATGTGAAGTGGTAATAGTCAAGTAAAAACTAGAACTTAAAAGTTAGAACTTTGCAACAACTTTTGCTCCTGTAACAACTTGTTTGAAAGCTGACCGAAAGTAAATTGTGCACTAAAAGGGTTTCAGAGTACCTGAAGTAATGCAGTCTTTCTGGGCTGACCTGCTGATTCGGCTGAAAACATTGACCCATCACCCTTCTCAATGGCAAACTCGATGACTGCTCTACCTGTAAGCCTAAGGAAACTGGTAAGTTCAGCATTCTATCATAATGAACCACTCACTTCTTTACAATACACGCCAATATTATATTAGGTATTACTTGGGTCCCATGAGCGCATATGTGCAAGGAGTGAGGAAATTAAAAATGAAATAGAAGTAGACAACATTTAAAGAAAGAATAACTATAGGAAATGCAGTGGCCCTGAGTCAGCAAGATGCATTACCTGGGGTAGTTCAGGTATTGCTTAGGCAACAAAAATGATAGGCCTGGTGCCTGTTTAAATGAAACCCGTCATATATAGTTTATTCAACTGTAAACACTCACAGAAAATGGCACACTGCAGTGAGATTCTATTTCTATTTCTTTCTTTTTTTCCATATAGCCAAAAGCACTGTATCATTTCCAAAAATTGTCCCAGTTTATATAACGCACATGTAATTGTACTTGAAACTTAACCTATTCAAGAAAGTATTTAGCTAAATGTTGAGTAGATCACATAATCAGTAATAAAAAATGAATTATCAGAAAAAGCAACGTTATACCTGTAACAGCTCCAACTGTGCAATGTTTTCCAATGAAGATGCAAGGCCAAGTGATACTTTGTCTGCATCTTTCTCCTTGATGCTTTCAAGGAGGGTTTTCAATCCATTCTAGCAAACCAAAAGCAAAAAACTTCAAGATTCCTCTTGTACCAACAACCCGAACATAAATGATATAATCTCAATCTACAAATAGACTTGATTTGCATTTAGCCATTACATGTTATGTTTTTCCAATTCCTTGGTCAAAGTGGACTGATAATAAATATGAAAGCAAGAGTGTGCAAGTATAAGTATCAAAAGCTTACACAGAAGAGGTCCAGACATTTCAGCTGACATGATGTTTACAATAGCAAAACACAGAACAGAATCTTGTTTATGAGAATATTATATGCAGAAGCAGTCCACTTATAAAGTAAATAAAATGAGACATACTAATTACTAACATCATGAAATCATTGGAAAAGTCACAGTTGATAATTTAGCGTTAGGCGCTGATCCTTATGGAGCATATAACCACTGAACAGCCAGAGAAAAAGAAGAGAAAATGCATACACACTGGAAACATTAAATACAAAAAAAAAAAACAAGTGTGCCTTAGACCACTGTTTAATTGATCTTTGAAAAGTTAACCCCCCAATGTAAAGAGTGGAGATGTTGATTTTTAAAAGGTAAAGTTGAAAAATCGGCTGCATTGAACATTAAGAAGAAAAACAAAACGAAAAAGAAATAGGAAAAAGAAGCAGCACATGTTGATTTCTGACACCGGTGTATTTCCCCAAACATATGTTGCTTACAGAAACCAAAAATAAAAGCTGGTTCAGTTTAGGTAACTGATTCTCAGAGGAGCATCTATAATAAATTCCAATAGAAGTTGTAAAACAGGCAATTTCCAGAAGATGGAAGTGGATTAAGTAGAACTTAAATATGTAGGCATTGATGAGAATAAGTATATCAGTATTGAATCTAAGCTAATGTATCAATTTCAGTAGTGAAAATATAATGGTAGAGAAGAACTAATCCAACTTCTGTTGTTGAAGACTCGGCTAAGTTAAACAGGGTAGGAAGGAATTACCACTATTTTCTCATTTAGACAAATCAGACGATCCATGAACACGAAAAACTTTGATGAGATATTCAGATTTAATTAAACTGGAGTGCCAAGTGTTTGACCGACTTTTAAGTGTTTTTTTTTTTTATGGTGAGTAGAAAATGCAAAGTAACATTTACTCGGATAGCTTTTTGCTGTTTTTTCTTATACCTTCCCGTCAGTTATAGATGCATAAAGAACAGAACCTTCTTCTCTGAATTCGGGAGGTATGCTAGACAATATTGATTCTTTTTCATCGACAGCAATCTGAAAAGGAAAAGAACAAAGAGTTGAGATGAATTGGCATAGAAAATACAGGAATATTAAACAATATGTTAAGATTGGATCCTGTTTTCCACAAGTACACCTTTCTAGTATCACCATAAATCCTCTAATCTAAACCAAACGAATTCAGAGGGGGTACTTTTCACATGGTTAATTAAGTGTAAAATAATGGTGAGGACTATGCTGATTCCCCAATTAAGATTTAGGTACTGACTGAGCCTGTGAGTTTGTACTCGTTGCCCTGGTAGATTGTAGATTTAGCCCACAACATCCAAGTACAATGAGCATACCAAAATGTGCTACACGACAATATACAATCCAAGAGTGGACCAGGACTTTTACAGGGATCCATTTCTAATCTCAGCATGAAATCTACTCTTAGTTAAAGGAAATATGTATTAGTTTTTAAAACAGGCAGTTCCATTTGCTACCCATCACCCACTTTTGAAGAGTAAGCATGTTCCCCGGTTAAAATTTATACAATGGCGGAGTCAATGAGTTTGAACTCAACTCCCTAGTGTTTGGTAGTAATCATCTACTTGACATCAACAAAGTGCAACAACTGTGGATGCTAAAGAAAAGAAAAACGCCCAAGACATCTAACACAATGACTAAACTATCAGAATGCCGATACACCTCAGAATACAAAGGCATAGTAAGCACAACAAAACTATTGTATCCTCATGTTTTAAATCAGATAGTACCTTTAAAGCTTTCTTTACATTTCCCTCCATTGTTCCATATGGTTTGCGCTGTGGAATCCTAAGCAAGTATGATATGTCCTCAAGTGAATCCTTAAAGACAAACAACAACCAATCATCAATTTTGGCTTCATAAGACAAACATCAATCACCGGTTAATTAAAACATTAGTGTCGTCGATGACACCTGTATAGCTTTCATGTCTTTGTTGGCCGGGATTGCTCTTCTCAAAGCAAGCTCCCCCGTGCGTGGAATTTTCGTCTCTGGGGAATAAAGCACTGCTTCGGCAGACGAAACGAACAAAGAGTCGAGACTTACTAAAGGCAGGGGAGACGTGAGTTGAAGGAAAACAAGGATTGCAGTGAGGGCAGTCTGAAACTGCTTCCTTGCTAATTTTTCCAACCCTTGTACAGTGAAATTGGGGCAGCATTTTTGGTCGGATCTAAAATGCTGCATGAATAGATTTCCATATCAATAAATTCCTGATACTCCTCCTCCAGTTTCTAATAAAAAGGTATAACAGGATAAAGAAATGGATCACTCTCAAGTATCAAGTCTCAACCATAAACTAGCTTGACATAAAATAGAATAATCATTCTTCAGAATTAGGCTTTTCTGAGTGAAATTTGTTCAACATATATTGTACAGAATCAAAAACAAAAAAATGAAAATGAAAATGAATCACAGGTAAAAATAAACTAGTGATCGGAAAACCTAAAGTAGCATGTGGAGTAAATTAGGAAAGTGAAATTACAGTGGCGATTGAGTCCTGATGAGTGGTGTTGTGGGCGAGAATGCGGGTGAAATAGAGATGTCTGGGAGATGAAATGATTGGAGGAGAAGGTGATTTTGGAGAGAGAAAGGAATTAGCAGAAATTAGAGGAAACGCCATTGTTGATTTGTTGGTGCTGCTAGACTGGTAGTAGTTGATAAATGTTGATACTGATGATTGAGGTTTTGGCGCGCCTCATCCAGAGCCTAATCTCTTCTCTAGATTTATTTCTACGGTTCGGTTTTGTTTTGGCTCAAGAATGCAGATAGGGTCGCTGATGATGCAGCGTTTTCGATCCAATTTTTGGGGACATGCACAAAAGTCAAAACCATATCAACATTTGGTAGTAATTGTTATTGTGATAACTTATTTTGTTGGGACTTTTGGTAACACATAGTGATAATGTCAAATTGGATAACTAGTATCATCCTTGGAAATAACAATTCCTATTATAATGTTCCTCGGAGTGGCTCCAGAGCCACCTCTAAACAGTATACTATGTTGGTTGGGCGTAATAAACGCATCACGCGTTAATGAACATTTGTGGTGTATTTATGAGTTATGCCCAAGGTCCAATGGCAGGGTACGTGTAGGTCCCCTCAATGTTCCCAATTTCATGGTTGTCAATGACCTGTCTTATTCTAAATCGAGACGCATACATTTAGAGTAAGTCGCAGGCTTGAGTCGGTGCACTCCAGAACGAACCGAACCGAACCGAATACACAATATCCTAAATCCCCGACTTTCTAAAATGGCTTTGAAACTTCTTCTTTGTAATTGGCTCTTCATGTCCTCCTGATCTTGGGATAATATTGTTTCCTTCGAGTTCGTCTAAGTATGCCACACAAAATTTGTATTGGACATACATACATAGATCCTTAATTCGGAATGAATAAGCACCCCGTTCAACTAGATAACTATTTTTACCAAGTCCAGCGTCAAAATCTGTATTGGCCTTCGTAAATCTCCAGCTCGAACCCTTTTTATAACTTTTGGAGGGTACCCCTGAACTTACACATTCCAATCTCGACTCTAAACTCTATCTTTGGGTACTCGTGACTAGGGCCGGGCACGGGTCCGGTATTGGGTATTTCGGGTACGGGTATTTCGGGTTTGAGTTTTCGGGTTTTGTATTTAAACGGGTACCCGATTTCGGGTATTTGGGTATCCGAAATTTATACTTCTTTTTTTTTTCGTCATTTTAATTCATATTAGATACACATTTTTTAGTTACCAATCAAGTACCAAAACTAGTGTTAATCCATTGAATTTAAATTAAACAAAGCACTAAAATTCTCGGAATTGTATATTTACGATTGTACATGTTAAGTCTATTTAGTCATTTTACCATAAAACATATAGTCATGTTGTTGGAAAAGTGCAAATCATACTAAGTTCGGTTTTACAAATCGATCGAGATGTCGACACGTGTTCGTTGATTCATGTCGCCTCAACCGCGTTGTTACGTATGCAAAAGGTGTTGCTCTAACCGTTTTACGTCGCTCTAACCGTCTATGTTGCTTTAAATTATTTAAATAAAATATTTTTGATATATTAAAAAATTAACGCTATTAAAAAATAAAAAATAATTTTTTTAAACTATTAAATTCTTCAAAAAAAATTAATTATTAAAATTTTAACTTACCTTCCCCAATCCCCACCACCACCCACTACCACCGCACCAACACCACCACCCACCATCTTCTTCCCCCACCACCAATACCGCACACCACCACCAAAATCACTGTCGGAGCTCCGGTGGAAGTTTCGATCTTCTTTCTTTTCTTTTTTTTCTTTTTTTTTTAATTGAGCTTCCGAAACGATAAAATATTTTCAGGAATAAGGAAATCAAAATGATTCTTAGTGGAAGCTCCAGATTGGAGCTTCCCACGCCATAGAAGCTCTGATCTGGAGCTTCCATGGCGTGGAAGCTCCAGATCGGAGCTTCCATGGCAGAAGCTCAATTTAAAAAAAAAAAAAAAGAAAAAGAAAACAGATCGGAGCTCCGGCAGTGGTGTGGCCGGAGCTCCGGCAGTCCATGGCGGAAGCTTCGATCAAGCTTTCGTGGCGAATTCCGGTTAGAGCAAAAATATTTTTTTTAAATATATTTAAATAATTTAAAGCGACGTAGGCGGTTGGAGCAACACGTAGCGCAACACCTTGTGCGACACGAGCGACACCCCATGGCAACACTTAGTGCGATAGGTAACAGATTATTCGATCTCTACCGTTAAAATTTTAATCTAATGGATCAAAATAGGTGACTAACGTTAGTCAGGGCGACACCTTGACTGACGGTAGAAAGCCCCTACTAAGTTAGAGAATGCAACTGAAAATCACAACTTTCGTTATTTTTCATGTTTACCCAACGGGTATCCGATACCCGATCGGGTAGTAAAACGGGTACCCGATACCCGAAAAATATTGAATACTCCAGGTCGGGTACCCGAATACCCGACCCGAACGCCCAGCCATACTCGTGACAGGGTTGGATTACATGAAAATACAAACATGTATAATTTTTTGTGAATGTGCATTAGTCAATATAGTTTGTGTTTGTGAATTATGAGTTATAGTAGTACATTTATACATGTGATTATGAGCAATGAGATGGAAAAAAAAATCACGAAAATGCTAAACCACGTATAGAAAATAGAATCAAACACTCGATGGAAAGAATGAGATGCTCCATACATACGCTCGACTATGTGTATCGTAAGGACTGATGAGTATGCTGCTTGCTTCAAAGTGCTTATAGAACATAAGTTTATTTCTACTATCCTATTGGGTTTCGGGTGTTAAATTTTTATTCTCAAATCAATTCCGAATACATAATAAAAATTTCAAGAATTTATATTGCAAGTATCCAATCCTCAAATATCCAATTCGATTGAGATTCTTTTGTATAGGGTCAGGATGGAATTAGTATTACCCGCACCCTTCTTCAACCCTAGTTGGAGGTTGATAAGGTCCCGTGAAATATGATATTTTCTTTATGTTAGGAAAATTATGAGTTTTGAGCTAGCTCATAATTTAGTCCGACGTGCGGTGCGTGATTGAGGTTCCTACTATTTGATATTTTGTTTACCTCTTTTTTTTATCAAACTATTTTGTTTAACTCATGTAGCTTGGTCATGTAACTGTTATTCTCATTCTCGTCCTAGAACAATGGATGAATAAACACTCGCAATGCATAAGTCATGAGTCGCGGAGACTTTTTTATGTAGTAGTTTAGTGAAAAAGATCTTATGGTGCTCTGCTTCTTGATCTTGGAACAGGCTTCAGCCTTTGTCTAGACATATTTTCATAGAAATCAATAACGGAGATAAAATTTGAGTGATTGCAATATCTACAGAATAAGATTAATTACCGATAATCTGAGTTTCGTTGGTAGGTGAGAATAAACGACGTTGGAGTGAGGGGTAGTAGACATGACGGAGAGCTCATGAAGCTCATAGATTTCTCCATAGCTAAAGTCTAATATTAGGATTCGACTTACCTGAATCGTATGGATTTAGAGCCAAGCGATCCGTCATGGGAGAGCTGAAGTTGAATAGAATTAAGGAGATCATTTAGTAGAAAAGACTTTGAAGAAAATAGTCAAATTCAAGAAGGAGATCGATGAGGATTATGAAGAGAAGAGGAAATAGATGATACCACATCTTTAACCTTCTGGACAAACTTTTATCAATTGCGAATTCTAAACAATGTTAAAATAAAACATTGAAAAACAACATATATAGTAACACACGCGTGTTACGCGATTTCTAGTGTGTGTGTGTGTATATAACATGTAATAATAAAATTACCATTTCAAGGTGGTTGTTGTGAAGTTGATGCAGCTTGGACATAGATAGAATCCTATCTCTGCTAAATGCAGACATATAAGGTCCCATGGTCTAGCGGTTAGGACATTAGACTCTGAATCTAGTAACCCGAGTTCAAATCTCGGTGGGACCTGTTTTTTCTGATTTCATTTTGGCCATGAATTTCACATTTCACGTTTTCTGGAGGAAAATAATTTTACCTAGAAATTCTCGGTTGATGATCTGAGATCTCACATATATAATACTTGACTCAACATATCAATTATAACTGGGTATAAATATTTCAGAAACACGTATACAAATTAGCCAGCATCTGTTTTACACTTGTTGGTTCTTGCAAACATGAAACGAAAATACTCCCAAGGTTCAGATTTAGTATGTGATAATACCAAATAAATCATTTCAAAATCCATTTACTCCTCAAATATTTATTTGTCCACACAATAATATAAGGCCGCGGCACTGATCAACAACACTTTTAGAGAATGTGAAACTTAACTAAAGGCAGGTTTATGTAATTAGTTCACAGACAAACAAAATCACCCTGCCTGCTATCAATCCTTTCATCTCTCAACTCCAGAAAGCATTGGACATAACAAACATTCATCTCCAACTTCCTTAACCTGAAACAAGACAGGACAAAACGGTCAAAAGAAATGCAAAATCTCATACAAGACTTGTGCAAATTGAACTTCATTCAATGAGTTGCACATTTGAAGAAGCACAATCACTTGAGAGTCCAAACCTGCCCGCAGATTCTGTAGTTTTCAATGAGTTGAGCATATAAAGAAGCACAATCACTTGAGTGTTCCAAACCTGCAACAAATACTGAAAAACTATTCCACAGAACCCTTCGTCTTCTGTCGCGAGGCAAAAACCATCACAGATTAGATGATTCCCAGCTATCATATACAGCTCTAATGATTTTATCATGCAGAGCACTCCCAGAGCAGGCAACTATGCCTCTGTCAAGACCTTCAAGGAAGATTCCTCTAGAAAAATCTAGAGGTCGTCCTCCTGCATCGGTGACCACACCACCAGCCTCTTGCACCAGGAGAACACCAGCAGCATGGTCCCAAATTTTCTCCTTGTATGTAGACCTTGCGAATTTCATGTATATCTCAGCTTCTCCACGAGCTATGGCTGCATATTTCACCATGCTATAAACCCGTAGGGGCTTGTTTCTGCATTTAAGAACGACTACATAGTTAACCAGTTTCCAAGTAACAGGAAACAGATCATAACTAGATCTAAACTTTTTGGAAGTAATAACCAATAGAGTGTGATAAAATTCATCAACTCTTTTTCCGTTACAAAGTTACACACTGAAATTTATAATTTTATAATGCATCACTATACCTTAGCCCCACACTACAAGCAACTCCGGCACTGAAAGAATGGTCTGAGTTAGTCTTTTCAACCGATTCACAAAATGTTGCCAGTGCAGGATCATTTATGGGAGAGACGCGTATCAGCATCTCATTATTCGGCCAGTCAAAGCTCTTGTCTGAGTGAATTAAGGGTTGCATACAAGCTTTTCCACTCCCTCTTCTCGTGTACATCACACACCCTACTTCCTTAGATAAAATGTCCGAGTTAAGTTTCAGTTGACTGTACTTGTTTAATCCATCTTCCGTAACCGAGTAATTGGGACAGCCCAGTACTCCAATCTGAACTTCCCCGTTCTCAATCAGAGCAAGAGCTATGGCATATTGGTCTCCACGTACAAAACCTAGAGTTCCATCAACTGGATCAAGCACCCAATGCCTACCTAGAGGGCCCCCAGTTGAGTTGCAACAGTTAATTGCCTCAAGAATTTGCGAAGCGTCTAGCGGTTTATCAGGACCTTTGAGACCATATCTAGTTGCCTCAGCAAGACATTCATTCACTGCATGGACAACCATTGCTAATAAAGCTGATGACTCGGGTTTAGTTAGAGTTTGAACATCTTCTTCAGCAACAATGGATATGTTTCTACCAAAAACGTCTGAGAGCATCCAGCTTACTATTGCTTGCACGCTCCAGTCTGTTCACGCAAGCAAGATTCTCAAGTCACATACAGTATCATGCAAGTGAAATCTGTTCCTTCATATAGGCCACAGTCAGAGACAATATATTTTTGCCAATTATAAGTCAAACAATTTGTACTGCACCGTATGTATCACCTCTTCACATGACAAATATTTTTGTTTTCATAAAGTTCGTCCCACAATGTCTATGCAGCCCAATTGGAAAATCAGCGTTAACGCAATGTCTTGATAATATAAAAATAAAGTTAGAAATGCTAATGTACAAAACAAAAATGTCTCCCGATACAAAAACAAAAATGTCTCCCAAATCCATAAGAAAACAAAAATTATGAGCATGGAAAAAAAAAAAAAAAGCAAAACAAAAGTAAAAAAGAAAAGATAATGAGTGATATAACAGCTTGCATAGCATTTTTTCAGCGAGTTCAAGAAAAGTAGAAGTAATCACGAATTCCATAAATATGGTATTAAGTTGTGCTAATGCTAGAATCAATTAGAATCTGACTGAAAAGTAAAATAGAACTTAATTTTTTTGCCAGAACAAAAATTTGCAGCATTTCCACGACAAGGTGCAAGTGAAGTAGAAAATCTCAATTGAAGTTCTTTATGACGTTCTAATGAACACAGTTCCTGTCCCCTACCTCAAGTATGCACCATAATGCATGACATATGAGCAAGTTAAATGCCTCTTAACAGACTGACACAAATGAATGTATATCAGGAGTAAAAATACTAACATCACATATATATTAATTAATATTTTATACATTAATCAAACTTCAAATATAACAAGTTCAAATTTTAAAATTTATCTGGGGCAATTGAAGTAAGTCACCAATATACAGTATAATTAGAATAATTAGCATTTGGCTATCCTCAACTCGACCCTGAAAAAGATTTGAAACAAACCGAAATCAAAGCGTGCAAAGAAAAGCAAGCATTATCACATTCAGCGATATGAGCTCATATGTTTTTTTCTAAGAAGATCCATTCCAGCAAACACAGAAACCTAAACAGAACTCTTTCCAAACTCTTTCATGGCTGATGGCTCCCTCTTATGTTACCATATGAAACAAATGCTATACTGAAATAGATTGCGGTCCCAATTCCCTTTAAAAATCTTATTAAAGAGAAAGAGTTTGCCTCTATCAGCCCCACAGCCCCACCTAAGTTACTCGCATATTTTAGTCTTGAACTTTTGAAAATTGTATCATTTCTCCCCACCTAAATTTATAAAAGTACAATTTTTGGACCCCTGGATTACATTCCGGGCTCCGTCCCTAGGTCACCATGTACATTCCATTGTCATATCAATATTTCAACAAGCTACAAGAGAGCTATACAAACAATAGCTGTCAAATTGAACGTAAACAATGGAATGCAAGACAGAATTCATTGAAACGAATAATCCCCTGTTTGTACACTAGTTATAAATGGTAAATCCTCCCATTACAAGGCAACAGAGTAGAAGAAAGCCAGAAAATGGAAAACCCCCAAAACTTGGTGATCATTCATTAATGATTAATCTATGAGATTCTGATATAGCAAAAAAGAATGAAATTGAATAATAATAATAATAATAATAATAATAATAATAATAATAATAATAAAGGAAGGGATTGGATTGGAATACGAACCAGCGACAGTGACAAGAGAATCGTCATCCTTAGACTTGACCTGGTGATCAAGATGAGGGTTTGCAAATTGCAATTGTTTCTGCACCTTTTCGCATAGAAAACAGGCCATGTGGACAATTCTCACCGCCACATTCATTTCTTTCCAGTATTTCTCTTCCATCTCCATTTTGCTCCCCCAAAATAACAAATCAACAACTACAATCACAAATATTTTTGGCAGTCTTTTTACAGAGACGAATGAATCAATGAGTTGGTGAATTGTTTGGCATTTTGGGTTGGCAGCCATTGAGTGAAGATGAATGAACCTGCACGAAAAGGGTGTACAGATGCATCCCTGCTTTATTCTTGCTTCCTTCTCTCATTCTATGTGTGCTGTGCGTTTAAATTGGGGTACTATATACTATACTATGTCCTCACTTTTCTATTTTATTTTGGTATAATTACAACTTGCCCCCTCTCAAGAGACATGTTCCCCCCGCCCGACCCGACCACATTAACGTGCTAACCGCACCCGTAAAAATATTTTTCACATGAAAATTTTCTAGTAGTTGAACTTTTATCAACCCGTCGTCCAAACAATCCACCCGACATACAAATATTAAGCTAGGATATATTTATTTTATCATAAAATTTATGAATACATGAGTCTTACGCCTCGTCATGAGCTTAAATGCATGTCGTTTTAAGTTCTAAGCAAGCTTACAAAGAAAGGCACATCCAACAAATTATATACAATCCTACGATCATATTAAAATTGCACTTTAGTCCACAAAAAGTACAATTATATCATTTATTTGAACTTTGCACATAAAAATACGTGTAACTCTAATGTATAAAGTTCTCCACTAGATGCTTTATAACGGCTCCATTCCTAATTGTATGCTGGAACTTTCCCATTTCAAAGTCTCAGATTTTAGAACCTAACTTGAACTACAGCCTACAGATAACACTACAAGAATTCTCACATGGAACGGAAAGGCGACGGATTTTATCCGTCGCTCAGAAACGGATCATAAGCGGAATCCAAATCGCCTGCTTTAGCGACGGATAAAACTTATCAATGCTCTGTAGCGACGGATAAGTTTATCGCTTCTGAAGATGACCAAGATTTTAAAAAAAAAAAAATTTAGCGACGGATAGATCTATCCGTCAAGCTAAATCTTGACGGATAGATCTATCCGTCGCTATATAAAAAAAAAAAAAAAAAAAGTTAGCGACGGATATATCACGCTAAGTTCTAAAAAAACCATATATCCTCCACCACCTCCTTTCCTCCACCACTTCTCCTCCATTTCTCCTCTCCTCCTCCTCCCACCACCACCTTTCTCCTTCCACCACCTTTCTCCTCCACCACCACCATCCACCACCACCTCCTCCACCACCATCCTCCACCACCACCTCCTCCACCACCACCACCTCTCTCCTCCCACCACCATCTCCACCACCACCACCACCTCTCTCCTCCCACCACCACCGCACCACCACCATCTCCACCACCGCACCACCACCTCTCTCCTCCCACCACCACCGCACCACCACCATCTCCACCACCTCTCTCCTCCCACCACCACCGCACCACCACCATCTCCACCACCGCACCACCACCACCACCACCTCTCTCCTCCCACCACCCCCATCTCCACCCCCCCCCCCCCCACCACCGCTCTCCGCCCACCACCACCGCACCACCACCATCTCCCCCACCCCCACCACCACCTATCGCCTCCCACCACCACCACCTTTCCTCCTCCCACCACCACCAGCCACCACCACCTTGCCACCACCACTGCCACCACCACCTTTCTCCTCCCACCACCACCGCACTGCATTTAATACAAATTGGATACTTAATATAAAAATTAATACAAATTAATACGATATCTGAATACAAATCAATATCTCAGTATCTGAATACAAATTGGATTTAATTAATCCGTATCTGAATATAAAATTGAATCTGGATTTTATTTTTTAAAAAATAGAAATGGGCGACGGATAGATCTATCCGTCGCATTGGGCGACGGATAGAATCTATCCGTCGCCCATTATCAATTTTAAAAAAAAATGGTCAATCACGTCAATCCGTCATGAATTGGACGACGGATTGTTATCCGTCATTAGCTCAGGGGGCGACGGATTTTCTATCCGTCGCCCGATCCGTCGCCAGAGCTGGGGCGACGGATAGATGGCCTGTAGCGACGGATCTATCCGTCGCTACAGGCCAGATTTTTTGTAGTGTAACCAAAGAAACCATTCTTGGAAAAAAATAAAAATGGGAGAACATGTACTTGAAATTTGAAATTTAAGAAAGCAACAATCCATAAACACTAAATCCGGAGTACACAAGGCAAAATCACACAAGTGAAAGTTTCAATTTGTCACATGTATTTATGAATAGCTTTTCACCCTATTTGTAATCAAAATCATTGATGATAATTTGACAAAGAATATTTGCTAACTAAAACAATTTATTCCTCAAATGGATACAACTTATAAATCAAACGCTCAAACTGAACCTCTAAGAAGAGCTTACAACCTTTCAGTACATGAGTAATAAATAAGACTCTGAACGCTCTTTTCTATGGAATGCTGGTATGGTGCTATAACAGAACCGAAGATCCATGGCCATTCAATTCTTTGAGAAAAATCCTTGTGTCAAAGAAGAAAAATCGTACTCTTTTCCTGATTGCATAGAGCCAGATGATATCGATGATGTAGTCTGTTTGCCAGCGCCAGACGGTGCATTGCCGTTAGTTGTAGGATTAACTCCAGCTGCATGCATGCTGTAACACAAGAACAAAGCATCATATTATGCAAAAGAAAGGAAAAAAATCTCAGGAATAACATATGATTGACCGACAATTCTGAACTCTGATACCTAAGTAAACAAGATGGGGCACAAATGTGAAACTATGAAAATAGAATTATGAAGCTTCATATTAATTCCACAACACAATGAAGATGTAAAAGAAAATTCTGATACGAGATTTGTTGGGTCA